>CM046658.1:31815852-33307968 GCA_025594165.1 Tamias sibiricus
GATCCTGGATATATTTTTTTCCTACTACTATCAAGTATTTACTTTACAATTTGCAAAGTTGATCCTGAACGTATCCTAACCTCTCATCATTATGTGGGAGATACGAACTGAAAACTTCAACTTCAAGACTCAGCTCAGGAACCATCTTCAGAAAGCTGCCTCTGGCCCTTTTCTCACATTCTCGCAAAGTGTTTACTTCTGTCCAGGCATTTTTTTTTTTTTTTAATATTTATTTATTTGCTTTAGTTGTACACAATGCGTTTATTTTTATGTGGTGCTGAGGATAGAACCCGGGCCGCACGCGTGCTAGGCGAGTGCTCTACCGCTGAGCCACAACTCCAGCCCCAGGCATTCTTTATAATGGAATCATAACTGGGCTTATCTGTTTTTTTTTTTAATTTGTTTTAATTAGTTATACATGACAGTAGAATGCATTTATGCACTGTGACTATATATCATACATAGATGGGATATCTCATTTTCTAAGCGTACATGTTGCAGAATCATATTGGTCATGTAGTCTCACATATACATACAGTAATAATATCTGTTTCATTCCACTATCTTTCCCATCCTCACATCCCCTCCCTCTCCTCCCTTCACTTCCCTCTACCTAATCAAAGATAATGCTATTTTTCCCTAGAGCCCCCCCCCCCCCGCCGCCGCCTTATTGCGAACTAGCATCCACATATTGGAGAAAACATTCGGCCTTTGGTAAAATCAAGAATCAATAAATGGGATGGATTGAAATTAAAATGCTTCTTTTAGCCGGGCGCGGTGGCGCACGCCTGTAATCCCAGCACTTTGGGAGGCTGAGACAGAAGGATCGCGAGTTCAAAGCCAGCCTCAGCAATGGCGAGGCACTTAGCAACTCAGTGAGACCCTGTCTCTAAATAAAATACAAAAAAGGGCTGGGGATGTGGCCCAGTGGTCGAGTGCCCCTGAGTTCAATCCCCAGTACCAAAAAAAAAAAAAAAAAAAATGCTTCTTTTCAGCAAAGGAAACAATTAATAATGTGAGGAGGGAGCCTACAGATTGGGAGAAAATCTTTACCACGTGCACCTCTGATAAAGCATTAATCTCCAGGATATATAAAGAACTCAAAAAACTTAACACCAAGAAAACAAATAACCCAATCAATAAATGGGCTAAGGAACTGAACAGATATTTCACAGAAGAAGAAAAACAATTGATCAACAAATATATGAAAAAGTGTTCAACATCTCTAGCAATTAGAGAAATGCAAATCAAAACTACCCTAAGATTTCATCTCACTCCTGTCAGAATGGCAATCATCAAGAATACAGGCAACAATAAATGTTAGCGAAGATGTGGGGAAAAAGGAACACTCGTACATTGCTGGTGGCACTGCAAATTTGTGCAACCACTATGGAAAGCAGTATAGAGATTCCTCAGAAAACTAAGAATGGAAACACCATTTGACCCAGCTATCCCACTCCTTGATTTATACCCAAAGGACTTAAAACCACCATTTGACCCAGCTATCCCAGTCCTTGGTTTATACCCAAAGGACTTAAAATCAGCGTACTATAGTGACACAGCCACATCAATGTTTATAGCAGTCAATTCACAATAGCTAGACTATGGAACCAACTCAGGTGTCCCTCAATAGATGAATGGATAAAGAAAATGTGGTATATATACTCAATGGAATATTACTCAGCTTTAAAGAAGAGTGAAATTATGGCATTTGGCAGTAAATGGCTGGAGTTGGAGAATATCACGCTAGGCTTATCTGTTTTTGTCTTACCTCTTTAGCTAGATCACAAGCTTTGGGGGAGGAGGATCTAAAGTCTTTTCTCAGTGGCTTCTGCCTTGCCATAATACAGGGCCCATACTAGGCAGTCAGGAAATGCATACTTAACAAATGGACTCAAATTTCCTCTTATGTTCAGGTCATTTCTCAGTGGTGATTTCTGGGTGCATCCCCCATGACCACCTTTCATGCCTACAACTAAAGGCACTTCCCAGTAGGAAACTATCTAGTAAGTGAATCATAATAACATCTCCAGCTTGAAAAGAGAAAACAGGAAAAGAAAGGTGGCAGCACCTCATGAAAATGGAAGGGAGATCAGGAGAATAGAGGAAAGGGACCAGGGGGAGGGAAGAAAGGAAGGACAGGGATTTACTGGGGAACACTATTGACCAAAATACACTGCTATGCAGTGTGCATGTACAAGTATGTAACAATAAATCCCACCATTGTGTACAACTATAATGCACTGATTTTTTTAAAATATTTATTTATTTACTTTAGTTGTACACAATGCAATGCATTTATGTTTACGTGGTGCTGAGGATCGAACCCGGGCCGCGCACGTTCAAGGCGAGTGCTCTGCCGCTGAGCCACAACCCCAGCCCCCGCACTGATTTTTAAAAAGCCTCCAGGGGCTGGGGCTATGGCTCAGTGGTAGAGCACTTGTCTCGCATGTGTGAGGCCCTGGGTTCAATCCTCAACACCACATAAATAAAATAAAGTTACTGTGTCCACCTACAACTAAAATAAAAAAAAAAAAGCCTCTAGCCTCATCTCAATGTGAAAAAAAGTACATAAGGAATTGTCTTGCAACTTCTGTGCTTTGTGCTGCACATCTGAAGGACTCAAAACTCCTCTCACAAGCCTTGCTAAATAGACAGTGTTGGCTCCTGAGGCTTCTCCTTAGCCTGAGCAACAATGTAGCCTGATAGAGCCACACAATTCCTTATCCAAAACCTTTTTAGCCAAATGTGTTGGAATGAATTTGGGGGATTTTAGAAAGATAATACACTTCCTATACTATATACTACAATAACCCCAGTAGAGTATGTGGCATAGTATAACTCATGAATAATGACACTTAGTGGGATAAATAAAGCATATAAACAGTCTCATATCAGTAAAAGCAATTCCTACTGCCAAACTGAGCTCAAATTAAGCTTGGACCAAACTTACAAGAAAATTATTTTCAGTCTTCAGAACTTTCAGGAGCTCAGAACTGCCAATAAGGCACTGAGATGGCAGCTATGAGTCTGCCTGATGTATCCACATCCATGAGAAAGGACTGCAGCCATCAGTCTATGTACACACATGTCACATGTATAATCACACATGTGTGTTACAGAGACACACATTGCTATGGTTTGGATGTGGCTTGCCCCCAAAGGTTCACCGGAAGCTCAGTTCTCAGTGCAGCAACGTTGAGTGGTGGTAGACCCTTTCAGAGGCGGGGTCTGTGGGGAGGTGATCTGATCAGTAGGAGTGGTATTCCGAACTATGCAGGGTTCTTGTAGAACCCTGCTTCCCTCAAGAGTGAACTGTTATAATTCAGGCACAGTGAGTGGAGCATACCTATAAACCCAACAACTCAGGAGGCTGAAGCAGGAGGTCAGCCTCAGCAACTCGGCACGACCCTGTCTCAAAATAAAGAGGACTGGGGATGTAGCTCAGTGGTAAAATGCCCCTAGGTTCAATCCCAATTCCAAAAAAAAAAAAAAAAAGGTGGGGGGGGGCTTTTATAGAAAGAACAAGCCTGGCCCAAATCCTTGGGCTACAAGTCTCATGGTGTGATCTCTCCCACATGCACTGCCACCGTTGTGATGCCATCCACCACAAGGCCCTCCTCACCAGAGGCTGAACAGATGGGGCAGCTTGCTCTTGGAATTTCACTCTCCAAAACTGTGAACTGAGTAAATCTTTCTTTGCGCCAGACAGCACTGGATACTTTGTTACAGTAAAAGAAAAGAAATTATGAGACATAAACAAATAGAAAGTCCGGATGGGTATCCAGCAAAGCCTTAATAGTGGTCATTTCTGAGTGCTAGGATTTGGTGTCAGACTTAGGTTCTATATCTGGTCCTGGCTTTTACTAGCCATGGGACTTTGGGCAGATTGTCTAACTTCTCCAAGTCTCTGTTTCCTTGTCAGAACAAAGATATCTCCTATAGTTGCTGTCTTCCTTTCCCAGGATTAGCTTTAACTTGAGGCTATCCCTCACTCCATGGCAAAAGGTGCTCTAGAAGCCAAATCAGACCAGTGCAAGTTCCAGACCCACAATTTCAATGTCCTAAGGCCAGCCCTAAAAATAAACCAAATTCAAATCAAATAAAAATATCCCACTTCTTTCTTTTTCTTTTTTGAGGTACTGGGGATTGAATCTCTACCACTAAGTCATGACCCCAGTCTTTTTTATTTTTTATTTTAGATAGGGTCTTACAGGCTGAGCATGGTGGTGCACGCCTATAATCCCAGCACTTGGGAGACTGAGGCAGGAGGATCACGAGTTCAAAGCCAGCCTCAGCAATGGTGAGGCACTTAGCAACTCAGTGAGACCCTGTCTCTAATAAAATACAAAAAAGGGCTGGGGATGTGGCCCAGAGGTCGAGTGCCCCTGAGTTCAATCCCTGATACCACAAAAAAAAAAAAAAAAAAAAAAAAAAAAAAAAAAAGGGCTGGGGATATGGCCCAGTGGTTGAGTGCCCCTGAGTTCAATCCCTGGTACCAAAAATTTAAAAGAAAGAAAGAAAAAAACGGAAAAGAAAAAAAGAAAAAAGATAGGGTCTTGCAGCCAGGCACCGTGGCACATGCCTGTAATCCCAGCGGCTCGGAGGCTCAGGCAGGAGGATTGCAAGTTCAAAGTCAGCCTCAGCAAAAGTGAGAAACTAAGCAACTCAATGAGACTCTGTCTCTAAATAAAATACAAAAAATAGGGATGGAGATGTGGTTCAATGGTCCAGTGCCCCTGAGTTCAATCCCTGGTATCCCCTTCCCCAAAAAAGTTAGGGTCTTGCTAAGTTGTCAAGTTATACAGTTCCCAAGAGCACTTCCCCAAGGACCCACCTCCCCACTAGGTTCTACCTTTTGCAGTTTCTGTCACCTCCCGGTAGTCCACTCAAATCATGAATCCCTCAGTGGATAAGTTCAAAGCCCTCATGATCCAATCACCTCCCAAAAGCCCCAACTCTGAACACTGCCACACCAGGGATCAAGCCTTCAACACATGAGCCATAAGGGACATTTCATGCCCGACCATAACAACTGCTCACGGGCTTTTCTACAAGTTCTGCACACTGGTGGGTCCTGGGGAAAAATGTGGTCAGACGTCCATGCCTGTTCCAGTAGCCCTCCCTTCTGTCACCAGCACTGTCCTTCTCCCGTGGTAGGTTTGCAATCCTGCCATCCACTCACCCCTCTTCTTGGGCTGCCAGAAAGAGTCAGCCAAGGGTCTCTTCTTTCTCACAGCTGTTGTCCTCCAGGCCATCATCTCCTTGTTTGTTGCCTCAAGATTCTCCGGAATAAGAGAGATCCTCCCACTCCTTACCCAATGCCTCTATGGACTTGGCCACATCTACTGATTTAATCTCTCTCTGCTCTAAAATGTCCCATGATACATCACTGCCTACAGGTTAAGGTCCAAACTGGTTCAACCAGCACATGAGGTTCTTTGCCTCATATTGGCTTGACTCCACCACCCAGACAGCCCAATCTAAAAAGACAGGTTCCCCACGCACACACCCTCTCTCTTGCCTCCCTAGGCTCACCTTCTTTCTGGCCAACTCTCCTTTAAAGCACGGCCTCAATTCCTTCATGAAGCCCCACTAACCTGCATCTGTCCTCCAGAGGCCTTGCTTTATTCTGAGGGCTTTCTTGTCCATGTATCTTGTTTGACATTTTAAGAGACATTAGAGTGTTCCAGAAAAGCCTTAGGCTTTGGAATAAAACACAGCAGGCTATTTTAGTGGTGCCATTTATTACCTTATATGAAACCTCAAGAAAATGACTTGTTTCCTCTCTTATAAAAATGGGTATGATACTGCCACACTTCAGAGAAGCCCAAAGTATAAAACACGATCTCTGTGGGTCAGGAGCCTAGCACCATGCCTGGTAACAGCAGATAATCAGGAACTATGTGTTTCTTTTCTCTCTTCATCACTCCTAATTCCCTCCTGCTTTAATAATAATAACTACCATTTATCAAGCACCCTTTCGGAGTTGGTTCTATGCCAAATGCTGCATGCATTATTCATGATTATTGCTCTCATTTTACAATTAAGGATACTGAGGCCTAGAGCAGACATGCCCAAGGACACAGAATCAGTAAATGGCACAGTTGACATTAAAACTCAGATCTGCTTTGATTCCAAGGCCCTACAACCTCCCCTTTTGTGACTATGAGCACAAACATCATCAATAAAATTAAAAACTCTGAGGGATAAGTATTAAACTAGTAAGATAACAAAGCAGAAGCACCACCATGGTTTCTATAGGATGTGTGGGTATGTGGCTATCACTGCCGGGTGGTGATCATATCCTACCCTTCCTAAGCATCTACTAGCAGGTCCAGGAGGAGGTACCCCTCCTGTCCTCTCAGGTAACCAGCCTCTGCATTCCATTTCCATCAACTAGAAGAACCTGCAAAACCATATGAGCAAAACGCCACCAACAATGTGCTCTAAAATACCAGCAAGGTTAAGTGGGTTGATCCAATGCTTGCCAGTGACACTATGCAGTCTACATGCCACCAGGGGGGCCAACCCATGGGTTCTTTCAATTTAAGATGGCAACACACATCGGCAAGAGATCCACTCAATCCTCAGGGAGGTAACAGGTACAGATCCAACTACTCGGAATCTAAGTTGGGCTGTGTTGATGACAAGAAGAAATATTTATCATGAATAATATTAATGGCAAACACTTAAGTCTCACTATATATGGAACACTGCTTTTGTCACTTTGGTGTCTTTTCTCTTCACAATTACTCTATGAGGTAGGTGCCACAATTCAGACCAAGAGAAAAACACAGCAAGGTTAAACAACTTGTCCAAGCACACAGAGCCAGTAGTGAACAGCACAGCCAGCATTCAAACCTAGGGCATCGGAGAGGAGAGTCTGTGTTCTCCAACAAAAAGCTTATGACTCCTCAGAAAAAAAACAAGGGCTCGGGGCTGGGGTTGTGGCTCAGCAGTCGAGAGCTTGCCTAGGACCTGGGTTCGATCCTCAGCACCACATAAAAATAAATAAATAAAATAAAGGTATCATGTACAACTAAAAAATGTTTAAAAAAACAAAACAAAACAAGGGCTCAGAAAGCAGAGGAAATAACTTCAGCAAAAGCATAGAGACACAGAAGTAACAACAAGTAAGATAAGTAAGAGTGAAAAGTTATGCTTGAGAGGCATTTAGAGTCATATTGGGGTTACAGGGGTTAGGACTCAAGTACTACATTCAAACAAATGACCCAAGTTCTATTTTCAAATCTGTCACCCACCAGGTTGAATGATCACAGGCATGTTACCTACCCTCTCAGAGCCTCAATCTCCCCAAATGAAAAACAAAGATTCTCTTCTGGAACTTTATGGCACAGTGTAAGGCCAACAGAACCATAGTAAATACTTAACAAATTGCAACTGCTAAATGATACTACTAGTGATAACAATAATAAATTCAGGGGCAAACTGCAAGACTGAATACTATGTGGAGTTTGAATTTTACTCGTATAGCAAAGGGAAGCTAAGTGTTTACATAGCATTTAGTACACAGGACAGGGAACTCTTGAGTATAGTTCATAACACAGGGTACCTGGGCTTGAAAAGAATGGAAAGAATCCATTTTTGCCACTTCAGTGTAGCTGCTAATCTAAATAGTTCTGTCATTCCTTTTTTTGGGGGGTACCAGGGATGGAACTTAGTTTGATCACTGAGCCACATCCCTAGCCCTATTTTGTATTTACTTAGAGGTAGGGTCTGAGTTGTTTAATGTCTCATTTTTGCTGAGGCTGGCTTTGAATTCTCTATCCTCTTGCCTCAGCCTCCTGAGCCATTGGAATTACAGGCGTATGCCACTGCACCCGGCTCTGTCATTCTTTTTTGTTTGATTCTGGTGCTGGGAACAGAACCCAGTGCCTTCTGCATATTCTGTAATTTTCTTAAAAATCAAATAACTGTGCTTAGTTTTATTTTTTACATTTCCCAATATCTTCATGGCAAAAACAAAAACAAAAACAAAGTACCACAGATTTCAGCATTTGAAATGGGCACAGACATCTCTTAAAAACCCATCTTGTAGCCGGGCATGGTGGCGCACGCCTGTAATCCCAGCACTTGGGAGGCTGAGGCAGGAGGATCGCGAGTTCAAAGCCAGCCTCAGCCATGGCGAGGCACTTAGCAACTCAGTGAGACCCTGTCTCTAATAAAATACAAAAAAAGGGCTGGGGTGTGGCCCAGTGGTTGAGTGCCCCTGAGTTCAATCCCCGGTAACCACAAAAAAAAAACCATCTTGTGGGGATGGAGCTCAGTGGCAGAGCGCTTGCCTACCACATATGAGGCACTGGGTTTGATCCTTAGCACCACATAAAAATAAATAAAATAAAGGCATTCTGTCCATCTACAACTATTAAAACAAACAAACAAAAACTAACAACACATCTTGTACCCTGTACTCAAGATGAACCCTGGACTCAAGATCCAATCTGCAAATATGACCAGTTTAGCTTTCAAGGAGGAAGACTACAGAGTAATTACTTTGCAGCACAGGTCAGGGGCAAGAGGATATTGGAGAAATGACTTGACTCTTTCCTCCAGGTTCTCCCTTCAGTGGGCCTTCTGTGAACTGCCTGTGGTCTGGTGATAAAGCTGAAAGAGAAGTGGGTAAGAGCAAACCAAGATGGGAGGGGGAAGGGAATGCAGAGCATGCTCACAGAGGAAAGGGGCCACAACTGTTCTGGCTACACAGAGCTTCAGGCTACAAACTGTTTTTTGGCCTCTACAGTTCAACCAAAGACAGACATTCTCCCAGTCCCCCAGTATTGGGGCTCAAATCTAGGGCTTTGCATATGCTAGGCAAGCGCTCTACCACTGAACTATATATCCTTAAGCCAAGACAGACATTTTTGCAGCACCTACTGACATATAAGATGTTAAGCTGGCTTTGCTTTTGTTTTTGCAGGACTAAACCCAGGGGTGCACTACCACTGAGCTACATCTCCAGACCTTTTTATTTTTCATTTTGAGAGTGGGTCTTGCTAAGTTGCCTAACTGGGCTCAAACTTGTAATCCTCCTCTCAGAGCCTCCCAAATGGAAGACTGGCATTTGGGAAGTAGAGGGGATACAAAATGCTAAGAGCAGCAAATTCAAGCTTATAAAAACATAACTGAATGAGAAGTTAACGAAGACATGAAAAGTACAGGGCTTCATCCAGAAATAATAAGCAGTCAAGTTTGAAGTAAGAGGAAATGCAGGTGAGCTGTGGCAGACAAGACTAGAGAGGTGGTCTGAGGCCAGGCTATGCAGGACATTGTCACACTAAGGAATCTGAACTTTATTCTATAGGCAACAGGGAGTGGTAGAACATGCAAACTCATATCACATAGTGAGATGTGATAAAAAGTATGTTTTAAGGAGATGAGAGAGAGAGAAACTTAAGGTTAGGAAGACTGTAAGAGAGCCAACACAAATACTAGGGCTGGGGTTGTGGCTCAGCGGTAGAGTGCTCGCCTAGCACGTGCGCAGCCCGGGTTCGATCCTCAGCACCACGTACAAATAAACACATTGTGTACAACTAAAGCAAATAAATAAATATTAAAAAAAAATACCAACAAGAACCAAGGGGATTTTGAAATGTGGACAGATAGGAGCAGTACTGAAGAAAAAGAATGGACAAAGTGTGCTTATTAGACATAAGAGGATAGAGAAAAGTAAGAATAACTGAGGTTTTTAGTGGCTGCATTAAGAGAAAAGAAACTGGAGTGAGGGAAGTAGTAAAAAAGATAACAAGTACAATTCTACTGGAAAGAAACCACCCTGGGATAGACCCAGAAGAGGGTAGCCAGGTTCTAAACTCTTGGGACTGGGCATTTGCAATGTGTGTTTCCCAAGTAAAAGCACCTTTAAATAATCTAGCTTTGGGGCTGGGGTTGTGGCTCAGCAGTAGAGTTCTCGCCTAGCATGTGCATGGCCCGGGTTCGATCCTCAGCACCACATGAGAATAAAAACATTGTGTACAACTAAAATAAATAAATAAATATTAAAAAAATAATAATAATCTAGCTTTGCTAAAAGTTTTGTATGATCTTCCAGGAGGCAAACTTTTACTCCAAATTTATAGAGGTAAGAGAGGACAATCAAAACATGTCTAGGGCTGGAGTTGTGGCTCAGTGGTAGAGTGCTCGCCTAGCACGTGCACGGCCCAGGTTCAATCCTCAGGACCACATACAAATAAATGAATTGTGTACAACTAAAGCAAATAAATAAATATTTAAGGGGCTGGGGTTGTGGCTCAGCGGCAGAGTGTTCACTTCACACATGCGCAGCCCAGGTTCGATCCTCAGCACCACGTAAACATAAATGCATTGCATTGTGTACAACTAAAGTAAATAAATAAATATTTAAAATAAATAAATAAATAAATAAATAATTTAAAAAAAAAAAATGTCTAATATCATATCCAGGAGCAACAGTGAAAAGAAACATATCCAGGCTACTTAGACATACACTTTGTTTAAAACCTTATCATCACTATTTCAAGAATGAAAGTCTCTTTTCTTTTCTTTTTTTGGTACCGGGGATTGAACTCAGGGGCACTCAACCACTGGGCCACATCCCCAGCCCTTTTTTGTATTTTATTAGAGACAGGGTCTCACTGAGTTGCTAAGTGCCTCGCCATTGCTGAGGCTGGCTTTGAACTCATGATCCCCCTGCCTCAGCCTCCCAAGTGCTGGGATTACAGGCGTGCGCCACTGCGCCCAGCTCTTCTCATTCATATTTGCTAGCTTCAGCTCATATATGGATCATCAGTAAAGTCTACAAAGTTGTTACATTTATATTTTTTTACATTGCCTTTTTTTCTTTTGTTGTTGTTACAGTATATTTTAAGAAAAAACAAGAAAAAAACAAAACAAAAACCAACCAACCAAACAACAACAACAACAACAAAAAACCACACAGGTCAGCCAGCATCTATGCCCAACACTGCCTTTCCTGTAATAAATATTGATGCCTCCTCTTCCTAAACCACCCATCACTGAGGATTCTTCCATTAAAAGCTCTACTCCTAAATAAATGTTTGTGGGTCACCTCTCTTGTTATAGAAAGCCACTGTAGAATTCCAAATCAAACTGTTTTCACAAGGGAAAAAAAAGTCTTTAAGGGATTCTCCTTTACTAGAAATAAACATAAGTTTATGTGGGACAAAGAAGGAAAAATGGAGAACAAAAGGAGGAAGAAAAATTAGTACAGTTCTGTTTTATTTTATTTATTTGTTGGTACCAGAGATTGAACCCAAGGACACCTAAACGCTGTGCCACCACATCCTCAGCCCTTTTTTTTTTTTTTTTGGGGGGGGGGGTCCTGGGGATTGAACTCAGGGAGCACTTCAACCACTGAGTCACATTCCCAGCCCTATTTTGTATTTTATTAGAGACAGGGTTTCACTGAGTTGCTAAGTGCCTCGCCATTGCTGAGGCTGGCTTTGAACTCATGATCCCCCTGCCTCAGCCTCCCAAGTGCTGGGATTACAGGCGTGCGCCACTGCGCCCAGCTCTTCTCATTCATATTTGCGCTTCAGCTCATATATGGATCATCAGTAAAGTCTACAAAGTTGTTACATTTATATTTTTTACATTGCCTTTTTTTCTTTTGGTTGTTGTTACAGTATATTTTAAGAAAAAACAAGAAAAAAACAAAACAAAAACCAACCAACCAAACAACAACAACAACAACAAAAAACCACACAGGTCAGCCAGCATCTATGCCCAACACTGCCTTTCCTGTAATAAATATTGATGCCTCCTCTTCCTAAACCACCCATCACTGAGGATTCTTCCATTAAAAGCTCTACTCCTAAATAAATGTTTGTGGGTCACCTCTCTTGTTATAGAAAGCCACTGTAGAATTCCAAATCAAACTGTTTTCACAAGGGAAAAAAAAGTCTTTAAGGGATTCTCCTTTACTAGAAATAAACATAAGTTTATGTGGGACAAAGAAGGAAAATGGAGAACAAAAGGAGGAAGAAAAATTAGTACAGTTCTGTTTTATTTTATTTATTTGTTGGTACCAGAGATTGAACCCAAGGACACCTAAACGCTGTGCCACCACATCCTCAGCCCTTTTTTTTTTTTTTTTTTGGGGGGGGGTCCTGGGGATTGAACTCAGGAGCACTTGACCACTGAGTCACATTCCCAGCCCTATTTTGTATTTTATTTAAAGACAGGGTTTCACTGAGTTGTTTAGCTGGCTTTGAACTCGCTATTCTCCTGCCTCAGCCTCCCAAGCTGCTGCCCAGCTTCCCCAGCCCTTTTTGAGACAGGGACTCGCTAGTTGCTTAGGGCCTTGCTAAATTGCTGAGGCTGGCTTTGAACTTGTGAGCCTCCTGCCTTGTTGCCGCCTGAAGCGCTTGGAGCAACTACAAAAAACGACAATGCCCAAATCTCCACGGCTCATAGTCAACCACATTTCAAGCCATCTCCCCAAACAGGGCTCCTACACTGCCTCAACCTCCTGGGACTACAGGTGTGTGCCACTGCCCTCCCGGTTCTGTTTTGTTTAAAGAAACATGTGACCCGAATTAATTTGTTTAGAAAGCCTGCAGAGCTTACTACAAAGGCAGAAATGATAGGTAATATTTCTACCTCTAAGAGAAACAAAAGCAAATTCATTTTCTTCATGCTAAAAGGATCTGTTGGTCACACAGGTTTTACTTATTAATACAGACAAAGCAAGATGAAAGAAAACCAACCCACAGGCTATTTTTCTAACATTCTCTCTGGCTCCTGCTCTAGTAATCTAGGTTACCCTTTATGTTACCCCAAGATATAAATAGCATTCATTTCCTTTCACAGGCCAAACTTTAAAGCTTTGTTTCCTGGGTCCAGGGGAAAAAATACTCATAACACGTTTCATTCTAAATTTGAATTACTATAAAGCTTGCTCACTTTGAATCAACTATGGAAAAAAATTCAAAAATACCAACATTTGTTTGCTACTACCATGTTGTTAAATTAGCCCCAAACAGCCCCCATGGGACTTCTGAGTAGCTGTTTCCTTTCCAATGTATAGCTCAGAATCCTCCAGAACACAACTCCAGGTCCTTGCATGGACCCAAGATGAAATGCAGGTGAACTGTTCACACAACAACTTGATAAGTACTGAGTCCTATGAAGGATGCCCCATGGGGTTTTCAACTAGATAAGTGGATCTTCAGTTGCTAAATAACAATAATAGTGAGACATTTCCCCCAAGTCAGACCCCATTCTGGTTTGTTTTTTTCCTTTGGTACCAGGGATTGATCTCAGGGGCACTCGACCACAGGGCCACATCCCTAGCTCTTTTTTGAATTTTATTAGAGACAAGGTCTCACTGAGTTGCTAAGTGCCTCACCATTGCTGAGGCTGGCTTTGAACTCACAATCCTCCTGCCTCAGCCTCCCAAGTGCTGGGATTACAGACGTGCGCCACCACGCCCGGCCCCCATTCTGTTTTAAAGAAAGAAAAGGCTAGAAAAATTAAGAGCAATAAAATAAGCCAAGCCGGGCGCGGTGGCGCACGCCTGTAATCCCAGCACTTTGGGAGGCTGAGGCAGGAGGATCGCGAGTTCAAAGCCAGCCTCAGCAATGGCGAGGCACTTAGCAACTCAGTGAGACCCTGTCTCTAAATAAAAATACAAAAAGGGCCAGGGATGTGGCCCAGTGGTCGAGTGCCCCTGAGTTCAATCCCTGGTACCACAAAAAAAAATAAAATAAAATAAGCCAAGAAGCAGAAAAGCTCCTGCCTAAAACAGCTACTAGTGTAAAGCCAGTGAAAGATCTTAGCAGTTGAAGAGACCATGAGAATCAGGTGAACAGGCTGTCACTCAACCAGAAGCTGTGTGTCTCATTTCGACACCACAACTTGGCTCCTAGATACCCATCGCAACCCAAGACATGAACTCCAGGCAGAAACTAGCTTCACTTCATTTTTCTACTACAATTTCTACCCCTAATGTTCCTGAATTCAGCAAAGACAGACCCAAGAAAGGAATGAACATTTTGGAGACAATCACTGAAGTGAGAATTTTCCTTTCTCCAGCAAGGCAAAGATGAGGAATGAAGACCAGATTCACCTTAGCCCCAAAACATTTAGGCCTTCCAGGGACTCTTGTCCTTGGCTCACCCTACAAGAACAACTGTCCTGCAAGGCTGACCCTATGCTTTCTTATCTCCACAGACTATCAGACCCCTCTCTGCCAGACTGCCAGCTCTTGGGGGGTGGGGGGGTGGGGGGGAGGGGCTGCCTTGTACTGCTGCTGTGTGCTGCAAACGGCATTTCAAAAAAAAAAAAAAAAAAAAAAAAAACTTTTCTCCAGGGTTGGCTATTTGGAGTGGGTATTTTAATATATAGGCACATAGAAGAACCAAATCCACTACCTTGGGGCCTGGATCTACTAGAGCATCCAGAGTTGGCTCAAAGGGTTTTTCTTATCTGTTGTAGAAGCAGCAAGTCTCAGCTGAGGCCAGAGCAGCTCTGGAAATAGAAATGACCCAAACAGAAATGGGAGTTTGGTACTACTTGTACCAATTTTAACAGGAGCAAATCAGCAGTTACTAGTGGAACCCTGTGTGTTTTGATGGGGACAAATTCTTTTAAACTAAAAGTAAAAAACAAAACCTTGATAATAATTCCTCTCCAGCATGTGGCTAGTTTCCCTTTTGTGAAAGGAAATGAAAGATTCTGCCGTCCTTGCACATTTCTCTCGCAAGGGCAGATAACAGGCTTCAGCACTAGCTGATCTGTCTCACCAAAGATATCCTTCTACTGAGGGAACGAATCTACAACAGCCTGGCTCGGGCATGTGGGCTGAAAAAGACAGATCTCACCTCTTTGTGCTGCCATTGGGCCTGTTATCCACTGAATATCTGGATTCTGGCAGCCTCTTGTGAAGGGCAAGGAGAGGATGTGCTCTTAATCTTAAACTCTCACCCGTCCCAGTACCACAGCCCAGAATGTCATGGAAACTGAAGCAATAACTGTCTCAAGACCGGCTCTTCAAGTGAACGCTAAGATAAGCCCAAGAAAGATGCAAACTATCAGCACCATCAGGCGCTTCAATCGCATCTTGTGGTAGATGCAATGAAGGAAAAGCATAAGCACTGAGGAAGTCCTCTGCTAGCCTAGTTTCCTCTCATTTTACAAACTCTTGTGCAACATGTCACTCTCCCCACCCCTCATAGTTTCCAAGCCTTGTAAGAGCAAATGGAGAGCTGGCCCACACTTAACACTGCTACTTGACAGACTCTTCATCCCTAGCAAATGACTGAAAAAAGTGGTACAAATGGGTACTAGTGATTATGCCAAAGCTTACATGAAACTGGGGCCTCATGGCCACACCCGGGGGGGATGGGGAGTGGGGACACCAGCAAGCCCTTGCAGAAAACCCTAGATCTGGACAAAAAGACAGGTTCTCCCAAAGCACGGGACTGACCCAAATTTCAGCTCTGAGCCTCTAAGCTCTCCAGAGGACAACCTCCAGCTCAACAATTAGCCTTTTGTGCTGCACATTATCCACCAAAGGCTGTGTGGAAAAAACCTAGTCCCTTTCACCTGTAACTTCATCCTGGCCCCCAGTGGCAGGTGGACCGGGACTCCAGTGAAATTCCGCTCTGTGCATAGCCCAATCTACTGCAGGGGCTGGGAACTAAGCCCTAATACACACCCCGCCTCATCCAAAGAAAGTCTCTGTCAACAGCAGTGCATACCCCACACAAACACGTTCGCCCCTCGGAAGGTCAGGACTGAAAAGCAAGCTCATCTGGAGAAACTAAGGCCCCGAGAAGGGCAGCGAGTCACACACATCGAGTCAAATGGAACTCTATTAAAAACCCCGCCTCCGGATTCCTGGGTACACCATTCCCACCGGCCTTTCCTCATCATGCCCGGCTGAGAATAACATCCCCACTGAACTTCAGCCCCAGTGTCCCCACCTCCGGACGGCCGGGACCTGGGTCTCGCCCCGTGCGCCCGCCCGCCAACCCGCAGGACCTGTCCACCCGATGGCCGGGCAGGGCCACACACCGCCGCCCCAGCCCAGCTTCCCACCGCCCGCCCGACCTGCAGAGTCGCGCTCCCGAGAGCCGGCGGCGGCGGACATTTCCCTGCCTGCTTCCTCAAGCTCTTCATCTCGCCGCCCGCCCCGAGCGTGCCGCCCCCATTCGGATACGCCCCCGCGTGCCACCTCAGCCAATCGAAAGTCGTCTGCGCCTTCGCCCCGCCCCCAAACAGAACTGAGCCCGCCCCCTGAGGCAGGACCTGCTCCAATCCCCACCGCTTCTCCCGAGACGGATACCTGCCTCTGCCAATGGTTCCGGACGCGGGCCAGGTACCCGGGGCCGAGTTCCAATCGCGCAGTGTCGGTGAATCAGACTCTTGTGGTTGCGCGCACCTGTACCGGGACAGCCACAGGAACTCAGGATCCCGAGTGGCAGGGTCGAAGCCTGTGGCAGGAACAAGGAGCGCAGACTGAGTCACGGGCTTGAAGAGGTTGCACTTCTGTATGATTGATTGTATTCTCGGAAGAATCTCCAAGCCCGTTTTGCTCGTTCACAGCAGGGATACAAGGTCCAGATGCGATAATAGACCCCAGCCATGCCTCCGACCTCATAGTAACCACGTGCTAAGATTACCTCTTTAATCCTCTCAATACACTATATGAGATAGCTGTGTTCATCCGTTCAACAAATATTAAGTGCCCATTGGTTCAGGCTCTGTTCTAATCAGTTGTGATAAAGTGGTCAACACAACCCAAACTCACAGCCCCATGATGCCTTCGTTTCTTCAGTGTGATCTCTTCAATGCCTCTCCAGTCCATCAATTCTTCCCCAGTTTCATCGCCAGGACCCTCATTTTTAAAAAATATTTATTTATTTGCTTTAGTTGTACACAATGCAATGCATTTATGTTTATGTGGTGCTGAGGATCGAATCCAGGCCGCGCACGTGATAGGCCAGTGCTCTATCGCTGAGCCACAACCCCAGCCCAAGCCTCATTTTTTATGCCTTAACCACTGTGATGCATTCCTAATGATTTCCCTGATCCCGACTCCCCGCTTCCATACCCGTTAGCAGAGGAATTTTCTTTTTTCTTTCTTTCTTCTTTTTAGCAGAGGAATTGTCTTTTGTTTAGCAGAGGAATTTTCTAACTTGCAAATCTTTCCTTATTGCTCCCCAGCTTAAAACTCTTCAACGGCTCTACACAAGCTGTAGGGCAGATTCCAAGTTCTTTGTTACTTACTTAAGACTCTTCATGAGCTGCCCTCTGTTGGCCTCTTCTGCTCAGTTCTCTCCATACCCTTGCAAGCTCAGTACCCCTAAACCACTTGCTTTCCCCTCTATCATGCCTTTTCCCCTCCTTGTATGCTTAACTGGGAAAAAGAATCTTATTCTCTATCTAGTGTCAGCTTCAATACTTCTTCCTACACAGAGCCTTCCCTGAGCCGTTTATAGGGAGAGGGAATCACAAACAGGGAATCATTACAGCAAAATGCTCAAGGTGCTCAGGCTCTGGAGTATGACTAGCTAATCCTGCCTAATCCTGACTGACAGTTTCCTAGCTGTGTACTCAGGTAAGGCACTGAGACTCTCTGAGACTCAGTTTCCTCATCTGTAAAGTGGAGACATTGATAATACCCACTTTATAAAGTTATGTGAGGTTAAATAACATGATGTATGAAAAGGTCTTAGAATAGTGTTTAACACATGACAAGTCAACAGTGAATATTAGATATGATCTATGCACTGAGGAACAAACATTTGCTGAGTTCCTTTGATGTGGTGGGCAATTTTGAGACAGCTAAGTTAACCCTCAATCTTGTGAAGCTAAAAATACCAGAAAATTAGAACTTTAAAAGTAGATCAGGAGCCGGTGCGGTGGCGCACTCTGTAATCCCAGCACTTGGGAGGCTGAGGAAGGAGAATCACGAGTTCAAAGCCAGCCTCAGCAATAGCAAGGCACTTAACATCTCAGTGAGACCCTGTCTCTAAATAAAATACAAAAAAAAGGGCTAGGGATATGGCCTAGTGGTCAAGTGCCCCTGAGTTCAATCCTGGTACCACAATAAATAAAAATAAACAAATAAATAAATAAATAAAAGTAGATCAGGGGGCTGGGGCTGTGGCTCAGCGGTAACATACTTGCCTGGCATGTGTGAGGCACTGGGTTCAATTCTCAGCATCACATATAAATAAATGTCTATCAACAACTAAGAAAATATTTTAAAAAAGAAAGTAGAGGGCTGGGGTTGTGGCTCAGCAGTAGAGCTCTTGCCTAGCATGTGCACGGCCCTGGTTCAATTCCTTAGCACCATGTAAGAATAAAGGCATTGTGTACAACTGCAACTAAAAAATAAATAAATAAATAAATAAATATTTAAAAAAAAAGAAAGAAAGAAAGTAGATCAGTTTTCAAGGTTGTGAAATTAAGGTAGCACACCAGGAAATGGGAGGTTGGAAAGTCAGTTCATACTAGGAAGCCAGGACCAAGGAAAACAAAGCAATTAACTGAGTTATCAATCAGCTCCACTAAGACAGAACAATAGGTTACCCTGTTCTGAAATAGTATTAGGGTTTTTCCCCCATTGGTGAGGGGCAAACACGTGTAGAATAGTCACTAACTAACCTGTAATTACCTTTTCTTCATTAGCATAGTATTGATCACACCTGGAGGCAGAGACCAAAGATGATAATGAGACCTGGGACACATGAAGAAGGAGGCATGATGAGACAGAGTGCAGGCACAGCTGGTACTCCACCTCTACCTGCAGTGACATCAAGAGATCTCATCCCTGACTGCCGTAGAAGCACTAGAAAGCTACACATTTCTGTCATTTTGCTTCTTTGTTTGAGTCAGCCTGGGATTTATGTTCCCCATATGCTGCCTCCCTTGTGCTCAAGCATAAGAATAAAAAGCCTTGGCTCGGCGGGGTGGTGCTCGCCTGTAATCCCAGGAGTTCTGGAGGCTGAGACAGGACGATCATGAGTTCAAAGTCAGCCTCAGCAACAGCGAGGCGCTAAGCAACTCAGTGAGACCCTGTCTCTAACTAAAATACAAAATAGGGCTAGGGATGTGGCTCAGTGGCCGAGTACCCCTGGGTTCAATCCTTGGCACAAAAAATAAATAAATAAATAAATAAATAAAAATAAAAGCCTGTTCCTCTGCCAATGTGCCTTTATCTGATTCTTCTGATGGAGAGCGGAAGAACCCACTACAGTTTCAAGAACATTTTCATGC
This sequence comes from Tamias sibiricus, assembly GCA_025594165.1. Classification (NCBI taxonomy): domain Eukaryota; kingdom Metazoa; phylum Chordata; class Mammalia; order Rodentia; family Sciuridae; genus Tamias; species Tamias sibiricus. The sequence goes on from CM046658.1 coordinate 31,835,101, forward strand.
ATGTTACTTTTAATCCCCACAACCCCATGAGAAAGATATTCGTTACGTATAGAAGATAACAAAAACTAAGGTTCAGAGAGGTGACATGTCTTGCCCAAAGTCACACAGATAGATTTCTTTCTCTTCTCTCTGTCTCTCTCTTTTTTTTTTTTTTTTTAAATGGGGATTGAACCCAGGAGCATTGTACCACTGAGCTACATTCCCAGTTTCCCACCTTTCTTTCTTTATTTTTGGTTTCACTAAATTGCTCAGACTGGCCCCTCAAACTTGTGATCTTCCTGCTTCTGCCCCTGAGTCACTGGGATTACAAGTGTGCACTGCTTCACCTGGTACAGATGGATTTCAAACTCAAGGGGCTGTGTAGATACAAAGCCTGTGCACTTTGTTGTGCAGGTTGAGTACACCTCATCTGACATGCTTGTGACTTTATACATATAACCTAAAGGTAATTTTATACAACATTTTTTTTTTTGGTACCGGGGATTGAACTCAGGGGCACTGGACCACTGGGCCACATCCCCAGCCCTTTTTTGTAATTTATTAGAGACAGGGTCTCACTGAGTTGCTAAGTGCCTCGCCATTGCTGAGGCTAGCTTTGAACTCGCGATCCTCCTGCCTCAGCCTCCAAAGTGCTGGGATTACAGGCGTGCACCACCGCGCCCGGCTTTTATACAACATTTTTAATCATCGTAGGCATAAAACAAAGTTTCATGGTTTGGGATTTTTCTACTTGCAGCATCATGTTGGCACTCAGAATGTTCCAGAGTTTGCAACCATTTAGATTTTTGATTTTCAGATTAGGGATGCTCAACCTGCATCACTATTATCCCTTCTACAATCACCACTGGTAATCACAAAGTAGATAATCTTTATTGATTTTAAGATTTAGAGATAAATTTTTCCCCTGCTTATACAATAAATTTTAAATTCCTTAAGCAGGCCTTCAAGGCTATATAATCTTGTTTCTATTTCCTTTATCTCCAAAGCTAGTTTGCAACCAAAGCCAGTCCCCATCCTAGAACACCTAAGGAAATAGTTGGAGTCCCTGAGCTTCACCCTCCACAGTGGAACCACCATAGAAGGCACACCCTCCCCTGTTCCCAGAGAGACAAAATGTTAGCTTGACAGGAATCACGCCCAACCCCAGCACCTGGTGGTTTGAATTTGCAAGTTCTGTAGCTGGTCCTCTGCTCTGTACACAAATTCTCCTTTACCTGCCTGGCTGATCTCATATCTAAACAAATTTTGTCCTTTCACTGCTAGGTCAAAGCTAGACCATTTACTCAGCTGCAGGGGAGAACATGGCAGGGTTCAAGGGCAAGAGAGCCCATACAACAGACTTCCTTTGGCTCTAGCTGTGGGTGGTAGAGAAAGGGGAAATGGATGGGCCTCTAGAAGTTGCTGGCCCTGCCACCTTGTAAGAAGTTCATCATCAGACACAAACTACCCTGTGCAGCCCAGTGCAGAGCAACCTTGCTAGAGTTAATACTCAGGGCCAAAAACCCTAAACAGAAAATTGAACTGTAGTTGGCTGGTGGCCTAGGGGCACTGCACCTCCATGCCAGCCCCTTTTAGAGGGCACAGAAATTGTAGAGTGTGAGTCCAAAGGGTGGAAAGTCAACTGGAGTGGGTAGGTCAGTACCCCCAGCCAACACCTCTCTAGGAGCCTGGGGTCTTACCCACCTGGACAGGCCTTAGCAACTTCCTGGAGGAACATTCTGGTGTGTGAGCCAAAGGGTAGTCGAAATAGAAGGCTGAGCTCCGCTGTGTCCAACTGAACGGTCACATCTGAGCCTGCACAAAGGAGGCAGAAAATGATCCCTCAGCCGCCAGCAACTGAATACTTGGATAGATCATAAGAGTAGCGTTCCCAGGATGGAGGACATCATTCCAGGCTATCCAAAAGCCTCTGTGGCCTTAAAGAACTCACTCAGGGTTGCTGCTGGTACAGTAAAAGAGCCCTTTGTATCCTCAGTTCCAAATGCACATCATCTGCACTTTATAGAGAGGCAGGCCAAGGCTCTGAGAAGTCAATAAGCCTCACCGCTGCAGTACTGGATGGAGCTGGCAAAAAACAGATTCTCTGAGCTGGTAGCATCTTCCCTTCCCAGTGCAATGAAGAGCATGCACAGGTGGACCCTCTGGTGGGACTGGCCATCAGTTGATCCTCCTGATAATGCCAGGCATAGTGCTAACACTGGGAATACCATGGTGAGGAACATAGATGGGGGCCCTTCTTCAGGGGGCTAGTCTGGAAGTCACCTTGTTTGTGGCATATGGCCAATACCCAGTGGCACATGGTGAGCACTCGAAAACCGTGCTGAACTGGGGCTGGAGTCGTGGCTCAGCGGTAGAGCGCTTGCCTACACTTGCGTGGCCTGGGTTTGATCCTCAGCACCATGTAAAAATAAGGCATTGTGTACAACTAAAAACAAATAAAGAAATATAAAACAAAAACAAAAACGTGCTGAACTAATGAAGGAAGAGAAGCAACTACCAGAGCAATTACAAGTGTGGACTCCAGGGTCTGGATTCTGAGTTTGAATTCAGGTTCCATCCCCTACTAAATTATTTAATTTTTCTGGCCCTCAGTTCCCTTGCCCATAAAATGGGAATAAAAACAGCCATAGGGGCTGGGGTTGTGGCTCAGCGGCAGAGCGCTCGCCTCGCATGTGCGCGGCCCGGGTTCGATCCTCAGCACCACGTAAACATAAATGCATTGCATTGTGTACAACTAAAGTAAATAATAAAAAAAAAACAGCCATAATCTCATAGAGTTGTTGTGAAGAAAGCATGACGTGATGTATGTAAAGCTTTCAGCACGTTATCTGACACAAGGTAATCCTTGATTATATATTGACCTCTATTATTATTATTATTGTCTAGCAAAGAAGTCAGACATTAAGTAAGTCGATACAAATCATCAAATCACTGAGTGACAGGGGCATGGCAAGGGCAAGGAAACAGAAAAAGGTTACAAGCAATTTCAGTGTTCATCAAAGGCTTCCTTAGAAAAGAAATGTGTGACCTGAGCCCCAAAAGATGACCAGGAAGTGCAAAGAGGTATGGGGCTTTCAGCAAGAGGGAACTCCACTGTGAGGACATGTGATGTTCAAGGTGATGGGAGAGGCCCAGAGGAGTCTAGTGCGGCAAGCAAGGGAGAGAGGATGGACATGAGCCTGCGGAGTCTTGCCTGCAGTAAGAGAACCCTCTGTATTCTCGCTTCCAAAATAACCCATTTTGTCCTATAAAGAATTGAAAGCTTAGGGCTGGGGCTGTAGCTCAGTGGTAAAGTGCTTGCCTCGCATGTGTGAGGCACTGGGTTCAAGCCCCGGCACCACATAAAAACAAATAAAGATACCATGTGTTCATCTACATCTAAATAAATGTTAAAAAAAAAAAAAAAAAAAGAATTGAAAGCTTGGGACTCAGTGGGTTAACATCATCCCCACATTATAGAAGGGGTAGACTCAGTCTCCGAAAAGTCCCTGCAGGGTCTTACTTGCCACAGTAAGGACATCGGGGTTGTTCCTACTTCACGCATTCCTCTCTCTCTCTCTCTCTCTCTCTGCAATTCCTCTACCCACTTCCCCAACTGGGACCCAGACTGAGAGGACCACTCACCAAGGATGTAGAGTTCACCATCTGGGGACACTGTGCAGGAAGGAAATGACAATGTCTTTAGCAACTGAGCTCCCCTGCCTGCCCCAATGTCACCCTTATTCCCACTGCCCACCCCCAATGAGGGCAGAGATGACTCAGGGGACACCTAGAGGAGAAGGATTCATACCACCCAGCCCCCTGTGGCACCTTCTTCCAGCGTAAAATCTCGTGAGACCGGCACTATCTGGTCCAAGGAGACATCATCCCCGGTGATGGCCATCCTCCGGTGCGTATACAGGAAGAGACTGAGGGCAGGAAGTGGAAGTGAGGACAGGGCCCACCGGCCATGCTTCAGGCTCCTCTTGGAGGCCTGGGTGCTCATGCTGTCTGTGGGTCCCTAGGGCAATTCTGGTGGTGCCCTGACATGCTACTCAGGCCAGCTCTGTTTGGGGTGCCTGTGGAGACTGCAGTTTATGGATGAGGTCATCAAAGCGGAACTTTTCTCACTTCTGGGAGCCCATGCTTATGTTAGTAAAATGTATTTGTTCTGTCCATGGTACCTTCTAGCACTGCACGTGACAGCCACAGTGCAACCTCAGCCACCCCTTCTCCCTTCCCACCTTCAGTTTCTCCATCTCTAAAACTAGGATGGAGGATTAGAAAATCCACCCTGGCCCTCCCTCCCAGTTCTGAGGTCCTGAGGTTCACTTACTAGCTATGAGGTCTTTGACGAGTGTTATTTACGCTCTGCTCCAGTGTACTGTGCGGATGTCACCAGGCAATGCTTCCCAAGAAACTTCTATGTGCCTCACAGTGTTTGAAACCTTTGAAGTGCACTGGCTCATCTATGGCCATACCACCCTGAATGCACCCAACCTTGTCTGAAGGGCACTGATGTGTGGGGAAAATTTTAAGTTCCCTTGTGTTCTAAGGCAAAGATACGTGTTAAAAGGCCTTTGCAGTTGCAAAATTTGATTTTTCCATACCTACTACGTCTTCTTCAGGTTCCTAAGTCCTCCTTCATCTCAAGAGTCTCATTTCCCATGATGCTGCCCTTTGGCATGTCTGCCTCCTGTGACCACTCCCTTTTTTTTTTTTTTTTTTTTTTTTTTTTGCACCAGGGATTGAACTCAGGGGCACTCGACCACTGCGCCACATCCCCAGCCCTTTTTTGTATTTTATTAGAGACAGGGTCTCACTGAGTTGCTAAGTGCCTCGCCATTGCTGAGGCTGGCTTTGAACTCGAGATCCTCCTGCCTCAGCCTCCCAAGTGCTGAGATCACAGGCGTGCGCTACTGTGCCCGGCTTACTTTAAAGTTTTATCTGGACAAATTGAGGTACAGAGGAGTAAAGTAACTTGCTCAGGATCACAATGTCTGATTTGAACCCAGGCAGTCAGGCCATGAGTTCAAGATCTGGAGAGTGTGATAACTGCCTCTTCTCCAAGAGCCTCCTCACCACTTCTTTTTTTTCTTCTATTTTTTTTCTGTGGTGCTGGGGATTGAACCCAGTGCCTTGTGCATGCAAGGCAGGCACTCCACCAACTGAGCTATATCCCCAGCCCACTACTTCGTAAGTATATGAGCTGATACATGTGAAGGGCTTAGAATCTGGTGTTCAAAGAATATTAACTATCATTATGACAATTATTCTAGAAGACTCAGAGCTGAAGGGATGATTGAAGTTCAGCTAGAGGGTACAGTGGAGACTAACTCCAAGTCCCAGACAGGCAGGGGCTGAGCCCCTCACTCACGCGTGTTCCTGGCCACCATGCTCCAGGCTATAGCGAATGAGCCCCAGTAGGCGACTCTGCCGGCTGTCCCCCTCACACAGCACACCTTGTACTGCCTGCTGCTCAGAGTCAAGGAAAAATGAAACCCAAAGCCAGGCCTCTCCCCATCCTGCCCACCCCAACTTCCCTGCCCTTCTCCTGCTTCCCAGACTCCCTATGTGACCTTGGTCAAGTCGCTTCACCTCTCTGAGCCTTCTTCATCTGCAAAATGGGGATAATAATCCCCAACTTCATAGGGGCTTGAGAGGCTAGCTGCATACTTAAGGCACTCCACAAAGAGTCCAGGACCAAGTGTGTACTTAGTAAACATTGTCTTCCTTCTCCCCTGACAGATCAGAGAAAAAGGGAAGAGAGTGGACAGACACCTTGACACCCTTGTTTGACCTCCCACGCGGCCAGAGCTAGGAGCTCAGAACCAGGAAGGATATGATGATGCAATATTCCCCCTCAGCCAGAGTCTCCTGGATGGCCACGGACTGGTCCATGCTGGACCCGGCTGAGCAGACTCTCCCAGGGTAGGACAAAGGGGATCTCCCTTTGGTCTACAAGTGACCTATGAGGTGACAGCTGCTTCAGAGGGCTGCGGGGCAAAAAAGAGGGCTTTTGTGGAAGGAGAAGGGGAGGGGAGGCCTGGTCCTCTGTCTCTTCCCACTCTCTAGAATGGGCCTTTTAAAGATTTTCGAGAGAGGAGCCCCATCCCTTTGCCCCTGGCCAGGTCTGCAATTCGTTGTGTCCTGCCCTTTATCTGGGAGGGCATCCAGCGGTTCCTAGTGGGGCCAGTCTACTGGTTGAAAGTGGGATGTCTGGTCACGGAGACAGGACTTTGTTCCGTTGCTCCTGGGGCAGGCACGGCTCTGCCTCCCTTTCACCGGAGGGGAGGGGGAGGCAGTATTGATCCTCTGGGAGGTGTTAATGGTGTATCTGAATAAGCTGGGGGGACATCTCCTTACTCTCAGGTTAGGAGGGTCCCATCCTGAAGAAGGAACCCAGTTTTGGTCCTCTTTCCTTAGAGAGGGACAAGTGCCCCCGTCGCTTCTTGCCCTCTTCCTGCCCAACAGGCCCCGTTGCATCAGCCACAGGCAGGGTGTGGGGGAAATGTCCAATCTCATAGCTGCAGGGCAGGGGTCCCAGCTGTCAGCTTGCCCGCTCCCTCCCACCCGACACCTGCTCCCAGACCCCTGCCATTGCCGCCTACCTCCTGAGCTGTCACCGCTGGGAGCGCAGGACTCTGAGGCCTGGCCGCGGTCAGTGACTACATTTCCCAGCGGCCCCTGCGCCATAGGCTGGTCAGCCAGCCTGCAAGTCCCAGCATGCCCGAGTCAATCATGGGGTGGGGGGGTTCTCCGTGCGCCCATTAACCCTGTAGGTACTGAGATAGGCTGGGTTCTGTGTTACAGAAAGGTTTTCTAGTGAATGCCTAACCCTCATCCTCAGACCTCTGAGACAGGGGGCCAGGGCTCCCTGCCCAGGGCCCTGAAGGAACATGGTCACATTTACCTCGAGGGGAAAAAAATAATAATACATTTTTATTTCCTCCTTAATTCTACCCTCCACTCTTCTTACTCCAAGAGAGGGAACTCTGACCTCTACTGAAACTCTTCATCCCCAAATAACCACCTTGACTTAGCTTAATGGAGGGAGAAAAGATCGTGAGCAGCCAGTATCTCCATATTCCAGGCAGAGAAACTGAGGTTCAGCCAGGTTAAGCAATCTAAGGCCTGCAGCCCAGCACGTGTTGAGACTGGGACTGAGCGGAAGACTTCCCTCCTGTCCTGTGCCATTGAACTGCCACGCAGGGCCGTGTCCTGCCTCAGTCCCTCCCGGCCCTTCTTGCCCACAGGAGATTGAGGATAGGGATGTGAATATCAAGTGTGTGACACTGTTCACACGTGGTACTAGTGTGACTGTCACCAGGCTGTGTAGGAGACCTCTGTTCCTCAGCTCTCAGACAGCCCTAGGCTGGACTTCATTGTTTGTAAGCCCCTTCCCCTGATTTCCCTGGCCTTGTCTGAAGGGCAGATGAAACACACGCTGGGACCGCTGTGTAGAAAAGCGAGGGATTTTATTAATCAGCCGAGGGGACACGTGGGGGGAAGGGAGAATCGGCGCGTGTGACGGGAGGAGAAGAGGAAAAAGGAAAAGAAGAAGAAGAAAAAAGGGGCCGGTTTCAGTCTGGAGAGCGCTTAAGTAGTGAACGGGTGGTCTGAGGGACCCTCCCCCCAAGAGGGAACCCCAGTTCCATAGGCTACCGGGGGTCAGAAGGCAAGCCCATATGTCCTAATTGGCTCTGTAAGGCACTTGGGGAGTGGTCAGCGGCACGGTCAACCTGAGGCGTGGCCAGCAGTGTGTCTGACCTGGGGTACTTGGGGGTCTTAAGGCGCCTGGGGGTGTGGCTAGTTGAGATACCTGGGAGGCGTGCCTTCCCTGCCGGGAATCCAACATTGTCCGTCCCCTTGGCAGAAACATTTCTCTTTTTCAGTTGTAATTTTAAGATAAAACTCCACTCTCGGGCTGGGATTGTGGCTCAGCGGTAGAGCGCTCGCCTAGCACGTGGGCGACCCGGGTTCCATCCTCAGCACCACGTACAAATAAAATGCATTGAATAAAACGCATTGTGTACAACTAAAGCAAATAAATAAAAAAATATTAAAAAAAAAAAAAAACTCCACTCTCGAGCCGGGCGCGGTGGTGCACGCCTGTAATCCCAGCACTTGGGAGGCTGAGGCAGGAGGATCGCGAGTTCAAAGCCAGCCTCAGCAATGGCGAGGCACTTAGCAACTCAGTGAGACCCTGTCTCTAATAAAATACAAGAAAGGGCTGGGGATGTGGCCCAGTGGTCGAGTGCCCCTGAGTTCATTCCCCGGTACAAAAAAAAAAAAAAAAAAAAAAAAAAAAAAAAAAAACAAAACCTCCACTCTCTGCTTCACCAATTTCTGTCTTCGTTCTTGTCTCGAAGATTTGAAAAATAAAATCCACGGATAATAAGAAAAGGGGAAAGTGAACAGAGTAGGATTTACTTATATGAGACAGAATTCCTGTGATGTAAGAGGGAACCTGATAGTGTTACTGTAATGCCCAGAGAAATGGACCTCCCCGCCCCCCCAAAGACCACCAAAGAATCCAGAGTGTATGCAAAAACAAAGAGCCTTTATACGGGCTTATGCTCGGATTCCCAGACCTCACCAACACAGTGAATCTGTACTGAGAGTCCTGAACCCAGGAGGGACAAATCTTTTATGGGAATAGAAGCAAGGAGAGGGAGGGGGTTACCTGATTGACCATCTTTACAGTTAGGGTGTCTTGTCGCATTGTAATTGACCAGGGGAGCCCACGCAAGTGCGCCAAGCACATTCTAAATTGGGGAATGACTTAGGGGGTCTTCATTGGTGGAAGCTATCCTCAGAGCAATGGAATGTACTGATTACAAACTGGAGTCAGGCGCGTAAGATTTTAGGTACGTAGGTTTAGGCACGTAGGCTTAGGCGGTGCTGGCAGCTCCAACTGGCCTTGAGGGGAAGCTTTTTGACTCTTATTATCTTAAAGCCAAGCATTTTACAGAAGCAAAAAAAAAAAAAAAAAAAAAAAAAAGCAGTTAAACTAAAAAGGGCATGGGGCTAAAAAGGGGGGTTCTATAGTTATGGGGCTGGCTGGCGCCTTCTGGGAAACTGAGGCAGCATGAAGACCCCCCTCACACTTTCAAACCCCAGTTTTTTCAATCAGATCAGAAAGATTTCAGGTATGTCGCTCAGAGTAACAGGCATGAGGTTTTCGAAGGAAAAGGGAAAGGAACACTCTCAAGATGAGAGTGGGTCCTCTCAGGAGAGGGACAGCATGCTTCTCTTGCACTCCAGTTGTATTGGGATCCCAGAGAAGTTTCCAGAGAGTCCTTCCCAGGTCCACCTCTTGACTTTTGACAGGGAAATAGGGGACAGCCCTTTTTTGTATTTTATCAGAGCTTTCAAGTGCCCCCACTGCCATGAACGAGATCCTCCTCTCAGGTCAAGTGCTTTGCGTCGGCACCTCTTGACTTTTGACTGACTGGCTTTCAAGTCCCCACTGCCATGACAACTCTAGGTCACTTTGGTCCATGCTGACTGGTTCTAATTGGATTCTTTTTTTTTTTTTTTAATATTTATTTATTTGCTTTAGTTGGACACAATGCGTTTGCGTTTATTTGCGTTTACATAGTGCTGAGGATCGAACCTGGGCCGCACGCAGGCTAGGCAAGCACTCTACGGCTGGGCCACAATCCCAGCCCCTCTAATTGGATTCTTTTTTTTTTTTTTTTTTTTTTTTGGTACCGGGGATTGAACTCAGAGGCACTCGACCACTGGGCCACATCCCCAGCCCTTTTTTGTATTTTTATTAGAGACAAGGTCTCACTGAGTTACTAAGTGCCTCGCCATTGCTGAGGCTGGCTTTGAACTCGCGATCCTCCTGCCTCAGCCTCCCAAAGTGCTGGGATTACAGGCGTGCACCACCGCGCCCGGCTTCTAATTGGATTCTTAACCATACATTCTTACAGAGTATATGGTTACAAATTATCCTTATCTCCCAGAGTTCCAGGATCTGGTATGTGAAAAGGGTCACAAAGCTCTCCCTCTTCAGGGTAATTTGGGTTCCTCTCATTGACATTATTTTGGGCCTGAATTTCTCCTGCAGATTAACAGGTAGTTTGCTAAGGAATGTGACATATCCTGTCCACTTAAACCAGGCAGAGCAGCAGGTAAATTGCTTCTTGGATGAGAAAGAATGTGGTGGTCAGCAGAGTGGGTACGTTTTATAGAATTATTCCCTTAACCTCGTGTTCTGTTCCCACCACTCACATCTGTCTGACCCCTATCACTTTGGGGCCTTATTGACCCCATCTAAGATATTGTGGTCTGGGCTGGGGTGGTGGCTCAGCGGCAGAGCGCTCGCCTAGCACATGCGTGGCCCAGGTTCAATCCTCAGCACCACGTAAACATAAATGCATTGCATTGTGTACAACTAAAGCAAATAAATAAATATTAAAAAAAAAGATATTGTGGTCGCTCCACCTGGATAAAATGGACAATAAGTTTTTCTAGAGTGGTTCTCTGTCAGTTCATTGGCCATGTCACTAAGCTAAAATTCCCTGAGGACTGGGCTATGTCTTCCTCTCATCACCCCAGCAGAGTTTCTGGTATGCAATATCCTTGAGAACATTTTTTTTTTTTGTACTGGAATTGAATCTGAGGGGTTTTTGTTTTGTTTTGTTTTTTTTTGTTTTTTTAACTACTGAACTATATCCCCAGGCCTTTTTCATAAATTACTTTTTATTTTGAGACAGGGTTTCACAAAGTTGCCTAGGCTGGCCTCCAACTTGTGATCTCTTGCCTCGGCCTCTGGAGTAACTGTGATTACAGGCATGAGTCAGCACTTCTGGTCCTCAGAACACACTTATATTGAATTAGTGGATCACTCCGCGAATTATTTCAATGAATACACCTTTTCTCAAGCTTTAGCCCAAACTGAAGGAGCAGCAGATGGGCCAGGGCTGAGGAAGGGGTGATCACTGTGACTTCTGACCAGTCCCTTCCTCTTTCCCTAAATTGTGCTTTAATGACCAGTTCAACTTGTTATGTAGACCCCTCCCAGAAGCAGATACACCTCCCAGTCATCTCCTCTTGAAGCATCCACATTACAAATGGAGCTCAAGTTTATTGGAATTCATTTTCAAAGTCATGTAAGGGGTGAAGGGAAAGGGGATTGTTTCTACCCTGTAAGATGAAACAGGTAGGGGCCATTGCAGGAAAGAAAGGGAACCCCAATTCCAGCCCCATCTTAATGTTAAAGGCTGGGGAGGAGGGTCTAGAATAGGTACTTGTTGTTACCTGTCCCTGTGGGATCTTGGAGCCTTTCCATTGGATGGGGGTCAAGCAGGAGTTTTCTTTTTTAGACAACCCCAGCCTCTTCCCTGGGATTGGGGCTAATGCTGTGCTCCCTTGGAGGGTCCCATGTAATAGGCCCTGGGAGGAAGGGGAGAGACACCTCTCGAGCCCAGAGCTGTGAACTTGATCAATCACTTGAACTAAAGACGCAGCTATAGGATTGGGGTAGGTGGGTCTGGGGGCTCGCAGGGACTACAGAGTCTCCCTGACTGCTATTCTCTCCTTCTTCTGTTAAGGGAACTGGGACAGGAGCAGGAGTGGAGGAGTGGCCATAACCAGAGTCCAAGGAAGGAGGCCACTGGCAGCCCCTGAAGCTGCCCAGCTAAAGTGGAGGTTCCCACCCTGCTGGAAGCAGCTGCTTAAGGCCAAGACTGGACAGTGCTACTGATAGCAGGGCTAGTGTCAGCCTCGTGACACCTGGGGGTTCCTCCCATACAGTTCTGGCTGCAGCCAGTATAGCCCAAACTAAATGACTGGTTCAGCTGCAAGAAGAGATGGGCCCTTCCTCCTTCCCTTGCCCGGCTTCTACTCGTGGAGGCCGAAAGCAAAACATGGGCTGAGCTAAACATGGACTGACCTAAACCTCCTTGGTCCCTAGCTCCCACCCCTTGAAGTCAGTCAGCCAGTCCCCAGAGAACTTGCGGGTCAGGAACAAGGGGGCGTGTCATGGAGACGTGGAAAATTCCAGCTGCTGCCCTGGGTTTTGGCATCTTGTGGTGCTGAGAGGATGGAGCTTGCTAGACCCCAGGCAGGCTGGTTCTTTGCAGGTCCAGCTCTGGTCAGATTTGGCTGCCCAATTATCTCCTCCAGGCTGCGGCTCCACTCCCTTTCCCTTCATGATGGCCTCCAGTCTGGGGCCCCATCGTGCCTGGGCCCTGCGCCTGGCAATGGTGCTACTGGGGAGCATGTATCTTGGAAGCAGCAGGAGCTGTCTGTGCATGTCTGTGGCCAGCTTTGAGCACTGTGATCCCACCCCATACGCTGAAGAGCATCCCATGGTTAGGAAAGCTCTCCTCTCCTTCACGTGCTGCTTACCTGGATGGGAGCAAGGTTCAGCTTACATCTAGTCAGGTTCTGGGCTGCCAGGAAGACCAGCAGGAGGACTGGTAGGATGAAAAGGAGAGGAGGGTTGTGCTCCATTTGTGTACAACATATCAGAATACATTCTACTGTCATGTATAACTAATTAGAACAAATTAAAAAAAGAAAAAAAGAGAAGAGGAGCCACTGTAGGGAATGACCAGTTCAAAGGCTACAGGTCAATGAAAGGGCATGTAGTACTTAAGAGGAAGAAGTTAGGAAAAAGTAGGGGCAGTCCCAGGGTCCAGCAGTTGACCTAGCTTAGAATTGGTCACAGAGTCCCTGGGCTGAGGACAGCTACCTCTGAGCAAAGCAGCCTATGGCTACCATTGGTTACAGACATCTGATGAGGTGCTACAGGAGCCAGAGTGAAGGGCCCACTCTGGGCAGCCCAGAGGAGGGCTGAAAACAGAGATTGCCATTATTGCACTATGCAAATGAGCAAACAGGCTGGATAGCATGGGGGAGGTCAACCTCTAGGGAACAAGGGATTCCAGGGGCTTGCCTTTTGCTTCCTGAAAGTGGTATTGTCCAAGGGACAGCATAAGGGAGACACAAAGAGGCCTGCATCCTAGTAACTGCCCCTCTGAGAGTTGTTGGCATGGCCACAGCAGCATCCCAGGCCCCAGGGGAAGCAGAGCTAGAGCAGGTGCAGGCACAGGAAATAGATATCTGGTGCCTCTGACCTGACCTAATTTGCTTCCAACATCAGAAGGTACTTGAGGTGGTGGGTTTCCCCAGAGCCTAGACCAAGGAAACCCTGAGTCACAGAGGCTTGGTTCACCTTGTCCCAGGGTTCTTCAGGTTCGGACCCACATCGTCCCTAAGTTAGACCTGAGCCAAGGGCAAGAGGCAGCTCTCAGACTGGATTCCTGAATTCCAGGCTCTACCTCCCCCAGCTCTGGGGATCAGACCTGGAAGTGTCTGCTGAGGCTGCGTTTAAGTTTTCCTGTGCAAGGTAAAAAACTGCTGGAGGTGAAAGAGGAATGGAAAATTCTTCTTCTTTTTTTTTTTTGTACCAGGGATTGAACTCAGGGGCACTCGACCACTGGGTCACATCCCCAGCCCTTTGGCTGAGTGGGCATCTGTTCCCTTGTCCTTGGCTATGGTCCTCCACCAGTACTCAGATCTGTTTCTCAGTGACAGGTGCCAAGGTGATGTGACACAGGGGAGAGCCTGTAGTGAGGACCTACTCTGGGATGGGCCCCTTCATTTTGTGGTACTGGGGATTGAAGCCAGGGGTGTTTTACCACTGAGCTACATCCCCAGCCCTTTTTAATATTTTATTTAGACAGGGTCTAGCTAAGTTGCTGAGGCTGGCTTTGACTTGTGATCCTTTCAAATCATATTATGGTTCTTCAAAAGACTAGGAGTGGAAACGCAATATGACCCATCTATATCACTGCTCAGTATTTATCCTCAAGAATTAAAGGCATCATACTATAGCAATACATGCATACCCATACACAATTCACAATAGCCAAACTATGGAATCAGTCTATGTGTCTATCAATGGATGAATAGATAAAGAAAATGTGGTATATATACCCAATAGTTTTATGCAGCCATAAAAAAGAATGAAATGTCCTTTGCAGGAAAATAGATGGACCTTGTGAACATTATGTTAAGCAAATTAACTCAGAAAGTCAAGGGTTGTATGTTTTCTCTCATGTGGAAGCTAGAGAGAAAAAGGGAAAGAAAGCAGGGAGGAGGAGAATCTGGGTGTGGTGGCACACTCCTGTAATCCCAGCAGTTTGCAAGGCTGAGGAAGGAGGATCACAAGTTCAAAGCCAGCCTCAGCAATGGTGAGGCACTTAGCAACTCAGTGAGACCCTGTCTCTAAAACGGCTGGGGAGGTGGCTCAGTGGTCGAGTGTCCCTGAGTTCAATCCCTGGTACCAAAAAAAAAAAAAAAAAAAAAAAAAAAAGCAAGCTCTCCTTCCCCAACCTGGTCAGGGCATTCAGCAGAAATACTGTTCTCCCCGAGGTAGATGCCCTGAGGTAGACTTCCAGGAGATCCCTCTGAGAGGGCCTGATATTCTTGCCCGTACCTCAGCAACAGCTGTGTACCCCTTGAGTGGCTGATGGCACTGGCCACATGGCTCTTTATTGCAACTGAGCCTCCTTACTCTGGCTTCTGCTTCCACCATCTCACCTCCACCTAATTTTCAAAATTTGCAAATCTTATTGTGCCTGGCACATACAAGGCACCAAAACATCTGAATGCATGAATGTAACCAAAGAACAGGAGAAGCCCTTGTGGCAACAGGTAAGCCCAGGTTCCCTCCAAAGATATTCTGACACATAGTGCACAGGATGCCTGCAATTACCTAGACAGGGCAATGGCAGGACCCCTCAGACCTCATCCCACCTCCCCTCCACATCGTAAAGGGGCATCCCACTAGCCCTGGCGTTCCAGGTACCCACTCCTAATGAGGGGGCTCTGGGGCATGTGACAACTAGAAAGCAGTAGGTACACTCCTGGGAACCCTCAATGCAGCTACTGTTCCAACAGGAAGGCTGGAGCCACATCTTCTCCCTGGACCTCCATTTCCAAGGCTTTAACTCTCTATCCCAATGGCAACGTCTCTTTGCATCCTGGGCTGGTTTGCAGTAATCAGTCTGCAGTCAGCTCAATTAGGTCTGATTATCCACTCACTCTGCTTCAGAAGTTGAGGCCCTGGAGAGGTTGTCCACTGAGGTTTTAAGCAATTGGAGGAGCCAAAGCACAAACCAACATGTGAGGGGTTGCCCAAGAGACATGTTGAACCAGGAAGGAAAATACCAATCCAGAACGAAGTGTTCAGGGGTCGGGGTGGTGAGACCTTACTGCCATGATGACTAGAGCAATAGATAGGTGGAGAAAGATGGCCATTCATGGAGTGGGGATTCCTAAGAGACGACGTATGAAAAACAAATAGAAAGTCCAAGGGCTGAGGGTGAAGGGGCTGCTGGGAATTCTGTTCTACAGCAGGCCCTGTCTTTGGAGAATTGTGCTTATGGGCAGACCAGTGCTTCCCTGGCTCCCCTAGCTCTTTCTGTTCAATACCAGATTCAGACCCTGGGGCAGCTGCTCAACTCCACCCAAGATCTTGAAGGTTGGGCTTAAAGAAACACAAGAATATTAGCCACTTCTTGCAGTCAAACAGGGATCTTGTAGAAGAAATAGGCAGAAAGGCATACCAAAGACTCTCTTTTTGAACCTGATCTAAATAAAAAAGGCAAGCCTTGGGGCCACATAGTGGTGGGGATGGAACCCAGGGCCTTGCACACAACAGGCAAGTGCTCTGCTACTGAGTTAAATTCCAAGCCCCAAACTTAATCCTTAAGAGCATCCCTAGCCCACCCTCCCCATCTTTCCTGAGTATGAGCACTGATGACTGATTCAACAAAGGGCATGGCTCACCCTTGGGTGATGCTCCTTTGGAAAAGTGACAGCAAAGGGGTGGGATGGGGAAAGAGGTTAGGCTGGAATTACCTAACATAATATATTTGGCATTAACAGGTGCTCATTAAATCTTGGCTGCTACTAATGTTGGTGAGAAAGATGTAGGAAGGCATTAATAACTCAAGTATTGCATTAGCCCATAATCTTGGGTTTCAGAAAAAAACACATCCAGAAGAAGGGATTAGTTTTATTTTCCCACAGGATCTTTTTTTTTTTTATAATATAAAACAAAGATAAAAGACTTCTCAACCCTGCAATCTGCCAGCATGCCTTGTTTCTACAAGATGCATGCTGCTAGACCATAAGACTATGTAGCAGAGTCTTTAAGCATTTGGTTGAGAGAAATAGAAAAACCAGACCTCAGGGAAGCCTGCGCAAGCCCCAAGGCTGGGCTACGTCTTGTGCTCTAGAGTAGTCCTTGTCTTTTCAGATCCTCATATGTCTTCTTATTCACAACATTCCCACTAGAGTCTTCATACTCTTCCTAAAAAGGAAGGGGTATACTTTGTTAGCTAAACTTCCCAAAAGAAACATCTGGAAACAATCTCTGGTATCTGAGCTCACCTGACCAAACTCCACGGCATACTCTGGTACTACTACTTTTTTTTTTTTTTTTGGTACTAGGTATTGAATGAACCCTGGGATGCTCTACCATTGAGCAACATCCCCAAACCTTTTTAATTTTTTTTTTTTTTTTTTTTGGTACCGGGGATTGAACTCAGGGGCACTCAACCACTGGGCCACATCCCCAGCCCTTTTTTGAATTTTATTAGAGACAGGGTCTCACTGAGTTGCTAAATGCCTTGCCACTGCTGAGGCTGGCTTTGAACTTGCGATCCTCTTGCCTCAGCCTCCCAAATGCTGGGATTACAGGCATGCGCCACCGCGCCCAGCCCTTTTTAAATTTTAAGACAGAGTCTCACTAAGTTGCCCAGGCTGGCCTTGGACTTGTGATCTTCCTGCCTCAGCTTCCGAGGTGGTGGGGAAACAATCATGCTACATAGCTCCTAGCTATGCCCTAGTATTCTGAATTTGGCATTCATCTAAGACAGTCTTTCTCAATTAAGGTTCCATAGAAAATTAAATTATCTTCTAGATATCCAGAATGGTACCAGACATAACACATCCTTAGGGTATCTGAGTTAAGATTTCATTCAAATCACTTTCTGTGCCTTTTTTTTTTTTTTTTTTGGTGGTACTGGGGATTGAACCCAGGGCCTTGTGTATATGAGGCAAGCACTCTACCAACTGAGCTGTATATTCCCAGCCCTAAATTACTTTCTGTGTTTAAAATAAGAAACTCTGGTTGAAAAAGGATGACCCAGGACAACATTTTTCAAATGAAAAATAAAAGAACCACATAAAAGAACCCTGTCTTTGCCGAGGGACTACTGCACAGGCTGAGTCTTCCCACTTCCAGAACAATCTGCCTTATATTTTGGAGTTTAATATACTACAGCTAGAAAGGTTTGTTCCCCACCACTAAAAAAGAGATACTGAAAACTCTTGACCTTAAAGAAAGGGAGGCTATGGCCAGTCCCTGTGGAGCCTGGGGTCAGTCACTACCATACTTCATATACATGTCACTTCCCATCCCTGAAACCTGCTGCTTGGATGATGACCTTGAGACCAAAAGGACATTTCCCATCCCTGTGAGAGGTTCATCTCTTGTGGAATTTTTTTTTCAAAGAAGATCTAATTATGACATAAGATTCCTTAGTTTATTAATTCCCATGGCAGGACAAGAGATGGAGTCCACCTGCTTGTTACTTCAATATTTCAATGGAAGAACACAATCTGTCTATAGATTTAAAGTGTAACAGATATCAGAACTAAATTAGGTTTATACCTCAGGAGTCAAGTGATAGACATTATCACATTGTACTTACTACTAAAGTAAATCAAGGACCACTTTCACCTCCCTTCTACATGGTGAGGAAACTCTGCCATCTGATGCTATCCCCAAGGCTGTCCCATTAGCACCTACCTCAGTGTCAGGCTGCCATCTTTCTGAAGCCTTCTGCAGTTTCAGCTTGGCCCACACTGCAGAAGGAGAAATAAGAAGCAATTAGGACTCGCTGGTCACCCCATTGGCAAATAGTGCCACAACACTCCCCACCTCAGAAAGATTCCCCTCTCCTCTGCCTTTGAAACCTTTACCTGCTCCAAACTGGAATTTTGGTTCTGAACTACCTATAGACAAAACTTTTAATGCAAAATTTACCTGATATTGCTTTGTTGTGAAAGAAAAGGTAGATCAAATAAAACAAAAGATCTCTTAGAACTGACAACTGGGGGCTGGGGTTGTGGCTCACGGGTCTGGGGTTGTGGATCAGCGGTAGAGCACTCGCCTAGCATATGCGAGGCCCTGGGTTTGATCCTCAGCACCACATAAAAACAAATAAACTGGGCTGGGATTGTGGCTCAGCGGCAGAGCACTCGCCTAGCACGTGCGCGGCCCGGGTTCGATCCTCAGCACCACGTACAAATAAACGCATTGTGTACAACTAAAGCAAATAAATAAATATTTAAGAAAAAAAAAAACAAATAAACAAATGCAACTGAGAACTGATACTCTTGAAGAAAGAAGTTAACATGGAACAACCTCTGGGAATTACAAGAGAAATCGATCTGCTTTCAAGTCGTAACAGGAGAGGAAAATAATGTTTGATATTGTCAAATATATTTACTTAAAGTCTGGTACATATATTTCAAATTCAGAGAAAAAGAGGAGAAATACATGGGCCAAATTATATTGTTACAGGGTGTGTGCACATACAAATATGTGACAATTCCACCATTATATACAACTAAACACACCAATTAAAAAAATAAAAGAAAAAAGTTAAAAAAGCAAAACTATGGTAGCCAGAGTCTGAAAGGTAAGATGATTCAACGGACAACAGAGACATTAAAATAAAAATTCTGGGGCTGGGGCTGTGGCTCAGCAGTAGCGCACCTGCCTGTCATGTGTGAGGCGCTGGGTTCGATTCTATAAATAAAAATAAAGGTCTATCAACCATTAAAAAGTAAATAAACAAATAAATAAAAATTCTAACAATTCAAGAATAGATTATGTGTGGCCCACGCCTGTAATCCTAGCACCTCGGGAGGCTGAGGCAGGAGGATCTTGAGTTCAAAAACCAGCCTCAGCAACTTCTGAGATTCTGTCTCTAAATAAAATATAAATAACAGGCTGTCAATGTAGCTGAGTGGTTAAGTGCCCCTGGGTTCAATCCCTGGCACCAAAACAACAAAACAATGGAGGGAAAGGATAGAGCAGTAGCAGATATACAACTCTTCACAGAAATCTGGAAGTCATTACAAAAGAATGTGATCATCACTGGGGACCAGAGTGGGTTCACTAAGAATAAGTCAAGCAAACTAATTGAATTTCCTGGTTTTGATGGGATATTAGACAATAAAAAAGCCATAGACAGATAAGGGATATCATGATTTTAGTAAAGAAATTACTTTTACAGATACTATCCATGGATTTCATTAAAAACTGTAAATGACCTATGTATGCTACCATTATAAGAGAGATGGGAATGTGGCTCAAGGGTAGAGCACTTGCCAGGCACACATGAGCACCGAGAAAAAACCAAAAGCAATAAAGGAAAGCAATACAGTATGGAGGAAGGAGAGAAGACTGTTTTAGGACAGTCATGGGTTTGACCCCTGGCTTTTTCCATGTACGAGCTATTTGACCTTGGAAAATTACCTAACTTCTCTGGACTTTAGATTCTTTTGAAAACATGGGTAACCCATTTCTTAACTGGTTGTTCTTAAGACTAAGTATACAATATCTCTTATTTACCTGCCACACAGTAGGCACTTGATAAATGGCAACTAGTAATATTAATATTAAACTTACTAAAAAATGAGTGACTTTAGATCTTACTCCTCAAACTCTGAAGAAGGGCCTAGAAATGAAGATGAACATTTAATCACTAGATGTATTCTATGTTACAGTGTGGTATTGAACATTTACCTGTGCTATTATCTCATTTAAACTTCAAGACAACTTCATGAAGTAGATATAGTATTATCAACCCCCTCTTAATAGATGAACTAAGGGAAGTAACTTGCCCAGGGTCTCACAGCTAGTAAAGTGGTGAAGTGATAACTTGAACCCCAACAGACTGCTTCTCTAGACTTTTTTTTTTGTTGGTGCTGGGGATCAAACCCAGGGCCTTGTGCATGCAAGGCAAGCACTCTACCAATTGAGCTATATCTCCAGCCCCAACAGACTGCTTCTGTAGAGTTTGCATTATTTTTTAAATGTAGTTATAGATGAATACAACACCTTTATTTTATTTATTTATTTTTATGTGATGCTGAGGATCAAACCCAGGTCCTCCCACATGCCAGGCAAATGCTCTACCACTCAGCTACAATCCTAGCCCTGTATTTTTTTATTTTTTTAGGGTACTGGGGATTGAACTCAGGAACACGCAACCACTGAACCACATCCCCAGACCCATTTTGTATTTTATTTAGAGACAGGGTCTCACTGAGTTGCTAAGTACCTTGCTCTTGCTGAGGTTGGCTTTGAACTCCCGATCCTCCTGCCTCAGTTTCCTGAGCCACTGGGTTTATAGGTATGCAGTGGGGTTATTAGGCATGTGCCACTTGCCTAGCTCCTAACCCTGCATTCTTAACCACATGAAATTCTATTGGAAATGTGATTTTGAGCCAACTTCAACCTTGAAGCAAAACACATAGAGAACCTGACAGAATCCATCAACCAAATCCTAGGGTAAGGGGTCAGGAAAAGAGATGATGGGAAATTAAAAGCAGAAAAACAATTTTTTAATGAACAAGATGATAAATATAGATTGAAGACAAAATAAAATCTACAGAATCATATGGGAATAAAAAAAGTATAGGATTTACAGTGCTTCAGATGACATCAAGATATGTATGCATAATTCAACCAAATAATATATATTAAAATACCTGTGCCAAGCTGGGCACACGCCTGTAATCCCAGCACTTGGGAGGCAAAGGAAGGAGGATTTCGAGTTCAAAGCCAGCCTCAGCAATGGTGAGGCACTTAGCAACTCAGTGAGACCCTGTGTCTAATAAAATACAAAAAGGGGCTAGGGATGTGGCCCAGTGGTCGAGTGCCCCTGAGTTCAATCCCCGGTACCAAAAACAAAACAAAACAAAACTACAACAACAAAAAACCAAAACAACAACAAAAACAAAACCTATGCCAAATGGATAGTTTCAAGTCTACTATATAATCTGTGTGAATGAGAAGTATAAACAAACCTAAGCTTAATACCTTATATAACCAAGAGTATTGGTGACTGCGTTAAAAACAGCCAACACTTGCTGCCACACTTTATTTTTTATTTATTTATTTATTTTTTTGGTTTGGTACCAGGGATTGAAGTCAGGGGCACTCGACCACTGGGCCACATCCCCAGCCATTTTTTGTATTTTATTTAGAGACAGGGTCTCACTGAGTTGCTAAGTGCCTCGCCATTGCTGAGGCTGGCTTTGAACTCGTGATCCTCCTGCCTCAGCCTCCCAAGTGCTGGGATTACAGGTGTGTGCCACCGCGCCCGGCGAAACTTTATTTTTATTATTTTTTGGAGACTTGGCCTTGCCAAGTTGCCAGGCTGGCCTTGAACTTACTATCTTCCTGACTCAGCCTCCCAAGCAACTGGGATTCCAGGCATATGCCACTGCCTAGTGCTGCCAAACTTTTGATGGCTGAGGACAAGGTCTGAGTGTAACAGAACCTAAGAAACAATGTGACTGAGTAAAGACAATGAACCAAAATGGGACTGATTGATACAGTTACAGAATTGAGTTTATGTGGCTTAATCAACACAATAAATTATATGCAAAGCTGGCAGAAATATAAGAAACAAAATTTAAGTACAAAACGTTCCTATCAGAATTAAATATGAATAGATTATAAAACTAATGACTTGAACACTGCAGGAAGAACAAACCAATCCATATGTGGAGAGAAGTACTTCTTTTCAGATCTTTCAACAAATTGTTAATTATATACTTAGACGCAAAAATACAACATATCCTGGGCTGGGGATGTAGCTCAGTGGTATAGCACTTACCTAGCAGGTACAAGAGCCTGGGTTCCATCCCCAGCACCACAAAACAAAACAAAACAAACAAACAACAACAACAAAAAATCCTAAAGACAGAAATTCTACATCTTACAGCAAGGACCAGGAAAAATAAATATAAAAAGAGTTCAAAGTGTTCAAACAATCAGGATTAAAGGTATTCTTTAAAAATAATTATTTTTTTTTTGGTGTGATACTGGGGGTGAAACCCAGGGTTTTCTATTCTTAGCTACATCCCCAGGCCTAATCTTTTTTTTGAGACAGGGTCTTGTCAAGTTGTCCAGTTTGGGCTCAAACTTGATATTCTCCTGTCTCAGCCTCCAGAGTAGCTGGGATTATAGTTGTGTCCTACCTAATCCAGCCTTTTTTTTTGGACTGGGGATTGTACCCAGGGGTGCTTTAACGCTGAGCCACATCCCCAACCCTTTTTATATTTTATTTAGAGACAGGGTCTTGCTAAGTTGCTTAGGCCCTTGCTAAATTGCTGAGGTTGGCTTTGAACTTGAGATCCTCCTGCCTCAGCCTCCAGAGCCCCTGGGATTACAGGCATGCACCACTGCAGCCCACTTAATTACCTTTTCTTTAAAAAAATTTATTTATTTACTTTAGTTGTACACAATGCAATGCATTTATGTTTACGTGGTGCTGGGGATCGAACCCGGGCCGCGCACCTGCAAGGTGAGTGCTCTACTGCTGAGCCACAACCCCAGCCCCCACTACTTAATTACTTTAAAAAAATTTTTTTATTTGTTCTTTTTAGTTATAAATGACAGTGAAGTCTATTATGACATATTTATATAAACATGGAATATATATATATATATATATATATATATATATTTTTTTTTTTTTTTTTTTTTTTGTGGTACCGGGGATTGAACTCAGGGGCACTTGACCACTGGGCCACATCCCCAGCCCTTTTTTTGTATTTTATTAGAGACAGGGTCTCACTGAGTTGCTAAGTGCCTCGCCATTGCTGAGGCTGGCTTTGAACTCTCGATCCTCCTGCCTCAGCCTCCCAAAGTGTTGGGATTACAGGCGTGCGCCACCGCGCCCGGCTACATGGAGTATATTTATTCTAATTAGGATCCCAGTTTTCTTAAAAAACTTTACACTAAAAAAACAAATAACCCAATCAATAAATGGGCTAAGGAATTGAGAAGACACCTCTCAGAAGAAGATACACGAGTAATCAACAAATACATGAAAAAATGTTCAACATCGCTGGCAATTAGAGAAATGCAAATCAAAACTACTCTAAGATTTCACTTCACTCCAGTCAGAATGGCAGCCATCAAGAACACAAGCAACAATAAATGTTGGAGAGGATGTGGAGAAAAAGGCACACTCATACATTGCTGGTGGGACTGCAAAATGGTGCAACCGTTATGGAAAGCAGTATGGAGATTTCTTGGAAAACTGGGAATGGAACCATCCTATGACCCAGCCATCCCACTCTTGGGTCTATTCCCAAAGGACTTAAAAACAGCATATTACAGTGACACAGCTATCTCAATGTTTGTAGCTGCACAATTCACAATAGCTAGGTTGTGGAATCAACCTAGATGTCCCTCAGTAAATGAGTGGATTAAGAAAATGTGGTATATACGCACAATGGAATTTTACTCAGCAATAAAAGAAAATAAATTAATGGCATTTGCAGGTAAATGGATGAAGTTGGAAGACATAATGCTAAGTGAAGTTAGTCAGTCTCAAAAATCCAAGTACCAAATGTTCTCTCTTATATAAGGAGGCTATTTCAAAGTATTGTTGGATGGGGTACATAGGAGGATTAGAGGAACACTAGAATGGTCAAGGGAAGGGAGGGTAAGGGAGGGAGCAAGAGGGGAGGGAGGGGGGGAAAAAAAAAAAGGTGGTTGAATGAGACGGATATCATTTTCCTTAATGCATGATTGAAGACCTAAATTGCACGAATATACTTTGTATACAAACAGTTGTATGTAAAAAGATACTAAATATATGCACTATGAGTTGTACATATTAAAAATTATAAAAATAAAAATAAAAAAATACAATAAAAAAAAAAAAAAAAAAGGATCCCAGTTTTGTGGATGTTGAGATTCGCTGAGTTGTATTCACATATGTACATAGGAAAGTTATGTCAGATTCATTCCACTGTCTTTACTATTCCTATCCCCCTCTTCCCTTTATTGCCTTTTCTCTAATCCACTGAACTTCTGTTCCCCCAGCTGCCCCAAACTGTTTAATTATTTTTTAAAATTAGAAAAAAGTCAGCTGTGGTGGCACATGCCTGTAAATCCTAGCAACTTGGGAGGCTGAGGCATCCTTGGAAACTTTTTTTAATTTATTATAGTTGTAGATAGACAGCATACCTTTATTTTATTTTACTTATTTATTTTTACGTGGTGCTAAGGATTGAACCCAGAGCCTCACACATGCTAGGCAGGCATTCTGCCACTGAGCTACAGCCCAAGCCCCCTTGGCAACTTTTAGTGAGACCATATTTCAAAATGAAATAAACAGTACGGAAAATATAGCTCAGTCACAGTACCCCTGGGTTCCATCCTCAGTACCAAGAAAAAAGCAAACAAGCAAGGAAACAAGCTGAGAAAAAACATCTTTAATAAATAAAGCTCTAAGTACAACACATCAAAACCAGATATTTCCAATGAAGTCCTTATAGAATGACATCTAGTGAATATTTATATTAGAAAGAATAAAGAAACAAAGAGAATAAAGTTCTTAATTAAAGATTTAAGAAAGGAATAAACAAGAACACAGCAAGCATTAATAGGAAAAAAGAAATAATAAAACTCAGAATAGAAATGAAACGTGGTTCTCTACTTTGTCATAAGAAATTACACTAGTTATTAAATAAGGATTTTCTTAGAGCAGTCCCTTATATAAAGGACTATGTATCTCTGTAAAATAGAAAGTTTTAAGCAACAGAAAAGAATATAGCACGTAATCTAATCCATTTTATGTCATAAATATGGTTTTGATCACTAAACTTGACAATGTCTCAAAAGAAAACAAAGAGCTTATCTTATTTATGGATATAAATACAAAGTTTCTAAACAGAATCCTAACAAGTTAAATCAGTACATTAAATTAGTATCTATTGCCTAGTATGAAACAATTTAGGAATGTTGTTATTGGATGCCTGAGAAAAGAAAAAGTGGTAAAATGTTGTAATTATTTTAACAACTTCTGAGAAATACTTGACTTTCTTCAGCTGTATCTATTTTACAAGTTAGTACAAGCTGGGTGCAGTGGTGCACACTTGTAATCCCAGTAGCTTGGGAAGCTGAGGTAGGAGGATCCTGAGTTCAAAGCCAGGGCTTGATCTAAGCTTATTCTTTTTTTTTTTTTTTTTTTTGTGGTACTGGGGATTAAACTCAGTGGCACTCAACCACTGGGCCACATCCCCAGCCCTTTTGTGTATTTTATTAGTGACAGGGTCTCACTGAGTTGCTAAGTGCCTCGCCAGTGCTGAGGCTGCCTTTGAACTCACGATCCTCCTGCCTCAACCTCCCAAGTGCTGGGATTACAGGCGTGCACCACCGCACCCGGCTAAGCTTATTCTTATGTCCTGAAGAGTAATAAATTAACTAAGGCAAATTGTAAGACATAAGAAATACACAAAAAATGAACTGTGGGGCTGGGGTTGTGCCTCAGTGTTAGAGCACTTGCCTAGCATGTGCGAGGCACTGGGTTCAACTCCCAGCACTGCATATAAAATAAAATAAATAAATAAAGGGCCATAAACAACTAAAAAAAACCAAAACTGTGACTTTTTTTTTAATATTTATTTATTTACTTTAGTTTTACACAATGCAATGTATTTATGTTTACGTGGTACTGAGGATCGAACCTGGGCCGCGCACGTGCGAGGCGAGCGCTCTGCCGCTGAGCCACAACCCCAGCCCGACTTTTTTTTTTAATATAATTTTTTTGGTAATAGATAGACATAATATCTTTATTTATTTTTATGTGGTGCTGAGGATCCAACCCAGTGTCTCACACATGCTAGTAAGTGCTCTACTGTTGCTGCCTGAAGCGCTTGGAGCAACGGAGCCGCGGGAAGAACTTCAGAAGCAAACTGGAGACAAACAGCTTTTTATTCTGATAACTTTTCTCTCTGGTTCTAACAACAACTAACTCACGCCAAACACACCACTAAAATGGCGCTGACCCGATCAGCAATTTCGGCCAAGTCACTCGAGATCCCGCAACAAAATCCCGTGAGACTACGGGTGGCGACAATGGCCAAATCTCCACGGCTCATAGTCAACTGCAATTCAAGCCAATCCCCAAACAGGGCTCCTGCACTCTACCACTGATCCACAACCCCAGCCCCTTGTGATCTATTTATTAGTGCTGCAGAGCTAAAAAATACATCTAAAGATATGAATGCATTCAAATTATGGAGTTGATTCATTCTATGAATTTTAATACTATTTTAATTTTCTCCCAACAAAGTAAAAGGCAAAAATGGAAAGGAAAGTAAAGCCGGGCGCAGTGGCGCACGCCTGTAATCCCAGCAAGGCTGAGACAGGAGGAATTCAAAGCCAGCCTCAGCAATATGCACTTAGCAATAGTGAGACCCTGTCTCTAAATAAAATACAAAAAAGGGCTATTGCCCAGTGGTCGACTGCCCCTGAGTTCAATCCCCGGTACCACAAACAAAAAAAAAAAAAAAAAAAAAAAAAAAAAAAAAAAAAAGAACTAATTAGGTTATGGCAATGACATATTATCCTGACTGGAAACAATGGAAAATTAAGGAAAGATAATGAAAGCAAGGAGAGAAGTCCTTCAAAGCTAAATGTACAGAAAAAATGCAGCGAAGAGCCCCATAATCCATGGGTTAAATCAGGATCAAGGAGCGCTTCAGAGGGTCTCTTCTATTTGGGTTGGCTATGGAGCATCTGACAACCAGAGACGGGAGCTAAGGGAGCTGGCTGGGCAAGCAGCTGAGCAGTGTGTGAGGTGCAGCAGAGAGTAAGCACCTATAATGTAACAGTAAAGTGGTAAAGTCCCTTTTTTCTCAGTCTTATCAGCTTCAAGTGAAACTTTACAGAAAAGAGATAAACCAGAAAGAAAAAAAGAGTCTGCCAAGAAGATGTTAATGATAGAAAAAACTACCACTGTCAGGAAGGTCAGAAGCCTTGGACTGCAGTCCACTGGGTGCTTTGGCGGCACATTTTCTGATGTGCGCTCCTCTTCACTCTTTCTCCACAAAGTATTTCTACATTTTCCCCTTTATATCATTGGTTCTTAAATTAAAATCAATTCAGAAAAACAAACATACATATATTCACCCAAAATCTTACACACAGGGGAGTTCACAGACTCAGATTAATCAGAAGCCTTGTTGTAACACTGCACTGGGCTCTTCTCAAGAGGGGAAATGATCAGTACTGCTAACTCACTCCCTTCAAAAATGCAGTAATTATATGAATGCTCTAGCTTTTATATATCCACAGCATACTGCCCCTGGACCTAGATACACCAGGTACGGGGACAGTGAATTTTAAGAGGAGTGGCCACTTGGTCTGGCCTAGAGAGCAGTCAACAAGCTTACTTACAGGAAACAGCATCTTCTATCTGTGTCACATTAGCAAAGTGGGCAGTGTTTGGGATGCCCAAACACCTCATGCCATGGGCATGACGCCATTCCTGGAACAGAAAAGCAAAAGAACAATGTAAAATGGAAACAGTTGAAGCAGAGCACTAACTATTTTATTCATAAACCCTAACCTGAACCTGTGCAAAAGACTCCAACTAAAGGCAGCATCATTTAGTGGTTTATATTTATAAACAGCTGGCTATGATTGACAATAGGTTGATGTTTCTTTTTTCTTTTTGCTACCAGGGATTGAACTCAGGGGCACTCAACCACTGAACCACATCCCCAGCCCTATTTTGTATTTTATTTAGAGAGAGGGTTTCACTGAGTTGCTTAGCACCTTGCTGTTGCTGAGGCTGGCTTTGAACTCTTGATCCTCCTGCTTCAGCCTTCTGAGCTGCTGGGATTACAGGCATGCACCACTGTGCCTGGCTAGGTTGATATTTCAAAGAAGTACTGCACTGTCTCAGGTTTACAAAACCTAGATTCTAGATTCAATATTCTTATAGACAAAATCTCTGGGTCAAGACCACAGAAAAACAATTCTAACCTGTAGCCTACTGTGCTGTGGGAGAAGCTGACAGCCCTAGCAAACATCCACCACCAGCATAAGAAATATGATGGTAGATTGGCATCACCTTGGTAAGTAAAGGAGAACATAGTTTATTAGGTAGAAGACAGGATGTGAAAGAGAGTAAAGAGAGACACTGACATAATGACAATTTTGGCTCTTGGAGGGCAATCAATATGGGCTTTATTCTAGATGCCAAACCCAATCTTTCAGGTATTAAGAAAGATTCAGAAGCTAGGTGTGGTGGCGCACGCCTGTAATCCTAGAACTTTGGGAGGCTGAGGCAGGAGGATCGCGAGTTCAAAGCCAGCTTCAGTAATGGCCAGGCACTTAGCAACTTAGTGAGACCCTATCTCTGAATAAAATACAAAAAAAGGGCTGGGGAAGCTGGGCGCAGTGGCGCATGCCTGTAATCCCAGCACTTTGGAGGCTGAGGCAGGAGGATCGTGAGTTCAAAGCCAGCCTCAGCAATGGCGAGGCACTTAGCAACTCAGTAAGACCCTGTCTCTAATACAATACCAAAAAAAGGGCTGGAGATGTGACACAGTGGTCGAGTGCCCCTGAGTTCAATCCCCGGTACCACCAAAAAAAAAAAAAAAAAAAAAAAAAAAAAAAAAAAAAGATTCAGAGCAAGGAACTCAGAAGAAAGGCCCCTAGGATCAATTAGCAGCATAGGTCTAAGGGAGTTCACACAAAAAAGGTCTAGCATATGGAAAATTTCCTTTCAAGTACTAAGAACTGAAGGCAGAAATGAGCCGGGCGCAGTGGCACACACCTGTAATCTCAGCACTTGGGAGGCTGAGGCAGGAGGATCGAGAGTTCAAAGCCAGCCTCAGCAATGGTGAGGCACTTAGCAACTCAGTGAGACTCTGTCTCTAATAAAATACAAAAAATGGCTGGGGATGTAGCCCAGTGGTTGAGTTCAATCCCCAGTACCAGAAAAAAAAAAAAAAAAAAAAAAAAAGAAACAAACAAGGGTGAGAAGGGTGAGTCCATTTTCTAGAATACAACTCAGATAGCGCCTTGTCTCAAGAATTGCTTGATAAGTGTCAGCACCTTAGTTTTTGTCTTTTCTTTTTTTTCAAAAAAGGGGCAAAGGGCCGGGCGCGGTGGCGCACGCCTGTAATCCCAGCACTTGGGAGGCTGAGGCAGGAGGATCGCGAGTTCAAAGCCAGCCTCAGCAATGGCGAGGCACTTAGCAACTCAGTGAGACCCTGTCTCTAAATAAAATACAAAAAAGGGCTGGGGATGTGACCCAGAGGACGAGTGCCCCTGAGTTCAATCCCTGGTACCACCAAAAAAAAAAAAAAAAAAAAAAAAAAAGGGGCAAAGGCCCATTTAAATGGAGACCAGAGTAATAACCTAGGGTCAGAAGTGATCTAAGATGCTGGCAGAAAGAGAAGAGAAACACAAGAATAGCAAGAGGAAGGCTGGGGATATATCTCAGTTGATATAGTGCTTGCCTTGTATGCACTATACCCAGGGTTCAATACCTAGCACCAAAAAAAAAAAAAAAAAAAAAAAAAACAGAATAGCAAGAGGAAACCGAAATGAGGTCCAGTAGCTGAGTGGTAGAATGCTTTCAGAAACCGTCTCAGGTACTCAGGTACCCAAGAGCCAAATGCCATGAATTCTTTCTCCCTTCAGCTCTCGACACTAGTGGTCCTCGTGGATTGCTTCTGTCTTTCTCTAAAGGTCTCATGTTTCTGCTTCATTCCCAGGAAATAAGGCTCTGAATTCCTTACAGCAAAGTGCCGCTGGAAGGCCTTAGGCCCTCGGTAGGTGTAGTTTCCACAAATCTCACAGTTGTAGTTGATATTCAGGCCATGAAGCTTATATAGCCAGTAGGGAATGGGCTAAAAGAAATCAAATGAGAAAAACCATTAGTCCATTAGTTTACTAAGGTTTGCATCTGCTTCAAGGTTGGGGAGTGGGGAAAGTGGCAGTGTGGGACTGACTTTGCCATCCCAGCCCAGGGGCAGGTTTTTGGGGTTATAAATGATCTCATTCTCTTCATCTTCACTTTCACTCTCACTAATCTGCTCTTCCTCCTCCTCTTCTCGCTCTTCTCCTGTCCTGGCTTGTTTGCGCTGTACATTTTCATGAGTGAGCTGTCGCTGTTCCTAAGGAAGGTCATAAATGAAAAGAAAGTCAGGACAAGGTAGTGCAGAACAAGAAGGGAAGTTTCCTATTTTCCTATAACCCTTGCTGACTCCTCACTTCCGAGGGTTAGGTTCTTTGTTGTAGAATAAGGGAAAGTCCTGCCTTCTTACCAGAACTCCTTTTCAGCAGGCCCTACTGAAATATTTCCTGAACCAGTCCTTTATTCTTCCTGCTGTTTTACCTTAATCAAGGTGACAAACTTCCAACTCATTCTGGGTCTTCCCCCATTCCAAACCAGTTTCCTCTTTGCTGTCATATTTATTTATTCATAAAACCAAATCCAATGGTATATTGTCCTGCTTAAAGATTTCTTTTTCCAGGGCTGGGGTTGTGGCTAAGCAGCAGAGCGCTCGCCTAGAACGTGCACGGCCTGGGTTCGATCCTCAGCACCACATAAGAATAAAGGCATTGTGTACAACTAAAACAAATAAATAAATATTTAAAAAAAAGCCGGGCGCGGTGGCGCACGCCTGTAATCCCAGCACTTGGGAGGCTGAGGCAGGAGGATTGCGAGTTCAAAGCCAGCCTCAGAATGGCAAGGCACTTAGCAACTCAGTGAGACCTTGTCTCTAATAAAATACAAAAAGGGTTGGGGATGTGGCCCAGTCGTTGAGTGCCCCTGAGTTCAATCCTTGGTATCAAAAAAAAAAAAAAAAAAAAAATTCTCGCTCTTCTCCTGTCCTGGCTTGTTTGCGCTGTACATTTTCATGAGTGAGCTGTCGCTGTTCCTAAGGAAGGTCATAAATGAAAAGAAAGTCAGGACAAGGTAGTGCAGAACAAGAAGGGAAGTTTCCTATTTTCCTATAACCCTTGCTGACTCCTCACTTCCGAGGGTTAGGTTCTTTGTTGTAGAATAAGGGAAAGTCCTGCCTTCTTACCAGAACTCCTTTTCAGCAGGCCCTACTGAAATATTTCCTGAACCAGTCCTTTATTCTTCCTGCTGTTTTACCTTAATCAAGGTGACAAACTTCCAACTCATTCTGGGTCTTCCCCCATTCCAAACCAGTTTCCTCTTTGCTGTCATATTTATTTATTCATAAAACCAAATCCAATGGTATATTGTCCTGCTTAAAGATTTCTTTTTCCAGGGCTGGGGTTGTGGCTAAGCAGCAGAGCGCTCGCCTAGAACGTGCACGGCCTGGGTTCGATCCTCAGCACCACATAAGAATAAAGGCATTGTGTACAACTAAAACAAATAAATAAATATTTAAAAAAAAAGCCGGGTGCGGTGGCGCACGCCTGTAATCCCAGCACTTGGGAGGCTGAGGCAGGAGGATTGCGAGTTCAAAGCCAGCCTCAGCAATGGCAAGGCACTTAGCAACTCAGTGAGACCTTGTCTCTAATAAAATACAAAAAGGGTTGGGGATGTGGCCCAGTCGTTGAGTGCCCCTGAGTTCAATCCTTGGTATCAAAAAAAAAAAAAAAAAAAAAAAAGAAAAGATTTCAAGAGATTGAACCCAGAGCTTCACACATACATGCCAGGTAAGCACTCTACCACCGTGCTGTAACCTCAGGCCTTAAAGAACTTTTATTGGTTTCCTACAGTTTATAGGCTAGTTTAGACCAAGTCCAAATTTCCATCATAACTACAAAAATTTCTCTGACCACTCCTTCCCTCACAAAGCACATTCAAGACCAATGAACTTATTAGTTCAGGAAGATCCAATTTCCTTTCATAATGTTGTACCTCTGTCCTTGCTGTTTCTTCTAACTTGAAACACCACCTTTTCTCTCTTTCTGCTTAGAAAACTAAATCTCAATGTATTAAGCCATGTTCACATTACACTGCAATTATTTGTCTCCCTTGACATCAATGTGGATTTAAGGACAAGAGGCCATGAGAATATTCACTATTGTATCCCAAAATTTAGCATAATGCCTGGAAATCAACAGACATCAATCAATGGTAAAGTAATGGCAAAAATCTTATTGGTGGGGCTGGGGTTGTGGCTCAGCGGCAGAGCGCTCGCCTTGCACGTGCGCGGCCCGGGTTCGATCCTCAGCACCACGTAAACATAAAATGCATTGCATTGTGTACAACTAAAATAAATAAATAAATATTTTAAAAAAAATCTTATTGGTGCATGAGAACAACTTCTGGAAACCACTAGGTTGAAACTCGTTGGAATTCCAAAGAGAGGTGCCACCTCCTGGTAGGCAAGGCGAAATGCTCTCAGAGAAGGGAGAAAGTAGTGGGTATTGTGTCAACAGCATGATGCCCATGGCCACCTAGCTATCTTTAGAGGACTGGCAACTCAGCCTGCTCATCATACTAGCATGGCCAAGTTCGTTCACTATGGAGAATGTGTGTACCCAGGGTTTAATATCTGGCTAGCCTTTCACTGAAAGCAATCATAAGAGAAGCAACAGGTGACTAGTTTCACAGCTACAAAATGGCAGGGTCCTCAAACAAGGGCAGAATGAACATGTCCATGGAAACTGACAAAAATATGTAAACGAGTTCTCTGGGCCGGCTCTGAGAGCACCTGCAAAGAAAAATGCAGAGCAGCTGGGAATTGCACACAGCAGACATGCCAGAAGGAAGCTGTCTGGAGGACTCCCTGAGACTGAGCATCTTCTCTGAATGAATACTGTACTTTTTTCCACCTTCTCTTCTCAGAAAGGAAGAGATGTGGGGCTGGGGATATATATAGCTCAGTGGGTAGAATGCTTTCTTTGCATGCACAAGGCCCTGGGTTCAATCCCCAGCACAAAAAAAAAAAAAAAAAGAAGAAGAAGAAGAAGAAAGAAAAAAAAAAAAAAAAAAAAAAGAAAGGAAGAGATGTTCCTCTCATTCCTCCCTGCCTTTCTCTTGAGACAGGCATCCTGGGCAGGCCAGGCCTTTCTCCTCTCTAGCCATCTTTCAACACTTGAGAGAACATTCAAGCATGTTTACAGCCAGCTTTGTGCTACACCAAGCTACCCTACCCAAATTTCTCTCAGAATCTTCCTGACATCTAAGAAGTGCTTTTCCACAAGACTTCATACCCCAAAAGTGGCTTTTTTCTTATTTGTCTTTTGACAATCTGCTTCTTGTGCCACCCCTTGGCATATGCTGAAGTTCAGGCAAAGAGTTTGTACTGTTCTGGATACTATGTTGGCAGGGGAATCTATTCTCTTTACCTGGTCTTACAGGAATTAGGCAGCTGTGGGAATATCAATTAACAACAGAACAGGAACGTACAGAAGGTCCAAGGACCCCAGGAGAATCCTGTTTTGTACTGAACTAGTTTATTACCTACCCCCTTCCTCTTATGACCTGTGTGTGTGGAGGTGAACACTACCTGGGTACCTATCTCTCTTACTCCCACTCGTAGCCCCCAGCAGAGTACTCACCCCAAGAATCTCCACATATTCATAAATCTGGGCTTCCAGGAAAGCAATGTCTTTGTTTCTCTCAGTGTCTCTAAAAATAAGAAACAAGCTATATCACTCAGGAGTTCTTTCTTTGTTTTCTTTTCTTTTTTTTTTTTGGTACCGGGGATTGAACTCAGGGGCACTCAACCACTGCACAGCCCCAGCCCTTTTTTGTATTTTATTAGAGACAGGGTCTCACTAAGTTGCTAAGAGCCTCGCCATTGCTGAGGCTGGCTTTGAACTCGCCATCCTCCTGCCTCAGCCTCCCAGGTCCTAGGATTACAGGCGTGCGCCACCACGCCTGGCTAGGAGTTCTTTCTTTTACCCAAAGCTTTGTTTCCTAAGTCTGGGAACACTTATACTATATTTGCATTATTATATAAGCATAGACAAAAATAGCTATGAAAACTAATGCTCTGTTCATCATAGGACTCACTCACAGAAGTCCTGAGATTATTTCTTAGAATGCATGGAGGTTTCCCTTTTGAACTTACCCACAACATGAGAGACCTATTAAGACCATTTGAATTTACATCATTATATTTATGAAGGAACTGTGATAAAGAAGAACCAGATTGGGGGCTGGGGCTATAGCTCAGTGGTAGAGCATTTGCCTTGCATGTGTGAGGTACTGGGTTTGATCCTCAGCACCACATAAAAAATAAATAAAGATACTGTACCAACTACAACTAAAATATATATATATATATATGTATATATATATATATATATATACTCAAATAAAAAAGAAGAAGAAGAACCAGCTCTGCAAGTAGGCAAACCTGGGTCAAAACTCCTAACTCTGCTACTTAGTTAGTAACTGCAAGACACAGTTACTACATTCTACAATTTTTCTGAGTCCTCATCTGAAAAATCAGGATAACAACTACTTTTCAGTTAGTAACTGCAAGACACAGTTACTACATTCTACAATTTTTCTGAGTCCTCATCTGAAAAATGAGGATAACAACTACTTTTCAGGGTTGTTGTGAAAGTTGGAAAAAATATAAAAAGGACTGGGGATATAGCTCAGTGATAAAGTGCCCCTGAGTTTGATCCCCAGCACCAAAATCCATACATACATAGACAGGTAGAAAGATGAAAATTCTCAGCTGGGCGCGGTGGCACACACCTGTAATCCCAGCACTTTGGGAGGCTGAGGCAGGAGGATCGCGAGTTCAAAGCCAGCCTCAGCAATGGCGAGGCACTTAGCAACTCAGTGAGACCCTGTCTCTAATAAAAACACAAAAAAGGGCTGGGGATGTGGCCCAGTGGTCAAGTGCCCCTGAGTTCAATCCCCGGTACCACAAAAAGAAAGATGAAAATTCTCCACTGTGGTAAAGTCTGCATGGGAACAAAACTTGAAAACTGCAGGAAATGTGCCACCCGAGCCACTCACCGTTTAGTGCCCTTTGATTTTGGATTTTTGGCAAACAGAGAGGTGTCAAGAGATTCCAGGGACTTTCCTTTGGTGCTGAATAGCCTCTGGGCTCGCTCTTCTAGGGTCCTAAAAGGATAGGAAGGGCAGAGAATATTGGGGTGACTTTACTACATAGTTTTGCTTATTTTTTGCAAGGTGGGGGTGACAAAACAAAGTAGTCAATGCCACTTATAGGATCACATAAACATGACAAACAAGACTGTTTTGATAGAAAAAAACAAAACAATAGTCTCTTACCCACCACATTTCAGGCCTAAAGCTAACAGTGCAGATTTCAATCTGTCCAGACCCAGGGAGGCCAACTCCTGTACAAAGAAACAAGTTTCTATATTACATGAATACATTTTGGGAAACAACTAATCCTGGCTGATGGATCTGAGTTCTTGGGGATATGGCTGGACCACACTTTCTATACCTAATCCCCTAGCAGAAAGTTGAAACTCTTCATAGGACTGATTCTGTAGTCATATTCAGACTTAACTAAACTGGTCGTATTCCCTTACCACTACTACAGCTTAATGTAGTAAAATCATTTTGAAGTTTTCAGAGTACTTAGATACAGTTTTTTCTTTTTATGTTCCACATTCCTTGTAGATAAGTGGTGTCTTATATTATTACAGTCAAGGCATTAAAGACAGGAGAGTAAATGATCCCTATGTAAGATGGACAGTTGAGACCAGTACTGGTGCTAAAGAAACCTACCTCCCAGGAGGAAAATGCAGAGAGGTCAAGATGGGCTCCAGCATGGGTCAGAGCACTGCTTGTCTCTTTCTGTCAAGAACAACAATATGGTATTTATTAAGATTCAGGTTTATTAAGATAAAAGCAAGGGAACCATTGAAATTATCAGGTACTGATAATGTATCTGATATGTATCTATTAATGAAGCTTCCTTCTTATATGTACCTATTAATGAGGATCAAGTTCCTATGGAACAAGGCAAAAAAAAACACACGACCCAGTCTTTCCCTCGAAATTCCAGAAAAACTCAAGCTTATTCCCAGGAACGAAAACATATAGACTACTACCACAAAATCTGATATGCTTTTGGTACCAGGAACCACACAGCAGCTGGGATGTGGCTGGTGAAAATACTGGGCCGAGGCAAATGATCCCTGATAAACTCAGTTGCACAGTATACAAAGAAAATCCAGCACACTTGGTAGGGAATACCTCATGGCTAGTGCTGACACCAAGGGACTGGCATCCAGTGCCCTGAAGTGGAGGCTCAAGATTAAAATACAACAATTAATTCAATTCTCTGGCTCATCCTCCACTCACACCTCCAACACCAAGGAAACTCACCGCCATCCAGGGAAGGTTCCATTATCCCACTTCTTCTCAAACTCAGTCTGAATCTTCCCAAAAAGTTCATTCTGATCTTGAAGGGGCTTCACTCTATCTGTGTAATCCTGAAGGTACTCAAGCAGCATCTCTAGGTATCTATAGAGGAACATGCAATACAGGGAAAGCAAACAGGGTTTCTATCTTTGATATATTGCTATGCCCTATAGACTATACTTAAAATTCTAATAATAATAATTTTTGAAATAACACTCATTTTTACTGTTTTCCCCCCAAGTGCTGGGCTTAGACCCACAGCCTCATGCATTATTCTCCTAGCCTAATTCTCAACTTTGGGGGAGGGGACACTGGGTATTGAACCCAGGAGTGCTTTACCACTAAGCTATACCCCCAGCCCCTTTTATTTATTTTGAGGCAGGGTTACTTGCTAAGTTGCTGAGGTTGGCCTCAAACTTGCAATCCTCCCACCTCAGCCTCTGAATACAGGTGTGTGTTACCACACCTGGTCAAATACTTTTTTTTTGGTGGTACTAGGAACTGAACCCATGGCCTCACGCATGCTAGGCAAACACTCTACCACCAAGCTATATCCCCAGAGCATATATGTATGTATGAGTGTATACACACACACATACACACACAGTAGTTGTAGGTAAACAGAATGCCTTTATTTTATTTGTTTATTTTTATGTGGTACTAAAGATGGAACCCAGTGCCTCACACAAGCTAGGCAAGCACTCTGCCACTTAGCTACAGCCCCAGCCTGTCCACATACTTGTTATTATTATTTTGGTACTGAAAATTGAACCCTTGGGCGCTTAACCACTGAACCACATCCCTGGCCCTTTTTATATTTTAGTTTGAGACAGGGTCTTGCTGAGTTGCTGAGGGTCTTGCTAAGTTGCTGAGACTGGCTTTGAACCATGATCCTCCTGCCTCAGCCTCCCAAGCTGCTGGGATTACAGGCATGTGCTATCACACCCGAGCTAGCTTCCATGCTTATTTTTAAATGAGCTTATAAATTTACTCTTTTCCCAACATGAATTTAATTCTGTTCTTTCCTATCTCCTTTCATCCTAATGACATAAAAACCAGTACAAAGGTCTTAATTTAATTCACAAATAAAAGATTTTAGGTAAAAGAAAATGAGAAGAGATTAGGAGTACTGGATCACTAATCAGGAGCATTATTAACATAAACATATTTCCATTTAATATCAGACCCAGGCACCTCACTTCAGACCAATCTGAGAAAGTCTAATTTTTGCCATTAAACTCCAAAAACAAGAGTTCCCTGAATAGGCGACCTCCTTGTATAATTAGAAAAAAATAAAACACAGTATCAGCATAACATTGAAGATGTGACAACAAATATACCCTTTTTCAAAGCTAGAGTATTCAAATGCTTTAAAATCATATCATTTGTAACACTTATCCTCAT
The DNA here is from genome assembly GCA_025594165.1 of Tamias sibiricus. Lineage (NCBI taxonomy): Eukaryota > Metazoa > Chordata > Mammalia > Rodentia > Sciuridae > Tamias > Tamias sibiricus. The sequence goes on from CM046658.1 coordinate 31,872,930, forward strand.
CCACCAATAAACCTGGAAGTCATTCATGTGTACCTTTTAGGCAACAAAATTCAAAATGTCCCTTAAGTCTTCACATTATCTTCTAATCAAATCTAGCAAAGTCCTGGAAGCTATTAATGCTTACCTCTTATACTCTGCATTCTTCCTCTCTTTAGGAATGTCAAATAACTGGTCAAAGATGGACAGGTAAGTGATATAGTCCAGCTTCTGCAAAGAAGAAAGGCCAAAAGGATTAGTTCAGTGATTATACTAAGTTACAATACAACCTTGTATAAGTAAGATCAAAATTGAGTGTTCTTGGGGCTGAGGGGTGCAGCTCAGAGGTAGAGTTGGAATTGATTGCCTGGTATGTGCTGAGGGCCTGGGTTAGATCCCCAGCACTTAACAACAACAACAACAATGACAACAATAACAAATCCTCAAGTGAAAACTGAGTGTTTGCTAGTTAAGTAACAAGGCCTAGCTCACTTTAGTTTTTTCTTTACTACCATTTAATCTCTATAAGTGTTAATCCCACTGACCCACGTAGAATATCAGACATATAAGGAACTCTACAAAATAAAGACCAAGTCAAACAGTAAATGAAAAGAAACATTTGTCCAACATTGGTAAAAGTCATGTTGCTACTCCCCACACTCAGCATTGTATTCACCTGACACAGGGATCTAATCAGTACTAACAGGTTAAAAATATATATATACATACATATATATATATATTTTAATATTTATTTATTTGCCTTAGTTGTACACAATGCGTTTATTTGTACATGGTGCTAAGGATCAAACCCGGGCTGCGCACGTGCTAGGCGAGCGCTCTACCGCTGAACCACAATCCCAGCCATATATATATATATTTTTTTGTGTGTTTTGTGTGTGTGTGTGTGTGTGGTACCGGGGATTGAACTCAGGGGCACTCGACCACTGGGTCACATCCCCAGCCCTTTTTTGTATTTTATTTAGAGACAGGGTCTCACTGAGTTGCTAAGTGCCTCGCCATTGCTGAGGCTGGCTTTGAACTCGCGATCCTCCTGCCTCAGCCTCCCAAAGTGCTGGGATTACAGGCGTGCGCCACCGCGCCCGGCCCTATATATATATTTTTACAAAAGCAAAATATGCTTCTTGCATTAATAAACTAATATTAGTATAATAGCTTATTGTATTCACTGTAGAAAACCTGATTTTCATTTTGAATACCATTTCATTCCAAGAAAGTTTATCACCTCTTTTAATTTATACAACAGTTACACAACACAAGGAAGATGCTCTGTAATTGCTTCATGTCTAAATAGTCAACCCAATGTCCTGACTTAGTTCCTAGAATCAGAACCTTTCTCCCCTCTCCCGGGCCTTACCTCAGATGCCTTCAGGTTAATGTACTTGAGGTAACAGTCATGGAGGTCAAGGTACCGCCCATATCCCTCTTCATCTGTGAACTCCACCAGGTCTGAAGGAATCAGGAATGTCAATGATTTGAATACTCACAGACCTGCCTTTTCAAATGGACTGCCTGTCCCAAGTTCCACCAGGCAGCTATTCACCCAAATGTCCTCCCTAAGCTCAGGAGTGGCAAGTCCTGAGCTTTCCAAGCGGCTGAATTTGAATTTGGATAGCACAAAATGAACATTTTGCACAAGGCCCATTTAGGATGTCAATCTAGCCCAGAAACCAGTAAAAGGGAAAACCAGCATGAAAATCTGGCTATCAATTTCTCTGAGGCCCTCAGGGCAATCTGAGCTCTATCATTAACCTGCACTTTTTCTAGTGATGAAGGAAAATGTTAACCTTACTTACTTTGTGCCTCTTCACTTGGATTCTCACGGGCTTTCAGGAGCTCCTCAAATTCCACTGACATAGGCACACAGATCTGAGGGAAAAGAGAAAAGTTCAGGTGGGTTTATCAATGTAAAAATTGTAATGCCACAGAAAAGGGGATTACAGAAAGTTGAATCTTTTTTATTTATGGTGCTGGGGATTGAACTCGAGGCCTTGTGCACACGAGGCAAGTGTTCTTTACCACTGAGCTACACCTCCAGGCTAGGAAGTTGGACTTCTGACATTTGGTCTAGATTTTTCATCCGGAGCCTACAACTGTTCTTTAGCTAACTCACTGCCTTCCTCACTCCTTCTCTTTACCTGGGATTAAATCCAGGGCATTACAAATGCTAGGCAAGTGCTCTACCATTAAGCTACATCCCCAGCCCTTTTAAAATTTTATTTTGGGACAAGGTTTTGCTAAGTTGTTCAGGCTGACCTCAAACTTTCAATCCTCCTGCTTTAGCCTCCTGAGTAGCTAAGATTATAGGCTGTTCTACTAAACCCAGCCTCTTTTCTTTTTTTGTATTATTTGACTAAAGAAGTGCAGCTACAGTGCAGTGGAGCATGTGTGTAAACTGAGGAGGGAGGATGGTAAATTTGAGGTCAGCCTGGGACCCTGTCTCAAAATAAAACACAAAGAGCTAGCTGGGTGCGGTGGCGCATGCCTGTAATCCCAGCACTTGAGAGGCTGAGGCAGAAGGATCGCAAGTTCAAGGCCAGCCTCAGCAATGGTGAGGCACTTAGCAACTCAGTGAGACCCTGTCTCTAATAAAATACAAAAAAGGGCTGGGGCTGGGGCCCAGTGGTTGAGTGCCCCTGAGTTCAATCCCCGTACCAAAACAAACAAACAAACAAACAAAAACCAAAACCAAAGGGCTAGGGATGTAGTTCAGTGGTGGGGTGCTTGCCTTGTTTATATGAGGCCCTGGGTTCAATTCTAGTACCACACACACAAAAAAATCTTAAAATTATTGCTCTCTATATTTAAATATATGTATTTGTATGAGCACGTTCCTTCCACACAAAGATTTTAATTTTGTTTTTTTACATAAGCAGACTTGCTTTTTTCACTTAATATATCTTGGACATCCTTTCAATCATTTATTTAATATTTATTTCTCATCACCTTTTGGACCATGGCTGTAATAAGGTTAACACATCAGAATGTGGCGCATGCCTGTAATCCCAGCACTTGAGAGGCTGAGGCAGAAGGATCGCAAGTTCAAGGCCAGCCTCAGCAATGGTGAGGCACTTAGCAACTCAGTGAGACCCTGTCTCTAATAAAATACAAAAAAGGGCTAGGGCTGGGGCCCAGTGGTTGAGTGCCCCTGAGTTCAATCCCCGGTACCAAAACAAACAAACAAACAAACAAAAACCAAAACCAAAGGGCTAGGGATGTAGTTCAGTGGTGGGGTGCTTGCCTTGTTTATATGAGGCCCTGGGTTCAATTCTAGTACCACACACACAAAAAAATCTTAAAATTATTGCTCTCTATATTTAAATATATGTATTTGTATGAGCACGTTCCTTCCACACAAAGATTTTAATTTTGTTTTTTACATAAGCAGACTTGCTTTTTTCACTTAATATATCTTGGACATCCTTTCAATCATTTATTTAATATTTATTTCTCATCACCTTTTGACCATGGCTGTAATAAGGTTAACACATCAGAATGGTACTCATGTCTTCTCCCTGGTTAGCAGATCATACTCTATCCTCCAAAAAGGATTCCATATGTGTGAGAGTATATACCTCCATACTACTTCAATAAATAGCCTCTCCTTGGGGCTGGGATTGTGGCTCAGCCGTAGAGCACTCGCCTAGCATGTGCGTGGCCCGGGTTCGATCCTCAGCACCACATAAACATAAATGCATTGCATTGTGTACAACTAAAGCAAATAAATAAATATTTAAAAAAAAATAGCCGGGCCAGGCGCAGTGGCGCACGCCTGTAATCCCATCACTTTGGGAGGCTGAGGCAGGAGGATCGCGAGTTCAAAGCGAGCCTCAGCAATGGCGAGGCACTTAGCAACTCAGTGAGACCCTGTCGCTAATAAAATACAAAAAAGGGCTGGGGATGTGACCCAGTGGTCGAGTGCCCCTGAGTTCAATCCCTGGTACCACAAAAAAATAAATAAATAAATAAAAATAAAAAAAATAGCCGGGCGCAGTGGCGCACGCCTGTAATCCCAGCAGTTTGGGAGGCTGAGGCAGGAGGATCGTGAGTTCAAAGCCAGCCTCAGCAATGGCGAGGCACTTAGCAACTCAGTGAGACCCTGTCTCTAATAAAATACAAAATAGGGCTGGGGACTTGGCCCAGTGGTCAAGTGCCCCTGAGTTCAATCCCCAGTACCACCCTAAAAAACAAAACAAAACAAAACAAAAAAAAGCCTCTCCTTTCTAGTATTTTTTTTTTTTTTTTGTGGTACCGGGGATTGAACTCAGGTCCACTGGGTCACATTCCCACCCCTTTTTTTGTATTTTATTTAGAGACAGGGTCTCACTGAGTTGCTAAGTGCCTCGCCACTGCTGAGGCTGGCTTTGAACTCACGATCCTCCTGCCTCAGCCTCCCAAAGTGCTGGGATTACAGGCGTGAGTCACCGCGCCCGGCTCCTTTCTAGTATTTTTATGTCTTCCTTTTTCCACCTGTTCCTTCAAGCATTTACATCTCCCCTATCTTCTGACTCTCCTGTTTTTTCCTCTTCTACTTCCTGCCAGCCTTTCACATACATGTTCCACACTCTACACTTCTACTTACTCATTATCTACCTTTACCCCTATGACCAGATTTCAATTTCATTCCCATTACCTCAATGAAACAGCAATCCCAGCAGCAACCAATCAACAACAGCTGACACCATAACTGCCTTTCTGATGGGATCTTTGTGATGAAAGTCCTGCCAAGCTCTTTTCTGTTAACTATTTTAAGTGTGCTCTAAGGCACACAGAGAAGCTCTGACAGTCTCCTTTCATATTCTTTCTCTCCCAGAATGCTGTGATTAATAGATAGCTTCAACCATCAAGTCCATGTGATGATTTCCCCAAATGTAAATCTCTTTCATCTCTCACATGAGCCCTAGTCACCTAATTCAAACTGCTCAAAAGACACTTGTAACTAGATATAACACTACCTAAAAATCTACACACATAAAAACCCTGTGCCTACTCTTTCTTCCTTATTTCTATCAAGAGAACACACAACTTTCCAGTTCTACAGGCATGAATGTTCAAGGTAATCTTTGTCTCATTCTTCTCCACTCTTCCCGAAATCAAGTCTTGCTCCCACTGCTTTCACAATTCTTTTGGTCAGCATTGAAAGATGTTTAGTGGGTTCCAGACAACTGAATCATAATCCCTACTCCCCATAATCTTACAAGTACAGCAGGGCAGACATTCATTCTCACAAAATATGATAGGATCATAATGAAGGATCAATTTGAAGGAGGCAGACTAGGAAAGAAATTTCATGAAAGAGTTGGCCTCTGGGATAAATCCTTAAAAGTACGGATGAACTTTTAAAGTGAGTACAGTATCTCTGTGTTAGTTGGATCTTCTAAGTAGAAAATGTCAAGATAGTTTGGAGCACAAACAATTTATTAGGGGTGAGAGAGTTCTTGTGAAAGATTAGGAGAAAACAGGACTGGGTAGGGAGAGACTAGACTATGATGCAGATTTGACAAAATCTTGATCAACCTAACAGGGAACTCTGTAGCAAAGATTCTCAACAAAGGAGCCTCAAAATGGACAGAAATAGGGCGGGGGTTGTGGCTCAGCAGCAGAGCGCTTGCCTCGCACGTGCGCGGCCTGGGTTCGATCCTCAGCACCACGTAAACATAAATGCATTGTATTGTGTACAACTAAAGTAAATGAATAAATATTAAAAAAAAAAAAAAAAAAAAAAAAGGACAGAAATAGGCAGGCCCTAGGGTCCCTACCATGCTGTCACTGGCTGAGGGCTGCTGAGAAAGAATGTGCTTTGGTTTAAAAGTTGAGGAGTGAGGGCTGGGGTTGTGGCTCAGCAGTAGAGTGCTTGCCTACCACATGTGCAGTCCTGGGTTCAATCCTCAGCACCACGTAAAAATAAATAAATAAAATAAAGGTATTGTGTCCAACTACAATGAAAATAAATAAATAAATATTGGGGCTAGGGCTGGGGCTCAGTGGTAGAGCACTCATCTCACACGTGTGAGGCCCTGGGTTTGATCCTCAGCACCACACAAATAAAATAAAAAGGTATTGTTGTCCACCTGCAGTTAAAAAAAATATTTTAAATAAATAAATAAATATTTTTTAAAAAGTGGGGGGGTCCTTAAAAAAAAAAAAAAAAAAACTGTAATAGAATATCAACTAACTAAGCTCCTTACAGCTGAATGGCAAGTTCTTTCTTTTTTCTAATATTTATTTATTTGCTTTAGTTGTACACAATGCCATTTATTTTTACGTGGTGCTGAGGATCGAACCCGAGCCGTGCACGTGCTAGGCGAGTGCTCTACGGCTGAGCCACAACCCCAGCCCTGGCAAGTTCTTTCTTGAAGGGACATTTAAGCAGCACACTTTCATTTTCCTAAACATGATTTCTTTAGTATTCTTTTTGGGTAGGTTGGGAGAAAATACTTTCTCAGGTCATACCTCATTTGGGTGCTTCCGATGGAATTCCTTAATTTGCTTGAGTCTGTTATAGAATTCAGCAAACTCATTGGGTCCTGAAATAGCATTAAGCTCTTCCTTTCGTAATCTGTAATTTGAAGAAAAATCCAAAGAGCACACAAAATCAGTCCTTTAACCATGGTGCCTCAAAAGCATTAACTCCTGGACTAGCTATGACTGTTACTTACCCATCTTTATCGTCATACAAATCCCTCAGGTTCCCACTGACCTCCATATATCTCTGAAAGGCAAATGCAAATCCATCAGAATGAAACAATTTGTACAACTGTAGAGCTAAGCAACCAACAAGGGCTCTTTGGTCAAACCCCAGAAAAACCTCATGGGATATGGACTTAAAGGTTCCTTTTCTTTCTAGCACCTTTAAGAGACAGCTTGGTTCCTGGTTAGTATTTAAAAACAGGTTGATATGATTAAGTGATGTGATTTGAAGGGTGGCAAAGGGCACCAATTTTTACATGACTAACTTTTATGTATGAGATTCATCCCCCTTTGACCAAACAGACATTCCCACCTAAGATCCTCAAAGATAATATGGTGGTCCAAGATGATTCAAAAAGCTTGCATGCATAAGCTAAATAAAACATCATATAGCTTCCCTTGGAGTCAAAATATATTAACTCAGGATGGTACAGGTGACAGTCACTTCTCCAGAACTTTTGGGACTAGATTTGTTTCCAAATTTAGAATAAGAAAGACAATAGGCTGGGTATGTGGTAGAAGGCATTCCTAACATGTTTAAGGCTCTGGGTTTGGGCACACTGTCAAAACACACACACACATGAGAGTGAGTGAGAAACTGGGGATAGAACTATTTTACTTAGGGACACTTTACTATTGACCTACATCCCAAGGTTTTTTATTTTGAGACAGGATCTCACTAAGTTGCTCAGGGCCTCCCTAAATTGCCAAAGCTGGTCTTGAACTTGGGATCCTCCTGCCTCAATCTCATAGTTGCTGGGATTACAGGTGTGTGTCAGTGCACCAAAGCTGAGCACATATTAATAGTTCTGCACTTTGAGCCCTAGCACAAGCATGCGCACCAGCGTGCACACACACACAAATCTGCAATAAAACTTATGTATTGGGCTGGGATTGTGGCTCAGTGGTAGAGTGCTCGCTTAGCACGTGCGTGGCCCAGGTTTGATCCTCAGTACCATATAAGAATAAAGGCGGGGCTGGGGTTGTGGCTCAGCGGTAAAGCGCTCGCCTAGCACGTGCGCGCCCCGGGTTCGATCCTCAGCACCACGTAAACATAAAATGCGTTGCATTGTGTACAACTGAAGCAAATGAATAAATATTAAAAAAAAAAAAAAAAAAGAATAAAGGCATTGTGTTCAACTAAAAACAAATAAATGAATATTAAAAAAAAAAAAAACTTATGGGGCTGGGATTGTGGCTCAGCGGTAGAGCACTCATCTAGCACGTGCGCGACCCGGGTTCGATCCTCAGCCCCACATACAAATAAACGCATTGTGTACAACTAAAAGCAAATAAATAAATATTTTTTTTTTTTAAAAACTTATGTATTGGGCTGGGGTTGTGGCTCAGCGGCAGAGCGCTCGCCTTGCACGTGCGCGGCCCGGGTTCGATCCTCAGCACCACGTAAACATAAATGCATTGCATTGTGTACAACTAAAGCAAATAAATAAATATTTAAAAAAAAAAAAAAAAAAAAACTTATGTATTATTTACTAAATGGGATAAAGACCACCAAAAGCCTCCCATTGATTCAGGCCAGGTTTAAATGCCAAAAGAGAGCTGGTAAGAGTTATTACCAAATGAACTATCTCCTCCTCCCCCAAAAGCATTCCTTGGTTTTCAGAGTATTTTGGAGTTGAGAACTTAATATAAGAGTCTGGATATACAATCTGATTTTATATATATAAATAATCTGGATATATTATCTGATTATCTCCTAAAAATAATAAGCTCTGCTTAGGCCTTTCATTATTTTTTTTATTTTATTTTTTGTGATACCAGAGATTGAACTCGGGGGCACTCGACCACTGGGCCACATCCCCAGCCCTTTTTTGTATTTTATTAGCGACAGGGTCTCACTGAGTTGCTAAGTGCCTTGGCATTGCTGAGGCTGGCTTTGAACTCGTGATCCTCCTGCCTCAGCCTCCCAAGTGCTGGGATTACAGGCGTGCGCCACCACGCCAGGCTCCTTTCATTATTTTCTAAATAGATTTCAAACATATGTAAAAGCAGGAAGTAAAATATAACAAGCCTCCATTTAACCATCAACCAGCCTTAATAATTAACAATGCTTTTTAAAAATAAGGAATTGCATTATTAACAGGAAAAAACAGTTTAGAAGCCAAAAGCAGCTTAGAAGCCAAAATACTTTAAAAACAGTGTTCTGAGAGGAAACCACAAATATACAGCACTACTCTTTTTTGAGAAGAGATAGTATCTTCTGTAGCAGAGTCATGGATACCTAACAATTACTCTGCACATCCACGGGATACTACGACATGATATAAAGAGCATCTTTCCGAGCGACGAAGAATGAATGAGTTCCCCACGAAGAGAAGTGAGGAAGGGACGACGCAGCACCCTCACATTCAGCAGCCTACGGACAACCTAGGCAGACAACCCGCGACTGGCCAACCCAGTTACCTCTGGCCAGGGCTCACGCTGAGACCCCGCACCGCACCTGCCCTCTTTTCCTGCCCACCCCGACCCCAGGAGAAGCAGACAGCGGGACACTCACATCTTGCATGGCCCGGGTGCGGTGGTCGGAGTTGATCTGGTCCCGGAGCTAAAGAAAGGCAAACGGTGACACAGACGCCGTTAGTTTGAGTTCTGGAGTAGGAAAGGCCGCTCGAGCGGGGCGGAGCTTACTCGCTCAGGTCTTAGCTGCTGCAGCAGAGGAGCCTCCAGGCTGCCGGGCCCTAGGAGGACGTGACCAAGGCGGGAGCGGGGAGGCAGCCCCGGCAGCAGCGGGGGGAGCGCAGGGAGGGTCTGCGGCCCAAGGGAGCTCTCAGAGGTTAAACACGGCCCAGCCTCTGATGCAGCCCCTGACTAGGCCCCACTCACCGTGGACTTCTTAGTGAGCATCTCTTTGGCCATGACGTCCATAAGCCGTTCTTTCTCTTCATGGTATCGCCGCTGCTGCTCCAGAATTGTCTCCATCTTCCCTTCGCCGCGACACCTCAATTCCGACCACCAACACGGCCGGAAGCAGCTCCTGCCGCCTTACGAACCTGCGTCCTCACGCCGTGCATCCGACTACCTCGAAGTTCCGTGAATGCCGGAAGTGCCTCGGGGACTCAAAAAATGAACACCAGGAGGAAGTTCAGTCTGAGCTGCCGAGATGGTAACAGTGCCGCCTGCTGGTTGGTGATGCGGAGGAGTGATGACCCGAGGTTCACAGGTGCCTCTAGGGGGCATACGAAAATCTAAGAACCTGACGATAAGCATGAATTTCCTGTGGTTTGCTGGGGCCAGCTGGGCAGGCAGGGACTGAGTAATTGAAGAGTAGGGATGGGAGTTGGGAAATGGGAACTTGAATCTGTTTGCTTTCACTGTGACCTCTGATAACGTTTTTCTCTTTTCTGGACCTCAGTGTCTTTGTCAGTAAAATGGGGATGATGGGGTTTTTTTAAAATAATATTTATTTGTTTGTTTTAGTTGTACACAATGCCTTTATTTTTACGTGGTGCTGAGAATCAAACCCGGGCCGCGCACTTGCTAGGCGAGCGCTCTACCTCTGAGCCACAACCCCAGCCCCTGATGGTGTTTTTAACAAAATTCATATGTGGAAACAACTTCCTAGTCATTTGCAGGGGACTCATTAAATAAAATCTGGCATATCCTAGCAGTGAAATGCTGTAGAGCCTTTTTAAATGAAGTCAAGCCGGGCTCAGTGACAAACACTTGTAACCCCAGCTAGTTGGTAGATTTAGGAGGATTGCAGGTTCGAGGCCAGCCTCAGCAACTTAGTGAGGCCTTTTCTCAAAATAAGAAATAAAAAGGGCTGAGGAGGTAGCTCAGTAATAGGGCACCCTGCGTTCAATCCCCTATATGGATTTTTAAAAACGCATTCTAGAATGAGAAATGAAAACATATCCATATGTTCATTTGTTCGTAGCATTACAACACAAAATTGATTCCACAAGTTGGTGAATTAGATAAACAGAATGTGGTATCACTATACAATGGGATATTGTTCAGCAATAAAGGAATGCTACAAAGATGAGCCATGAAAACATCATTCTACATAAAGAAGATAAACACAAAAATCACACGGTGTATGTATGTATAGATGAAATGTATACAACAGCTAATCCGTGGAGACAGAGGGTAGATGAGTAGTTGCTGTGACTGGAGTTAAGATTGGAAGTGACTACAAAGGGACCCAAGAACACCTTTTTGGGGTGATAACTTTCTAAAATTGGATTGTGGTGATAGTTGTGCACTTCTATTAAATTTGCTCAGATTGGTTGAATTAAACACTTCAAATGGATGAATCTTAAACTGTGTGTGGTGGTGCACACTTTTAATACAGCAACTCAGGAGGCTGAAGCAGAAGAATCTCAAGTTCAAGGCCAGCCTCAACAACTTAGCCAGACCTTGTCTCAAAATAATAATTGAAAAGGACTGGAGATGTAGCTCAGTGGTAGGCACCCCCGGGTTCCATCCCCACTACATTAGAAAAAGAAAAAGAAAAAAAAAAAAAAGGTGAATTGTATGGTAAGTAAATTATACTTTAATTATATGTGGGATCTGGTATGGGAAGGATCTGGTATGTAAATTACACTTAAGGATCTAGTATGGGAAGGAAATTTTCTTTGTATACACCCAAAGTACAGCTTCAAGGTTTTTTTTCTTTAACATATGCATGTTACCTTCTCAATTTAAAAATAAATTGGGGGGGGGGCTGAGGTTGTGGCTCAGTGGTAGAGCACTTGCCTAGCATGTGCAAGGCCCTGTGTTCAATCCTCAGCACCACATAAAAATAAATAAATAAAATAAAGGTATTGTGTCAAACTACAACTAAAAAATAAATATTTTAAAAAATTAAATTAGAGCCGGGCGCGGTGGCGCACGCCTGTAATCCCAGCACTTTGGGAGGCTGAGGCAGGAGGATTGCGAGTTCAAAGCCAGCCTCAGCAATGGTGAGGCACTTAGCAACTCAGTAAGACCCTGTCTCTAAATAAAATAAAAAAAAAAAAAAAAAAAAAAAGGGCTGGGGATGTGACCCAGTGGTCAAGTGCCCCTGAAGTGTCAAGTGCCCCTGAGTTCAATCCCCGGTACCACTACCACAAAAAAAAAAAAAAAAAAAAAAAAAAATTAAATTAGGTTTGACATGTTAAATCTGAAAAATGTTTATATTGACATAAATGAAAGAGTATTGTAGTTGTACATCTCTCTCTTAAGTAGGTATCATCTAAGCAATACCATTCTCTGTCACTTGGCTTCAGATCTGAATCTGTCCTTTTCCTAAATGCTTCTCCACCCTCACTCCATCATATTAATCACCCAGTTGTGTCTTCCCCTTCTTGCTGCTACTTACCTCATGACCTCCTACTACCCACTGCCCTAATGTCCTAACAGACTTGCTCATCTTACCCCTTAATTTGTTACTCATGCTCCAGCCAGAGTGATCTTCCCTAAAACTCTGACCCTCTCACTGCTTAAACATTTCCACTGGCTGCTTTACCCACAGGGTGAGGTCTGTTTAGCTTGGCATCTGGCTTTTCACGACCTGGGCTCAGCCTGCCATTTTATTATCTTGGCACTTCCTCCAAGTGCAATTACTTGCTGCTTCCCCAAAGCACCAGATGTTTTCAGGCCTCCAGGCCTTTCACCAGATGTTTTCTATGCTTGGACTGCTCTTCCTTAACATGTATTTGTTGAACATGTAGTAAGTGCCGGGAGCTGAGAAGGAGGGGTGAGCAAGGCAGGCCCCAGCTCAGTCTTCAGGCCAGTGGGAACAGAGAAACAAACAAAAACGTAAAAAACTACAATTATTAATTACAAACACGCGTTGGGCGTTCATAAAGATTTGTCGAAAACGTCACCCATAGCATCAGAGTGCTGACTCCAACTGGGCCCGGGAGACAGCGTAAAGCGGACTAGAATCCCGGTTCTCTGGGGACTACCTGTGTGACTTTGGACTACTCACTCTGGGAAATCTCCACCTCTGTGGAATGCAAGCACTAACGCCCGCCGCATTACACCACATTTATACAATCACGCGGTTTCCCGGCCGGGCGGGCCTCTCCCCGCAGGGGCAGGGTCTCCGCCCCGGGAGGCTGCAGGCTAGACCCAGGGCGCGTACCTGCCCGGCGCAGCCAGACTGCCCAAACCTGCCAGCAACCGCAGGGGGCGCGGGGACGCTGGGGCTGGAGCTGCGAGCGGAGCAGCGCCCCGCCCCATCTCCCCACTTCGGGGGACAGCCCCCGTCGCTCATTCCCGCCTCCTCCCTTGAATCACGGGGGGCGGGGCCATGACCCATTCATACTGGGAATCGGATCCAGATGTTCCCGCGGCGCGTGCAGCTGCATCCTTGCCTTTTTTGGCAAAAAACGTGCGGCCGCGAGCGATCCCGGCCGCCCCCGCTAATCCTTGGGAAGAGGGGGAAGGGGGTTGAGGGTCTGGGCCAGACCGGGAATCAGGACCCGGTGCTCTCGCTGCAGGATTGTTAGGGGAGGGGGCGATGTGTACCAAACTAAGAAATCCCACTGCCACAGGCCTCCTGTCTGGGATCTCCCCCAATCCCTCCCTTCCTCACATAGAAAGCCCGCAGCAGCAGCTGGGGAGGAGGCAGGTCAAGCTTGAGAGGGACGGTAGCTGAGCGGGGATCCCCTTCCTGGGGAGACTTCCCTCTCCATGGCCTGCCCCCAACCATCCCCCTCAAGAAGTCTAGAAGAGCTTCTGTCTGCAAAGGAAGCCTCCTTTACCCTCTTATCCCCAGACAAACACACTGAGGCCTGTGCTTCCTCACACTGCTTTATTGCAGAATCTGGAAGGGGGGTGAGCCAAATCCCCCCTGCCCATCTCTGGGCAAAATGAGCTAAAATAAAATGGGAACATGCTTGGGGGACACGGGCTGGGAAGTACTCTGTATCTTAGGACCCTCTAACCAGTTATCTTACCCGCCCAGGCAGCCCCAGCCCTAGGGATAGGGGTGGGATGGAGGTGGGGTTAGCCTGAGTAGTCTACTTTTGAGGACTTCTTGGGCACCTGTAGGAGACCTAAAATCTATATAGAGAAGTTTTGATTTAAGGGGGCCTTAGGTCCCAGAGTCCAGGTTTGGAGGGCTGGAGTCTAAAGCCCTGGTTTGGGAAAGGATCTTAGTCTGGGAACCCTGACTTTAGGGGGAGAGGGCCCAGTTCTGGACCCCAAATTTGGAGAGGGGGCTTGAATCAGAGGCTCCCAAGAGCCCAGATTCGGGGGCCTGGGTCAGGGAGTACCAGTTGGAGTAAGGAGACTGAATCCTGGAGCCCAGGGGACACCCCATTCTGGGGGAGGGACTGGGTCTTAAGTGATTCAGAAAAGAAGCCAAAGTCCTGGAGCCCTGGTTCGGGAAAGCCCAGGCCCAGGAGCCTTGGCTTAGGGCCCTGCCTGGCTGCAGCCTTGACACAGCACTTGGTCTCCGTCCGGCACGAAGCCTTGGCCCACCAGGGAGGTGGAGCAGCGGGCACAGGAGAAGCAGCTGTGGTGCCAGTGTCGGTCTTCAAAGGACACATACTTGCCTCCACCGAGTCCTGCAGGGAGGCCGGAGGTTAGCTCTGCAGATCTGGGGCAGTCCTGCCCCTCGGCTTCACCCAATACCACATCCATGCCCTTGCCTGCACTCTACCCACCTGTCCCACCGGTGATGGGGCGTTTGCAGCTGCTGCACTTAGGTGCAAAGAGTTCTCCAAAACAGGTCACACAGTAGGGATCGTCATCCCGAGAGGTGAACTGCTGCCCGGCCAGGGGTGTCTGGCACCCAGTGCAGACCAGGCATTCTCGATGCCAGGGCTGATCACGGTATGTTACTCCACCCTGGGTCAGCGTCTGTGGGGGCACCATCCTTCAGCTGGGGGGGAGTAGGAATTCCCACCCCACAACAAATCTTACCCCTACCCTACTGGCACAGCCCCCACCTTGCTGCAACGGGCACAGCGAGGAGCAAACTTGTTCTCATAGCAGGGCACGCAGTAGTGAGCATCCTTGTCGGGCACAAAGGAACGAGAGCCCAGCGGCTGCTCACAGCCACTGCACAGGAAACAGTGCTCATGCCACGTCTGGCCTCCATACTCCAGCTTCCGGGACCCTGTGGGGAACAGGAGTCCCACTCAGAGGCTGTGTTTCAAGCTTCTGAGGGTCAGTCTCTGTTACCACCCCCCCAGGATGTCCTCACTGCTCCCATAGCCTGAGTAAGGTGGTGTCCAGGCACATGCAGCAAGACCTCCATTATGTATACTGCATATTGCACATGCTAACTTCTCTCCAAACACTGGACATAATAGCTCAGCACGCACTAGGCCTCCAAAACTAGTCAAAAGTGTTTTGGTGAGCCAGGTGCGGTGGCACACGCCTGTAATCCCAGCACTTGGGAGGCTGAGGCAGGAGGATTGTGAGTTCAAAGCCAGCCTCAGCAATGGCGAGGCACTTAGCAACTCAGTGAGACCCTGTCTCTAATAAAATACAAAAAAGGGCTGGGGATGTGACTCAGTGGTTAAGCACCCCTGGGTTCAATCCCCAGTACCAAAAAAAAAAAAAAAAAAAAAAAAAGTGTTTTGGTGCCGGGAACAGTGGCACATGCCTGTAATCCCAATGACTCAGGAGGCTGAGGCAGGAGAACTGCCAAGTTCGAGGTCAGCCTCGGCAACTTAGCAAGTCTCTTAGCAGCTCAGCAAGACCCTGTCTCAAAATAAAAGTGACTAGGGATGTAGCTCAGTGGTAAAGCACCCTTGGGCTCAATCTCAAAAAAAAAAAAAAAAAATTTTTTTTCTTTTTTACATACATTAAGCTTTTTGTATGTTTCAGATGACTATCTTAACACACAGCAAGCCTCCACATAATAGGCATGTTGTCTCGGCATATGCTAAACCCTCATACATTAGAAGAGATAGTTTAACATGCACACAAGAGGCCACAAATGCCAGGCAAGGAAATCTTTGCCTACATGAAGTTCTAAAGCTCTGGGTATGATGGATTTAGGACATGCTCAGTCCTTGTATATTCTAGGCATGCCATTCACCACACATGCCAAGTCCTCACATGGCTATTAAGCATGCAGGTCCCCATACATGTTAATCCCTGCACACACTAAGCCCCCATGCACCAAGCAAGACAGTCTCACAAATCCTCAGCTCCCATGTGTACCAAACATGCAGGTCTTCATACCCCCAGGTGTGTATTAAGCATGTCAGTCTGCCTGAACATGATACTACCCCAGGTGTATTCCAGGCCCAATGGTCCAGCACACACTGAACCCTTAGGAAGGGCCCAATCTTGTCAGTTTCTGCACCTGCCAAGCTTTCATGTGCAGCCACAGGGATGCTGATCCTTGTGCAGAGTAAGCTCCCAGGAGCAGCAGGCACAAGAGATCCTGTGCACACTAAATTTCTAGGAATGAGCCGTGTGTGCAGGTCTCTATGGATGTCAAGTCTGTATGTGTGTATCAGGATGTACAAAGACCCTACGCAAATGCCAGGCACTCCAGTTTCCAGACAGGACGAGCCGCTGGGACATACCAGGCATGACAGTCTCCCCACAGGCAGAGCACTGTGAAGAGAAGGCGCTGCAATAACAGTCATTGCAGAGCAGCTCGCTGTCCTGACAGGTGAAGGGCTCATCAGCTAGAGAGCGCTGGCAGCGACAGCAGCGGAAGCAGCCCTCGTGGAAGTGGCGATCCTCATAGAAAACAGCTCCTGTGGGGAGCGCAGTAGGGGCGCTGGTGCCCAGGCCTGGTGGAGCCATCCTTTGCCCCCTCCCACCAGCCTCCACCCAACTCCTGCCCTGCCTGGTCTGGTCCTTACCCTTGAGTCATGCCCAATAAGCTGCTGGCACTCAGCACAGGTGTTGGCAAAGGTGTTGTCATAGCAGGGCACGCAGTAGGGGCCACTGTCTGTCTGGATGTACTTGCGGCCATACAGGGACTCACTGCATTTTGCACAGTCAAATGCCTCGCTTGTGGTGCTCATGGTGGTGACGTCTGTGATCCCTGTTAGGAACACACGGTGGGACAGGGGTCACCTGCAGAGGCCCTAGCTTAGCCCTTAGCCCAGAACTCTTTGCCTTCAAAAAAGAATAAGAGACCAAGCATAGGAAATGCCAGACAGAGAAGGTAGGGATGGAGAAAGGGGTGCTTCTGGGAAACTAGGAGTTTTGCATTTTTATTTCTGTATTTGACTGTGGGGGTGGGAAGAGGTCAGGAAAAAAACCAGG
This sequence comes from Tamias sibiricus, assembly GCA_025594165.1. Lineage (NCBI taxonomy): Eukaryota > Metazoa > Chordata > Mammalia > Rodentia > Sciuridae > Tamias > Tamias sibiricus. The sequence continues at coordinate 31,889,811 of CM046658.1, forward strand.
AAGCAGAAGTTGTTTTCTTATCTAGGCCCTGGCAGATCTAGGGGGAGGGGGCTTTTCCTGGGTCAGTGACTCATTTCCTGCCTCAGACTGAGTTTAGCCTCCAGTGTGTCCCTACTGTCCCCAGGGTGGCAGGAGCAGGGGGCAGCAGTCACCTCCTGACTTCCAGAAAGGGACTCCAGTAGGTAAAGGAAACTTTACTAGATCTCTGAACTGGGGAGCTTAGGGTTGTTCTGCCTCCCTCCCCCAATCCAGGAAACAATGGAATGCTAGAGGGAGGCTGGACAGATGAATGGTGGAGGCCAGATGAATGGTGGAGGCTGGCAGCCTCCTCTCCCAGCAGAACCAGCCAAGCAACAAGAACTTCAGAGGCTCAGTCTAGGTTGAAGCAGGAAGGAAATCCTGCAAGCTGGACACAGCTGAGCTTCCCCAGCTGGACACTCTGCCCTTACCCCCCTCCACCCCTGCTGTGTCTCTGGTCACACCAGCTTGGGCAGCCTTGGCTGCAACATTTGCAGCAGCTGTGGCAGCACAGAGGGCCAGATGTCAGGTTTTGCCAGCAAAAGGGAGAAAAAGGGGAAATGAGATAGATGAGGAAGCAGAGGGGAACTGGAGACAGAGCACGGTGTGCCCCCGCTACTTCCTGCCAGGCACCTTTCCTGGCATCCTCTCTTCAAAGCCCCAAGATCTGCACCCCCTTCATGATTTCTCTCCCCTCTGGAGAGACAGCCTTTTCCCACCTTTCTTCTCTGAGTTTGAGTCTTGGGGTAGGGGTGGGGAGAAGAGAGGGTGAGGGCAAGAGTCAGTGGAGACCTTTCTCCTCAGTCAGACCCCCTCTTGGGTGGGGAGTAAGACAAGGGGAACCCTGAGAGCTGCTGCTGCAGACACCCAGCCCCCCAACCAAACCTCAGACACTTTCCATTTTCTCAGGAACAAAGCATGTTTGTGGGATGAGGTCATCCACACAGCTGCCTCTGGAGCAGGAGCATGGGGAGTGGGGGGGCCAGCTGGGAAGTGGGGTTCCCAGTCCCTTAGGCAGCCAGACTCCAGCCCAAAGTCAGAACTCACCACCCCTGGCCTTCTCCACCATGAGGCCTGCTCTCTAGGGGCTGGGATTACAGGTGGTGGAGGGGAACCACCAGGATCTATAGGAAGGAGATGTTCTCACAGCTGCAGATAAGCCTCGGGAAGTTAAGAGACTACAAAGGAACCCACCAACCCCCTTCTCTTCCCCAGGAGACACTATGGACTGGCAGTCCCCAGAGCCTTCCCTGGCTCAAGTTGAAGGGAAAGGCCTTTTCTCAGCCACCCCAGTGGGAAATTCTCACCCACAGCGTTGCTCTGGCTTGGAGTTCAGACTTCAGGCGCCAGTAAATGCCCCAGGCCCGAAGGCCCTGACTCCTCTGGGGCTTGCATTTGAAACTTCCCTTCCACACAGAGGGAGAACACCCAGCTCACATTCCAGGCAAGGCATGAGGCCACCAGAGCTGGGATCTTCACAGTGGGACTCTGAGAGAAGGGGCTATGAGGTAGGGTGGAGGTTGCCACTCCTCAGTCCCTCCCTGCCACTTTGGCCCAGCATATGAGGACTGCCTGGGCTGTCAGCCACTGAGCAGCAGGGGGCCACGCAGGTGGTATGTGGCCAAGTGTCCCTCAGGGAGTACCCTGGGCCCTTTCCTTCCTTCCCGGTGTGGCTGGCAGCAGCAACCACCTTTCCAGGCCCAGGCTAGCCCTGGATCCACCCCTGGGAGTCAGTCACCTCTTTGAGACAGGGGAACCCCAAATAGGGTATGGGTGTGGCTAGTTTCCTTCCCAGAATCCCCCATTCTCTTAGTCTATCCAGCTGGGCTCTGGTGAGGACACAGTGAAGGGCACCATCAAGACCCACCTGTCTCTGCCCATCCCTCTCCCTCCCCCACTCCCTGGCAAGGCTGGAGGGCTGAAACAGAGTGGAAAGCCAGTCCTGTATTCCTTCCTGGCTGGTAAGGGGGTCAGGTTCAGGGGAGACTGCTGGATCTGCCAGATGGCTCTCAACCCTTAATCCCACCAACACACACATCACTCCACCTGACCTAGACACACAAACCACACACAGTGAATCTCCTGGAGTTTAGAATGGCTGGATAACAGTGTAGTGTACAGTGTATAGAGGCTTGAGCTAAGAAATAAAAGCCTGGGATTTGAATACTGTGACCTTGGGCAAGTCACTTAAGTGCCCTGAGCCTCCAATGAAATAATACTACTCCCTACCTCCTAGGCTTACATGGGATGATCTTTGGAGAGCACTTGGTAGATAAGTCCCCTGCGAATGGCAGCTGTTTGCATTTTTACTACGAGCCCCTCACTTGTACTGTGGTCAGACAGAAAGCCTCATGCAGGCCCGAGTCAGGGAGCTAGTTTGGGATGTGACCTGGGCATTCCCTGGTTAGGCCCAGAGACAGTACAGGAGGTCCCAGGCTCTGGGGCTCTCACTGAGGTGACCACCAGGACCAGCCATCAGTGCGACGCCAGTGAGCATAACTGTAAGACTGCTCATGCAGGTACACAGGTGTACACACCTGTATGTTACTCTGCCACTCCATCAGGTACATTCCCATCCTCACCTCATTAGCCTCCCTTTTGGAGGCTGAAAGGATCGCGAGAGCAAGCACTTAGAATAGAATATCGTCCCTACTTTATAATGGAGCGCAAGGAGGCCAGAGACAGGGCGGGGCATGGCCAAGATTGCTCAGGTATCAGATCTCAGGTCTCCTGCCTTCCAGTCTGGAGCCCTTTCCTCTTCCTTCTCTCTAGAAATGTTTGGTAATGGGTGGAGGGGGTGGTCAGCTTTTAAGGGGAGGGGATATACACCACAGCCTGACTCTCCTGCCCAGCTGCCAGCCCTGTGATTGGAAGACACCCAGAAGCCTTTCCAATTAGCTATGCCAACTGCTCAACCCTTTTGTCCCCCCTCCCCACTCTCCAGGAGGACCCTGGCCAGGCCCCACACTTGTGAGTCAGGATCAGAATAGATTCCTCCCCCAGCTCCCAGGAGTTGACAGGAGACTTAGGGGAGAAATTGAAGTCCTCCCACCCCCACCCCTGTACCCAGGCACCAACCTTTCCTCCCCTACAGGGCCTGGAAGTCAAAGCAGTTTAGGGGAAAGGGGGTGGGGAATAGGATCCGGCAGCTGCTCTGGGGACAGGAGAGGAACAGTTCATTCACCCTGGGTCCCCCAGGGCTGAAGCAGCTCGTCCAAGATTAGAGTTTAAAAATAAGCTGGGGCTGTCTTGGTGGCTGCGTGCATGCATGAGGCTACTTCTTGATCTCGGTCTTACTGGCTTAGGTCCTCTGCCTCATGGGGGATTGGTTAGCTGAGTCTCCTTTCCCCACAGCCTTGCCTCCCACACTTCCAGGCCGGGATCTCTCAGGGTCTGTCTGGGAACTGTCAGTGCACCCAGGTCTCTCCACCTCCAGTAACTCAGTCTCTGTGCCCAGCTTGGCTCCCCTCAACATCTTTGTGCCGGTCACATTTAGGTTGCTCTCTTTATGTTTGATACAGATACATAACTCTGTATCTCTGACCGCTATCTCCCAGTGGGGCCTCTGCTACATGGGTTTCCACCTCGTGTACACCCAAGTCTTGCTTGGCCTTTCAGCGTCTCTAAAGGGCTGAGTGTCTTGGTCCCCACCACCTCCATTTCTCAGTCTCTGCACCCAAGTCTCTGTCTCTTAGCATCTCTGCATGCCTGAGTATCTCCTTCTCCAGTCTCTGTAGACCTGAGGGGCGGATTTAGCAGGAAAGTAGCAAAACTTCAGCCTCAAGGCCCTCCAAGGCCCTACGTGTTCCCAGGGACCAGATGTATACTTTTTCTTAAAATGCTGTACAAAATCCGGGTCTGCCCCATGCCTCGGTCGGTGGCTGGGCAACTCTGTATGTCCTGTCCCTGCCCTTCTTTCAATGGTCTCTAGCCTCCTGTCCAGGTCTCGGTCGTCTCTCACCCCAGCAGGCTTTCTGGGAAGCTCAGTTTCTCCACCCCCCCACGCCCACCTTCCCGGTCTCTCCATGGCTTTTCCATTTCAAACTTGGTCCCCTCCCCCGCCCCACTCTCGCAGTGGCCCCCGGCCAGAGCCGTGCAGTCCCAGCGGGTGCTCTCCAGGGCTCTGAGCGTCCAGGGTGCCCGCGGTCGGACCTGGCACGGGCAGGGGCAGGGGTAGGGGCAGCGGGCCAGTTGTCCTCAGCCCGCGCGGGCAGCTGCGCCCGGGCGGAGTGCTGGGGGCCGGCGGCTGGGGCTAGGAGCCGGGTCGGCGGGGCGCTCACCTCAAAGCGGGCGCGCGGCGCGGATGGGGCCGGGGGCCGGGGGCCGGGGGCCGGGAGCCGGGGGCCGGGAGCCGGGGGCCGGCGTCCCTCAGCGGCTCCTACCTGCTGGCCGGGCCGAGCGCGGCCGAGCGAGCGCGGCGAGGCTGCCGGCTGCGACCGACTGTGTGGGCGAGTGGGCGCGCGGCCCCAGGCCTCCCGAGGAAGTGCGCGCGGGCCCGCCCCGCCGGAGCCCGCCCCCGGCCCCCAGCCCGCGGCTGGGCCAGACCCCGCCCCCGCCCGCGCCGCCAGCCCCGGCCCCCCAACCCCAGCGGCCCGGCCCGACCTGGCTCTCCAGCCTGCCCCGCGGCCCGGACCCCGCCCCCACCGCGCCCCGCCCCTCCCTGCAGCCTCCGCTGCCCTCCCGCTCCGCACCGCGACCCCTGCAGCCCCGGGAGGCAGCGGTATTCCATCCCAGGCAAGGGGTGCGAACTGGGATGCATTTGGGGACTAGGAGTCCTTATGCCTCCTTGTGTTCGCCCCTCACCTGCCCCCAAGTTTACCCCTAGAATTACACTAAACCCCAGTTTATGGAGGTGGCCTTAAGACAGCCTGGGGGGGGGGGGCGGGGATGGTTTTGACTCTGCTCTTATGGCCCTGTTAGTGTTACCAAGGTGTTTTCTGGAAACAGAGTGAAGAGAGGTTACCCCTTCCTGAGCTTTATTCCATAACTCGGAGTGGCAAAAACCTTGGTAACAAACCTTGGTAACCACCCACCCACACACAACCTCCTACTGCATCCTGGCACCGAGAAGTCCTGCTTGTATCCACAGTGCCCAGGAATAGTTTTGACCTTTGAGGCCCAGGGAGACCCTAATCCTTGGCCTCATGATCTTTGGGCTTCTCAGGGAGGGGTGTGAGGGAATGGGGTGCTGCAGGGGTGGTGGAGGAGATGGGAGGGACCCTTTGCTGTTCTGACCCTCAGGCTTCCTCCCTGTGCCCAGCAGGGAGGAGAGGACTGGCGCCTGCCAGGGACACGGGGCCCCTCCAGGTTCTTGAGGCCACCCCCCCTGGGATCCTCAGGCTTGTCACTAGGAATAAATAGCCTCAGTCTGGGGGGGGGGCGGGGGAGGAGGCTCTGCTGTGCTGTTTGCAAAACAAGAGACAACAAACTAACCCTGGAAATAACCTCAGCATCTCAGTGGAGATTCAGGTGCCCAAAGTCTCTCCCACACCCCAGGCGGCTCCTGCCAAGCTCTCACTGCAGGCACTAACACCCTCCCAGGCTGGGGCTCTGGACGACCCTCCCCTGTACATCATGTGCCTGGTTTTCTGGGTCTCAAGTCATCCTCCACTCCAGGTTTCTTTCAAAATTAAATAATTGCTTGTTTATTATTGTTGCTGCCTAAACTAGGTATATTGAGTCCTTTTTGTTTAACACTGCATTCCCAGTACCAACTTCAATGCCTGGCACATAATAAATATGAACGAAGGAACGAATGACACTACTTCAGTATGTACCCCCACCTCCCCAGTTGGGACCACCAGCAGTAGTGAACATCCAGCCCATGGGTGGGTCCTTTCTCTGGGATTTGTCTTGCAGGTGTACAGGACTCCCAGCCCAGGAGAATGCAGGGAAAACTATTCTTCCTAGTTGGAGTAGGTAGCAAGAAGGGTCTGCTCTGGGGTGAAGGGAGGGCAAAATGAGAAGTCTTCAGAAAGAGAGGGGGTATGAGTGAGCAATAGGGTGTTGGATAAAAGGCAGAGTCTTGAGATCTCTTTTCTTATGACTCAAATCTCTGCTGAACAGCCTAAATGAGAGCCAGTATTTCCTGAGTTCTTATTTTGCATCAGTCTCTAAACACTTTATATATATATATATATATATATATATATACACACACACACACATATATGCACTTAATTACCCAACAACTTTATTAAATATATATATTTTTGTTTGTTTTTGGTGTTGGGATCGAACCCAGGGCCTTGTTTGTGAGGCAAGCACTCTACCAACTGAGCTATATCCCCAGCTCCTAAATATATATTTTTATCCTTGTTTTAAAAATGAGAAATTGGAGGCAGAGAGAGATTAGCTTCTCAAAGCTGACACAACTAATAATAACAAAGCCAGGATTCAAATCCAGACAGTCAAATGTCAAAGCCCCTTATGCCAAAAACAAGTTTAATCATTAGGTTTTAAAGCATCTGCAGTCATTTGACCTTTGTAAACCGGTCTCCTCCTGTCTCAGCATTGCTGTGAGGACTGGATGTGAGCACACAGTAGGTACCCAGTATGTATCCCCCCCCCCAATCCCACTTAATTGTCAAGTGTTAAGGTTCTGCTGCTTGGACTTGGAGTCTGGAAGCCAGAGAAAATTAGGAGACTTTTGCTTTGGAACGATCTGGGAAAGGGAGACCGGCCTAGGGCAGGGGGGCTGTGTTCTTTCCCATCTCCATTTCCAGCTCCCCAGTGGGTTCACATTTCCCTGCTCACTTTATTTCGATTGGCCCAGGAAGATGTGCCACAGGGAGTTCAGGGATCAGCCACATGGACTCCCTGTTCCTGTTCCCCATCTGTCCTCTCCCCCTCCCTGGGAAACAGGTGTGTCTGAGCCGGGCCTGGAAGCAGACCCTGAGTGCTGGATGAAGGGCCTTGGTTAAGTACGTTCTGGTTGTCCCTTTTCCACCCAGGAGGTCCCCACACACCTTTCCCTATCTTATGCTCAGGGTCCTGCAGCTGTTCTCTTACCTTTGAAAAGTTTTCAAAAGGAGGCCCTGAGTGATTACTGACAGGTCTTTAGTGGTTTCCTCTGACTGCTGAATCACTCTCTGGTGCCTGTAACCACAAGCCCTCCTTCTCCTAAGTGAGAAGACATTCTTCCTTCTCTGGGTGTATTGCTCACTCTTACCACTGCAATGCCTAGAGCTCTTGCAGGCCTCAGGGCTTAGCAGACATATTCTTTCAAATCGTCCAGAAACTTCCTTGTGATCTCAAGTCTGGCAATGGGTTTATGGGTGAAGAGGGTGGAACAAGTGACTTTCACAGAGCATGGGGTGGGGACAGAGGGAGAACTAACATGGTTAAATGCTGATTGTTTGCGGGATACCATGCTTCGACTGGTCATTCCTATGGTTAGTTTTCACAAAAAACACACGAAGTAGTCATTGTTATCATCATTTTACAGAGAAGGACAAGGTGCAGAGATTTTGACAATGGGGTTCCAAATCACAAGCCAATAGGTGGTAGATGAACAGTCAATCCAGGGCTGCTCCAGAATTCTCCACCTTCAAAGCTGGCTTCTCCTGGCTCTGCTGATAGAAAATATTCTTCTGGGGAAGTGGCTGGGGCAGCCACCTGCTCACTCCGATTGATGGCTGGTCTTTTTTTTTTTTTTTTTTTTTTTTTTTGTGGTACTGGGGATTGAACTCAGGGGCACTCGACCACTGGGTCACATCCCCAGCCCTTTTTTGTATTTTATTTAGAGACAGGGTCTCACTGAGTTGCTAAGTGCCTCGCCATTGCTGAGGCTGGCTTTGAACTCTTGATCCTCCTGCCTCAGCCTCCCAAAGTGCTGGGATTACAGGCGTGTGCCACCGCGCCCGGCTTTTTTTTTTTTTTTTTAATATTTATTTATTTATTTACTTTAGTTGTACACAATGCAATGTATTTATGTTTACGTGGTGCTGAGGATTGAACCTGGGCCACCGATGTGCGAGGCGAGCCCTCTGCCACTGAGCCACAACACCCCCCCCCCCCCCCCCCCCCCCCCCCCCCCCCCCCCCCCCCCCCCCCCCCCCCCCCCCCATGGTCCTAATCTAGATGAGAATGGAAAGGTAGAAAGGTAGGCCAGATCAGGAAGGAACTTGTCTGCCAATGCAAGTGACAAATGAGATGGAATTTTGTTAATTCACGTGACCCTAGTTGGGCAAGGCTCAAATGCAGAGGCAGGAAAAAACTTTCTGCACAGCAGATCTCAGCTAGTTTTACTTCTTTTTCTTCTTCTTCTTCTTCTTTTTTTTTTTTTTAACAGGCAAAGTGCAGATTTATTGAAGGTGAAGGTGAAAGTAGAACTCCATGAGGTGGAGGGGATTGGTCTGAGCAAGAGGGAGAGGTTAAAGCCTACTTTTACTCTTTCATGCCTACTGGCTGGCTGGACTGGCACTTCCAGGTACTTTCTGTGGAGATTTCTCTAGAGCTCTTCAGCTGGAGCGGTTGACCACTATCATAAGAAATGAATGGGGGCTGCGGTCCTGGCTCAGCGGTAGAGCGCTTGCCTAGTGTTAGTGGAATTTGCAGGAAGGGACTGAGGCTCGAACAAAGAAACACGCGGAGGGGATGAGGACAAACCGCGGGGAACGGAGGGGAGCTGGAGCACGCGGGAACGGGAGTGGGGAGCAGGAGCAGGGAGCCGCAGGAACCAGGTGAGAACAGGAACAAAAGGGACGATTTCAGTCCGGGGCTGGCTTAAATAGAGTAGGGGTCATAAAACCCCCTTGGAGTGAGTCCTTGTCCTATAGGCCAGCAGAGGTCATGGGGGGAGGTAGTGGTAGTGGACAAGGGTCTTGCTGGTCAGGTTTTGGTCACGCTGAGGATCTCGGGAGCCGTAGTTTTCACAAGGCACCTGGAAAGGTGTGGCCTTCTGCCTGGGAGGTGTGGCCTTCTGCCTAGAACCAACATTCCCCCCTTTTTGATTTCTTAGGAAGTGGGGCGTCGTGTTTCGATCTGGCTGCTTCGGAGCTGAAATGGGGCGACGTGGGGTAGTTTTGGGGGGAGGGAGGAATGTAGGCAGGCAGGTCAGGCTTGAGGGTTAAAAAAATTCCCAGGAGGCAGGCACCATAAAGATGGATCTCTGCAGGAGTGAATTGGATGAAGGTTCCTTGAAGCCATAAATCGGTGAGGGTGTCAAACCAGGCTTCTGCAGAGGTCACCGGGGGAATCAACCAACTATCCTCTTGGAGAGCATGTAGGAATTGTAGGCATCTCGAGTTTACAGGTGGCATCTTAACACTATTATGGAAACAACAAAGGAAAGAAGGTGAGAGGGATAATTGTCTGGCTGTTTATTTTACCGGGCGGGACTTACAGCAAAAAAAACCAATCGAGGGAGTCAGGATGTAGCTGATCTCTCTAGAGATTGGCAACTCTGTCCCGAGGTGCAGGGAAGTCATCTCTGGTTGGAAGGTCATCTGTGGTTGTTAGCAGTTGATAATCCCTGAGGAGAAGCTGGTTAACGGTTTGGTTAGAAATTTGAGAAATATGATTTTGAAGGCATCGTATGAGGCAAGGAACTATCATCAGGACAAGACATATAGTTATAAATGGGCCTAGGAGAGGGAGGACCCAGGGGGCCACCCCTTCCCATAGTTCCCATGAGGATCTCTGCTGCCACCGGATCTTCTTGTCTCCTAAACCTTGCACTATCTCTTTTAAGCGTTGTACATTGTGGGTCAACTTTGCCTGACTGGTTGACATAATAGCAGCATTCCTCACCCAGGAAAATACAGGTACCCCCTTTTTCTGCTGTGATGAGGTCCAAGGCTCGCCTGTTTTGGAGCACAACCTCCGCTAGTGATGAGAGTTGTTGCTGGAGGGCCTGGATGGAGTAGGCGGAGGCTTCAGCTGTGGTGGCGAGCTTATCTGTGAGGTCAGAGAGCTCCTGTTCAAAGGATTGGGCCATTACAAGTGAATGAGCCAGTCCTCCAACTGAGAGGCCTGTGGAGGCAATCGCGGTGACTAAGCTAACACCCACTAAGGCTGCCAGAGTGGCCGCTCGCTTAGGACGCCCCCCTTGAGACTGTAGGGAGAAAAGAAGGTCTTCAACTTCAGCCTCTGTATATAGAGTCAAGCCTGGAATTAAGACAACAGGATAGCAGGGACCTGGGGTTTTAGCATCAATGCATCGGAACACGTGGGTGGAGCACCAAAACAGGAGAGGGGAAGAGAGAGTTAAATCACCCGTTATGGGATGCCAGGTGCGTTCTGGGCAAGAGTCTTTGGCGGCGGCCCAACAAGAAGTAACATTAAGGAATGGGGGGATAGTCGGAAGTGGGAGAGAGAGAGAGGATTGATTGTGGCATGAGGAGGTTGGGGTGACATTGGCTCGAACTGGGACCGGGACTAATAAAGACTTGCGAAGCGGCGCACAGAGGAAACAGGTTGAAGCGTTAAAGGTGGAATAGCTTGCTAATAAGGAAAGGGACAAAGAGAGAATGGAGTCCCCAGGAGAAGGAGAGAGAGTCGTTTAAGTTTCGAAGATGGGTTCGAGTCTGCTGTCTGGTGGCACTAAGTTTCTCGAAAGCCCTGACAGCAGAAGAGTCTTTTATAGTTTTTTCTATAATAATTTTTCCTCGACCATGGATCCAATTGCGATTAGCAAACCCTACTGCAGCAATACGACTCTGCCAGGAAAAAGGGTCAGTAATCTTGAAAGTTACATTATGATTGTATTTCCAGGATTGGAGTTGGGATGGCATGATTCCCCAGGAGTTTGTTGTTCCCATAACAGGATGGGACCAATGATATTTACAGCTCCAGGATGGACATCCAACCCATCCATTAGGGTCGTTATTGCACCAATTTTCTGTCTGGTCCTCTTTAAAGCAAAGATATTTTGGTAATTTTGACATGTCAGGAAAACATCGGTGAGTACATGTGGAAACTGCATCAAAAGTAAGCAGAATGGAGGGACAATTATCAAAAGGGCAGGATGATTGATTGAGAAGGCGTGTGTTTTTTGCCCATCATTATCTAGTTGCCAAACCTCGAAAAAATAACGGCATGGAGGAGCAGAGCAATAGGACACAGAACCTGCAGGGACAAATGGAAAGAGAGCCAGAGATAGAATGAAAATTTCGGAAAGGGTCATTTTAGATCAGTATTAGGAACACGAGAGAAGCGGATCTTGAGGGGATCGGTGGGGAGGGGGGAGCAGGTATACTGAGGTAGTTGTTTGTCGTCGTTTTGTAGATCCTCAGTTGGTTGAGCAGCTGGTTTTAGTCTGGAAATATGAATCCAAGAAGTCAAATTTCCTGAAGTTTCACGAAGCTTAGCAGCCGTGGGTGTGCACAGCACAACCTGGAAAGGGCCTGTCCACTTCGGGGCAAGGGAGGTTGCTCCTGTGTCCTGGGGAGGGGAGAAATATACCCAAGAACCGGGTGTCAATGGAAATGAGGTAGTGAGTCTATTCGGGTCAGGCAGAATGAAATCTTGGCACTTCCATAACTGATGTCTAATGAAGGACAAGATGGGAAGAGAAAGATCTTTGGGTAGGGGTCCCTGAGTTGGGGAAACTCCGGGTGGAAGGGCTGGTCGCCCAAACATAACCTCAAAAGGGGATAGTAAGGAGGGCTTTTTTGGGAGGACTCTGAGCCTAAAGAGGGCAAGAGGGAGTAACTTGACCCAGTCTAAGTGGAGTTCTAGGGAGAGTTTAGTCAGGACATCTTTAAGAGTCCTATTAGTCCTCTCTACTTTCCCTGAGGACTTGGGGTGATATGGGATGTGAAAATGCCAAGGGATATTAAGGGAAGTAGAAACACTCTGGGTAACCTGGGAAACAAATTCAGGCCCGTTGTCAGACTGGATGGACGTGGGCAATCCGAAACGGGGAAGGATTTCTGAGACTAGAATGGAGGCTACTGTGGAGGCCCTTTTATTGGAAGTAGGGAAGGCCTCCACCCATCCAGAGAAGGTGTCTACCAAAACCAGGAGATATTTGTGCCTCCGGGCAACTGGCATGTTGGTGAAGTCTATCTGCCAATCAGCTCCCGGAAGCTGGCCTCGAGCTTGGTGAGAGGGAAATGTCCCTGGTTTAAGGGGAGTATATGGGTTGGTGCGCTGACATGCAGTGCACGCTGAGGTGAGCTGATGGAGAAACTGTGTGTCTTCCGGAGTCAGGGTGAGGAAGGAGGTAGCGAAAGTCTTGAGGGCCTGAGGGTTAGGATGGAAAAGGGAATGGAGATAGGAGAGGATTGATTGTGTGGAAGGGGATGTGGGGGTCTGGGTAGTAGGTAGGACCGGAGCCAGAAGAGAAGGAGAAGATAGTGCTGCCTCCCTTGCTGCCCTGTCAGCCTTCGTGTTTCCCTGAACTATGGGAGAGTCTCCACTTTGGTGTGAAGGACAATGGGAAATCCCTATTAACTTGGGCAGGAGAGAGACTTGCAAAAGTTTTGATATTAATTTAGAATTAGTAACTGCAGAACCTTTTGTGGTCAGCAGCCCTCGCTCTTTCCATACTGCTGAATGGGAAAGTAAAATATGGTAGACATATTTTGAGTCTGTGTAAAGGGTGAGGTTTTGATCAGCAGCTAATTCGAAGGCACGAATGACAGCTATTAATTCAGCCCGTTGGTTTGTGGTGTTGGGGGGTAGGGGTGCTGCCTCAATAACCTCTGATAGGGAAACGATAGCGTATCCAGCAAAACGTTGCCCATCTCTAAGGAAAGAGCTGCCATCTGTGAACCAAATTAAGGAAGGATCAGGAAGTGGTCCCTCTTTAATATGGGAGGGATGGGGGATTAAAGCCTCAAGTGTCTCTATACAATCATGTTCTGGGGGCTCTGGGGAGATTGGGAGAAGGGAAGCTGGGTGTAAAGAGGAGCAGGGTTGGAAGGTGATTGAGGGGTCATGTAAAAAGGAAACAAGGAGAGAAAGAACGCGACAGGGTGGGAGAGTTTGAAGGCTCTTATAGGTTAGTAAGTCTTTTAAATGATGAGGAGAGGCAACAGTAACCTGGGCACCAAAGGTCAACTTTTTTGATTCCTGCAGAAGTAGGTAAGCAGCAGCCAAAGCCCTAAGGCAGGGGGCCCATCCACGAACGGTGGGGTCAAGTTGTTTAGAGAGGTAGGCAACTGGAGCAAAGGTAGTGGCTTTGTATTGGCCTAGAACGCCAAGAGCCAAACCCTTCGTTTCATGGACATAAAGGGTAAATGGCTGAAGGAGGTCTGGGAGGTGAAGGGCTGGGGCCTGTGACAGTGCCTGCTGCAAATGTTTAAACTCGGCCTGAATGTTGTCAGGAAGGAATTTTCCCTCAATCTCCTTAGCTGCCTCGTATAGGGGCTTTGCATAAAGGGAGAAATTAGGAATCCAGGCACGGAAATATCCTGCTAGCCCTAGGAAAGAGAGAATCTCTTCCTTTGTCTTGGGGCATGGGAGCTCCTTGATGAGGGCTTTTCTGTCTACAGTAATGGCCTTTGATTGATGGGAAATCTGAACTCCTAAATATACCACCTGGGTCTGGGCAAGCTGTACTTTAGACGAGGAGACACGATACCCACGAGAAGCAAGAAAATTTAAAAGGGTGTAAGAGTCTTCACGAGCTGTGAAGAGGGAAGGACTGCAGAGGAGGAGGTCATCTACATATTGCAAGAGGGTGGAATTAGGGAATTTAAGGTCTTTGAGGTCTGCAGCCAATGTCTGACCAAAGATATGGGGGCTGTCTCGAAAACCCTGAGGGAGGACTGTCCAGGTCAACTGTTGGGAACACCGGGTATCTGGATCTGTCCAAGTAAAGGCAAAGAGGTCTTGAGATTCTGGGGCTAAGGGTACAGTGAAGAAGGCATCTTTCAGGTCAATTACTGAGAAATGGGTGGATAAGGAAGGAATTAGGGAAAGAATAGTATAAGGATTTGGGACCACGGGGTGTATAGGCCTGACAGCCTCGTTGATGAGACGAAGATCTTGGACTAGCCGATAGGACCCATTAGACTTCTGAACTGCCAATATAGGGGTGTTGTAAGGGGAATGGGTGGGTCTGAGAAAGCGTTTCCGCAAAAGATCTGAGATGATGGGTTGAAGACCTCTGAGGCTCGCGGCTGGAAGTGGATATTGGGCTTTATTGGGAAACGTTGGGGATCTTTAAGGTAGATTTGTACGGGGTCACACTGCGCGAGGGAGGGAGTCTGAGTATCCCAGACTTTGGGGTCTACTAAGTCGGCGGGGACAGGGTAATGAGAGGTTTCTGTGTCGATAGAAGGTTGGGGGGTTTCCGCCTCGATAGGGGGCTGAGGGGATTTTACATCACTAGGGGGCGATAGGGTTTCCTCATCAGCATCAGTAAGGGGTGATGGGTCAGTGGCTTTTGAAACGGTGAGAAGAAAAATGGGGGAGGAGACGGAGCCAGACGAACCAGAAAGCATAACTGAGCTAGGCAGATTGGAGAATATGATTGAGGCCTGGAATTTGGCCAATATGTCCCTGCCCAATAGGGGCACAGGACACTGAGGCATTACCAGAAACTGGTGGGTGAAGGGATGGTGGTGAAGACAGCAAGACAGCATAGGAGTCTTGCGGGGGCGAATAGCATTTCCCTCTACCCCGACAATAGGGGATGGTGCTATGGTGGTGGGGCCCCAAAACTCCCTCAAGACTGAGGAGGTGGCTCCTGTATCTAGCAGGAAATTTACGGGGCGTCCATCAACGAGGAGAGTAACCCTGGGCTCCTTCAATGCGATGTCAACGGTCGGGAGAGGAGCCCCTGGGCCCCTTCAGTCTTCCGTGGCCAGTGCCAGCAGGCTGGGGTTTGTGACTGGTCCAGCCCCCCTGCGGGAGCTGGGGCAGTCAATGCCCCAATGGCCCATCTTGGAACACTTTGGGCACGGGCGCCTAGGGGGCTTGGGATTAGGGCATTCTCTAGCCCAGTGTCCCTCTTTCCCGCACCTAAAGCAAGGCCCTGGGGGTTCCTCCTGTGTGGACTTATATGCCCCTTTTTTTGAGGCCTGAGCGTCAGGGCCCCTAAGGGCCTGAGCTAACATTTGAAACCTTGATCGCTCAGCCTTGTCATGTTTTAGAAACCTGCGACGTTCAGCGTCCTCTTCACGGTTATGATAGACTTTAAAAGCCGTGGCCAAAATCTCAGTCTGGGGAGTCACAGGGCCCAATTCTAATTTCCTTAACTTAGCTCGAATGTCGGGGTAGCTCTGAGACAGGAAATATGTCATAAGGACTTGACGGCCCCCCTGGGACTCAGGATCTAAATTTGTGTATTTTTGAAGGGCCTTCGTGAGCCGATCTAAAAATTCAGAGGGGGTCTCTTCTCTCTTTTGAATAATGTCCTGTAACTTATCAAAATTAACAGGTTTCTGAGCCGCTCGTTTCAGACCATCCACTATACACGTTAGAAACTGGTCCCTTAAGACCACGTCCCCTGGGGCGTTGTAGTCCCATCGGGGGGTCTCTCTCCGGCACTGCCTCGGGACCTATAGGAAAATTCGGGTTCATTCTGTGAGTCTCATCTGCATATGCTCTGGCTTGCTCCCAGACTCGCCTACGCTCCTCAGGAAGTAAGGTATTTGACAAAATAAAGTATGTGTCATGAAAGGTAAGGCTATAGGCTTGAGTGACCCACTGGAATTCTTTTATGTACGTCGTAGGGTCAGTTGTAAAAGAACCCAAGCGAAGCTCAATTTTGGAAAGATCAGACATGGAAAACGGGATGTGGACCCTTACAATTCCCTCCGCCCCAGCGACCTCCCTTAACGGCGCGATTATCTGAGCTGCCTGTTTTCTCGAGCGCGTCATAGGAGGGCTAAACTGCGAAGACGGTAGAGTGGTAGGCGGGTCTGGGAGGGATGGTGCTGGGCCGGTTAGGGCCTGGAGTTGTACGGGAGACGCTGGGGAGAAACGCGGGCCACGCAATGTTCTCCCGGAGCCGTTGGAGAAAGAACCGAGGAGGGGCCAGAGCCTGAGGCACCGCGTCTGGTAAGAGACGAGTCTCAGAATCTAAGGGAGTACGGACCGGAGTTTGGGGCTGGGGCAGCGCGCTCGCGCTCTGCGACGGCTGCATGGCTGAAGAGGGCGGGGGAGCCGCGGCTGCAGACTCGGAACCGAGCGGGCGGGAACAGCGCGGGCGGAGGAGGCGGTGGCAGCGGAAACAGCTCGGGCGGGGGAGGCGGGGGAGGCGGCAGGAGCTGAGCGGAGCTGGGAACCGGAAATTGAGAGGGCGGGGGTACAGAGGGGGGAGGTTCTGGCAGAGCGGAAGGCGGGGGCGGGGCGAAGGATGAAGACAACGGAGGGGGAGGATCTAAGCTCGGAAGCCCGCCAATTTCAAAATCTAAAGCCTGGGCTGGGGGAGGGGAAACGCTCTGGAGCAGCCTTCCAGACTGCCGATACGGGGGAGGTGGAGCCTCTAGTCCCGGATCGAACTCGGGGTCAGTGGAAGATGGGGGGGGATCTGGAAACCTATAAGCAAGAAAGACCGTCTCAGGATTGCACCTGGTGCACAAAGAAGGATTGGAACGGAGGAGGAAGAAGGCATCGACATACGGCAACTCCGTCCATCTCTTTGTTTGTTGACAAAAGCTGGAGAGTTCCCGTAAAAGCCGGGAATCTAGGGATCCTGATTCTGGCCACTTATTGGATAGCGGGTAAGAAGGCCAAATTTTTGTACATAGCTTTATTAATTTGGTTTTGTTAATTTGGGGTTTTAAGCCTAATCGCACTCGATTTCTTAGGAGACAGGCGAGAGGCGTGTCGGCCTGAATGGAGAGGGAAGTTCCCATATTTCCCGATAGCGGGGAGGGGCTGATACAATGCTTTGGAAGGCGTCCCTTTCAAAGTTTGAATCAGAGTAAGATCCAAGCTCTCTCCCTTAGTCGTCACTAAGTGAGATGAGCCTTGGGGCACCTAAGCACCTTCCGTCCCGGACGGCAGGTTTAAAGGTGCCGGGGAGCTGTGAGCTTTTACTCCATGGAGACTATGGGAATGTTCCGTTCCGAACGGAAAAACGGAAGCTCAAGCCCGGAGTGCGGAGGGGAACTTTTCTAAAAAGCCGAGAGCCGTAGAGGACAGGTGGAAATTTTTAAAGTGGGCGAATAAAGATGGGGAGGCGGGGGGGGGGGGGGGCGGGGAGAGTTCTCGGGGTCCACCGTCGCCCTGAAGGCTTGGGTGGGGTGTGGTCCCCCCTAGAATGGCCCCCAGTGAGATTGCCGGACGATCAACGGCCAATTCTCACCGCGCAGTGGCCAAACAGGTTTACGAACTCAGGGTGGACAGGGGGCTTACCAAAGTCCAGCGATGGTGTAGGAAGACAGACGGCCAAGGAGACGCGTGGTGGACGCTCGTCTCCTTTCCCGGTCAGGGAACCAAATGTTAGTGGAATTTGCAGGAAGGGACTGAGGCTCGAACTGTCGTATAGGAAAAGGAAAGGGGTTTATTGAATTACCAAAGAAACACGCGGAGGGGATGAGGACAAACCGCGGGGAACGGAGGGGAGCTGGAGCACGCGGGAACGGGAGTGGGGAGCAGGAGCAGGGAGCCGCAGGAACCAGGTGAGAACAGGAACAAAAGGGACGATTTCAGTCCGGGGCTGGCTTAAATAGAGTAGGGGTCATAAAACCCCCTTGGAGTGAGTCCTTGTCCTATAGGCCAGCAGAGGTCATGGGGGGAGGTAGTGGTAGTGGACAAGGGTCTTGCTGGTCAGGTTTTGGTCACGCTGAGGATCTCGGGAGCCGTAGTTTTCACAAGGCACCTGGAAAGGTGTGGCCTTCTGCCTGGGAGGTGTGGCCTTCTGCCTAGAACCAACACCTAGCATGTGCACGGCCCAGGTTCGATCCTCAGCACCACCTAAAAATAAAGGCATTGTGTACAACTAAAAACAAATAAATAAATATTGAAAAAAGAAATAAGCCGGGTGTGGTGGCGCACGCCTGTAATCCCAGCACTTGGGAGGCTGAGGCAGGAGGATCACGAGTTCAAAGCCAGCCTTAGCAATGGCGAGGTACTTAGCAACTCAGTGAGACCCTGTCTCTAATAAAAATACAAAAAGAGCTGGGGATGTGGCCCAGTGGTCAAGTGCCTCTGAGTTCAATCTCTGGTACCAAAAAAAAAAAAAAAAAAAAAAAAAGAGAAAAAAGAAACGAATGCATCATGTATGTTTAATATGTCAAAATACCCTCTACTGTCATGTATATCTAAAAATAAAAACAAAAGAAATAATAGTTCAAAGTATTACAGGAATTAAGAAATAATGAAAATTAAAAAGTGAATGCAAACAGAACCTGCTGAAGTTCAGCTTCACATAGTGGAGAAGAAATCAAACACCTCTATTTCAGTTTATTTCAGAGTTTAGCTGGGTCCAACTCTTTAGACTTAAAAGACAAGTTTCGTAATAATAAAAATAACTGATAGCTCCATTTTATTGTGAACATAATCGGTGATCATAGCATTTAAAACATTTAACTCACAACAATCCTGGCAGTAAGTACATATAGCATTATTATTATTAATCTACAGATAGGGAGAATGAGGCTCAGTAAAGCAAATGTAGCCTTTGCTGGTAGCAGAGTTGGGATCAGAACACGCCTCCTTGGTTCATGGTCCTGTTACATTGTACCGTCTTTGACATTCACTCTGCTTCAGCCATTTCCGTGAGGGACTCAGAACTTTATAACTACTGCTATTAGGTGATTTCATTCTGTGCTGCTTACAGATATGAGCCCTCAATTCAACCATGAACCCTTTACAGCCCTGAGAGGGTGGAAGTGCATGCTATTATTAGCCTCGTTTTATGGGTGAGAAAAACGATGCTCATTAAAGTTAAAAAACCTGGGCTGGGGTTGTGGCTCATCAGTAGAGTGCTCGTCTAGCACGTGCTACGGCCAGGGTTCAATCCACAGCACCACGTAAAAAGAAAGGCATTAAAGAAGGACATTGTGTACAACGAAAACAAATAAATAAATATTTTTTTAAAAAGTTGAAAAACTT
Source organism: Tamias sibiricus (assembly GCA_025594165.1). NCBI lineage: Eukaryota > Metazoa > Chordata > Mammalia > Rodentia > Sciuridae > Tamias > Tamias sibiricus. The sequence goes on from CM046658.1 coordinate 31,908,789, forward strand.
GCCCAAAGTCACACAGCCAGTGACTTGGCCAGATATAACTTTTTAAAACTCTTGTCTTGGGCTGGGATTGTGGCTCAGCGGTAGAGCGCTCGCCTAGCACGTGGGCGACCCGGGTTCGAGCCTCAGCACCACGTACAAATAAAACGCATTGAATAAAGCGCATTGTGTACAACTAAAAGCAAATAAATAAAAATATTAAAAAAAAAAAAAAAAAAACTCTTGTCTTTCCATAGAGCCGTGGGTGACCGCACATGCGCACACTCCAAGCCCCCCTCAGCCAGAGGACAGTGATAGCCACGTGTTCCCAGGTAACCTCGCGCGGCAAGCGCAAAAGCTAGGTTTCGGTACGCGTGGACTAGCTCAAGCGTATAAGAGCCGGCTCTCGCAGAGTCACGAGACTAGACCTAGGAAACTACATTTCCCAGAAGCAGCCTGTGGAGGGGGTCGCCTTGGCTGGGAGACATACTTCCGGGAACTCAGGCTTCTGATAGGCTGAAAAGCGGAAATGGGCGGTTCCATGTAGCTGAATGTGGGACCTATTTCCGGCCGGACTGGTGGACGCGGAGCCTAAAGAGGTGTGGAATTGGTGTAGTCCAGAGAGCGGACATGGCGGCGGCATTTCGCAAGGCGGCTAAATCCCGGCAGCGGGAACACCGAGAGAGAAGCCAGGTAGGACGGCACAGGCTCCACGAGTGCTCGCCTGTGGCCGCTTGTACACTCTTGCCCCAACCCCTCGCCGCCCCTGGGTCTTAGTCCCGGCTGTCCGTAGATGCGGAATGTAATTTCACGCAAATGTTGCCTACCACGCGGGCGTGGCTGGGGCGGAGCCTCGCGAGACTAGGGCACCCTGTTCCCCTTGCCTTGATCAAACCTACTTTGCGAGGTTTCAGTGGGTAATTAAGAGAGGGTGTGTGTGTAAACCGGGCGCGGTGGTGCACGCCTGTAATCCCAGCCCTTGGGAGGCTGAGGCAGGAGGATCACGAGTTCAAAGCCAGCCTCAGCAATGGCGAGGCACTTAGCAACTCAGTGAGACCCTGTCTCTAATAAAATACAAAAAAGGGCTGGGGATGTGGCCCAGTGGTCGAGTGCCTCTGGGTTCAATCCCTGGTACCAAAAAAAAGGAAAAAAAGAGAGGGTGTGTGTCAAAATGCTGGGCCATCCCTGAAGAAGTTGAGGACAAAGCTCGCACAAGCTAACAAGTTCCCAGCTGGAATGGGAACGCACATCAACCCCCAGCTCTGACCTGCAGTGACCAGAGAGATGGTGTTACTAATGAGGCATCATCTTTATGCGTGGGCTTTGTGATCCACGAAAATCTGCCACATATGTTTTGGCTTCACTTTGTCATGTGGTGTTTTCTGTCTGCACTATACAGGTGGGGAGACTGAGGTCTAGAGAGTAACAGGATTATTTACAGACACTAAATTTGGGCAACAGTTGTAGGATTTCGGAGGAGAATGTGTCTGTTTGGAGAGATTGGGGAGAAATAAGATTATTTGTAGAATCAGTTTATCCACTTGACTGTTCTCAGGAATCACCTAACAATTGATTCAGAAAGATCCCTAGAAATATCTGGTCCAACTTCATTTTACAGATGGGGAAGAGATGGGGAAGGATGTATCTACAGTTGTACAGCTGACTAATGGAATAGAACTAAGGCCTCTTAACCACTGTTCAGTCTTTCTGCTTAATGCCTTTATCAACTATTGTGCTCTTTATTTGTGCATTAGTATATTGGGAGTGATAGTATAATTTTCCACCTTTTTGGGAGACTATCTGTGGACCTGTCTGGAATTAATAGTAGGTAGAATTGAACAACAAAGGGCAAAATATTTTAATGATTATTTCATTTAATTGATAACAGCTCGTGGAAATAAGTATTATTATTTCCTCATATTTATAGATAAGGGAACAAAGGCACACATAGGTTAAGTACTTTAAATAAGTACTTAAGTATTATAAGTATTATTATTTCCTCATATTTATAGATAAGGGAACAAAGGCACACATAGGTTAAGTACTTTGCCCAGAGTCACACAGCTATAGCTGGCAAGTGGCAAAACCAGGAATTACATCAGGTGTTTTGAATCCAGAAGCTACTAAAAGATGAATAAAGACACAACTTTATATGAGATGGCACATAAAAAATTTCAACTGAAGAAAATGTGTGGGAAGGGTAGATATGATGAGAAGGCATTGTGGTGAAGTTTGTTGGACTTGGATGGCAATTTGCATTTGAAAGCAAAACTCATTTTTTGAGCATTAAAGTATGCTAGGCACAGCCCTACATGTTTTACAGGGATTGTCTCATATATTCCTTTAGCATCCCTATGAGGTAGATGTTACCCTCATTTTACAAGTAAGAAATGTGGTGTTTAAAGAAACAGCGTAAGTGCTGGGGCTGGGGCTCAGTGGTAGAGCACTTGCCTCTACCACTTGCCTCCTGTGAAGCACTGGGTTGGATCTTCAGCACAACATAAAAATAATAATTAAGTAAAGGCATGCTGTTCATCTACAACTAAAATAAATGAATAAATAAATAAATAGAAGAAATACTGTATCCAAAGTTACAGTTGCAGGTAGTTGATTTGGATTGCCAGAGGGGAGAGAGGGCTTTCAAGGCTGGCCATGGCCTTGCCTGAGTAGAACTAAAAGATCTTTGTGGGAGGAGAGAGGAGATGGCCTTGCTGGAAAGCTGGGTAACCCATTGATTTAAGCATTCCCTATTTGGGTACTTTGGACTTTATACTGTAGGTCCCTTCAGTGAGGCAGTGGGGAAACTACTAGAATGTCATATTGATCTCACACAACTACTTGCTGCTCCTAGATTTTTTGTTTATTTTATTTTGTAATAGATATTGATAATTTTTATTTGTTCTAATTAGTTATACATGACAGTAGAATGCATGTTGACACATCCTACATTAATGGAGTATAACTTCTCATTCTTCTGGTTGTACATGACGTAGAGTTACATTAGTCATGTAATCATATATGGACATAGGGTAAAAATGTCTAAATCATATGGAGGAGGTAAATGTTACATAAAATATTTCAGATGGGTCTGGGGTTGTGGCTCAGCGGCAGAGCGCTTGCCTTGCACGTGTGCGGCCTGGGTTCAATCCTCAGCACCACGTAAACATAAATGCATTGCATTGTGTACAACTAAAAGTAAATAAATAAATATTAAAAAAAATATTTCAGATGCAGTATCTGGTTTCCTTTTGTAATGCAGATATACCTGCAAATGGACAGATTTTAAGTTTTCTGCCTGGTGTTTTGCTCTTTTGACCCTTGAGTTTTCTTTTTCCACTCTGTCAGGCTCCCACTGCTGTATTTAAAATAAAAATTGTCATCCATGTGCCCACCTGTAATTCTGGTGGTTCAGGAGGCTGAGGTAGGAGGATCACAAGTTCAAAATCAGCCTCAACAACTTAGTGAGACCCTAACCAACTTAGCAAGACCCTTTGTCTAAAATATAAAAAGGGCTGGCAATGTTGCTCAGTGGTTAAGTACCTCTGAGTTCAATCCCTGATACCAAAAAAAAAAAAAAAAAAAAAAAAAAAATCAGCCTATTAAGATGATGTAGGCCAAAGCATCTAGTACAGATCCTGACATGTATTAAGTGCTCAACAAATGGTAGCTTGTAGAAAGATGATACCAAGATTTAATCCTCGTACCCTTCACGCTATCCAAGTCTGAGTCAGAGAAAGTACTTTCTGACACATGTGGTTTTCTTTCATACCTTGTACCAAAGGTATAATAACAACGGTAAACATACACTGGGCACCTGCTGCGTAACAAGCCATGTGCAGGCGCTACTACTTAACAGAGGCTCCTTGAATCTTCACTATAACCCTGCAAAGTAAGTACTGTTCTCATTTTACAGTTAGGAATTGTCAGCTCACAGAAGTTAAGTGACTTGTCCAAGGTTACAGTTGTTAAGAGGTAAAGCTTAGATTTGAACCCGTCTCCAGCCTCTAAATTTAGCTCCCTTACTAAGTTGCCAGTTACTATGATAGTTTTTCCCTTCATAGTATTTTATAAGCCCTTGGATTAAGTCGGTAGTAATTTTAGTACAACTGGCAACTGTGTGCTTAGTGCCGAGTCATTGTTGCCTCTCTCTGTCCTTAATAGGCCAAGAAACCTACTATGGCAGTGCTTGTGACCCCCCTGGCGTCTGCCTGGTCCCTCTCATCCTCGTTGGAACCCAGTTGCTGGGAGAGGGAAGGAGCAGGGTAGTGGTTTGGCTCCAAGGACATGGATTTACTGAGCACTCCGGAGACTCTTGTTCCCACCAGGTGTCATGTTGATCTGAGCATGTGCTTGCTGAGGAAACTAAGTGCTCTTTTTTTCTTTTGTCTTCCAGCCTGGCTTTCGCAAACATCTGGGCCTTCTGGAGAAAAAGAAAGATTACAAACTTCGTGCAGAGTGAGTCTTCTTTCTGGTAGAGGTGCTGCCAAGAAAGCTGAAAACTTCCCGCACTGCAGCTGGAGTGCCCGAGTGTCCAACAGGGAATAACTTCCTGCCATTGATAAAATGGCCTTGGCTCTGGCGGCCTGTTAAATATTTTTCTATGACTTTAAACTTCTCTTTTTGTTTAGGCAGAGCATTATTTATTTAACCAGTTGCATTGTAAATCTTTTTTATTATGTTGCTGCAGATTGCTTTCTCACAGTGGCTTTGATTTGCCTTTGTGTTTGAACCAAAAGCTGAATCTTCTTTTCTCCCTTTTCTTGATGTGCAAGATATAATCTAAAATTCCATTTGTTGAGTCTTCTTACATCATCATGTGTGTGGTGTGGAATGAAGAGATGTGAAAGATGGATTCATGAGACTGAGCGTGGGTGATAATGGACTTGGAAAACATTTTGTAAAACAATTATGCCCATTCTTTTTCTTTAGCACTTCATTTGCAAAACACTTATAGTTATTTGCTCGCCATACATGTCAGCTGAGGTCCTTCTAATGCTCTGGGTATGGACTGTGCCAATGGATTAAGTGGATTTCTGTAAGTCCCAGAGTTTTTGAGGCCAATGGTAATAATTGAGTGTTATGATTGGGTTTATACTCAAAGTATCTGTTCCTTTTTTTTTTTTTTTAATTGGTGCATTATAATTATATATAATGCCATTTATTCCGTTTAACCTTCTGGGTAGGTTACTGTTATACTCATTTATGAAATTGGGATATAGAGTATAACTAGCTAATTTTCTAAGGTTACTTAGCCAGAAGTGGTAGAGTCCAGATTTGAACCCATGAAGTGTGGCTCCAGGGTCCCCCATTCGAGTCATTATCCTCTATGGCACTATATAGTTTCTGAATCATATTTGTTATTTGGTGCTGAAGCTGGCGCCAGAACCCTAAGAAGTTTTAATTTTTGCTCTGTTTGGTATTTTCCTTGTAATGATGTAAGTGGCACTAAGACGTGTGGGATGGAGGCAGTGAGTTTTAGGTACAGCTGGGATGGGAGAGTACTGTTAGATTATGGACCCTGTAGAGACAGAAGCCCAACTCAGGGACAGTGGAGTGTGGATCAGATCCAGTCACCACTTTTTTTTTTGTCTCATTTTATGTGAACTTTTATGTATTTATTTTTTTTCTGGGTCCTTAGCATTGTAATTTATTTTTTCCCGCCATTTTTTTTTTTGGGGGGGGGTGTACCAGGGATTGAACTCAGGGGCACTTAACCATTGAGCCCTTTTTTGTATTTTTTAATTTAGAGACAGGGTCTCGCTAAGTTACTTAGCGCCTTACCATTGCTGAGGCTGGCTTTGAACTTGCAATGCTCCTGCCTCAGCCTTCTGAGACGTTGGTATTATAGGCGTGCACCACCATGTGCAGCCCCACCTTTTTTTTAAATTGGTGCTTATGGTTAAACATACTTATGGAATTCACTGTTACATATTCATACATGCACACAACACACTATATAACAATATAATTTGGACAATATCACTCCCTAGCACTTTCCTCCTTTATGTGAACTTTTAGGTGCTTACAGAGTTTGCTCATGGAGTGTGTTTTTGTATGTGTGTTTGTATGTGTGTTTTGTTTCTGATGCCCCTGTTTAACCTGTGTTTTAGTGATTACCATAAAAAACAAGAATTCCTCAGAGCTCTCCGGAAGAAGGCTCTTGAAAAAAATCCAGACGAATTCTACTATAAAATGACTCGGGTTAAGCTCCAGGTGGGTGCCTAGTGAACCAGTGGATGTTTTGAACTCCAAGTGTTGGAAAATAAAGATGGGAAGAACTAGGGCTGGGGTTGTGGCTCGCCGTAGAGCACTCTTCTAGCACTTGCGCGGCCTGGGTTCGATCCCCAGCACCACATAAAATAAAATGCATTGTGTACAACTAAAGCAAATAAATATTTAAAAAAAAAAAAAAAGATGGGAAGAACTAGATCAGAAGGATTCTTGGCTTTAATCAGCCCTTTCCAATTGGCCCACATGCTCTTGGTCAGTGTCCAGGGCAAACCTGCAGCATGCATTCCTGCTTCTGTATCTACCTTGTCTAATGCCTGGAGATGTACTAGGAGTAAATGTATGGAGTTGCCACCTCAAACATGCACCTTTGAGGCCTAGTGCCTTGGGTTACTGGTGACATCCAGTTTCTGGTTGTCTTTGTTTGAACAGTGATCTATGCCAACAATTATTAATGACTTTATTCTAATTGGAATATATCTTTTAAATTTGGATTTAGGATGGAGTTCATATTATTAAGGAAACTAAGGAAGAAGTAACTCCAGAACAGCTAAAGCTGATGAGAACTCAGGATATCAAATATATAGAAATGAAAAGGGTTGCAGAAGCTAAGGTAATGATTTACTTTTTGTTCTGATATATTTTTGTTGGTTAAGAAAGGAAACATAACCCCATCAATCTTAAGTTATCAGTTGATTTCTTTGGGCATTTACAAACTTAATGTCTGCTTGATTGTGATAATGACTTAGAAGTGTATCATGGTGAAGAAGAGAGTTCAAGTTTGAGAATGACACAGATGTGGGCCGCATTCTGATTCTGCTATTTACTAGCCCCATGACTGTGGATAAATAACCTCTTTGAGGCAGTTTCCTCTTTTCTGTTTCATAGGACTGTTATAAGTAGTGAGTGAGTTTTGTGGAATGCCTAACCCAGTTGGCATATAGTTGGTACTTGATATATTTTAGTACTCCTTGCCTTTAAAAGAATGAAACAGATTCTTAGCTGGCTGGTAATAATGATATGAAATGGTCTAAGCTTTTACAGATTTACTTCTGAGACTCAGAAGATCCCAGTTTAAAGTGAGACCATATTTTGTATTCTAGAAAATTGAAAGACTAAAATCAGAGCTCCATCTGCTGGATTTCCAGGGGAAGCAACAGAATAAGCATGTATTTTTTTTTGACACCAAAAAGGAAGGTATGAAATGTTTGAAGGTTTCTGGGACAGTGTACCATAGCACTCTCTGTTGTGTGGTGTGAGACAGGCAGTGCCTTAAGGATTGTTTTGATTTTTAGTTGAACAGTTTGATGTTGCAACTCACCTGCAAACAGCCCCGGAACTAGTTGACAGAGTCTTTAATAGACCCAGGATAGAGACCTTGCAGAAGGAAAAAGTGAAAGGAGTTACCCACCAGGGTGGACTTAAGGTAATTTTCTCCATTGTTATTCAGATGAGAGTTTGGGAAAATCAAGGTTCCTTTTTTTTGGGGGGGGGCATTGCATTTAATATGTTATTTGTGGAAAACTCTTAAGTTCTCTTTGAAAAATGGAAGGAGGATTTGATGATGGGGCTGGAAGTGGAGGAGGGTTGCTTGGTTTTCTGAGATTGGAGGATGTGTGGTAGAGCGGTCAGGAGCTTATGTTCTGCCTTATAGATCTGGGTTTGAGTCCCAGCTCTGGCCCCCTTCTCCCCCGAAGTACTGGGTATTGAACCCAAGGGCACTGTACCATTAAGCTACATCCCTTTTTCTTTGTTGAAGCAAGGTTTTGCTATATTGCCAAGGCTGGCCTTGAACTTGGGATCCTCTTGCCTTAGCCTCCTGAGTATCTGGGATTACAAGTGTGCCCCACTGCGCCCAGTGCACTCCTCCTCCCCTTACTGGGGATTGAATCCAAGGTCACTTTGACCATTGAGCTACATCCCTAGTCTTTTTCATTTTAATTTTGAGACAGGCTCTTGCTAAGTTGCTAAGGGTCTCACTGAGTTGCTGAAGGTGACCTCAAACTTATGATCATCCTTCCTTAGCTTCCCAAGTTGCTGGGATTACACGCCTGCACCACCCTGCCTGGCTCCAGCTCTTTTATTTATTTTTTATTTTTTTATTTTTTTAAATATTTATTTATTTGCTTTAGTTGTACACAATGCAATGCATTTATGTTTATGTGGTGCTGAGGCTCGAACCCGGGCCGCGCACATGCTAGGCGAGCGCTCTGCCGCTGAGCCACAACCCCAGCCCCTTTTATTTTTTTTTTTTTTTATTTTGAGACAGGGTCTAAGTTGCAGAGACTGTCCTTGAACTTGTGAATCTGCTGCCTCAGTCCTCTGAGTTTCTGGGATAACAGTGTGTGCCGCTGTGCCCACCCTGCCCAGCCTGGTGCACTTTCAATGCTTGTAATTCTAGCATTTTTGAAGTGCAGAGCAGGGAGGGGACGCTGCAGATGAAGGAATGTGGTGTACAGTATTTTTTTTTTTTTTTTTTTTTTTTTTTGTGTACTGGGGATTGAACTCAGGGGCACTCGACCACTGGGTCACATCCCCAGACCTTTTTTGTATTTTATTAGAGACAGGGTCTCACTGAGTTGCTAAGTGCCTTGCATTGCTGATGGCTGGCTTTGAACTCGCGAGGCCTCCCAAAGTGCTGGGATTACAGACGTGCACACCGCGCCCGGCTGGTGTACAGTATTTTGATATCGACTTTCAGCAGTAAACACATTAAAAGATCTTTTCATATTATGTTTTTGTAACCAAAATTTTGTATTGACTTTTCCTTCTGGTGTTTTCCAGCACTGTAACTGGGTTGTGGAGAAGACATGCTTTTCCTCAAAGCTTTCTGGAGTTGAACTCTCACTTCTGACTGATTCATTAGAAAAAAAAAAATGCTGTCAATGTGTTTCAAGCAGACAGCTGTTCTGTTTTGATTTGAATCATTTACACCGCATCAGTTTTGCTTCCAATGTTTAATTTCACAGCAGCTTTCTCTAGCTCAGAGGCAGCTAAACTTGCTTTAGTAATATAAATACCCCTAATTAGTTTGACTATATTGGGTAATCCCATAAATTTGACAGTCTGTGCAATAAAGTGAAAACAAAAGCTGTCTGAACCACTGCTGTGAGACTGTGCTAGAATCGGTGACTTGTTGAAGTCTGAGGCCAGTGATATTCTCTGATATGTAGATAAGACTCCCAGCTGAGGAGCTGGCTGACTAGTGTTCTTGTGATAACCCTGTTTATCAATTAGTTGTCTTTTCAGTTAGCTGTGTCGCTGACACTTCTCAAGTACTGAGGTAGTCTCTATAAAGAGATGAATATTCCAAACTCCTGTGTAGAATAGTTCACCATCATAGCTTTCGAAAAGTTGAGAGGGTTTGGATCTGGCCATTTTGTCTAGTAGTGTTTCATTCAATTGTTTTGTTTAAAGCAAAATCATTTTTATTAAGATACTACTGGTGGGTAGCTGAGCATAGTGGTGCACACCTACAATCCCACCAACTTTGAAGGCTGAGGCTGGAGAATTGCCAGTTTGGGGTCAGTCTCAGCTACTTGGTGAGACCCTGTCTCAAAATAAAAAACAAAAAGGTCTGTGAATGTAGTAAAGGGTTCAATTTCCAGTCCCAGAAAAACAAAAACGTATATACAGGATGAGCATCCCTGATCCCAAACCCCCAAATCCAAGTTTTCCAAAATTAAAACTTTTTTTTTTTTTTTTTTTGTGGTACTGGGGATTGAACTCAGGGGCACTTGACCACTGGGTCACATCCCCAGCCCTTTTTTTTGTATTTTTATTTAGAGACAGGGTCTTACTGAGTTGCTAAGTGCCTCACCATTGCTGAGGCTGGCTTTGAACTCGCAATCCTCCTGCCTCAGCCTCCCAAAGTGCTGGGATTACAGGTGTGCGCCACCGCGCCCAGCTCAAAATTAAAACTTTTTGAGTGCTGATGTAATGCCACATGTGGAATATTCCATACCTGACATCATGTGATGGGTCACAGTCAAAACGTAGACACACTAAAAGTATTGTATAAAATTACCTTCAGTCTGTGAGTGTATAAGGGGTACATGAAACATAAGTGAATTTCATGTTTATACTTGAGTCCCTTGCCCAAGACATCTCATTATGCACATGCAGATATTCCAAAGCTTAAAAAGTTTCATAATTCAAAACTACTAGTCCCAAGCATTTTGGATAAGGGATATTCAGCCTGTGTGTTATCTCAGAAAGGAACCCAAAGCTCCATAAGTTTCTCAGAGGTTTATGATTCCCCCAAACTTAAGGAGTATACTGGTCTTGAGGATTCACTAATGGTGAGAATTTTCAGGTCAGTCCCTGCTGGAAAAAATCCTTCTGCTCTCTTGCATTTTAAGATTCTCTGGTACCAGCACACTGCCCAGGTGTCCCTTCTGCTGCTCCCTGTTACTTTGGGCAGGGTTTCTGGTACTGGCCCATTCCTCAGGTAACCAAGGCCCTCACACAGAGGTTGAAGCAGCTTAGTGTATTGGTAGGAAAAATTCCTGGAATCCAGAAGACTGTTCCAGGTGAATCATGTGTCCTTGGGTCAGTTACTTTCTTCTCCCGGCCTCATTCTGAATTTATAAAATGACAGATCATGATAAGATAATCTCCAAAGTTTCTTTCAGCTCTAGAATGTGAGGTTCCTAAGGTTGACAACTTCATAGTTATCATATTATGTTGATTCTGGAGAAAGAAGGGATTGATGAAACCATTTACACATTTGGGCTTAAGTGGCTCAGGAACCAGTTTCTTATAGTCCAAAGCTTAAAACATTTGAAATCCAAAATACTTTTAATTAATTTGAATTAATTTTTGCTATAGTTGTTTAACTGAAAATGTTTTTCTTCTGTAGCGGATAGCTAAAGAAAGGCAAAAGCAATATAATTGCCTGACACAGCGGATTGAACGAGAGAAGGAATTGTTTGTTATTGCGCAGAAAATTCAAACACGCAAAGATCTTCAGGTGAGGAGAGAGAGCCTTAGGCCTTCTCTCGCTCTTTTTTTTTTTTTTATTATTTAATTTTTTTCTTGTAAAGGTCTTAACTGAGACTGGATTTCAGCTGTGTGTAAATCAACCCCAGTGAAAATGTCTGCTCCTCAGGGGCAGTGGTTTGAGCCAGTGTCTGTTGCCCTGACAGTGTTGAAATGTTCCTTGATTAAGAAGGTAATAAGGGGGTTATTAGTCAGTGCCTTGGAACAGCAAAGGGTAGGATCGGGTAGCATATGAACTTTATAGCTTATGAGCAGCTCCCGTAACATTTAAACAGGTTAACAAAACAGTGCATGTCACTCATTGGTGTTTAAAAATAGACAACATTGTGTAGTTAAATAGCAGAGCTACGGAATATAAGATGCCTCTTTCGTATTATTATCATTCCTTTAAATGTCAAATTCTTTAGCCTTGCAGATCATTTAGAACAGCCGTTCTCAACTGGGGTTCCGTGAGAGAATTAAAATGATAATTTTAAATAAAACCATTATTTAATCACCTTTCTCCTCCATTTCCTCAAGGACTGGGCATAGCTAATTCCATTCAGATGCCCCGGGGAAGTGAACTCTTTGCACTTGGTGGATGCTTAGGGCAGTAGGGCACTTTCTCTTCAGAACTTTGGGATTGGCCATCTTGGGGGTGGGGGGGGGTTCTCAGAGATGGCTTCCTGTTTTACGAAACCCTCTTTCTGTTTACTGACCATCTTTTTATTCTTTTATAGGATAAAACTCAGAGGGTGAAGGTGAAGAAAGAAACAGTGAATTCCCCAGCTGTTTACAAATTTCAGAGTCGTCGAAAACGATGAAGTGTCGTCATAGATAAGCCTTATCATTTTGCATTGAAAATAATTCTGTTTTGGGGGTAATAACTTCACATTCCATTAGTCCAAATGGCATGATTTTCCTGCTTATAACCACAATTTATTGATCTGATATTTGATGTCCTTCTCTGAACAACATTAAAGTCCCTTCTCCCATGTCATTGTTTTTGGGTTGGGAAATCAGTCTTTATTTTTATATACAGTACTTTAATTTTTTTCATTATGAAAGTTACATAATCTCATTACAACAAAGTAGGAAGTAGGTGAATTCCTTCCTCATCTCAATACTTATTCAAGAACAACAAATATTTATTGCAAAGTGTGAGCTAAAAGCTCAGGAGGTAAAGAGCTACTGTGAATTCTGGTGTATTTCTGCATTTTGTAAAGCTGTGCATCGGTTTTTGTTTATATTTTTGTGTTTTATATTTATAATTATGGTAAACAATTTTATATCCTAATTTTAAGTCATTGGCTCTTTTCCATCTTGTAACATCACTGAATTTTTCAAAAGTAATATGCTTGTAGTGATGATTAAAATAATTGTTTTTAATGAATATAAATATAAATAAGGGGCTGGGGTTGTGGCTCAGTGGTAGAGTGCTCGCCTAGCACGTGCACGGCCCGGGTTTGAACCTCAGCACCACGTAAAAACGCCTTGTGTACAACTAAAAGCAAATAAATAAATATTAAAAAATATATATATAAATAAAATAATTTTAATTGTCTAATGTCCACTGGACAGACTGATTTTATTGTCATAATTTTGTTGGTTATTCAGGTGGCTTCAAAAGTTGTCAAGGATAAATATTTTCTTTTATTTTTTATCTGTGGATAGAAATCCTTGGAATTAGGAAGCAGCAGGGGGACCAATTCTTCATTGGTGAAGCTCAAATCAGAATAGAGTGAAACTGGCTCTGTTCCTGCCCTCTGCATTCCTGGTCAGCTCAGGATTCCATGACTGCAAATGGCTTCACCCTGAGAATACAGACCCCAGGCTGTGTGGAGCAGCTTCCTTCTTCCACGTTCCCACCCTTCCCTTCCTTGCCCTTGTTGGGATCCTAGGCCAAGACCCGTCAGGACAGGACTGAGCCTGCCTAGGGCTAGTGTGGGAGAACAGGGCTCCACAGGGTTCTAGGAGGCTGCTCACACCCTTCCTGCGGAGGAGGAGCAGCTGTGTGTGGATTTGAAAATTTAAAAAATATATATTGTTAGTACTTAACAAAGGTCCTTGACTGCTAGGGTCCTGTGTTTTTATTTTTGTAGAATGAAAGCCTGTTTCTTCAAGATGTATTGGAAAATAACAAGGGCCAGGAGAACAGAAGTTGGCAGTTTCTGCCTTCAGGAAGGCAGTACTCCTGTCTGTGTGCTCCCCCTGGGGAGGTGCTGAGCTGAGGTCTTGAGACTTGAATCCCATGTCAGGGGTGGGACCCATCACAGGATATTGGACAGGCCCTGGGAGATTCTGGCTAGAGGGAGAGGTGAGGTTGGGAGGATTTTGAATCCCATACAGCTACCCTAGATACTGAGGAGGGAGCAGACTAAGCAGCAAACTGTTCCTGGGATCAAAGGCTGGGTGCTGTTTTTCAGACTCTTGCCTCTGCTGGGAAGGTGGGGGAGGACAGGGAATATCCCGAGTGCCTTCTCCTGGAGTGTACACCCACACAGAGGCACACGCGCTTTATAGGCTGTCTTAACAGATGCACAAGGCACGTAGAACTTGGGCCTCACAAACAGGTACAGGCACACCTACACATCCTCTGGTACATAGACACAGACGCTTGAAGGCACGTGTGCACAGGCCCAAAGAGCAGGACAGTCCATCCTCAGAGTGCCATGAGCTCCACGTTGGTGGTACTCAGGACCCGAAGGGGATGAGGCTAGGTGTCCTGAATTGCTGGGAGACCAGGGGCTTTCTCTGAGGCCCAAGGATTCTAAGGGGAGAGATTGGCTGCCTCTTAGGATTAACCAGTGACAAGCTCCAGCCTCAGGTTCAGAGAACAGGCCAGGTGCTTTGGTGCTCAGTGGGACCCCAGACTTGTGGTTCACAGGTGAGCAGAGACAGTGTCATTTCCTTGGGATCCATGTCTCTAAGACTTGGAATGATTTGGGCTGTTTGCGGCATATCACTGGCTATGCCAAGGGGACTGTGGACAGCCTGTGAAGATGGACAGCTTTTCTGTGAGTTAGAACTCTTATTTTGGGTCTGCTGTATAAATCAAAGCAGCCGTTATGTGGACCACATTGAATCCCCAGGTCTGTCTGAGAGAAAGTGAACCTGACTCAGTCTTAGTTCATGGTCACATCTTAAAACCCATTTGACCAAAGCAAGAGAGTGTCTGCCCTTTATTCAGTAAAACAATCTGATTTTCTGTGTGTAGAGGAAACAGATTCCTGGTGGCAGAGTGAGAAAGGGCCCAGCAGGTGGAGCTGCTGCCCCTTTGCTGGGCTGCGTTCTCAGGGAGCTGTGTCCACCCACTTAGCACACTGCTCTGTCACAAGCTCCATGTACTCTGAAGGTGCTTAGTATGCATTTGATTACTGAGTTTAATGCCAGGGGGGAGAGCCCCCATGAGAAAGGATGGTCTCCCCTGAGTTTGAGATTAGTGTGGCTCCAAGATGAAGAGAGGGCAGGCCATGGCTTTCCCTTCCTATTTCTAGGGAGGTCCATGGGGAGCACTGGGGTGTTCCCCAGGGCTCTGTCAGAGCCTCAGGCTTCCCAGAGGGTGGTTCCCCCAGGATGTGGTAAGGTCTCCCTCTGTGGGATTCGGAGGGTTGGTCATGGCTTGCTGTCTCTGTGCTGCTGGCTGCGGGCACTGAACAGCCAGAGCTGCACGTCCTCTGCGGGGCAGGCAGCCAGGGCAGGCCGGCTCTGCTGCCTGTGGAGGCCGGCGAGGCCAGGGCCTGTTGGGACTTGAAGCAGTGAGGTAAGTCGGTGTGTAGTGCTGGGCTCCTCCTCAAGCCCTCTCAGCCTGCCAGTTCCTGGGCGTTGGGGGAAGGGCGGGCAGAGCCTTGGGTGGGAGTTCTGGCCCAAAACCCCAGGTGAATGCAGGAATCGGGGGTGGACCTGAGACTTGGGGCTCAGCCCGCAGGTTTCCTGGGCTTGTGCAGTTGCCTCCTGGGGTCAGAGGGTGCGCTGTCTCTAGCCAGCCAGGTCACAGGGCCTCCCTGCTGGCAGAGCCCACGCAGGCTCCCTGGATCTATAGCAGAAAGTGCAGGGAAGGATGAGGGCGGCTGAGAAACATGGATAGGCCGCGCTTCCCTTCAGAGTCCATGGCTGGGGCTGCATGCAGCTCAGGGGTAGAGTGCCTGCAAGTGCAAGGCCAGGGCATCATGATCCCCTGAGTGTGCCTGAGTGTGAGGAGACTTGGGAAACTGTAAGGGGCTGCCCAGTTCATGCTTCTGCTTGTTTCTCCCTAAAAGGTCCTGGTCAGAGGGAAGACATCTCTTGCTACTTCAGACTCCTTGTAAGGGATCTCCCTGCTCCCTCTTCCTGGATCCATCATCAAGTTTGGGAAGTCCTGTCCCAGCTGTGTCAACTCCCCCTATCTGTCTGCTTGGTGGCCCTAGTAATGGTGATGACCGTTTTCCTCCCATGTGAGGGAGCACCCTGGTGCTTGCCAGTAGTACAGCCTGGAGCCCTCTGTTCTTGCAGGCTGGTAGTAGAGGCTGGTCCAGAACAGAGCCCAGGGCCCACCTCCTAGGCAGGGGACTGCTGTATTTGGGGATAGGAGAAAGGTGGGAAGGAAGCCCTTTCCTCTCCCTCGTCTTGTCACCTGATGGCCATGCTCAGATCATAAGAGTTAATGAAACCACGGTGCCTGGAGGCTGTTGGGCAGCCCCCCCTGCCCTGAATCAGCCTGACTCATTTACAGCTTTCTCCCAGTTACCCCAAAGGCTTCTCTCTGAGGTGACGAATGTGGGGGGTTGGTTTCGGGTTTCATGTTTTCACATTACTGGGTGGAAAAAAAAAAAAAAAAAAAACAGCTTCTACTGCAGAAACAACTTGTCCCAAGAGCACTGAAAATTCCCCCATCTTCTCAGCTGCTCAGAAACACAGACCAGAGACCGAGGGGTTAAGAGGAGGGGCTGCAGCCAGGCCGAGAGGTGTTAGGGACAGCCCCTCTGGAGGTGGCAACACCTGCCTTCCTGCTTTACTGCAGGCAGGGGAGGACCTGTGCAGAGACCTCTACCCTGGGGTCTTCAGTGCCCAGTGCTAGATTGCCAGGGTGAGGGGCAGTCAGCTTAGGGTGGGAGGGACCAGGGTAGAAGGGATCATCTATCTCCCCTCCCTAGCTAATTTGATCCCAGGAGGTCTGGGACAAGTATCCCTCTCTCAAAAAGGGCTCTTTAGGTGGAATGGTAGGTGGAAAAACACAGGGTCCATCTGGCACATGAAGGCTGGGGGGTGGCACCCCCTCCTGTCACTGGCTGGTAGCATTATACACCACCCCCTGCCAGGGGCAGATGGCCTCCATGGCAGATGGAGACTAGGCCAGTAGTGGCTGGATGGGCTTTCTGGTCTTAGCCTGGCCTTTCTGGCTAATAAGACAAGCAGAGGGGCAGTGGCACTGCTGTGCGTGTGTGCATGTGTGTGTGTAAGAGGGAATCCTGGCCTTGCTGAGCCATTCTGGGGGAGAAGTGAAGAGCAGACCCCAGATGGAGCCAGTGGATCTCTTCTCTGGGACACATTCAAGTTTGCTGTGGCGGGGTGGCAGGTGCTCATAGCCCTGACACTGCCCACCTGCCTGGGCTCCTGCTGCTGCCCTGGTTAGTTCTCAAGTGAAGGGGAAGGTCCCTGGGGTGGGGACTCTGCTGCAGCTGGAACCGGGCTTGCTTGATGCAGACCCCCTGCCAGGTCCCTAGAGCTCAGGGCCTGGGCAGCAGCTCCTCCCAGAGGACACCCGTTTATTATGCACTCCTGCCCCTCGCTGCTCAAGCAGGCAGCGGCCTTCATTAGCCAAGGAGCTGGGGTCTGTTTTGGCTGCCTCATCAGCATCAGTGAACTGCGTCCCTGCGAGATTTGATACAATTTAATTAACCTAATTAAAAGCTCTGATTGCAGAGATGATTGGGGTAGCGCCAGCAGCGACTGCATATTTATAATGAGCTGCAAGGTGTGGGACCGCAGCCAAACGCCACGCATCCTAATGAGCGGGAGCCGGGAGCCAGGGAGCGGGAGAGGGAACGTTTATTTTTGGCAACAATGCCCAGTTCCTCTCTGCCAGGGAGTCAGAGACCCAGGGAGCAGAGACAAACCTGCCCACCGCACGCATCCGCACAAGGTGGAAGCAGAGGTGTGTGCTTTCCATGCGTTCTTGGGCCTTTGGACCCCTACAGGGACATAGTGTCTGTGTCTCTGTAGAGTGGGGGGCTGGGACCCCAGCAACCCACATTTTTCTGCCTCTCTCCATCTCTGGGAGCCAGGGGCACCTTCAGAACCACGAGTCTTCCTGGTCTGAGGAAGCAGGGCCCAGCAGAACCACCTCATTTCCAGGCCTCAGGATTCCTGGGCCATTCTCTCAAACTTGCCAAAGAACAGTCAGAGGCTGAAAAGAGTGAGGCCGAAGGGGGTTGGGTGGGAGTCAGAAAAGGGGACTGATTGTCCAGGAGTCCCAGGTGAGGATCCTGAGCCTGGGCAACTGGAGACACAGCAGAGACAAGTCCCGACTCATCCTGGAGCCAGGGTCCTGCACTCCCACCTCCTGGTTCCCTCCAGAGGACCCTGCCCAGAGAGGACCAGCTCCCCTGGACTCCTCTCCTCTCCCACTGCCTCTGTCTGGGGAATCTTGGTTTGTCTGACTCAGCGCTTCCGCTGTAGATCACATCTAATAATAACGAGAGTGAGAGCTGAGGCAGAGAGGCTGTGGGTGAAGGGACATCAGTGAGAAGGGGTGTGCTGCCCAGGTGGCAAGCGGGAGGAGTCTCTGGGGTGGCAGGAGTGGGGGCTGGGCTCTGGAAGCCACCCTCAGAGGCCTTGCCGGGAGCAGTGGGGAGCAGCCCTCCACGCCCCCATTCTTGCTCAGAGCTTGTGTAGGTCATGAGCTCCATCAGCCTGGCCCAGCCCCCCAGTGCTTTGAGCACCGCCAGGACAAGATGAGATTTGTCCCCAGCCCACCTTGCAGAGTTGCAGCTGTTTAGCTCCCTTATCAATCTTCTCTGTGGGTTTAATCATCTCTCTGTCATCCTGCTGGGGCAGCCCTCCCCTTTCTGGAGCCCCCAGAGGGGCTGGAGCTTCTCAGCCCCGGCTTTCCTCCAATCCCCTCCCCCCAGACAGCCTTGTAGGAGACAGAGGGTGGGCCAGGGTGGCTTTGCCCCAGGTCTTAGAGGCAGGGCTGGGGCGAGGAGACGTCCTTATTTCTGCAAGATATAAGTAGAACCTGTCCAAGCTGGTCCCTATTTAATTCCATTCCAGGGGCTGGAGGTTGGCCATGAGGGTCTTTGGCCCAAATCTGGGAGATTCTTGGGTAGCATCCTCCTGCCAGCCCCTTTGGAGTGGGTCCAGCCATCCAGCCTTGGCCTCCTTCCCTGGGTGGGTCCTGTGGGTCTCAGGGGCCTGTGGGTAGGACCACGAACCCACAGCTCTTTGAGCATCTTGGGAAAGAGTGTGCACAGGAGTCAATGGGGCCTGTGTTGCTGTCCAGGCGGGGAGCCAGGGCCCAAGGGACTCTGGGGCCCCTCCCAGTGCTGACGTGCAAGATGACCTTCAGGGCTACACTTCGGCCTTCTCTGCTGCACCCTCTTTCCTCCTAGAGCATCTGGGGAATGGGCAGGGAGGGGATGGACCTGATGGCATAGGTGCCTCTCGGAGACCATGAAAAAGAAGGTCCGTCCTCTCCTGCTCCCCTCCCCTCTCAGGCCTTCTCAGAGCCAAGGGAAGATTGTTCCTCCCCATTTCTCAGAAGGGTATGTAAAGTCCCAAAGAGGATTGGGATCCAACTGGGCATCACTCAGCTTGTCCTCAAAGTGAGGGCTGAGGGACCCTCCCCCCGCAAGAGGAGGTGACCAAAGTTCTGGAGGGTCATGAACTAGCCCTGTGCTGGAGGGGGCTTGTTGGGTGCAGGACAGGGCTGGACTCAGGAAGACAATGGGGTGTTGATGAGTCTTTGGTCCTGGTCTCACATGACCTGACCAGGGGTGTGGGTGGACTGCACGTGGCCGAGCCGCCTGAGCTGACCTTTGGTGGCTGGCGAGGGAAGAGAGGAAGCCATGAAGTCTCCTGCCCACTCAGTGCCCGGGCGCCCTGCCACCCCACCCCAGGAACTGCCCTCTGGGCGCTCACACTCTCTCTTCCACCTACCTTCTCCTTTTGGTCTTTCCCTTCCCTTTCTCTTTGCTCGGCCATGCGTGAGAGTGTGTATATTTGAGAGTGTGATTGTGTGTGTCCGTGTGAATGTGAGAGATGCGAGGCAGGCAGAGGATGAAAGACCGAGAGAAGAAATTCCTCTCCATCAGGGATAAAGACCTAGTTACTTTCACTGTGGGGACGACACCAGGGATGGAGCCAAAGTATGTCTCCATGTGCGTGTGCTCACGTAAAGGGCAATGCCCTCCGCTCTGCCTTGTCCTTTGACCTGTGTCCTCCTTTCGTTAGAGAGGGTGACTTCTGTGGTCAGCATCTTAGATGCCTGGGCTGCAGCCAGCGCTGTGACTTTCAAAGTGATGGAGCTGCAGCACCATTTTGTTTTTATTATTTTTTAGAATTTCTACTTATTTATTTGTATTTTATTACAGACAGGGTCTCCCTGAGTTGTCAAGTGCATCACCATTGCTGAGGCTGGCTTTGAACTCGCGATCCTCCTGCCTCAGCCTCCCAAGTGCTGGGATTACAGGCGTGCGCCACCGCGCCCGGCTTCTATTTATTTATTTGTTTGTTTGTTTGTTTATATGTGGTGCTGAGGATCGAACCCAGGGCCTCACACGGGCCAGGCAAGTGCTCTACCACAACCCCAGCCTGCAGCACCACATTCTGTTTTGTTTCTCCTGTGCTGTGGATCAAACCCAGGGCCTGGCACATGCCAGACAAGCACTCTGCCACTGAACTACAGTGTCCTAGAGTGTCACTTTCAAAAGGAAAAAGGAAGGCTTTGGGGGAGGGGTTGTATAATTATCATAATCTATGAATTAACTAAAAATGACCATTTAGTGAGGAAGCAAGGTGCTCATGTGTGAGCGTGCGCACACATGTATGGGAATTACACGTGGACAAACGCACACAGGGAAAGTCCAGAGAGGTGGGGATATTCTCATGGACACACCTATAATTTCAAATAAAATTATTTTTATTTTTTGGTACTGGGGATTAAACCTGGGGCGCTTTATCACTGAGCTGCATGCTCAGCCCTTTTTATTTTGAGACAGGATCTCACTAAGTAGATGAGGATGACCTCAAACTCGCAATCCTCCTGCCTCAGCTTCCTGAATAGCTGGGTTTACAAGTGTGCACCATGCATCCGGCTCCCACTTATGGTTTTTGAAGGGGTTTACCTGTCCTTCCTCCTCCCTCATCAAGACACTTTGCCTAAAGTCCCTGGGGGGTTGAGGTACAGGACCTTGAATGGGACAAGATAGTACAAAAGACTTAACACGGCAATTTGGAAGGAAATCCACAACCTGACTTCTTCACATACCATTACAAATATTATGTGGAGGCTTTATTTATTTTTTCCCTTTTTTATGGTACCCAGGGCCTCGCACATGCTAGGCAAGCACTCATCCCCATCCCCCCCCCTTTTTTTTTTTTTTTTTTGGTACCAGGGATTGAACTCAGGGGCACTCGACCACTGGGCCACATCCCCAGCCCTTTTTTGTATTTTATTTAGAGACAGGGTCTCACTGAGTTGCTAAGTGCCTCGCCATTGCTGAGGCTGGCTTTGAACTCGCGATCCTCCTGCCTCAGCCTCCCAAAGTGCTGGGATTACAGGCGTGCGCCACCGCGCCCGGCTCCCATCCCTTTTTAAATTTTCTTTTTTCCTTTGGGTCTTAAATTCTTGTTTCCCCCATAAGATTTTCTTTTAATATTTTCCAGTTGTAGATGGACACAATACCTTTATTTATTTGTTTATATGTGGTGCTGGGGATCGAACCCAGTACCTCATGTATGCTAGGCAAGTGCTCTACCACTAAGCCACAAGCCCAGCCCCTTTAAATTTTCTTTTGAGACAGGATCTCACCAAGTTGCAGAGGCTGGCCTCAAACTTTCATTCTTCCTGTCTCAGCCTCTGAAGTTGCTGGGATTACAGGCCTGCACCACTGTGTCCAGCTGTGTGAAGTTCTTTTTTTTTTTTTTCTTCCCCCACACCTATGTGAAGTTTTATTGATGAGCCTTCTTTTGCTGGGAGGCCTATCCAATTTTTCCACTAGTACCACCTGCACATTCTTTCATGCACCTGAGAGTATGTGGAGGAAACCAAATTCCTAGACTTTGGACTGGTTTGGAGGTGGGATTCCTGGACATCGGCATGGAGAGAACTCTGAGTGAGAAGGGCAAACACAGGTGCCCCCACGTGCTCTCAGAACTTCTCTTGGATGAACAGCTCCAAGGAGTTTGACTTCATTGAATATGGACTACAGTAGGTTGGTAGAGGTTGGCAGGGCATCTCTTCCAGTCTTGACAGGATTCTGAGATGCCTATTTTTGGAGTCTAAGGCAGATGTTCTCTTCCAAAGAAGAGACTGTTTGGTGTCTGCTCGCTCTCAGAGGGATGGGACAGGTCCCCTCCCCCTGCTCCCCACAGCTGAGCAGAGCCATACATCACCAAGGGGCTGGGGCTCCCTAGATGTATTGCCCTAATACGTCGCTATAGCAACCCCACTCTAATCCTGCATTATTCTAATGTGGTCCCCTCCCCACTGTGATGTATAGCTTGGGTCTCAGAGCTGCAAGCCCCCTTCTCTGAGAGTCTGTTCCAAGTACCCCAGGGATGGAAGGTTAGAGGCTGGCTTAGCTTCCTGGGATCCCATCCTGATCTCCTCATCCTGTGCCTGGGATCTTTGCAAGGCTGGGCGTGGAGGTGGGGTCTGGTCCATCAGCCTACCCTCCTGCCTACCCTGGGAGGGGAAGCTGCAGGTCATGTGTCCCTGGCCCTGGCACACGAGTGCCTGACGCACCAACCCACGCCAGCCTGCCTGGCCTGGGGACCTGAGGCCTTGGGGTTGGGGGCCAGGGCAGGACAATGGTTGCATTCCGGCTGGTTGCCACAGGCCCCCATTGTTTCTGTGGACACTGCGTGCTTGAGGGCTGCCATTCTGGCCCTCACCCCTCATGGGGCGTAGGATGCTCCCTAGACCACTCCCCTGGGGACCATAGAGGGGTGATTCATGGGGTGGCCAGGGCATAGCAGGCCCCAGCTGTGCCCAGATTCTGGGGGGTGGGAGGGGGAGGGGACTGAGGGTTGTTTGTGTCAGGGGAGGGGGTGTTGAATAGCCAGAGGACTCAGGGCCCTGGACGCCAACCACGTCATCTCTTACCCTTCCTTGTGTGTGGGCTGGTCAGAGAGGCCCTATTGTCAGAGGAGCAGGCCCACCCAGGCCGGAAGGCTAGCAAGAACTTCAAAACTGGGAAGATCGAAAGACCACCCCTCACATGGCTTTGGTAGGGAAATTGAGATCAGGGCAAGGGCAGGGATGCTCTAAGTCACACATCCAGGTAATGACAGGCCTGGGACCAGATTATTGCTCCCTATCTCCCTGGTGCTGTGATGCTGCTGTTGTTTCTGATAGAAAGCAGGGTCCTAGCTGAGTGCAGCGGTGCATGCCTGTAATCCCGGTGGCTTGGGAGGCTGAGGCAGGAGGATCTCGAGTTCAAAGCCAGCCTCAGCAATGACAAGGCGCCAAGCAACTCAGTGAGACCCTGTCTCTAAATAAAATACAAAATAGGGCAGGGGATGTGGCTCAGTGGTAGAGGGTCCCTGAGTTCAATACCCAGTACCATAAAAAAATAAAAATAAAAAAAAAAAAAAAGAGAAGGAGAAAATGGAGTCCTAATGGTGTTCTTTAGTCATGGCAGAAGTTATATTTGAGAGTTCCTTTCTCTCCCCTACTTCCTTTGAAATGTTTCTAGTTTAAGTCAACACATGGCACTCCTGCAATAAGAAATGAGGAGAGTCCTAAGGTCATGAGAGGCCACATGGACTGTACCTTCTCTGGGGCCCTGAAAAAAATGAGTGGGGTGTGAGGGTTACTAGCACTCCAACCCACGAGATTCATAGATACAACAATAGACTTCATTGTTTTCTTCTGAACAATTTTGCATGCGGGCATTCACATACCTACCTTACATGACCAAGAAGCAGGGAGGGAATGAGACTAATATAGGAGTGTTTTGAGGACAGAGGGACTGATTTCACCAATCTGTGTGCTCAGCATAGGGCTCGACTCTTAAACTGAATGATTGAATGAGTGGATGGCAGATGGATAACTGGGTACTTGAATAGATGGCTGAAGGGTAGATGGATGAATGGATGAGTGGAAGGGTGGGCAGATGGATGAATGGGTGGTGGCATGGAGGGGTGGGTGGGTTGATGAATGAATGAGTGGATGGGTATAAGATGGACGGGTAGATGAATGAGTCAGGGAATGCCTCTATTTTCAGATCCAGGGATAAATTATGGAGTGAGTCCTGAACTCACGTGCCCAAGGCTGGGCTGACCCATGGCATGGTTTGATGGTCAACCTCTGGGCAGGGTTGCAGTAGAACCCAGAATGGGGACCTGAAGGAACCTACAGTTGGATTTAGTCATACGGTAGGTAGCTCCACAGGGTAAGGGGCCTTGACCCTGAGTTGGACCTTCTGTGCTAGGGTCATATGTGTGGCAGGAGCTACCGGGGAAAGGGTCCTGATCAAGGCAGGAAGGGCATGAAGGTTCAGGAAGGGAGAATGAGTGGGGTCTG
Source organism: Tamias sibiricus (assembly GCA_025594165.1). Lineage (NCBI taxonomy): Eukaryota > Metazoa > Chordata > Mammalia > Rodentia > Sciuridae > Tamias > Tamias sibiricus. Next base: position 31,932,700 of record CM046658.1, read on the forward strand.
AGGGCTCTGGAGCTGAGTGACTTGACTCCTTGGGATCAGGCTCTGAGCCAGGAGCCCCCACTCATTCTACATGGCCCAGCTTAATGGCGTTACCCTCTATGACGCCTTCCCTGTTCCTCTGGGTGCTGCTTCCACAGAGCCCAGCACAGTACCTTTGTATGTAGAAGAGGCTCAATGCTCATTCTTGGAGACATGGGATTGTCACAAACACATGTGGGAACAGGTTGAGCGGCTGCACCTGTCACTACTCCCCAGGATTGTCTTGGGCAAGGTCTTTGCCAGCCTTGGGCCTCATTTCCTCATCTGTAGACTGGGGATAGAGATCTTGAGATTTTCTTCCCAGAGTAGTTTTGAGAACCAAGAGAAGCAATTCTAGGCAGGGGTAGGGGAAGTACTAGGCATTATTTTTTTCTGCCACTGCTTCAGCCCAGCAATAACATAATATATATTACACATATAAAATTATTTTTATGGCTAACGTTTAATGTGCACTCACAATGTGCCAGGCTCTTTTCTAAGTGTTTACATATATCATCTCTCATCTAGTGCTCATAACAATCCTCCAAGGCAGGTGCTATTGTTATCTTCATACACAGACGAGGAAACTGAGGTATGGAGAGCTTAAACAGCTTGCTACAAGGCCCGTGGTTAATAGGTGGTACAGCCAAGGTGAACATCTGGGTGGGTACCAGGGTCATAGGCTAAGCTGCTGTGTGTGACTGCTCAGTGTATGGAGGCTTGTAATGGACAAATTAGGAGGGCTTCTTGAGTTTCCTGATGATCCTAGGCAAATCTCCCAGTTTCCTTGAGCATAATGGGATTTACCTGATTGTGTGTGGTAGAGAGAGGGCTAGTTCCTAGTCATTTACCTCCAGCGTCTGTGGTCCCAGATTCTCTTCCTGGCCCAGTCCTGAGTTCCACTCAGTTTCACCAAGTCCTGAACGTATTGGAAAATACCTAAGCATTGAACGCCACTGTGGTAAGGAGTATAAAGAGAACATGGAGCAGGGCATGGTGGCATGTGCCTGTAATCCCAGTGACTCTGGAGCTTGAGGCAGGAGGATCAAAAGCTCAAAGTCAGCCTCAGCAATTTAGCAAGACTCTCAGCAAGTGACTGAAACCCTTTCTCAAAAAGAAAAAGAAAAAAAAAAAAAAAAAAAAAAAAGACTGGGGATGTAGTTCAGTGGTTAAAGCATCCCTGGATTTAATTCCTAGTACCTAACCAAACCAAATCAAACAAGTACCCCCTCCCCCAAATAAACAAAAACAAAAAACAAAACCATGGACCCAAGAATTAGATAAAACAGGTTTTATGCCAGCTGCTATCATTAACTGGTCTTGCTTTCTTGGCCAGATCACTTAAACTCTGTGGGCATGGGTCTCCTCATCTATAAAATAAGAATATAGCATGATATAGTGAAAATAAAATGCAAAGTAAACAATGGGTAAGAATTATGTCAGAGAGCCTTGGACAGAGTGAGGTCCATTGGAAAAGCTCATTCTAGTCTGGTGTTCTTCCTTATTTACTTGTTTCTGCACAATACCCTGCTCAGGCCTCACAATAAAATAGCTTTCATTCATTCATTGTTTATGCTAAATGCTATGTGTGCAATATCCCACTTGATTCTCAAAATAACTCTACCATAAGGGGACTGCCATTGTCACCATACCAGGAAACTGAGGCACAGAAATGTAAGTAGCTGGCTTAAAGTCGCACACACAACTGATAAAAGGTGGAGCCAGGATGGGTACCGTGGGTCTGTCTGGCTCCACATCCCCGGTGCTTCATCACTCCTGCTTTCTGTCACCCCCGGAGGGCATGGAGAGCTTCCTGAGGGACTTTGGTAACAATGGGAGGTGGCAGATGACCTAAAGGGGCTGAAGGGGCCTTGCCACGGGATGGATGTGTGCACAAACCATTTGGGTCAGCTCTAGTAGCTTCATGTGGAGAGAGTGCTCTGTGCTCCCCAGGCTGGCCCAGCCCTAGGGAAAGCCTAAGGATGGTGACAGTATTCCATTCCAGGCCACTGAAGCACTAGCAGTGCGGGGTCCAGGTCTGCTCTGGCTCTTGCTTCTGTTCAAAGCTGAATAATCTGGAGCCTTTGAAGAAGGATTTCTGAAAAGCCATCAGGAGTGAATCATTGACTTAGGGAGGCGATGAATCAACGGGGAGTTCATAAAACGGCAAATGAATCGGGTGTGAGAGCGACGGAGCCACTGCTATTCCCCAGAACCCTCCAGGGACAGAGAACCGAGAGAAAAGAAATAAAAATAACACGGGGCCTTACGCCTGCTACAAACCCGAGGCAACCCCTCCTTCCGTGCGGGAAGACAGAGTGGAATAGAGGGACAAGACCCGCTGGTGGGTGAAGTGGGGCAGAGGGAAGCTCCCGGGGCACTCCTAGCTCCCTGAGTCCAAGCTGTGGGTGTAATTAGCAAATGGCTTTTTCCCTTCTTTTCAGGAGCCCTCACAAGAAAGAACACTGATTTTGACGAACACCCAAAATAATGTGAGATCAGGCACCATGCATTATGCATGAGGTCTGATTTAACATGAACATTATTTCTTGTGTACGAGACCATATGCCTCCGTGCTGTCTCTGCAGCCTAATAATACCCAGACCCACCCTGGTCAGGCTTGGTGGGAGAATTGTCCACTGGTGTGTGGGCATGGGTGGGGGGCTCGAGGTGAGGGTTGGAGCGAAGTTCTTCTGGTACTTAGGTTGTCTGAGGAGAGCCCACTCAGATGATCTGGAGGGAGCTGGGGAGCAGGAGGTAGGTTATGCCCTTGGAGAAACACCAGGGAGCTGGGAGTGAGTGTTACCGTGTGAAAGTGCTACCGTGTATACCTGGGTGCATGCGTTTGTGTAGGAGAGATATCAGGAGCCTGTGATTAGATCATGCTGGGACCATCACATGGTGATGAGGGGGCATGTGCATGGCGGAGGTTTTATTGCACAAGAAGGACGATGGTGGAATGGATAGATCTAATTGCTGCGTGTGTTTGTATATATACACGCATATGTACGTGTGGGGGGTGTGTGTTTAAAAAATAAGATCACACATACATACAAACACACAGCCTAACTTAAAATATCTGAAAGGAGCAGGAAGAGATCTGGGAGGAGCTGGGACAATGATGGGCAGGGATGTGTTTTGGAAAGTGGTTTGTGGGGTAAGTGCTTGGAAATCCCGACAGGAGAGGACCTGGTTAAATGCTGCACAGAATGGTGGTGTGTGCTTAATTTAATATCACATGTGCCAGGTATTTGGCGACTCCCAAGAGCTCAACGCCAAAGACCAGAAAGCTGATCTTGAATGGCCAAAATGGTGTGGGTGTGACCATGGGTGTGTGAGCATGTGTATGAATGATCAAATTGTCAGGACCTGCCAACTGGCTGCAAAAAAGAACGATGGGAATGGGTGTGAAGAGCATGGCTGTGCGAATGGGCCGGTGGTAGGGGGAGAGGGAAGAAGTGTGGAAGTGTGTGTGCGTGTGAAGCAGGATTGCTTCCTTTGGAGGCTAACGCTGCCTCTGCTTTCGTTGGCACACCCCAGGGAGTGGCTGCCTTGAAGCTGATTTTGGGGGACGTGCTCAACTTCAGGGTGGCTCTAGTGACTGCTGCCACATCCCATTTCAGGGACCAATAGAGGGCAGTCCTCCCACACAGAGTCCTCAGAGGGAGCAAGGGGGATCCCTGAATGGCTGGTCAAACACTAATTCTAGCGCCTTCAAATATGACAGGCAGGGGACAGACCGGCTCTTTCAGCTACCTCTGGCCTCTGTCTCAAAAGTTCAAGGCCGCAGGGAGCTCCTCTTGACTGAGCTTAGGGGGAACAGCTGAGTCAGATAACCAAACTCCTCTCACTCTATCTCCTGTAATGGTAGGTCTCCTTTCTGGAGCTCAAAGCCTGCTAGGGAAAGTCCCGGGGAGGGTGACAGCCTGGTGCTGGGTGGTCACTGGGAGACTGAGTCTCTTCCATGAAGGCCCAAAGCCTTTCCAGGGGAAGCTGCAAAATAGCTTTAAGTGTGCAGCTGTGGTTGGGGGTCAGCTAGTCCTGTGGATATTCAGTCAAGTCCTAGGGCCAAGGGATGATCACCTAGGACTCTGCCATGCAACTCTGCTATTGCAACATCCTGGGGCAGGAGGTGGGAGAGAATATCAATGCCCTACTCAGGGCAGGGTACCTTCTGGGTTTGCCTTGATGACCACAGATGACCATGACTGTCTCCTTTCTTTTTTCCAGGGTTGGCCAACCTCACTCTCTAAATGTTCTTCCAGCTCACAGCGTGATTTGCCGTGTAGCATGGATTTTCTTTTTCCCTTCTACTTCTGGGATCAGCTATGGATTTGCATGCACAGTGACACACACACACAAATTCCTATACCAACATGCAGAGGTTCCCATGGAAAAAACAAAGTCCCTTCAAGCTTTACCAGAACCTGTGGCCGCACAATCGCAGGAAATAATTTTGTTCAAGTGTGAAAGGGAGGAAGATGGGAACAGAAAATCCCAAAATTTGCTAAAAAGCTTAGGCTTTTCTTTTTTTGGGAGGTCAATATTAGGGATGTGTGCCTCTCTTGGACGAAAAAAGTCTGAGGTTTTCTGGAGCGAACAGGTAGACACACATATACATGGAATGAAGAATCGGCGGGCAAGCCCACAGCTCGCTCTGTGTTTCTTAAACTCTGCTCTATCCAGGAAATAAAACTCCAGGGGAAAATATTTCTCTCCCTTTGGTTTTCTCCCTATAAAGTGAAAGGTGCTGAGATTCCTACCGTCATCTTGGGCTGAAGTCTGGGGAAAGAAGCCCTGGGGCTTTCTGCCACCAAGGGTTGATCACTGGTTAGGTGTCCCAGGCTGGTGTCTCATTAAACAGAATCCTTGCAAAGTGGAAGATTTTCTTCCATCCCCTTGCTAGATTTTTTTTTTTTTCCCCTTTTCTTTTTTGTTCTACTCCTCAGCTGCTGCTGGTTCTTGGGAAGCTGCATTGTTTTGCTGTTTTTGAGTTGACTTGCTTAAATAATAAACCCACCCTCTTGTATAGGATTAACCAGACAATTAGGAAATCAATCAATCAATTGGTGTCAGCTGCAGGCAGTGGCCAGTGAAAGGCCCCATCTTCCCGGTAGCCCTTTCCAACTTCAAAACCTGCTGAGGCTCTGGGCCTGTAGGGGCGGGGAGCCCTGAGCTTCATTTGCTTCCATTTCAGGGCCCTGAGGCTGGGGCAAATCCAGGAATGGAGAAATAAAGAGGGAGTAGGGAGGAGTGTGGGATGGCTTCGAAGTTTTGTACTTGGCAAAACAGGAAATGAAAGGCAAGGTAGGGTGGCCAGTGGCTCCTGAACATGCCATTATCCTGCTGGCCATCAAGTCCCTGGTCTCCTCTTTAAGATGTACAAGGAGTATCACTGGCTCACAAGTATGGGGAAAGGCTGGGACACTGGTGCCAATTACAGGGCTATTTGTTCACCAGGCTGGGCTGACAGAGCTTTAAAAAAAAAAGTAGAAGCAGGGAGTGAGAGGCTGAACTTGAAAACCACAGCAGCCTTTGTATTTAGAGAGGCAATCCTCCCCACCAAGATTAAGGGGGCAGAGCCCAAAAAGTCACCAGAAAGTAAGCCTGGCACAGTCATCTTGAAGTCTCAACTTGGCCAGGGACCACCAACTTAGGAACCTGGGAATGCCTCTCTGGGCATCCTTGATGCCATCAGCTACAGCCAAGGCCTCTCATAGGCCGCACTTGGGCTGCTTCCCAGGCATGGCAGGTCCCACATACCCCTTCAGGAGGGACACAACTTTCTCCCCAGCCAAATGATTTTGCCTTCAAGCCTTGGCTCCCAGAAGAGTATGAGAAACCTTGTGTGATTTTTCCTGAGAAGAGTGCATTCATGAAAACAGGAAGTTGTTTTAAGGGGAAAAATAAGATCTTGACTGGGACACAGGTGGTATTGCTTTGGACCTGAACCTAGGTCTGCTCCCAGCTGCCCTCTCTGAGGGGATGTGACTGCTGAATGCTTATGTCTCAGAATGTCTATGGTCTCCCCCCCAGGCCACACTGCACGGGTCACGGGAGTCCTTCCTCTCCCCAGCATATGCATCACTCCCTGTGGTGGTGGTGGTAGGGGAGGTTCTTGAGTGTCTACCCTCGGAGATATGTCAGGTCCTTCTGGGGGCATAGTCATGTCCCCACTTCTTCCCAAGAGAAGTAGGTAGGGGCAGGTGGATTGTTTGCAGAGAGGTAGGACTGGCTTTGTCCAAGTAAAGAGGCATGGCTCCCTCAGTCCTGCAGGACCACCGAATGAACCTCAGTCTAAGCTGTCAGAATGCCCAGAGGAGCCAGGTGGGCTTGGGCACCACTTGATTATGGTGGAATGGGAATGGTAGTTAATTGGGACAGAATGGTAGGGCCTGACCAGGCTTCCAGCTGTGCCAGGACCTGGAATGGCAAAATTCATCTGGACCCCACACATGGGATACAAAGTGAAACCAAAGTTAAGGGATGGGGTGTCAGGCAGGGGATAGAGATCCTAGGCTGGTGGTCAAGGCCAAGGTGGACTTCTTCCTTGGCTGGGAAGAGCAGTTGTGTTGTACCTGACCAATGGCTGACCCAAGTTCTGGGTGGTATCTGTAGTTTACTGTCCTAGGGTCTGGTCTGAGGAGTCTAGTTATGGGAAGGGTACATGAAGCAGCTTTATCTTCCCTAGTCTGAGGGACTTGAGGTAGGGGCCCAACTGTTGCCCAAGTAATAGGCGGTACTAATACTGGCCCGAAATAGTGAGGCCAGATCTTTGTGGGAGGAAAGGAAGGGCATCCACCGCTTCAACCAAAAACCGCCCCAGCCCTAGGAGTAAAGAGGACAGGACACAGCCCTGGGGTACAAGTTTATGTGAGTAATAAAATATTTACTATAACATAAATATAAAGGGAACTTCCCAGTCTACATTATTTTTTGCAATAAAGATACAAAGAGAATGCACCAAAACATTGTTCCAAAAAATAATAAAAATAAAATAACAAAATTTAAATTCAAACCTTAACAGAAGAAGAAATGGAAAAGGGGGAAGCTCCAAACATATCCAGAAAATAAATAGAGATGGGTCAGAAATCAGGAAATCATATTAAAATATCTTTTTCAGATTAGTTGGGTGTACAAAATCCTTTAGGATGGGGAGGGAGGACAACCCAGAAAACCAAAAAATAAAATCCAAGCACAAAATGTTTCTTTTCCTCGCCAGTGTGTACATATCTCACATATTTACATGGTTCCCACCTCACCCCAAACTAGGGGAATTTCTCTCCCGGCCTCCCCCAGCATCCCGCATCCAGGGGGGCTGGAAAGGGAGCAGAGGGAAGCTGCAGGGAATCAGGCAGAAGGTTCTCAGGGAACGGCTTATTTCTACAGCTGGTTAAAAAATATCTCCAACTTTTCCAAGTTTCGTTTGTTACGGCCAGGAGGGCAGGGCCCCGCGGGGAGCAGGAGCCCCAGCGGTTCGATGGTTAGTCCGCAGCCGGGCAGAAGCCCCTTCCCACCCAAGTGCGTGGGAGCGCAGACCCCTCCAGCGAGGCCGGGAACCGAGCAGAGGCTCCGATGAAACGAAACGAAAAATGAACACTCGAATTTTTTTTTTGTTAGTTTTTTTTTTTTTGCTTTTTTTTTGTTTTGCTTTTTTTTTTGAGAGGGGAGGGTTAAGGGAAAGAGAAGAGGAAAAATAAATTAGGCTAGATTAAAGCTTTGGCTATTTCCTGCTTTTATACACAGACGCGGCTCTCGCGGCCTCCCCTCCGGGGCCCCGATAAATACAGTATACAGCGATTTAAATTAAGGGCGCGGGCGGAGTTAGAAGGACCCCAGAAGCCGAGAGGCTCCACAAATAAATAAAAATCGTAAAAAACCAAGCCCGAAGAAAGGGGAAGAGGTGGGGTGGGGCGCATCCTTACGGGACAGAAGAGGCGTGGAGTGAATAAAGTGACAGCCCCCCGCATCCTTGACCCGCAGGCTGGGGAGTCCGCCCCAGGGAGAGGGGTTGGGGGGACTCTCCTCTCTACGTCCTCTCTCCCGGGGAATCCCTAACCCCGCACCGCATTACCTGTCGCTGTGGGGAGACCGCTGCCGGGATCCGGCCCCGAACAGCCCGGGGGGGCAGGGGCGGGGGTCGTCGAGGGGATGGGGGCAGGGAGCAGGCGGCGGGCAGGATGCCCAGGGTGAGTTGGCGCGTTCTGGATCTTCGCTTCTTTCTCAGGGGCTCGGGCGACACAGCCTATCGGCCGTCTTCGCCGCTTGCCGGAGAGGGTCGTCCGGGTGTTTGGTTTTGTTCGAAAGTTTCTGGGCTTTTTGTAAAATCCAAAGCAACCGAACAAAAAGAGTCCAGGCCGCGCGGGCGGACTGTGCGCCCGCGCCTTGCCGCGCGCCGGCAGGGACCCAGCCGGCAGGGTCACTGCACAGAGCCCGGCAGTGTGTGGTGGTGATGGTGGTGCAGCGCGGCTGGTGGGGGTGGCGGGGGTGCGGAGGGCGGCGACGCGCCGCCTCCGCCCGGCCCCAGCTCCCCGGGCGCGTATACGTCGTCCATGGGCGGGTGGCCGGCGCCCGCCGCGGGGGTCATGCGCTTCTCTTTCTGCCGCCGGTTGCAGAACCAGACGCGCACCACCTCCTTCTCCAGCTGCAGGCTGTCGGCCAGGCCTGTGATCTCGTGGGCCGAGGGCTTGGGGCACTTGAGGAAGTGGCTCTCGAGCGCGCCTTTGACTCCCACCTCGATGGACGTGCGCTTCTTGCGCTTGCGGCCCTGCGCCGCGATCTTGTCCAGGTTGGTGGGGCTGCCGCTGGACGAGTCGGTCTCCTCCAGCCACTTGTTGAGCAGAGGCTTGAGCTTGCACATGTTCTTGAAGCTCAGCTGCAGGGCCTCGAAGCGGCAGATGGTGGTCTGCGAGAACACGTTACCGTACAGTGTGCCCAGCGCCAGCCCCACGTCGGCCTGTGTGAAGCCCAGCTTGATGCGCCGCTGCTTGAACTGCTTGGCGAACTGCTCCAGGTCGTCCGAGCTGGGCGCATCCTCGTCCGAGTGTTCTCCCACCGACGAGCCGCCGCCGCCCGCGCCAGGGTGCAGGTGCGCCGCCGCCGCGTGCAGGCCGCCCGCATGTGCATGTCCGTGTGCGTGTCCGTGGGCGCCCAGGTGCGGCGGCGGCGAAGGCTCCAGCTGTGCCTCGTGGCCGTCCTCGTGCAGCGCATGGTGCAGGCCGGGCCCCGCGCCGCCACCGCCCGCCGCCAGCATCCCGGCCAGGCCGCCGCCGCCGCCCCCTGGGTAGGCCGCCTGCGCATACAGCCCGAGAGGCTGGGGTTGATGGCCCCCGCCAGCCCCGGGCGACGGCGACATGGCCGGGCCCAAGTGGTGGGCCGTGCCGCCCTGCGCCCAAGCCGCGCCCGCGTGGGCCGCCCCCTGGTGCACCAGGCGCGCGTGGAAACCTCCACCGCCGCCGCCGTCGTCGGCTCGGCCGGTGCCACCGCCGCCCGCCTTGCCGTGTTCCAGGTGCGGGCCGCCGGCCCAGTCGCCGCCGCCTCCTCCTCCGGTAGGTAGCCACTGGGGGTGCGCTAGGCCCACGGGGTGGCCCGCGCCCGCGCCCAGCCACTCGTGGTGCATCAGCTTCTGCACTTCGCGGTACGCGGCTCCCGCGTGCAGCCGCTCGGCGGCCGCCGCGGCTGCAGCTGCCGCCGCGGCGTCCGGATGCATGAGCGGCCCCGTACCCCCGGCTCCACCGCCGGGGCCCCGCGGCAGGTACTGCGCGGTGGTGGCCATGCCGCCCCGCGCCCTGCGCCGCGCCGCCGCCGCCGCTCCGCTCCGTCTGCGGGCCCCTCCGCCGCGCTCCGCAGGCTTAAAGCCGGGACCCGCTCGGCGCTCTGGAGCCCCACCCATCCCGCCGCCCATTGGCTGCCCGCGGAGCCGCCTCCCGCCCCCCGGCCCCGGCCCCCGCCCCCTGTGCCCGCCTGCCGCCTGGCCCGGCCACCCAGAGCTCGCCATTGGGCCTCGCTCCCGGGGTCCCGCGCGCCGGCCGTGCTGATTGGCCGCTGGGGCTTCATTCACAGCCCCCCTACCGTCCGCGTACACATTCACGCCCCGGGGGCGCGGCCGCCACGTGGGGAGTGGCGCGGGGGTGGCACTGGGACCGCACCCCCTCTGGTCCTAGCTGCGTGGGCCCCGCTTTCCCCCAGTGCTGGAGACTCGGAGCCCGACCGGCCCCATATTCCACGCAAGCTGAATTCCTGTCCGCATCCCACCCGGGCGGCGGGGACTGCGGGCTCCGGGAGGCGCTCGGGCTCCAAGAAGCGACTCAGCCCCTCACTTCCTCCCACCTCAGTGCGGCTGCCTGCGGGCCAGGATTCCCGCGGGTCTCCGCGGCGGCGAGCGAGAGGCGGCGCGGGTTCCGGCTCTGTTCCCGCGCGGCTGCTCACCTCTGCCGCCTCGCCTCCCGCGGCTTCCAGTTTTCACCGAGCAGTCCTCCGTGTGCCTGCCTGGCCCGTCTCGTTTTCCCTCTTCTCTCTCTAGACTCATCGCGGACCTCTGCGGCTCTGAAAGAGGGCGCAGAGTCGGGGCCCGGGCTTCATGCCCTGCGCGGGCACCCCTTCCTGCGCCCGGACACCAAGGCCAGGTGAGTAACGCGCGGCAGGCTCCGCACCAGGACCGCGGGCGGCAGCGGTTATATGCAGAGACGCGAGCTCCTGTAATCCGGCGGCGTTCTGGGGTTTGAGAATGAGAGGACCTCGAGGTGGAGACTGTGGCTCCGGGGAAAAACGCCACCTGCGGGGGTGATGGACCCTGGGCCCAGTTTTGCGCCGCTGTAGCCTTCTCACTTCTATCTGCTTCTAGCTTGAACAGCTCATAGGCGATGGTCAAGGAGGGGTAACACCCTGGGAAACTTGCTCTAGGAAAGGAGTGGCGTAGACTCAGGGAAGGGTAGCTGGCACTTCAGACATCCAGAACGCAGGCTGGGAGCTGTCCAGCGTGCGTGGAGTCCTGGAGTTTACCCAGACTTGCCTGGGGCTGCTGAAAAGGGAACTGAGGTCGAGGAGTCCCTGTTGAAAAGATGGGGAGTGGAATTCAGCCACTTCCTCTCACTTGGAACTCTTTGGAGGATCCTGAGTGGAGTAGGACTTCAGTTGTGTCTCCTTATCCCACTTTGGGCCCCACCCTAAGTGTCCTGAGATGTAATCTCCACCACTTACCACATCTAGCCTTGGGTCCCAGGGAGTCTTTTTCACTGCCAATCCTCCTTTTCTGTCCCTGATCTTAATCTCTAATAGATTAATACATTTCAGGGCCTTGCCATCTCCAATCACAGGACTGAGCTGGGGGCCTAGCTGGGGCCCTATGGGAAAGTCAGTCCTGTGGAATGAAGCCTCAGTATGTGAAGAAAGGTGTGTGATGGGGACTTGGGTGACTGCTGCTGTGGAGGTGATTCAAGGGTGGCTGGGACAGTTGACAGTGACAGGGGTTACCCTAGGCATAGAATGTGCTCATCGTGGCTCTGAATGCCCCCAAACCAGCCTTTGGCTACTCCCCCACCCCAAGGAAAGGAGTGGAACAGGGCATGGTTCTTGTCAACAGGCCAGTGGTCACTGTCCTGAACAACAACCTTTAGGTTCACATCCTTTAGCAGATGTGAACCCAGCTAAGGACGCTGGGTTTTCCTGGACTCTGGCCCAGGAAATGTCACCTTGAGGCAGCCCAGGTCTTCTGGCCCACTGGACTCCCTGGGCTTTCTCCCAGATACAGGAGGTAGGACCAAGGCCAGAGTCCTTAAGTGAAGTCTCCTCTCATGCCAGCCCTAACCAGGCCTGTGTAATACTGAAACTTGGGTTTTTCAACCTGGCACTGCCACTATCTTTCTGGGCAAGAACGACTCCGGTATATTCTCTCTGGTCCTTCAGTTTTCTTCCTGTAAATGGGGAATAACAGTATCATGGGCAGCCCAACTGTCTTACTAAAGTAAGCAGATAGTGGTATAAAACAATAGGAGTGAAAATCTCTCAGAAGGTGCTTTTACTCTGGTTGTTCCTATTGTTCATGCCCAGTGGGTGAGCAAGGTATTCCCATCTCTAACTAAATTTCAATTTGGACTAATTGACTTCTCATGCCCTTCTACCTCTGATGCCCTTCTACTCCTCATGCCCTTCTACCTCCCAGTTCCTATTGGAGGATGGGAAATTTCTGGACATGGATGGGTGTCATGATGTCCAGACTTTTGGAGTTGCCACTGAGGCTTGGAAAACAATGACCAATGGGCATGGTGCTTTAGCAAGCACTTTTGTGCCTCTTAGTCCAGTGAATGAGCACTGAGATTATCACCCTCAGTCCATAGAAGAGGGAGCTGAGATTTGCGCAGGGGTGCAAGACCCATGTGTTCTGCTCATTACTCTTCCGCTTGCTGTGGAATGGGGGGTGGGGGTGCCTGTGGAGGCAGCAGCTTTGGCCATCAGGGCAAAGATAGCTCACAGCCCTGTTTCTGGCAGCTCTCAGGGGCAGGTCAGGGCCAGCTGGCACTCTGGAAGCTCCCTTCTCAGGTCTGTGCTGAATTGAGGGGTGTCTGCAGCAAAACAGTAGCCAGGCTTCTAGGTAACCAGCTTGTCACCCAGCTCCATCACTCCCATTAGCAGCCTGCGACTTTGTGTGAATTACTTTACCTCTCAGAGGCTCACTTTTTCTATCTTAAAATGTCTTAACATCCTCCTCACTTTTGTTCCTAGAGATTCTGTGTGGGACACTGGGGGCTGTGACACTGCCACTGGCAGACACCTGCAGCCCAACAGCCCCTCTCTCCAGGAGCACCACCTTCACAGACCCTGGGGAGAATTTTTCCTCATACCACACCACGCAGCTGCAGGTGTACCCATGGAAGTCAGACACCCACACAGGCTGGTGAAGACATTGCCAACTGATGGGCATTCCCACACACGTACACACAGGACACACAGATACAGATGTGCGTTTTAGCACGAGGACAAACATACTGATTCACAATAGGAACACATGGACTTGTGTCGTTAGGCCAAATATTCAGAATGATATAAAGCAACACCTAATGATAAATACAGGCATGTGTCTAAATGGGGATAAACAGAATACACGCATAGGCTGAAATAGGCCTAAGTAGGCACTCCTTCGCTGATACTGAGAGCCAAGAGCCCTACAGGCTCACAAGGTCACAAATATGGAGACTCCCAGCCAGCATGCTGCGTTATTCACACAAATAGGCACACCTGCCTATTCACACACAATACACACATGCATACTGTCCCTCCAGATGCACACATACAAAGAGGCCCACCCCCATACCTCCCAAAGACACACAGCCACCTACAGCCATACCCTCAGTGAACCAACAGATCTGCTTGTGGGATCAGAAAGCAGGAAGGGGGCTGTGTTCAGCTCAGAGTTTGGCCCACGGGGTTGGCAGCAATGCTGGTCCCAAGGAGACAGCATTGGAAGTCCTTTCTTTTCATGTTTTTTCCCGTTCTCCTTGTCTTTGGAGGGCAGCTCCCAGCCAGGCCGCTGCCGGTCTCAGGCTCCCTGGCCTCCCTCCCCAGCGGGGCCCCTGCCCAGCCCGCCCCCAGGCAGGAGCTGCTCAGCTTTCCCATAGCACGGAGGCCTCCTCCAGGCTCTGGAGTGTGACCGAGCGCCTGCTCATTTGACACAGGTCACCGAGCCTCCAGCAGATGGGGCCCTCGCTGTGGGGGGTCTCTGAGCCGGAGGGTAGGCGGGGGAGGGGGCCAGGCTCTGCAAGGAGGAGGGGCAGCTAGCTACACAAGCTCCAGCCCCACATACTCTGTCTGCAAAGCCCGGGGTCACAGACACGAACCTCCTCCCAGGAGACACAGACATGGCCTCTGCAACACAACCACACTCAGTCACCATCAGCACCCTGATGGTCACATGTGCACCGCAACATTGCAGTCCCACATCCCAGGCTGGGGCGTCTGCACAAAGGCATGCTGGGCCCAGATTTCCGGAGGAGAATGAGGCTCAGTCTTGGCCCGTGTCTCGGGAGGCAGTGGGGTCTGGCTGCTTTCCTCTTTGGTCTCTGAGCCCCAGAGCTCCCTTCTGTCAGTTGGTCAGTTGGTCAGGGGACCAGCAAGTGCAGAGGCCGCTGCAGCTGCAGACCCCAGACCTTTTCAGTGCGGAGGGAGGAGAGGCTCCAGGACATGCCACCTAGGGTCCTTGCATGGCAGGAGCACTGGGGAGAGGTAGAGAGGAGAGGTGGGATCCACAGGGAGGGCTGCTGCAGGAGCTGTGTTCTGTGATGTCCGTCTGTGGGGTTTGAGTGTTTGTCCGAGGCTGCCTGCCTGGGCTGGGGCAGTACTCACGGCCCACTTCCTTGCCCATCTGCCAGTCTTCTCCTTGTGCCCCAGATTGTAAGTTTCAGAGGACCTTGCTTGGGAGTCAAACATCCTGGGTTTCATCTGGGCCTTGACTCAAGTTTGTTGGGTGACCTGGGGTCAGTCTTAGTTTCCTATTCTCTGTGACCCTCAGTATTTTTATCTGTTAAGTGGGCAGGGTGGTCTCTGTTGGGCTGCTTGGGAAAGTGGGATGAAAGCACTGCTCAGATGGAAGCTTGGAAAGGGAGAGTGTGACTTGGTCCCGGCCCACCCTTGGCCATCTGGGGTGAGTAAGTGGGAGCAGTACCTGTCTGCTTCCCCAGCCAGTTCTTGCTGAATGGTGTCAGGAGCAACCATGCCCACTGGGGATCCCTGCCCTGCTTATTCTGGGCTGGAATGTGATTTTTGACTGGAAGAGTCTGGCAGGGTCCTAGCTGCTACAGTTTTCCTGTCTTGGGAGGTGAACGTGAGGGGTTCCAGAGTCATCTTGTCCACCTGCTGCCTTGGCACAGGTGGGTGCCAGTTAGACAGATGTGTAGTGCTTATCACCATCACAAAGCTCTCCCCTCAAGCCCCATTTCTTCCCTCCAAATTCAGTCCCTCCAGGTGTCTGGTACCTCTTCTGTCCTTCCTGTGCCCTCTAGAACCCAGAACAGAGGAGGGCAGTGGAGGAGGGATGTGGCTGCCTTTGGCAGAGGAGAAATAGGCAGTCTCACCGAGTGCGGTGGCGCACGCCTGTAATCCCAGCAGCTTGGGAGGCTGAGACAGGAGAATTGTGAGTTCAAAGCCAGCCTCAGCAATGGCAAGGTGCCAAGCAACTCAGTGAGACCCTGTCTGTATATGAAATACAAAATAGGGCTGGGGATGTGGCTCAGTGGTCTAGTGACCCTGTACCAAAGAAAAAGAGGCAGTCTAACTTATTTAATATCAGGTTCCTGTCTCAGTCTTGGTGAAGGGAAGGAGGGGCAAAAGGTGAAGGGTCTCTTTGGGACAGATCTTCCCCTGCATTTCCCCCATCACAGCCCCTAGGCCTATGGGTGGTAACAAGGGTCCTCCTAGTGTATCAGTAGCATGTTCAAATTAGGAATGGTCAATTGCTCTTGAAATTTACTTTCATTTTTAGCCTCTGAGCTGGTGTTAATGCCCACAATCCAGTTATGCAGAACACGCTCTCTGCAAATCGGTAAATCATTAGCAGGGATTAATCACTCTGAAGGGCTGGGGCTGGGTTTTAGTTTCCTTTTTTTCTTTCTTCTTTCTTTTTAAAAAACACACTTTTATCTGGATGGCTGCAAAATTCACCACCACAGTGTGGGGTGGAGTAGAGAGTGATAATTTTAGTCCTTGTCACCATTGTTAGAAGAGTGAGGTGCCTTCCTGGGCCTGGGGTTGACTTTGTGATCCATTTGAAGGTTGGGGGTAGTCAGCTTGGGTTGGGTGGAAGGGAGAGGGGGCTTCCCTCACGTGTGTGTGTGCGCGTGTGTATGTGGGCTTGGTGTGCTTGTACACATGGTGACTGTGTTCACATGCTTGCATGAATTTGTGTTTGTGTTTTGTAGATGCCAATGAGTATTTGTGTGCTTATGCTAAGGTGCTTGGGCTTGGCATTCGTGTTTGTAATTGTGTCAGACAGTGCTTCCATTTGAGAGGAGTTTCAGTGTTCTTTTGTTTTGGGGATGCTGTTTTATTATGTGAGAGGGTGCACCCCACCTTCCTCAGCCTCAGCTCCTGAGGGCAAGAAGGTAAAAACTGGAGGAAAGTCCCAACCAGCACAGGTGAGGGGCATGGCTCAGGCTTGATTTACATACTAATGAGCTGGCTGCCCAGGGAGGCCTCCCCCTGTGGTGCTGGGGATTGAACCCAGGGCCTTGTGCATGCAAGGCAAGCACTCTACCAACTGAGCTATGTCCCCAGCCCCAGGCTTTCGCTGCTAACACTTCTCATTCCCCCATCCCAGGTATAGGGGCTGTTTTTCCACCTGTGGTCTAGGAACACCCATCCTCCATGGTTCTGGAAATCCTGGAATCTGCGTAGTTCTGTGTGGTTCCAGTACACACAGCTATGGCTTCCTGGTAGGAGCCGAGTGGCCACAGAGGGGATGTTCTTTTTCCTTCCGGGCCCCCTATGCCCCTGTGAGGGCTTTTGGGAAAGGAGGGCTGTTTTTTTCCATCCAGGATCAAGCTAATGAATGGGATCCTCTCCCCACTCTGTGTTCACCCCGGGCCTCTGGATCCCTCTTTCCCCCCAACTTAATGCAGTCCAGCTTTGGAGTAGTAATTACCTTCAAATGACCCAGCAACGACCTTTTCCAGGTGTTGGGCTGCGTGTGTATGTATGGGGTGGGGTTACAGGACTTCTCCTTCCCTCTAGTCCCAAGGTGTGGCGTTTGAGGCCTGCTTCTTACATCAACCCACTGCTTTCTGTAATGTCCCCTCCCCCCATATACTCACTTGGCACAGGGGTCCTGGGCATCGCTGTCCACCACTCCACAGATGGCTGAGGTACCCTACACGCCTGTACATGGGCCTTGGTCATTGCCACACTGTGTGTCCCTCCCCCTCCCTGCAGAGGTTGCCTGGAGTCAGTGGGAGGAACAGAATGACAGAGTTCCTTGGTTTTTGAGTTGGGAGGCTTTGGGGAGAGTGGCTGGCTCAGACTGGCCTTCCTTAGCTTTTTGGGGGGTTAGCAGGTGGTGGGGGGAAGTAGTGGAGGAGGATTTAGGAATTATATTTTCCCAGGGACCTCTCAGCATCTTTATATATCTCTGGTGGCAGACATCTGTCTGAGCTTAGGGTAGCATCTGCCTGGGCTGGAGACAACATCTGTTTGAGGCTGGGACACCTGGCTGAGCCCAGCACATTATCTGGCCCCGGGACAGCTTCTGCCTAGGCCCAGGACATGTGTTTGAGCCTGGCACAACATCTGTCTGGTCCTGGTGCAACATCTTCCTGGCCTGGGGCAATGTCTCTTTGAGCTCTGGACATGTGTCTGACTTGGGGACGTCTGCTGGGTCTGGAACACTACCTGTCTGAGCCTGGGGATGGACTTGTCACTGCAGATAAAATCACCCTCAAGTCTCAACTTTGGTTCTCGGCTGAGGAGAGTGTGTGCAGGGCTCACATCCTGCTCTCCTTTCTGCTAGGAAAGGACTCTTAGGTGGAGGGCCTCTGTTTATCTTTAATTGTAGGCCCAACTGCCTGGTTGCTCTGGGCACCTCAAGGGATAGCCACAGCCTACACCTCTGTGGTTTCAGGAAACCAAAGGTAAAAGAAGGTAGAAGGGGAATGACAGATTCTAAAATCCAATGACTGGTCTATTGTGATGGTCCCTTTTTCTAGTCCCACCTCCCGGTAGTTGACTCAAGTCAGAGTGCTCCTGCTAAGGCACAACTTGGACATGTCACTTGGCCCCTGAGCAGCCTTCCATGTCTCCTAATTATGTATATCATCAGGTCAAAGCAGCCCTTTTGCATTCAGCAGCACCCAGGCCTGTCTAGCAAACACACCGGGCTCTTTCCTGACTCCCTGCCTTGGTGTAATCCTTTATTTATTTATTATTTTTTGTACTGGGGATTGAACCCAAAGGTGTTTTTACCACTGAGCCACATCCCATATCCCCAGCCCTGCCCTCACTTCCCCTGCTTTTTTTTTTTTGGGTACCGGGGATTGAACTTGAACTGAGCCACATCCCTAGACCTATTTTGTATTTTATTTGGAGACAGGGTCTCACTGAGTTGATTAGTGCCTTGCTTTTGCTGAGGCTGGCTTTGAACTTGCGGTCCTCCTGCCTCAGCCTCCCAAGCTGCTGGGATTACAGGCGTGCACCACCACACCTGGCTCCCCCCTTTTTAATATATACTTTATTTAGAGATAGGGTCTTGCTAAGTTGCTTAGGGCCTTGCTCAGTTGCTAAGGCTGACTTTGAATTCATGATCCTCCTGCCTCAGCCTCCTGAGCTTCTGGGATTTTATGTGTGTGGCACTGTGCCCGGCACTGACTTCCTGTCTAGACTAGACCAAGCCCTGACTAGACCACTGACTAGACCAAGCCCTGACTAGACCACTGACTAGACCAAGCCCTGCCTTTGCCCTGCTTCCATAGTCCATTCGTGTGTTAGCGTTTCCAGGCTCATGCTGTTCTTAACTCTTGGTGTGTCTTTCTCTCTAGTGGGGCTGTGAGCTCCTGGGGTCGGGGAATGGCTTGGTTTCATCTCTGTCCTCAGCACCCACCTCAATTCCTGGCTACAGGAGGCACTGGTAAAGAATGCCTGGGAACGACCACATGGATGTGCCCTGTGATCTCAGTTCCTTCTATTCTTTTCTTTTTTCTTGTTTTTCCAGACAAAGGAGGGACACTGTAGCTGCTGGTTTTCAGTCTTGGAGAGGAGGGCGAATCTTCTTCTTCATACCTGGCTGTTGACCGTAGTCCAAGGGGGCTGGGTAATGGGCCCAGAGCACCCAGGACGAGGGCCGGCTGAGGCTCGGTCCTACTCAGTGTTCTTGACCCAAAGCCAAGGTGAAGCTGCATAGGATGATAAGGCCGATAGACTGATGCCAAAGGGACAGGCAGGGCAGCCACAAACCCAGACTCTGGGCTGTGGGGATGGGACTAAATCTTTTGTGTGTGTGTGTATGTGTGTGTGTGTGTGTGTTACCAGGGATTGAACTCAGGGGCACTCGTCCACTGGGTCACATCCCCAGCCCTTTTTTGTATTTTATTAGAGACAGGGTCTTGCTGAATTGCTAAGTGCCTCACCATTGCTGAGGCTGGCTTTGAACTCGTGATCCTCCTGCCTCAGCCTCCCAAAGTGCTGGGATTACAGGCGTGCGCCACTGCACCTGGCAGGACTAAATCTTTTAAGCAGGACCGTGTGAGGCATGCCAGGACCTTTACCTGAGGGTGGGGAACGGAGGCCTGGTTCAGCAATAGTGGAAAAGTCCGAAGGTCCCCAGGTTTGCTTGTCCTGAGGCATCATCAATATAAACATGGTATCCAGAGGAAATTGCTCACTGGTCAGACCAGCCTGGCACCTGTCCAGGGTCAGAGGGACACTGGTTTCCAGGAGAGAGGCCAGAGAAGTAGGGGTGTGGAACCTGGAGGAGGCAGCGGGGCAGTAAGTCTCTACCTTGGTGGCTTTTAATCTACAAAATAGAAATATCTTTTCTTTTTTTTTTGTACTGGGGATTGAACTCAGGGGCACTTGACCACTGGGCCACATCCCCAGCCCTTTTGTGTGTATGTTATTAGAGACAGGGTCTCACTGAGTTGCTAAGTGCCTCTCCATGGCTGAGGCTGGCTTTGAACTCATGATCCTCCTGCCTCAGCCTCCCAAGTGCTGGGATTACAGGCGTGTGCCACCGTACCCGGCTAGAAATATCTTTATTGTTTTTACTGTCAATAAAAGCAATCAGAGGGACTGTGGCTGTGGCTCAGCGATAGCGCACTTGCCTGGCATGTGTGAGGCGCTGGGTTTGATTCTCAGCACCACATATAAATAAATAAAATAAAGGCCTATCAACAACTAAAATATATATATATATATATAAAAGACCCTTAAAAAAAAAAAAAAGTAGGGCCGGTGCTGTGGCTCAGTGGCAGAGCACTTGCCTAGCATGTGCAAGGCACTGGGTTCGATTCTCAGCACCACATATAAATAAATGAATGAAATAAAGGTCCATCAACACCTAAAAAATATGTTTTTAAAAAGAAGCAATCCAAGCTAACTTGCAAAAATTCTTTACCCCAGAAGTATCTGAATAGAAAGTGGAAGTCCTCCATCCATCTGTCTGCCTCATTCCTCATCCCTACTCCTATTGGCTATATCTTTCCAGAACTTTCGTTTTTTTTTCCTTTTCTTTTTGCAGTACTGGGCATTGAACTCCGGGCCTCATGCGTGCTAGGGATTCCCAGAACTTCCGCCCTACCCCAATGGACAAACACTATTTAATATGAGCTAAGATTTATTGAGTGCTAATCATGTTGCAGATGCTGTGCTAAATGCCATCACCCGGGCTTACACATTTGCCCCTCCCCAAACATTATGAGTTAGGTGCAACTATTATTCCATTTTACAATGAAGAAATAGAGGTTCAGAGAGTTGAATTAACTTGCCAAACTTATACAGGTTGTGATATATATTTATATCTATGGATGTATTATGTATAGATATATAGCCAGATATAGATGTGACTTTTTTGATGGAAGATGTAACCACAGTACATATGGTATTTTAAAATTTGTCTTTTAAAATTAACAATATATTTTGGATATCTGTCTGTGTTTTAAAATACACCTCATAGCCGGGCATGGTGGTGCATGCCTGTAATCCCAGCAACTCAGGAGGCTGAGGCAGGAGGATGGCAAGTTCAAGGACAGCCCGGGCAACTTAACGATATATCTTAAAAAAAAAAGGTGGGGGGGAGGGGCTGGGGTTGTGGCTCAGCGGTAGAGCGCTCGCCTGGCATGTGTGCAGCCCAGGTTCCATCCTCAGCACCATGTAAAAATAAACGCTTTGTGTACAACTAAAGCAAATAAATAAATATTAAAAAAAAGGTGGGGGAGTTCGGGATGGAGCTCAATGGTAGAGCACTTGCCTAGCATGCATGAGGTCCTGGGTTCAATCCCCAGCACCTGCCCCCCAATATACCTCATCTACCTTACCCTTGTGGTAGCCGTATTCAGTTGTGTCCGGGTACTGTAATGTATTTAGACAGTTCACTAATAGTGTTCACTTAGATTACAACTTCAGTTTCTGAGTGTCTGTAGGGCTGTCCTGGGTTCTAGAGAGTAAATAAGCAGTGTGTGACCCAGGAAGCATAGTTCAGACCAAGCCATGGACATTTTAGGGAACAAAGCTCAGGTTTTGCATTCTAAGGACCATTTCATCCCCGAGTGAGCGCTCTGTCTCTGGAAGAGCTTAACTAAAGGCAGAGTAGCTGATTTCGAGGATAGGCTTGGCTTGTCAGGATTGCCATTGGAGGATTTTTGTATCAGCGGTGGTCTAGGGGGATAGGAGGGGTCTAACATATAGCGCGTAGTGGAAGGAGCGCTGGTCAGGAAGCTTGCATTTGTGTACTTGCTCTAGCTCTTAGCAAGCTTCCAAGAGTTTCAGTTTCCTCATCGGTCAAATGAACAGAGTACTACAGCAGTGCATATCACGGGCTCCTGCCTGGCTGCTGCCAGCTGGGTAGCCATGGGCAATTTGCTTTCATACTGCAAGCCATAGTTTCCCGAGCTTTCACCTGGAATAGAAATAGTTTGTCCTTCCAGTTCAACTAATATTTTTTTTTTAAATTATTTATTTACTTTAGTTGTACACAATGCCATGCATTTATATTTACGTGGTGCTGAGGATCGAACCCGGGCTGCGCACGTACGAGGCGAGCGCTCTGCCGCTGAGCCACAACCCCAGCCCCAACTAATATTTTTAAAAATATTTATTTATTTGCTTTAGTTGTACACAATGCGTTTATTTTTACGTGGTGCTGAGGATCGAACCCGGGCCGCGCACATGCTAGGTGAGCGCTCTACCCCTGAACCACAACCCCAGCCCCTCAACTAATATTTTTGATCACCTGTTTTGGGCCAGGCATTGGGGATAAAACAATGAAAACCACAGACAAGGCTCCTGTCCTTGGGGGACATACTTTCTAGAAGAGGAGAGAAGAGAATCAGATAGTAAACGAGTACATCAGTTTATAAACAAGATAACTGTAGACTGTAGCAACAGTTACGATCGAGTTGCTGGATTCAGTGGTTGAGAAGGGTCTCTCTGAGGTGGTGATGTTTAACCCGAGGCTTGCAGAATGAGGAGGGCCAGTCATTCAGGGAGCCTTCGAAAGAGTGTTTCTGGCCAGTAAGTCAGCAAGGGCATCCAGGGGCCCTGATGTATCCAAGCAACAGGAGGAGGCCCGTACTGCTGGAGCACAGTGGCGGAGGAGGGAGCTTGGGGATGCAGAGGAAGTGAGGCCAGCTCTAGCAGGGCCTTGCAGAGTGTGGCCGGGAATCTGATGTCCTGATCAGGGCACATTCCTACTTCCTAGGGTTGTCAAGAGGATTGCATGAGATGTGTGCATGGGGTCTCAATTCAGGTTTCCCCGGAAGCAGACCCTGAGATGAGGATTTTCATGCATTCTGGGAAGCACTGGTAGGGAGTGGGCAGTTGAGACAGGGAAGGGGAGGAGCCAACAGAGGGAGCCTCACCGTGGACAACCGTTCTGCTGAGGACCATTGGGCACCAGCATCGAGCACATACCTGAGCGTTATCCTACTTAATAGATCAATCATTTATATGAGCTGGGCCATTTATATACTCACATATCAATCATTCTGGGCTGGGGGTTAATTCTCCAACACTCAGGGCCTGTCTTGGGAGGGCAGAGCAGCTCCCAGAGACCAGAAGAAACCATTAGGCAAAGCTGCAGTTGGGAGGCAGTTGGAAGTCAGGCTGGCGTGCCCTGAAATGGTAGGGCCTGGAGGGATGAGGGGACACCAGTGCTACCTGCCACACACGGGAAGCTTGTGGTGTTGGATGCACCCAATAGATGATAGTAAGTATTACTATTATTATTAATATTAGGTATGCTGAGCATTGCTGTTATTGTGAGTTAAATTAAATAGTATTGATAATTGTGCATATATGTTGGGTGCTGACTCCCAGGTAGCATCTCAAGCACTCGACGTGGTACTTCATTTAATTCTCGTAGTAGTTGGTGTGTAGGTGAATGCCTGCATGTCATAGGCAGTCTATAAAAGCTGGTTGATGCTTCCAACTTGAAAGTTCTAGAATCCCAGATGATGCATCTGAGATTGCACAGTGACCCACTCCCGGCTGGATGTTGAGGACGATTGTCCCAAAGCTCCTGAGCTGTAGACAGCCAGGGTCCCTCCCTGGTGCTTGGAGATGCTGACTCAGCAGTGAAATATGTAAATGCCTACCTGGTTTGCATATGATTTACACATATTTATTTATGAGTATCTTTGATTAATGTCAGAACGCCTCTGTGATTTTCCTGCCAGGCTTGAGGGCCCCACAGAGGCCGTGGCTCGGGTGGGCGTGGCCAGGGCTCTGAGTGTGCACTTGTGGCCGTGGGCTGTGGAGTGGGGTGAAAGTGACCCCTGCGGTAGGCGGTTGGCAGTCGCAGGCTGAGTAGCAGGCGGGCTGGCACCCGGGATTCTGGAGTGGCGATTTGGGAGCTGGTGTGAGTAGGGTGCTCGTCAGCAGGCGGCAGGGTCAGGGCTCTGGGCACTGGGGTGAGGGACTGCTGGGCCGATAGGTGGCCATGGTCGTGGAGAATCCTGGGTGCCAGCCAGGCTTTCCAGGTAGGAACTCAGACCCAGGGAACCAGGGCAGGATCTGGGGTCCAGGAGCCTGGTCTCCAGAGCACCCTCCCATCGTGCTATCCCGGGCAGGAATCCCCTGCTCAGTTGCTCCAGGAGTGGGAGTGTTCTCTGCCATCCTGGCCTGGGACAGGAGTGGGGAAAATCTGCCAATCAGCAACAATTTTCTGTGTGTGCTGGCAGTGCCCAGCCCTGTGCCTGGAAATGTGGGGAAGATCAGTCTCGGCCTGCAAACCTTGGCAGGGCATCTGGTGAGATAAGGAGGGAAGGGCAGGATCTGACCTTGATTGAGGGCTGTGTGCCTGGCACCATGTGGTACTTGTAGCCATTATGTGCTTTAATCCTCACACAGGCCCAGAGAGGCAGTGGCTGTCTTATCTCCTCCTTAAGGAGGAGAAAGCAAAGATTCAGAGAGCAGCAGTAACTTGCCCAAGGTCACACAGCAAGTGAGTGGAGAAGCCTAGATTGGAACCCAGCTCTGTCACCTTCCAGAGCCCAAGCACTTAGCCAGTTTATTCTGCTTTCGCAGAGGTCAAATAAGGAGAACACCCACTTCACTTTGCTGGTTGTGACAGTGAAATGACCCCAGTCATGTCGAGGACTTAGCAAAGTGACTGGCACACAGTAAATGTGCTCAATAAAAGTATTTTCTCTTGCCTGGCGCGGTGGTGCATGCCTGTGATCCCAGCACTTGGGAGGCTGAGGCAGGAGGATCGCGAGTTCAAAGCCAGCCTCAGCAGTGGCGAGGCACTTAGCAACTCAGTGAGACCCTGTCTCTAATAAAATACAAAAAAGGGCTGGGGATGTGGCCCAGTGGTCGAGTGCCCCTGAGTTCAATCCCCAGTACCAAAAAAAAAAGTATTTTCTCTTAATGGATGGAGCAAGGATTCTTCAGCCTGGCATGTTGGACTCTTGTGTTCCCTTGGTACCATGATTCCTGCTGAGGCTTGCTGGGAAGGTGGGAGGTGGGTGGTTGGGGAGAAAGCATGACTCTCTGTGGGTTGGGTGAATCCTTGTCGTACATGGACACTGATGGCCATCAGCATGGATAGCACCATCTGCCAGGCTGGAGCCCCAGTCAGCTCAATTCCAGTCCTGGGTTGGAGGGGGACACTGGATTGCCTAGTCAGGGTTGCCTGAATACATGCCCGAATATCTGGACTTGGTGAGGGTCCTTGACTGAGAAGGAGGGACAACTTAGGGAAGGGGAGCTCTCCCAGTAGGTGGTGGCCAGAACCCTTTCTTATTCCAGCTGCAGAGATCTGAATAATAGAGAGAGTGAATGGTGTGAGAGATGTGCGTGGGATGGAAACGGCAAGTGCAAAGGCCCTGGGGTGGGAATAAACTTAGTGCATACATCTTTCCCTGTAGCCATAGAGACCATACCGGTTGCTATCCTCCAGTGCTAGAAGAGCAGAATGGACCCAGATTCATCCATCCATTCATTCAACAAATATTTAGTGCATCTTTGTGCCCGGCACTATCCTAGGTGCTGATAACTAATGAGCGCTGACGGTTTCTAAGCATGTCACACGTTATTTCACTGGATCTTCATGACACTGCAAGGACTTGGGGAAGTTTAGGGAGACAGTTGTTCTCTAACTCCTGCAGCCTCCTCCTGTCTGCCAGCCACCTTGGGCATGCGGTGTTTGGCATGCAGAAAGACCAGGGTCCCCACCATGAGTGAGCTGGGGCAGTTCTGAGAACATTTAAAAAAAAAATTTTATTATTCTAATTTGTTATACATGATTGCAGAGTACATTTCATTTCATGTTACATATAAAGAGCACAATTTTTCGAGTTGCTGGTTTTATATAAAGTATTTTTACAGCAATTGTGTCTTCATACATGTATTAATCATGGATAACTCAGTCTGTAATTATTCCTATCCCCTTGCCCCCTCTCCTCCCTCCCCGCCGAGAACCTTTTTGGTTCAGCATCTTTCCTGCTTTGGCAGCCTGTGGTGGACTGAGGCCGGGGAAGGTGGGGCCATCCAGCCTGGCCTGCCTCAGTCACACCTTCCCTGTGGCCAGCCCACAGCTCAGCTCCTGACCCCTCCAGCCTCCTGCACATCTCAAGCCTGTCCTCTGGCCTTGCTCAGAAAGCCAAGTCTCAGCTCAGGAAGAAGAGAGTCTTCCACACGCTGTGGCTTCACTAGCTGCGGGAGGCGGCAGGATGGTGTGCGTCCTCCAGGCCTGCTCACAGGGCGAGGCCCTGCTCCTGAGTGCCCATCGGTGCCTGTGCACCCAGCCTGTGCCGTGATCTGGGCTCCTCAGCCCTCGTGGAAGCAAAGGGGCAGGTAGAGAAGAGAAAACAGCAAATCGTTCAAAATGCAGAGGCCAAGCAAGTGCCTGACACTTCAGTCTGTCTTTGGTGAATAAATATACCTAGAAAAAGGGGGTTATCAGGGTGAGAGAGAGAAAAACAAAGCCTTGCATGGCGGGCCATGCTAATCTGAGACCATGGCTCCAGTGACCTCCCTGCCCATCTGTCCATCTGTCTGTCCATCCATCCATTCATGCATCCCCCGTCCACCTACCCACCCACCCACCCATCTGCTGACTGATGCCTGATGCAGCTACCAGTCATGCTTCTTGAGTTAGTGTGTTGGGGATTTGGTCAGTGTTTATTTATTTATTTTTTTTTTTTTTATGGTACCGGGGATTGAACTCAGGGGCACTTGACCACTGGGCCACATCCCCAGCCCTTTTTTGTATTTTATTTAGAGACAGGGTCTCACTGAGTTGCTAAGTGCCTCGCCATTGCTGAGGCTGGCTTTGAACTCTCGATCTCCTGCCTCAGCCTCCCACGTGCTGGGATTACAGGCGTGTGCCACCGCGCCCGGCTCAGTGTTTATGTTTTTGTGGGTCAACTCCTCTTTGTATTTTTTTGCTTTTCTCTCTCTCTGTTTTTTTTTTTTTTTTTTTGTACCTGGGATTGAACCCAGGGGTGCTTAACCACTGAGCCACATCCCCAGCCCTCTTTAATATTATATTTAGAGACAGGGTCTCACTAAGATGCTTAGGGCCTTGCTAAGTTGCTGAGGCTGGCTTTGAACTCAAGATCCTCCTGCCTCAGCCTCCCGAGCTGTGGGGATCACAGGCGTGTGCCCCCGCGCCCCGCATGGTGGGGAAACTTGTGTGCGGTTTCCACTCCTGCTGGACCAGGCCTGTCACCCTCATTCCCAGCAGTGGATGATGCAAGGGTGGTCACCAGGTAGGCAGGGCAAGGCCTTGTGCTGCCCCAGGGGTGGGGCCTTCTGCCTGGCCGCCTGCCCATGCTGCTGCAGGGGCTGCTGGCCCCCCGCCAGCACCAAGCTTTTGGAGTGCTGAAGTTGTGGTGTTGCTGCGGAGTTTCCTGTAGTCAACAAACAGGCTGGGGCTCTGGGCCTGGGAACCAGCTTGGCAAAACAGTCACAGAGCCAGGCTCAGAGGTGTGGGTGGGTGAGCTTCCAACCAGGCTGCCGCTGTGGGCCGGATGGAGAGTTCTGGCCCCTCTCCCCACCCTCCCACCCTGCCCAGGCCAGACCCAGCTTGGTCAGCAACTGTGGACAGCAAATAGGGGCTGGGCTCCTCTTGGAGGTGGAACTGCAGAGGGACCAGGGGCAAAGACCTAAATCAGGACAGACAGACAGACAGATAGATACACACACACTCACACAGGGTGGTAGGGACAGGGTGGGGTGGTTGGAGAGAGAGAGGGGCAGACAGACACCCAAGGCCAGAGTCGGAGTCAGGGAGAGGGAGGATTTCAAGGCCTGAAGGCCTGAAAAGGGTCAGGGTAGGGAGTCCAGGGCAAGGGCGGAAGAGGAATGGTGGGCTTCGGGTCCAGCTCCTCCAGAGGCCTGAGTGTGAGGGGGCGGTGCTGACGCTCAGTCCCGGCCCCTCCCCGTGGACAGCCGCTCACTGTGAGTGACACTTTCCTACTTGCTTAGCCGCATTCGGGCCTCCCAGGAGCCTGACTGGGGTGGTGAGAGCCCCCTGCCCTGCCGGGTGGTGGCAGAGTTGTGCCGTTGCCTGCTGGGAGGGGCAGCGGTGACTGGACCCTGAGGACTGGCTGGGTGGACGGGGAGGGGTGGGTAGTTTGGAGACAGGCCCCAGATGAGCCTGTGTCCCTCTGGGGACTGAGACCTCCCTGCATGCTCCAGAGCCCAGGATGGCCACCTTGTGGTGACCATTCCTGCCATCTACATTACTGCTGCTCTTCCTGGGAGAAAGAGGTCATCCCACTCAGGATGCCCGTCTCCTATCCCGTCTCTTCTGTCCCCAACGCTAGTGCAGGCTGTGGTAGTTCTGGGAGTGTGGCCATCCTGGCTCCCAACCCAGTTCCTCTCAGGGAAGGGCCCTTGGTGACAGCTGGGGGGCTCCCTGCAACTAGTGGCTGACCAGTTGCTGTGGGGCCATGTCCCTTGTTTCCACTTGGGACACTTTTGAAACCCAACCCAGCCCCAGAGTCCTGCCTCCAGGCAGAACCTCTCTCTCTGTTCCCAGAAGAGCGACAAGGAACTTGTCCCCTGTGGATTTGGCTCAGAGGGACCGGGCTCCAGCCTGCTGCCTGGCACCTTCGTGCTCCCACCAGAGTGGCAGGGAAGTGTGGTGGGTGAAGCTCTGGGCCAGGCTGCCTGGGTCACGCGCCAGCCCCCGTCGCCCCCCATTAGACGCTGCGTGGCTTTGGATAATAAGGGTGAACGGAGTTAATCTGTCCTAATGTGTTTCAAACAGAGTGGCCCGTGTCAGCTGTCATAATTATCACTTTTGTTAGTCCTGAGTCTCAGTCTGTCTCCTGTTGCTACAACAGAACAGGAGACTGGGTACTTTATTGGTGGTCCGTCCGGGGCTCGGCAGGCAGAGAAGAAAAGCTAAGAAATAAGGAGAGCAACGAAAAAGTATAGCCTCAGACTCAGTTGAGACCAGCAAAAAGAGTAGTAAACAAGAGAGCATAGCCTCTGACTCAGTTGAGGCCAGTTAAAAATTAAGCCGAAGCAGAGTAGCCGGCCAAAAGCCGAAAAAAGCCGAAGCGAGCCGGCCAAAAGCCGAAGCAGAGTAGCCGGCCAAAAGCCATAAAAAATATAGAGAAAAAGCCTTGAGCTTTAGTATAAAGAAAAAAGCCATGAGCTTAAAAGAAAATAGAGAATTAAATAGCATGGTAAAAACCATGCAGAAAAAAAAAAAAAAAAAAAAAAAAAAAGCATTGAGCTTTGGCAAGAAAGCCATAAAGAAAAATAAAGAAGAGGAAAAAAAAAAAAAAAAAAAAAAAAAAAAAAAAAAAAAAAAGTCAAAGCCGCTTATGCAATTGTGCTTAACTAGGTGCGTTAGCTGCTCCTCAGCATTAGGCTTCCTTAAAGCCACAGCACCTTCTCAAAAAGGGCTCAAATATCCACCCTTTCAAAAATAAAAGGTGAAAAGCTAGGTAGGGACAAGAAAATAGAGAAAATAGAACAAAAGCACCTTTTTAAACTAAAGGGAAGGAATATGAAGGAGCCCTAATTAGGAAGGGCTGTTGTAGCTAGCTGGAAGCCATGGGTTCCGCCTGATATGTATGTGACGCACCTGTAGGCACCCGCAAACCTGAAGGTATATAACCGGGTGAAAGCGGTCCGAGTTAGGAGAACGGAGAATTCAGTCAGCCGGGCAGTCACTCGGTCGGTCAGAAGAATCAGAGCGGCCAGAACGTAGGCAGAGCGGTTACAGAAGAGAAACCAGATAGAAGAAGTAATGACTGGTCAGAGTTAGGCCGAGACTCCTGAGGAAGACAGAAGACAGAAGAAAGAAGAAGGAAGACAGAAGAGAGAAGAAAGAAGCTCTAATCTTTCTCTAAGCTAAGCTCTACAAGCTAAGAAGCTCTATCTTTCTTTATCTTTCTTTCTACTCTAAGCTAAGAAGACAAGAAGAATCTTTCTCTAAGCTAAAATCTTTCTTTCCCTCTCTAAGAAAGTAGAAGTAAAAGTAGTAAAAGCTATACTCTGCCTCCGAGAATTTTCCTCCCGTGGCGGCGCCGTGGCTGGCCGTGACAGGCAGCTTACACTTTATGAAGGAAAGAAGCCGTTTAAGCTCATGATTCTGGAGGTAGGAAATTCAAGAGCAGGCGGCTGCCACTGGCCAGGGCCTGTGCTGCGTCCTAGCTTGCAGAGGAACGGAAGGCCAAGGGCACCCGGGAGGACACAGAGTGCGAGGGCCGGGCTTGTCTGGTGACAGCCCATGCTCGGGGTGGCTAACTGAGGCCTGCGTGAGGCCTAAACGTCCCTCACCTCTCACAGGCCCTGCCCCCTCAATACTGCACGTGGCGCATCAGATTTCAACATGCACTCTGGAGGGGACAAACCAGATCCAAATCCTGGCGGCTCGACATAGCACCTGGTCCTCCGGGTGGGGCGCGGCTGCGTGTCCAGCCCAGGGGAGGACACACTTGCAGGGCAGGGCGCTCTTTCCTGAGGTGATCTAGGAGTCCCCTGTGTCCCCTTAGCCTCATGCATTGCCAGCTCCTCACTTGCAGACAAGGCAGAGAGGGGTGGCCGTTGCTTCTGGGCAGAAGAAGACCCAGGCCCTGGTGTCCAGCTCCTGAGTGCGGCTCTGGCTCAGTCCTCCGTCTCCCAGGGCAAGCCTCTTCTCTCCCTGACTCTTGGGGTGTGTCCTGGTGGTCCTGGTGGCATCTGTGGGCAGGGGGTTGTGCTCGCTTGGGGATGGCCCCACACCGTTACCGCCTGCCAGTCCTGTTGCCGGAGGCCGGGGGCTGGCCTTGTTGGGTCTCTACAGGACCAGATGAGAGGTCATGGAGCTTCTGAGGTTGAGCCCTTGGCACCTGCCGACGGCACACAGTCTGCAGGGGCCAGTCAGTCGTAAATAACAACACGGAACAACCATGGCTAGCCCCTGCATCCCTGCCTCGGTCACCCCTCCTCAGGCCATTCCTGCGTGTCTGCCTCGTCCCACCTGGTAGTGGCATCTTGCTGCTCTCAGTTCTGCCCTTTCAGAGCTGCGCGTCCAGCACAGTGGCTGTGTGTAGCTGGCAGGCCACAGGTCAAACCGAGAGAGGCCACGACTTAAGATATGCCTGGGTTTGGAAGACGGGTTGAAAATAAGCTGGTTTCACCTGTTTCTTAATTGTTGCTGAAGGTCTTTTTTTATTTCTTGTGGTGCTGGGGATGGAACCCAGGGCCTCGTGCACACCAGGCAGCAAGCACTCTGCCACTGAGCCACTGCCCCGGCCCTCACCTGTTTTTTTTACCTTTTTTCATGAAGGCCAACGAGAAGATTTTAAGACTTGAATCATATTCCTGTGGGCAGTGCTGAGTCCAATGTTCACTCAGCAACCAGGGAGTCTTTTAAGACCTTGGTGAATACGTCCTGTCTCTGCTTATACTCTTTTAAGTGTTCCCATTTCACACAGAGGAAACATTGCATCCTGATGGCCTTCAAGACCCTTTGGGGGTAATCCCCCCTTTTGCTTCCTTGCTGATCCTCTCTGCTAACTACTACTACTAGTACTACTTCCTCCATCCTCTTCCTCCTCCTCCTCCTCCTCCTCCTCCTCCTCTTCCTCCTCCTCTTCTTCTTCTTCTTTTTTATTCAAAGTTGTCCTGCTAACTTCTTTTAACCACACTGGCCACCTGTAACTACTTAAACTTGCTGAGCTTGTTTCCACCCCAGGGCCTTTGCACTTGCAGTTCCCTTTGCTAGGAGTGAGTCCCTGTTTCTTCATATGGTCACTGCATTACAGATTTCTGCTCACATGTCCTCTCCCCAGAGAGGTCTTTTCTGTCCACAGTGGCAAAAAGAGATACCTCCTCGTTCCTCTCTAGTCTCTTATGTTGTCTTACATATGTGGCCTGGGGTTTCTCTCCCTGTGGTTCCTGGGCAGGCCCTTAGAGATCACCAGTTCAACCTCTTTATTTTACAGATGGGAAGATTTAGACCCAGGGAACGAAAGAACTTGCCTGAGTTACCATTAATTGAGTGTCTATTACATGCAATAAGGCTCACATCTGTTCTCTTGTGTGTTCCCACCGTTTCCTCCGTACTCTGACTTTGCAGATGAAGAATCTGAGGCTGAGAGAGGTGAAGTGATTTCTCTAAGGTCACACAGTAGGTGGGTGGACCTGGTCTGGCATTCAGACCTGCGTGATGCCCAGGCTTGGGTTGTGTCTCTTGTGATCTCCCAAATTCCAGGACCAGGGCTCCTGCGTCCCAGGCCGGGAGATTTTCTACATTGGCTGAAGCTTCTGCAGGTGGCGGGCAGTGACTGAGGAGGGTGATGGCAGAAATGGAGGGAGCCCCAGCGTCTGGTCCTAGTGTGGCCCCGCACAGAGCCAGCGGGAGGAGGAGGCGCCCGCCCTGCCAGGGCCCAGCCAGGGAGACCCCCAGCGGCTGGGCTCTTCCACCCGGGGGCTGAGCCGCCTCTCCGCCTCTGCCCGCCTGATCTGGGCAGAGCTCGGCTTCATGTATTATTAATAGCACTGCCAGCCTTCCTGTTTTCACGCTGATAACCTGCTGGGGAGGGCGGTGGGAGGCGGGAGGGAGCAAGGTGAAAACCCTGGAGCTTCCAGGGCCCCTCCTCCTCCAAGACGCCGCGCTGTGGGGCTGGCGCCGCCCCAAGTCTCTGAAGTTGGCTCCTAGCGCCCCTCCAGTCGGTCCTCGATGGGAGCTCATGGAAGGGGCCAACCTGCAGGGGAGTCCATGCAGGAGGATGGACCACGGGCTCTGGAAGGGCCCCATCCCCCTTCTGTTGAGGACACCAAGAGCTCAAATCGCAGTGGTCTCTCCAGAGGCAGATGTGCCCACAGCTGGGTGGCCCTGGGGCTCAGGGCTGTGCGTCCTGTGTTGTGTGTGAGTGTGTCCCTGGGTCCAGCCGTGCCTGGACTGGGGTGGGTGGAAACCGTCCCCTTTCAGCCAGGTTAGGGACTGGAGGTCACTTGCCAGGGCCAGCAGCTTCCAGGGGGCCTCCCTTCCCAGCTGCCTCTTCAGTGACGTCGCGCTGGTAGCTTGCCGTTGGCCAAGGTGGGAGCATTTCCACCTCCAGAATCGGCAAACCCCACCAGTCAGGGAGCCCCGACCCCAGAGCCGGTTGTTGCTTTTTCTAGCACAGCCCCAGAGCTCGTCCAGCCGCCCACCCTGCTCCCTCAAACTCTCTCCTCTTCCCCCTCGCCTAATTTTCAACAATGATAATGAAAGCAGTCATAATAATGGCTCACATTTATTGTACACTTACTAGTTATGAGTTCTGGGTCCGTTTGAAGAGTTTTACAAGGTTCATTTCATCTTCACGGCCATCCGGGGAGCAGGCGCTGTATCGCGGAAGCTTTTACCGATGAGTCACCAGGCACAGAGAGGGTGAGGAACCTCTGAGGCCACACAGCTGATTGATGGCACACCGGGGACCCACACCTGTCTGCAAAGCCTGTGCTTCCAGATCTGAGTCACCCCTGCTTCCATGCAAGGGTCTCTTGGGTAGTGCCCCGTGTAGTCTTTCTGACTGTCCCGCGCCTCCCTGGCAGGCATTCTCCGTCATCGCCCAGGGATGTGCCTTAAGCCCACGGAGCTGCCCTGTCTGTCCTGGCCCCGACTGGGAGCTGCTGGAGCACTGTTCCCGGGGCTGATTTATTTTGTGTCGCTGTACCTGGCCCAGGAGCAGGCACAGAGTCAGTTGCTGAGCGAGTCGCTCACAGCTAATCAGGGGGACCTTTGGCAGAGTCCCCGGCACCTTGCAGGTCCCCACATGTCTGATGCTCAGCGAGGGCTGCTGTGCCCGTTAGGGACCTGGCTCCGTCTCTTTGTGCTGATTGCCCTCCACGTGCCAGGCCTGGCCCCAGGAGCTTGGAGTTCTGGCGGCAGACACGACCAACAGACATCTTTGTCCCCTTGGACGAAGCTCGTGTTCTAGTGGGGGAGGCACCCAACACACAGGACCAAGAAGTAAAAATATAGAGCATTTAGTGACATGTGCTCAGGAGGTGCAGGAGCCCTGTTTGGGGAGATGACTTGAATTGTGGTTGACTATGAGCCGTGGAGATTTGGGCATTGTCGCCTTCCGTAGTCTCACGGGACTTGTCCCAGGATCTCGAGTGACTTGGCTGAAATTGCTGATCGGGTCAGCGCCATTTTTTGGTGGCGTGTGTGGCGTGTGTTAGTCGTTGTTAGAACCAGAGAGAAAAGTTATCAGAATAAAAAGCTGTTCGTCTCCAGTTTGCCTCTGAACTTCTTCCCGCGGCTCCATTGCTCCAAGCGCTTCAGGCGGCAACAGGTGGTGGCCCGTACGGGGAACTTCGGAGCAGACAGGTAAGAACTGAAAGGTCTCTAAAGATGGGTTCGAATATAACTGAATCCCAAGTGATAGAGGCTATACACGTCTGCTGCTACAGCTGCAGGGATCGCGGCCGCCACAAGCATCCCTGCTGCTCAAGCATCAAACAACCTCACCAACAGTGTGGCCTCTGCTCTACATACATGGGGCCTCCTACATCAACATGTTATAACAAATGGACATTTTGATCTTTCATTGTTTGAAACTTTACGGGACAATGCCTTGCGGGTATTTGTCTAGAAAATTCAGTGTGTTACTTGATGGAACTTAGGGCAGCTGATTTGTTTAAACAATTTGATATACTATGCAATTTGGCTCATCACCAAAAGGCTTGTCGCCTTAAAGCCGCAACATCTCCTCACAATTGGACGGCTGTTAGTCATCATACACAGTCGATCCTAAAGGGCTCCATTAGATGGCTGGTTAGCCAATGACGGGTAAGATCCCCAGAGGGGGACAACCTAAGACAGGCACAGTTGCACGGGACAGTCTCATGTGGCCGACATATCAACCTAAGACAGGAGTCAAGGGCACAGCCTTGATTATCCGATGACGGGTAAGAATGTTGGTTGCACATAGACGTCCTAGAGCATTACCTCTTTTAAAACAAAAAGGGGGAAATGCAGGAGCCCTGTTTGGGGAGATGACTTGAATTGCGGTTGACTATGAGCCGTGGAGATTTGGGCATTGTCGCCTTCCGTAGTCTCACGGGACTTGTCCCAGGATCTAGAGTGACTTGGCCGAAATTGCTGATCGGGTCAGCGCCATTTTTTGGTGGTGTGTGTGGCGTGTGTTAGTCGTTGTTAGAACCAGAGAGAAAAGTTATCAGAATAAAAAGCTGTTCGTCTCCAGTTTGCCTCTGAACTTCTTCCCGCGGCTCCGTTGCTCCAAGCGCTTCAGGCGGCAACAAGGAGGAAAGGAAAATAGCAGGAGGAGGGATAAGCAACCTCCAAGGGAGCTTGCAGCATGGATGGGTTGGTCAGGAGCCCATCAGACTGAACAGGTAACAGTGAAGCAAGCAAGGGAGCGAGCTGTGTTGTTTGCTGGGGGAGGAACATTCTAGGCAGTGCAAAGGTCCTGGGGCATGAACTTGCTAGGCATGTTTGAGCAACAACTAGGAAGCCATTGTGGATGGAATGGGGTGAATGGAGGAGGAGAAAATAGGTCAAAAAGTAGGAGTAAAGAGAAGCAGTGAGGGCTCTGCTTTCAGTAGCTAAAAATGTCTCTGGCCCCAGCACAGGCTTGCCTCTGTTGCCCCCATACTCCTATTAGTCCTGACTGCAGGAAGGTCCTGCCTCAAGTGCAGTTCAGGTGTGGAGCAGCACCTTCCTTGTCCTTCCTTGGTTTTGTGGCCGTCTCCCCGTCCCTTCACACCTCAGGGAGCACTGACCCCAGGTTGGTGCAGTTGGTGCCAACCGTGCACAGGCTGCTCCCGACACTCCTGCCCTCCAAACGCTCCCCTCCTCGTCCCCGAGGTCCTGCCTCCAGGCACGGCCTGGCCACGGTGACGCAGGAGAGGTCAGGGCCTGGAGAGGCTGGCAGCACAGGACACAGTGGCAGAGGAGGGGCGAGCCGGGGTGGGGCCTCTGTGAGCTGGGAGGTCTCCGGGGACGGTGCGGGGTCTCCTGTGGAGCAGGCGCCAGGGCTGGGGCCGAGGTGGTGCCGGGGCAGGCGATGTGTGGCCGGGAGCGCGTGGACTGGATTTATTTGCCCGATGCCACGCCCCACCCCGAGCCCTAAGTCCTCAATATCATAAAACATAAAACACCTAATAAATCTCCCCCTGTATGTTTTCTGCGTAGAATTTCATTACTGGTCTCGTTTCCAGTCATTAGGTTTTAGTCCAGTTTGGAGTCGTCCTGATGGCTGTGGAAATCAGGCCTGCACCCCGGCGAGTGCGCGCTCCAGGGAGAAACCAGGCCCGGGCCTGGGGGAGGTGGCAACTCAGGCCTGGACAGCCAGGGCCCACGTGGCCGCTGGGGAGGTGCCGGCTGCAGCTACCTGCTCGCCCTGGAAAGGGGAGAGGAGCTCTCGCTAACTGCACACCTCACGCACCTGGGAACACATCACCTCCATCTTCCCACAAGCCCTGGGAAGTAGGAATCACTATCACCCCCTTAAAGAATGGTACTGAGGCTCAGAGAGGGGACATCACCTGCCCAAGGTCACACAGCTCGGTCGGTTTGTACCTGGCACCGTCTGGCTTGGAGCTCAGGTTTATCTGACCCCAGATCCACCACATCCTCTGCCTCCTAGTGTTGTGGTTAGAGGAGACCATAGACGCCTAGCACGGTGAATGCCACCCTTCCACCAAGTGCTCCTTGGCTCCTGGCAGGGGCTGACCCCTTGTCGTCCGCTCCCTTACTAACTTTGAACCACTTAGGAGGCCTGTGCCACCTCCAGCGGCCTCCCATGCCCTGGCATGTGCTGTGCGGTCTGACATGGCCCCCAGGGCTGTTCATTCATGACCCTTCCCTGCTTCTTTGTGACTACTGAGTTACTACTTTTCTTCCCTTCTAAGATCTAAGCTCCACACGAGCGTCGAGGTCACATCTGCTTGGCTTACAGTCCATTCCAAGATGGAACACGGTATTCAGCACATAATAGATGATAAACGAAATTTGAATACATGAATGAAGTAGTGAATGAATGAATGAATGAAGGTGTCACCATGCCAACGCCTCCACTGTGCAGATCAGTTAGACTCCCAAAGCCCAGAGGAGCTGTGTGCGGGCAGCCTCATGCCCAGGCCCCAACTCAGGGCCAGTCTTGGCTTCTACCTCAACATCAACTTTAGCCTCGATCCAACTCAGAATCCAACCTCAGCCTCTACCCTTAACCCATTTCCGACCTTGACCTCAGCCCCAAATTTAATTTTCAGTTCATCTACAAACCTAACTGCAGTCCAAACCCAGCCTTAGCCTGCAGCCCAACTCAACTTCCAACCTCAGCCTCCACACCTAACCCACCTCTCCAGGCCCAATCCAGCCGTGAGCCCAACCTCACACCCATCCCTGACTAACCTCAGCCTCACTCCCTGCTCAGCCCCTGATCTGCCTCAGCTTCCTTATTGTCCCAGCCTCAGCCCTGATGTCAGTGCAAGTCCCTTCTGTGTCCCCATCCCAGCCTCAGCCTCCATCCTCAACCACATCCCAGACCTGATTGCAACCACAATGTCATCCTCAGCCTGAGCCCAGCCCCAGCTTCAGCCTCAGCCTCCATGCCTCCAGTCTGCCCTTCAGTCTGTGGGGTAGGGAGCAGCCACGGGCACCTGATGTTGGCTGTCCCAGGGGCCTGTCCTTCCTCCGCTCATGCCTTACGCTTGGAGGGCAGGCGCAGAGGGGTCCTCACACCCGTGTCATGGTTACAGTTTGCAAACCGCATGCACGGCCCGCAGTTCGAGGACCTCTCGGGCACGTGCAAGTGGGGCTCTGGAACACGCTGGCAGGTCTGTGGCTAAGGGGGTGCTACAACTCAGCCCTGTGCTGTCCCTGGTTCTCCCTGACCTGCCAGGAAGATGTCAGGGGCTCTCGGCTGGGTGTGCGTGTGTGAGCAGCACCCCTCCCTCTAGCCCTCAGCAGCCTTAGGAGGTCCCCACTAAGGGATGGGGACAGAAGCATTTGCAAGGTTTCCCACCTGAATTCAGCAGGACTTGTAGGGGAGAGAGACAGAGCAAGTGGGGGAGGTGAGGGGGCCAGCCATGGCCGGCAGGAAGCAGAATTCTCCTCTAATGGTCTGCTGCAAGGGGAGGGGAGGCTACTTAGCAACACAGGTGGGGCTGAGGCAGTAACAAGAGCCAGTGAGGGTCGGGGTCGTGGCTCAGTGGTAGAGCGCTTGCCTAGCATGTGTGAGACAGCGGGTTCGATCCCAGGCACCACATAAATATAAAACAAGTAAAATAAAGGTATCGTGCCCATCTACAGCTACAAAAATATTTTTAAAAAATAAAATAAGAAAACAAGTGCCAGTGAGGCCAGGCGCGGTGACGCATCCCTGTAATCCCAGCGGTCTGGGAGGCTGAGGCGGGAGGATCATGAGTTTGAAGCCAGCCTCAGCAATTTAGTGAGGTGCTTAAGCAACTCAGCGAGACCCCGTCTCTAAATAAAATAGAAAAAAAGGGCTGGGGATGTGGCCTGTTGATTAAGTGCCTGTGGGTTCAATCCCCAGCATCAAAAAAAAAAAAAAAAAAAAAGAGCGGGTGAGTCCTCAGAGACTACCATGGTCAGGGGCCCTCACGGTCTCCAGGGCTGATGGGACGAGGGGAGGAAGCAGTGTCACTGGAGCCCAGCGAGGGTTGGCGCTGTGGAGGGGGAGATGCCTGGTGCAGTTGTCATCATGGACAAATAGCCACCACCAAAACTGTTGCCCTGGAGTGGGGAGGAAGGGAACCCCAGGCCTCCCCCACCCTCCAGCCTCTGGTAGCGCCTCCCACCAGCTGGACCTGACCAGGGGCACCCAGGCCCTGCAGGCCTCTGGGGTCAGTCTCCAGGGGCCAGGGCAGGACCGAGAAGGGCAAAGGGAGGATCTGGGCCAGGGGACCCCCTGGAGGACAAATAGCAAGGAGCAAGAGTGAGGGGCGGGTCATCAGAGGCCAGCCACGGAGAGGTGGAGGTGAGAGCAGAGGAGGGCCGGGCCGGGCAGGGCAGGGGAGGCGCCTCGCCTGGGTCTGGGCGGGGCCGCTGCACCCCTCGGCTGCCTGTGCCTCCTCAGATCAACTTCTGGGAAGCGAGTGCCCAACGTTGGCAGAGTGCAGAGAAGTCAGCGAATACGCGAATGACAAACGCCCGGCCTCTGTCCCCAGCTCCTGGGAGAAGCAGCAGAGCCCCGGGGTGCCCTCCCCACCTCCACTTGGTCCCCTGCCTGGCTGCTCTCATCCGCCATGGCCTCTGCCATG
Organism: Tamias sibiricus; assembly: GCA_025594165.1. Lineage (NCBI taxonomy): Eukaryota > Metazoa > Chordata > Mammalia > Rodentia > Sciuridae > Tamias > Tamias sibiricus. Next base: position 31,971,595 of record CM046658.1, read on the forward strand.
CTTATGGAAACAGAGAAGACTCTCTCACCCAGCAGGTGTGAGGTCCAGCGTGACATAGATAACCCTGCAGAGCAGAGCAGGTCCTGAGGTTCACACAGCCTGCGTCCGGATGATTTAACGGCACCCTGCCCATGCCTCTGGGGAGGCAAGCTGGATGAGGCTCGGTGTTCCCATTTTATAGATGAGGAAACTGAGGCTCATTGGGAAGGGGCTTCCCAAGGCCATGTCACCAGTTAGTTGCGGAACTTTGAACTTGGGTCTAGATGGACCCTGAATCCTGACCTCACACTGAACCCCAAGTCAGGCCTCAGACTGGGGCCACCCCTGGAATATCCCTGAGGTTTTGAATTTTTCCAGGGGGTATTTTTAGGAAAGAAGGCTCACTACTGTTTATGAAATACTTCTTCTCTGCTGGGCACCATGCTGAGTTCTTTGCGTCAATTATCTCACTTAACCCCCTTAACAATGTCTAAGGTTGGTACTAGTGTTATTCTCATTTGGCAAATGAAGAACGGGGGCTCTGGGAGGTTAAGTAACCTTTTCAGCACGCCACAGCGAGGATGTTGGTGGAGCTAGGATCCAGACCCAGGTCTCTATTTCACTGTGAGGCTTCACTGCCTAACAAGGACCCGCTTCTAAAGACAAATGTCTTCAGAAACGTCCCTAAAGTTCCCAAGGAAGAAAGAAGGGATTCCAAATCCTGACTTTTCTGTTTGTGGGTCAACGTGAGATGTGGAGAAGCTGTGCCTGGGCGCTGAGGACCTGGTACCTTCCTCATGACAAGTCTCCTGCCCTCTCTGGGCCTGTTCCCTCTTTTGCAAGGGGAGGTGGTGGCCCCAGTGCTTTCTGGGATCCCATTACACTGTCTTCCCCACTGACTCTTCAGCTCTGAGGCCTGTAGCCTCTCCTTGTGCTGTTCCTCTCCACCCGTCTCCAGCTTCTGGACTGAGGCTCTGGCCATGGTGCTGAAGGTGGCCACGGTCCTCTGCAGGGGCTTGGAGGTGTGAAGGTGAGCCGTGTACCCACCTCGGGATTTGTGAGGGCAGAGGAGAACTGACCTAATTGAACACGTACTGTGTTCCTTTGCTGTTCACTCCACACGCATTGCCACATTGACTGATCCCAGCATCTCTTGAGGGAAGACATTATCATGGGGAAACTGAGGTTCAGGGCCGTGGGTCCTGCGCCTTCCGGGAAGCAGAAGGCTGCTCTCTGACGCTGGGTTTCACATTAGCCCTGGTTCCCAGGGATGGTCCTGGGACAATCCAGGGCAGTTGGGAACACAGTGGCATGCAGAAATGGTTGATGAAATTGTGAGGGAACGTCTGTTGACATTGATTCGGAGCCTGCGGCCAGAGATGAATGATTGAAACACCAGGCTTGTTAAAGCGAGAGCACGTTTGATTCTCTCCCCTGCACCGCATGCGATTTCGCTGGAGGGAAGTTAGCAATCAGCTAATTGACATTGAATTAACCATGAAACTCAGCCCGTGCCTTCTCTCTGAAGCGCTCTCCAGCAAGACTTTATCAAGGCTTTGAATTATTGATTATTACTTATAGCTCTGATGGGGTGATTTCCTTTTATTTGTTTTCACGTTGGGTGTCCTTCATAAGTGTCCCTGAGAGTGGGAGGCACCAGACGCGGGGCTTCTTGCCACAGAGCTGTGGGGAGAAGGCCACGTCCAGGGAGGACAGGTCTGGACTGTCCATCCTGCCCCAGAGAAATAAACCTGTATTTGATAAGCCACGGAGCATTTGATTTTTGCTTTTGCTGCTGTTACTGTAGCAAAGTCTCCCATCTAAGGGGACCACCAGGGGATCTGAGGCTCTGCTTGCTCCCCACACCTCATTCTGTCTGATGAGTCACGCTCACGACCTCTGCCATCCAAACCCCGTCTGTAAGGACTCTGGTTCCACGTCTACGTTAGCTCTTTCCAACACCTGAATTCTTCTAAGACATCTAAACCGAATAGCATTCTGGACCCTGTTTGTATATCCATGGGGCAGGGCGTACAAGCTCTCTCTCTCTCTCTCTCTCTTTTTTTTTTTGGTACCAGGGATTGAACTCAGAGGCACTGGATCCATGGGCTACATCCCCAGCCCTTTTGTGTGTTTTTTAAAAAATGTTTATTTATTTACTTTAGTAGTACACAATGCAATGCATTTATGTTTACGTGGTGCTGAGGATCGAACCCGGGCCTCACAAGTGCGAGGCGAGCGCTCTGCCACTGAGCCACAATCCCAGCCCTTGTGTATTTTTTTAGAGACAGGGTCTCACTGAGTTGCTAAGTGCCTCACCATTGCTGAGGCTGGCTTTGAGCTCGCGATCCTCCTGCCTCAGCCTCCCAAGTGATGGGATTTCAGGCGTGCGCCACCACTCCTGGCTGTACAAGCTCTCTCGAAAGTGCCCAGCTGTCCTTTTTGGGATTGTTCATGTAACTTGCATTTGTCTGGGCTCTACCCAATGGAACCCCACAGAGAGATTTCTTTCTGTTGTCCTCTGACAGCCTTTCAAAGATCTGATGTTAGGTATTTGGAATCTCTCATCCTCTGGGCCAAACATCTTTCCAACTCTTTCTCACAAGATTAAATTTCAAGGGCTGTGGCTGTGGCTCAGTGGTAGAGTGCTTGCCTAGCATACATGAGGCATTGGGTTTCCCCAGCACCACATAGAAAAGCTAAATAAACAAGATTAAATTTCAAGTCTTTTCCTCAACTTGGTCTCTTGTCGTGGGGACGCACTGTGTCTGGGAACCTCTGAAAATGCAGCACCTAGAACCAGGTGCAGCGCTCCAGGTCTGGCCTGAGAGGGATGCAGCTAAGCAGAACCATTACCTTCTTCAAATTGGGTATTAGACCTTTCGTGATGCAGACCAATAGCTTTGTTCAATGGCGGAGACACGGCTTGTGTTTTTAAAAAGGTGTCTGGTGCACCATGTGGTGAAGAGAGGTCAGATGTCATCTTTGCCATCACCATTGTCATCACTGTCATAGTCAGAAGGATCATGGGATTCTCAGCCCTAAGGCAGTCACAGGTGGGGAACTGAGAAGGTGCAAGGTCAAAGAGAGCCCTCAAGTTCAGGGTCTAGTCCCGTGCCCATGCCTGTAGCAGTGTCCCTCAGAGGATGCTCAGGGACCCAGGCCTCCTTCCCATTCCTCACTGAACTTTCATGCAACCGACATGTAGCTGGGCACATCTGCCAGCCAGTTCCTCCAGTAGAGCTCTGCTCGGTTCTGGCAGAAACCTGGACAAGGTGATGGGATATGAGGGCCATGTTTCTGCTGGGAGGTGTTCAGTGTGCAGGAGAGGGAAAGTGGCCTCTGGAGAGATGCTACATCACCAGTGGACAGCCCAGCTGGGTGCAGTGGCACATGCTCATAATCCCAGTGGCTCTGGAGGCTGACATGGGAGGATCACAATTTGGAGGCTAGCCTAGGCAACTTAGTGAGGTCCTAAGCAACTTAGCAAGACCCTGTCTCAAAATAAAAAGTAAAAAAAGGGCTGGGGATGTGGCTCAATGGTAGAGTACCATTGAGTTCAAACCCCAGTAGAAAATAAATAAATAAATATAAAATAAAATAAAAATAAAGTAGGCAGCACATATGGAGAGATGTCGTATGAAGATTAAAAAAAAAAATCTGCTGCCGGGCGTGGTGGCACATGACTGTAATCCCAGCAGCTGGGGAGACTGAGGCAGGAGGATTGCGAGTTCAAAGCCACCCTCAGCAATGGTGAGGCACTAAGCAACTCAGTGAGACCCTGTCTCTAAATAAAATACAAAATAGGGCTGGGGATGTGGCTCAGTGGTAGAGTGCCCCTGAGTTCAATCCCTGGTACACTCCACCCAAAATCTGCTTGTGAACCCCAGAACAATGTCACTGTGAAAATCCACACCATTTTGATGCTTAATGTGCTTGGGGAAGTTCAAGCACATTACGTTTTTTGAGCACTAAGCTGTTATCTAATGTAATCCTCATAGTTCTATGAGGTAAGGTTTATTATCCCCATTTGAGAGATGAGGAAACTGAGACTTACACAGTGTCTAGGCTGAGGATGCGAGTCCAGGTTTGTTTGCCTGCTTTTCCATACCTGACTTCCTTCAAGACTTGTCCTCCAGCTCAGGCTTTCCCTGCTCTCTGCCTTGGCCGATGTACAGTTTTCGTTCTTCCCTAAAACCTTTCATGAGCCGGGCGCGGTGGCGCACGCCTGTAATCCCAGCACTTTGGGAGGCTGAGTCAGGAGGATCGCGAGTTCAAAGCCAGCCTCAGCAATGGCGAGGCACTTAGCAACTCAGTGAGACCCTGTCTCTAATAAAATACAAAAAAAAAAAAATGGGCTGGGGATGTGGCCCAGCGGTCTAGTGCCGCTGAGTTCAATCCCCGGTACAAAAAAAAAAAAAAAAAAAAACCTTTCATAATCGTCAGGCACTGTGGTATGTTCAGAGCCTCAGTTTCCTCTAATGCAAAAGGGAACAGTAGCAGCACCGACCTCTTAGGACTGTTGCAATAACTGAGTTAATAGACATCAGGCATTTAGCACACTGTGTGACGGAGTTAGCAGTAGGGGTTTGTCATTAATATCACAGCCAATGTCGCGTATTGGTCCATGTGATTACCATGTTCCGGGCAAGTGCTTTACACGGCACATCTAATACTCAAGCAACCCTTGGGGCAGGTGCTGGAAACTTCTTTTGCAGCTGGGGAAATTGAGGCTTAAAAGAAGTTATGTGGTTGTTTGCTTTTTTAACACTGGAGACTGACAGATTAGGTAATTTACTCAAGATTTCATAGTTAGGAAATTGCAGTGTGGGGGCCTAGACCTGTGGCTTTGCTAGCCCAAGCATTTAGCCATTGCAGGGTACCACTGAGACCGCAGGAAAGATGTATTATTTTATGTCCTTTGGATGAAAAATTCTTTACAAAATACAGACTGAAAACAAAACGTTTTAAGAGGAAGGGTAGATTAAGATATAAGTAAAGACCTACCAGGCAGAAACTAACACAAAAGGAGGTGTGGAAGCTGCAGCCTTCCAGTGGCCCCAGGTAATCTGAACAGGTTGCAACCAGTTTGTTTCAGCTTGATCCAGCCTTGGCCAGCCCCGCACTTTTTGAGCTGGCCCTGACAGATCTGGTTTGATTGGAGATGGCTGGAATCTGTGAGATCTGGTTGCCATCGGTTGGGACCAGTCTGAACTGGATTGACCCAGTTTTGAGACCTTGTGTCTCTCCAGGTGGACGAGCCTTCCTGCGTAGGGCTTTGGGATCCCTTGCTTGGCTGGCTCTGGTTGGGACGCTAGCACAGGAGGATGCGTAAGTAAGTGGTTCTCCTTGCAGGGTTCCCCGATGGGCCCTTGGGGTCCCCCAGGTGAAGGTGGTAGCTGGCCGCCCTGGCTGCTGGGGCCCCTCCCCTTCAGCTTCCTTCTGATGCTCCTGTTTGGTTCTCTTGCTGCGTGCTCATCCCTGTCCCCTTCCTCTCTTAGAAGAGTCCCCTTCATTTTTTCTTTTTCGAGGCACAAACACAGGGGATGGGGACAAGCAGGCCTGAGCCCCCTACTCCACCTTGTGCAGCCATTCTGAAGTGTGGGTGGTGTCCCCTGCGATGGGTGATCAGTGCGTGTGGCTCGCTTCATTCCTGGACCCAGAAACAGATGTGACTTGCACCACGACACCGGCAGTTCCATTAAGCGCTGCTGTGTGTGGGGGCTGGGGGAGGTGGGCACAGAGGGCAGGTGTGGGCTAATGGGATGCCACATCGCATTACCATCCTGCAGAAACCGTGCCCCCTCCAGAGAATAACGAGGGCCAAACCAGCCTGGGGACCAGGGCCTCCTGTGGGCTGGATCCTGACCCCGGGGCTTGTGGCTCTGTTCCCAGCTGGACTGGGTGGCGAGGGAGCCATGAGATCCATCAAACCCATGTCAGAAATGCAGCACCAGCTGGGTCCTAAAGGCTGCAACCCCCAGGGCTGGCCACCTCCTGCTTCCTGCTAGCGCCATGCCTAAGGGGGCAGGGATGTTGGTCAGAGGACAGGGCACCCGCTTGGGAATTATGTCCTTACTACTCGAAGACACTTGTCCGATGCGTTGCCCCGGTCACAGGGAGCGGCAGCTGCTGGCACCCATGCCTGTCCTCACACCTGTGGGTCCATTCCTCCTGGAGAGGGGTCACGTTAGAGGGAAGGAGGGTCTCCTTGCTACTATTTTCACAATCCTCTTGGTGCGTTGCAAGCAAACTTTGCCCCAGGGGGTGCTGGCAGGACCTGGCCTGGTTCTCTTGCAGCCACCACCACTATCTATTGTGAAGATAGGGATCTCAGGGACCTCAGGATACTTCCCATCCCCTCCCTGGAGGGCAACTCTGGGTCCCCCAGGGGTGACCAGGACCGTGAAGGAGCGAGGTGATGGGCCCTTGCATGTTAATCCACAGGGGTGGTCTCAGAGGCCTGTATTGAGGTCCATTTTGTCCTAAGTTCAAGGATTGGATTCTCAGGTGCTGACCGCCGTGCCCAGAATCAACTGTGCCCGCAGACTGCCTGCTGGCGGGGCCCGGGAGATTGACTGTCCAGGAGCCAGCCGCGTCCAGGGACTAACTGTACCTGTGGGATGACTCTGCACAGGAACAACTGTTCCCAGAGACCCTTGGAGGACTTGTTGCGTTGGGCCCATCTGTCCCGGCACTGACTTGCTTACTGGGACTGTGCCCAGGCACTGACTGGCCTGCGTCTCCCCATGCCCACAGACGATTATCCTGGAGAGGATCTGCGCGGGGACTGGATGACTGCGCTCAGGGACTGTCTCCAGGGACTAGCTGTGTCCAGGCACTAGCATTTTCCAGCCATCAGCTGTGTTCAAGAGCAGCTGTACCTGGCACACCCGCTGAGCCCTGGGACGGGCCCTGCCCGGGGCTGGACTGAGCCCAAAGACAGATTCTATCCGAGATCCAAACCCCAAGCTGGGGCCAGGTACCAGCTGTGTCAGAAAACTAGCCATGCGTAAGGCCTGTGGGCCGGGGAGGCGGGGCAGAGGTCCTTTTGCCTGGACACAGAGGCATGTGCCTGGCACATAGGGTGCCCGGCTGCACGTCACCATGCCATGCCTTGTCGTGATACCATGGTGAGCCAGGAAGGGGAAGGAAGGGGCAGAGCTCTGTGTCAGCACATACCTGTCCTTTCTGCCCGTTATGTCGTTTCATCCCCGGGACAACCCTGTGGGGCAGGAGTCATCATCCCCATTTATGGGTGGTAAAACTAAGGTGCACAGAGATAATTCTTTTTGGTCTTTCTGGAACTTTTTTTTTTTTTTTTAAATATTTATTTATTTGCTTTTAGTTGTACACAATGCATTTATTTGTACGTGGTGCTGAGGATTGAACCTGGGCCGCGCACGTGCTAGGCGAGCACTCTACCGCTGAGCCACAATCCCAGCCCTTTTTTTTTTTTTTTTTTTTTAAATACTGGGATTGAACCCAGGGATGCTTTACCACTGAGCCACATCCCCAGCCCCTGATATATATGTGTTTTTTTGTTTTGAGACAGGGTCTTGCTAAGTTGCTCAGGGCCTCTCTAAATTGTCGAGGCTGACCCTGAACTTCTGCTCTTCCTGCCTCGGCCTGCTGACTTGCTGGGATTACAGGCGTGCGTCACCGCAGACGCCCGCTGACTCCAGAACTCTTAATCAAGATAACTGTGCATGCCGGGCGCAGTGGCGCACGCCTGTAATCCCAGCACTTGGGAGGCTGAGGCAGGAGGATTGCAAGTTCAAAGCCAGCCTCAACAATGGCGAGGCACTTAGCAACTCAGTGAGACCCTGTCTCTAATAAAATACAAAAAAGGGCTGGGGATGTGGCCCAGTGGTCGAGTGCCCCTGAGTTCAATCCTTGGTACAAAAAAAAAAAAGATAACTGTGCATGCAGTTATAGGTTGTGGTGCTGCAGCCGCTCCTCTTCTTATAGAGGAGGAAACTGAGGACAGATAGAATCCAGGCACCTAGTTTGCACTTGGCAAGGTCAAGCTGTTCACGCCAGTGGCTCTGACTTTCCGGGGAGGAGGGCGCTTGGCAGCCTGGTGAGAAGGGCTTCCTGCGGGCGGCATTCCGGGGTGCTGTCCTGGAGGCAGCCCATCTCATGACAAGCCCCCTTTCATGGTGCTCAACAAGGCCTCCTCAGAGCCACTGCTCGGCTGTGCAAACATGCACATCTGGGCTGCTGGCTGGCGCAGGGCAGCGGAACTCCCCACCGCTGGCTGGTCCTCCTGACCTTCTGGACAAAAGGAGCTTTGGCCGTGTGGGGGCTCCCAGGAACTCGGGGCTCTGGAGGGTGCACCACCCAGCCTTCCGCAGGCGGCAGCCCACTCCGGCGGCCCCTGTCATGGTCATCAGGGCTGGAGCTGAGGGCATGCCCTGCTCCTCCCCCGAGACCCAGCACCAGCCAGGACTGGGAAGGAAAGAACAAAGGCGGCAGGCAGAAAGGAACCGGGAGATGCCAGCACAGAAGTAACCCAGCAGCCAGCCGGGCCTCACCCCCATCTTCAGGGAGCTTATAATTTCGTGGAGGAGAAAGACAGATCAAGCACAAACAACACTGATAAATACAAAGTGTTCTTCGGGTTCTGGGCTCTGTTCTTGGTGCTTGACATATTTAAACTCATTTCATTCTCACAACAACCTTATGGGGGGAGGATACTCTTATTATTCTCATTTTATAGATTAGGTAGTCAAGGCACAGAGAGGTTAGGTGACTCACTTCAGGTCACACAGCTAGCAAGTAGCAGAGCCACGGTGTGGACTCAGCGTGCATTTTTTTATCCATGATGCACCTTTACAACCATCATCAGGGCAGTGACAGGATGAGCTGGGCTGTGGGGTGGGGGCTGCTGGGGAGGGAAATGGGATTTAAACTCAGGGAAGGATCGCTCTGGCTGCTGGGTGGAGGCTGTCACAAGAGTACAGATGGGAGATGACAGCCACGTGGCCTGGACCAGTGCAGGCAGTGGGCAGGGGAGAGGAGGCAGGTGTGGGAGGGACGCAGGGTGCAGAGTGGCAGGAGTAGGTGGCTGGGTGGGTGTGGGAGTGAGGTGAGGGGCGCTCTCCCCTGCCTGGCAGCCCACCTGGGCTCTCTTGCCTCCCTGGGACATGTTTGGGGCCTCGGTCATTGCTGGGCTGTAACTTCCAGGAGCACACCCAAGGGCTCAGGGGGACAGAAGGTCCGGGGTGAGCGTAGGAAGCCCTGGACGGGGCGTCAGACCCCATCTGAGTCCCGATGGCTCTGACAAGCCGTGAGACTCTGCGTGAGTCACGTATGACTCGGTACCTTAATGTCCTCTGGGGAAGTGACGCTTCCTCACAGGGGCTGTGAGAGACAGTGGGGACGGAGGTGGCCCTGGGGGTGGGGATCTGCAGTTCAGCAGCGTTGTTCCCTGTGACAGGGAGGTAGCTGGTGGGAGGCCCACGGGGCCTGGGCGCTCGTCTCCGAGAGGTTTGATGCTGGGCCCTTGGTCACCTGATCAGGGATGTGACACCCCCTCCCACGGTGGGGGGCAGAACAGCCAGAGTGGTCCCACCAGGCGGGTGGAGAGAGCTCTCCTGTCCTCATCTAGCCCCTGGGATGGACCTGGCCAGGAAGAGCCTCTCTGGGCATTCATTCCAAGTCCATTCATTCAACAAATGTTTAACTGAACACTGACAAGGGGCCAGATGCTGGTCCAGGGCTGCACGTGGGTGGACAGTCCTGGCTCCCCAAAGCTCCTTGTGCTGGGGTGGGGGTCAGTAACAATGAATGCGTGGACAGAGACTAAGGCGCCAAACCCAAACCCCAGTGATGCCAAAGAGAGCAGCGGGGGAGGGGCTTCTGCAGCTGAGGTGGTAGGGGTGGGGGGCGGGGGGGGGTGGGGACAGGTTGGCCAGAGGCTGGCTGGTGGAGGAGCTGGCAAGCGGAGGAGGCTGGTGAGGACGCAGGGAGAGGCGCGAGGGAGGAGAGGAGCCAGGTCGGGTCGGGCTTCTGGGGGCCTGGACTTTATTCTAAGAGGATGGATGGGCAGGCCTGGAGATTGGCAGCCGTGTGGCTGCTGTGGAAAGGGACTGAGGGCAGCAAGGACTCCGACGCCTGGCCGTCGGCAGCTCTGACTCCCGTCCCCGCCGCCTTACCTGCCCTCCACGTCCTCCCTACCCCTCGTCCAGGCGGGGTGTGGGAGCGCCAAGGATAAAGAGGTGTGGACTGGCTGACCGGCCTGGGCAGGGACCGGAGTGTGGGCTTGCCTGGCCAGCTCCTGCCCCCCAAGCAGGACAGGTCCCCCACCCCCACCCCACATGGGCTTTTGATTTAAAAAGTCTTAACTTTTTCTTTTAAATGGCAGCTCTGTGTACTGTACATGGTAATTAATACATTAGCATTTATGCAAAATACCATCACAGCCAGGCTGGTATGTCAGCTGCCTTCCTGAGCTGCAAAAATGTGAGCGCCCCGAGGTACCTTAGACAGGCCCCGCTCCCGGCAGAGAGCTCCCTTTGACCCTCGTCCCTCACTGCCGCGTCTCGGGGAGCGCGTCTGCGCGCATGCCTCTGTGTGCACCGGCCAGGGACCTGCTTCTCCTTGTGAGGGCCTGTGGCACGCATGCGTCCTCTGCACACGCACCTACATGTTGCCCGTGTTTATAGGAGTGCGCGGGTGCAGTAAATGAGGGTGTCCCTGTGTCTGCACAAGTGCATAGTTGTCTGTGGTTCTGTGCGCGTGCGTCTGTGTGTGTACATCTCCGCATGCTTGTGTGCATCATTGTGGGTCTGTGTTTGTCCCTAGGTGCATGCACGTGGATGCTGGTGTCTGTATGTCTGTATGTGCCTGGCCATCCGTGTGGGTCGTGCACACACACGTATATGTGCATGGCTATGCATGTGCATGTTCATGTGTGAATCCATGGCTGCTCTGGTGTGAATAATGGGTCATTAGGCATGTGTGGGGACTGCTCTTCGTGTCTGTGACTCTGTGTGTTGGTGTGACTATGTGCACACCTCTGTGTGTGTTTGGTTCGATCCGTGTGCATTCCTTGCATGTCTAAGTGTGAGTGTGTATGCACCCATGTGCACTAGAGCTGTTGTGGAAGCTGCGAGGCAGTGGAAGAACAGTTCTCTGGAAGCAGTGACATCTGCATCCACCTCTTGCTAGCTCTGTGGCCTTGGGAAAGTCATTCTACCTCTCTGAGCTCATTTCTTCATCTGTAAAACGGGCTGATGAAACCCACTCTGCTGTAGCTATGGCAGTGGTATTCGCTGGACATGGGGCGCCTGCAGCCAGTAGGAGAGATGAACCAAGCAGCAGGAGGGCCACCCAGGTCATCAGGGTGACGGCACAGGCCAGCCCAGGGCCCTCTGTGGAACGCCATTTGGCCTGGGTAGGAGATGGGGTGGTGTGGGGTTAGAGGACAGCTCTGAAGAGGTGACCTTTGAGAGGCACCTTGGAGGATGACCAGGAGCCCATCAGATGAAGAGGCTGAGAAGGGGCCAGCCCGAGGGAGGGCAGAGGCGGGTTGAGACACCCAGGCCCTTCAGAGTGGCTGGAGCACAGGCACCAGTTGGCAGGAGTGGGAGCGCTGCCCAGGCCACCCAGCACCGCGGGTCACAGGGTGGTGGGGTGCCCCTGAGGGTCTCGGTGGAGGAGAGACGGCACCCCACTTCTCCAGGAGGAAGGACTAGCAGGAGGTGAGGCTGGCTGCTGCGGTGGCCTGGGGGGTGGTGAGGCCCAGCCTGGGGCAGCGTGGAGGGGGTGGGGGTTGGAGGGTGCTCCTGCGGCGCCGTCAGCGCTAGGTAGAGACTGGTTCCAGGATGTAGTGAGGGAGGGGAGTGCAGAGCCAGCGGCGCCCGACCTGTGGCTCCAGCGGGTGGATGGCGTGACGATGTTCACTGGGACGGTGGGCACGGGGGAGGGGGAGGGGTCTCTTTAGAAGGAGGGCGACAAGCTCAGCATCTGGAGTTTGAGTGGGACGACCTTCATTCATTCATCCACACGCCATGCTTCAGGCGTCTGAGGGACCAAGAGCAGAAGAGCGTCCTAGCGGAGGTAAAATCAGGTGCCAAGGCCTAGGGGCAGGAGAGGCCCTGGGGCTTGGGAAGGAGTGTGAAAGGCTCAGGAGGGTGGCAGCATTGTAGGGGGAGGGAGGGAGCCGAGGCCCCCGCCAGGGTCTGTGGTGGCCGAAACAGGACACACACTTGGGGAAGAGGGCGTCGAGGCCTGGGGGAGGCATGGGTTTGGATTTCAGGAAACCTTCTCTTTCCTCTTCTTGCTCACCCCTACAGCTGCGGGATCCCTGCATTTCTGATCTGGGAAGCGGGGCTCATGACCTGTGCCGTTGCCACACGTTTGTGAAATGGATGAATGCTGGTAAAGCGTCCCTGCCTCTGGGAACTTGCGAGGGAGCAGGCACAGAGGCAGCACCGTGGAGGGCACATGCCACAACCATGGGAGGGGTGGGGAGGCAGTAGGTGCTCAGTGGTGCCCAGAGGGGTCTGAGGGGCTGAAGGAGGAGTCTGACCCACCTGTTGGTAGAAGATGAGGTGACTCCCAGCGGGGTCCTCTGGGACCACTAGGAAGCAGCCAGGTGAACCCAGGAGGGAGCATCGTGGACATCGGTGTGACAGCCTGGAGGCCTGGGGGGGGGCTGGGGGGGGGAGCTAAGTCATTAGCGGGGCTGTGCACAGTGAGGGGAAAGGGCAGGGAGGCAGCCAGGGCCATATCACAAAAGACTAAGGAGCTTAGCTCCTCCCACAGGGAATGAGGAGCCAGGGAGAACTTGCAAGCTGAGGCATGGCTGGTTAGCTTTGCACTTTACAGAGATCTCTCTGGGTCTGGGTATTGGGTCCAGGTGGAGGGAGGCAGGGTTAAAGCCAGGGAGGGAGGCAGTGGCTTAGCCTGGGATAATGACCGTGCTGCCACAGCTCTTAGATTTATTCTAAGGCATAGGGCAACAAGATTTTTTTTTTTTTTTTTTTTAAGGTTTTTTAAAAAACAGAATTGCAAGCAACACAGACCAGGCGGCTTCCACCTTCCACCCCACGCTGCCCTTCTTTTGCTCTATCACCTTGGGTTGGTCAAATCCCTCAGCTTCTCAGGCTTTAGGTGGTTCTTGGGTAAAGAGCCACGTTTGTGAAAGGAGGGACTTTGGGAAGGGCTTTGTTTCACCTCCTGGGGTCCTGAGGCTCCCCTCAGGGCACAGGAGGGATTCTGGGTGGGAGGCTGCTGCCTGCCTTCTCCTTCCCCTCCACAGGGGAAGGGGAGGAGGGTGAGGACAAGGACAAGGACGAGCTCATGTATTTTCATGCCGAGGCCTCCACACTCGGCCCACAGTCCCAGCTCGCAGAGGCTGGGAGGCCGCTCCGGAGTGGAGCCGACTCTGCTATTGTTCAAAATGGAATTGGTCCCAGGAAGCTCGAAGCCTCCGAAAATCACCATGAATTTTGCAAAACAGCTCTAAGGCGATAAAGCATGTCAGAAGAATCAAATGTGGAAATCCTTATTTAGACACCCCACTCTGGACAGGCACGGTGCCCGGAGGAAGGACGGGGCAGGGCCTAAATGCTCCTCTCCTGCAGTCTCGGAGGGTCCTCAGCTGCACCGGAGGAGATGACCCCCTGGTCCCTGGCTTTTGCCCAGGTCATCTGCTCTCCTCAGGTTCCAGCCCCTTATAAAGCACCCCCACCCTTTCCCAATGCACCTATACATTTTTTTTTCTTTTGAAAGCAGCTTTATCATTTTGTAAAAAAAGAAAGAAAAAAAGAAAAAAAGAAAGAAAGAAAAAAAGGGTACATATGCTCATTGCAAAAAAAAAAAAAAAAAAAAAAATCAGACAATATGGAAAAGTTCAAAGAAAAATGTAAAAACCACCTCAGATTTCACCAGCCAGAGATAACCACATAGCATTTTGGTGAACGTCCTTCCAGACTTCTCTCTGTGCATAAATATACACAAATAGATTCCACGTATGCATTGCTACCCCGAGTGAGATCAGACGACACATGCTGTTCTGTCACCTGTTTTTTCCCCCTCACTCAGCAATATGTCATGGACATCCTTCATGTCAATTCATATATATCCACCTCATAGTTTCAGTGCCTGCATCATGTATATGGATGTACTGGTCCACGGGTCTGCCTTACTTTGCTGCTTCCCCAGCCTCTGGGGATCATGTTCTTCCAATTGTTTTGCTCTTATAAACAGCCCTGCAGTGAACATCTATGTGCTTATATCTTTGCACATTTCATTTCTTCATTCATGCCACAGACGTTTATTGAGAATGTTTTAGGTACCAGCCTACTGCCAGGTGCTGGGGATAGAAATGATTCACAAACCAGACATGGTCAACCCCCGCTCTTATGGAGTTTATGATGTTGTGGGGAGACAGAGTCCAGCTCCTGTAGCAGAAAGGATGGCAGTTTTTTTTTTTTTTTTTTTTTTTTTTGGTAAAGAGTCTATGTATGAAGCAGTTACATAAATAATTATCCAGTTAGCAGTTGATGGAAAAATTCACATAATGGAAAATTCACATCCTGGAAAAATTCACATAATGCATAGGCTCAAGTACTGGTCACAAGAGAATTAAACAAGAGAGGTCGTCATCTAGGCTGGGGAATCAGGGAAAGCCACTCGGGGGAGGTGACATGCATAGGCTCAAGTACTGGTCACAAGAGAATTAAACAAGAGAGGTCGTCATCTAGGCTGGGGAATCAGGGAAAGCCACTTGGGGGAGGTGACATTCAGATTGAAGGATGAGCAAGAGGCTGGGGTGTGGCTTGTGGTACAGTGCATGCCTGCTATGTTCAGGGCCTGCCTGGGTTAGATCCCCAGAATCATGAGAAAAAAAAAAAAAAAGAAAGAAGGAAAGAAAAGAAAGATGAGTAGGTTCATGTCAGGGAGCAGAATTTTCACTTATTAACATATGGGAAATTCCTAAAAATGGAATTGCTGGGTTGACCAAAGGGTAAGCAGAGCTTGCATTTTTGTCACATATTGTAAATTGTTCCCCACAAAGGTTTCACGAATTTACAGTCCCATAAAGGGTGCTCCGGGAGGTTGTCGCGAAGATTCAGTGAGAGAGCCGGCTCCGGGTTAAGCGCGTCGCTCGCACACAGGAAGTGGGCCGGTGGCTCCGATGCCATTATTATTATAATTATCTTTGCCAATCTAATCAGTGAAAAATGATATCTCATCTTTGTTTTTAACCAACGTGTCTTTTTTTTTCCTTCCCCGACTCTGCAGGAAATTGAGCCCTTGGGGGGAAATGAGCCATCTTTCTTCCTTAAGCCACCTTTGGCAGAAACCTTCCTGTGTCCCTTGGGGAGGCAGGAAATGTCCAGGGTCCCTGGCCTGCACAGGGTCCCATCCTACAGCAGAGCCCCTGGATCTTAGAGAGGACTTTGAGTCCCCTGTGGCTCTCTGGGTTTCCAAAGGCAGGCGCCAATCAGAGAGAGGGAGTGGTGGGGGGTGTGTGCGGGACCTGTGGGGGACTGGTGGGTGTTGTCCCCAGGGGCACGGCCTGCAGGGGCTGGGGTTCTCGGGAGGGAGGCAGAACGCACAGGCCATTAGGGGTGCTTAGAGATCCCAGGTGCTTCTGGATGATATTAATGCAGCTATATGAATATTAATAGCACGTCCATTAATATTAATGACAATAATAAACAAGTGTGAGGATTATTTTTAAAGAGGACTGCTACTCCAGCTGTTGCCTCCGATCATTAGGAAGCCTCTGAGGTTCCGGCCTTCCTCTCCCCAGACCTCTGGTGTGACTCTGTGGCACCCTGGCGACCTTGGCCTGGGCAGGGCCTTAGCCCAAAAGGACATGTCCAGCACTTTGGATAGAAGAAGAATCAATACAGGAGTTTCCACTCATGGAGCAGGCAGGGGACAAGGAAGGACCGGATCGGCTTGTACATGGGCAGCCAGCTGCAGGGACTCTACATCTGACCCTCTTGGGCATAAGGCCCTGCCGTCTGTGTCCCCAGAGGAGTGTGGGCAGGGGGTTTGCGAGGGGCCACTTCCTTGGAAAGGTGGTGAGAGGAATTACCCTGCTAAAGTGGTCATGAATTATAGAAAGGAAGAGGGGGGAGGAAGGCCCAGAATATCATATGTGTAAATAAACCGGAGTGGCGGCCAGACATGAAAGCCAGCCACCAAGCACTCCGCCCACAGAGCCCCTTCTCCTGTAGACCCACCCCCGCCAAGGGCCCCAGCGAGTCACTTACAACCTCCTTCTTCAAAGGATTTGTTAATAAGTCAATGACGGAACATCTAAAGGGGAAAAATATTTCTCTTTATAGTTGGAGATAATTGTCCCAGGAAAAAAAAAAAACAACAAACCTTTAATTACAACTCACATAGAGAAAGCTTGATTTGTGGGCAGAGCCCAAATGCTGAGGAGCTGGATGTAAAATATTTGTAATATTTAGGGAACCTAGAGTTTTACATAAAAGTAAACAGCATTGCCTGAAGGCACAATTTCCAGCAACACAATAAAATGTGCAGTGAATTTATGGCGGCCATCCATTAGCTCTTACCAAGGCAACGTCGCCCCTATCTGTCGTCCATCATTATAATAGAGGGTTAATGCACCGAATTTACATAAAAAAGTCATATTGTCTGCATGAATTATTTACACTCGAAGCTGTTTTTACAGCTTGGTTTCAAGCTGGATTCTGGGAGAGATTCTGCCAGTAAATTACTCTGTGGAGACCTGGTTCTATAACTGTGCGCCGGAGCCAGCAATGAAAAGAAAGGGAAATGGGCAGGCCCTGGCGGGTCGTTGGTGCTGACGCCTCCAGGGTGGGGGTTGGAGGCAGCCTCGGAGGCTTCAGGAGGCTGTGGGACCTGCTGCAGATGGAGTTCTACCTCTTGGCCTGTGGCTTCCTGGTTGCTGCACAGTCGCCCACGGGCTCAAAGCTGGCCGAGGCTTAAGGAATCCTGGTAACCCCCCTGGAGGTGTCCCAAGGCTCGTGGTGGCTGAAGCCTCGGTCTTTTAGGGATCAGGGTCTTGGAGAGGGAGAGTAGCTGAGTTTGTTGGAGCAGGGGCCCAGCTCAGCAGCATGAGCAAGACCCATCATCCCCATTGTACAGATGGGAAGACTGAGACCTGGAGAGGCACAGACAAGAGGCAGAAAGCCCATTCATCCCCAGGCAGGGACAGTTTGGACTGGCAGATACAGTAGGATTGGCATGGGGCACTTCTGGGAGGACATATGGAAAGTCCCCACGCCTCCCGTCTCCACCCTCATTCTGTCTTTAAAGACCTTTGGTTAATCAGAGTTGGTTTTAGTGGTTGGGCTGGAGTGGGATGAACTGTCAGGGAACTGGGTTCTTATATTCTCTTTCCTTTGGGGCCTGGGGGCCTGGGGGGTCACTGCTCATGTTTCCAGGTGACATGGCTATGAGGAGCTGGTCCTGCAATGGAAAGACCTGGACTTTTAACTCCATGTCAGCTGTATAGCCTTGGATGAGGTTTAGGGGCTCAGTTTCCTCATCTGTGAAATGGGATGTCTGGCCTCAGCACCCCCAGCCACCCTGAAGGAATGGTGAGAGGCTCAAGGGGGACACAATGCTTTGGGAGGCTTGTGGTGTGCTACAGGCAGGGCCTCAGGTGACAGGGGATCTGCAGAGGGAAGCACTGAGGTCAGGGTGGATAGAGGGAGTTGAAGAGAAGATTGCAAGATGGACAGACAGACAGAGAGATGAAGCCAGACAACAGACAAAGAGGTAGGAGAATCTGGAGATAGGGACACATGAAAGAGCAGATGCATAGGAACAAAGAGGAAGGTAGAGAGTGGAGGGAGAGGTGACAGCACGGGGAGGGGGAGTTGGAGAACGGCTGCCTGGGCCCTGGATCACGAAGAGGCCCGGTCCCTCGGGCCTGCTGGGCCTCCTCCCTTTATCCAGGCCAGGAAGGGCCGGGATCCTCTCTGGGCTGCAGGTCCTGCCTGTTGTCCCTTTGCTGTCCTGCAGCCGGAGGAGGCCAGAGCTGAATGCCGGGGCCCTTCCCCCACACCTTGTCGTCCTGTCGCTGCACTTGGGTCTGGGCTCTTGCAGCAGCCACAGCAGGTCCCAGGGGCCTGGAGACAACAAATGACTCCCTGCTGATGGGCTGCTCGCCGCCTGCCCCCTGCCAGCCTGTTCCCCCGCACACGGGCACATAATCACACGGGGCGCGGGAACCCTCCTGCCCGTGGTGGGATGATTTAAACCTCAACTTTGCTTTGCTTTCTTTCATCCCCCCGGAGAAACAAGATTTAGATTATAAATTCCTCTGTCTTCCTGGTATCCTGCACACACAGTTGCACAGACACGCAGAGACACTTGCTCACACGTTGCAGACGCCTCACGCATGCGTGCACAGGGTGTGAACACTTACAAACGGGCCCACCCACTCCCGGGCCCTAGTGCGCACGGTCCACGCAATGCACTGGTGTGCACACTCAATTCCCGGCCACAGGGCAGGTGGGAGGGAAATCCCTTGGTGGCTGGAGCAGCTGTGACGTGTGAGGTGGGTGGCAGACGAAGAGACAAGGATGCCTCAAACAGAGACCTGGAAGCTCTTCACCCCTGTTTCATGGGCGAGGGGCAAGAGGTTTGTGTTCCTGCATGGGTGTGTGCACCTCTGTGTGTGTCCCTGTGTGCAAGTGTGAGTGTCTCTGTTGAGCGTGGAGGTAGGTGTCTATGGGCAGGGGGAGTGGGTAGTGTCACTCAGAATTGGAACTGGAGTTATGTCCCTGGTGCTGCTGCTATCAGCAGGACCAGCTGTGGCCTCTCTGGGCTTCTGCTGGTCCCTGAGGGTCCCTGAGAGTCCTGGCAATTCTGACTTTCTAGTTTGTGGAAACTTGGGGGTGTGTTTCTCAGAGTCAGGGGTTCGGGGGACCGTGTGTGTGTTTGGGCTGGGTGTGTGGGTGGGTGTATTTGTGTGTGAGGACGTATGGGTGCCTGTGTTTGTACTGTGAGTCAGGTCAAGCCTAGCACGAGTGTGCGTGAGGTGCTTTGGGCAGCGACCTGTGGGTGGATTTGTGGGGTGAGGACAGAGGCCATCTTTGCTTAACATCGCACAGCCCCCTCCTGTGGTTTGAAAGTCCTCATCAACATTCATGCTGAAATGCCGCCCCTGTCATGAAGTCTTAAGAGGGCAGCAGCTAAAGCTGACCGTGTTATTTGGAGGTGGGACCTATGGGCCGAGACCAGGGTTAAATGAAGCTGGAAGGGTGAGGCCTAATCCTGAGGAACTGTGAGGAGAGACCTGAGCTAGGACATTTAGTCACTCTTTTTTTTTTTTGGTACTGGGGATTGAACTCAGGGGCATTCAACCACTGGGCCACATCCCCAGCCCTTTTTTATATTTTATTAGAGAGAGAGTCTCACTGAGTTGCTAAGTGCCTCGCCATTGCTGAGGCTGGCTTTGAACTTGTGATCCTCCTGCCTCAGCCTCCCAGATGCTCAGATTACAGGCGTGTGCCACCATGCCTGGCCATTTAGTCACTCTTGCTATATGGTGCCCTGTACCACTTGGGGACTCTACAGAGACCCCACCAGCAGGGAGGACTTTACCAGATGTGGCTGCCCGACCTTGAACTTCCAGCCTTGAGAACTGTGAGCCAAATATACGTCTTTTCCTTATAAATTTCCTGGTTTGTGGTGTGCAGTTATAGCAACAGAAAAAGAATTAATACACTCCCCTCTTCCTCTTCTGCTTTACTGTCCTCCAAGCACTGGTCATTGCCGAACATACCAGATCTTCCTCATCTTTTTTTTTTTTTTTTTTTTTTTTTTGGTACTGGGGATTGAACACGGAGGTGCTCAACCACTGAGCCACATCCCCAGCCTAATTTGTATTTTATTTTGAGACAGTGTAGGAGCCCTGTTTGGGGAGATGGCTTGAATTGCGGTTGACTATGGGCCACGGAGATTTGGGCATTGTCGCCTTCGGTAGTCTCACGGGACTTGGCCCGGGATCTCGAGTGACTTGGCCGAGATTGCTGATCGGGTCAGCGCCATTTTGGTGGTGCGTGCGCGTGTTAGTCGTTGTTAGAGCCAGAGAGAAAAGTTATCAGAATAAAAAAGCTGTTTGTCTCCAGTTTGCCTCTGAACTTCTTCCCACGGCTTCGTTGCTCCAAGCGGCCATCGCTTCAGGCAGCAACAAGACAGGGTCTCACTGAGTTGCTTAGTGCCTCACTTTTGCTGAGGCTGACTTTGAACTCGAGATCCTCCTGCCTCAGCCTCCCGAGCTGCTGAGATTACAGGTGTGCCCCACCGTGCACAGCTTTCCTTAATCTCTCTTGTTTGTGATTTTGCTGGAATGTGAACTCCCCGAGGGTAGGAATGTTAGTGGTTTGTTCATGTCTGTGTCTTCACTATTTGAATCGTTCCTGGCAGAAGGGTGTTGTGAATGTTCAAATAATGTTAATCGAATGCATGAATGAATGAGTTTACCATCCCCCTGAAGGGTTCCCTTGGGTGTCCCTCGTCATGAGCATGGACCACTCTACTTAAAATTACCCATCCTCAGCCGGGTGCGTTGGCGCATGCCTGTAATCCCAGCACTTGGGAGGCTGAGGCAGGAGGATCGCGAGTTCAAAGCCAGCCTCAGCAATGGCGAGGCACTTAGCAACTCATTGAGACCCTGTCTCTAAATAAAATACAAAAAAGGGCTGGGGATGTGGCCCAGTGGTCGAGTGCCCCTGAGTTCAATCCCTGGTACCAAAAAATATCACTGCCCTCCCTCCCAGCCCTCCAAGGTGCCCATCTTGTTCTAATTTTTCTTCTCTCCATATTACCTTCCATACACTAAGTGACTTACTAATTTATTTTTTATTTACTCTTCGACGTTTTGTCGTTGGTACCCTGTTAGGACGGACGCCCTCACGAGGGGCGAGACTTTCCCTGTTGGCCTCTGCTGTCTCCCCAGGGTCTAGTAAGCTCCAGGCACACAGCAGGTGCCCCACCCATGTTTACTGAACAGGTGGATGGATTTCTGCGAGTCATGAGGGGCTGGGTGGACGCAAGGTGTGGTGGGTGTGACTGTCAAGGACTGCGTTGTCGTTGTGGGTGACTGTGATGGGGAGCAGGTTGGGGTCCTCTGAAGCCGGGGGTCAGTTCTCTGATGGAGGCTTCTCCTTCCATCGCCCTGCTGGAGCATGGTTAAGAATTTGCATGCAGACCCATTGACGCGTTCCCCAGAAATCCCTGGGAGTCCTCCCCTCCACTGGCTGCTTCCCTGGTGGCCACAGGCCTCGCCCCAGTCCCAGCAGCCTCTGAGGGGTCCGGAGGGTGAAGACTGGTGGCCGGTGCTGGCGGGGCAGCTGGATGGGGCAGCCGGACTCAGTATGTGGATAACCTGGGCTGCAAGCTGGGCAGAGGAGTCTTGGGGCCACTTGGCAGGTGGGGTCCTGGCCATGGGGGCCCCGGGGGCCACGGTCAGCTCAGAGGCACTGGAGTTGAGCAGTGGACGGCTGAGCTCTGCGGAGGGGTGGAGAGGAGGTTCTGCTGGCCTCGTGCTCGGCTGTGGGGGAGTCAAGGGCCCAGGCATCAGGCAGCCAGGTGGCCGGCAGCATGAAGGTGGGTTCTGGGACCTGGGCGAAGAGCCCACCGTCCTGTCTCCAGGGAGTGACAGGATCTATGCCAAAGTCCAGTCCCTTTCCACGTGGGGGTGGGGGCACGGAGCTGCTGGGAGAGGGGGTGAGGAATGGTGGGAGTGTGGTGGAGAACAGCAGGACCCAGAGGGCACTCTGCCACGTGGAGCTTTGGGTTGAGACCCAAAGGCAAATGCAACCGGCTGGAGACCTGGTCCCCACTTAGTCCACATTTAGGAGACATCAGGGCCGGACAGAGCTATCTATGCTGACTTTCATACTCACCAGCTGTGTGACCTTGGATGGGCTATTTAACCTCTCTGAACTTCAGTTTCTCCCTAGGTAAAATGGAGATACTCTTTTTCCCCTTTTATTCTCTTGGCAGGATTGGAAGGATCAAGCTGTCATTACTACAAATATTATTTTTATTAAAAAAAAAATCTGTACAGGCCATGGAAGGGAAGACTGTTTTGACAGGACTTCAAATAAAACAGACCCAGGGTTTTGTCTGATCCCAAATCAGCGTAAGAGTATGGATGGTGAACTCAGTGACACTTAGGAGACCGTGAACCCTGTAGCCAGTGTGGATTCACAGAGACCCAGGTGAATCTTTCAGGGAAGAAAATGAGCCAGCGCCAGGTGGAAAGGAGCCTCTTATTTACTGAGCACCTACTGTGTGCTGGGTATTTCACACGCCGTCTTAATTCTCACAAGTTTGCGCCCTCGATGTCACAGTCTCTGTTTTACTGATGAGGAATGGAGTTCCGGGAAGTTAAGTGACCTGCTCAAGACCACTGGAGCTGGGGTTCAAACTTGGATCTGTCTGAGCCTTTCTGCCACATCACGCCACCTCCAAAGACACCGGACAGTCTCTCCTGACCCTCGAGGACGTGCGGGATGGCTGTTGAAGCACAGAGGTGGCTGCCATCTGGCTGAACGCCTGCCACAACGGCTCACCTAGTGGAACGGGCTCCGTCTGCGGGACAGAGGCTTCAGAGGCCGCCCTGGGGCTCTGCCTCCCATCCTGTTCTGACCCGTGGATGCCAGCGACCCAGAAGGAGACGCAGACAGGTGAAGGCCTAGGACAGGAGGAGGTGCCAGAAAGCTCCGAGGGATAGACAAGAGCTCGGACAGCAGAATCAGAATTCAGAAAAGATCTCACCAGGCTGGGGGTGGGGGGAACCAAGGTGGATTTACCAGGATGAAATATCAAGGAATAAATGCTGGGAACAGCCACTCGTGAGAAAGAGATTTAGGAGCCCAAGCGCCAGCCAGCTCAGGTGGAATCAGTATGCCGCATTCATAGAGATATGGTGTTTGGAACAAAGGAGGAGACCACCCTCCTGCCTCCGCCTCCTCTCTGCCCTGGGCCAGTTTCTCTGGTACGTATTTGAAGGCCTGGCGCTGTTTTCTGTTTCTCAGTGCTTCCTGTTCTTAAGGCAGGCAGAGCCCTTCTGGAGTTTGACCTTTGAACTCGGAATGACACCTTTCTAGCCGGGAAAGGAGCTGCAGGTTTCCTGAGATTTTGTCTGAGCAGCCAGTCTTGGAGTTGGTCTTCATGGCCAGCTACTGTCATTCAAGGGAGAGGGCAGGGCTGGGTCCTGAATGTCCCGGCGCTGGGAGGGGCCTCAACCCCTTGGCCACCAGCCAGGTGTTTCCACCCCCTTTCCAGCTGTCCCCTTCCCTTCTCAGGGCCTTGCTCTGGGTGGCCGGTGGTGTGCCAGGGCCTGGCAGGACTGGCTGTGCTCTGCCGGAGGCCGGGCAGGAGCAGGGGCCGTGCGGTTGCTGAGGCTGGGGCTGGAGCTCCATGGAGCTGGGGCGTCACCTGCCAGGCTGATGGGGCACAGGAGGCGCCCGGCTGGGGGGCACGCTGCTGAACGCGGAGGGCCTGCTCCCTCTGAAAGGCGCTCCTCCTGGCAGCTGCAGTGAGGGAAGCTGTTGAGCTTCCCTCTCCTATGCCAGAATCTCCGCCACTTTTTCCTGAGAAAGAAACAGGGCTGCAGACAGTTTTACTCGTTAAATACTTCTTTTCCTCTTGAATCTGTTTTTGTGATTTTTTTTTTTTTTTTTTTTTTTTTTTTTTGCATGAGCGGAAAAGTAAAACGGATGATATTGAAATAAACAAGGCATTTGTGATAGGAAGGTTAAAGCAGATTGTTGGGGGTGGGGAGGGGGGCTGGGAACGCCCCGCGTTTCTGCACACAGGCTGCTCATAGCCTGTTGAGGACGGGAGAGAGAAAGCGCTCACGTCTGCCCACCTCCCAGCCCCGGGGGTCTGTTTCTCCAAGTGTCTTGGGATTGACAGTGGGAAGGGGATATCCTTCACCAAGAGCCTACTAAGTGCCAGGCCTGTAATATGGGTGCGCTCCGTTGGCCCTCCTGATACCTGGTGGCAGAACGTATTTTACAGACTGGGGCAGCTGAGGCTCGGGTAGACTCAGGGCAGCTGGTCAGGGACACCCAGAGCTGGGCTTTGAACCTCCATCCTTCTGACCTTGGGCTCTCCTTTGTTCCCCAGAGCAGTTGTAATTTGAGCTGGGGGTTTTAAAGGGAGGAGAGAAAGAAGAGGAGACACTGGCTGGTCCTCTGCAGCGGGCATCCTGTCTGGTGAGTCTGGACAGGACCTCGACGGCACGTGCCGGAACGTGTCCTGGCTGCTGGTGCGGACCATCATGGGGGCTTGGGGAAGGGCGTGGGTGGGCGGGGCACGATGACCAAGATAGATGGTCTTCGTGGAGGCCGACAGTGAAGGCAGGAGAGTGGGTCTGGCTTGGGCGAGAGGAGGCCAGGTGGCCGCGGTGGTTGTGGACTGAGCCTAGGGGCTGGCAATGGGGGGTTCCGCTTGGAGAGTCGTGCAAATGAAGGGTCCTAGGCCGGAAGCCAGGTGCATGGTTCTTGCCCTGTCTCTGCCATTGACTTGCTGTGTGATCTTGAACAAATTCTTCTCCCTCTCTGGGCCTCCAAAGTTCCATCTGCAAAACGGTGGAACTGGACCACAGAATCTCTGAGGATCCCCGTGAAGACAGAACATGACTACGGAATCCGGAGGGACTGGGCCATGAAGACTTGGCATTTAGAATCATAGAGTGTTGGGACTCACAGGGCCTCAGGGGTCATCTACCTCAACTCCCTTATTTACATCTTGAAGGATGAGTAGGAGCCATTGAGGCAAAAGAAGGGAGGCTGGGAGGGAACAGAGGGCGCCCCGAGCGGAGGCTCAGTGTGAGCCGAGGCGGAGGGGGACACCAGGCAGGAGAGGAGCTGGGGCCAGACCTGGGCGGACCACGGGGCTCCGCCTGGACCCTCTGGGTAATGGCACTCAGTACAGGGGAGGGCGTGCCACTCGGGTGCCATTGCGAGACCCAAGGTGGCCGCTTGGTGGATCTGCCAGAGGCTGGGAGTGGGCATGGGCCACAGGAGCGCTGAGGGCCAGGTGGGAGCTGGTGTGCCGGTGAGAGATGGCGACGGTCTGAGCTGGGGTTGAGGCGGGCCCCTGCCCCTGAGGTGCAGGTGTGGGACGGACGGACGGACGTGTGGACGGGTTGAGGTGGACGGTGAGGAAAGCCGGGACTCCAGGTTCCTGGCAGGAAGCGGGGGGGGGGGGGGGGGCACCGTGTGGGAAGGACCCGAGCTGTGGTTTGGATCTGGTGTGCGTGAGGTTCCGGGGACGGTGCGCAGTCACCCGTCCATGTATGGCCTGCCTCCTGTGGCTGTTGGCCCAGAGGACAGACAGAAAGTTCTTCCATCTTCTGTTCTTCAGCATCTCGCAGGAGTCCACCCTCCTCCAGAGACTGGAGACCCTGAACCGTGTTCCTGGCACCGACTTTGCTCTGGGGGACGCGGAGCTGCGGGGACAACGTGGACTTCACGCGATCGAAAAGCGACAGATGTCAGCCTGAGCGCGTTTCGGTGTGATCTCGCGTGTCAGGCGGGGCTCACGCGACCTCCGAGAGGCAGGGCTGTGCTGCAGCGGGGTCCACGGCTCACAGAACTGAATGAGGGCGTCTCTTCCCAGCCTTCAGTGACTCCCCCGGCGGCTTGAAATGGACCATGTGGGAATATTTACACCACGGCCATCGGTGGTGCTGTAACCTGCCAGGGCTCTTTTTTCTTCCCACGAGCTGGTTGTTAAATATTTGCCAGCTCAGGACGCGTAGTGACTGCTTGCAGAGTTATGGTTAAGAGGATGAATGTGCAGCCCCTGGCACAGGGCACCCAGGAACACACTCGCCCTTGGTGCACAGTAGGTGCTTTGTGAGCGCAACTGACTTCTCCTCTGACATCTCCTTCATCAGGTAGAATGACTGCTTCGTGTGCTCAGCATAACACCTTCCCTCCAGCCGGTGACAGCTCCTCTCTCCTCCAAGGCAATGTGGTCCAAAGGAAGCATCCACCTTCCTCCTCCCTGGGCCTCCACAGAGCGGTGGAGTCCAACGGGTGAGGATGTGGGAGTCTTGTGGGTCTAAGGTTGACTCTTGACTCTGCCCCAACTAGCTGTGTAATGACCTTGGGCAAGTTATTTAAACGCTCTCAGCCTCAGTGAAGTCACCTGTGAACTGGGGGTGGACGTGCCCCCCTCATTAAGTTGTTATGAAGGCGATGAGGTAATGGGGCGTGAGCGCCTGGCACGGGGGCCTGCAGTTGCAGTGAGAGATGGACCAGGGCTGGCCTCCTCCCCCCAGGAGTCCAGCAAGGACCTGGGGCTGGGCTTTGCAGCATGTGAGGAGGGGAGGGAGGAACTGGGGCAGCAGCCTGTGGAGGGAGGGGCCTGGTGGAACATGTAGGTCGGGAGAGGCCGTGGGCCGCGGGACCCCCGAGTGCATTTGGCATGCGGTGGAGGGGAACTCCCCTGGCCGCGGTTCACGCTCCCAGGCCTCACCGGCAGATCTGCAGACAGACGCCGTCCTCGGCTCGCCTCGTGGGTTTCTGGGGCGGCTGTGGCAGCCTGGGCTGCCCTGATTTACCGCCTGGCCCCAAGCAGATTAAATCACCCAGAGTCATTTGAATTTTACCTGGCCTTGTCACACAAATCTTAAAAACTGCTGTCTGGCAAGAAAACTTTCTCTGTACTTTTTGGAGGAAGACTAAAAACCCTAGAAATTGAGGGGAAGTGGGATAAAAGAGGTGGTTCCGGTGCGTTTGGGGGTTCTGTATGTTGGGGTCAGGCCAGAGTGAGTTGTTAGAGGAGAGAGCGGGGTGCGTGTGCGTGTATGAGAGAGAGAGAGAGAGAGAGAAAGACGGGGGCGGGGGGGGGGACTTTCCCTGGGCATTGTTGGCCCTGGTGGTGTGACATAGGGCAAGTCACTTAACCTCTCTGAGTCTCACAGAACTGTGGCAAAGGTCAAAAGGGCTAGCTTGTGTCAACTTTTTTTCTAGACTTCAGTACGTTCTGTGATAACTAGTTGGGAAGATGGGACAAGGGACTATGTGAATAAATTATGTACGGCAGTGGCTGCAGAGAGCTCCAGGAGCCTAAGCGGGGGTGGGGCGCTTTGCCAGAAGTCTGGCGCTAAAGGAAGCCGAGGTCCCAGGAGAGTGAGGTGGAGGGAGCTGCGGGGCACTGAGCTCTCCTCCCCAGTGCTGCATGTGGCTCTGGGGAAGGGTCCTGCCATCAAGAGAATCCCCGCCCCCTCCCCACCTCGGCATGTTGGTCGTTTCTAATCCAATCACCCCCACTCCCCTGGTCCAGGGATGGGTCAGGTTTCCCAGTTGGTGTAGAAGCTCAGGATTTTTGCTAGATGGCAGAGGAAGCAAACCCAACCTCCCTTCACCTGGATTTGAAAGAGGAAACGTGTGGCTCTGATTTCTGGCAGGCAACTGGTGACTAGGAATACTGACCTGAGAATATAGCCAGTGTGTGGAGGTGGGAGGAGCCTAGACAAGCACAGGAAAACAGAGTCTCAACCTTGATCAAACCATGCCTGAAAGCCTGTCGCATCGGGAGTATTTAGCAAGCGGACTGTCACATCTGCTTCATTAAAACTGTTTGGATTTCATTTTGTGGTACTTGGAACAAGAAAGCTGATGGAGGGATCTGAGTGGGGGCCACTGAGAGCCTGCTTGGTATCAGGTAGCTGGTAAGGAGGTCATTGGGTTGGAGCAAAGCATTGGTAGGGGTGTGTGTTAGGGGTGGTGGCCACAGGGCACGGCAGAAAATGAGACTGGAAGGAAGTTTGGGGTTGAATAATGAAAGGATTCAAGTGCAAGTCTTAGAATTTGGACTTGATTCTCCAGGCAATGGGGAGTCCCTGGAGATTTGTGAGCAGAGCAGGGGGAAGGTAAGTGATGTGAAGGACAAGTCGGGGCTGAGACTTTAGAAAATTATCATTTACTGACACCAAATATAGTTCCTGTATTATCTCACTTAGTCCTCAAAACAGCATGAGGCCCATCCCCTCACCTGCTCTTGTTTTAAACTGAGTGGTATGTATGTATGTATGTATGTATTTATTTATTTATTTATTATTTTTTCCTTTTGTACCAGGGATTGAGCCCAGGGGTGCTTAACCACTGAGCCACATCCCCAGAACCTTTTCATATTTTATTTAGAGACAGCATCTTGCTAAGTTACTCAGGGTCTTGCTACGTTGCTAAGGCTGGCCTCAAACTTGTGATCCTCCTGCCTTTGACTCCTGAGCCACTGGGCATAAACTGAGTTTTATCTATCTATTTATCAGTCATCTACCTACCTACCTATCTATGCTGATGATTGACCTCAGGGCCTTGCACATGCTAAGCACATACTCTACCATTGAACTGCATTCCCGGCCATATCACTGTATATATTGGATTGAACCCAGGGGTGCCTTACTATTGAGCTACATTACCATACCGTTTTATTTTTTTGTTTTGAGACAGGGTCTTGCTAAGTTTCTGGAGCTGGCCTTGAACTTGAGATTTTCCTGCCTCAGCCTCCTGAATCTCTAGGATTATAGACATGCGCCATCACGCTCAGCTCCAGTCCTATCAATATTTTTAAAAATTTTTTATTCTAATTTGTTATATATGGCAGCAGAACACATTAAAATTCATATTACACATATAGGAGCACAATTTTTCATGTCTCTGGTTGTATACAAAGCATATTCACACCATTCGTGTCTTTATACATGTACTTAGGGAAAATTGAAAATCCATATGCAACAAAATGAAATTAAACCCTCTCACCATGAACAAAACTCAACTCAAAATGGATCAAGGACCTAGGAATTAAGCCAGAGACCGTGCATCTAATAGAAGAAAAAGTAGGCCCAAATCTCCATCATATCGGATTAGGCTCCTACTTCCTTAATAAGACTCCTATAGAATTAATAAATGGGATGGAGTTAAACTAAAATTCAAACTAAAAATCTTCTTCTCAGCAAAAGAAACAATCAGGTGAATAGAGAACCTACAGCTTGGGAGCAAATTTTTACCACTTGTCTATCAATATTTTTAAAAGCACTTTTTCTGAAGTGCTAGGCATTGCAATTAGACAAGAAGATTAAATAGAAAGCATAAACATTGGGGAGAGGAACAAATAATCATAGACTGCAGATGAGATTGTTATTTATTGGGAAATCTGATATAATTTCCTGAAAAATAGTTGGTAGAAAAATGGAGCTTAGTAAAATGGGTAGTAACAAAACAATGTGCACGAATGAATAGCTTTTCTACTTATATAAAATGACTCTCTGGAAGGTAAAATAGAAAGACTCATCTACAGTGTCAAGAAGAAAACAGAACACAAAACACCTGGAATTAACCTTTACAAGAAACTGTAGCATTACATGAAGAAAATCAGAAAACTCTTGAGACTATAAAGAAACTTGAATAAACATGATATATACCTAGTTCTTGGGTGGAAAGATTTAATACTATTAAATCATGTCAGTTCTCCTTGAATGAATGTACAAAATTAAGATAACTCAATCTTTATCCCAACAATTTTTTTTAAAAAAATTGGCAAAATAATTACAAAGCTAATTGGGAAGAATGAAAGAATGTGAGTAGTTGTGAAATTTCCAAAAAGTAAAAATTATGAACACTTATCCAATATTAAAAATGTTTTATAAGGGACAATAATTAGGATTTTTGTGTCAGAATAGACAGATCACTGAGACAGAATGGAGACTCCAGAAATTGACCCACGTCTTTAAGGGGGTTTTATGTGATTTCAATTGATTTGGGGAAATATGGACTATTTTATAAATCGCACTTGAGCTGGGTTGATGGACCAACCTATGTGGCTCAAGCTCTTTCCCACCTCATTCCAGAAAGACCACCACGAAGACCAAGCTGACCTGCACGTGAATACATCACCCAAAGGTAGGAAGGTTTTCTAAGCATGTCAGGATATTCAGAAATCACAACAGGAAAGAATTAGTAAATTGGACTACTTGAACATTAAGAACTCAAGTACATTACAGAACATTCTAAGAAGGAAGGGGGCTAGTGGAAAGATATACTGGACAAAATTTAATCTTACCTCTAAACATGCAAAGAACACTTACAAATCATTAAGAGAAAGACAAGTATCAGAAACATAGGCAAAGGATATGAATAGGCACCTTACAAAGGAAATAACTACAAAGGGCTTTAAAAAAAAAAAAAAAAAAAAAAACCCAAATAGCCAGGCACAGTGGTATGGTCCTGTAATCCCAGGGGTTCTAGTGGCTGAGGCAAGAAGGTTGTGAGTTCAAAGCCAGCCTCCGCAATTTAGTGAGGCCCTAAGCAACTTAGTGAGACCCTGTCTGAAAATAAAAAATAAAAAAGGGTCTGGGGATGTGGCTCAGTGGTTAAGTGCCCCTGGGTTCAATCCCCAGTACCCCCCCCACCAAAAGAACAACAAACAAACAAACAAAAAACCAAAAAAAAAAACCACCCCAAACCAGTATCATTTGCATTGGTGTTTATTTGGTCAAACATGAAGGCTAACAGAACCCAGGGCTGGCAAGGGTGTGGGCAGACAGAGGCTTGGGAGCTGCTGGTGTAACGTACGCTGTAAGCTTTCCAAAGGATGGTGTGGCAAAGTTAGAAATAGTGTCCCCTTTGTCATAGCAATTGCATTTGCCAGCTTTTATTCCAAAGAGATAATTGCAGAAATGAGCAAAGAGATATGCACAGGAATGTTTATCACAACTTTGTTTATGAGAGTAAAATCTTGACAACATCCTAAATGATCAATAGAGACCCAGTAAAATGAAGTATGATGCATACAGACAATGGAATACTACGAAGTAATTAAAACAATTTTGTAGAGCTCTATTTATTGACATAGAAAGATGTCTATGACATATTGTTGAGTGAGAAAAGCAGGTGTCAGCGAGAACAGTATGTATAATACAACTCCTCGACTATAAAATTATATACATGCATCTCCATGTGTATATATGCATAAGAGAGATGTCTGGAAGCCTGTTCACCAAAATGCTAGGAGTGGTTGTATCTGGGTGGTAGGATTTTTACTTTCTCTTTCAGGTTTTTAAGTATTCATTTGATTTTGTTTTTATGAGGATATGTATACCAGGTTTTTCAATCATAACAAATAATAAAGCTATTTTTGTTTTAGAACTGAGATAAATATTAAATAGGAAGAATCAGCACTGGGCAATTTAAGGGCAGTGGTTAAGGAGTCGAGATGTCAACCAAGCATTTGATCTGCAGTGCCTGGAAAGCTTATCAATCGCCAGGAGCAGATGATTCTGGAGGGAAGAGGAGATGCTGGGCTTTCAGAGTTTGGGTCTGTGGTGGCAGCGTGGGCTGTAGGGCTGCCTTTTAGGGGGCCCTTCCCAAGGACAGGGCGGAAGTGCATCATCAGGAGCCAGTGGGGCCTGGTGACCAAGCCCTGGATCACGGCCATGCTGACGAGATAGGAGAAGAGTCTTGTGCCCAGGGCACAAGAGCCTCTCAGACGTCTATCCAAGTGGGGCGAATTTCCAGAGAAAGGTCAACCATAGCTAATGGGGCAAAGGCCCAGAGGCCAATGAAAGACACGGGGCTTGACAAATAGGAGTTTGTTGGTGTTTTCAGAGAAAGTAGGGCTGTCCATTGCCCCGTGCAGGAGTGAGGGAGTTTGTCATGGGGGAAAGGAGAGTTCGGGTGTGGGGAGCAGATTCGAGGGAAAGGGACAGAGACTTGATCAGGGATGGTGATAGCTGGAGTGCGTGCCACCCTGCCTGTTCACCGTCCTGGCAGGCATCACTAATCATTCGCGGAGCTGGATGAAGTCTCAGTCTCCCTCCCAGTAGCCAGTCCAGGGAGCCACCACCAATCTCTGGGAGTTGGCAGGTGAGGTGGGCCTCATCCAGGCCTGGACTTGAACACATACTTGAAGGATGATGGGAAGGAATAATGCGAGGGGCAGTTGCGGGAGCCGGAGAGTGGCGCCCTGGTGGAGCGGGCCCTCATCCATGCACGTATGCACCGCAGGCTCATGTGCAGAGGTGTCCAGCTGGGACCCCAGGATGAGCGGAGCACGGTGCCTGTGAGTCTGAGCTGACTAGATGTTAGAAAAGTTCATGTTTTGGGTTATGCTGTGAAAAACCCTGACTGCGGGCGAGCTACTGGTTGATGCACAGATATTTGGGGGCTCACGGTGGCCTACCATCTGACTGCCCAGGAAAGGCACGGCAGGCACCATTGTCTGGAATACCAGGCATGAGACGTGGCTCGTTGGGAAAACTTTCAAGGAAGACAATGTGAATCATACTGTGCTTTGGTTCCATCAGTGGGAACCTGGGGCCTGGATAGAGGAGGTGAAGGCTCTTCTGTACTCTCAGTGGCCAGACGAGTCTGGAGCAGTGGAAAAATGTAGACACCTGGACAAAGTTCACCTTAAAAAAATGACCAGATTCAAGGGAGGCCCATGTGTCACGTCCACCTAGAAGAAACGCCAGAAGGAGTCTGGGCCAAGGAATTAGATGTTTGCTTTTAATCTGCTGAAGCAATGTTTCCCTAAAACACGCTCCTTTGAATCTTAGTTTCTTGACGTTGTTTCACAGAAAAGGGTTTTGTGAGCAAAGACGTCCATAAAGTGTGGCGTCAACCAACAGTTCAGCGCAGGCGAGCACGGTAAAGGCTCTGAGAAGTCCTGCAGCAAAGATGTGTTGAAGGTACAGTAGCCCCAAGCTTATTGGGCCACAGAAACATTTTTAATTGAGCACCAGTTTACCTCCTGCAGAACTAGTGGATGACCTGGGGTAGAGAGAGTAACGTGTCCTGTGTGTCCTCAGGGATAATGTTTAGGCCACAGTGGAGACAGGGCAGAGAGGCAGGTTCTGAGTCAGTGGGAGGAAGAGCCACTATAGAAGTTTTTAACTGTGCAAGAGGCAGGAAAGGAATCCCAGCTTCTGGGACCTCAGGCAGAGCCTGGGCTTATCAGGGATGCTGCAAAAGGGAGCCAGGCTCCAGGTGGAACTTCTGGGGCTCCATGACTCCTGGGAGAGGGCTCCTTGGCTTCATTGGGGGGGGGGGCACTCCTCCCGCAGAGCCTGTAGCCTCACTTGGGATGCTTGAAATGAGCAGCCTGTTAAGGTGAGATGTGAACACATAAATATCCTCAGTAAGTCCCAAACTTTACATCACAGGAGCAGCAGCTGGGGACGCCCACAGCCCTAATTGCTTTTCTGTGCTAGGGGAACGTCCTCTCTGCAGCGCTGCTGCTTCTCCCATTCACTTAGGTAATAACTGGAGGGAGCCAGCTGCACCAGACTGGCGGGCAGGGCACGGGTGCCCCGCGGAGCTGCAGCCACTCTGCTTTCCTGCTGGGGAGCAGGGTGCTGAGGATGGGAGGCTGCCCCTCAGCCCCGGTTCTGATCTCAGTGGGTCCAGACTGAGCTGCTGGGATGGGATGCCCCGCCCCCAGGGACTCGACCAGTGCCATTCAGAGCAGCAGGAAGGACCTGGCCAGGTGCTGGCATGGGGATGGGATGGGTGGAAGAAATGAGTCCCTTGGACAAATGGCTCACGGGGCCTTCTCTGAACCTCATGTTGGGCTGCGACACTGATTGATTGCCCCGTTGATCAGCCACAGGCCACCCTCAAATCTCACACGCTGGAGTCCAGGGTACCTTTCAGGACTACAGGGACAGAGGACTAGAGACTGTCCTAGGGAGAGGGGGTCAGGGAAGGCTTAGTGCCACAAGAGACAGTAGGATTGGCCCTTGGAAGTGTGTCTGGCCCAGAGAAAGGGTGTTCTCTTCTGCAAGATGCAGCCAAGGTCACTGTGGATTTCCGGGCCCCAAAGTGACATTTGCCTTGTCTCCTTGCCTTCTGGCCCCTAGTGACCTTCGAGGACTTGTGGAGACCCTCTTGAGATTTCTTTAAGGTGGTCTCAAATGCGGGGCCCTCAGCTGGGAGTGGCCGGAATGCATGCCACTGGAACCCGGCTGGTGGCCAGTGGCGGTGGGTTGCCCTGGGAGCCCTGAGACGGTCCAGCGGGAGCCTGTGAGTCTTCCACGGGGCTCGGGGGCGGGGCTGCGGCCCAGGTGCTCTGCCCACCAGGCTTCCTGTGGGTGGCAAGTGAAACTTTTCTTCCTGGTTCTCTCCCAGCAGCCGGCCCCATTCCCCCAGCCCCAAGTGGCGGCTCCTTGGGCCGGAAACAATGTGCTTTCTCCCGCCTTAGAGTGGAAGTCAGCAGTTTGGCACCGTCTGGCTGGCAGCCTCTGCCGGCTTCCTTTGGCACTTTATTGGCAAAGGCGGTGACATTTCTTTCAGTTGGGTGGGTGGAGCTGTTATGCAAACTCCCGCTCTCCTCATTCGCCAGATGAATATTCATGACTCAGGCAATCTGTACCAGCCAGACTTTCCTGAGGGCGGCAGCTTTTCTTCTCTTCCTCTCTCTCTCTTTTTCTTTCTCCTTCTCTCCTTCCCAGCTCTTTGGAAAGCTGAAGTGCAGCTATATTTAATTTACAAATACAGAGCTATTTAGCTTGCCTTTTGAGGTGCAGGCACCGGGGAGGAGGGGCTGGCTAGTGGGAACAGTGGCCGGCCTAGGGTCCTGGCCTTGTGCCTCCAGGCCCCAGGGCCCAGGCCTGGGAAGCCTCGTGGGCTTGGGGCTCCCTTTGAGCTGGGTATCTCGATGCCCCTAGGCCTGAAGCCACCAGGCCTGCAAGTTCAGTGGCTTGTGCCACCCCAGCCCACGCTGACCTCTGAGGTCGACGTGGAAATTCCATATCCCACCAACATACCACCATTCCCCTCCTGGGACCCTTTCGTAGCTCCCCCAGGCCCAGCTCCAAGCTCTAGGTCGAAGACCAGAAGGCCGTTGGGCACGTGCTAGTCATTGGCTTTCTCTGGAAGGAGCCAATCCCAATTTGGGGTCCCATTCCTTGGGGACCCACCGCTGCCTTTCTAG
Source organism: Tamias sibiricus (assembly GCA_025594165.1). NCBI lineage: Eukaryota > Metazoa > Chordata > Mammalia > Rodentia > Sciuridae > Tamias > Tamias sibiricus. The sequence goes on from CM046658.1 coordinate 32,006,509, forward strand.
GCAGGACGGTGACCTAGCTTCCTTTGTCTCTTCCCTGAAGAGGCACCAGAAATTCTGGCAGAGGGGTCAGAATTCCCAGAATTTGCCAGGAAATTTGGTCCTAGGGAGGATGTGCTCTCGTGAGTATGTCTTGTGTGTAAATATTTACGCACAGCTTAAGTGAGTCTGTATGCCTACATCTATGTTCAAGTGTTTGAGTGTGTGTCTGTATGTGTAAGGGCGTGAATGTGTATGTCGAGGAAAGTCTGGGAATGTTTGCATGTGCGAATGTGCCTCTCCAGTTAGAGTTGCGTGTGTACCTCGGAGGGTCTGGAGGTGTCGCGTGTAAGGGTGCTCCTGGGGGCCCCAAATGTGCGTGTCTGTGTGTGTGTGTGTGCACGTGTGTGTGCGTGCACATATGTGTGTGTGAGTGGGCTGTAGGTGTGCGTTGCGGTGAGAGTTTGGGAGAGAGGTGGAGAGGGAGAGGGGGGTGTGGGGGGTAGGGGTGCTCCCCCACCTCTATTCCCTCCCAAACCTTTTTGTCTCTGGGGAGGGGGAGGGGACGCCCCTCCTCACAAGTGGTACGGATTCTATCCAAGGACGCGAACAGAAGGTTTCCCAGCACAGAGCATCCTGAGATTACTTACTTTATATCCCCCCTCCTCCTTTCATCTAATCAAAATAGCAGCGTGAGGCTCCCCATTCCCTGCCCACCACCCAGGCTCGGGGAGGGCGGCGGCCCGTCTTGTCTGACCCCCTGTGGGAGCACCTTGCAGCCCTGAGCCAAGGAGCTGTCTTCCAGATCCCCTCTTTCCATGGCGGCCCATGCTTCGGTGGCAAGAGCCAGCTGCCTCCTGCCTGCCAGCGACTGCCAGCCTCTTCCAGAACCCACATCCAGGCCCGGCCTCATTTACAAATATGCAAATTTGCCTCTTTTCTGGTATGCAAATGGAAACATGACAAATAGCTAATTAGGGTCAAAAGAAGCACTCTGAACCAATTAGTTACAGGGTCGATCCCTTTCTGCTGGGAGGAGATCGGGCCTTCCGGCTCCCCTCCTGGTTGGACTCCCGATGCCCACACGCGCTGGCCTGGCCTGTCTTGGAGTGGGGGTGGGCTGGGGTGGCTTCAAAGGGCACCGAAATAGGAGTCGATGGCTGGGTCACAGTGGCACCTCTGGTTCTTGGCCATGTGACCCTGGACTTTCCTGCTCACCTCAGTCCTTTCCTCTCTGACATGGATGACAGTGGTGACTGTCTTGTCCCCAGCCATCCACCCTTTGGTAGCCAGCCTGGGGAGGACTTGGTTATAAACAGCCTTTGGAAAGTGTCCTACAGTTTCTCTGATAGTCACATTGCTGGTACAACTCTGGCCCATTGTGAGCGGCTCCTTGGAGAGCTGTGTTGAGGAGGATTCTGAGGCGGGTTCTGGATTCGCCAGAACAGAGGCTCCGAGGGGTTCGTGCTCTCTGCTGTGGGCAGGTGTTGGGCCCCCCGCGGGTCACGTGCTGCATGCTTATTGATCATGAAAGAGGCGGAATCTGAAGCAAACCCCAGGTCAACCCTGTCTGCTCCCCTGACTCAGTTACTCGCCCTTCCTGAGCTCAGCTTCCCTGTGAGAATCAGGGAAACGGGAACCTATGGCTTAGGGTCATTTTAGAGCTTCAGCCCAGGAAGGTTGGGCAGGATCTTGGTCGTCTGGGAGGGGTGTGTCTGTTTAATGGACCTGTCTGTGGAGCAGGCGTGTTGTCCCATTTCAGAGGCGAGGAGCCCGAGGCCTGGGGAGGGTGGATGACTTGGAGAAGAAGCCATGGGCCTTGCCAGGCAGGCCCGCGCGGTGACCGGGGCTGCTCTTCTCCCTGCCGCTACAGGATCCTGGCTCCCTCGCGCCACCCCCCGCGCTGATGCCCCCAGCGGGCTGCAACAAGCCCTGCTGGCCTGGCTCCACTCCTGGGTGTGAAATTTGGCTGAGTTGGCACCTGGGAGAATGGGGCAATTGCCATCCCGGGGCCTGGGGCCTGGGCCGGGGCCAGTGGGCCGACGAAGGGCTGGTGGGCGGGCCTGAACGCCAGGGAGCTGGCCGGAGCCAGCTAGTTGGCAGGAGCGGGCAGGAGAGGCCCTGGCTTGAAGACTCACTGCTCAGGGATGCTGAGGGCCGGGGCTGGACCTCAGAGGAGCCTGGCTGCTGCCAGGGCCTGAGCGTGTCTCCGTGTGTGAGGAAAAGTCTGGGTGTGTGAGTTCTCACAAAGGTGTGCGTGCACATCACATAGCTGTGCCTGGCCCCGTGTCAAGGTGTGTGTCTGTCTACTCCTTGCATGTGTCCATCTGTCAGTGCCCGTGGCCGCGTGTCTGTGCTGCCTGTTCATCTATGCACCTCTTCCCGTGTGTGTGTGAGTGTGTCCGTATGGGGGAGGCCCTGGGTCCAGGCCTTGCTGCTGGCATCCATCCGTGCAAGTGTCACTGCACATCTGTGTCAGCGCATGTGTTCTTCCTAGTGCCCTGTGTCTTGTACATGTCTGTAAATCTGCCCATCTGTCAGTGAGTCTCTGCAGCTATGTCCATATGTTGGTGCCTTTCTGGGTATGTACATCTACCTGTGAGGGCGGTAGGATCTACTTTGGGATGCAGGCATAGCTGTATCAAGGTGAGCAGGATGGAACGGTCCATCTGTCTGCAGCAGTTCCAGGGTGTCACTTCCATCTTGGCCCTGCAGCTGAGGTCCTCCTGGACCTTCATGCTCTTTGCTATGCTGGAAGGAAGCTTTGTTCTGGGTTTCCCAGGCTGTTGCCCCAGACTAGGCCAGGGCTTAATGCTCCTGGAGGAAGGGTCTTCTTGTCCTTTGGGACTTATTTATTCCTCCCTCTTGCTTCCCTTATCTCATCTCCTATCTTTTTGCAGTTCTTCCTTCCATTCCTCATCCTCCCTTTTTTCTCTCACTCCTTTCCTTCCCTTCCCTCTTTCCTCCCCTTCCTTCAACCCACTTGAAGAGACTGGGCCTTGGGGTGCTTTGCAGGTGACAGAGGAAGACTGAGAAGCTCCACTTCCACCTCTGGAGAGGGGTTCCCCACTGCACCCCCTATGTGGACTCAGCTCCCGCGTCCCACAGGCTCCTGGGGGATTTTAGGTTGAAGTCCTCACATTCTGCACTGGGTCTTAACCATCGCCCCAGCTGTAGCTCAGGCTGACAGCCCATGGCTTCCTCTCCTTCCTCCGGGAGGAGCCCTGCCTGCCTTCCCACAGCGCTGGTGGAGGGTGGCTCCTCCACCTGCTGGGAGCCCCTCTGCCCAGCTCCACTGCCTGGCCTCTCTGCTTGTGGTCCCTTCTGCCATCACCGGACCTTTGCTGGGCCCCGGCTGTGGGTGCTCTTCCTTCTCCCTGGCTGGGCCTCCCTGCTCGGACTCCCTGCTCACTTCCAGGCAGCTTCCCCGTGCAGTGGTTGCTCCCCTGGGCAGGTTGTAAATGTCCCTTCTATGTCCTGCAACACTCTTTGGGGCAGGGACTTGGTCAATTCCTTCACCCTGCCTGCCCCACAGTTCCCGAGCCCAGGGCCTGGCCTGCAGCTGGACTTGGGACATGAAGAAGGCTGAAGGAGTATTCTGGTAAGGAACAAGGGCCTCAGCCCACATCTTCAATTAACAGATGCCTCTACCCACCCGCCCTCCTTGAAGTTCTCTCTCTGCAGATGATTTTGGATGGAATTTAAAATAAAAGTATGGATTAAAAATTGGAAAATGCATAAGTAAAAGTGCCCAGCACCAGAAAGTATCCCTTGAGCCTCAATATAAAGCGAAAGCATGTCAAGATGACATTTTCTGGATAATTCCAAGTTCACATGACGTTTTCAGCTGGTAAGTGTCTTGACTCTGCTCCCCTTTCTCGGGGTTGTGGCTGACTGTTCTTTGTGTGGGAATCCTGACCATCCAGGAAATGAAGTGGAGCATGAAGAACTTGGGCTTCAGGCTGGAATAAGCCTGGCTTGAAGCTTCTCTCTGATGGCCATGTGAGCTTTCTGAAGTTATTTCCTAATTTGTACAAGGACGGGAAACATAGGGTGGTGCACGGGACCACCCTATGTTTGGCATCTATCTTACCACCTTGAGAAAACACCCAGAATCCAACCACTGCCCTCCACCTCCATGGCCACACCAGCAAGCTGAGCACTATCATCCCCCCCACAGCTCAAGGGTCTGTTCTCTACACTGCCGCCACAGTGGTCCTCTTAACTTGAAGCCATATTTGTCTGCTCAAAACCTCCAATGATGAATCTTATTTGGAGCAAAAGCCAAGGTCATCACAGTGGCCCCAAGGTCCCTCATGATCAGCGCCCCCCCACCTGCCACTGTCTCTTGTTCTCCCCCATCTCACTTCCCTCCAACCACATCACCCTCCTGGCTCCGCCCCAAAAATGTCAGACACATTCCTGCCTCAGGACCTTTGCCTGTGCTGTCCCCTTTGCTGGAATGTTCTTCCACTAGGCATATGATGGTTTCTCATCACCCCCTTCAGTTCTTTAGTTAAGGGTGGGCTTCTCCAAATGGAACACCCTGCTCTTTCTGACTTTTTATCAATAGCACTTGTCACCATCTCATATACATATTTTTTGCTTACTTGTTTTCTCTGTTGCTCATCTCTCCCTAAGAGAATGGAAGCTTCTTGGAGAGAAGAGGTTTTTGTTTTTGTTTGTACAATTCAGAACAGCACCTGGCAAATAATGGGTGCTCAATAAATGTTTTTTTTTTTGAATGAGTGAATTGCTCATCATTTTGGAGGGCATGAGAGCCCAGGAGTGGCTGTCTACCAGCTTGGGTAATCAAAGGTTATTCTACAACTCTGAAAGGGCATTATGCCAGAGTGCTTCATTAGTGGGGCAGCTGGGTCTTCGGAGGAAGCTGCCCACGGTCCTCACTCTTGTGTGGGGCAGCCGGCTCTGGAGGAAGCACCGGGTGCTGATCCCTGGCCCGGCCAGAATGAACTCCGATGGAGGTAGGTAGTCAGCTGGGTACTGGAAAGTTGAAGGAAGGTAGCTTCTAGAAGGGCATGGGTGGGCACTGTGGGCTCAGGCAGCAGCATGGGCAGAGCTGGGCATGTAGGACACACTTGGAGCTGGGGAAGGGCAGGCAGCAGGGTACGTGCGACCACCAGGCGAGGACTTCCTGAAGCCAGGATCAGGTCTGGCCCACCCGAGCCTAGAACAGTGCTTGGACCTTGGTAGGTGCCATTAGCATCTGAAATAGAGAAGGGACATCTCGTCATCTCCGGGCATCTCACTGTAGCGCAGGTCAGGCCTGGAGAAGGTCTTGGAAAAGCTGCGGGACTGGGTGGATGGGTAGGTAGGAGGGTAGTCTCCTCCACCTCTGCTTTTTTTTTTTTTTTTTAATTTGTTTATTTAGTTGTACACAATGCCTTTTTTTTTAATTAATTTTTACGTGGTGCTGAGGATCGAACCCGGGCTGTGCACATGCTAGGTGAGGGCTCTACCTCTGAGCCACAACCCCAGCCCCCCACCTCTGCTTTTAAAGTCATTTCCATGGTGAGAATGAAGAGTTCTCCAGAGCTGGGGTACACCCTAGCCAGAATGATCTCCCCAAACCGGACCCATTCATGGCCTAACATATATTTAGTTGTAGGTGGGCACAATACCTTTACTTTATTTTTTTAAATTTTCATGTGGTACCGGGGATCAAACCCAGTAATTTACACATGGTAGGCAAGCGCTCTACCATGAGCCACAACCCCGGCCCCAAACATAATTCTTAACCTTTTTTTCCCTAATGCCGTGGACATTTTTAGCAGTCTGGTAAAACTCACAGACCCTTCTCAAACTCACAGACCCTTCTCAAACTCACGGACCCTTCTCAAATAGTGTTTTTTATTTTTATTTTTGTTTTTGGTGGTGCTGGGGATTGAACCCAGGGCCTTGTGCATGCTAGGCAAGCACTCTACCAATAGAGATATATCCCCATCCCCTCAAATAGTGTTTTTTAAATGCATAAAAGAAGATATGTAGGCTTACAAAGGTAACTCATTCTATTAAAATGCGGTCCTAGCCGGGCACGGTGGCACACGCCTGTAATCCCAGCACTTTGGGAGGCTGAGGCAGGAGGATCGCGAGTTCAAAGCCAGCCTCAGCAATGGCGAGGCACTTAGTAACTCAGTGAGACCCTGTCTCTAAATAAAATACAAAAAAGGGCTGGGGATGTGGCCCAGTGGTCGAGTGCCCCTGAGTTCAATCCCCGGTGCCAAAAAAAAAAAAAAAAAAAAAAAAAAAATGCGGTCCTAAGTGTGGATGTCAGGTTAAAATGGCCAGCTATGTTCTTGAAGACAAATAGGGCTGGCTTCTACCCCTGCAGCGTGGTGGGTGGGGTTGCTGTGGGGAGGTGTTTGTGCACATCTTTGTGGGGCTGTCCTGAGGTGGGGGAAGAGGCATCTCCCAAGAGGTCAGAACTGTTGGGAGAACCACAGGGAGGGGGTGGCCGAGCTGCTCTGGGGATAGGGAGCTGGAGGGCCATGGTCAGGGATCGTGGGGTCAAGGTTGGGTGGGTGATATCCGCCTAGGCAGGAGAGGATTTGGATTGATTTCCTCTGAGTCCCTTTCAAAGGTGGTTCTGGAAGGTACCCAGGTGTCAGATCTTCCTCCTTCTTCTATCCCCAAGCTACCCAGAAAACCTGAGAAGGGGACAGTGGCCACTTTCGGCTGGCTTCTGCTTGATAGATCTATGCAAGGAATTTGCACCAGAGCCAGTGGCTAATCGTTCTTGGTCATTTGAAGGCAACGACCTTCAGGTGGGGGAAATAGCTTGTAATTCTGAGTCTGTTCCCCAGAACCCTCCTGGGTGGGGATCGTAAACCATGCCACCCAGCCCTTCCCTGGGGTGGTTCCGAGTGTCAATGCTGAGCCTTGGGTGGGGTCCCTCCTTCCCACTCCTGTAGCTTCACAGCCTTCAAGGTTGCTTAAGACAGTCTTGGAGATGCCCCATCCAAACCCCATGTGGGAGTGTGGATGGAGTAACTGAGGCTCAGAGAGGGCAAGGGCTTTGCCCACGTCACAGAGCCTCACATGGCAGGAGCTGGTTCTGGAAGCCCGGCACCTGAGGCCTGCTGCAGTGCCCTGAGCCAGGAGGGGACGGTGGTAGGAAGGCAGCCCAGGCCCCCTTCAGCAAACACATCATGCTTCCCACCTAAACCACCTCTGTGGGTGGGGAGCCCGGGACTGGTCTATTAGCTTTCTCCCGCTGTCCCCCGAGGGTACATTTGTCTATTTTGCATTTTTCCAGGCTATAGTTAGACAACTTCTGGTCCTGGGGGGAGTGCAGCAAAGAGAAAATGTCAGGGCGACACGCCGCCAAGATAACATTAGCGAAATATCAAGTTCTTTATGATGTCAGGAGGGACTCCTCCCGCTGCCGCGGCTGCCTAATGACATCATAAAATAGGCCTGCGGCAGCCGCAGCCCCCCTGAGTCATCAATCAGGCCCGTCTGCGGAGGGGCCCAGCACTAGGGGGGTGGGGGCGCGGGATTTTAAACTCAAAGGAGGCCCCAGCACAGCAGTACCATGATGTGCTGAGGGGCGGAAGACACGAACGGCCTCCAGAGAGGGTCAGACCCTGGGCGCAGGGGGCAGGCACAGCCCCTGAGGCCTCTCGGAGGTCTTGGGACACTAATGCCACCCAGCCTGGAGAACCTCAGTGGTGCCGAGCCCTGTTTGCTCCGGGCCTTCCTGTCTCTCCAGGGCCATGATGTTATCCGGGACTGCTGAGGCCACAGGTCTCAAGGGCTCGTGCAGTGAGACCCAGAGTCCCCCAGCTGAGCACAGGGAGTGGGTCTTTGATCCCCTTGGGTGCATTCGGGGTCGGCTACATGCCTGGGGTGTTTGCAGCACGTCTGTCGCCGTCTGCTTGCCCGTGTGCACACTCACGCCCGTGTGCCCGCTGCATTCCCGACCCTGATTGTGCGAGTCCGTCTGCTGCACACCTCTCTGCACGTCCATTTGCTCATGCCGTGCCTGTCAGGGTGCCTGTGGATGTGGGCGAGGAGATGTGGAAGGGGATCCCAGACGGCGAGCGGGTCCATGGCACGTGTGTGCGCCAGACACGCGTTCCCTCGTCACCCCGGGGGTGTTGATGGGTTTTAGAATCACCTGGGGAGATCGTAAAACCTACCCAAGCCCCAGTCTCACCTCAGATCAATTAACCTGGATCTCTGGAGCCAAGGCCCAGGCACTGGTATTTTTAAAGGCTCCCCAGGCGATTCTAAAGGGCAGCCGGGGTGGAGGAGCAGGGATGTGCTGAGCCTTGCTACTCCAAGTGAGAACTAGGAGCCCTGGCCTCCCCTGGGAATTCTAAGAAATGCAGAATATCAGGCCCTATGCTGGACCCCCCGGGTCATGACCCACATACCCTAGCCTGGGTTTGAATAGGGTCCCAGGTGACCTGCACATCCGTTTCCATTTGAACAGGGTGTGTGGGGGTGTGCTCAGTGGGAGCATGCAGCAGAAAGTGTTTAGGGGAACCCTTGAACCCTGGGGCAGGGGGATTCTGCTGCAGAGTCTGATTCAGGAGGTCTGGGCAGGCGCCTAGAACATGCTTTTCTAAGGAGTGTTTTCCCAGGTGCTGCTGTTGCCGCCTGCACCCGGAGACCCACCACACAGCTGTAGCCCACAGGAGAAGGGGGCGGGGGATTGTGTCCAGGGTATGAAGGCAGGATGGAAGGGGAGATCCTGTTCCTCCCAAAGAGCGTCACCTGACTGGGCTGGGGCTAGTCCAGAAAACAGGGAACCGAAACCAGGCTTGCCATCTCGCATGCCTAGCAAGCCCTCCGCCCATTCTCTCAAGAAAAGGGATTGAGGGCTGGACCCTTCTCTGGCTCCTGAGATCCCCAGGCCAAAGAATGAGGCTTTCCCAGGACCTGGGCTCCATCAAAGTGCCCCCATGCCTTCCTGGGGTTCAGCATTCCTTGGGGCTTCAATAATTCCGGCAGCCATACGCCCACTTTACTGGCACAATCTGGAAGGGATGCGATGATCAATCTTATTCTCAAAAGTTTGCATGGGCTGGGGATATGGCTCAGTTGGTAGAGTGCTTGCCTAGCATGCACAAGGCCCTGGGTTCAATCCCCAGCACCACACACACACACAAAAGCCCTCAAAAGCCCTCAAAAGTTTGCATGCAATTGTGCGGCTCCCCTACTGACAGTGGCTATGGAATGATTCAAGCTTCAGGCTCCTTCCTTCTTGCCTGGCTTCAGGAGGGTCCTTCCCAGGACAGCCAGCTGTGGAGTAGGGCTCAGCCTGGTGCAGGTGGTGTACTAGGCAGCAGGCACAGCACCCTCCAGGCAGCCAGCCCTGTCTGTCTGTCCATCTGCTGGGGAGGCAGGAGGTGGCGGTGGGAGCCACAGACAGGCAGGCCAGGGCTCAGCCACAGCCCCCGTCTTGCCTTGGGCCAGACCGCAGTATCAGCACCTCCTTTGCCTACATCTCCGCCCGCCTGAGCCTGTGGAACCGAGGGCTGGGGAGGAGATAGCGATCAGCCGGAATACCAGAGGTGTGAGGCAGGCATGACCTCACCCAGGGCGTGCCGGCTCTCAGAGCCCTGCCAGGCCACCCTCCCTGCCCGCTCCCAGGCACCCCCAGGCTGGGTTAGACAACAAGCTTCAGCCAGCCACAGCAGGGGCGTCCCAACGCGCTGGCCGAATCCCAGCCAGGCCCCAGCCAGGCCCTGGTAGGGCAGAGAATACATCTCTGGAAGCTGCCTCTAGGGAGCTCTGGGTTCTCAGGGGCATCCCAGCCCCTCCCTGGGTCTCTGGGGGCATGACGTTTGGCGGAGCATCAGGGAGGGACGGTTGGGGAGGCCAGTGTAGAACTGAATAAACCTATGGAAGAGAAAGAAGGGGAGTCGGTACTTTCAAAGGACCAAGGGAACTTGGAGGCCTGTGTCACCTTGGGGCCGGAGGTGCAAATCAGGAAGAAGTAGTCCCAGAGTGCATGCCTGCAGAAGGTGGCTTACTGTGTGTCACGGATTTGGAAACCACAGCCAGAGAAGCACTTCCCCAGCCACACACACAGAACACATCCTGGTAACTGCATTATATGATCCACTCCAGAGACCACATTGTGGTAAGATGGGCTGTCAAAGCCAAGTGGTTGACTATGGGAGTGGGGGGGGGGGTCGAGTGGTCTCCAGGAAGGGAGGGCCTTGAAGTCCATGGCAAGGTCTTTTTATTTTTGGTGCCCGGGATTGAACCCAGGGGCACTCGACCACTGGGCCACATCCCCAGCCCTTTTTGTATTTTATTAGAGACAGGGTCTCACTGAGTTGCTAAGTGCCTCGCCATTGCTGAGGCTGACTTTGAACTTGTGATCCTCCTGCCTCAGCCTCCCAAGTGCTGGGATTACAGGTGTGTGCCACCGCGCCCGGCTCCGTGGCAAGGTCTTTAAGATAAAATATCACCACCCCCTGACTCTCTGCTGAGTGGCTGGAGCAGAAAGTAAGCCATGTGGCCGCAGAGGGAGCCCACCGTGGGCCCCCTCCTTAGGGGCTCCCACTGTCTCTGCTTCATCCCACGGTCACTCAGCTGTCCCCATGTATACCTGCGAGCACACTCAGGCCCTACTTGCCCATGGTCTCCCATTCCCCATCCCACCGCCCCTCCTACCCTCACTTGCACCCACCACCTCCATACACACCTGCCCCCAGGGAGGCAAACAGACCCACCCAGGAGCTCTGCACACAGAGGCTCTGGGGCGTCTGTACGTAATGGGTGACTGGATCCACCTGTGTGCTGCTGTCCTCCTGGCCATGCTCCTTGTCTGTGAGCGGAGTTCCAAACCCAGCAGGGAACAGTGCCAGACAGCATTTGCCCCCAGGACCAAAGGCTACAGCCCCCCTCCAGGGTTCTTGGTGGCTGCCCTTCTTGCCGTGTGGATTCAAGCTGCTGTTCAGAGCCCCCTTTCACTGTGTGCTCAGAGGGACCTCTGACTGTATCTCCGTGTGTCGTTCTGAGTCACTTACCCAGTTCAGCAGACGTTTCCTGGGTTTCTGTGAGCTTGGTTTTCTGCTGAGACCTGGGACCCAGGGACAAGGAAAAGGACTTGCTCTCTCACAGAGCACCCAGGGCTTTGCTAGACTCCTGGGCTGGCTGCTCCTCCTGGGACCACACCTCCTGGACCCTTCCTCACCTGTTCACACCCACACCTTCCCTCACACTCACTTGCTGCTCTGTCTTGTGACAGCCACCCTCCTCCTCCTCGACATTCTCTTCCACCCCTTCATTTTCCTTCTTCACATTGCCATTGGGTGGATGCCAACACCTGGTCACGTCCTCCCGGTTCTGGGGAAGCCTCAGGAGTGTGGTGAGTGTCAGACCCTCCCTGGAAGCTCACACTCGCTCAGCTTCCTGCTTTGGCAGTGTGAAGAGCAGAGCCAGGTGGAGTCTGTGGGTGAACAGAGGTTGTCCCTGCTGGGTTCTGGGTAAGGCTCTTGGATTCTTGAAACTCTAAAGCATGGTGGGGAGCAGATACATGAAGTGGGGAGGAGAGTGGATGAGAGTGGGGGGCTGGAAGATGCAAACAAAAGTTAAAGTCAGAGACTGGACAAAATACTATAGTAGTCCCCTTTGATCCTTGGTTTTACTTTCTGCAGTTTCAGTTACTCATGGTCAACTATGGCCTGAAAATATTAAACGAAAAATTCCAGAAATAAACAACTCATCTGTTTTAAATTGCATGCCCTTCTGAGTAGTGTGGTAAAAATCTCACATTGTGCCACTTGTCTTGCTTGAGTTGTGAATCAGCTCTTTTTCCAGAGTGTCTCCACTGTATATGCTACACATATCACTCCCTTTGTCCAGAGTGTCCACACTGTATATGCTATCCATACCACTCCCTTTGTTCAGAGTGTCCACACTGTATATGCTACCCATACCACTCCCTTTGTCCAGAGTGTCTCCACTATATATGCTACCCATACCACTCCCTTTGTCCAGAGTGTCTCCACTGTATAAGCTACCCATATTCTAATCAGGTAGCAGATATAGAGCTGGGTACTCTTTGCTGTTTCAAGTATCCACTGAGGGTTTTAGTGCCTGTCCCCTGTGGATAAAGAGGCACTACTGTAGGGACAAACTGATCAACAGAGATTCTGACCAGGCTCTTCTGAAAAAAATCATGATCTCTTTTTAAGGATGCACTTGGGTCTATCTAAGGGCATGTTGAGATACTGCACAGCTGCATGGCCCAGAAAGGCCCAGGTGGTGCCCTGGATTTTCTAGCTGGCCTCAACATCCCCTCTCCCCTCCCCCCACTGCTGTGAAGTGATGAAGAGTATCCTCAAGGAAAAGACCTGGACAGTGGCTGTGATGTTCCTTTGAAGGAATTTTGGCTCTGGAATTTTCCCATCTTCTCCTCTGTGGGCCCTTGACTTGCTGTAGTCTTGGCACCCTCAGCTTAAGCCTCCAGGGAGCTTTGAAAGGGGTGGGAAATCAAATTCCTGGCAACCTCAGGCACCACCTTGCATAGGCTTTTCTCTGATACTGATCCCGGGATCTCCCTGCTTTTGCCCCCTGGTGCAGACTGGGTGGGGTGAGAGTGGGGGCTCAAGGTAAGGAATCTGACCCTTCCTCTTTCACAGCTGAACACCTAAGGAGCATCTGGGCAGGTTCTGATACAACCCAGCCTGCTCTGCAGTCATGCCTGGGCCCCTCCTATGCCCTCTGCAGAGCTTCCCTACCCCAGCCCTGGCCAAGGCTGAGGAACCCTGTAAGGAGACATGAGCAATCTCATGAAATCAAGAAGGGACTGTGGCAGGAGCAGCGAGTCCCTTTTTTGTCCCCACAGCAAGTACCCGCCCCAGGACTGAGGGGCCTTGGCAGCCTCCAGCCTGGTTATCTGATTTGGGGGTTGATGGGGTTTCTAATGGAAAACAATATGGTAATTTCAGAATGTTCCTGATTAGATGAAAATGATATTGCATCAAAGTTACTTCCTTAATTTATTCAGAAAATAACAAGAGAGAATTCTCTCCTAAGATCCTTAATTAAACCAGAGCTTCTACCTCGCAGGCAAGGCTGGCTCTGAGCCCCAGGTGTGGGGAACAAAGGCTGCTCCTGGCCTGAGTCGCCTCAGGACTGTCCTTGGGCCGCAGGGGCAGGGTAGGTCTTGACCTGGACAGGCTGACGCTCTATCTAGAGGGAGTGTTGCAGGGCCCAAGATGGGGCTCCTTCTACTGCAGGGACCCCTAGGGTGGGCAGCCATCCTAGAACCATGACCAGAGTCCACAGAGACTCAGCAAGAGGGTGGCCGAGCTGGGAGCCAGGACATCCTTAGGACAGAGCAGTGGGGGAAACACGGAAGATGCGGACAGCTCCAGGCACGAACCAGCTTTTAGTTCCTGTGACACAAAACACCTGAGAGAATCAACTTGAGGGAGGAAAGATTGATTTTGGCTCACGGTGTCAGAGGTTTCAGTCCGCGGTGGCTGGGCGCCATCGCTGCGGGATTGTAGCGAGATGGGGCATCTGGCAGGCGGCGTGTTGTGGAGCACAGCTGTCACCTCACCGCAGCCAGGAAGCTGGGAGAGAGGAAGGGGCTGGAGACGGGACATACCCTTCCGGGGTGTGCCCCCAGTGACCTACCTCCTCCAACTAAGCCACACTACCGACAATTTTGACCATCTCCCAATAAAGCCATTAATATGAACCTGTCAAGGGAATGAATCCTTTGGTGGGTCCGAGCATGCATGGTCCAATCCCTTCCTGGAAACCTGGCCTCCGTTGCTGCAGTAGGGACCAAGCCTTCAACACAGGAGCCTTTGGGGGTCAGTCCAGATGCAAGTCTTCACAGTCCAGTTAGGACCGGTTTGGGGAAGGTGGACTTCCCCGCAGGCTCAAGTGAAGAGGCTGGGTGGGGGGTGGGGGGGTGCAGAGACAGCAAAGGCTGTTGAAGCCTCTGGGCCTTAACAATGGGGGGATAAAGCTGTGGCTACTTTTGGGGCTGGAGGGGGGAACAGAGGAGGAGCCACCAAACAGAGCTGTGGCCAAGGACTATCCCAGGCAGCACCAGAATCCTGAGTGTCAGAGGAAATGGGGCGTGCACCCCCACCTCTCTCTTCTCCTGCCCTCCATCTCCTGCAGACTCTGTCCATCGTGGGAAAATTCCTGGACTGGAAGCCAGAGGACAGCGTGGCCCGGATGACGCGCTTCTTACAGGTGAGGCTGTTGGCGCAAAGATGGATCTGGAGGTGAGCAAGTGGAGAGTGGCCGGTAGGCTCTCAAGGTGACAGAAAAGGCCTCTCACCTGTCACACGCTTCAGTGTTCTCCAGCATATTCTCATTCATTTTCCTTGTCATTCCCCACCTCACCCCTGAGGATACATTTTTGTTTCCAGGAGGAAATAGGCTCAGAGAGGTCAAGCAATGTCCTTGAAATCACACAGTGTCGAGGTGATGGATTTGAATTTGGCTTTGCCTGACTCCAAATTCTCCCCTTACTTTTTTTTTTTTTTTTAACCCCTGAAATAAAGTCTTGGATGATTAACATGCTGGCCTGAGTGGGGTGTGAAGGTTCCTGGTGTGGTAGGGCCCTGTCTGGAGGCTTCGGTGAAGCTGTGGAGGGAAGCCTACCTGCAGCTCCTGAATGAAGGTCCCCCGCACTGTGCACAGCAGACTACAGCCAATGCCCCAGGAAACAAAAACGTCTAATTCCACTGGGTCTTCCTGCCTCTAGGTCTGCTGTGAGGACTGGCTGAGGATCTGCTGAAGCACCAGCTCCAAGCATGGGCTGGACCTTAAATCACTTTGGAAGGAGTTCCTCCTCCCAGGACCAATTCTCTTGGCCAACATGCCTGCTGGGGATGCTCCCCCACCTCACAACCCCCTCCCCACCGGCCACCAGCCCCTACCTGCTGAGCTGCACAGTCAGATGGGGATTGGCTGCTGAGGCTGGAGGAACTCAGTGGGGTTCTTGGGGAGCTCCTGACTTTGAAATCGGATGTGGCACATTTAGAAAGTTAGAGACCTGGGCCCAGAAACTGCTGCTGAAAAGGAAGAAGAATTCCGAGGGTGGAGGCTGGTGTGGGAACATGTGGGTGCATGCATGTGCAAGTGTGTGTGCTGTAGGTGTGCATCTGAGCATGTGAATCTGGGTGGTGTGTGCATGTGTGTGTGACAGAGAGAGGACTGCTAGGGATCAAAGGTCAAAGTCAAAGGAAGTGAGGCCTGGATAAGCCAGGCAAGATGACGGTGATGACAGGAACAGCAGCTACCATATAACACTGTGCACCAAGCCTGTTCCAAACTCTCTCTATATTAATGATTTTTTTTTTTTTTTTTTTTTGTACCAGGGATTGAACTCAGGGGCACTCGACCACTGGGCCACATCCCCAGCCCTTTTTTGTATTTTATTTAGAGACAGGGTCTCACTAAGTTGCTAAGTGCCTCACCATTGCTGAGGCTGGCTTCGAACTCAAGATCCTCCTGCCTCAGCCTCCCAAAGTGCTGGGATTACAGGCGTGCGCCATCGCGCCCGGCTATATTAATGATTTTAATCCTTGCAACCACTTTAGGAGGCAGGTCCCATTATTAGTCCATTTCACATATGGAGAAACTGAGGCAGAGAGAGGCTCAACGATGAGCCCAGATGCTGGAGGCAGGATTTGGGCCCAGGCCTAAATCTGAACCACAGAGAGGTACCTGTAGTGTGACCTGGTCTCTGACTCTTGCATAGAACTTCTGCACCATGATTTTATTTGTCCTCTATTTGTCTAGTGCTTTTTGTTTTTAGCAGGTCTCTTGGGGGAATGTGAACTTGATCCTCCAAAGCCCAAGTATCTGGCAAGTAATCCTATGTGAGCTGAAGCAGGGAGATGTCAAAGGAGCTTGGATTTCAAGGGCTGGGTGGTTGGTGTATCGGGTGTGCCGAGGTGAGGCAGAGCAGTGCCATGGGCGGTGTGTGAAGGGACTTTGCAGGTCAGACTAAGTCATGAGGTCTCTGTCCTGCAGCATAGGGGGCCGGAACCCTGGAGAAGGATTTTGCATAGGAGCGTGGTGTGCTGCCCTGACTGCGTGTGGATTGGAGAAGGGGAGACTGGAGGCAGGAAGGCCAGTGAGCAGAGAGCCGCGATGGCTTCCAGGAAGAAGGCAGCAGGGCCGGGCTGCAGCAGGAGGGCTGGGCTCCTCCTGGGGAGGAGGGGTGATGTTTAAGAGACAGAAGCCTCAGACACCTAGATTTTGGGGCAGTGGGTGGATGGGAGTCTTGGGAGGACTGATAGCTCCTGCTATCCCTGTGGGTCCCTCAGCAGGACAGAGAAGCCGGTGGCTCTGGTGGCTGAGACACCAGAAGAGCCTATGAGAAGTGACCAGGGTTTAGTCCACTAGGCCAGGGCATTGTCCAGCCCCAAATTGATGGGGCTGGACATTCTTTCCCCTTGGACATGAGGCTGGTGATGGACAAGTCAGCACAGGAGGATGGTACTGACTTCCTCTTCTTCTTCTTTTTTTAAAATATTTATTTATTTGCTTTAGTTGTACACAATGCGCTTATTTTTACGTGGTGCTGAGGATCCATCCGACCTGGGCCATGCACTTGCTAGGCAAGTGCTCTACCCGCTGAGCCACAACCCCAGCCCCTGGTACTGACTTCTTGCTGAATGCTTTTCACTTTCTTTGGGTTTTCTCATTTCCAAAAGACTCTGATGGGTATGCAGGAGCGATGGAGCTGTACATCCTTCATTCTTCATGCTCAAACACTAGAGAAGCCTGTGGTACAGTGGTTAGAACCCTCATTCTGCTTCAAGTTGTTGGGTTCAGATTCCAACATTACCACTTTGTACTGTGTTTCTCAGGCAAATCACTCTACCTCTCTGAGCCTTAGTTTCTTCTGACAATTAGGGATCGCTATAGCACATACCTCACGGGCTTGTTGAAAAGTGTGAGAAAGTAGATCCGTTGCTACAATGGCACTGGTTAAGATATTCAGATCTGTGCAGGATGGTAGATCTGAATGGCAGGGGCCACCATGACACATCTCCTTGCCCATCTCAAGGGAGAGCTTTCCCCTGTCTCTACCCACTTCATATGTGGTGGACACAGACATAATTTTGGGACTGGGGGGGGGGTCCTGTCCAACAGGAAGGGGGAGGTCTTTCTGTCCAGCCCTGATGAGCCTTTGCTGCCTGGCACCGCTTCCCTCTCCCAGGTCTCCAGGACCTGCCTCACCAAGCCGTCCTGGAGCAAGACACAAACACACCATCACCCCTGCCTAGGCAGGGCCTCCCCTGGTGGACCTGCCATGCCTCAGCCTTTCCCAGCAGGCTGCAGGCAGGGGCCAGTTCAGCCCACTTCCCCTCCCTCCAGGACAAGGCCTCAATTCCAAGCTGCCCCTGTCCTGCAGACTCTATCCTCAAACAGGGCAGAGTGGTCCCCGAGCTCTCCCATGTCCCAGAGGGGATCCTGGGGTCCGGGTGCCTGCAGAACCCCCAGCTGGTGCTGGAGGTCCAAGGCCTACAGGGAAGGCAGCAGGTGAAGAAGGTCCTTCCCTTCTTCCCCAGGTCCCTGCTCAGAGCAGGGGGGCCTGACCCCTGGGCTGAGCTCGCCTCTTACCCCAGCCCCAACTCAGAGAGTTTGCTGGCAGCAGCGTGGATGACTTTGGTGTAGTTTCTGTGGTTTAATAAGCTACAAAAACGACATTATTTTAAGCCAATCTGGATATAGCACAAAAACTCTCACCCCGTCTGTTCTGTGAAACTCAGATACCCTGACGAGAACACAGCTCACAACCAACTAATACAATATTCTACTGGGCGCGCTGTCAGCGGGCCCCACGCGGGCGCCGGCTCCCGGAGGACCGCCCAGCCGCGCACCGCAGGCCGAGCAGGGAGCCGGGCCGGCCGGGCTGCCACGCAGGGCCCGGTGGCGCCTCACGGGGGGCCGCCGGGCCTCTCCCGCGGCCTGGGCCGGCCCCACACAGCCCTGCCGGCTCCCCGCCCCCTGCACCGGGACGCGGGAGGAGAGGGGAGGAGAGGCGCGTTCTGGCCTGCTGACAGCAGCTCTCCTCCCACAACTCGCATATGTCTGATTCCGAAGCAGGGAAGTGTGTCCAACACACCCAATGCAAAGACAGGTTGTTGAATATTTTTTCTCTCATCACTAAAAAGGATTCCCTGCTGGGTGCAATCAAGATCCATAAACTCGCGGCTCGAGTCGGTGTGAAAGCAGCGCTCCAGCCCAGACTCCCTCGCTGGCGCTAAATGCAGGCTCGGGCGGGCGGAGATGCGCAGACATCCGCTCGCAGTCTGGCCTTGCGACCGGCAGTTCCCGGCACATTAGGCAGAGCGCTTATTTTGGGCTACGCTTCAGTGGATTAACTTTTCAGTGTAAAGTTTCGGAGCGCGGGCATCGTCCCTGCAGCGCTGCCCCCTCCCCTTTCGGTGGGTACCAAGCCTTACAGAGCCAGAGGCAGGTGGAGCTGGCGGACGGGGTTCTCAGCCGCCTCGGGGTTCAGGGAGGCCGGGTAGGAGGGGCCGGCTGGCCCCGGACAGTTTGGAGAGAGTGCCTCAGGGTGAGCTGGGTGCCCGGTGCTTGCTTGCGGGCTTTGAAGATTCTGTACCCACCTCCTGGAGGATGGACCGGAGCCTAGCATCTCTGCTGGTGGTGGCGGCTGGCCAGGATCTAACCCACGCCCCCCTCCCTAATTGGGCTTTGGCTTCCTCTCAGCCTGGGGACAGGAGCCCAGGACACATCCTGAGGGTTGGAATGCTGCTGTTCCTATAAAGAAAAGGGGGCCTTCTTATCCGTCTGAAATGCCCCTCCCCACTCCCAAAGTAAGGAGGCTGAGGCATAAAGGGAGCAGCAGGGGTCTAAGTTGGGCCATAGAAGAGTTCTGGGGGAGTTGAGGAGAGTGCAGAAAGGACAGAAGGGACAGGAGAGACGCCACCCTCAGGGCTCCTTTCTGATGCCTTGGGAGAGAAGAGCTTAGAGTTCTTGTGGCAGTGATGACCCCTCTTTCCTTTCCTCCTCCGCACACTTGATGACCACCTCTAGGTGCTTGCAGATCCAGTGACTTAAAATTCCCATGAATAATTAAGAAGCAACTAAAAATGTCACCTCCAAAAAATGCCATTTCTTCCCCCCAGCATCCCGTTCTCAGGGGGCATGTGGTGTATCATTGAAACCACAACGAGTTTCAGAAATAGCGGACGCAGGGAGGGCCGCAGCGCCAGTGTGAGGGCTCTGCAGGAAGCAGAATCTGTTGCTCACGCCCTCCTTCACCCAGAGCCTCCAGCCAGGCACTGTGTTTGGGCACTGGGTGCAGCAGATGCAGTTTGGGTATAAGGCAGAGGGCACAAAGGGCTGGGAAGGAGAGAAAGGGCTTTGGAAAGGGCGGTTCAGGGGCCTCTGGAGGTCCTGTCCCAGCTTGGAGTCAGGGCTGGGTGAGGACCATGGCCTCCACCCTCGGGCAGAGGCCCACAGGGCTGGGAACATTTTGCTTCAAACTTACACCCAAGCAAAAAACAAATGTTGAGAAGGAGGAAATGTTGAAGCAGTTTGGGGGAGCCCTGAAATGAAAAAAAAGGAAAAAAAAAAAAAAAAGCCCTTCTCTTCACTCATAAATCATAAATCACTCTCTCGAATCCCCCCACCCCCCAAGAGATCAGTACATTGCAAAGACAGGTTGTTGAATATTTTTTCTCTCATCACTAAGAAGGCTTCCCTGCTGGGTGTAATCAAGAACCATAAACTCTCCTTGCGGCTGAATCGGTGTGAATCGAGCCCCACTCAGCTCGCCTCGATTCAGACACGCTCTGGCCGGCTGACAGCACGGGCTGCTCCCAGACGCATTGGAAGGGGCCAGAGCAAGGGAGGGGGCTGGGTCTCGTAAAGCCTCCTCCATCAGCCTGGTAATGACTTGGCCTGGAATTCAGGGCACCTCTCCTGAAAGGTCAGGAAGGAGAGAAATCGATGCCTGCAGACAAGGAGTCAGGGCATTGACAAGGGCCAAGGGCATGCCTTGGCCCTCACCCCGTGTCCCCAGGTCCCCAGGGAAAGGAGACAGGAGTCAGGATGGCCCTTCAGACTTGGTGGTTATTTCTAATGGGCTGAGTAGTTACTCTCTGGTTTTCAGAACTGTCTTATTGGAGGTGGAAGAGGGCAAGGACCTGGTGTTACCCCAGAAGGCTGGGGTGGGGCTGGGAGTGGTGGGGAGACGAAAATGAGTGGAGAGAGGGAGGGAGAGGCACCAGGGAAGCTGGGCAGCTGACTGCTTGGCCATTAAATGCTTCATCCCATTCTTTGTTTGGAAATCTACCAGCAGGACTAGAACAAAGTTGGGGAGGAGCTCTCCCATCTCTCCTCGACTTTTCTGCCTCTGATGTGATATTCTCCAACTTCACTGCCACTGCCTGGGCCTCTGGATCAGATCACCCCTTCTCCCTGACTCAAGATCTGCCCCTAATATTCCTTTCCAAATTTGCCCCCTCTCCAGCCAGCCAGGAAACTGCTGGATACTCAAGAGATGTCCCCCAGTGCACCTTACATTTCCTCCCTCTGGGCCTTTGTGTCCACTTCTTTCAAACGAACTCCTACTTGTCCTTCAAGACCCTTTTCTGAGGAGCCCTCCCTGATCCGACAGAGGCAATCTCTGCTTCTGGGTAACTGTACAACTCAGGCCTTAACGTCCTGTACTGGGATGGTCTGTGCCAGTGCCTCTCTCCTCTCTGGGCAGGTGCTGCCCCTCCAGAGCTGGGACTGAGCCTGATTCAGGTCTACATGTCCAGTTGCCCAGCATCTTGTTTGTTGGGGTGAATAAAACCAGAAATTTCATCATGAAGTTTCAACACCACTCTCTGTCTGTACCTGCCTCCCTGGGTAGCCGAGTGGGAGAGGGTACCCTGGCTTTTGGGCATCAGTGGGAGCGTGCCTTCGTAGCCATCCTTCCTTCCCTTCTCCACCTTCCCCACCAGACAGGGAGTTCCTTGAGGGTAGGACGAGCTCTGTTTCTTCTCTGAAAGTACAAGGCAAAGTGGGTACTGGTAAAGATTAGCGGGACTGGGTTTGGATTTTGCCCAAATGGACCACCCAGGAGCAGCCTGGGGAGAGGCAGGGTCTCTCTGAAGGGCTACTGTTGTTGATTAGTGGAAGGGTCTGAAGAAGTCCCTGTGCAGGGTTTGAAGGTTCTGCTTTCATGGAGTGGGAGGGGCTGCACCCCAGAATCTGCAGGCTCCACCTCAGGGCTGGCTCCTGGTTCAGGTGCACAGGTCCACGCTAGTTAGTCAGGGTTCCGTTTCTAAGGCTGCCAAGGATTGTAGATCTCCATAGAAAAAAGGGCAGTGTTGGCCCTGGCGCTACCTCCTCTGCCTCTCTTGGGAGGCTGGGAGCAGGAACTCAGATAAAGCAAGGGCTTCCTCGCAGGCAGAGAGCACGCCTGCCCTCCCGCCTTTGCAGGGGCCATGGAGATATTGCCCACCAGCTTCAGGGCTCTCATAACTCTTTCAAGACAATCACTTTATTTATATGAGTTTGTTTAAAAAAACCCACAGACGATCCACCCAGGGACCTCTCCGACCGCCTCGGCTTGATTCTCTCCTATCCTCCGAGTCCATAACTCTTAGTCTTTTGATTCTCCCAGTCCACAAACTATAAAAATCTTATTTCTATAAGGTCTTTTATGGTTACCAAGATAGTCAATAGTGTCATTTTCATTCATATCATTCTGCAGGGAAGTTAGAGGAAACGAACCAGACAGAGGAGAGCTATAAATATGGTTCAGCTACGCAGGGCCCCAAGCGGATCCCACTGTGTTCTTTGAAAACTACTCATGCACAGAATGCACACACACACAACATACACCCCTGCACACAAATATGCATACATATGCCCACATGTGCCAGAGACAGGTGCATGTGAGCTCACCCGTGCACACAGGTGCTTATAGGCATGGTGCTTGCATGTGCACACACACACACACACACACACACACACACACACATGCTTACACAATTTGGCTGTGTTAGGAAAAAAGCCCTTTCTGGAATTTGCCTGGCTTTGAAGGACCGAGAACAGGCCGCGGCACTTGCTGGGGCGAGATGGGGGAGCAGAGCAGACCAGCCCAGAGGACGCATTCCAAAGCCATGAAGCGCAGGGTCAGGCACCCAGCCACCCATGAGCTCATGTGTGGGGAGCTTCAGAGTTCTCGCCAACACAGGAGTCTGAGCTCCGGACCAAGTGGCAGAGGCAGCCTCAGCCAGCACTGGGAATGCCCAGGCAGCTTGCCGGGCTCTCTGTGACTGTTAGCTGGTGTCGTCTGAAGGCCACACTCCTCATTCCTGGAGGACAGCCAGCCAGCTTCATGATTCTGGGTTGTGTTCAGCTGCTACCCACTGAAGCTTCCATAGCCTAGTGGCCAACAGCTCTGTCCCCAGGTCAGGAACCTGGAGCAGAAAGCAGGAAGTCTTGGGGGCTATGGCCCACACAGTGAGGCAGAAAGGGAGCTGGAAAGTCTGCATGTTGGGCAGGAAGGGGTCCCCACAGGCCTGGTCAAGCCAAGGTGAAGGGGTAGGCCCAGGCCCTGTGGGAAGGACTGTGCAAACTTTCCCCAGGTAAATGTAGTCACGCCCCCATTCTGCCTCCAGGAGGGTGGGAGGGAAGGGTAAGGGAAAGGGTTGGCTGGTTCCAGGGAAATCTGGGCTCACTGGCCAGGGGTGCAAAGGAAGGAGTGGCCACTGAATCAGGAGGCCTGGGTCCTGACACTGATTCCACACTGCTGTATTCCATGAAGTTGGGCAGACACTCTCCCAACTCTGGGTCTCTGCACCCCAGCAAATCATAAGGAGGGCTGAACCCTTGGGACCATCCTAGTTTTGGAACTGCAGGTGGACTAGCTATACTTCAAGGGCTCCAGGGCAGGTGCGTCTCTTTAGTTTCCCCATCTGCAAAATGGGGGTAATGATTTTTGACTATTGGCAACAGCCCAGGGATGCCGGGAGGGGGATTGGGCAAAAGTCCAGAAGTACAGATGAGCTTATTTGGAAACTGGTGGGTTTGGAACTTGTAACGGATGCAACCCATCAGGGTGCCCGAGACCCTGAGAAGGCTCCCTCCTCAGCTTCTTCCTCCCTCCTTATTACTTAGCACTTGCCCCCCCCCCCGCCCCCAACACTGGAGAGCTGAGATGGAGCCCAGTGCTCTGAGCTCAAGGGCTTGGAATTCCTCTACCCACACCCCCACCCCGTCCTTCTTCAAGGGAACTATTAATTGTAATTTAAGCCTCCCAAGTTAAAAGCAGCGTGCAGATTTAAGGATTCTTTCATCCCAATTACACATCGTTTCTGGCTGCACTTTTAGTGCCAGGCTTTTATCTGTTGTTCTGGGGAATCACTTATCGGCCAGAGCAGCACGCTGCACACAGATTTCTCCCTGATTATGTTTAATGGCAAATGGAGAGTTAACTCTCCGCCCTCCCTTTCAGAGCCGAGTAGGCAGTTTTCCCCGTGGGGCCAGAGAGCATCCCAGGGGACCCAGAGGGTGCGACATTGGGGAGCTGCAGGGATCTCCATGTCTTGGAACTGTTCACGCAGGGCTTCTAGGGGACCCACGTGGCTTAGGGTGGCTAAGAGGGCATGGTGCCTTCACCCTTGAGGTGACCCAAGGGCTTGGTTCCAAATGGTGCTAGCAGCTATTTGTTTATACATTCTACAGCTGGGTCAGGCCAGCATCATTTCCTCACTCACACTGGCGTGTGTCCGGCTGCTGGACCTGCGGGTGCACACACATGTGCATCCTCACGATCAATACCGCCATGCACGGGGACATGCTCTATTTGCATAGACTTCCCGGTTTTACTTGCAGATACACTCTGATCTCCAAGCACGCACGCAGACCCTTCTCTGTTGCACAGAGCCTTCTCTGTCTGTGTTGTTCACAGAATTAGGAGGCCAGAGGAGCATGGGGTGGGTCAGGTGATGGGATTGTAGAGACAAGTCCCTGTGCCGCTCACTCCCACCATGCCCCCGAGCCCCATTTGTTCTACCCTATTTGATAGACCTCGTTACAGAGCTGGGCTGGCCACTCAGTCCTACAGACGTTACTCTGTAAATCTCAAATGCAGCACGTCCAGAGCAGAGCTCGGGTTCTCCCCAGATGTGCTTCATCCGCTGTCTTCTCCTGTTTGGGCTTTTGGCAAGTCCTTCCTTCCACTGCGCGGAGTCATTCTTGGCTCTTCTCTGGTGCTCACTTCTACATCCAGTCTGTCAGCAAGTTGTGCTGGCTGTCCCTTCAGAGCACATCCTCATCTGATGAGCTCTTACCAGGGCCACCACCTGCTCCACCCTCCCAAGACCTCTCCCTGGTTCACTGCGGTGATCTCCAATCAGGCCTCTCTGCTTCTGTCCTCCCCCTATACACAGCGTCAAGGGGAGGTTTCAAGCCAGATCTTCTGCTCCTTTCAAAGAAAACGTCGAGGACCTTACAGTGGCTTGTAAGTCATTATGTGATCTGTTCTCCTTCACCTGACCGCACTGCCGACTGCTGCATTTTTCCTCCCTCCCTCCACTCCAGCCCCACTTGCCTCCTTGCTCTTCCCTCTGCCTGGAATGCTTTTCCACCACATTTCCACTTGGATAACCCTCTTACTTCCTCCTTCAAGTCTTTGCCCCAATATCAATGAGATCACCTTAAATAAACTATTTAGATTTCCACCTGCTGCCTCTTCAGGCCCTGCCCTTCGGATCCCTCTGACTCTGCTGTGTTTTCCTTTGCTCTTTTCCAGGGGGATAGATATATTCACCATCACAGCAGGGAGTATTGGGAAACAGACTCTGGTGTAGATTTCTGCTTGCAGGAAGCTTCTTGGGGGAAGGCTCTCAGATCAAGACCCATGGGGAGGAGAGAAAGCAGAACTGGGCAGAAGGAGGCATTGAAATGAAATGTAATCGGGAGAGAGGTCTCCGTCGACCCCCAGGGGAGCTGTGAACCAGGATGACTTTCAGAGTTGCTCTGCATTAAGGTGAGGGGGCAGAGGCCTTTAGAACCCTCCTCCGTTTAGCAGACACTGGACGTGGGCTGGTCCTAGGGAAGGTAGTGACCACAGGTGAGGCAGCTGTCTTCTCTGAAGACAATTCTGGAGAGAAGCTTAGCTGGATGCCATGAGCCATCCGCACTCCTAGCAGCCCAGGGGAGTGACCAGCTCAATGCAATGTGGGGAACGGGGTGTCACACCACAGCAGCCACTACACCTTATAGTGAGGAGATGTCCATGTGCTTTATTTATCACCATTCATCTCTCCTGCTGGACAAGGAGCCCCTCATGAAGGATGGGGTCTCTGTGGATATAGCTCCCTGATATTTCCCAAGTGTCTGGAACCATAGACTCTCCAGTAATACTCACTAAATGAATGACTGAGGCTGCCCATTTCTCAACCTCTCCTGGTCTCTGTCACTGACCTTATTGGAATTTCAATCCAAGCTCTGCCACCAACCAGTTGTGCTAGTTGACTAACTTCCTGAGCCTGAGTTTCTTCTTCTGGGAAATGGGACCCATCTCACAGGGCTCAAGGATGAAATGAGCTAACACTTGGGCATTAGTCAACTTTTCATAGCTGTGACCAAACTACCCAACAAGAAAAACTTAGAAGAGGAAAAGTTTGTTTGGGGCTCATGATTTTGGAGGTCTCAGTCCACAGACGGCCAACTCCATTGCTCTGGGCCCAAGGTGAGGCAGCTCATCATGGGGAAGAGCCCGGTAGAAGAAAGCTGCCCAACTTACGGCAGGGTCAGGAGGAAGAAGAAGAAGAAGGAGAAGGAGAAGGAGAAGGAGAAGGAGAAGAAGAAGAAGAAGAAGAAGAAGAAGAAGAAGAAGAAGAAGAAGAAGAAGAAGAAAGGAAGGGAAGGGGCCACAGGGAAGGTGCACCCTCCCAGGGCATCCCTAGTGACCCACCTCCTCCAGCCACACCTCACCTGCCTACAGTTAACAACCCAGTGAGTCCATTCAAACTAGAATGGACTAGATCAGGTTACAGCCCTCATAATATAATAATTTCACCTCTGAATATTCTTGCATTAATAGAAGCTTTTGGAGAACACCTCACATCCAAATCTTAACAACTGTACAGCACTTAGCAGGTGCCTAGAACAAGATAGTTCCCAATAAATATTAACTATTGTTGATGATGTCATTACTTTTGAGGCTTCTCCTTGCTTTGGGTTGCTTTCAGGATTCTGATCAGACTTAAAGACAAAGTCAAGACTGAGGCTGCCCATTTCTCAACCTCTCCTGGTCTCTGTCACTGACCTTATTGGAATTTCAATCCAAGCTCTGCCACCAACCAGTTGTGCTAGTTGACTAACTTCCTGAGCCTGAGTTTCTTCTTCTGGGAAATGGGACCCATCTCACAGGGCTCAAGGATGAAATGAGCTAACACTTGGGCATTAGTCAACTTTTCATAGCTGTGACCAAACTACCCAACAAGAAAAACTTAGAAGAGGAAAAGTTTGTTTGGGGCTCATGATTTTGGAGGTCTCAGTCCACAGACGGCCAACTCCATTGCTCTGGGCCCAAGGTGAGGCAGCTCATCATGGGGAAGAGCCCGGTAGAAGAAAGCTGCCCAACTTACGGCAGGGTCAGGAGGAAGAAGAAGAAGAAGGAGAAGGAGAAGGAGAAGGAGAAGAAGAGAAGAAGAAGAAGAAGAAGAAGAAGAAGAAGAAGAAGAAGAAGAAGAAGAAGAAAGGAAGGGAAGGGGCCACAGGGAAGGTGCACCCTCCCAGGGCATCCCTAGTGACCCACCTCCTCCAGCCACACCTCACCTGCCTACAGTTAACAACCCAGTGAGTCCATTCAAACTAGAATGGACTAGATCAGGTTACAGCCCTCATAATATAATAATTTCACCTCTGAATATTCTTGCATTAATAGAAGCTTTTGGAGAACACCTCACATCCAAATCTTAACAACTGTACAGCACTTAGCAGGTGCCTAGAACAAGATAGTTCCCAATAAATATTAACTATTGTTGATGATGTCATTACTTTTGAGGCTTCTCCTTGCTTTGGGTTGCTTTCAGGATTCTGATCAGACTTAAAGACAAAGTCAAGACTTCTGCGGAGGTACCTTGACCTTCTGAGTATACAGGGAGAGGTGGTGGACAGAAGTCTGATCTGTAGATAAGATCTGTATAGAAGGGGTTAATTTTTGGGTAATGAGACTAGAGATCTGCTCACGAGACTGTGGCTGTCATTCTTGCCTTGGGAAAGCTCAGAATGTGCCTGTGCCCAGGTGTCTATACACATTTGCAAGCAGAAATGCAAGCTACGTTGAAAACTGGACATTCTTAGAGGACAACCTGTCCCAGGCACGAGGTTGATGTAGGAAACCGGGCTCTTTCCCCATGATGAGCTACCTCACCTTGGGCCCAGAGCAATGGAGTTGGCCATCTGTGGACTGAGACCTCCAAAATCATGAGGCGAGTGGAGCTGAGTCTCTCTCTAGTGGAGCCTAGTGAGGCCAAGAGAGTCATCTTTCCTTCTCTCCTTCTGCTCACTCTTTACCTCTTGCATGAGCTTCTCACCCATTGATTGCTCCCTTGAAAGAACTCACTCCCCACTCTCCAGTGAGGTCCTTGTGGTCAAATCCAGTGGAGGTACACTTGGCCTCAGCCACCATACTGACCACTGCTCTTCATCATGAGTTCCCAGGTTTTCCCCCAAAGGGACTCACTGAGGCACCAATTCTCCCACCATCGAGAACATTGTGGGCCACAACACTCTCCCCACGAATTGCCTTTGGCCAAATGGAACGACTCTCCCAAGGTTTACACTCCTCCCCCGGAAGCAGTTCCAATCCAGTGACTCATTCTGGGACAACTCTAAAGGGCCAGGCCTGCTCTAGGGCGTTCCACAGAATTGAGGCCTTTATAGCAAATGCACCAGGGTTCAGCTGCTCCCCCTGCCTGGTCCTGCTTCCCTTTCTCTTTCACTAATGTCATTCCTGAGATCACTCTCCAGCAAGTTCTCTGCATGCAAATCTCCGTCTTTGATCTATTTCTAGGGAACCTGACCTACTACTACAGTTGGTGCTAGGAGTGCTTCCTAGGAAACAGACTCTAAAATGGGATTTCGGAGCTGGATCATCCACCGGCCTGCTGGTAATGAGAGCTGGTCGCTGGTGGTGGGTGGAGGCACTAATGGTCAGAGACTTGCTCTAGCAGTGCCATTGTTAAAAATTTCACTCATGGTGAAGTGCATGGGATATTGGTGGAAGGGCGCATACTGGTGGGTGTCATCTCTTAGACATTTGAGGGTCTCTAAGGAAGTCGTTTTTTTTTTTTTTTTTTAATTGTAGATGGACACAATACCTTTATTTATTTATTTATTTTTATGTGGTGCTGAGGATTGCCTAGCAGTGCCTCACACCTGCTAGGCAAGCGCTCTACCTCTGAGCTACAACTCCAGATCCAAGGAAGTCGTTATTTTAAAGACAATGGTAATAGGTGATTTTTCCCAGGGGCGATGAATGCATGGGAAAAGACAAGAAAAGGCTAAAGGTGATTAATTACCAATTTAAGGTGAAGTGTGAAAGCCAGACTACCTTCTTACCATCAGACAGAATTTCTGATCCAGCTGGAAGGCAGGAAAAAAACTGAGATTTGGCCCAGGAATGAATCATAAAGGTAGCCGATATCCAAAGAAAATTAATTCTCACTATTGCACGTTAGCTATGCTTTGATTGGTCAGGGATTGGTTATGAGTCCTGACCCAAGGGACAGGGACATCTGGATTGATTCCCTTGAATACCTTGATCTTCTGAGGTAGCACAGTGTCCTTTGTCTTCCTGTTAAGGATAGAGCTTCCCCAAGCTTAAAGACGATGATGCCAAGGCTTCCATTTTGCAAGATTCCATGCGTCCTGTGTCAACCCAACACACTTACCTGCCTGCCCAGGGTCTTCTCCTACTTCCCTTTCCAGCTTCCCTTTCCACCAGGCTGGAACTTGGGTTAAGCTGCCACATGACCTTGGCCAAGGGAAGAGGTCGCTGCAGGACAGAGCCAGAGTTCACCAACAGCGCCTGAGTTTCGCTTTGCTTCCCTCTGACATCACGGACAGGCTCTCTGCTGGTCCACCTTCTGCATCGCTGTTGGAGGAATCTTTTAAAACTGAGCTCACCAGTCTCTGCCCTGCTTAGAACTCTTCAGTAGTTCCCTGTGGGCCCAGGATAAAACCCGTGTTTCTACGCTCCGTAACTTCAAGGCTCACCTCCTTTCCTGCGCATCCTTCTTTTTACACTTATATTGCCCTTGCTTTTGCTGTTTCTTTTTGCCTGGAACTCTCTCCCCTTGAAGTGCCACGGGACCACCTCTTGTGGGGACATTGTGTTCTCCTGGCCACTTTCCTCTTCAGGGCTGGCCTCTGCCCTCAGCTACAGAGAAGACCCGCTGCTGGGGGCTCAAGCTTACCCTTCCAGGGACTGGGTGCAGCCACAGGCAGCTCCCTTCCCTAGAGCTGTGCCCCCTCCTGGAGCCACCCACATCCCATGCTGGCTAAGGAAGGGATTCAAGAGTTGGCCCCTTGCTTCAGTTTGGGACAACCCTGGATTTCCTTCCCAGCTTTATAGCTTCTCCTAGGATTACCCCAGGGCCTTAGTTACAACCATACTGCTGGTCCAATCCTAGCCTTCTTTCCTCCTTCCTCCTCCTTCTGTCCCCTCCTCCCCCCTTTTAAGTTTTTGGTTAACAGGTAATGATCGTCCATGTTTATGGGGCACAGTGTGATATCTTAATGCATGTATATAACGTGTACTGATCAAATCAGGATAATTACCATTTATATCTCCTTATCATTCCTTTATGTTTGGAGACTTTGAGCTCTTCTGGTTCTTCATAAAATATATAATATGTTACTGGGAACTGCAGTCCCCCCACCATGATGGAGAACACCAGAACTTGTTCCTTTTCTCTGTGTTTTGGTACCTGTCATCCACTCTCTCTTTCTCTCCTTTCTCCTCCCCCACCTCTCCAGCCATTAGTGATCACTAGGCTACATTCAGATCAACTTCTTCCCAATTTCCTCATTTCTTTATAGGCATCTCTCCAGAGCATCTCTCTGGCCCCAACAGGCCTCATGTGACTCTGTTTCAAAGTCTGTTTGCAGAGAATCCAAACTAATACATCTTTTAAGGTGTCCTCAGATCTTCTTTCCCTGGGCTTCCTCAGCACCATGCATATGCATACGATAGTGTGTTTTGCAGTTATGTTGCTGTGTAACAAATCATCCCCAAGCTTAGGGACTTCAGATAATGATTAATTTTTTTTCTCCCTGCTGTGTTTTATGGGTTGGTTGGTCTCAGCTGGGCAGTTCTGTGTCATCTGGAGGAGTTACTCAGGGTCTTGCACTCAGCTGGGAGCCTTGCTGCCGCTGGGAAGGTCTGGGGTGGTCACTCTTCCTCCAGGTCTTCTACTCACAAGGCTTCTAAGCATCCAATAGTCTCGCTTTGGTTTCCTCATGTTACAGCAGCTGGGTTCCAAGAGGAAGGAACTGGAAGTGGCCATTCTTAAGTCTTGAACTTTTTTCTGCTGCACTATTGTTCAGAGAAAGTCACAGGCCCACTGAGTCAAGGGGAGGGGAATGAGGCTGCACCTGCTAATGAGAGGAGCATCATTTGCATCTAGGGATGAGAGGGAGAGGCAGGTGACCACTGGAAACCATCTCCCACCGTGCTGAGGAGTCTTTATGCTGCCAAGTCCTTGAGGGCAAGGATTAAGCTGTATATCCGTTGTCCCCAGCCCAGGCACTTCTAGGAGCTGTCAGAGACTTCTGGTGACAGAGTGGGATCCAGCCTCCTGGTGGAAGGAATATGGGGCTAGGAGAGGGCAGAGAGGTAGTGGAGCCCAGCCCCAGGCTGTCAGCTGCCTCTATTGGGACATCTCTTTAATTCCAAGACAGCACATCCACATGCTGTCTTGGAGTCTTTCTGGGCACAGGCTATGCCCCCTGGGGCATGAATGGGCACATTTTATTCATCCACGTGGTTACGCAGGGCCCCGAATCCAAACACAGACTTAATAATTAAAGCTTGTCTCTTCTCCCTCTTGTCATTGTACATTTAGAGCATGTGGAAGTCATTAGTGTTGTTTGTCAAATATTTCTGGCTGTGCACCTGCTGAACACATGGAGGACTGCACTTCTTGGCCCTCTCACGGGTGGGTGAAGCCTTGTGATGAATTCCGGCCAATGAGTGGTGACTGGAAGTGACTCGGGCCGTGTTGGGGCATTGAATCCCTTCGCGAAGGCTCTAGGGCTCTTGTTGGCTCTGCCCTGGTGCTAGCAATGCTGGAGATGGTGTTGCTCCATCAGCCGGGTGAAGATACAAGGGCCAGAGCCCCAGCCATGATGCTCCACTGCGTGGGTCTGGGCCAGAGTGATCTTTGTTGTTGTAAGCCACCAAGATTTAGGGGTGGTTTGCGGTGGTAGCAATCTCGCCTTTCCTGTCTGATGCAAGTGGCATAGGGGCCGGGCTCTGGAGAAAGGAGGAGCAGAAGCTGGAGGGGATGTTGGGGTGGGGACCTTACACACAGGCCACCTAATATAAGCGACCAGTGTATTAATGTGTGCTGGCATTATAAAGGCTTAATATTTAAAGTGAAAGGAACCCATAGGGACGTGGGAACATTAAAAAAAAAAAATTCCTGCTCTGGCCTCTTATACGTACGTTGCTTCCCCCCCCCCCCCCCCCGCAAAATCCCCCCATTCACGGGTAGGGATTTGAGGAGCTGTCTTAAAGGCAAGTGATTCGAACGCTCAGGCATTTGCATATGGGCTTTCCTTCTGTTGCTTTCTTTATTCTAGTTCAGTGGCTCCCTAACTTTAGTGTGCCTAAAAATTTCTGTCCATGGCTGTATAAACAAAACCATGTATACTGTACTTCATGAGTGGTTGAAGAGTTTTTCAAGGGCACTTTTGACTCTATGCGATTCTCCTCATGCACAGACTTCCAAATCTAACCCCTGTGTAAGATGAGATTCCATTGTTCAAAACCAAAAGAACCTTGCAATTTTTATGAGACGCTGAGAGCACAAGATGTCAGCAGCAGCTGCTCTTAGCCTATTATCCACCCATCACCCAAGTCCTGTTGATTTTACACCCACAGTCTCAGGCTCCATCATCATTCCCCTGGATTCCTGGGAAGGGCTCCTAACTCATTTTTTTTTTTTTGTTAATTTTTTTTATTAATTAATTTATTTTAATTAGGTATACATGACAGCAGAATGCATTTTGATTCATTGTACACAATTGTCATCTTTTTGCTCCTCTTTGTGTTCTTTCCAATCCATGGTCCATCCCACGGGCAGAGTGACCCCTTCCAAACACCAGCGTGGTCACAT
Source organism: Tamias sibiricus (assembly GCA_025594165.1). NCBI lineage: Eukaryota > Metazoa > Chordata > Mammalia > Rodentia > Sciuridae > Tamias > Tamias sibiricus. The sequence goes on from CM046658.1 coordinate 32,038,842, forward strand.
TGCTTCCCCCAGGTCACCCGTTCTCTGGTCTCCCCTTGCTCTTACTAGGGAGACCAGAATCTTTGAAGTGTCTTTAAGATCCCAGGACCAGGCCTCTGCTGTCTCTCCTGCCTCCTGTCACCGCAGGCTCCCCTTTGGCCCTGTGGTGTGTGCCGGCCTTTCACCTCCACCTCCATGTGAATTCATGTCCCTCTCCCCCATCACTGAGCCTTGGCACCTGCTACACCATCTGCTGGGAATGTTCTTCCCCCGCCCTCCCTTTTTGCCTGCTTAACTCCTACTCATGCTTCAGATGTCAGTTCAAATGTTACATCTTCAGAGAAGCATTTAAGCCAGCTTCTTCTTTATTTGCTCTCATAGAATGTGTTGCTTTCCTTCAGAATATTTATGCCAGTTTGTAATTATGCACTAATTTGTTTGATGATCTGATGAACACTTGTTTCTTCCACTAGAATGTAAGCCCTAGGAGAGCAGGGGCCGTGACTTCATTGTCATTCCTGCATTCTCAGCACATGCACTATGTACTTGCTGCATGAATGACAGAAGGGTCCTGACAGTGGTTCCAGGGCAGTGATAGTGGCTTTGGCACTGATACCAGCGATGGCCTAGTCTTTTCTGTATGTTTGGGGTTATTGTTTGCTCTGACTCTTTCCTTGAACTTCTGTGGCCTGGGAGATAGGAATCATCTCCAGATGTAAAAATCAAGACCCAGGGAACAGGGAAGACTCGGGGCCAGTGCGGCTGAGTCAGGTCCAGAGCCTGTTCTCCAGACTCTAGATGCTGAGTTCCTTCTTGGACATAATGCCACTTCTTTGCCTGAACCCTGACAAATAGGAGATGACTCCTGAGGACTCCAGTGGGTAGTCTGTGGGGCAGAGGTAGCCCAGTATCATCTTTTACAAACAGCCCTCTTCCCTGTCTTCCTCGTTCTTCCCTTTTTAATCTTTCTCTTCTTTTTCCTCCTTTTAGATTAAAAAATCACTTTGGTTGATAAGGTGAGCATAGGGGAGATTTTTTGAAATCTTGGTGAGAGAATGAAAAGCTGTTGAGCTTTGCCCAACCTGTGGTGCCAGTGAGGACTTATAAATGGTATGAAGACGGAAGGGCTCGGAGGTAGGGAAATGTGTGTTCATATTGGATTATTGCTTGTCTTGTTGGTGTTTTGGGGTCTGATCACACCCCTCTAGGTAGGGGATAAGGCTTCTCTTAGAAAGGACTGCCACTTCCACCTGGGAGGAGGTTCATCCTGGAAAATGAGGAGGTATGAAGTAGAATTTTGCCTTCAGAAACATTTTCCTTCTCTTTCTGGAGGCTGGGATCAGTTTGTTCTGGATTCTAAGATATGGAGGCAACTAGAGTGTTCTATTCATTGATGCTAAAGCCAGCGGCTATGACAGGAAAACCTCCAACATTTCGGTACCTTAACAGAATTAGTTATTTCTCACTTCCACAATCAATGTCCTGATAAATAAATGGTGGCTTTGTTCCACGTGGAAATTAGGGAACTGGTCTCCTTTCATTTTGTGGGTCCTCCATCTTTAACACGGAGCTCTCAAGGTCACTACAGAAGTAGAGAAACTAACTGGAGGTGGGTTTCAGCATAGTGTGAGCAAGGAAGTCCAGATCCTACTCTAGGAAGAAAAAACTCATTCACCAAAAGAGCTGCAGGAACTGTGCATGAGCAGCAGTAGGAATGAGGCGGAGACATGTGGAGGTGGGTCCTGAGGCTTTGGATGTGTGTGGGTGTGGGGGTGGGAACATAAGTCTAGGGCAGGGAGTTACTTATTGATATAGGAATACTTTCCTGGGAGTCAGGATTTAATGTCTGGCAAGGACACTCAGAGCCAGTGGTAATATACTGCTGGGAGGTCTCCATGGAGTTGGGCCTGCAGTAAATTAGAGGGCGATGCTGGGGTTGCATTGGTAGAGTATTGAGCAAGGGATCAAAGGACTTAGAGCGGTGGCATGAGACGATGACACCAGTGGACTGTGTATTCTAGAAGGGTCCATGGTACACTCCCTTCACTAAAGCAATAGGAATGTACTCGTCAGGAGTGTGCGACACCACTGAGGACCTTGGTAGTGGCCACCTCCTGTAGGAAAGAGTTGAGGGTAGGGGGTGCTGCCATGGAACTTGGCTCCCTGATTAAAATGGGAATGATGGAATTTTGGAATAGCAAGGCCAGGTGCCAGCAGGTATCTGACTGAGGTAAGGTGGACTTGTTTACCGGATCAAGCAGTAGAGCCAAATGGCAGCTGGAGACCTTGACCCAAAGGTTGTGCTGGTAGCTAAGGCAGGGCCTAGACAGAGGGACAGCCGACAAGGGCATTCTTGACTTCTATTACCAAAAAAGATCAAGAGCAGATGAATAAAAAAGATCAGGGTTTATGGCAGCCTCTGTAATAGAAAATAATGAATCTTCACCCGTTCTCCAGCTCTGAGCCATTTTTTAGACCCAGAGTCCGTTGGCTGGAGGGGAGACCACATCCCCTTGAGGAAGGACTTGGCAATGCTACTTCAAGTATCTACAATAAATATTTCCTCAATCTTTCTCTAAAGGGAAATACAGCTATTCGTCAGAGTAACTGAACATTAGGGAAAGAGGGAACTATAAGAACTTTGAGGGACGTTAACAGGGTCTGAGCTGGGAATCCAAATAGGACATACAAGAATCGGGGCATAATGATGCTAGGTGATAAGGGACCCCTGATTTAATTCTGTCTCACAGTGGGTCCAATGGACCACCACAATGACTCAGTTGTTTCACCTGATTTCTGAGTATATGATTAGAATGGATATACTGAATAGTGGCCCAAACCTTTGCAGTGGTTGCTTGACCATTATGCTAAGCAGCCCAAGTGGAGGCCTTTCAACACGCTACCTCCTTAGCCCAGATGTTAAGTCCAAAGCAATTCCACACTGTTTGTGGCATGGCAGAAATTAGTGCCATCATCAAAGACAAAGGATTTGGGGGTTGGTTTTCCTTTTCCCATCACATTCCCACATGAGTAATTGGTTGGGCCCCTGAAAAGCCCAGATTGTTCCCAGGTAACGACAGTGGACTACGATGACAAGAGGGCCCCAGCTGTAGTTCCTGCGCTGGACATAGTATCTTTACTAGAACAGATCAACGTAGCCCCCAGCATTTGAAATGCAGCATTTGATCTTTTTAATTCACATCAGGAGAAAGGATTAGAAGTAGTTTGTATTCACATGGGAAGGACAGCAATATATATTCACTGTCTTGCCCAAAGGCTCTGTTGCTTTTCTTGCTCTTGGTCATGATAGAGTCTAAAGGATCTTTGATTATCTTGATATTCTGAAAACATCACACTAGTCCACTGTACATCAGTGATGACATCATCCTCCATAAACCTGGTGAACAGCAAGGGGCAAATACTTGGACATCCTCGTAAGAGACATGCACGTGAAGAGGTGGGAGAGAAACCCTGCAAAGACTCAGGGTTCAACTCAGGGTTCACGAAGCTTTTAGAGGTTTTGCTCCTTGGGTCTCCACCACTAAGAAAGAGTGGGAGTGCTGGGTGGTCCTTTTTGGAGTTTTGAGGCAGTGGGCACTATGCTTGGGGATAGTGTCCTGACCGATTTATTGAGTGGCCCTGGAGGTTGCCATGTTTGAATGGGTTCTAGATCACAAGAGGGTAGAGCTATATGTTCGAGATCCAATGTAACCAACCCAGCTTCTAGGGCCACGTGACCTGGTAAATACAATAGTGTTAAAGGTATCTATGGAGGCATCTGGCAAGTTCTATGAAGAGAATGCTGGGTGCGGTGGCACACGCCTGTAATCCCAGCACTTGGGAGGCTGAGGCAGGAGGATCACAAGTTCAAAGCCAGCCTCAGCAATGGTGAGGCACTTAGCAACTCAGTGAGACCCTGTCTCTAAATAAAATACACAAAAGGGCTGGGGATGTGGCCCACTAGTCGAGTGCCCCTGAGTTCAATCCCTGGTACCAAAAAAAAAAAAAAAAAGGAAAATGGTAGGGAAAATAGCTAAAGTTATTGGGGCTCTGCCTTCTCTAGCAGGGAACTACACAGTGCTTGAAAACCAGCTCCTGTAGAGTTACTGGGCCCCAGCAGAGACTGAGTACTTGGCCATAGATTGTCAAGTGACCATATGGCCAGAGCTGCTCATTAAGAGTTAAGCGTTATCATATCTGAGTCCTGTGGCTGGGTAGATGCATCAGCAATCCATCGTATGACGGGACTGGCACACTGCAGTCAGATTCAGAGGCTCAAGTAAGTACATGCACAGGTGGCTTAGCCGCCTGTGTCATTTGTCTTCATTGAGCCAATGTCATCTCTCAGTTCGTATTTTCTCCCTTGTTAGGAGATTCCATGGTCACTCGTAGGAGGAGGAAACATTCTGGGTTGGTTCAAAGATTGGTCAGTTCAATGTATTGGTTATAAAAGATAAGCACTGGAGGAAGTCTTTCACCAGGTAGGGTGTCAATGTTTTTATGGATGGAGAAAAGGTCTCAGGTGAGTTTCTACATAGACTATTGGGCCAAGGTGAATTGTTTGGCTGATTGATCAGGGATCTGGAAAAAACAATTCTGAGTGATCAGGGATAGAGAATCTGGGGATAAGAGATGTGGATGGCTAGATGGGAATGGACAAAATATTTGTATTTTTCTATATCATCTCAATGCTCCTCAGAGAGCATCCAGTATAGAAAAGGCATTAAACAACTAGGGGACAGGAATGGCCAGGACTTGTCTGTTGGGTGTCAGCTAGCCTCTGTACTCAGCTCTCCTGTGCATGTGTAACGGGCCCATGTAAAGAAGAGCATGCTAGTGGGGTGGAAGCTGTGCCTAGGCCCTCTTGTGAGGCTGATCTAGCTAATGTAGCTGCTAAATCTATGGCCTGCCAGCAGTAGAGACCAATGCTGAACTCTTTCATATGATACTGCTCCTTGAGAATGACCAGCCACTTGGAGGCAATTGCCCTGGAAGGGGCAGAAATTTGTCCTTATTGAGATTGAGAAACTCTCAGATATAGGTTTGTTCTCCCTGCCCATAGTACCTATGCCAGCACCACTATCCAAAGGCTTACAGATTATTTCATTTAGTGACATGGAATCCCAGAGAGCTTTACCTCAGATCAAGTCTCCCAACTTTACAGCAAAAGTGTAAAGTCCATGACAATGGACACAGGACATTGGGATTCTGGCCCTAATGTCAAAATGGGTCCTTAAAAACTGAGTTAAGATGGCAGCTTAATGAATGGTACCTGGCAAGGCTTGGGATTCTCTTCTCCAGGATGCAGTATAGATGCTGCTATAAAGGCCATTAAGAGGTGCTGTGTTCCAATAGCTAGAATATATGGATCTGGGAACCGTAGGGATCGGGTCCTCTCACCATCATTTCCACAGATCAACTTGGGGAACTTGTGTTTCTTATCCAAATCTTAAAGCTCTGTGGGATTAGAGGTCCTGGTCCCAAGGGGTGAGGCCCTTCCACCTGGGGAAAGAGTAAGGATTCTATTGAACCTCAGAGATTCCCTCCCAGTGGTTTTGGTTTCCTCATGCTAGGAGACCAGCATACAGAGAGGAGCTGGTTGTGCCACTTCATAATGGGGACAATGAGGAACGTGTCTAGTATTTTCTACCTTCCCTATAAATTTTTCTCCCTCCATACTTGACATGTGCCCCTTGGGGACTATTTCCTATATCCAAGTCTATGTCTTAGGGTGTGCTTTTGAGAGAACACAGTAAGATGATAGGATTTTAAATTTTATGCTGTGTGCAATGGAATCCATTGAAGGGATTTAGGTTTGGGGGTATGTGATCAGATCTGAATTTTGAACAAACGACTCTCTGGTGGTTGTTTAGAGAGTGAATTGGAGGGGCCAGTGGGGACTCAGGGGGTCCAACTGGGAGGCAATTTTAATAGTTCAGATAAGAGATGGTGGTGGTTTGGATTTGTGTAGTGGTGGCAGTAGGGAAGGAGAGAAAAGCCAATGGACTGGAGGTATTTAGGGGACAGAATCAGTAAGACAAAGAGTTCCCTTTATTCGTTTCAGGCTAATTTGTTCAGAATTGCCTTACTGTACACACACACACTTGTCTGTACGCCATTTTTTCTCTCTATGGCTGGTCAGTGGCTCTAGGACAAGCTCTGTCTGGCTCTCCTGGCGGCAGCTATCTTCTGGGAGAAAAGGGTTAAATGTAGGCATCAAAGACCTTTATCATTGAATATCAAAGCAACATAATGCTCCAGAGCCCCAAGGTGGGACCTCTCCAGTTTGGCCTAACAGGGAGAAACTGCTCTCTCTTCAGTGACGACTCTGAGTTCCAGTTTTGTTTGGGCCACTCCGCGTGGCAGCTCTGTAAAACTCTTGGGCCCCAACACTGGCATTTAGCTCCTTCTCACTGTGATGAGCAGGGGTCAGGACTGATTTGTGGGAACATAACAGCAGCCCTTCAGATTCCCAGAATTGCTTAGTAGGGAAGGTACAAGGGCACGGAATGGAAGATAACACTTCAAGACTCAATTCCCTGCCATGGGTCAGCTTAGGCCTTCAAGTTCTCAAAGGAATGTGACTGCCTGAGGCCATCCTATCCAGATCTGTCTTTTGAAAAGCCCTATCCTGCAAATTAAAGAGTAAAACATTCCTTTTCCATGGATTTCCATACCCCACTCTCCAACCTGAACCAACCTGGGAGAAATATCCAGGTTGTTGTTCAGATTCTTTCTCTGACTGAATAAGCCCCTGTCTCTGGGCCTCGGTTTCATTCTCAGAACCAGATGGGGACTGCTCCAGTCTGACACTCCATCCCTCAAGGTTGCCCCACATCTCCTACCTTTGGGGGAAGGCGGGCGGGATTATGGGGCAGTGGCATCCATCTCCTTCCTGGGATGGCTCCTCTGAGCTCCATATTTCTTGCCTATACTGACCAGGGAATTTCCCCCTATTGATTGCTTTCTGTAATCGAGCTTAACAAATAGAACTTCCCTCAAATGATTCTTCCAACTAAACTGATAGAAAGCTAACCTTGTTATATTTATTGACAGAACATTGAAATAAATATTATAGGTCTAGAGGGAATGTTTCAGCCCATTGATTTTTTTAAGGAAATAATAAATGGAGACTATTCCCTTTGGCATATTATGCTGGGAATAATCTGAAAAAATGCTTAGCTTGTTCAACACAGAGCTCAGAAACCCTCCTTCCACTCCCAGTGGAGCAGGGGCCCTTTGCATAAATCTGCTCTGGCCCAGACAATCAATTTTCAATTTTAATTATTTTCAAAACTCGTTTATTATTTGCTTGTTCTGTGAGTTGGGAGCTATCCTTTGTAGTGCGTTTGCAGCCAGAGTGGTCAGACCTCTGGCCTGGATCTGGATGCCCAGGATTCCTTCCTTCTACCCACCAGAGAGGAAAACTTGCCATCCCTCTTCCCAGGGACCTTTGTTCTAGAACAGCAATCTGTAAACTCTGGACAAGTCCAGCCCGTCACCTGTTGTTGTAAAATAAAGTTTTATTGGAACACATCGCATCTGTTTGTTGACATGTCTGTGAGTCCTTTGTACTGTGATGGCTGAGGGAGGGGAGCAGTGGAGACAGAAACCACGTGGCCTCTGAAGCCTAAGAGATCTACTGTCTGGTTCTTTGTAGGAAAAGTCTGCCATCCTCTGTTCTCGAGTTCTAAACGAGGCCAGCATGCTTCACCCACTCACTCTGGGATAACGCTGTCCCAAGTGGCCACCGCAATAACATTGACCAACACCTATCTAGGTAGCTGGCACAATCCCAAGGGGTCCCTTCATCTTCATTCACGCTCACGACAGCACTAAGAGGCAGGGTCATCATTAGCACTGTTTTTTTTTTTTTTTTTTTAAATACGTATTAATTTTTTAGTTGTACACAATTCCTTTATTTTTTATTTTTTTTATTTTTTTTTTTTTTTGTGGTACCGGGGATTGAACTCAGGGGCACTCGACCACTGGGTCACATCCCCAGACCTTTTTTTGTATTTTATTTAGAGACAGGGTCTCACTGAGTTGCCAAGTGCCTCACCATTGCTGAGGCTGGCTTTGAACTCGCGATCCTCCTGCCTCAGCCTCCCAAAGTGCTGGGATTACAGGCGTGCGCCACCGCGCCCGGCCACAATTCCTTTATTTATGTTTATGTGGTGCTGAGGATCAAACCTGGGCCGTGCATGTGCTAGGCGAGCGCTCTACCTCTGAGCCACAACCCCAGCCCCTCATTAGCACTGTTTTAAAAATGAGGAGACTGAGGCTCAGAAGAGGAACTTATCCCAGGTCATACAGGTAGAAAGCAGCAGAGCTGATATAAAAATCCACCAGACTGGCTTCAGAGAGATTGTCAGAGATGGTGGGAGACCTCAGAGAAGATCTGGGTCTGTGTCCCCAAAGTACATACGGGGAATCTGAGGTCTGAATAGCTGTGACATAGTTGATAATAAAGCTGGAGGTGGAATCCAGATAACAGGTTCAGGCTGTGCTTTTTTTGCTGTCAATATTACATGGTTCTGCTAAGTGTCTGTTGATCAAAGCCAGACAGGGAGATTCAAAGAGCATTGAAGTAGATCCCTGTGTCACCCCCACCCCCATGTCCCACTCCACAGGACTTTGAGGGCTATGCTATCTGCTACATCACTCATTACACCTCCTCCTCACAGTCATTTCTTCTTCTATCCCATGTTGGTGGAGGAACTTGGCACCTGGCTCAAGGGCTTCTTTTCTTAGGCAGTTTCAACATTCATTCAAACCATGAAATGTGGCTGAGCACCTTGAACGCATTCCATTTAGTGAACACAACAAAGGTGACCAGCCTCCTTTTGGGAAGGAACTTAGACTGGGTTGTAGATTAACATGCAATCAAAGGTTGGGCTACATAATGCCATCTTTCCCAATTAAACCCGATCATTTTTGACCCCTTCTCCTTCCTGGATCTTGCCCTATGTTTGACCTTCTGCTCACAGCCAGGTTGAAAGTCCTACTCCATGACTGTGCCTGTGTCCTGCCCTGGAATTCATTCCTCAGCCCACTCCAATCTGATGTCCATACAGAGCCCACTATGAGATGGCTCCAAGAGGCCCCTGATGATCCCCAAATCCAAGGGCAGTCCTTATCAGCCTGTATCTTCAGGGTTTCTCCTGCCTTTGAAGCTGGCGGTCACCCCCTTCTTCTTGCAAGGTTTGCTTCCCAGCGACTCTCCCTGCTCTTTCCCCATCTCTCCAGAGTTGCCTTCTCAGGGTCCTGTTCTGGTTTTTCTTTGTCTGCCCAGTTAAATCTTGAGAGGGCTTACGCTGCACCCCAGGCCCTCCTCTTACCCCATTCAGGGAGAGGCCACGGTTTCAAACACCACTCATTCCCGCATCATTTCCCCAAATACAACCAGCAGCCTAAGTCTGCTTCCTGAACCCCCGAATATGTGTCTGACTGGACATCTCCTGGAAATCCCTCCAGTAATCCAGTCAACTTTACAACATGAAACTCATTATTATCCCGGCCCATAAATTCCCAATATTGATGAATTATTTCACCACCCACCAAGCTGTTTACACCCCAAGCTTTTGCTATCTCATCTCCTCTTTACAATTGGTTCTGTGGATTCTGGTCTTTAAAGACCTCTCATATTTATTTTTTCCATTTCACTCTAGATGCAATGGCCTCAGCATAGACCCCGACCCCCACCCTCACTTGGATAATTAGTTAATTAACAACTATTTATTCCTATTACTGTGAGGCACTTACTGTGGAAAACAGGACTGTACGCAACAGACACGGGCTTAGCTCTCATAGGCTCAGCGTCTTTGTAGGGGAAGGACCTCAACAGACAAGAAAGCACTTACATAAGATGGCATCAGATAGTGTTAGTCCCATGACAAAAGTAAAATTGAATGTTTGTGTGCAAAAGTGACCAGAGGTAAACTCCTGGGGATCAGGAAGGGCTCTCTGAGGAGGTGACATTTGAGCTGGGACCTAGCTGGCAAGAAGGAACAGCCATACACCGATGTTCCAAGTAGAGGGAACAACCAGTGAGGACCCCCTAAGGTGGGGCTAAGCTTGGTTGGGTTCAAGGAACAGAAGACAGCTGTTGACTGTAGCAAATGTGCAGTGTGCCTGGGGAAGATGTGTGGCAATGTGTTCCAGAGGCCATAGAAGGCCACAGCATGCTGGTCCTTGCTGGCCATGGTGGAGAGTTTAGATTTTATTCTGAGGTGCTGAGTGAGCTCTGGCAGGGTTGAGCAGAAGGTTCTGGTGCATAGTTTACAAAGCTCCCTCTGGGTGCCGTGTTGAGAATGGGCTGCAGGAGGCCAAGTGTGGAGGCAGAGGGGCCACTGTGATAGTGTGGCTGGATGGGGGAGGTGGAAATGGACAGGAAGGGGTGCGGTGGGGTGGGATTGTTTTGGAGGTTCTGGGTGGGGGTGAGAGGAAGAGGAAGCAACACGGTCTCCTTAAGACCTTATCCTCCTCTCGTCCATGCCTCCTTCATAGAAAAGAGAGGCCCTGTTCAGGACCCGACCTCCCTCACCCTCCTGCTCTGACCCTGGCACTGAGATGGCTCGGCGACCAGATTCTTCTTGCCTGGAATCTGGCCTGGGGTTGAGCTGCTTGGGTGGGACCTGGTCACAAACTGGGCCATCTGGGAGGGGGTCTGGGTCATCCCCCACCCCAACTGCTCTTCGTTAAGGACAAAGCCCTCGTCCCTGGTGCCCCGCGTTTTTCAGGCAGGAGCTGCAGGTCCTAGTGGCCTTCAAGGCTGAGAAGTCACATGATGCTCTCTCGGCCAGACCCTCCCCAGCCTGGCGGAGCCCCAGGTGTTTCCAGGCAGTGGCAAGAGCAGTGGTCTTGGAATGAGTCCAGGATGGGACACTTTTAATCTGTTTGGTCTTGGATAACTCAGTTCCTTTTTCCAGGATTCAGTTTCCTCTTTGTAAACCAGGGCAAGTTAATCCCATTCCCCTGGGTTGTGGTTTATATCACTCTGTGGACGGAGAGAAAGAGCTGGCCCTGACTCCCTGGGGGAAGATGGGATGGAGCAAGCAGTGTGTTTTTCCAGATCCCCTGAGAATGCCTTCTTCTGACTCTTGGGATACACTCAGGCTCAAAGGGAGAACACTGACCTTCCACGCCTCATCTCAGCCATCTTATTTTGAACCCAGGGGTGCTTAACCACTGAGCCACATCCTCAGCCCTTTATTTTTTTTTTTTTAGTTTGAGACAGGTTCTCACTAAGTTGCTTAGGGCCTTGCTGAGCTGCTGAGGCTGGTCTTGAACTTGCAATCCTCCTACCTCAGCCTCCGGAGCTGCTGGGATTACAGGTGTGCGCCCCTGCCCAGGCGTCATCTCTCCACTCTTAATGATCACCCTTAGTGAGCAGATACCAAGGACAGGTTGTCCCCAGGGGCCGGGTAGGTAATCAGGGAAGTGGGCTTCCTGGGGACTGGGGTTCCAGGAACGATCATGCTCCATCTGAAGGGAGAGGGGGAGGGGGAGCCGCCACTGCTCAGCTCCAGTCATTGTTGACATGTAGGAAGTTAAACATGGTGTTGCCAGACCTTGCGAGTTTTCCAGAGAAGTCAGAAATCTGGAATTTTATGTGACATCTCCTGAATTTTGCATGTTGGCAACTGAAGTCAATTAAAACAAAAATACCAGCGTGGGCCAAACAAAGCTGCAGGATGCATTTGGCCCGCGGGTGGCCGGTTTCTGATGCCTGATATAGAATCATAGAGGGACCCAAGGAGTAGTTAGGATCTAACAATAGCCAGGCACACTGCTAATGCTGACTGCAAATAAAAAGCACTAGGAAATGTGGACAATTTAGCGTGCATGCGTTCTGACCAGGAGCACTTCGCTCACATCTGTACAAGACAGAAATGCTGGTGATTTATCATTTCCCCTAAATATGGAGCAATAGCCAGGGTGCCTGTTAGCACTGGCTAGTCAGTTGATGGTTGGACACAAAGAGTGTCATGCCCATCGCCGTTGATGTGCATATTCACTTATTTATTCATTCGTTCACCGAGCTCTCATGATGACTGTGTAAAACATAATCCTGGCTTTGCATCATGTTAAAAATGACTTGTAATATCAGAGAGGATAAAATAAGTGTTAAGCCGGGCGTGGTGGCGCATGCCTGTAATCCCAGCACTTGGGAGGCTGAGGCAGGAGGATCATGAGTTCAAAGCCAGCCTCAGCAATGGCAAGGCACTAAGCAACTCCGTGAGACCCTGTCTCTAATAAAATACAAAAAAGGGCTGGGGATATGGCCCAGTGGTCGAGTGCCCCTGAGTTCAATCCCCGGGTACAAAAAAAAAAAAAAAAAAAAAAAAAAAAAATAAGTGTTATAAGAGTCACAGGTAAAAGACTGTGGAAGTGAGGTAGAAAGATCAGATTGATCACCTTCAGAAAGCAGGTGATATTTAACCTGACCCTTGAAGGATGAATGAGCCGGTGGGGAGGAGGTAAACTTCGGTAAGGACTCTTGTCTGCAAGCAAGAGGTAAGTGGGCATAAGAAATCCTGATGGTTAATTGGATGCACCAACTTGACTGGCCATGGGGTGACCAGATAGTGGGTTCAACATTATTTCTGGGTGTGTCCGTGAGGGTGTTCCTGGATGAGGCTAACATCTGAATGATGGACAGGGTGAAGCACATGACCCTCCCCAACATGGGTGGGCTTCATCCAGTCCACTGAGGGCCTGCATAAAGCCACAAGGCCAGGAAGGTCGAATGGCTCTCTCTGCTTGTCTGCTTGGTCTTCTCCCGCCCTTGGACAGGTTCTTGCACCAAGCACCTGGTTCTCAGGCCTTTGGACCCAGATTGGCATCTACACCGCCAGGTTTTCTGGGTCTCCAGCTTGCAGGTGGTGGGCTGTGGGACTTCTCAGCCTCTGCACAAGCCTGACTAATACACGGTGAACAGGAGGCTGGATGCCAGGCACGGCGAAGGCAGAGATTGAGGAAGCCTTGGACTCCAGGGAGTCAGGAAGTTGAGCATCTAGTTCTCAGCAGGAGCAGGTTGGAGAGGGATTCAGCTGCCAGGGCTGCCTGCTTCTGCTCAGGTGAGCCTCCAAATGGCCCTGCCAACCTTGTGGCCCTTGCTCAGGACTCAGCATCCCCGCAGGCATTGGCTGACTCCAATGGGGACGTTAGGGCACATCTCCCGCATCTCCCCTGACAGGTGAAGGGTCTGGCCCTCTCTACGTGCACAGCTGCTGGACAGCAGGGGAAGGTGGACATGGGAATTGCACTCCGGCCATGATGGCGAGTCCTCACTGTGCTTACGCATGACGGGGCACCCCGAGTCTTCCTGAGGAGCAGTTACGTGAGGGGCAGTGCAGGGCCTCATGGGAACTTCCAGCTCGGTGAGGAGACACACGGCTCAGACCGAGTGGGGAGGTCTTACTGCCCTCGGGCACCCCTGATCCAGCCACTGCCGCCTCTGTGTCTGCAGTAGTCAGGGGCCAGGGGCTCCCGTCCTCCTACTAGACCTGGGGTTGTTCCTGCCCCTGGCTTCATTCCTGCTCATCAACTGGAGTTTGCAAAAGTTTCCTAGAGACAATCACCTTTTAGTTCCTCTTACAAGAAGAATGAACAAAACTGAAAATTAATTAGTATTGGAAACAATCTAAACCTATAGCAATAAGGGATTGATAAAATACATGTTAGTACACAGAACAGAATTAATTTGTTCAGATGACAGCACAGCCGGGCATTTCAACCCTATTAAAAAAAAAAAAAGATATCGGACTCCCACACACACAAAAAAATGACTGGAAGGATGTACATTTAAAAATGCTTTTTTTCCATTTGATGAGGAGGAAGGAAACCTGAGATAGAAGCTAAGAACCTATCCTTTGTCCAGTAGAACAAACGAAGCCACTGTGTCCCCATGAAGGCAGACACTGTCATTATTGTTCGAAATGACTACTCTTGATAAAGAGCACTCCAAACTACTCTTAATACCCGTCATGAAAATCAAGGGGAGCTTGTACTAAAGTGTCATGTGTAACACAGACCCTGAACAGAACCAAGAATATGGCTGAGAAGTGGGTTGATGGACACACCTACCCTGTCCCCAAATTGCCTTTCCGGCTCCCCACCAGGGGCGGTAGCCATCCGCTTGGCTATTCCTCTTGGCCAGTGGGACGTGGGGTCACTGTTCCATCAGTCCAAGGCCTGTGTCTTTGTCTTCCACAATGATTTTGCTCATGAGATTTAGGACACTTTTACCATAATATTTATTCGGTTTTATGGCTTTAAATATAACACTAACTCCTAATAATCAATATTGATTTAACTATAATATCTTATTTATAGACACAGTCCTCTGGTTTGCATAGGGACTCCAACTATAATGCAACAGAAATAAGCCACTCGCTCCCCTGGCCCTGGGCCAGCCACGACAGCTCCTGATGAACGGCTCGGAGGCCAGGACGGAGCTGGAGGTTTCAGACGCTCATTTCTCCTCAACCTCTCCAAAAACGGCTGCCTCCTGCCAGCCGGAGAACCACAGAGCCATCCCGGGGCTAGGGGTGGCTATTTGTTTCATGCCATGTGATTGTCAGTCTGGAGGAGACAAATGCTCCAACTGGCTTCCTTGGAGGGCACTTACACTCGTTCTAGGTGGGAATGTGATTAGAGATAGGACCTCGGAGGAAAGAGAAATACCCAGAAGTAGGAAGGTTAAGTAAGCCTGGGGAAATAGGGCTTGCCCTCGCCTCATCCCGAGTGGCCCGGGATTTCTAGGGATGTTATTATTGGTGCTACAATTAGTGCCGAGGAGGTAGCCAGGCAGCCAAGCTGGCAGCTGCCTCTTGCAGGGGGGCACATTGGCCTGGCCACCTTGATCTTGTGTGACACAGGGTCATCAGGAAGGGTAGAGGAAGCTAGAACTGTTTTGCCTGAAGACTCAGAGAGACTGGTGAAGCTTGCTTAAGACTGAGAGGTTAACGCAATGGCTAATGCTTAGTACCAAGGGCTGTGATTTCCAGTGACCAGAATAGAGGCCCAACTGCCCAGAGCATCCTCTCTTCCCCTTAAGGTTTCTGGGAATCCTCATTTTATTTGGTGAATGTGGTAGAGATTTATATTTATCCCCCTTGACCCCAACACAACACACACACACACACACACACACACACACACACACACACACACACACTTCTAAAAACAGCTCTAAATTTCACAAGTGAAGTCTATGGTCTAGGTCTGCCCAATCAAGGCATCTCTTGCCCTGGACTATAAATAGGTTGAGGATGAATTTCAGGACTTTTGGAGGATAAAGGGAATCTGGCTATCTTTTACTACATTTGAACCTGAGAGGATGTGGTAGTTGGAGCTGCTGCAGCCATCTTGCCATCATGTAGTGCACGAGAAAAAGGCCAACAGAGAAGTAACCTGAGTTTTCTCCATATCTGCAATCCTTTCTGAGGGAATGCCCACCCTCCCCAACCCCAAACAGTACAAGGGAGCATGTGGCCTTCATTCCTGATCACAAATGACTTATTCAAGGGTGAGCACCTAATCCAGCCTGACCAATCAGATATTTCTCCTAGGAGTTTGGACCTGAGGCACAGGGACTAAATCAAGATGGTATTGGGCACTAGAATAGCATAGTCATGTAGAGTTGGGACCACAGTTGGGGGCCCACTTGCTCTTGGAACACAATTCATTCACATGAAGTCGGAGTTATGGGTGGCCACAGAGAAGCAGGCCTAATACTGATGACGATGACGATGACGATGACGATGACGATGATGATGATGTTTTGGTTATTTGTATGTTACAGATCAGCCCCAAATTTAGTGGCTTTAAAACAACAATTTATATCTCTCGTGGGTTGATTGGACTTGGCTAGGTGATTCTCACTTGGGGTCTGTCCTGCTGTTCTAATCAGAGTATGTCTGAGGCCAGTGTCATCTGAGAGCTCACCTGGGCTGAACGTCCACGATGGTTTGTGCATTGACTAGCCATTGACACTGATTGGCAATTGATGCAGGCTGGCAATTGACACTGGCTATTGGCAAGGAGCTCTGCTGGGGCTGTTTCCAGAGTACCTACAGGTGGCCTCTCCATGGGGCCTGAGATTCTCACTGCGTGGTGGCTGGGTTCTAAGTGGAAATGTCCCGAGAGCAAAGAGAAGGGACGCAGAATCGCCAGTCTGCTTGAGGGCTGGACCTGGAAATAACATCATGTCACTTCTGCACTATTTCTTTGGTCCAGCAGTCACAGGCCAGCCTTTCTCCAGGGGAAAGGACAGTGTTCCAGGGAGGGAGGGAATTAGACATAAGCTAGCACAAATAATAATAACCTCCAACCACAAGGGTCCACAGGCACCCATCTCCCTTTGCCCTTGGAACACAGCTTTCATCATCAGCATTTTAGAGATGAGGACATTGAAGTGTGGAGAGGATGGAAGTAAAATGACTGACGTTTCAGTGTCAAGCCGTAGAATCTTAAACTAAAAGAAGTTTAAATAATGTGCCCGTTTATTACCTCATTTAACAGAGATGCAAGAAGCTGGGGGCAAATCCCCACCTGTAGCTGGTGGCTCAAAATATCTCATCAGGTTTCTTCCCAGCTTTTCACTTTGCTGCCCTCAGAATGTAGGCGACGTCTCCTCTCAGCCTGGCAAGATGACTGCACAGGTGATCTCACACCTGTTTACAGGCGATTGGACCAGGGGTTAACACCTGAGCAGTCTGGACCAATCACACCACCACGTCTAAGACTGCACGAGGAGGTTCAGGTGCTCCCTCTGTCTCTTTCCTTGAGCTTTCTGTGTCATTGCTCAGCACTGGGCTAGGTCATCCACTGGCAAAGGGGGACTGGATTATCAAGACTGGTTACACCAGTCACGATGCATCCCTTGAGCTGAACTTATTACTGCTTGATTTCTCAGCAAATTCTGTGTCCTGTGAGTGAGGAGGAAGGTGTGGGCAGAGCTATTATACAGGCAGCTAGTAGTTTCTGCCACATGTAGTTTGAAGAGGCAAAGAGGATGGATGACCTCAGTTACTGAGGTCCCTGTTCCCCTTCTGGGCTCCTGTGGGCTGGATGTGCTGCCTTCTCTGCGTGAGTGCCTCTAAGACCACCTGCCACAATCTGACCAACAATTCTCATTCACTTAAGCTAGTGTGAGTGGATTTTACTTGCAACCCCAATGCATCATGCCTCAAACCACCACCTAGATGCTCTGAGTGACCTTTACTTCATAATTATCAAGGATAGAACTTTCTAGAATGTTCCATGACTGACTAGAGTGCTTGTGCCTGTTAGGCATTGGACTTGCAGCCAGGAGACCTGAGACCTAGTCCTGGCTCTAACGCAGGGTGGGCATTACCTGGCATGGCTGCTACCACGGAGGGCACCGCCATGTGACTATGGCACTCTTTTACACAGAACCCCAAAGTGGCCTCAGAATTCTTATCCACATAATCCTCAAATCCAGTCGAATGATTCCTGTTGGAATATGGGATGGAATCCATCCACTGCTGCTCTGTGTGGCATTGGAACATGCGTGGCCTCTTTCCTTTTCTAGTGCTGGTTTTCCCCATGGGCCATGAGGGGTGGGACTGAGGGATTTCTAGCAATTGTCATGTCATTAATGAGTTTCTTCTCATCTTACTATGCAAATTCTGTTTTTCAGGCTTGGGATAGCCCATGGCCTCTGGTCACAGCAAGTCATAAGACATGACCTTGGGTGCTGATAATGGGTGTAGACAAGTCATGTTCCAGTAAGAACAGATGCCTCAGCTCTTCACAGGATGCTGGAGGAGCCCTGGTCTCCATGTGGAGATTTCAAAGCTCCCATACCCCTTGTGTTACTGATCCATATAAGCGGCTGGGTTGTGTTCTCAATGAAGATTCCACTCCATCTTTATGGAGATTCCATTTCGTATAGAGTTGGTGTATAGAGCTGGGATTAGAGCATAGCTTGGGTAAGAAAGACCCAGATGCAAAGTCTCTCTTTCCTTCTTCCCAGCTGTGTGAACTTATTCAACTATTCTGGGCCTCAGTTTCCTCATCTGCAAAATGAGAATGACTCTATCTTTACTATGATTTAAACACGCGGTAGGTATTAATGTTATGCAATTTGACATTTTTCAGGTTGTCGTGCAATCTCCTCCCCCACAGAGAATCGAAGATCTCGGAGTCCAGGGCAGACAAGAGGGAGGCAACTCAGGGTCTCCCATGATGAGGGGGGCAGCACGTGCTCTGCTAGTCTGGTTGGACACTGAGCTGATCTCACTGTGTCACTCATTTTAGATGACAGTGCAGAGGACAGTGGCTGGGCTGGGGTCAGTGAGGGGACTGGAAATATTGTCCCATAAGGCAGGACTAAGCCAGCGCAGCATGGAGAAGATCATGCAGTGAATCCTCATTTTCTCTGGACCACTGCGAGGCCACCATGGGCAGAAAGAGTGGCTGCTTTGTGGGAGCCCTGGAGTGGGGTGGTGGGGACTGGGGACTCATAGAAGGTGTCCTGCAGCATAGTAGGTGCTGGAGCTCATGGCCATCCAGTGCTTGATGGGCCAGCTCTGCCTGTCAAGATGTCACTCCATTCTCTTCTCATGTCACCTCAGTGGCTCTCTGCTCTGGCCTGTCACCAGAGCACACATGCAGCTCCAAACACACCAGCTCTGGATCCTTCTTGTGAAAACACTATGACCAGTGATGGCACTGGGGTGCGGAAGGCCCATCTCCCCCCTCCCCTGTAGCACCCTCTTTTCTTGAGTGCTTTGAATAGGTTTTGCTTTCTTCAAACCAAAGGGCCTATAAATTGGAGATGCCTGGACGTCCCCAGTCCCAAGTGGGGACCCAAGTCTCTTCTACGTGGTGACATCATGGCAGCTGAGGATGCACCCCAGCTGCCTGTGGTGGGCTGTGCCCACCTTGTGAGGACAAAGCCCCTCATCATCTCTGTGTAGTGTTGCTTGGCCCCCCTCCAGGGGCACCAAGAAGTTCACAGGGTGCCTGGCTGCCTCTGGCCACCAGAGACTGGGCCATGGGGCCAGCAAAGGAAAGAAAACAAACTTGCTAAGGGCTCCAGACTCTCTGCATGGCGCTTCTGATACCCAGGAGCTTTCAGGAGGCAGTGACAGCTGTAGGTGGGGGCTGGGGGGTAGGTAGAGGGAGAGGAAAATACATTTTTAAAGATAACCTGGAGGCAAATATAATATTTATATTTATTTATCCTCAGAGCTCACTCGCAAGGCCCCAGACATGTCTAATGAGCAGGAATTGCAAAACGGCCACGAGCCCTACCCGTTTGCCTTCGCAGAGTCTCGGAGCAGTCACACGGACCCAGATTTTTCAACTGTGTGACCGCTGCAGGCAAAACGGCTGTAAGGAACACGGGGACGAGCAGCCAGTGCCCGACTCCCAGAGGCATCCAGCCACAAAACTGCCAACCCAGGAAAATGAGGTGCTCCCTCCACCAGCCTCCTCCCAGAGCATGGAGCGTCCACACATAAACACACGAGCCTGTGCTTGGGGAGCTGACACCGTGTGCACACGCATACATGTGCAATGAGGCCCCCGGAGACCCACGCGCCCTCACGGCCTCCATCACGGAACTCAAGACATGCCCCGGCCAAATCCACACACTCCCAAACAGGGGCAGCCTGGGGTGCATTGGGACAGGCTTCTCCCTGGCTACAGCTTTGCCCTGGGTCAGGGGTCTTGCCTGCTCTGCTCATTCTGGCCACCAGGAATCCTAGACAGTATGTGAAGAGGCTGCCTAGGTAGAAGACCACAGCAGGATTGATGGAGACCAGCCCAACCTGCTCGGGAATAAGAATGACATACAGTTGACTACAAGGTTAACTCAAGAGCCGGGTGTGGTGGCGCACGCCTGTAATCCCAGCACTTGGGAGGCTGAGGCAGGAGGATCGCAAGTTCAAAGCCAGCTTCAGCAATAGTGAGGCACATAGCAACTCAGTGAGACCCTGTCTCTAAATAAAATACAACAAAGGGCTGGAAATGTGGCCCAGTGGTCGAGTGCCCCTGAGTTCAATCCCTGGTACCATAAAAAAAAAAAAAAAAAAAAAAAAAAAAAAAAAAAAAAACTTAACTCAAGCACGTAGGCAGGGCATCTATATATAGATATATATTTTATTACATACACACACATACATATACACATCTGTGTATAATACATATGGAAAAAGACATGGTTATATATAGGTATATAAAAATATCCAAGTGCTGTCCAGTTGGACCTGGTGTTAGCTTCCAACTCTTATTCTCAGGGGTGGATGAAGCCCTAACTGAAGGGACCATGTCTGAGTCCCCAGACTGTGTCAGGTTTGCTGTTATAAGCTCTTGAAGTCACTGCTGTTCCTTTTCTTCATAGCACTTATGAGATCTGTCATTCCACCTCTGTCTGTAATATTGATTAAAAAAATTTTTTTTGGAGTTGTAGATGGACAGCACGCCTTTATTTGTTTCATTTTTATGTGGTGCTAAGGATCGAACCCAGTGCCTCACACATGCTAGGCAAGTGCTCTGCCACTGAGCTACACCCCAGCCCTGTGATATTGATTTTTAGTCTCTGTTACACCGGCCTGTAAGCTGAAGGAGGGTAGGGCCATATCCCGTTGGTCTATGTTGTAGTTTGAATATTCAGCATACAGCAGGTGCTCAGCGTATGGGTAGCTGGATGTAGACCCTTTTCTTCTTTTGTGTCTCCTCTCTGGGTCCCATGGTGATCAAATCCCATACCTCGGCACCAGGAGGGTCATGTCTTTTAATGCTAACAGCCACAAATTCCCAGGCTTGGTTTGAAGAGTACAAACTTCAAATACAACACCGACACAGGCTGTATTTCTAATGAGGTGATTTCCCTCCTCAGTGCTGCTGGCAGCCTGTTTGACTGTCTGCATGGGAATCTAAGACTACAGACAAATTCCTTCCCTATGGCTAGATTGTGACTGGCCTGCCAGGCTATGAGGGTAGGGTGAAGGATGGATTGGGGCATCACAATTAATCTAGGTTTTCACAGGACAATGTAATTTCCCAATATAGTCTATTGGCCTGAAAAGTATCCTTCTAGAAGGAGCTGCATATTCTAAAAGCTGTGGTTCAAAGTCTTCATACACTGCCATTTTGCTGGGTCAAGTGTGACCAACGTTGCTACAAGAGGGGAGGCTGGCAGGACTGTCTTGACTGTGATATTGCTACTCTAGTGAGAAGTAAGTTCTGACTTCCTCATTGTGCTAATTTCTATCAAAACATTGCTCTGGCTTCTGGCTGCATACCTGTCCCCTCACTTCCAAAGGCAAAGAAAGGATAGCAGTTTCCTGGATGCTGTGGACATGAACAAACTAGGAGTTATGCTGATTGGTGACTGTTTAAAAGAAGAATTTCTGCTAGGTGCTGTGGCACACGCCTGTAATCCCAGCAGTTTGGGAGGCTGAAGCAGGAGGATGGAGAGTTCAAAGACAGCCTTAGCAATTTAGTGAGGCCCTAAGCTACTTAGTGAGACCCTGTCTCTAAATAAAATATTAAAAAAGGGCTGGGGATGTGGCTCAGTGGTTAAGTGCCCCTGGGTTCAATCCTCAGTACCAGAAACAAACAAACAATGAAACAACAATAAAACAACAACAACAACAACAAAAATCCAAGTGTTTCTGAATACCAGCTCCAAACCTTCACCCTTTTGGAATAGAACCCTTCCAGTATATAAATGGCTTATAAATCTGTGTCTTTTGTTTCTTCCTGTAATGATGAAGTGCCAGGTATCACCACTGTGGGTGGGAGACCCTTGGTTGAGATGCTGGGCCACAGACCCCATGACTGGCCATCATATAGTGTCCCATTCTTTCTCCTTTCAACTTATAAGGGATGTATAAAAAAAGAAAAACAATAAGGCAGAATCAGGACCCCCAACCCTCCACCGCTCTCGGGCCCCCTTCCCTGGAAACCTCTGGGTTCTGTGCAGGGGCAGTGGGGGCGGTGGTGTGATCCAGAACCTTGTTCCGGGTGCAGGCCTCATTCCCCAGCGTCTGCAGTGTGGGCTGCTCCCAGCTGAGTCCCTTTCTGGGACCAGTGCTTGGCTGAGGACACCTCCAGCTCCAGGTTATGCCTCTTCCCCAGGGTCAGTCCACACTCAAGGACTGCCTGCTCCCTGTCTTCCAGCCAAGCCTTCTCCAAAGTCCCATCCAAGCCCCAGAGATCTAGGGGTTCTCTGAAGTCCCTGCTAGGCTGCAGCATGGTTCAAACTCTCCCTCTACCCAGCCTGCTTCCTTCAGCCCTGACAGGCGTTGAGTCCCTTATAAACTCTCTTCACCCAAATCTCCGTGTTCCGGTGCTCCCTGGGGAATCTGACCTGCACCTTGGTCCTGCTCAGCACTCACTGCTTTGATTATTTTGGAGGACTGTGAGATTGTAAGTGTCATACTTATGCAATTTGTCACGACCTTTGATAATGCAGAGTAGTCACAATTCAGGGGTCAAGTGTGTACACTTTCAGGTGTCCTTTGCCTGGGTCTTGCTGGATTTTGAACCTCACCCAAGGACTCCATTGAGGCCAAAGCTCTGGACAGCAGATGGGACGTGGCGCGGCTGCTGTCATACCCCCACATGAGTCTGTCTTCTGCGTCTCTGCCTGTGTTCAGTGGAGTGACTTGCCTGCACCGGGGACTCTCAGGCTGGGGCTGGAGGACCCCCCGCACCTCCTCCCTCTTCCTTCCTGTGGGGGCCTTTGGGAGGAAGGCACACGCTCAAGAGTTCATGCAACGTTGTGACCACGGGGATTGTGCCATCCGGAGGCCGTGTGCACTTGGATCCCTTCTGCAGTCTCCCCTGCTCTGTGGGTGGGGAGCTGACCCCCCAGGGCTGCATTTCCAGGCTCCTCTGTAGCTGCATTCGGTCTGGATTTGGCCAGTAAGAGGCCTTGGCCAGAGCCTGGATGGAGGAGGAGGAGAGACTCCAGGATACTCATCTCCTCTCCCTGCCTTGGTGGCTTCTCTTGCTGAGGCAGTCTCCCCTTCCTGGCTCTAACTCCCCCATGTTCTGTAGTTCCTTCTGTTGGGGGCCCAGACCCATGGGCTCCAGTGACACCACCTTCTCCTTTTGTCTCTCCAGGCTAGAGATGACAATGGCTTCTTGCTTATCTCTGGTCACCTTCCTGCTCACCTGGTTGGATTTCATTTGAGCTCTCACCTGTGTAACCAGTTCCCTGCATTGCGTTCGTTCTGTTACGCATTTGTAAGGTGGTTGATAGGTGGTTGATGTTTTCCTGGCTAGACGCTGACTCATGCAAGAATTTTTGTTGTTCCAATTGAGCTGGGGTCTAATTTTAAAAAGAGGGATCCTTGAGCCATCCCTGGAACTACTGGTCTCCTGACTGCATCATTCCTCAGAACTGCCCACCCATCACCCCAGGTCACCCTGCCCTTCTCTCCTTCCCTTATCCAATCACAGAAGGGCCCTTCCCCCCATGCCTGCCTTTCCTGGGGATTTGGGGTAACTTCATGCCTGCATCTTATTGAGTTTTAGCTTGGCCCATGTAGTGAGGAAGAATTTAGGTGAGCAAGGTGCTGCAAAAGATAGATTTGTTCCACAGCTAAATGAGGACTCCCTAAGAGAACCTCAGCAGTGTGGCTGGGGTCGTGGAGAAGCACTGTGTGTGAAAGAGGGTGGGGGGGGGGAAGTGGTCTTGAGAAGCATCGGGTACACGAGACCACAAGGCTCTTTCACCCCAGATCTTTCAGAGTCCTTAGGGTGATAATGTCCTTTGTGAACCTCCATGAGGGGACCACAGTCCAGAGTTTCCTAAGCTCATTTAACCTTAGGACCCCCCTTTTTATGGAACTTAGCATCGGAAACATGTCCAGTAAGATTTTTTCATGGCCTACACTTAGGTTTTTAATGGCTCAGTAATGTGCTGGGTTGGAGCTAGAGATATTTTCAGAGGAAAAATGTCCTGTTTGTGGACAGGAGTGATTATCTGCTCGGGTACAGGTCTGGGTTCACTGTACTTCATGAGCTGGACTCCATTTCTTCTTTGCCCATACATACCCAGCCATAGGAGTAAGTGGGGTTCCCATCCTGTGGTGAGAACTAAAAAGCATGTCCAGAATGACCAGTACAACTGAGCAGGGTGGTGCGTCGACCAAGCTCAGCATGGCGCTTGGCACGTGGCAAAGCTTGACCAGCCCCGGCTGCCATGGTTCTCAGCTGTACTGGTCAATCTTTTATGTGTCCTCACTGAGGTCCAGTAGGCTCAGACCTACCCCCAGACTCAGTGGGCTTCAGGGTCCCCTCCCATGGATTCTGAGACTTGACCAATGCCTTGGGGATCCAAGCTGTGTGGGAGCCCCCAGAGTCTCTTGGGTGGGTTAGGGTTTATCCAGATCCCTCCTCCCCCCTGCCCCCATTCTCCAGCTCTGTCTTCTAGAGGCCTCCTCCTTACCGTGTCTTCAAGTTGTTAGCTCTGCTGTGCCCGGCTCTGCCCACACAGCCTGGCGATCCCTGTGATCTGAGCTGCAAACAGCCCTGACACATACAGTTGTCCTCCCATCCTCCAGCAGACACAGGAGGTGGGGAGGACTTGCTACGGGAGCATTTGGAAATGGAACCAAAAGGCAACTCTTGCACCGGGGACCTAATGCTCAGACAGGCAAAAACAAGGGTGTTTTTGTCCTAAAGGGCTAGTGCCCATATGGTCACCTCCCAGCCAGGGAGCAGTGGGCTTCACAGAGAGCACTTCTTGCTCCATCCTCTCCCAGGGACAGGGCTCTCCTTGATGTCTGGGGAGCTGACCTTTCCAAGAGGGCTGTGTGTGTGTGGGGGGGAGATGGGGCTGCAGCTGGGTCCCAACCCCCTGCCCTCTCCAGCTTGGAGCCAAGGCAGGAAGGACCACTTCCAATGGTGACTCAGCCCTTGTCCTTGGATGGCCAGCTGCATTGGCCTGGCAGGGGCTCTGCAGCTGGCCGAGTTTGCTTCCGCCATTCTGGCTCCTGGGTTTTCTCCCCTGACCCTCAACTTTTAATTTTGGAAGTTTTTAAACTTTGAAAGAATATCCCTGTTTTTATGCTTAAGCCCAGCATCTAGGTTCCATATTTTTATACATTTTGCCATGTTTGCATCATCGCTCTCTTTTGTATAGTATCTGAAGATGAGTTGTAGTCATCATGATTTTCATCCCTAAACAAGTCTCCTGCTTCTCCTTAAAAATGGGGGACATTCTTCTTCATATCCACAATGCCACTAAAGCACGGGAGAAAATTAACTGTAGTTCTAGAACATCTTTTAATATGCAGCTCACATTTGTATTTCCCAATTATCCTACAATGTTTTTCAAAATAAAATTTGAACTAGAATCCAACCAAGGTATATGCTTTTATGTTTTGCATTTGATCTTTTAAAATCCAGAATGGTCCTTAGCTCTTGTTTTTTCTTATCACATCAATGTTGTGAAGATTCTAGGCTGACTTTCTTTCTTTTTTTTTTCTCCCCACTTTTTTTTTATTGGTGCATTAGAGTTGTGCATAATAATGCGATTTGTCATTACATTAATTGTATAGGCACACAATATAGCAATATAATTTGGCCAATATCACTCCCTAGCACTTTCCCTCTCCCTCCATGCCTCCATGCCTCCCACTCCTTGGTCCCTTTCCTCTAGTGGTCTCCCTTTGATTTTCATGAGATCTGCCCCCATATTTTTCCTTACTAGCTTTCATATGTGAGAGAAAACATATGACTCTTGACCTTCTAAGTTTGGCGTATTTCACTTAACATTATGGTTTCTAGTTCCATCCATTTTCCTGCAAATGACATAATTTCATTTTTCTTTATGGCTGAATCAAACTTTACCATGTATAAAGGATATTCTTTATCCATTCATCCATTGATGGACATTTAGGTTGGTTCCATAGTTTAGCTACTGTGAATTGTGCTGCTATGAACATGGGTATGCATGTATCACTGTAGTAAAATAACTAATTCTTCAGGATAAATACCAAGGAGTGGTACACCTGTGTCATACAGTGGTTTCATGTCTAGGCCAGTTTTCTTGTAGAAGGTTCTGCACACTCAATTTATCTGATTGTTTCCTGTTGATGTCATTTAACTATTTCTCTACTCTTCCCCATTTTGTGTGTGTGTGTGTGTGTGTGTGTGTGTGTGTGTGTGTATGTGTGTGTGTGTGTAAACCGGAAGTTAGTCCTAGATGCTTAAACAGATTCAAATTAGACACTGTTCACAAGAACAGGTCCTAGGTGCTGTGTATTTCTATTTGCCATGCATCAGGAATGTATCCTAGTTACTTTGAACTTTTTCTTGACATTCAACTTGAAAACATGAAATAAGGTTTAATGATCATCTACAATATGCCAGTTCTTTGCACAGTTTCTTATCTGGACTCAAAACCTTGAGGATGGGAAGTGGTCATACCTATTGGATAGATGAAGAGCTGAGGCTCTGAGGTGGCAGGGGGTGGGGCTAGAAAGGAACATTTCTGAAGTAACCGCTTGGAAGCCAGCAAGATGAGAGGTGCTTGCCATCCATGCTGTGGTGCCCACTTGACACAGGGGATGTTCTGGCAAGTTAAGTGACTTGCTTGAGGTCCCAAAGTCAGTCAAGAGGCCAAGCGAGCTTCATGCTCAGATCTTGTCACTCAGTCCTGGGTCTTTCTGCCAACCAGTCTGCCCCCTCCCTGGATCCTGTCCCCAGGGTTTCTCTCATTGCTTGATGAACTAGTCTGGTGCCCAGATTCACTCCTCCTCAGGAGGCCCTGAGTGCTGACTGTGAGGAGCTGGACGCTGGGATGGACCTTTGGAGAAGAGGCTTCTGGTCAATGGCTGTCTCTCTCAGTCTCCCTGTGACATCACCAGGGACAAGTAGGCTGGGTGATGGGCATATCTTATATTTCTCTCAAGAATTCAAGCACAGGTGGGGCAGGTGTAGTGCGAGCTGAGGAAGCCTCATAATCCCGGGGATCCAAAGTCTATGGCACAAACCTACAGTTCAGCAGAAGGCATTTGGAGAAACTAAGGCCCAAAAAGGGGTGGAGGCTCTCTGCTGCTCACACAGCCAGCTGGAGGCAAAGCTGCGAGGGAATACAGGCGAGAGTCTGGACTCCATGCCAAGAGCTCTTGGCACAGTTTCCACTCCTTTGGCTCTATTATAATTATAATTATTATTATTATTATTATTATTATTATTATTGGGATTGACCTCCAGGGCACTCAACCACTGAGCCACATCCCCAGCCCTGTTTTGTATTTTATTTAGAGACAAGGTCTCATTGATTTACTTAGCACCTTGCTTTTGCTGAGGCTGACTTTGAATTTGTGATCCTCCTCCCTCAGCCTCCCAAGCCACTGGGATTACATGCATACGCCACAGCACCTGGCTCCATTGCTTTTGTTAATTCTTTCTTGGAGTGGAGAAGGAGCTGGATAGGACGGCTAGGGGGAGGGGTGCAAGCTGACGGAGGTGGAGGTGGGCAGAGAGAGAAGGACCTGGCACAGGATGCTGAGTGTCCTAGGGTGGGGCCCTCAAGGTAGCCCAGGTGTGGGCTGCAGGGTGTGCATGCATGTCGATAGGACCAGCTCTGAAAGACGTGCTTCCCTGATGTCAGGCGGCCTCCCTTCCAGATACCAGGAAACTCTCATTCTATCCATCCCTCCTGCTGTGATGACCTTCACCTCTCGCTGGGACTCTTGCATCCTCCTCCTTGTGGGTCTTTAGCTGCCAGTCTCGCCACTTCTAGCTTATCTTCCACCTGTGCCAGGAATTTTTCTAAAACACCTTGGTGAGCCCATCCCTCCTTAAACCCTTGTACCAGTAGATGTTACTGCCTAACAAAGCACCCCAAAGTGGAGCGGCTTAAAACCACTGTGATTTTATTTAGCTTCGATTCTATTGGTCAGCTGGGTTGGGTCTGCTGAGCTCGGCTGGCAGGGGTCTGCTGGCTGGTCGGCTGGTGGCTGCGTCATGCAGGGTGGCCTCACTAGCGTGTCTGGTTGTGGCAGACTGTCAGCAATTTGGGATGGGATCAGCTGGGTGCCTCTCTTCTTTTCCTCACGGCCACCATCTCTGGGCTCTGAGAACAGCTAGAGTCCGAGGCCCATACCCGAGCGCTTTTCAAATCCCCACCTACGTTACGTTTGCTAATGTTGGGCTGGGGATCTAGCTCAGTTGGTAGAGTGCTTGCCTCTCATGCACAAGGCCCTGGGTTCAGTCCCCAGCACCACCAAAAAAAAAGGGTCACCTACATTTGCTAACTAACGTCCCAGTCATCAAGACAAGTGGCATGGCCAACTCAGAGGTAATGGGGAGGCTGGGGTATAGAAAGATTCTACCTTTATATGGGAGAAGGAAGTCTGTCTCCATTTCTGTAGTCTACCACCACCTCCCAGGACACCCCCATGACCCCGGGATAAAATCCAAATTCGAATTCAGCCTGTTTTCCACGCCATCCCCCTCTGTTCCCGAACTACCTTTCCTTCGTGACTCCTCACGGATGTCATGTTGAAAGTGACTCCAGGATCTCAACATTTTCAAAGCCCCTCTCCTCCCGCATGCCTTCCTGCGAGCCGTTGCCCCACCCCACCCTCCCTGTGTCTGTTCGTTCTTCAAGGTGCAGCTGCAGTGCTGCCTCGGGAAGCCCCCCCCCCCCCCACTTGACCTCCATGCCATTCGGTCTCACTTCCGGGCCTCAGGGCTTCTTCTTTGCCTCCCTGTAGCGGAACTTCTTCCTGCTGACGGGGACGCACGCTGTGCTCACGGCTGCCACAGCGAGAGCCCTGGAGTCGGGCTGCCTGGGCTGGGATCCTAGCTCCTTCAGGTACTGTGTGACCTTGTGCGTGTCCCTTCACCTCTGAACTTCAGTTTTCTCATTTGTAAGAAAAGGGGGATAATAATGGTCCCCGTTTCATAAGGTCGTTTTATGAATCCAACGATGCTCCCACAGAGTGCCCACGGGGTGTATGCGTGTGGGTTCCCTGGAGGCTGTGCACCCTGACTTGGCTGGTGGATCTCCTCGGGCCCGACCAACAGGTGGGGGAACTGAGATTATTCAGCAGATTGACCTCGGCCCTCATAACAAGGGGTCCCCGCAGGTACGGCAGATGTGGGGCTTGCCTGGTTTCCAGCCTTTCCTCGGTACCCCTTGGCACGGGGCAAGACTTGGCTGGGCCCACAGCCAGCAATAAAGTGGATGCTAATAATATCATTATATGCTGAATAATTAACTGTCATTTAAATATTCATATGTTGTTGGGGGCAAGGCCTTTTATCAGCATCTGGGGATGCATTGGCAGAGGAAGGAGATGGATGTCAGCAAGACTGACTTTGCCTGTGAAGGGCGACCCGGGGTCCGGAGAGAGCCGTTGGAGTGGCCACCAGACAGTCAGCTAATATATAACTGCAATATCCCCACGTGATAAACGGCAACTTCATAAAGGCTTGATGCATATGAGCAAGGCTAAAACAATATTGGAAGCATTAATTTCATTTGACTAATGCTTATCTATATTTTATTTGGTTCCATCTTTAAAGAAGCCCCTCTTTCTTTCATGGGAAGGGAGGTGGGGCTGAGACCGGCAGATGGGCCACTGTGGCCAGGATTGGGACTTTTACCTGTGCTGCCGGCTGAGTGGCTGGCACAGCGTGGGGTATGTGCAGGGGGGTGGGCTGGGCCTTGGAGTCCTGCCTGAGGGGCTCCTGGCTCTGCCCCTTGAGAAGAACTCAGGTTCTATGTGGAGCCAGGGGAGAGCGGCAGGGGCATCTAGGATAGGGGGGATCCCCACTTGTTTCTATCAGGGAGAGCCTGCAGAGGGGACGTCCTAGGAGTCTGCTGGACCTGTGGAGGGAAGGGACAGAGGGAGGGGGAGGGGAGGGGAGGAAGGAAGTTGAGATTGCTGAGAGGTTAGAGGAGAATGGAGAGTACCAGGAAGAAGAAGAAAGTCAAGAAGGAGATGATGGAACCTGAGGGCTGGTGACAGGATAGCCTGCCTACCCTGGGGGGAGACAGGCAGGTTTCTGTGGTCCCAAAAAGCAAAGGTTCTGGAGTAGGGCAGTCCCGGGCTGGGGTTCTAGCTGGGGTTCTAACCAGCTGTGTGACTTTGGGCAGGAAACGTACCTCTTCCAGCCCTGATCTTCCCATTTATAAAATGGGGGAAAAAAATCATGGTACTTTACTGATGTATATATCATCTATTTCTGTACAAATTCTAACAAATTTGCACACCTCAGGTAGTGGCTTTAAACAACACACATGTTTTGCAGCTGCGGTGCAGACATGGCTTAGTTGGGTCCTCCTCTGAGGGTCTCACAGAGCTGGGTGTCAGCCGGGATGTGTTCTCATCTGGAGGATCGACTGGGAGCAGTCTGCTTCCACGCTCACCCAGATGAGATGGCTGCAGGCTTCAAGTCCCTGTTGTGATAGGACTGAAGCCTGGTCTTGTGCTTGTCTGATGGAGGTGAACTTCAACTCCAGGTATCATCCATAGTCACCGTCCTGGGGCCTCCCCAGCAGGGCCTGTAAGGAGAGTCTCTCCCTCCAGCGTGTAGGATGTAGTTCTGTAGAGTGAAGAATAATAATGGGAGTGACAGCCATTAACCTGTGAGTACGGGTCCTGCCCCTACTCATGGGAGGGGACAGCACAAGGGCAGGAACACCAGGAGGCTGGGTGTGTGGGAGTCACCTCATCTGTCCACCAGATCTAACAATGACAGCCAGGAATTCTCAGCGGTGGACACTGTCCATGTGCTTTTCATGAGCTATCTCACTTAACCCCAGAACGACCCCAGGATGTGCTATAAATGTAACTGCTGCGCTGATGAAGACATGGTAGCACGAGAGGTTGAGGGACAGCTAGTAACAGGTAGACTTTGGACTGGAGCCACGTACCTGACTCCAGGGCCTAGACTTAGCCACCACGTGATCCAGGGCCCAGAGCTGCTGTGAAGATGAACCACACAAGATGCCAAGGATAGGTCCTGGGTGTAGGCCTAATAACCATCA
This sequence comes from Tamias sibiricus, assembly GCA_025594165.1. Taxonomy (NCBI): domain Eukaryota; kingdom Metazoa; phylum Chordata; class Mammalia; order Rodentia; family Sciuridae; genus Tamias; species Tamias sibiricus. The sequence continues at coordinate 32,069,827 of CM046658.1, forward strand.
CCCCAAAATAATCCATTTGTGACTTGGCTTCCTTTGGCAGCATCTGCCTGCATCCTGTACCTGTGTGGCACGTCCCCAGGATAACCAAACTTGAGCCCCAGAGCTCTTGAGGGCAAAGTGAGGGACACGGAGGCATGACATTTGTGCGTGTTCTTCCCTCACCTGAAACACTGCTGGTCCAAACCTGTAGATCTCCAAGGCCTCACTTAAAGGTCACTTGTTCCCCACTGCTGCTATAACAAATCATCACACTTAATGGCTTCAAACAACATGAGTTTATCATCTTGCAGCCCCAAGGGCCAGAAGTCAGAGATGGGTCTCCCTGGGCTAAAATCAAGGTAATGGCAGGGCTGTGTTTCCTTCTAGAAGGTCAAAGGTAGGACGTTTTCCCTCACCCTCCCCGCTCCTTGGAACTGCCACATCCCTTGGCTTGTGGCTCCTCCATCTTCACAGCCAGCAGTGCTGGTCAAGTCTGTCTCGGGTCGCACCATGCTGACTTCAGCTCTTCTCCTGTCTTCTGATTCTACTTTAAGAGCCCGTGTGATTACGTGGGGCCCACCCGGGCATTCCAGGATAGTTTCCCTATTTTAAACCCAGCTTATTGGTGACATAATTTCATCTGCAACCTTAATTTCATGGCCACATAACACAACATACTCGTGGCCTCCTGGATCAGGACGTGGGTGTCTTCGGGAGTCACTCTTCCGCCTCCCGTTTCCATGGGGGTCTGGGTTGGGGGCCGTGTTCGGTGTCCCATGGCATCCTTTGCAAGTCCTATCACTGCTCTTAGCCCTCTTCCAGGGGTCTCAAACTCACATTAGGGGCCAGGAGCCAGTGTAAACTGAGTGTGAGATAATAAGAGTGGTAGCACTTAGAAAGGAAAAGCTTATTTTGAATTCACACATTTTAAAACTCTGTGCTGGCTGCAGGCCGCCAGCCAGTTTGCTCCCGGGGTTCCTGTTAGGCCGAGCACCTGTGACCCAGAGCTAGGGCCACGGAGGCTCAGCACCTTAGCGCAAGGCCGTCAGAGGCTGCCCCTGGGCTGCCCCGGAAGGAACAGGTCTTCTTCCGAGCTGGGGCATATGTCCAGTGCCCTCTTAGCTGGGTACCTTGTTCAGGGCACAGCCGGCATGCGTGCATGGCCCGGTTCCAAGGCCTCCTGAAGTATGTGACATGAAGCACAAGTGTGGGCTGAACGCTGACTGTGTGACTGAATGGAGCCCAGGGGTTTCTCGTTCGTCCTCTGCCCTGCTCCGAGATTGTGATCTCCTTCCCCAGAGCCAGCTTCTCCCGACAGGGCATGAATGCCAGTGTGTGCACGTGCGTCTGTCACAGGCACCAGCCGCCTGGAACCCACGGCCTGTGAGCCCTCGCAGGAAGACTCCAACGCCTGGGACGGAGAGGCCGTGGCCAGGGCTGACCGGGCCGGGGTTCCCGCCTGCCCTTGTCGCTGCCCCTGCTGCTTCCTTCCCGCTCTCCCCCCCTCACCTCCTTGCATTCGCGATTCCCCGGAGGTCGAGCCTGGTGTAATTACAGGGTATCTGCTGCCTCCCTATAAATCTAATAGACTTTTTGGCCTTGTCAGATTAAAACTTACCTATCAACCCGCCGCAGTCCTCTAGATCTCCCTAAATCTGTACTTGGGAGAGAATTTATGGCCAGGAATTGCATTTTGCAAAATGATTAAAGTTGCCAAACAGCCATAAAAAAAGTTGCAGGAGGAGATATGGTTTTTTTGAAAGTCTGCTTAATTTATAAGGGGTGGAAGGTTTATTGTCATTTAGAGTCCACAGCGAGGCAGCGATGGAGCGTTCGGCGGCAGCTGTGCACAGCTGCTCTCGCTTTATGCCTTTTACATGTTTTTAAATTGCCCTGTTTGAGCCCGGCCTTCTGCAGCAGCCGAAACGGCCCGGTTTGCAGGCGAGAGGCTGCTCCCCGTCCCTTCACGCTGGCTCCGCTGGCCCACTCCCTGCCCCACCTCCTGGCTCACCTTCCAGAAGCTTCTGTGGTGGATCTTGCCCTGTACTGGCCACTGCATCCCATTCTGTGGTCCTCTGCCGGCCTCTCTGAAGCATTAACAAGCATTTGCACGAGCCAAGCTTTTAAGTTTATAGGCGATTTCACGTGTAGTATCTTCGCTCTTGTCACCCGGATTAAATGATTAAACGAGATAAAACATGGAAAGCTCTAAAACCAAGGCTGCTACCTAGTGAGCTAATAAATAGAATTAGGGCTCCTGTTTATTGACCACTTATGAGGTGCCAGAACCTCTGCTCCAAGCATCACATGCATTAATTCATAGAATCCTGGCTGCCACCTTAAGAGGTAGCTGTTAATTGGACCTGTGTTTTGGGAAGCTTAAAGAACCGAAGCCCAAGATCACGTGGTAAATGCTCCATGAACATTAGCTACTTTTATTAATATTATCAGCGCAGGAATCTTACCTGTTTTTCTCCCGGGATAGCACACAGTAGGCACTCAATAGGTCCTGCATAATGGGAGCGTGCTCGCCTCTGAGAACTCTGTTTCTGGATTGCCAGGTCCATGTCCCCCACTGTCCCCAAGTGCAAGGAGCAGACCCTCCTCGTCTCAAGTCTAACCCAGCACTGAGCCGAGGGCCGGACGTTTCGTGGGGCTTTCGTATGTATCTGAAGAATGACTGAATAAATTGAATCCTCACAATAATCCTCCAAGGATGGTTTTTCCACCTCTCAGAGCAGGACTTGGAAGCCGAGGGGAACACGACGCCAGCTCACACCCTAGCCATGACAGCAGAGCCAGGATCTTGGATTCCTAGTCCAGTGGCTGGTTTATTTTCCACCACAGCCCACTGTTAGGTATTTGGGGGTAGATCCAGAAATTTTTCTTCTTCCTCACTATCATATCTAATGTCTACTAAATACCTGCTGCTCACCAGCTGCAGATACTATCTCCAATAACTCTCCCGACAGATGTGCAAGGTATAGGCTATTTCCCTGTTTTACAGATGTGGAAACTGAAGCTCAGAGAGGTGCACAGCAGTGGCCAAGATGCACCTCAGCCCCAGGCGTGGGCTGCCCCAGAGACAAGCAAGCAGGCAGAGAGGCTGATGGGCACTCTCAGGAGGGCTATCTCTAGGCCCAGCCTGGTGAGGGTCGGCAGGGGCAGAGGAGGGCCAGGGAGGGCTTCCTAGGGGACGATGTCTAAGCAGGCCTTTGGAAGATGAGTAGAGATGTGTCAGATAATTGACAGGGAATCAGCTTCTGGGCCAGCAAGAGCTTCGGGGGTAGGGAGGGCATGAAGCCTAGCCTGGCTGCAGGTGGTCCTGAATTCCCTCTGGCCTTGGTCTTAAATGCCACCTCCCTGGGGTGCAGAGTTCCTCAAGGTTCGGAGGACCTGGTAGGCTGAGCCCAAGGTCTCCCCATGGTCTCCATCAGCCATGTCCTCCTCTTTTCCCCAGGATCGGTCTCCCCCCCACCCCCACAACCTGGAAGCATCAGGGAGTGGAGAGTGGCCTACTGCTGGCCTGGGTGGATGAATTCACCCCATTTGGATTTAATCCAGGGCTCTCAAATGTGCTTCTGTTCCTCTACCCTATCATAGGGCATTCTCTCTTCCTCCTTCGAGTCTGGGCATGGTAGGTGAAGAAGTCTCCTCCTTTGCTCTTCCTGCTTCTCAAACATTCCAAGGCTCGGGAGACGCCCATTCACTTCCCAGGCTCTTTGTTCATTCATTCATTCAACAGATACTTTCTGAGCACCTGGTATGTTCTGAGTACTTGGCATCTGGAAACACAGCAGACTGGGCTGCTGTCCTCATGGAGATTACATGGCCAATGGATGAACAGGTGATTTTACAGTGACGTGAACCCTGACATCAGTAAAGGAAGTTGGCGCGATGGGAAGATAGTGGGGCGTTGAGAGGTGCTGCTTTGGTTTGTAAGTGGGAGAACCTGCTCAAAAGAGGGATCAGTTGATTGTTTGAGAAGAAGCCAGTTGAAAAAAGATCTGGAGGAAGAATATCTCATACTCAGGGAGCCAGAGTGCTGCAAAGTCCCTGAGGTTGGAATGAACTTTACCAACCCAAGGAACAGAAAGAGGAGGGTGATAGGTGACGAGGGGGGCTCAGATCCTGCAGGGTCTTGCGGGCCATGGGCAGACTTTAGATTTTACCCTCAGTGCAATAGAGGCTCTCGGTGTCTTGGATCGGGGAGAATCGTGCTCTGATTTACATTTGTGCAGGATCACTCGTCCTTAGGTGTTGAGAACAGGGTTGAATCGTCCTGGGTTCTGACAGCCACAGCCTAACCCACACAAACCTCTCCAGATATTCTGAATCTGCCACAGCACTAGATTTTGTACCTGCAAATCTCTTGGCCAAGAATGTCTTTCCCTTTTTGTTCTGGAATGTTCCTGCTCACTCTTCAGGACCCAGCTCCCAGGCACCCCTCTGGTGGGTCCTTTGGACCTGGAGGCAGGGCAAAGTCACCGCTCTTACCCAGTTCCAGCTAGGAGCTGACACAGTGGTGCCTATTTCTGGTCCCCTCTCTCCACTGGACACAGAACTCCTCTCACACCAGAACCATGGCCAACATGGCCATGAAAACCCAGGGCCCGTCTTAGCCTGGCCCGAGGTGGATGCCCAACAAATGCTTTCTGGGTTGATATGATTTCTTTGAGTACCCAAGTAATTGATGGAAGTGCTCGGTTAGCCAGCACCCTTTGTTTTAATCAACAATAAGATTAGAAGCCTGGTATCATGCTACTCACCATAACATTTAAATTAAATCCAACTTATGAGGCCTCTTGACATCTGGAGGTTGAATTTCTCAGTGTTTATAGAAAGCTATAGCCTGTGAGAGTCAAAATGCAATAGTTATCTCTCACGGGCTGTTCCCGTGTTACCTTGAGACTCTGAATGTTTGTTAAAACAGAACGTATTTCTTAGACTCCTTCTTGTAAATACTTGTGTTTGAAAGAATACATCGGTTAGAATATTTCCAGTGTTCCTGTACATACGCGAGTTTGTTCCTTACCATTGTAAACCTGTGTATGTCAGAGGATAGGGCTGTATAGGGCTGCCTGAGTTTTTTCTATTGAATCTACAGATGTAGAACTGCAAATCTTTTTATTAAGCTAGGAATGGACTTAAAAGCTGTCTTCCTTGTTGGAGATTCGTGCAAATAAAAATTAAAGAATTTTGAAACAATAAAATGTCTTCTTGTCTAGTTCAAGTACTAACCATCCAAGCAAGGCCCAACTCTGCTTAACTTCCAAGGTCAGGTGTGTTAAGTTGGTTAGAGGTACAGTGTTGCTTTCTCTACCAACTATAAGCTTGAGGGTGTGTGGAGAGGGGAGCTCAGGCATCCCCAGGAGGGGCCCTGCCTGCTGCAGAGCAGGCATTGGCAAATGCTCAGTGATGGAGAAATGGGGGTGCACGTATAGGCCAGGACTCCCCCACTCAACTCCATGGCCCCTCCTCCCACTGCGAGAATGTCTGGCCTGACCTGAGGCCTGGGTTAATCTAGCTCATCCCCACCCTGCCCTCCTACTGTGCTGCCATCTGTTCTTACACTAGGCAGTGTTGTGCAAGGCTTAGAAACCTCTGGGTAAATGCTGGAAACTTCGTCCCAAGATGCGACTCCGAGATCATGGGGATGCCCAGAACTGAGATCTGGGAGATCAGCTGGGTAACTGAAATGTTCAGCTTTCACTTCACTAGTTGGCAAAGATGCTAAGATCCAGGACAAGTTGCATAGCTGCTGAGCCTCGGTTTCCTCATCCCTACAATGGAGATCACAATATATTTGGAAGGCAGCTCATCAAAGCCAAGTGGCCCAGTTTGACTTCTGAGGTGCCCACAAGGGTCACTGACCTGACTCCCTGTTGCCCTCAGCCTACCTGGGCCTCAGACAACTGAATGGAGATCAAGAGAAAGGCCCTTGTTCCAGGTCTGACTGGATCCACGACTGCTGAGCCTGGGGTGGTACCAGGCTTCAAGGTCATACCAGATTCTGTAGTTCTTAACCCCCAGTGCAGACGGCCCAGGGGCACACCTGCCTGAGCAAGGCTGCCATTTGATGGCCCTTTGCTCCCTGCTCCAGGTTGAAGACATCCTGCTGGGTGGCTCTGTGTGACTGGGTGCCAAACCTGTCACCTGTCCCTCTCAAAGGTGATGTTCAACTTCCCCCTCTACTGCCTCTCTCCTAGTGTGCATTCACTCCACAAGTGCTTAGTAAGAGCCCACCATGTGCAAATGCCAGGCAGCATAGGAACGTAGCAGAAGAGACGACCAGATTTTATCCTTCTGGGGTCCACATTCCAGGGGAGCAAGGTGGGAATTTTGGGTGGAGACGCACAGGCAGCTGGTCCTAAGGTCTGTAGGCTCTTGATGTTCACCCCTGAAAGTCCAAGTTCAAGTCCAACTCTGTGGCATGTGCCCTTCGGGTTTCTGCAAAAATTAGTGAAGATGGTGTCTACACTTGGTGTAGGCCTGGGCACACCCACGGTGCTCATAATTGAGGGATCTAGTTTCTCTCCCCAGACACAGGTCTTTCTATGTCCCTCTTCTGTGTCTCCCTCTCTGTCCTGGCTTTCAGGCAGGACAGGAAGGGAGAGATGCCTTTTGTGCTCAGGGACTGAGGTGACCCCCTTATTTGGGTTCAGGAACAGCCTGCGGGGGGAGGTGGCGTAAGAGGAAGATGGAATATGTGGAGATCTCAGAAGAAAGATCCTCCGGGTCTCCATTCTCAGTGTGGATATTAAAGTTATTATCACAGTAAATATTAAAGAGGGAGGCGGGGCCCAGCCCGAGATCTGCTTAAATTGAACAAGAGGAGGAAGACACTGTTAGACCGGAGCTTGGTAGCTTGGTCCAGACAGAGCAAGAAACGGGAAGAACATTGACACCCACTTTGCAAAGTCCCTCCAAAGTGCTCGGGACATCTCTCTGTGGAATCAGGTGGTGGTTCTAGAACCAGCAAGGCCCCAACTCGAAACCCCTCACCAGCATCACTGTCCATCATGAAAATCAATGTTTCTTTTGCTAAGTGGTCAATATTTATTTGGCGTTAGCGTCGTTTAATTCAAGGCATCAATTAAAGATGGTGTCACGTCTTCTCGGTCTGCAGCCGAGGCTTCTGTGTGTCGTTACCTCATCTGTTTGAGATCACTCACGTCCTTCCGTCCCTGCTCCTTTGTCCCCTTGCATAACTCAAGGACAGGAGTAATTGACGTGAAACTTTTAAAAATTAATTTCGCTGCATATGCCACTGAGGGAGAGTGCAAGTCCTCCCAGCCATTTATAACGTCACGGTGATTGGTCCTGACAAAACAATACCTTAAAAAACTCACCAAAGTAAATTATGGCCCAAGCAAATGGCTGCTCCGCGGCAGGGCCGGAGGCTTGGAGGGGAGCCAGGCAAAAACAAAGTAATGTGCTTTTGATATTAATAACAGAGATGATATTGATCTGCAAGCTAGTGTCACTTCTCCACTCTGGCGAGGAGATTGCTCCCGGCATTTAGTCCACTGAAAGCCACTTTCCATGCAGGCCATTTAATTTTGTGAGTCTTTAATTATGTGAAATGGAGTCTAGTTAAAGGGCCAGGTCCCAGTTTCACCAGGCAGAGACGTGGGCTGTGATTCAGGAAGCTGTCAGAAACGAATATAACTCAATTCTTAGATCTGCAAATGCAGTTGTCTTTCTAAATGTTTATTTCATCCCTGCACTCCTCTGGCCCCGTGCCACCGTGCATCAGGACAGACACAGACTCTGATTACAGGACCACATTTTTCAAAGGACCTGAAGTTAATGTGCCTGTTTTCTGCATAATAAAAGTCATAACTCACCGGGGCCGCCAACGCCTCTCCCCCCGGAAGGCTGGGGAAGGGCTGCGCGTCCCAGGCCAGGGAACCTGCCTGTCCTGCGTCTAGCCTGGTTTTTGGACGTTCAGTCTCCTTGTGGATCTGTGACAGCGCTGGCAGACCACACATCAGACCACAGGCCTGCCTGTGGGTCAGATTATGCAGCCGCTCATGGATAGGTTCATGGGATCGACGGGGAGAAACCCACACACCAGACCGCAGCGGTGTCCGCGGCTCCTGATTTAGGCCTCAGGAAATATCATCACCACAGGTCCACGCCTTGGGCTTCTCTGAGTACCCCTCAGGTCCTCAGCTCAGCTGGGTCCACGTCTCTCTCTCCCTTTCTTATGCAGTCAGCCCTCCCCACGGCATCCACGTGCTTTGCAAAGGTACCCTTTCATCACACACACACACACACACACACACACACACACACACACACACACACACACAGCTCTAGAACCTCTCCTAAATTCCGCCTTGCAATTTTTTGGTGTGTGTTGGCTGCTCTGTTCCCTTCTAGTTAAAGCTGTCCCAGGCTGAACCGAGGGCTCTCTTGTTGAAACGTGTTTTCAGTATTTAAACCTCAGTCTGCCTGGGCTCTGCAGGGACCATTCTGGCTGGACCCTGGGTGTCACATGGCAGGAACTCCTTGGAGGTGCACGGACTAGCCCTGCTGTCTTGTGACACCTGCCTGCTGCCTGGGCCCTGTGGACTGTATCACAGAGAGGGGCCAGTGCAGAATAGCAGGTCTCGCATCTAGAACTCAGTGGTAGAGCGCCCTGGCTCAATTCCCAGCATTGCCAAAAACCAAAACAAAAACAAAAAAATCAAAACAAACAAAACGAACAAACACCACAATGCAGCAAGATTTTCCAAAGTGAATTTTGTAAGGGACTGCAGGGGGATGGGGTGCACACTCAGATATAATTAAGCAATGCTGGGTTACAGGAAGCCAGACAGGTTTCTTTGTTGCAGGAGATTTCAGTGGTGTCAATATGCACTGTGCATCTCTAAGGGCAAGGGGATACAATTTACTTTCCCCCCCCAACTTATTTACTGGTGACTACTTTTTTCACCTCTGTCCCCCACTCCAGAGCATTTGGGGAGTTCAGTATATAGCCGAACACACTTAGAGAAATGCTGATATACCACGATTGATGTCCACACTGGCAGTTGTCATGGATACTGTCTGTTTTTTGGTGGTTCAGTGGCCCCTGGCTCTCCTTGCAGAAAAAAAAAAACCATTCAGAGATCCACCCCTCCCTAATTTTTGGGTACACGTGGCTTATTTGGGAGTTGCTGTGGCCTGAGCGTGTCTCCTGAGGGTTCATGTGTAGGAAGCTTCACTCCCAGTGCGTCAAGGTTGAAGTGGTGGAGCTTTAAGAGGTGTGACCTAGTAGAAGATGACTAGGCCATTGTGGGTGCTCCCTCTGAAGGGGATAATGTATTCTGGTGAGATGCTACTTAGTCCTTGCAAGAGGGAGTTGTTATACAAAACCTTCTTGCTCTCTGTCTTGCCATGTGATTGTTTTCTGCTCTCGGGTATTCTTCTTATGATCCACTTGCCATGTTGTGATATAGCCAGAAGATCCACACCAGAGCTGAGCAGAAGCTGACGCCACGTTTTCTCTTGGACCTCTATAATTGTAAGCTACATGAACTTCTTATCCTCTCAAATTTTCCAGCCTCAAGCATTTTGTTATAGCATCAGAAAACAGACCAACACAGGACTCATCCCTCAGCTCCAGATATGCACATGTAACCCAAGTTAACCCACTGTGACACCCTCTTGGCCACTATAGTTGGTTTGAAGATAGGCACGTGGTCCTATTAGATCTACTGACGTGTTATGGGACTTTGCAGAAAATTCTGGTAAGAGACAATTGGATTCAAAGGTAGAGGATGTGAGACTTGGAGCTATGGTAGCCATTTTGCAACTACCTGGAGATCAGGAAGAAGTAAGAATGGAAGAGATCAGGGCCAAGAGGTGGAGAGAAACTAAGTCTGTTTTTCATAAAGGTTGGTTTGTGCACTGCGTCAAAACTGAGATCAGAAGAGGGGTCTAGCCTGGAGACCAGTGAGAAAGAGATCAGGGTTGCTTGGATTAGAGAGGAGGCAATGGAGGTGGTGAGGGATAATTGGGAGGTAACAGTCACTTGGCAAATCACTGGAAGGCATGCAGAATTGGGAGGGAGAAGGACTGATTCCCAGATTTCTGGCTTGCAAAACAGGATGGCTGGTGGTGACATGTGAAAGAGGACCAGGTTTGTTTTGGGGGAAGTAGGTGGGAGGTAGATTGTGAGTTCATTCTGGACTTCAAGGGTGGTTAGAAGTCTAAGTGGACGTGTTGATTCGAGGTCAGAGGAGAGCCTTGGGTTGGAGACGATCGGGAAGGATCTCGGTCAGCTTCCCATCACTTTAGCAAACACCCGAGATAATTAATTTATAAAGAGAAATGTTGATTTCGGCTCACGGGTTTGGAGGGTCCAGTTCACGCTCAGGCAGACCCATCACCCTGCATCTCTGGTGGGCACGTGGGTGGCCGTGGCCAGGAGCTCATGGTGAAGGGCATGGCTCACCTCATGGCCAGGAGGAACAGAGGAAGAGGACGGGCCTGGACCCCACAATTCCCCTGGAGAGCATGTCCCCAGGGACCTCAGGACACCCCAAGAGGCCCCACCTTCTAAAGGTACCACCCGACAGCACCAGCCTGGGGACCAAGTCTTCAACACATGGACCTCTGGGGGCCACTTATCCAAACAGCAGCAGGGAGTCATTGGCTCATGGAGGGTAATGCGTCACCTGGGCAATGCCACCCAAACCATGTCCGGGATAGGAGGATGAACCTTCCAAGGAAATTGGAAAGGAACCCTCTTGGTAGAAGAGTGTGTTTAAAGTAGGAAAGGATGGCCACTGTGCTGAGGGGTCAGCAAGACGAGGACTGGAATGTGCCTTTTGGGTTTAGGGACAAGGAGGCCGCTAGTACCTTTAGCCAGAGCTGTTTGCGTAGGAGAAAGGAGTAGAAGTCAGACTACTGGGTGGAGTAACGAGCGGAAGAAAGGGAGGGGAAAAAATCAGAGCAACAGTAATAATGGCTCTGGTGAGTGGGAGTGGACACTTGCTGCGGCTGCGTGTATGTTAGCACATTTAATCCTCCCAAGGACTCTTTGAGGGATGTACAAGAGGAAGCCGAGGCTCAGAGAGGCTAGGTGATTTGCCTGAGGTCACACAGCTGGTTAGAAATGGAGCTGGTTTTAGTGCCCATGTTCCTAACCATTAACTTATACCGAGGAAACACAGGAAGACAACTTTTTAAAGCAGTTTGTCTGTAAAGGAGAGAGACAGATCTTTCACCAGAAGGGGACGTGTAGCCAAGGAGGGTTTGATTCTAAGGTGGGAGAGAGGGACATGTTTACATGTCAATAGGAAGAGTCTGTTGAGAGGTAGAGGAGGGAAGGAACCCTGGGGACGAAGGACCCCTCCTGTGGCGTGGGGGAGGGGAGGGATTGGCTTGACTCCCCTGTTCTCTGTGAATCCATGGGGAGGTCATGAGAATAAGAGGGAGCATGGGCACCTCCAGGTTGGGGGAGACCAGAGATGTTTGAGAGTCACACGGAGAGCAGCAGAGGAAGAAGCTGTGTGGGGGGGGGGGGGGCGGGGGAGGTGATGCTGGAAATCACAGGAAGCCAGTGGTCATGGGTTTGCAGGGTTGTGTGTGGCACAGGGAGGGAAGAGGCCTGAAGTCATCTGGGACTGGGTATTTTTTTTTAATATTTATTTATTTGTACACAATGGTTTTATTTGTACGTGGTGCTGAGTGAGGATCGAACCCGGGCTGCGCACGGGCTAGGCGAGCGCTCTACCGCCGAGCCACAACCCCAGCCCCCTGAGACTGGGTTTTTGATGATCAGGAAGAGAAAAGACAGCAGGGAAGAGGCCTGGGTGTCGGCAGGAGTGTCATGAACGTGGCGGCCACGCGTCCATGCAGTGAAGAGGAGAAGGGGGGACGGAGGGCTGGTGGATGGAGAAAGTCAGAGTCCCCGGGGGTCTCGAAGGAGCTAGAGCCGGAACCGGCGCTGGCCTGCCAAGGGGGCGAGCGGTTATGGCCAGAGAGCAGGATGCTGAGTCACTGGTGCTGGCAGGGGTAAGGGCAGGGGTGATGGACAGGGCGTGGAGGCTGGGGAGTGGGAGACAAGGTCATTGGAAATGAGGCCGAGGACCTGAGAAGTCCGGGTGGCTCTGTGCGTGTTGGAGTCACCCAGGGCGGAGGCGCCACTTAGTGTGGGGAGGAAGTCCCGAGGCAGGTGCCAGGGCTGCAGTGACTGAGGCGCTGATCTGAGGTCAGCGGCCGTGTGTCCATCCACAGCAAGGCTGGGGGAGGGGGCGCAGAGCGAACCACGTGACCCTCCCAGGTGCACCGTCTGCAGATAAGAGAAGGGCCACTAGAGCCAGAAGGACTGGAACCCCATCTCTGGCCTCAGGGGCCAGACAGCAGCCTGGGGAGGGGCTCTCTGGGGAGCAGCGAGCTCAGGAGAATGTCTGGTCCCAGCGGAGGCAGGGGGCGAGGGGACCCTTAGAAGCTGCTCTGGACTGTCAGCTCCGGGTGGGACATGGGGACAAGAGAAGGACAAGGACAAGGAAGATGAGGGTGACAGGTTTGGAGAGAGACTAATGGCTCAGGGACGCACAAAGTGAGCCAGGGCCATGATCGTGGTGTGGGAGGCCGGCATCCCTGGTCTCTGAAGAGCCTTTGAGTCCTTCAGCTCATGGGCCATCCCCTTTAGATGGGCCGAAGGGCTCCTGTCCACCGCAGCCCCCCAACCAGCTCCACCATATACAGCTAGCCTTTCTCTTCCTTCTCTGTTGGGTTCTACTTGTGCTTTTGACTCCTGATAAAGGTTTAAACTCTGGAATCAGACAATGCAGAACCTGAATTTCAGCTCAGCCATTTAAGGGAATTGGGGCAAAATCACTTCCTCTACGCCTCAGATTTCTCATGAGTAAACAGAGGCCATACGTGCACCCGCCTCATAGATTATCGTGAGAATTAAGTCACGAGATGCAAATAAAGTGCTTAGCACATGACCCTGTGTATGGTCAGGGCTCTCCAATGTGGCATGCGTTTATTGAGTGCTTACAACGTACTGGGTCCTCTTCCAAGACTTTCCACAGAGTGACTCAGGCTCTCAACCACTTCATGTTGGGGGTGCTGTCATTCCGTTATTCCCATCGACAGGCCAGGAAACTACTGCACAGACAGGCGAGGTACTTTGTTCAAGCTGAAGTTCCATTAAATAGGGAAGTGGAGGTCAAACCCAGGCAGCCTGAGTCCAGCCCCTCAGCCTCAACCCTTATGCCCCATGGCTTCTCTTGGTGCCACAAGAATTCTCTTAGTGACAATTATCTCATAATCATCATCTCATTTTGCAAAAATTCTATTGCAAAGTTTGATTAACCAAAAGTTGGGATTGGTGCCCACACTAAGTTGGTGGTGGCTTGTGACCTGGGCACTTCCTCAGCCTGCCTCTTCTGTCCACTGCGCAGGGCCCATCTGCCTCCCAGTAGCTTGTGCTGGGACATCTGGCTCTCCAGGAAGCCACCGGCTGTCTGGCGCAGGTCTTCCCCCCATCCAGCTGCATCTGCATCAGAGGCACAGCATTCTCTCTGATACGCTCAGGGTGGAGGTGCTTACTGACACGAACTTGAGATTCTTACTTGGTTTCCTTCTTTCATCCTCTGTTCCTGTTCCCATCTTGATGCTAAAGTCCTTTTCTGTCCTTGTGAGTCTCTTCTGCCCACTCATCCCTGCAGCCCACCCCTCCCCTCTCGCAGACCTCTGTTACCTTCTCAGGGGTCTGGGTGCTGGGCGAGGGCTGGGCACAGAATGTTTAGGAAGGATTAGGGCTTCTCAGGAATCTGCAGGTGTTCAGAAGATTCTCCAGCATCGGATGAAAATGCCAAGGACCAAATGTGCTAGGAGCCCTGGCCCAACCCTGGCCAGGCTGACAGGCCTCCGGGGGCAGCTCATGGCGGGGTGGGTGCCAAGGAGGTGCAACAGGCTTGGTGGTGCTGGAGCAGCAGCCCTGGGCCATCCTTCCAGAAGTGAGCCCCTGGAGGACAGAGCCCACACTAGCCGTATTTGCCAGTGTATCCCAGTATAGTGCAGAGTAGGGACCCCATAAGTATTTGTCAAGTATTTGATCCTGTCATCTAGACTGGCAAACAGAAGAGCTGAGTTGGAAATAAAAAAAAAAAAAAAATAAAAAAAAAAAAAAAAAAAAAAAGAAAGAAAGAAAGAAAGAAAATGCTTGCAAATTCTTAACCAGCACTTACTATGTGCCAAGTATTTTCTAAGTGGTTTACATGAATTAATTCAATCTTCCCACAGCCCCAGGAGATGGGTATCAGTATGTTCCCCATTTTACAGTTGAAGAAACTGACATGACATGTTGTTAACTTGCCTAGAGCAACACTGCTAATAAGTGGTGGAGCTGGGACTCGAACCCCAGTGGTCTAGCTGCAGGGTAAAGGCTCTTAACCATGTGCTGCTGCTTTTTCTTTCTTTCTTTCTTTTCTTTTTTTGGTATCAGGAATTGAACTCAAGGGTGCTTAACCACTGAGCCACATCCCCATCCCTTTTTATTTTTTATTTTGAGACAGGCTCTCACTAAGTTACTTAGGGCCTTGATAAATTGCTGAGCCTGGCTTTGAACATGCTATCCTCCTGGCTCAGCCTCCTGATCTGCTGAGATTAGAGGCATACGCCACCACGCCTGGCAACATGTGCATCTTATCTGTTTCTGAACCCAGTCTTCAGGGACAGACCCAATCCAGCAGCTTCAGCTAATAGGGCGGTATAGGCTCAATCCTGGGGGTCCAAGTGATGTCCATGGAATTGCCCTTCACACATTCTCTCTCCCTCTGTCTGTCCTGTGTCTGTTTGTCAGTTTGTGCTCACTTTGTGGCCATGGGGGCGAGGTTCTGGGATTGGCCATGTGCCAGACCCATGTGCTGTGGACACAAGGACATAAGAAGGGGGTGCCACGATCAGTAAGAGTGGGGCCGGGGTGCCAAGCAGACACTATGACACACGCATGCTTGGATTTTCTCTCCTCTGCTAGGGCTCTACACTGTGCAATTTATTTAACTCCCACTACGACCAAAAAGTTAGGGATTAGTAGGCCCACTTATAAATGAGGAAACTGAGGCCCAGGGTAGCTTATCAAAGTTCTTGCAACTTGAGGTGGCACTGCTGGCATTCAAACCCGGGGCTGCCTGGATTTGAGACTCCATGTCTCCTGCAGCTTCCCAGACAGATGCTCTGGGGGAGCATTGACCATGACTTGTGGGGGTCTCTGATCCCCTGGGTCATTCTGTGGTCAGAGGACAGCAGCTGACAGGCACCTGGTGGGAGAGAGGCCAGGCCTTGCCAGGGCCAGGGTTCAGATCAGGACAGGAGGACGTGCTGGTTGGATGGTGCTCAGTCCCTAGGACTGGCGATGGTGAGTCCCCTGTCCTCTGCCGGTCCCATGGGGTCCCCAGGGCTGTCAGCCTGGGGACTGGGCACCTCCCTGGGCCTCTGGCAGGGAGCGAGCAGTGCCTGAGGCAGGAGGCAGGCAGGCTCGGCGCGGTCCCTGCCCATCTGGGGAGTGCTTGGTGCTGGCTGGAACTGAGCAGTGGACGGTGTTTGGGCTCAGCAGTGCGAGCCCAGCTCGGAGGCTGCGAGGCAGAGCCGCGAACGCCAACAGTCTGGAGGCAGGCTCCGAAGGGAGACAGGCTCGGGCCCATTCGCCGAGCTCGGTTCCCACGACAGCTCAGCAGACAGATGGACCTGGGAATCCTCACAGCCTGGCCAGGAGGGTGTACACGTGAAAGGGAATGCAGGCGCCCCCATGGAGAGGGACGGGCTGGAGGTTCCCAGAGACGCCAGCCTGGAGAGCCAAGGAGTGGGCGCTGTGGCCCCGGCTGACCTGACTGACTAGCCGGTTGGGTGTGCTGGGCTCCTGGGTAGATTGGACTCCAGGTTTTGCCTTGACCCAGCCTCAGACTGAGCCCTGAACTGGAATGCAGACTAAGCCCTGACCCTAGTCTTAGATGGAGCAGACGGAGCCCTGCCCTGGCTCGAATCTGAGCCCTGATCCCAGACCCTGACTGAGCCCTCACCATGCCAGCCGCCTTCTGGCCAAATCCTCTCCTTACGTGTTTCCCGTCCTTCCCGAAGGAAGTCCAGGTGGATGGCTCAGAATACTCCTCAGGAGGGGTGGGGCCTAGGTCATATACGCACAGCGAGGCAGCAAAGGTGGGGGCAAGGGTGGCATAGTGACTAGAGGAGAGAAGGTGTGCCTGGGTAGAGACCAGTGTGCAGCACCTTTCACCCTGCTCTAGGCCTGAGGACGGAGCCCTGCCGGGAGGGCCTACCAGGTCAGGGGTGGCAGCAAAAGTGCTTGGAAAGGAAGCAGCAAAGGTGTGCAGGGAGTGCCCAGTGCTGATGGTGACCAGAAGGTAAGCTGGGGCCTGGAGGCTTCAAGAAAGAAATTTATCTGATCTTCTCCCAGGACCAGAGTGCCCTGGGGCTCAGAAATGAGGGGTATCTGAGAAAGACAGGCATACAGAGCCCAGCGAGGAGGGAAGGGGGTGAGCCAGGAAAGACTGGTGAGGGAGGCTCAAGGTGGCTGACTCCCGTGAGGCCCACCCTCTTCTTAGGGCTCAAGCACTGTCTGGTCTCAGCGGGACGCTGGGGCAGAGGCCCTAGATGCCCTTGGCATTCACTGCTGTGTACCTGTGAGTTGGCCTCAGGGGTTTCTCTGGTTGCTGGAGTAGCCACCCCGGCACTGGGTGATTGTGTGGAATAGTTGTTGGGACCCCTGGGAGCAGCCAGCAGTGGACTGGGGCTGTGGGCAAAGAGCTCAGCCTCCTCTCTTTCAAGGGGGACACAGCTGAGGGGGTTCTACACTGTGTCCTGGTCCAGGGTCTGGTGAACTTTTTCAGCAATGGGTCAGACAGTAAATGTACTCAGCTTTTTTTTTTTTTTTTTTTTTTTTGGTACTGTGGATTGAACTCAGGGGCACTGGACCACTGGGCCACATCCCCAGCCCTTTTTTTTTTTTTTTTTTTTTTGTATCAGGGATTGAACTCAGGGGCACTCAACCACTGGGCCACATCCCCAGCCCTTTTTTTGTATTTTATTAGAGACAGGGTCTTACTGAGTTGCTAAGTGCCTCGCCATTGCTGAGGCTGGCTTTGAACTCATGATCCTCCTGTCTCAGCCTCCCAAGTGCTGGGATTACAGGTGTGTGCCATCACGCCCAGCTAAATGTACTCAGCTTTGATGACCACATGGTCTCCGTCACAACTAGGGTCTGCTTCTGGGGACCCCCCCAAGCTAAGACAGGTATCCCTCCTTACATAGGAAGAAACTGAGGCCCTGGAAGCTGAGCAGACCCACAAGAAGAGGCAGGATTGCTGTGGTCTTATGCAGAGCCCGCAGACTTTGATGTCACCTGGGGGAGATGTGTCTGCCTGTACAGGCCGAACAACCTCAAGACAGGTCCCTGAAACTGACAGAGTGTTCAGCTTGCTCATGCAGAGCACAGAGCACGAGGCAGACCGCCCTGCCCGGGACCTGCAGTCTGGACAGAAAGTGCCAGTTAAATCCAGGGCAGAACGAGATCAATGTCTCCAAGGTGCACTGCTGTCATACTATCTTGAATCTTCTCCTGGAGACCTCTGGGTCGTGAACGATCACTCCTGTTCTGTACAGGGGTAAACGGAGATTCAGAAAGGGAAGGGACGTGCTCCAGGCCACACAGCTCATCCTCGCTCGTCCCAGGGCCCTGTGGTATCTGGGGATACGGAGGAGGGAGCACGCAGTCCTGTTGGTGGTGGTGGGGAGACCGGGGAAGGTATCATGTCTCTCATGGGCCACTCTCTTCAGGGCCACAAGCTATGGCTCCTACATTTGCTATAACATCATATCATGGCATCTTAATAAAGGGGTCCTTAGTTCTTTTTTAATCCAATTGCCATTTTACAGATGGGAAAATTAAGACTCTGAGAGGGTGGGAACTTCTCAGAGGGTACGAGTCAGAGCTGGGCCTCAAGCTCCTGAGAAAGCTGTAGGTCCTTGAATTTTCCCCAATTCCCACCCAAAGTCAGGAAGCACCTCCAAGCCCTGAGTCTCCGAGCCAGCCCCAGGAGGACACCTGACTCTGCGCCAGGCTCCCTGCTCTCCTCTGCCAAAGCACGGCTCTCTGGGCTCTGGCACTGTCTGAAAAACTCCTCCGCTGGTCTGCTCTCGGCAGAGCACAGATTATCGCTTTTGTGCTAATTATTTTTATGATTAAAAGATGATAAATTATTAAACAAAGTCTGAAAAATGTGCCAAGATCTGCTCTGAGGCTGGGCCTGAGAAGCTGCCCCCTTGGCATCCACGTTAATTAATAAACGAGGCTTTCCATGGAGAGGAGCCACAGCTGGCACATCTGGCAGCCAGGCAGGAGCCAGTGGAGGGCAGATGCTGGGCAGGCGGGAGGAAGGAGCTCCCTGGGAGCTCCCAGCCTGGCTTTGGTAATGGAGTCCCCTCCCTCCCCGTTACCAGCCAGGATGCAGCCAAGGCCCCCTGTCTCCAGCCCGACAGCTGGTCCTGGGAAGAGGCCTAGTTACAAGTTGGGAAGTCACAGCTCATCCCCCAACCCTGTTCCCTTCTCTCAAATGCAGATTGGGGAGGATCTCAAGTGTCTGAGGGAAGTCAGGAGACCAGAATTCAAATCCCTGACAGCCTTTTCTTCTTTGGACAACTTTGGGAGATCACTTAACGAGTCTCAGTCTCCACACGTGCAAAATGGGTGGAAATGACATTTATTTTGTAAGAGTGTTGAATAATGTCACAAAAAAGCACCAGTTCTCAGTAGATGGTCAATAACTATTAGACCAACTGGAAGCTTGGGTGTATTCCTGCTGTGTCATGACTGGCCTGGAGACCTGGTCGAGCAGCTCCACTTTTCTGAGCCTCAGTTTTCTTATCTGTCAAATGGGGATGGGAATTCCTCAATATTAGGATCAAAGGGAAAAAAGAAGAAAAAAAAAAAAAAAAAAAACAACAACCATGTCTAACAGGGTATGTGCTTAATTAGCAGAAGCTATTTCCTTGTCATTGTTTATCACAGCGCCAGTGCACTGAGGTTTTAACACATGAGTCTTCCTTGGACCCCACCAGCCAGTTTGTCCCCGCCTCCTTGGCTGGTTCTCCTCCCTTCCCACCTGACTCATCCCAGCTCCAGGGCTCAGGTCCTGGTGTCTCTTTGTGCTTTGTATTTTCTTCCCTGTGATCTTACCCGTGTGTATGTTGGTGACCTCTATTTATGACCCTCCTCCCTCATTTGAGGCTCCTGTATGCAGCCACCCCTTCAAGCCCTCCCTTTGGTGTCTCATAGACAGCCCACATCAAATATGTCCAATAACACATCCGCGTGGGATTCTCGCCTTCCTTCCACAAACCTGCTCCGCCATCTTCCCCACCTCTGTCAATGGCCACTCCATTCTTCCAGTCAAGGATTACAGTCTAGGAGTCATCCTGTGCTCTTTTTTCCACACCAAATACCTAACCCCAGGAAATCTGGTCAGCTCCACTCTCACCCTCTGGTACCATCTGACCGCCTGGCCACCTCCCGGCCTCCACCCTCCTGATGAGGTACTGGGATCTCTCACCTGGACCTCACAGCAGCCTCCTCACTGGTGGGCCTCCATCTGTTCTTGCCCCCTGTAGTCTGTGCTCCCTAGAGCAGCCAGAATGATCCCCTTAAACACAAGTCAGACCCAGTCACTCCTCTGCTCTTTATCCTCCAAGAGCTCCGGTCTTCTTACAGCAAGAGGCAAAGTCTGTGCCAAGGCCACGAGGCCCTGCCGGATCTGCTAAGTGCCCTCGCTAGGCCTTCCCTTGCTCCCTCTGTGCCAGGCGCTGCCCCCCTGCTTCCCTGGGCCCGCGGGCACACTCCTCCTCCTCCTCCTTGGGGACTTTGTGCTGGTCGCTGACTTTTCTGATTCCCTCGCCTCCCTGGGACTTCTGCTCCAAAGTCGCCTTCTCAGGGACGCTTTCCTTGACCAGCCTGTTTAAAACATCCCCCCTCCCTGACCTCTGGGGTGCTCTTTCCCTCCTCCACGATGCTTTGGGGTGCTCTTTCCCTCCTCCACGATGCTTGTCCCCTTTTCCCAGGCTAGTTTCTTGCTTCTCGTGTTTACTGTCTGACCTCTTCCTCTAGTGTACCAAGGCCTGAGGGCGCAGGCTGTGAGCGTCTTGTGCTCTGTGTTATTCCTGTGACATCCAGCACGGGGCTGTGGGAGAAGGCCTGGGCACAGAGACAAATCCCTCAGACACGGTGCCTCCAGGGACCTTGGACCTGCAAGTGTGGTGGTCAGACAGAAGAACGTGCCAGCTATTCCAGTTTTAAGATATCAGTCAAGAGACAGGGAGCCGGGCGCGGTGGTGCACGCCTGTAATCCCAGCACTTTGGGAGGCTGAGGCAGGAGGATCGCGAGTTCAAAGCCAGCCTCAGCAATGGCGAGGCACTTAGCAACTCAGTGAGACCCTGTCTCTAATAAAATACAAAAAAGGGCTGGGGATGTGGCCCAGTGGTCGAGTGCCCCTGAGTTCAATCCCTGGTACAAAAAAAAAAAAAAAAAAGACAGGGAAAACATGATGGGGAGGTGATGACTGCCGTGTATCCAGACACAGGTGGGGTTTCCAAAAAGATGAGAGGGAGAGGGACATTTGGGTAGAGGAGCCAGACCATGTAAAGGCTTGTCAGCTCAAGGAGGCATCCTCTGAGCACAGGAAGTTGCCAAGGACAATCTGGGAGGGGGACATCAGGGAGATAAGCTAGAGGAGAGACGGCGCCCAGGGTGGTGGTGCTGGGTCTCCTGAGTCTGCCTGGTCCCCCACCATCAGCACAAGCAGGTGGGGTACATGCTCACCCTTATGACTTCCCAGAGGGGACAAGGTCGTTTAATTACCAGAAACACAATATTAGCAAAATACTGACTATATTTCATTAAATCTAGGAAGCACAACTATTTTCTAAACTGCTTAAAAAAAAAAAAAAAAAAAACACAGCCAATTAATGTATGCCATGGCATGAGGACCCTGGGGAAAACATGCACATTTTACAGTTGCTTCGGTGTGACAGTGGGTAGCCCTGAGCCCACGCCACATGCCGGGCACTACACAATCACTTTAGATATCTAGTATATTCTCACAGAATTCTTGTACCGACCTGTGAGTACGCAGGAGACAAGGACACTGTTTCCCCATTTTACAGATGCGACAACCGGCATTCAGAGAGATTGAGTAACTTGCCACCTTGCTGGACAGTGGCGGAGCTCAGGCTGTCTCTAAAGCATTGCTTTCCAGCATGAAATGGAGTGTGAAACAAGGAAGCCAGCCATGGAAGATGGAAGCAATGGTCCGATTTATTCAGCTGGGGAGGCCCACCGGGCTGCATTCAGGTAACCCCCACCCCTCACTCTAACTTTCCAGCTGTGCTCTGCCCCTGCCTACCAGGGGCAGGCCTCCCGCAGCCAGGCGGGCCTACCCTCTCTTGGTTCTTGGAAAGCCACAAACCTCCAGGCCACAAACTCCTGATCACGTGAGCACCCTGGGAACCTTCTAGCTTTTCCAAAGGGAACAGACTCATCATCTCTTCCTGTTGGGGGTCCCCCAGTTGCCCCTCACGGCCTCCACGTCCAAGGGCTCTGGAAAAGGCTGAAACCAAAGGGTTAACTTGCTTTCCCTATTAAATATTTACATAAACACGCTTGGGAAGGTGTGTGTAAGTTATCAATAATGCAAGGGCAGCCTAGGCTCGGTGAGAGCTAAGAGACCCAAATTGTATCATCATAATCCATTATTCACATATAATGCGTCTATTCTCCTCCATTAGCGCAGGCAGGAAATGCCCCTGAGTGCCGGGCAGGGCTTTGGAAAGCGCAATAAATGGCGGATAGACACATGGCGGGAGGGCGGCAGCTGTAGTTAAACAAGTGTAAATTAGTGCCCTGGTCCGCTCCCTGCTTGCATCCAGAGGACAGGCCCTGGCCTGGCAGGGAGGGGTTACAGGAGTGAGGAACCGGCTATCGGTTCAAACATCCCAGATGGCCCTGGAAACCCTGGGGAGCCCTCCCAGGGCCACGTGGGAGTCACACCTTATAGAGCGTGGCTTCTGCTGAGATGGCCTGGCAGGAATCTCAGCTGTGCCGCTGAGTGGTGGCCTGGGGCGAGAGGGTGGAGGGCTGCCACGCAATTGAGCCTGGGCCCCATCTGTAAACCAGGGAGGAGAGGCCCCACCTTCCAGGGTCACTGTGTGAAGGAAGGGCACAGGGTGCCCTGGGGACCCTCAGAGAATGAAAGGCCACCCCTCTTTTCTCCCCAGGCAGTTTCGGAGCTAGGGCTGAAATGTGGAGGCGTGGGTCCCGGGTGGCTGTGGAGCAAAAGCAAAGCTAGGCAGGGGCCGAAGTGGCCTTCTGTCAGCCCTGTCCAGCTTTGCTCTGCTGCAGGAGGCTTCCCCCCTCTGGACGGCACTCCAGCCCCCCCCCCCCCCCCCCACCGGCACACCTCACCATCCCTTAGGCCATCCTCACCCTCTCCTTCACACCACCACGTTCCCCTGGGAGCCAGGTCCTGCCCAGCGTCCAGTGCACGCAGCGTTTAGATGACCTCCGACTAAACTGAAGCTCTGGATTACCCAGAAACCGCAATGCAGCACCTTGGTGTAGAAAGCGCCAGGCACGGGGCTGGGAGGCGAATTTTAACCTCTCACGCGGTTGCCTGTGGTTTCGGGGGAGCCCCCGAGATGCTAAGCGCGGATCACTCCGCGAACCGGAAGTGCTGGCTGCGGACCCTTCCAGGCTCCAGACCCTTCCAGGCTCCAGACCCTTCCTGGCTCCAGAGTCCCGAAGTACGGAAGCGTCGAGGGATTCTGAATCAAGGGTCGTGGCCAGGTCATTGCTGTATTCTGTGGCCTCAGCTATAGTCGGATTCCTAGCACAGCTGCCCGGGCTCAGGGACCATGGGCCCTGGTGGATGGGGCCTGCGTCGGATTCAGCTCTCATGGGGCAGGAGTCACGGTGAGTCTGAACACTGACAGTCGCAGGCCAGGCCTCCCTGCCACTGTAGAGATCAGGAGCCTTGCCAGTGCCAAAGGGTGTGACAGCGATGGCTGTCAGCACAGGCCACAAAATAAGATGCTAGTTCAGAAAGGCAGGGAGCAGGTGACCAGGTTTTTTACTTTTCGAATGATGGTGTCGGTGTGGGGACCGATTTTTTTCCCGGGACAGACCAGCTCTTTACTGAAATGTCGCCTCCTCCAGGAGGCCCTCCCTGCCCTCTCTAAAAGTCACTCCCTCATGCTAGGCCCCTGCCCAGTGCCGTATTCCTTTCTGTCACTTAACCCTACCTCTTATTCTATGCCCATGACGGCTCCTGCTTCTTGGGTGTTTCCTTGACCAGGATGTTGGCTCCACAAGGGCGGGGATGCTCGTCCCCTGGTGCCCGGCCTGGTGCCTAGCACCTAGTGGAAGTGCCATGTGTACTTATTGAATGAATGAATTATTTCAGATTCAAATCCAGCACACATATATTGAGTCCCTATTCTATGTCAGTCACTGAGCAGGCGCGTTTATAGATGTGACTCATTTAATCAGCCCAACAATGACATCTACTCACATCTAATAAGAGCCGTGAACACCAACGTGAAATTACAGTGGACCTGGAAAGAATCCAAATCTCCTTTCCTGCCTCATTTGGACCAGGGACAACTAACGACCTTCAGGGTTCAAGGGTTGAATGATTTCATGTCCCGACACTGTCTTTCAGACTTCCCCTTGGACCAGCTCATCAATTCTCAAACTTGAGTGTAACTAGGCAAAGATGACTGCACTGGGCTACATAAAAATAACCTGGACAGTCAATTTAAGGGGAGTTAATTAAGGTTGAACTCGGTGCAACTTTTGCCTGATGCGCTGACCTTAGAATCTAAGGCCCACCTATGATAGAAGTTTGCTATACTAGCTGTGTGGCTTTAGGCAAGTTACTAACCCTCTCTGAGCCTCAGCTTCCTTATGTGTATATGAGGATATCAACAGCTACCTTACAGAGTATAAAACATCTGTGCATGATCTGTATATAACAGGCAATAGGGCTGGGATTGTGGCTCAGCGGTAGAGCGCAGCCTGGGTTCGATCCTCAGCACCACGTAAAAATAAACTCATTGTGTACAACTAAAGCAAATAAATAAATATTAAAAACAAACAAACAAACAAAACAGGCAATAGGTGAGTTTGAAGCCTACTTTTAGTTCAAGGACTAGTGACTTAAACTCCCATGTCTCCATTTCCTCATCTGTTAAGCAGGGGATATTAATAGGTGTGCTTTTAAGTGGCTCAGACCCTGTTTGCATTCTGCTCTGAAGGAGCTTGGGAGCTGGGTCAGAGCTGCCCTATGTGGGCACAGCACTGGGGGTGTGTTTCAGCCCTGCACCCCCAGAAGGTGCGAGTATTCTTGCCCCCTGAAGGGATTACAGTGCGGTCACTGCCTGCAGTTGGCAGGAGGTCAAAGGAAAAAACAGATGATCAGACTTGACAACATGGGTTCTGCCGGAGCCCTGTCTGCTGAGATCTCTAACTGTCCTTCGGTCCTGCCTGCTTGGTCCACAACACACAACTGGGCCTAATTGGTTAACATTTGTACTTATTCGTTTATTTAATAACTCGGCATCGAGTGCTGTTATGTGCTATGCATTATTTTAGGCAGTGGAGAAAACAAGTCAGACGCAGTCCCTACCCATATGGAGCACGCAGTGTGGTGGCTGTAATGATTAAAGCCACAGCCAACAATAGCAACGGGGCTAACAGGAATGATGGCTTCCATGTGTAAGGCATGTGGCACCAGCGGCCAGATCCTGGGCTATGTGCCTCACATACGGTTCCTTATTTAATCCTCGCGATGTTCCTGTTGCCCTCACTTTATAGACGAGATGCCTAAAGCTCAGAGAGGTTATGTGACTTCTCTGGGGAACTAGGGAGTGGCAATCCAGAAACTAAACCCAGAACCACCTGCTGCCAAAGCTTCACTGTGACCTGTTCCCTTGGAAGCAGCTTCTGAGAAAGGAGAGGCTCCTGGGAAGGGACGGAGCTGGTGAGGGAGGCAGAGCTGTGGGTCTGAGATACCCCGCTGGGTGTGGGGATCCTTCTTCCGCCCAGATCGCAGGAGCCCTGGCTGAGCGAGGAGCCTTAAGTCCCAGCTCAGCGTGCGGGCAGCAGTGACTTGAGGAAGGGCCACCCAGGGCTTGCTTGGGCAATGGCCCAGGCTGGTGGTGTGACATCTTTGCTCTCTGATTAATAGAGTCTCTGGGACGGCAGGCATCCGAGGCAACTCTGAGGTTACGGGCTTGGGGACCAGGAGAAATGAACAGCCTCCGATGGCCCTGGCCTGGTGGCGGGAGGATGTGGAGTCGAGTGTACGTCTGCCCTCAGTCTGCTGAGGGGTGTGTGGGGAGAGTAGGCAGGACTGGGTGTCCTGGAGCCTGCTGGGGACAATGTGGATGGTCTGGGGTAGGGCCGGACACGTGCCTTGGCGTCACATGCTTGGGGAGACAGATCTCGGAAAACTCTGTGTCAGAGCTGAGATCTCCCTGGGGCTCAGGCTGCCTCTCTGGCTCCTGGGAGTGGGAAGGAGCCAGGAGCAGGGGGCAGGAGCACCAGGCTGTCACTTCTGCAGTTAGGTCCCTGTGTCAGCTGTGGTTCCATCAGAGGAGCAGAGTCACGGTAAACAGGTGATCCAAGGCCTGGGTGTAGGCCTGAGGCGTTGTGGTCATGGGTGCTGCTGGGCAGGGGGTAGCAGGGCTGTGCCATGTGTCTGCCTGGGCCTGGGGGTAGCTGGGCTGGCAGGAGGGGATGAAGAAGAGGCAAGCAAGGACAGGCAGAGTTCACAACCCTCAAGGAGGACAATGACCGAAGGAGGACCCACTGGGACCCACATCTGTCTCTATGGGGACCTCGCTGGCCTCCTGTCACCTCCTGATGTCAACGGATGGTAGGGGCTGTCCTCAAAGAGCTGGCTGCTTCTCCTTGAAGCTGCACCCCATGGCTCTGAGTCGGAGAAGCTGAAGGGGGACACCCAGTGGGGTCTGCAGTTGCCACCCGTCTGGCTGCTGGTCCAAGCCCACAAGGTGAGCCTGCCGGTGGCCCTCCGTGCATGAGCGGTGGTCTCGCCCGACCCTGCTCAGACCTGAGGGCTCCTGAGGAGTGTGCTGCCGCCCACCCGCCGCCGCCGCCCAGATCTCACGCACACTGCTCTTGGGGTCTTGGGACCTCTCCTAGCCCAGAGCCCCACAGGGGAGGCTTCTGGGCCCTGGAGTCACAGCGTTGCGCAGTCAGCCCAGCACGAAGCCCCTCACCGTGCGACTTGGCCGAGTGCTTGACGCGTTTGTTCCTTCATCTGTAAAAGGGATGGACTCCTCAGTGATTCCTCTTTTAATGTTAAACACACGTGCGTGTATGCGCACACACACGCACACGCACACCCATCCAAACAACAAAACCCCCAAACCACTGAAACAAAACGAAATTAGAAAACAGAAAAAGAGGTGAGGAGAGATGGGGCTCCCTCCTCTCTCTCCCCTTGGTGTGCAAATGACATGACGTCTGCTCGAAAGAAACCCATAGCCACCCAGGACCCCACCCTGGGGACTCGCAGATCCTCCCACCATGCGAGGGAACAGACCTCACGGGCAGATCTGAGCCTGGCTTTGCTCTCGGAGCCCCTGTGTCTTCATGGGTACAGAAGGAACAGTCCTTGTTTGACCTTTCAGGGGACCGTCACATGAATGTTGTGTGACAGTCTCGGAGCGCACGACAACTTCCTAGACAGGGACTCAGGGTCAGGCTTCATGATCAGGTTTGCGGAGACCCGCATGCCTCCTCCTCCGGGGAGCCCTCCAGACCGCAAGCAGTCTGAAGGGAGTCAGTGGTACGAAAACCACTTAAACCACAGGTCGTGGGCTTTGGGCTGGGGCAGACAACTTCTGCCCAGAAGGCTGAGGGGCACCATTTGAACATGGCCTGAAGGAGTGGATACAGCGTTGGTTAGACCTGATGGGGGGGGAAGGTGCCCAGGGAGAGGGCAGGGCTGGGCAGAGCCTGCAGTAGGAGGGTGCCGCGTGTGCTTGGGGAGTGGCAAGGACAGTGGGGTAGAGGTGGCAGGTGTGCGGGTCAGGAGGGGAAGGGGCCTGGTGGGGAGGTGGGGTGCATGTGGCGTCTGAGGGCGTGTGTCCCACCGTGGCTGAAACAGCAGCCCGCGGGAGGGGCTCCCGTGCCCGCCACCAGGGGAGTGACCCAAAGTGGGCCGCACAGAGGAAGTCCCCCCAAGCATTCCCACAAACTCCCAAGGGCCCCTCTTCTTCTCAGTCTACACGGCAGCCGGCTTCCTAACCCTCTTGGGGATCCTGGGACCTAGTCTCACTCACCGACGGATGTGCTCCAGGCTGGACCGGCCCGATTTCCTCTGCTCAGGGAGAGTCCTCTGGCCCAGGGCCGCTGGATGCAGCAAGCAGACTTTATTCATGGTATATAGGATCATCCTGGGGCAGTTCGCGGGGCCCTGGGCTGGCTGGCTGGTGGGAAGAGGATCTATTCCATGGAGATCAGCCAAGGCTACAAACCAGGGATTTCCCTCCCTTCCCCGTGGGAGCAGCTCTTCAGTCACTACCTGCACGTGGCTGATGGCGGCACAGCAGAAACCAGGTGCTATAAGTGAAGGTGGGGTGTCTGGGTCCTCAAAATCCATCACCCAAACCCAGACTGCAGGAAGTTCTGGCTGTCGGATATTCTTTCACAGGACCCTATATTTTTAGCCACATTTTTGCCATTCCTCTCTGTCCATCAACTCCTTGTATAGATCCCCATCTCTCCAGATCCTTTGGAAAGCTCTACATCCCCTCCAAAATTGAACTCCTTCTGGGCTTTGCTGTCTCTTTCCAGGCCATGCCTTGGGGTAGGGGCTTCACATTTCACCCCCTACAGAGCTCACCAAGTCACTGTCCTTTTCCTGTATGAACGCAGTTGCAGGTAGGATAGCTTTAAGCAGATTCATTTTTCTCTCTGTTCTGCGAGTTGGCTAAGTTGGATTCAAAAGGCGGTTCTGCAAATGTTAAAGGTGATCACTGGGATGTCCAAAAGAATATGCAAAGTGCTTATTGGTCACACGCTGAGATCCCTTGTTCTCACTGTTGGAACCGATTCTGCATTTGCCCAGGTGTGTGTCTATGTATGTGTGGTGGCACAGTGACACTGTGATAAACACGGGAAACACCCCAACTGCCTGGCCATGGAAGGATAAGTAAAATAAGCAATGGAACGGATATTGTTGATAAAAAGATAGAAGTGGGTTTCTGTATGTATTGACATGGAGAAAATGTTCACAGCGTTGTTAAATCCAAAAGTTGCCAAACAGAATTCTCTCTGCAAAAAAGTTTTTAAAGTGAACATTTGTATGTATGGAGTGTGTGTGTGTGTGTGTGTGTGTGTGTGTGTGTAGCCAAACCTTAAATGATCAGCAGTAGCAGTCTTGGGGATGGGTGTGTGGGTGGGAAGGAGAGAGTGCTGCATTTCTTACCACGAGCACCTTTCATTCATCTATAGTTTTTTAAACCAATGATTTTTCTCAAAGAGGAAAAAAAAAAAATGCTCAGAACACAATGCCAAATAGAAATGGGAGGATGTGAGATTGTTTCTGTGCGTGGTTACAACTCTGCAGAACCCTCTCCTGGGTGGACAGAAATGCTGGAGCCAGCGGGAGCATCCTACAGGATAGTTCAGGCAGGGTCCAAGGGAGAGTTCTCTCTCCTCTTCCAGGAGGCTGGGGAGGGCTGCGATTGGGACGCCTCGAATTCCTTCCAGCACCTTCCTCCATCCCACCCCCAGCCCATGTTCCCATCACTTCCAGTGGCAGTGGGTATCAACTATTCAATTATTTTCAAATAGTTGAGCCTGGGTCTGGATTGAATAAATCACATTGATGCCAATTTCCAGAGAAGTCCTTTCATATTTTATGATCCGCTCCCCACCTTTCCCCCCCCTGCCTTCCTGGCGCTCCTGTTAATGAACCAGGAGACTGCGAGCCTTGCCCGGACGTCCCCACTGCTAAACCCCAAATGGAAATGCTGCTGCTGAAAGCATCTCCATTCTGGGCTTGTTCCTTTCCCTCCTTGCAGAACTAGGGAAATTGATATGCAGGCAGGATTATGCTTTGTTTAAAGCTCAGCCCTGGCTTCTGAAGGAATACATTATCCAAATCGGTGCCTGTGGTTGAAATTCTGCAAAACTCACTTGTGTCACATGTGGCTTGCCAATGAGATGTCCAGCCGGGTCTCAGGTAGCACAGATGCCCCGGATCAGAGAGCATCGCTGTGGAAAAACCATCCACGGAGGACTATTCCTGGAGTCAATAATTCATCCTGCTGACAGGGGAAAGTAGACCTAGCGGGCACCTCTCGCACCACCATGGCCACCAATAGGCCACCAACTCCCAGTCTGGGGACAGACTTTCTTCCTTCTCTCTGGCTCCTTTTAAAATTAGAGTTTGTTCAAAGAACTGATGGAAGATAGACACAGAGATCAGAGATTTTCCTTTTTCCCCCTTTTCTTTTCATTTGGTGAAATGGATGTAAAAGAACCAGGTCCAATTTGGAGTTTGGAGCTCTGCAACTTCCAAAGCAGGACCAGAACGGAACCACGTGGCTGGCGGCTCGTCCATGGGTCTTGAATCTTGTCCATGAGGAAGGCACCTGGGGAAGGACTCATTGGTGACAATTTGGGAGCCAGTGCAGCCCCTGCTCAGCTCTTTAAATGTTAGACTTTTAATGATTTAGGAACCAAAAGAATAACTAAGGAGCCCAGCAGTCATTATCTCAAATAATGAGACTTTTTAATGCAAAATCAATGTTTGTTATAATGAAAATAGATTCCTTGGCTCCTGCAGGGCCAAATGTACAAATCTTTTCTGCTGTTAAATAAAATGTGACGGCTCATTTTCAGGAGGATGGTGAGCATTTTTATTCAAGAGTAAAAATAAAATGTCAGAACTTATTTACTTTTATTAAGTGCTCATTCTCAATCAGATACTCTAATCAATATCTAATTGGAGGCGAGGAAACGGAAAATAATTTTTATGCCGACTTGGGAGAAGGGAAGAAAGGAAGAGAGAAGGAAAGAAGGCAAGAGAAAGCCTTGTAGTACGTAATAATTAGTTAAAATATTTGCAAATATTCAGCAGGTGTGAGGATTGTGCCAAATGTTCTTCCTGTTCAGTTAATTCTAGGAGGTCAGCACCTTGGTGATCCCTATTTACAGATGATAAAACTGAGGCAATTGCTCAGTCTTATGTTTGTTATGTGTTGAGGCAGGATTGAAAGCCAGGTCTTTCTCACCCCCCAGCTTAGATCTTAATTACTCTCTTTATCTGCCCACTCCATCCTTTTAGAAAATCTTTTCTTTCTCTTTCTTTTCTATTTTAATGATTCTTGAGAGATTAGCTTTACCAATAGCAAAAGTTGCACTCTTCTGAGCATCGAAACTATAAAAATCATTTTGGAGGGTGAAAGTTTTTCTTAAATAAATTACCTACTTCTCTGTCTTGGGAAACAGTACAGATGGTTCCCAGTTTAAGATGGTTCAACTTGATTTTTTTTTTTTTTTTAACTTTACAATGGTGCTTAAGTGATACGCATTCAGTAGAAATCATAGCTCAAATTTTGGCTTTTTATCTCTTTCTGGGTTACTGGTATGTGGTACAGTACTATCGTAGGATGCCAGGGAGCCGAGTGGCAGGGCTGCAGCTCCCAGTCAATCACAGGACTGTGAGGATAAATAAATAACAGGTACTCTGTGTAAACCTGTGATGTTGTAAATCTATGATGTTTAGTAGGTTAGGTGTATTAAACATGTTTTCACCTTAGAGTATTTTCAACTTCTGATCATTTATTGGGGTGTAATTTCATCATATATTGAGCAGCATCTGTATATGGAACGTAATTTAACTTTTTTAAACAAGTGACTCAGGCCAGGTGTGGTGGCTCACGCCTGTAATCCCAGCGGCTCTGGAGGCTGAGGCAGGAGGATCGTGAGTTCAAAGCCAGCCTAAGCAAAAGTGAGGTGCTAAGCAGCTCTCTCTCTAAATAAAATACAAAATAGGGCTGGAGATGTGGCTTAGTGGTCGAGTGTCCCTGAGTTCAATCCATGGTACCTGCCCCCACCAAAATAAACAAACAAACAAAAACAAGTGACTCAGAATTAGTTTTTGGACTCAACTCTAGCATAAGACATCTACAGTCTAACAAGGAAGACAAAACATTTAGAGTGAGTTGAAATTCCAGCCCACATACCTTTGGCAAGCCCTCTAATCCCTCTGTGAAAGGCTGGATCTTGTACTGTTCTTGTGATTTTAAGCGAAGTTACCAGAAGTCAATTACATAATTACATCAATTTATGAAAGGACTTTTTTTTTTTTGGGGGGGGGTATGGGGGATTGAACTCAGGGGCACTCGAGCACTGGGTCCTTTTTTGTATTTTATTTAGAGACAGGGTCTCACTGAGTTGCTAAGTGCCTCGCCATTGCTGAGGCTGGCTTTGAACTCATGATCCTCCTGCCTCAGCCTCCCAAGTGCTGGGATTAGAGGCGTGCGCCGCTGCGCCCAGCTTGGAAGGACCTTTTAAACAGAGGGATGCGAAAAAATGGCTGGGCTGCCTCGGGAGGGACCGATCGCCCGTCCCTGGAGGTGTGCAGACAGGTCCAGTGGTGGAGGTGATGTAGGCTATGAGGAACTGCACTAGAAAACTTCTAGGAGAGTCTGCAAACATTCTACAGAGAGCTACAAAATACATTTTTAGGCTTTGTAGACCATACAGTCTTGGCTTTACTGCTATAGAGTCAAAGCAGCCAGAGGCAATGCATCAACAAATGACTGCGGCTGTGTTCCAATAAAACTTTATTTACACAAACACATGGAGGGCAAAATTCAGCTGTCAGGTTGGTTTTCTGACCCATGTTCTAGGCTCTTGCAAATTAAGAAACTTTAAGACTCTTTTCTTGTCCCTTTAATTTTCATGCTGGGTTGAGCCCTGGCATAATGAGGGTTTGCCATAATCAACAACCATGAGTTAATGCTTACATAATTTTTAGTATGTGCCTGGCGCCTTTCTAAGCCATTTGTGCATATCGACTCTGTTGATCTTCATAGCAAGCTTATAAGGTAGCATGCTAGTTAGAATTCTCCAGAGTAGAGAAACAATGATAGATAGATAGATGGAGATACAGATGTATAAGAGATTTGTTATGGAAATTGGTTCACACAAATATGGAGGCCAGGAAGCCCCGTGGAGTCTGCCATCTGCTAGCCAGAGTCCCAGAAGCCAGTGGTGCACTGTGGTCTGGGTCCAGAGGCCTGAGACCTGGGGTGGGGTAGAGGTGTGTGCACGCTGGTGGGAGCCTAGAGTTGAAAAAGCCAGGAGTCTCGAGTTCTGTGGTCAAAAGGCAGGAGAAGATGAAGACAGAGCAGATTTTCTCTTCTTTTGCCTTTTGTTCTATTGAATTCTCAGAGGGTTGGTGAATGCCTACCCACATTGGCGAGGACCAACCTGTACTTAGTCTACTGATTTGAAGGCTAAGCCCTCCAGAAACACCCTCACAGATACCTCCAGAAATAATTTGACCAGCTCCTTGGGCATCTCCTGCCCCAGTCAAATTGACATATTAAATTAACTACCACAGGTAGGCACTGATATTATTTTATTTCATTTTTTTGCTGTGTAGAAGATCAAATGAGGGCCTCAGTCATGTTAGGCAGATACTGTACCACTGAGCCAAACCCTTAGCTCCTGCTGGTGTTACTACAATTCCCACTTCACATGTGAGACTGCAGAAGCACAGAGAGGTTAAGTTGTTTACCCAGGTTCATGCAGATTGTAAGAGGTAGAACTGGGCTGCAAACCTGGACATTGTGGTTTCAGAATCTGTGCTTCTAGCCAGCAGACTGAGCTGCCATTTACTATTACACGGAGTAAGTTACCACTCCCCATGAAGTGGCAAATCTCTCCCTTATAACCTAGCAGCTGTGTGATCTCAGGCAAGCCACCTACCCTCTCTGAACTCCAGCATCCTTGCCAAACAAAGGGAATCATGCCTATGATATTTATCACATAGGGCTCTTGTGAGATTACATGTGATTTGTGAAAGCACCTGATTTAGAGCCTGAATCGCAGCAGGTACTCAGAGAATGCCAACTCCTGCCTCTCCTTTAGTGACTTCTGGAGAATCTAGGGGTTGTCAAGAAAAGGGAGGCTTTGTCCAAGCAATCAAAGTGACAAGTTCCCTATAGTTTTTTTTTTTTTTCTCTCTCTCTCTCTCTCTTTTTAAATCTTTAAGAGTTTATTATAAAATTGTGTTCTTGCAAGAAAGTCCTCTGGCCCTCATCACGGGGGGGGGGGCTGGTCTTGATCCCGCCATCGGCAGTGGGTCTGCTCTCTAAGATACCTTTTATGACAGAGACCCTGGTATGTCGAAGCTGGGAACTTGGACCCCAAGCTCTGTAGCCTAGGTCCCCCAAAGATGGACCAGCTCTTTGGCCGTCACACTGTGAGATAAGAGATGCAAGCATTTTTACAGGACTTGGCTCTATTGAAATCTATCAAATGCTCGCTTGAGTCCAGGGTAACCTCCCAATGACCCCTGACATCATTCTTCTTCTTATCCCCATTGAACAGAGAAGGAAACTAAGCCTCAACTTTATTAAGCAACTTGCCCAAGACCATAACCCAGTGACAGAGCCGTGGTTCAGCCCTGGGAAGCCTGAGCTTCAGCCCTGCTGGCTTCACGAGGCCAGCAAACCCCACGTGCTTTCACCTGCAAACCGCACCTCAAGCCCAGCTTCCCGCCACCTCTGCGGCTACGATCCCGGGCCAGGCTGGCTGCAACAGCCCCGCCAGTGGCTTTCCTCACCTTCATCCTGCACCTCCACCTACCCCGCTCCATTTTCTTCTAAAAATAGCAAGCTGCGAGATCCTTTTATAAAATCAGCTCTATTGAGATAGAATTTACATACAATACGATTCGCAGATTTCAAATGTACAACTCAACGAGTTTTGACAAATGCAAACAGTCAAGTTCGCCACCACCGCCACAGTCAGGGTGCGGAACGTTTCCGTGAGTGTGTGTGTTTTCAATACACTTGGAATCAAATCATGTCATTCGACTGCTCGACATGTTTCAAGGGCTCCCGTCTCTCATCCGCAAAAGTAACTGCTTCTTACAGTTCTCATGATGTCCCCCACCCGACGGTGGCCGAGGGAAGGCTGTGGGTTTACCAAACTGTTTCATTTACTTCCGGGCACCAAGGAAGACCGGGTTTGTTACTGTCCTTGCATACAGGTGGGGCTGCATAACTAGCTCTGGCCAGTGGGGAGTGGGCGGAAGTGATGGCTACCCCCACCCCCAAGCCTGGACCTGACATTTCTGGAGAGATGATTCTGTCCTTCTCCTCCCATTGCCAACTGGTGTTGGAGGACCCCAAGGGGAACCCTGAGGAGGATCTGAGAATTACTTAGAAAGCCAAGGTGGGCACACGGAGGCTGGGAAACTGAGCAGAGATATGCTACCCTGAAAAAGCCTCTGAGATCTTTGAGGAGCTTATAACACAGGAGCTAGTGCTGGCCTTGAGTCGGGGGCAGACTCTGCCCACCCCAGCCTCATCCCTCCCTGTTCTTCCCTGAACTCTCTCCCCCTTCAACCATACCCATCCCCTTTTATTTTTATTTTTCAAATATCCCAGGGGTGGCCCTGCCTCAGGGCCTTTGCACTTGTTATTTGTGGCAAATTGAATGGTACCCCCTCCAACGTGCCCATTCTAATTCCTGGAATCTGTGAATGTAAGCGTCTATGGCAGAAAGGATTTTGCGGGTGTGATTAAGTTCAGGACTTTGAGATGAGGAAGTTATCCTGGATGATCTGCACGGGCCCAATGCCATCACACATGTCCTTGTGGGAGCCAAGAAGAGATAGATTCAACAGCACAAGAGAAGGCGTGTGATGATGGAAGCAGCGGTTGTGACCATGCAGCCACAAGCCGAGGAAAACGGACAACTGTGCAGCCCCCTGGGAGCTAGAGGAGGAAGGAGCATGGCTTCCCCAGAAGCCTACAGAAGGAGCCAGCCTGCTGACAGCTTGTTGTCAGCTCTCAGAGACGCATTTCAGACTCTGGCCTCCAGGACCGCAAGAGGATGAGTTGTTTAAAGTCACTAAATTTACCGGGCATGGTGGCGCACGCCTGTAATCCCAGTGGCTCAGGAGGCTGAGGCAGGAGGATCTCAGGTTCAAAGCCAGCCTCAGCAACTTAGTGAGGCTGTAAGCAACCTAGTGAGACCCTGTCTCAAAATAAAAAATAAATAAATAAATAAATAAATAAATAAATAAATAAATAGAGCTGCGGATGTGGCTCAGTGGTTAAGCACCCTTGGGCTCAATCCCTGGTACCAAATAAGTAGATAAATAAATAAAAATAAAGTCATTAAGTTGATGGTCATTGTTCACAGCAATGACACAGAACGCAGTGTTCCTTCTGTTGGAAACGCCCCTCCCTTAGATGTCCAAGTGGCTGTCCCCACCTTCTTTATGACTCTTCCCACGGGTTTGTCACCTTCCCCAGCTGCCTTAGTTAAGGGAGGCTCCTGGGCTCCCTCTCCCCCTTCTCTGCCCTCCTGTCTCCAGAGGCCTTGGTAACGAGGGGTCCGAGGTGCCACGTGGCCGCACAGTGGTCCACTGCCCTCCCTCGTGAGAACACAGGTTCCAGTCACAGCAGGCTCCTCCCGCGGTGCTCGCCGCCCTGCCCCTCGGGACAGTGCCGGCACATGGTCAGCGCTCAGTGGACGTCTGGGGCGTGGAGGAGGAGATGGGTAGATGGCCACCCGTTCTGTGGATGGGGCATATCTGGGCCCCCGGGACCAGCACGGTGCCCGGCATTTTAGGGCCCTCTGGAGAGGTCCTGGGTCCGGTGGTCCCCTCATTCATCCTGTCCTGCGTGGGTCCTGGGTGGGCACTCTGAGTGGCGGCTGGCTAGACCAGAGGCCTCACGCATCCCGCTCCAGGTGTGCGAGACCTGGTTGCGGATGAGGCCACAGGAGTGGGGTCAGGGCCCCAGGGAGGCCGGCGGGGAGTTCAGAGGGAGCAGGGCAGATCCGGGAGGAGTGTCCTCTGATGGGCTGAGAAGAACGTGGACTGGGGGAAGAAGAGAGAGGGGTCCATGAGAGTGGAGCAGAGCTTGTGACTGTGGGGGTGTGCTGGGGTGCACTAGAAGCTTCCTTTTGCAGAAGTAGAGAGTGCTGGCTGGGGAGAGCTGGGAGGTGGGCCTGGAAAAGGAGGCAGGGGCTGGTTCCTAAAAGGCCTTAAGGGCATCTCTAAGGAGAGCTGCTTTCACTCTGCAGGGAAGGCGGTGTGTGTGTGTGTGTGTGTGTGTGTATGTGTGTGTGTGTGTGTGTGAGGACCACTGGAGAAGCAGTCACAGAGGAGGAGAGCCTCCGCGGCCTCAGACCTGCCACCTCCCCACTTCCTCTGCACCCTCCAGAGTGCCCGCTTGTGTCTGTAGGCGCCCAGGAGCATCTTTGGAGCTGGTGGCCCTTGCCCTGCCACTCCTCACTTAATCCCGCCCCGTGACTAGCGGGTCATTGTGGCTTTCTCTCTCTTGGCGTGGAGGGTGGGCCGCTGGCCAGATCTCAGGATTCAGAATGAGAAAGTTGTCTCACAGTGACCTGAGGGTTCTCGCTGCTGTGTGGAGAACAGAGACAGGATGACACTTCGGTGCTTGGAACCTGCTTAGCTGCACAGACAGGCTCGATATTAAAGGTTCTCGTGTGATTCCAGCAACACTAGGCACACGTGTAGGCTCCAGGCACTGTGCTAAAGGGTGAGGACACAGAGTTCTCCTTTAACCTTCGTGAGAGCTGAGCAGGGTGAACCACTTCCTATTTTTCAGATGAAGAGATCATCACTCAGAAAGGTCACAAAACTAGTGAGTGCTGAAGCCTGGATTGGAATCTAGGCACTCTGATTCCAAAGTTCAGCTTCTTCACACCTGTGTAATGCTCCACTCCATGGTAGGACTTTTTCAATGGGGACTCATGGTCCTGGATAAATCCAGGCTCTTGTGAATGGAAATAGGAAAATAATTCCATCTTTATTTCTCCAATCTCTAACTGGAATACAGCTTTTCCTCAATTATGAATGTAGATAACAAATTACCATAGAATTGGTCATGTAGGAGATTTGTCACCCATAGAAATCACAGATATTATGATTGTTATCAATATCTTAAAATGTAATTTATACCAGTTGAGTATCCCTTATCCAAAAAACTTGGGGTAAGAGGCTGAGGCAGGAGTATCATAAGTTCAAGACCAGCCTCAGCAATTTAGCAAGACTCTGTCTCAAAATATTAAAAACAAAGACTGGGATGTAGCTCAGTGGTAAAGCACACCTGGATTCAATCACCAGTACAAAAAAAAAAATGAAATTTTGGGCCAGAAGTGTTTCAGATTTTGGATTTTTGGATTAGAGATGCTCAATCTAGAAATGATTGTTGTTTTAAGACTAGCACTAGATTTTGCTATTTAATATACCAATAGTGAAGCTCTCCTGTGTTTCCACTTCACAGATTTGAATTTTGATATCTGTATTTCAGGACAGTTGGTTCTCCTTGTAATCCTATGGCTGTTATTTTCTGAATTTTAAAGCCCTGTTCTGAGCAGGGTCTGTTGGCTTCCTCAGACTGCCAGTGAGATCTAAGGGGTAAAATGGCCAGGAAGGCTTCCATGACGTCTCTGGTGGTCCTTTGCAAAGTATCTCTCAGCTCCTGCAGGCCCTGCTGGTATCTTCCCTGTGCCTCATTCTGCCTGTGTTACAGCCACTGATGGACGTGTCTAATCTCCTCCAGGTCCCCGAAGGCAAGACTGTGTCCAGCTCATTTGTGTACTCCCCACAGTGTTGTTCGGTACATAATAGATATATAATAAATGCTCATAGGCCTAATGAATGAGGGAGGGATGAGCCGATCAATGAGCGAGGGAGTGAATGCCGAGCCGTGTGGGAGCCCCCTCAAGAGGCAGTCCACTGTACACCAGCCCCTTGGAGCCACCCCATCCATTATCACACCAAATCCCACAGCTCCAAAGCAAAGAGTGCTTGATATTCGTTTTACAGATATCAGGAAACCAGGGCTCAGAGAGGCTAAGCAACATGCCCGTGAATATGGGAGACAAGGTTTCTTAGAGTCTTTCCTCTGCAGTGCACTGCCTCAGCTCTAAGGAGATGAAGCCTGGTCCAAGGCCAGGCAAGGCGGAGAGAGCGGGCCATGGGAAGTAACAGAGCCAATGGCTCCTGCGTGCTCTCAACTTGGAAGTTGTTTTCTTCCAAGCCACAGCCTGGGTGGTCTAGTGTCTCCTGCACCAAAGAGCAAAGAAAAGAGGAGCCATTTCCAAATCCTGCTGCCAGGATCTTGCCAAAGGGCTCTGTATCGGTGGTGAGGTCCATCCAGGAAGACCATCCACTCTAGGTCTGTCAAGCAGAAGAGATTGAATGCAAGGATTGCTGGTAGAAATGCCAAGAAGCCAAACAGGGGACTCCGAGGCACCACACCTAGAGCTGTTCCAGTTCTCAGGGACATAGGGACAGCAGAAGAAGGTGACATAAGAAAGCCCAGAAACTAAGGCCATCCTGTGGAGCTGGAGCCTGAGTGGAGGCTGCCAGGCTGTAGGAACTGGAGTTCTCAGGGAGGTTCAACCACTGCAGAGACTCCGTCACTGCCAGAATGGTAGAGGAGAGGCATTCCCTGGGTCTCCCCTTCTCTCACCCTCCAGTCTTCTGTAAGTGCCTTTCACTGGCTGAACATACCAGAAATTAGAGGGCGAGGGAGACAGGGAATGTAGTTTCCTGAGATCCTGTGCAAACTAGCCATTGACTGCACAGATCTACTCCTGGAAGAACAGGGACTCTTGGGCTTGGGGAATGTTCCAGAGGCCTGTGAATTGATATAAGAAATAGCTGATAAGGCTCTGGCTTTAAGTATGAATGTGGAACAATTATAACTGCAAAAGAGAATACTCAGCCACTGACACCAATCTTGGGGTTCAGTCCTTGACTTCTCCCTCTTGTCAACAACCAGGATCGTGGCTTTAATTGTGGATGAGATTCATTCTTTTGTCCAGTGTATCTACACTGTATATGCTACCTGCCCGTTCGTCAGTAGCATGTTGCTTATCAGATGGACTGTGGCAGGATTGCAGTGCTTATGGTCTAGTCACCCTTATTTTATCTGATGATGTTCTCAAAGCTTGAGAATAGCAATGCTGACAATTCGGATATGCCAAAGAGAAGTTGTGAGACACTTCCTTCAACTAAAAACCGTCAACATTTTCTATTTAAGGAAAGAAAAAGAATTGTATGCTGAGATTGAAAAGATCTATAAAAAGAACAAATCTTTCTGTGTGAAATTGTGAAGAAGGAAAAAATTGTGCCAGTTTTTTTTTTTTTTTTTTTTTTTTTTTTTTTTTTTTTTAGGGGGAGTGCAGGGGGAGAATGGGGGATTGAACTCAGGGACACTCAACCATTGAGCCTCAGCCCCAGCCCTATTTCTTATTTTATTTAGAGATAGGGTCTCACTGAGTTGCTTAGTGCCTCACTTTTGCTGAGGCTGGTCTTGATCTCACAATCCTCCTGCCTCAGCCTCCTGAGCCACTGGGATTACAGAAGTGTGCAACTGTGCCCAGACTGCTAGTTTTGCTGTGGTAAATCAAACTGCAAGTTATGGCACAGTGAGTGATAGATAAGTGCTTAGTTAAAAGGCTTTGAATTTGTGTATATGTGTGTACGAAAAAGCACAGAATATATAGGGTTCAGTATTATCCACAGTTTTAGGCATCCGCTGATTCTTGGAAATTGTCCCCTTGATAAGAGGGGATTACTACATTGAATAAACACTGATTCAATATCCAATCCATTTTGGATACAAAGATGCAGCTCAACTGCTAGAGACAGTGATCTTAGTTATCCCTATCTTGGGAACTTACCAAGACTCTCGTGAGGACAGCCAGGTATGGACTCCAGACCCACAGCAGAGAGTGTTTGCAGAGTGCTGTGTGTATGCTTATACTGAAATCAACATTTTAGAAAAACACGATGTAGTTCATTCTACAAGGTGGGTTTCATCCATTCCAAGCTTAGTCAAAAAAAAAAAAAAAAAGAAAGAAAGTCCAAGCTTAGTCATAAAAAAAAAAAAAAGAAAAAAGAAAAGAAAGAAATATTCAGAAACCAAGGAACTTCATTTGACATTGCTGAGGAAAGAGGGGCCGGAACTGGAGAGGTATTCTGAGATTTGCAGTCACAGTTCTGGCCCCGGCTGGATGGGCCACGTGCACAACCCTTTTAAATCAACAGTGCTTGGCAGGAACCCAGCTCTGGGCTTAGTGCTCTTCATGCCCCACCTCACTGGTTGGGGTTTCAATGTGAGGTGACCCCAAAGCTCACATGTGAGACAATGCAAGAAGGTTCAGAGGAGAGATGAGTGGGTGGTAAGAATCTTAACCCACCCAGTGATTTAATCCCCAATAGGGATTAACTGAGGGTAACTGAAGCGGTGCAGTGTGGCTGGAGCAGGTGGGAACTGGGGTGTGGCTGGGGGTCTATATTCTGTGTCTCAAGTGGAGACTCTCTCTCTGCCTCCTGATCGCCACCTAAGCCACTTCCCTCCGCCAGACTTTTCTGCCACGTCTCACCCGGAGCCCTGAGGAGTGGAGCCGGCTGTCTACGGATGGAGACCTCTGAAACCGTGAGCCCTCAAATAAACTTTTCCTCCTTTAAAA
Organism: Tamias sibiricus; assembly: GCA_025594165.1. NCBI lineage: Eukaryota > Metazoa > Chordata > Mammalia > Rodentia > Sciuridae > Tamias > Tamias sibiricus. The sequence goes on from CM046658.1 coordinate 32,110,620, forward strand.
TTGCTCTGGTCAGGGGGCTGGGGTTGTGGCTCAGCGGTAGAGCGCTCGCCTAGCACATGTGCGGCCTGGGTTCGATCCTCAGCACCATGTAAACATAAATGCATTGCATTGTGTACAACTAAAGCAAATAAATAAATATTTTTAAAAAATTGCTCTTGGTCAGATCTTTTAGTCACAGCAGCAAAATGGCTGACTAAAATGTCACTTGATTCTTCACGGTCTTCCCCTGAGGTAAAGATCACCTCTCCTTACGGAGGGAGAGGCTCGGGGACTTGCCCAAGGCCACCCACGGAGGCAGAGTGAGCATTTGGGTTCAGTTCTCACTTTGCTGGTGTCTCCCCAGCTCGTCGCTACCCATGATTTCTCTAGGATCAGCCACCTCTCCTCTCTGATCTGGGGTGTATGTGTTTGGCAAGAATAAAGGGGGAGCCGGGCGCGGTGGCGCACGCCTGTGATCCCAGCACTTGGGAGGCTGAGGCAGGAGGATCGCAAGTTCAAAGCCAGCCTCAGCAATGGCAAGGCACTGAGCAACTCAGTGAGACCCTGTCTCTAAATAAAATACAAAAAAGGGCTGGGGATGTGACCCAGTGGTCGAGTGCCCCTGAGCTCAATCCCCGGTGCCAAAAAAAAAAAAAAAAAAAAAAAAAAGAGTAAAGGGGGGATGAAGAGCCTCGTGTTCCAGAGGCTGCTCTCCGGACACTCTCAGTCTGGCCTCAGCCATCTGCCTTGGAGGCTGGCCAGACTCACCTCCGTGGGCCATTTTTCCTCTCATGCAGTTACCACAAACCCCCAAACCCTCCCCTCCTCTCCAGTTTTCATTTATGTCTGGATGCTCCCCCAGATGCCCCCGACTCTCTCCTCTCTCCAGCCGCATGCAGTTACCACAAACCCCCAAACCCTCCCCTCCCCCTTCCGCTGAGCCCAGGCGCCAGCAGACTGTGCTGCACCTTGCCCTCCCTTCTGCGGCCCCCCTTCTCCTCCTCACTCTATTCTTGTCTCTGCAGCCCTGGAACAACGAGGCCTGGTGGGGCGCACGTGTCCCTCACGGCCGCTTTCCATGATGCCCTTCCATGCAGCCCTCCAGGCCGTGCCTGCTTTGTACTTCCTGTGGTCATCACCGAGTCACTCCCTCTACCGTCCTCGTCGGAAGACGCGTTATTAACCCCTGGGCACTCGTTCTCCAGCACGGCCCGCGCTGTTCTCCGTGATTTCCAGAAACATAGAGATGAGGCTCTTCCAGGGGGTCTGCTCTATCCCACCTCATCTCCACCCTTCATTCCCAAGGCCACACGTCAGTGCTGATCGCGAGAGATAGCCACACCCCTCCACCACCTCTGAATCTTACTTTGTGAACACGCCCTGGCCTTTGAGACTCACTCTTCTTGGGGTGGTGTCATCACACGATCTCCAGGTGACAGGAGGCTATTCTTGGGAGGCAAAGCAGAGGACCCGCTGTTCCTGGCATAGAGGGCTCAGGGGGAGTCTGAGGCTCAAGGTGGTCAGGCTTGTCTAGACAAGCTCCTCATCCACTATGTCAGGCTGCCACTCTTTACCTGTCGTAGACTTCAAGACACCCCAGAGATGGTGCGCTCACCGCCTTTGCAGGTTTCCCAATTAATAATCAAATCCTGGGCCCAATTTTCAGCAGAGTCTGCCCTGTGGAAGCAGGTGAGGAGTCTCCTTTAGAGATGCCTTGGGCTCCCTCGGGCCTTCAACGCATGCCTTACATTGGCAATGAACTTCGCTGGGCCCACCATTCTATGTTTGCAAAACTTTCGAGGCATCAGAAGCAGCCAACCCTCAAAGTTCCTCCCAACTGAGCAAGACCCACAGCCTCTCGATAGCCTGTTGCCTCACCTGCTCCTATGTCTCACCTCACTCGCCACAGGTAGAAGTTTAATATTTGAAGCCCTGCATATCAGAGGTTATTACCACCCCCAATTTCCACCAGCAATGGGGTCTCTATTGTCTTCAGATGCATGGTCAATCCAGCTCCCAAATCCCATCTTGGGGGTCTGTTTCCTAGGGTTATGCCTAGTACCAACTGCCTTAGTCCTGTTTTCCAGATCCTGAGGCCTAAACCAATATGATCACTTCAGTGGAGGGAACAGTCCCAGGGCCCCGAGGGCGAGGGTGGTGGGGGGTGAGGCAGGGAGAGAGCGAGCGTGGATGGGAGGGAGAGCAGCCAGAGCCCTGTTAAGACACAATTTTGTAACAAGTGTAGCTGAGCGCTTGGTCCTGGTCTGTCTTCCTGAGCGGGACCTCCTAGGGTATATCTGAAGGGACTGGTGGAGATCTGGGGAGGGGGCAGCTAGCAGAGGGATTTGTCCTCAGATCTCCTCTCATTACCTACAAGTTTGCCCCCTGGAGTGTCAACTCATGGATTTCTGAATGGTGTCACCCACCCCTTAGAGTCTGAAGAAAGCAGAATGCCTTTTGGGGATGATGGATTTTCTGGGTGTAGAAGTGCAGGGGGATCCAGAGGCCCAGGAGGAATCGGGCTGCAGAACTGCAGGGTCCCCATAGCTGTGACAGGGTGCAGCTCCCTCTGAGGGTCCGTCCATATGGCAGAAGCTGGGCAAAGCAAATCAAGGGCACTAGTGACCTGGACTGAGGCCCAGAGGCTTTGAGGCTGTGTGGAGAAGGCTCTGAGACAGACACCTGGTAAGAGGAGGGTCAGATGACACCATCCTTGGCCCAGAGCCCCTACAGCTCTCACCTTCCAGGGTCCCCAGGCCCTACCTTGTCCGGGGCCCCTCACTTCTCTGACCTCCACTCCTGCTCTTGCCACAGTTAACTTTTTTTTTTTTTTTTATCATTTTCTTTTTATTTTTTTTATTCTAATTTGTTATATATGACAGCAGAATACATTACAATTCATATTATACATACAGAGCACAATTTTTCATATCTCTGGTTGTACACAAAGTAGAGCCACACCATTCATGTCTTTATACATGAACTTAGGGTAATGATGTCCATCTCATTCCACCGTCTATCCTACCCCCATATTCCCTCCTCTCCCCTCCCTCCCCTTTGCTCTATCTAGAGTTCATCTAATCCTCCTGCACAATCCCATTTTGAATCAGCCTTCTTATATCAGAGAAAACTTTCGGCATTTTGTTTCTTGGGATTGGCTAACTTCACTTAGCATTATATTCTCCAGCTCCATCTATTTACCTGCAAATGCCATGATTTTATTCTCTTTTAATGCTGAATAGTATTCCATTGTGTATATATATCACATTTTCTTTATCCATTCCTCAACTGATGGGTGTCTAGGTTGGTCCCACCGTTTAGCTACTGTGAATCGTGCTGCTGTAAACACTGATGTGGCCACAGTTAACTTAGCCAGCAGCATGGAGCACTCTGCTTGTCCTCGACTCACCCCGCCCTCCTACCCCAGGGCCTTGGCGCCTGAGTTCCCTCTCTGTCCTGAGTGTGTTCCTCACATTCCTGACTGCCTGTTTCCTTCAGGTTTTCTGTCAAACATCACTTTACCTGGGGGACCTCATGGGGCCACCGTACGTAAAAGGGCAATTCATTCCCTGTGCCCACCTGGCACTCTCCTTCCTTTTGTCCTGCCACTTGCTGTCCTGACAGCTGTGCATTAGTCAGCTGGGTCTTGTCTGTCTCCCCGAACTAGACCATAAGCTCCCCCTGCCCACCTAGGACAGACTTGGCCCATAGTAGGTGCTCCATCAATCTTCGTTGAATGAATGAATGGTGAAGTAAATGAACGACCAGTACACAATTCCTGAGCCTGGGGCCTTGCCCATGAGACCAGACAGAACCCCTGATCCAAGTTGGGCCTAGCCCATTTTCTTTTCAGGAAATTTGGAATTGGGCTTGGGACCTGAGAAGGGCAGAAATTCAGACCTGTGAATTCAGGGGTGGAGCTCATCAGCAGAGAGGGGCAACTTCAGAAGCCCTGCAGAGAATGGAGAGAGGCCTCATTCCCCCTTTGGGTTCAGGAGATACCCCAGACCTTGTCATAAACCCCCTCCTTTCTGCTTATGCTAAATGGAGTGATTTTATTTGCAATTAAATTCTTAGGCAGCAACACTCTCATTTATTGAACATGGGTACGAGCTGTGCTGGCCTTATCGTGCTTGGTGGGACCTACGCTGGCCACTTCCTGGAGAGGGGCCACACAGGGCCGCTTGATCCCTTTAAGTACCACACTTAGCATATAACCCTGGTTGCTGGAGTCTTCCCGAATTTCCAGAGCTGCAGCTCTGAGGCTGCCTGAGGCCTCTTCCTGACACCCAGGGGGTGCCCCAGCTGCCCCAGAGCCCCAGGCCTCTCCTCACCCTGGCACATGGCACTCCCCCACCCCAGCTGTCACCACAGTCTCCCTGCTCCTTGCTACCTCAGTGCCTGAGGCTTCAGGTCTCAGCAAGGCTCTGGCCTGGGCCTCATCACTGTTCCCTCCAACCTCTGCATCTGGCTCCTTCTCTTCCAGCCTCCTGAGCCCCACCGTCCCCTCCCCCCAGGCCTGACCCCAGAGCACAGAATCTATTGTCCTCCTTCATCCCAGCCAACCCCAGCCCAACCTGACAGCTCCTCCATTACAGATGCACATTTACAAACAGCTCATTTACATAGAACACAAGAAAACTGCTTCTGTCTTCAGAAAAAAAAGGAGACTCCCGGTCACTGACAACAGGGCAGGTCCTGAGATGAGGGAGCCTCCTGCCCCCGCTCCCTCTCTCTAGGTAATGCTGAATGGGCAAGAGGCCAAGGCTGGGGTAAGCGGTGGGAGGGAGGGAATCAGGTTGAGCAAAAAAAGACAGGAGGCCCTGGACAGGCAGGTGCTATTTAATTTCTGTGTTTATTTGTTTTCAGAGCAATTTTATTTCTTATCTACACATGCCATTGTGAAAACTTTGGGACCTGTTTTAAAGATTCTGCCCAGTCCCTGGCTCTCACTGTTACCCCATCTCTCTCTCTTTCACACACACACAACACACACACACACACACACACACCTCACAAACACACACACACCTCACAAACACACACACACAACATCGAGTTTTTTTTTTTTTTTTTTTTTTTTTGTACCAGGAATTGAACTCAGTGGCACTCGACCTCTGGGCCACATCCCTAGCCCTTTTTTGCACTTTTTATTTAGAGACAGGGTCTCACTGAGTTGCCAAGTGCCTGGCCATTGCTGAGGCTGGCTTTGAACTTACAATCCTCCTGCCTCAGCCTCCCAAGTGCTGGGATTACAGGCGTGCGCCATCCTGCCCGACTTACACCCAGTTTTTATTTCAAAGAAAGACCAGCACTCCTGGGGCTGAAAGGCAAGGTGTGCTGAAAAGAGGCAGAGCTTTGGAATCAGGAAGCCCCATATTTGCATCCCAGGCACACCCTCTTTGAGTTGCTGAGGCAGCGCATGTGGACTTTGGCTAGGGACTCCATGGGGCCTGGGTCTCCTCACTGATGAAATGGGGATAATGATAGCAACTCCATCGAGTAGTTTTGAGGAAGGAGAGATCATAGTCATGCACACAAAGCACTTGGCGTGGTGCTGGGTGAATAAAGCAGGAGCCGTCAGTGGTAGTTCCTGTTAGGGTTTGAGAAACAGAAGCACTCGGCCAGATTCTCTACCTTGGCCTCCTTCCAGGAGACCCATCTCTTGCTCTGACACAGGCATAGATGGATACTGGCCCTATCTGTGGGCAGAGGAGAGAGGCCATTTGTTCCTCTGCTTTTGTTAGGTCTCATTCTTCTCTGGTCCCTGACTTCTTGTTCTGTTTTTTATTTCTTAGGTCTCCCCCTCCTCCTTACCACACCAAAAAGGTGATAGCATATGGATCATGGTGGGTCAGGGATGGGCCAGATTGGGACACCATGCTCCCATGAGCCAGGTGTTAGGCTAAGCTCTGTACATTGGTTGTCTGACTTAATCACCCAATTTATGCACTCATGGTAGGCAGTTCCAGCTGAGCCCTGAAAAGTTCTCAGAACCCTTGTCATGATCCATTAGTGATGTCTGTCATGGTCAAGACTCCATTTATCTTCTCAGTTGGTTGCTATTGAGGAATAGGTAGGAGGGTCTCTGAGCTCATGTTGGGGCTCAGGTGGGCTTCCTGGGAAGTGACCCCTAAGTGGACAACTGTACAATGAACAGAAGATGGTCAGTTGAAGAGGGATGGACCATGTGCTCCGGATAGGGAAATGGCCTGGGTGTGGGACATGAAAGCTCATGGTGGGCAAATGGATATTATTGGCGTTTTAAGCAGAAGTCAGGAAGAAATGGAAAAGAAGCAGGCAAGAAAGGCAATGGATTTAGTTCATATAAAGCACTTAAGACACATAATAAGTGCTCAATAAATAATAGCTTCCATTATTGTTATTATTATCACTGAGGAGTTCCAATACGTGTTTCTTGGCTGACAGGCAGAGGGTAAGGCCCATTAAACACCTAGTGGATACTGCTCAGTAATCCCTAGTTGACTTATTGGCAGACTGATCAATAATCAATCGACTGAGGGAGCGTCCAGCAGGGCAGGTGACAAAGTGTCAGGATAAAGCCATAGTGGCAGTGTGAGCATCCCACCCCAAGTTCAAATTCAGGTAAACTCTGCCTTTTACTCCTCTGCGGGAGGTCCTCTTGGTTTCTGTGGGCCGACTGGCTGCCTACCTGCTGTGGCGCCTGATGCTGGTGGTCTCTTTGTGGCCCAGCTGTGCCTTCTTGTCCATGTCCCAAGAGGAACAAGGGTCTCCATGCAGAGAGGAGGCTTCTGTTTATCCCGTCTCATGGAAGTCCTGCTGCCTCTATGGGAAGCAAGGGGGAAATACTTGGGCGGGGCTGTGTGGGGTAGGTGGGCTGGCGATGCTTGTTAGGACCTGAAGAATTGGGACTGGCTGGTATGACGTGCCTGAGAACTGGACTCTGCTCAGGCCTGTGAGCTGAGAGCAAGAGGAGGCTGGAAGAGCCCCTGAGCCTCGCCGCCTTAGCCGGTCGCTCCTCCAACCCTACTCCAAACACTAGAGCATCCCTTTCCCCTGTCAATCAATCGGTGAGAGCCTCTCCTGCTGTCTCCCTCCTTGAAGGGAGGGCTCAGCCTGGGACTCCTGGTGCTGCCGTTTCCTGCCTCTGCTCACTCTCCCAGGGGCTGCTCTGAAACTCAGACCTAGAGCTTCCTCCAGGAAGACCTCAACCCTCCTCCTTGTTGACTTCCCAACTTTACAGGATGGAGAGGCGGGGCCACCCCTCCCAGGCTCTTCTGCACAGGACGAGTTTCCACCTCCTTCCTTCCACCCTTGGGGTGCCTGTCCCTGCTCCCGCCTCCTCCCTCCCTCAGAGCCTAATTGAAGAGGCTCCGCCCGGCAGAGAAGATGAAAGCTTTATCTTCCAAGTCCATCCCTGAGCGTGTTAAGATGATGGATGAGTTTCCAGACCCGCGTGCTCCTCCCAGTAGCATTAACAAAATTGCCTTTCAGGCTCCCAACTTCCGCGTCAAGACGGGCTGCGGTGGAGACGGGAGACCCGCACGTTGGCACTGGATGGTGAACATTAAAATCATCTTAATGCAGCATTTAGGGTTTGTGTTCCTTGTGTGCCAGCCAGTCCGAGTGCTGGCATCGGAATAAGATGAATGATGTTTGTTAAAAAGCTCTTTGGTGCAGCTGATTGACCATTAGGAAACTCTCCGCCAGAGCTCGGATGCTGTTCTGGGTCTGGCTGGAACTCGCCAGAGACGTGGTCACTGTCAGCCCTGTTGGGTCACGGCCAAGTCTCTTCAACCAGGCTTCTCAAACCTTTCCCAGGCTTATGTTGCCAAAAGGTCAGAGACGTGACGTGGGCATGAGAGTTCTGAATTGGAACCTCACTACTGTAACTAGGTCGCTGACGGAGCTTGGTAAAACCCTTTACCTCTAAGCTATCAGCGTCACCACTGTGGAATAAGGGGGTGGCTAGCTGTTGCAGGTTGAATTTGATAGGGTTTCCCTAAAATTTATTTGTTGAACTTCTAGCCCCCAGTATCTCAGAATGTGTCCTTATTAGGAGGTAGGGTCTATACTGAGGTAATCAATTAAAATAAGGTCATTAGGGTTGACCCTAATAGAGTATGATTCATGTCCTTATAAAAAGGGAAAATTTGGGGACTCACACAAATACACACATGAGAACCCTGTGTAAAAAGGAAGGCTGAGACTGGGGTGACGCATCTACAAGTCCAGGAATTCCAAAGATTGCCAATAAGCCACCAGAAACTACAGGAGAGGCATGGAACCCATTCTCTCCCACAACCCTCCAAAGGAACTAATCTTGCTGACACCCTGACCTTGACCTTCCAGGCTCCAGAACCACAAGACAAGGAATTTCTGTTGTGTAAGTCACTCGGTTTGTTCCTGCAGTTCCAGGAAATGAATACCTGCAATGATAAAGCCATACCTGCAATGACGTTCAATGAGTGATTCTAGAATTCAGCCCGTAAGGACCCGCTGGGACAGGACAGCTGCAGTGGGGTGAACCTGCTCTCTGCTGCTCCTTGGAAAGTGGGGACAGAGGGGGCCAAGCACATGGGACCCTGGAACAGAAGCCACCAGATATCTTTGTAACTGGATGAAAATGGTTAAAAGGCCAGGGAGCCCAGAAGGAGCTGCCGGTCCTTCGGGAACAGTTAGGAGGGGCTGCATCCCAAACAGATGGGTTTAGAGCCATCCGTGAGTCAGGGTTCGTGCCCAGAACCTCCATCTGGGAACCTGCAGCAGGAAGCTTCTAGGCCGGTGGGGAAGGGTGCATGAACTGAGCCAGCCTTGGCTTCCTGACTCTCCCAGGTCAACCTGGACTTTTCCCTGAAATGAGAATCCTTTTCATGACACAGAAACTTCTCCATGTAAAGTAGACATCCCAGTGTGTTTTAGAAAAATAAAGTTGGAATTCTTGCAACCAAATATGTGAAACTTCTATGCTTCTTGCAGCTAACTATGTGCTAAATATGTGCAATTCGGACCATTAATACTTACAGAGCACCCAGCACAGCCAGACTCTTTGTTCACTGTTTGCACCCATCTCCTGACCTTGGTTGCTGTGTATACTGTTACCGCATCTACTTACACGTGAGGGACACGGAGACACAGAAGAGCAGTGATGTGCTTCACCCAAGGTCATGTAGACAGTAAGCAGTAATGCTTGGATTTGAACTTGAGAACTCTGCTTCTAGATCCCACAGTGGCCAAGGGCTGGTCGTTAAGAGCCTGGGACTCAGTGACGCCATGAGAAACTAAGACCTGAGAGAAAAGGAGAGAGCTGGGGATCACAGAGCACCCCAGAAAGAATAAGGGGCATCACGATGTTATTGGAGGCTTGAAAGACTTGAGCTGGCTTCAAGGTCGGAAATGGCCTGATGATGTGCGGGCTGTGTTCACTAGGTGGCCACCCTGTTTATTTAACAGAAGTTTGGGTGACTGAGCAAGAAGTATACACTCTTTGGGTCCTGGGAGGTGGCGGGGGGAGGCAGCATTTGCTTGTGGGGACAGGAGATGGATGGGCCTAACGGTTGACTGCCCCACCGCCCCTCCCCCACATGACAGGTAGCACCAGGTGTATTTGGCACAGCCGCGAGGGAAGGCCAATCAGCTTGAGTGAGCCGGGCTGCGCTGGGGCCGGGGATTGCTCAGGATTGCTCTTGCAATCAGGGCATTTCACACAGCAAATTGTGGTCATTTAGGCTTCTCTACGGCAAGCTTAATTTCAGGCCCAAGCACAGAGGATATTCAGAGACACAATGAGGTAATTTCACATTTTAAAGCAGAGAATGCAGCGTAAATTAGTAGAAAAATCATGACACTTATAAACCCGTTCTAAAGATGTATTGTTCCCTTTTCTTCTGGGAGAAAAAAATCAGCGTCTATTAAGATTGAATTAACCACTGGAGGAGAATTCCTCAGACGGCCAATTCATAAGAAGAGATCTATTTTAAACTTGGTCAAAAGGCTTTTGCGGAAAGTGGTGGGAAGAGAGTTCCCAAGGAGATGCAGGTGCTCTCCCAGCAGGCCGTGCACCTGGGCAGTAGGGCAGGCCTGCTTAGGCCCAGGAGCCCGGGGTTGACCCCCTCTGGGCTCAGCCTTGAGTGGCCCAACTGCTGAGGCCAGATGCCCCCCAGACGAAGACTCAAGTACAAATAGTGCACTTGGGAGGTGAAGGAGGGAGTGGGGATGTGAGATGCTGAAGGGAGGGAAGGAAGGAAGGCGGGAAGGCAGCAGGAAAGGGTGCAGCGCCAAGCCAGCCGTCTTGGTGGGAAACTGCAGCTCTGTCCTGCGGGGCAGCTCCGGGAGCTGGTGCACCTTAGGGTTACCTCCTCCCAGGGTGCAGGGGCCCATGGTATTTATTATGCCAAATCCCAGAAGTCCTTTGTAGAGAGTGCTTCAGGTGGTGTGAATTCTTGGCATGACCTTCAAGGTGACAAAGTGGACCGCAGCAGCTACAGACAGCCCTCAGGCCAGGCAGGCAGGTAGAGGGGAGTCAGGCAGGGGCTTATTGAAGTGGTTCAGAGGGAGGGGTGCACCATCGCCTGCCCTGTCACTGGTACTGTCGTCCCCATCCCCCATCCAAGGGTCTTTCCTGGGCTCCAGCATTTCTTTTATTCCAGACAGACGCGAACCATGCTGGCTTTCTGTGTCATCCCGGGGCTGTGCCAAGGAGACAAGCTCTGTGTTCTAGTTCTAGCTCTTTCTTTAGCAAACTGTTGACTTTGAGCTCCTTTGTCCCCCTCTAGGTCACAACGTCTCCATGTATTTCAAGATGCCCTCTGAAGCTCTTTGCTCTGAAATGACTTAGATGATTGGTGGGTCGAGAGAGAGGGGAGAGGTGATGGGGCCGGTCGGATTGCCTTGCTTCTCCCAGTGCCCAACTCGGGCTCTTGGGCCCAGCAGGCCAGGGACACTTGGCTGAATGGGGATGGATGTGGGGCTGAGAAGCAGAGCTCTGGCCAGATGCACAGATCACACCCCGGCCTCCTGGGCCAGGGACGAGCTATAGGAAGCAGATACGTGGAATAGCTCTGACGGCCTTGCAAGGGCTTTGGGGCAGAAAGCACAGGGCAGAGATGGCCTTGGGCCCTAGACCCAATCCTGGAGTCCCAAACCTTTTTGATCCACTGAACTTTTCATGCAGAAACCTCCACTGCTTGCACATTCCTTGCCTTACTTCTCCCTTTACAATAAGTTTCCGGGTAATTTTTTTTTCCCCCCAAGAAATCAATGTTAATGTTGACCAAAAGGATTTTTTAGAGATCTTAGCGGCAGAGCCCAAGAATTCAATCCTCAGAGCTCATGCCCAGGCCCAAAAGTGGGGTGCAGACTCTGCCAGCTGTCCAGGGTGTGAGTCCCTCCCCAAGGCCACCAGCACCATTCATCTCCAGGGCTGGCAGCCTCTCCGGGCCTAGTGCAGCCCCTTGACAGCCAATGGCAGTGAAATGGCTGATCTGAGAGGGAGCTTTCTACAAAGACAGAAATAATCAGGTTGACCAAAGGGGGAAAAAGGGAAAATTGAGCATTATGAGGGTGATAATTCAGAAAGTGTCAGCCTCAGAATAATTGAATCCGATGACATTTTGTGCTACAGGAAACAATAGCAGCTAGCCCGCTGCCCGTCTGATTCATGTCTGGTTCATGTTTAACAAAACAAGGGCAAGGGTCACGCAGCCACGAGCCCCATAAATAACCCGTTAATGGGATTTCCAAACAAGCTGTCCTCAAAGTGGCTTTCCGTCTCACTGAGAGAATATTAAAATGCAAATGGATTCGGGCTGTGTCTTCATAAACAACCGTGTTCATTTAACCTCCGACCTCCCCGCTTAACTGCCCATTCCAGCAATTTGTACAGGCTCCTCGGCCGCCGGCTCCTGTGGTAATTCAGGGAAAGTGCATTAAAGGAAAGGGTTACAATTTGCGATGCTCAGTTAATCACGCTATTGAGATGTTTATGGACAGAATCTTGCTCCTCCTCATGCTTGTCTCAGGCCTTCTACCCCCACCAGCCCAAGTGTGGCTGGTTGTTTTCCTTTTGTTGTTTGAGACTCTGGTGTTGTGGGTACAGCTTTCCCACATAAGTGAGGCCCCTCCTCCCACCTCCAATCACCAGGCTGCTCTTCCTTTGATGTTGTTCTGCCTGGGGGCTGGCCAGAGGCCCTCAGTTAAATGCTTCTCCCAGCAATGGTCTCAAGACTCATTCTTCAGTGTGGAATGACCCAGGCTCTCCTACTTAGTCGCCTGACATTTGGTTTCTGCCCAGGAGCCCCCTGACTCTTCTCTCCAGGTCTTCCCTGACTCTATCTCTGGCTTGGTAGAGGGCTCCAGCCTTGACCAGCTCTTTGAGATGCATCTTGAATGTCTATTTCCTTCAGAGGCCCTTGTATGCCTCCTGAGCCTTGATCCTTCCTCTGTCTGCATGGAAAGATAAGCCTTGCACAGAGAGAACAAGGGGGGATGTGAGCCAGGAGTTAGGTTGTGAGGTCTGATACCCCGGGGAGAGACTGTGTTGGAGGAGGGGCTACGGTATCTCCTTGGTTGCCTGGACATCTCACACGTGTGCTGCGGTCTTCAGTTTCCACATAGATGATTCAGCAGATCTATTCATCTCTGACAAATGGCATCTAGTAATTCAACAGTAGAGATGAGCAAAGTTGAATGAGTGATTTGCCCGGGGTCACCCAGTGAGTGGGAGGTGGAGGGAGCCTGTCTATCAACCTGGCCTGGAGGAGCCCCACAATCTGTGGCTTCTTTCTGAGGAGCAAGGAAAGTCTTCGAGAGCCTGGACCGGGTGGGAGGGGAGCTGAGGAGGTGCAGCTGTGCTGGGGAGTGGGGGCAGGGTGCCACCGTCAACCAACCCCGGTTGGGTTAGTGACTCCCTCTCTAAAGATGGGCCTCTCTTTTCCACGTGAATTGTTTGTTCCTCTCCTTTGGCTTTTCCTTCCCATCGTTTTGGAGAGAAACGAATCCATAATAACATGTCTGGTTGACTAATGCACGCTCAGGCCTCACGGGACCACCAAAATGAGAACGCACCCCCTCTGCCTTGCGCCCTGCCTGATCAACTCAAGGGTGTTCCCAGTGACGAGCCAGGCTCAGGACCTGTGAAGACGGGCCCTGCAGAGGCCAGCCTGCGAAGGCGCAAGGAGGAGGCTGGGCCCGGCCTGGGTGGAGAGGGCCTGCCTCCTTTCTGCCCGCTCCAGGTGCAGCCCAGGGGGCGGGAGAGCGGCCCCTGAGGAGGGTCGGTCCCGGCTTTTCTCTGACATTTTCCTTGCGTGGATGGACTGCCTTTTCCTTCCTCTCTCCATTCACTCTTGTTTCTGTTTCTCTCCATCCTCGTTGTGTCTCTAGGAGACTCTTTTTGTCTGTATTTTTAAAAAGTGGGGAGAGGGAATGTGGTGGTTCACATCTATAATCCCAGCTACCGGGGAGGCTGAGGCTGGAGGATCACAAGTTTGAGGCCAGCATGGGCAACTGGTGATATCCTGTCCCAAAATAAAAAAGGCTGTGGATGGAGCTCAGTGGTCTCTCTCTCTCTCTCTCTCTCTCTCTCTCTCTCTCTCTCTCTCTCACACACACACACACACACGTGGAGAAAAATGACAGAGCCCTTCTGAAGATGACCATATGGGGTGGGGGGCAATGGTGGCCTTTGAAGAGTGGCTCTGTGGGGCCGGTGTAGGACATAGAGAAGGAAGCCAGCCTCCGATGGGGTGGGGAAGCCACGACAACCCTGGGAAATGGTTCCTGGTACTTTGCAGATTCATGGCATTAGCAATTCAGTCCCTTTCTTTCCCCTGCCCCGTTCTGGAGGCTGGTAACTGACAGAAGGTCACGGCCTGTCAAGACGCTGCCCAGGGGAAGGTTGCTACGTCAGCTTTTTCTTATTGACCGACTGTCTTCACTTTCTTTCACTCAACAAGTAATTATTGAGCATCAGTCATGTGCCAGGCTCTGTACAGGGGACAGGAAAGAAGACAGTCTCCGTCCTTGGGGAACTTAAAAATTTAGACATTATAGCTGAGGTGTGTCGGTACACTGTGTGTCACACACACACGCACCCAGGTGCCTGCCCTGCACCCACTCATGCTTCATGAATTAGAGTATATAAATATATTTACTAACTGAAAACAAAACAAAAACAAAAACTTCAAAATCATCCTGATCATTTATCGTTTTGCCTCAATCTCTGATAAGTCCAAGATTTTGCTAGAATAAAAATAACCATGGCTTAAAAAGTAATCCCAGAGTCTATTCAATGATTTGTTTGAAATCTTCCACATTCAGGCTAACTCTGGAATATATTTCTATGAACACAGGGATGCCAGGAACCACCCCACCCTTAAAAATAAAATACCATATGTAAGAATGACAATATAGCAATAATAGTAACTCCCATGTCTGTGGCACTCAGCGATTCCAAAATCCCAGTTGCACATTCTGTGTCAGTGGTTCTGTAAATGGCATCTCAAGGCTGTCCTCGGAGCCCCTGGGAGGTTATAGGGCTGCATGTGTCAGTCAGAGCCTTGTCCTAACTGAAGGGCAGCCTGGCTGGATCTCAAAGTGCCAGTCAACTTTGGAGGTTAGAAGCCTGCCCTAGTCCTGGTGCCTCTGCCTGGGCAGGACTCAGGCTCCCAGCAGAGGACTGGAGGGTGCGGGCCAGCAGTGGGTCCATGGAGGCTGTCCTTGGCCGGAGTCACAGCCGGGCCCTTTGCATGAGGTCTGGGAAGAGTCACTGAATCAAGGACTGTTGGGGCTGGAGGGACTTAGGAGATCTCTGGGCCTCAGTTGCCATCTGTAAAATAACATCAGCCTCACGCCTGGCTTCGGGGGTGTTGTAAAGGAGGGGCACTGTATATTGGCATGGAGCTGGGGCAGGCAGGGGGCCTAGGCTCACTTGATGTGTGGCAGTCAGTGTCAAGGCTGTGGGTCCCCATCCCCCAAGCAGGATCTAGATGACAACTTGTGGCCCCAACCCCTCCCTAGTCCATGGCCTCTTCTCCCTTCTTCATCTCTGGAGACTGTGGCCAGGCCCCTAACTCCATGCATTCCAGAGGTACCAGGGTGCTCCTTCCCAACCCACACCCCGGAGAGCTGAAGGCCACACCCACGGGCATGCTTGGAGCTGGCTCAGATGCGTCCGCCCTGTCCACCGGCCCACAGCTTCTGCTCTGGGGTAGGTCAGTGCTGTGCTGGGGTTGGAGACAACACAATTCACAGTTTGCTTGAGGAGTCAGACAGGAGAATAGATGATCCCAATGCAAGGTGATACAAAAAGCATCAGAGGAGGAAGTAAAATGGCTTCCTGGAGAAACCAGGGAGGGCTTCCTTGAGTAGGAATCCCTGAGTGGCAGAGGCGGGAAAGGACAGGCCAGGCAGGGCTTGCCTGTGCACAGGCAGGAGGATGTGAGCCAGGTGTTCTAGGAGGGGCCTGGAGCAGAAGCCGTACAAGAGAGGTCTGGCAAGAGGAGCAGGCGAGGTCAGCTGACAGGGGCACTGTGAGGCTGGCTGAACGGTCCCCTGGGGGCAACTGGGGGCTGCTGAGCAGACTTTAGGGAGCGTCCAGAATATGCCAGTCTAAAGCATCTGCTTGCATAGGGGCATGGCTGTTTGGCCACATCATTGTCAAAGACGGTGTTTTCTAGTACCACGTCACGTGACTCCTAGGCATGCCCCACTAACCTCATTCCTCCTGAATCCTACATCTCCCTGGTCTCCTGGTCGTGCCCATCTTTCCTCAGGTCTCTTCCCATCTTTCATCTCATCCCCAAGCCTCCCACAGCCTTCAAGTTCAAGGATGGAATGAAGCTCTGGGACAGCTATCAGAGCTGCTGTGTGGTAACAACAAAGAGGGTGTCTGATGATTTGTTTTATGAGCCACATCAAAAAAACCCCATTTGACATAGCTCCATAAAAACCTCTAAGTATCAGGGGCTTTTTCAGGCCCCAAAGCACGTGCTGCAGACAGAGATGAGAAGTGTGGTACCCTCTCAGGTAGCTTCTGCTTGTTGGGGGGATGGACAGGAAAGTGGTAATTTTATCCAAGGCCACAGGGCTCTGACAAAGGTGGGAAGAGAGGATAGGGGCTGGGGCGTTGCCAAGAAAGAAAACCTAACCTCACCCAGTCTGGTGAGGAGGGGCACTTTGGGAGCATCAGTTCTCTGGAGATGAACACTGACATGAAATTAGTGTGGGGAAGTTTCAAAGGGACGGTTCTAGGGAAACACCTATAAGGAGGGCAGGGAAGCAGACTGGCAGTTCCCCGAAGCCTTAGCCAGTCCCCAAAGCCCTTTTCTTCTACTCCTGCCTAGAGAAGAAACCATGTTCAGAACTGAGCTTCTGATGGCAGGGGTTTGGGCAATCTGATCTCTGTTTTGGTGAATGGAGCACCAACTTTTAGTCCTTCTGGACTCTTGAGCTGGCCAGAGTTGCCAGAATTGAGGTAAGGGAGCTGGGCCTTTATATTTCATCTACCAGTCCTTGGATGTAGGTACCCCAGAGAGGTGGCATAACCTTGAGGCAGGCCCTGCTCCCAGTAGTTGAGGAATGGGTTTTGATATAGTTTGGATCTTGAATGTTCCCTAAAGGCTCATGTGCTTGCGTCCGAAGGATGATGCTATTAGGTGGTAGTGGGGCTTAGTGGAAGGCCCTTAGGTCTTAGGGGTGTGTCCTCAAGGGATTATAGGCCTTCAGCCCCTTCCTATTTCTCTCTTTTGCTTGCTGGCCAGGAAGTGAATGGCTTTGCTCCAACATACACTCCCACACGTTGCTCTCTGCACCCCCACCAGAGGGCTAAATCATTGAAGGGCTTCAGTTTTGACAAAACCAGGTTCAGAAATTGAACATTGTTGGATGGTAATGAGGAGCCACCAAAGGGTTACAATTTTATTTTTCCTCTAGCCCACCCTGGTTGTTCAATGAAGGGGCAAGACCCATGGAAGTGACAATAGTTAGGAGATCTTTACATTAAGTCCTGAACTTATTTATAAATGTTAGCAGTAAGGTAGAAGAGAAGTAGAAGGATTCAGGTAAAGCTGACTCAAGGAATGACTAATCGGACATGGGGGCTACTCTTCTAGCTTTGTATCTATCAACTCATTCATCTGTCACAACTCATGTGATGGGACCTACTATTATCTCCATTTTACAGATGTGTAAATTAAGGGTTGGAGAAGTTAAGTTCCTGCTGTGGTCACACATCTCGTAAGGGACAGAATCTGAATCTAAACCCAATCTTTCTTGCTTCTCAGTGTCTGGCTTGGTTAACTGAATGGATGGTGGTGGTGTTTTGCAAGGTGGAGGATGAGGAAGAGAGCCAGTGGGAGGACGGTGACGACATTGGCTTTGGAAATGTTGATACTCTGTCCCCGTAAGCAGTTCAAATTGAGAT
Organism: Tamias sibiricus; assembly: GCA_025594165.1. Lineage (NCBI taxonomy): Eukaryota > Metazoa > Chordata > Mammalia > Rodentia > Sciuridae > Tamias > Tamias sibiricus. The sequence continues at coordinate 32,128,000 of CM046658.1, forward strand.
GTTCAAGGAGTGGTTGGCTACGTGGGTCTAGCTCAGAGGAGCGCCTATGGGAACTAAAGATGAGGAGCCAATAGCCTGGAGGGGAGATGAAGCCATGGGGTGAGGAACCCACTCAGGGAGGAGACTTGGAGTGAGGAGTGAGAAGACAGCATAGAACGGAAGCAAGAGTGAGCTGGACAGTTAGGAGAAAGCAAGAAACACAGGTCTAGGAAACTAAGAGGGTTGGCCAGAGATTCTGAAGGAGACTCAGGAGCGTTGTCGTGGAAGCCAGAGAAGGAGGGTGTGTTAAGAGAGCTGAAGGGTCAGATGCTGCAGAGAGGCCTTTACCAGGAGTCGTGCTCCATTCACCAAGACAGAGATCAGGTTGCCCAAGCCCCTGCCGTGGAAGATCAGTTCTAAACACGGTTTCCTCTCCAGGCAGGAGTAGAAGTGAAGGGCTTTGGGAACAAGTCTCTGGAGTCTGATTGGAACAAACAGCCCATTTATTATTTCCTCCCAGGATTTCCCTCGCACCTCTCTGCTGAGATATGGATCTGAGACTTGTCATCCAAAGTAGGGAGACAGATCCTGACAGCCCAGCCTCTGAAATGTGCCCTCTGCCTCCACACCTGGAGAGCCCCTGGAGGTGGAGGTGTCGGCGGCCAGGCAGGCGAGGGAGTGTCCCCCACCGTGTCTGCTCCTCCAGGCAAACACCTGGAGCCCTCCTGGCAGGCCCTGGGTTGTCCTGGGACAGAGCCCCACATGTGACGCAGGGGTGTGTGACTGCACCCGCCATATGCACGCTACGTACCCTCCTCCTGCAAACACATTCACGTGCACACACGCACCCAGGCTGCTGCATACAATTGCCCTGCGCTGGGGAGGCAGTGGGTAGAGGAAGGTGTGCCGGGTGGGTGCGGAGCTAGTCTCACTAGTGCGAAGTGACAAAGTGGCCCTGTGCCAATGACTGCACCTCTCTGCATCTTTGCATCTTTGAATCTTTGCATCTTTGAATCTTTCCTTATTCGATCCCGTGCCCCAGAACACAATGACCACAGCAACACCAGTACTTTTTGAGCACCAGGGACCACGCACAACCCTTTACACACATTTCTCATCCAGTCCTCACCATTGTACCACCAGGTGGATTTTATTATTATTCCCATCTTACACGGAGGGAAACGGAGTCAGGAGTGGGTGAATGCTCAAAGCCTCACAGTGTGTATATGGCGGGGCTGGAACTTGAACCCAGGCAGCTGATCCTGAGCGCTCAGCCACTTTTTTTCCAATCCGGTCCTCCCATGGAGTCGCAGGCAACTTCTCAACCCGCCTGCCTGTCTGTGCTGTGCCCTGGCTTAAGGCCAGTGTTGGCTTTTTTTCACTCCACATTAAATGCTAAAGGCCTTAGCTGGGTCTCCGAGGCCTCCCGTCCCATCCTCCTTCCCACAGGCCTGGGGACCTGGCACCTGCTAGATGTGCTGTTGATCAAACATGCTGTGTGCTCACTTTGTCCAGGACAAAGGTGGGGATGCCCAAGGGACCACATGGTCTCATCTCCAAGCACCTCCCATTCCCACTTCTCCCCATCCTAGTTTCCAATGAATGTGCAACAAAAATCTTATCACGGGAATCTCAGTATCAGTGGAAATACCAGAAAAAGCTAAATGGGGCAGCTACCGAGCCCTGGCTGAGGGCCGTCTATGTGCCAACTTTGTGGTTGGCCCTTTGGGGCAAGAGAAAGATGACTGTCTCTGACGAGAGGCAACAGGAGATGCTGATGACTGCAGCACTGGTGCTGGCTGAGGGCGGTAGCTCACGAGGAAGCAAGGGGAAATCAGGGCTGCCTGCCTGCAGGAGGTGGCATTGGCACTGAGGCTCTGAGGGTGGGGTAGGAGAGGGCATTCTGAGACTGAGGAAAGAGTTGCACATTCAAATGCTTCAGTGCTTCCCTTGCACGCCCTCACCTACACCCCGTGTGTCCCCTCTCCCATACCCACGTGCATGGCGGCCAGGGCTCTGCCGTCCTCCTCCCCAACTCTCTAGGCTTCTGCCAACCCCTACGGTAGCTCCTCTCACCATCCCAGCAGGTGGGGCTTCCTTTTGTTTCGAATCCTCTTTCTCCTTAGGGTCGTTCCTGCAGACGGCAGGTGTGCCCCTCCTTGCCTGGCTAACCCTAATGATGCTTGGATCTCGCCTTAAACACCAGGTCCCCTGGCTGCAGGCTGGTTCTGATGCTCAGCTGGGACTCCCACCAGCATCTTTGGTTATTTTCCTTGTTTGCCAGCCTCACCGGTGAGCTCAAGGAGGCCCAGGTCTGTGTTTGTCCTGTTTAGTGCTATATTCCCTGGGACCTGCACACAGTAGGTGCTCCATAGCTTTCTGCAGAAATAAAGACTAAGCGCTTGACGAATGACAGCTAGTTTTCTCATCACTGCTTCGCATACCCTGGCCTGTAACATGTCATCCTCCGCCACTCCCCTCTACCCTGGTCTTCTGGGCCTTGGTTCCAACCCTCAGCCCAGGAGTGAAGAGCTGTGCCGGGGCAGGTCCCAGGGATGCTGGTGATGTCTTGAGAGCATGGCTGTGAAGCCACAATGGGCCTGATCCAGAGCGCTTGTCCCTGCTAATTATTACGGACAAGCCTCCTTATTGAACCTCGTCCTCTTATTGACATTCGGATGCATGAGCCCAGGCTGTTGTTTTAAACGCACTCATTAGCCACACAAATCAGTCCTGTTGACAGAGCGCCTTTGAATTAAGCATCTCGCCGTAGTCATTGGACAAGGAGCAATTTATAATGCCATTAGCAACGCTTTCGAAGGTTACAGGCATCAAAAATTGTTCAGCCGTAATTATTCTTAATGGATACAAGGAATAAACTGACGCAGGACAGCTTTTTCATTAGCCTTCAATCACGGCTGATGGCTTTGAGAAATGTACAGTAAGTGCGTTTTGGGGAGAAATAATGATGTTACAGCACCTTTCCCAGGAAAATGCTCTTGGTACACAGCTTAACTTTTAATGGCCTTAATTTGACATAATTAAAAAAAAATTTGAATTTGTTTTTGAAGATCTTGAAATAAATTATTTGGTTCCCACTTTTAACCCTTTGGGGAACTGGTGCCGAGTAGCAGTAAGAGAGTGAGGGGGCTGGTCTCTGGGAATAGAGGTGCTTTTGGAGAGGCTGGTGTTTGCAGACAGAGGACCCCCAAAAGGCCACCTCACCTGCAGGTGTGAGTGCTGTGCCCCCACCCCAGGGTTTCTGACTGGCCTGGGGAGAACGAACTGGCTTTCCCAGGGATCTACACCTGTGGGGCTTCCTTGCACCATCCAGGAAGTGGGGCCCAAATGGTGAGGGAGAAAAGGATCCTCAGGAAATGCAGAACTGGAAGAGGCCCAGGTCCTGTGCTGTGCTGTGGGACCTCAGGTAAATGGCTGCCAATCTCTGAGCCTCTGTCTTTTCATCTGTGGAATGAGGATGACAATACTGGCAAATGAGGGCCGCTGCGAAGATCTGATAAGAGAACTGAGGTGAAAATTCCTGGCCAGTGCCTAGCACACAGTTGGTGTTCCATAAATGTTCATTCTTGAGGTCAGGGTTTTATCTGCCTCACCATGGTAGTTCATATTGGTCAAGGTTAGGGCACCAAATACCCTGGCAAGGTAATAATGTGTTTGCCAGAACGTGTGACAGGGAAGGCACCAGAGATGGCTGAACAGAAGCTGCTTGGGGATGGGGAGGGGGATAATGTGTCTCCTTGCACCCATCCTCCCCCACCCCAAGGCCAAGAGGGGAAACAGGGGGCTTCTCAACTGCTTTCTGAGGACAGTGGTTCATTCAATGTATATCTTTGCTTTGCCAATTGGAGATATGCAAGTTTGGGGTGGAGCAGAATTGCTGAGATAGTGAAGAAGAGGTCCCAAGTAGGAGAGGCCAAGCCTCTACTCTCCATTGGGCAGGTAACTGACAAACACATCCCTCCGTTCTATCAGATTGAAGGTGGGTCAAAACATAACCTGTACCAAGAAGGTACCCTCACAGGACTCAACGAGGCACGCTGAGCAGTAGGCCCAGGTGCATTCATTGTGCATGCATGTCATTCAACTGTGCCTCCTGGGGCTCAACAGAGGTCACCATGTCTCCCTTGTTGGCAATGGTGGGCAGAGTGGACAGCCTGGTATCGGGCCTGCAGACCTGGTGTCCAGCCTTGGCTCTGCCACTGCCCATCGTGTAACCTTGGGTACAAGGCCTCCTCCCTCTGCAACAGCTTCCTCATCTGAGTAGTTGGAAGTCCTCACTTTAGACACCAGGAAAATTCGAATTCAGCTCTGCCTAAGAGAAGACGTAAGCCAAGACGGAAGCGTCAGAGAGTTCCATGGCCAACCTGTTGCAAATGGGACACACCCTGTACCTTGGCATAGTGCTTCCTGTGATTTGAGAGAGGTGGCCACCCCTGCATCCTGATAGGTTGTGGGGCAACTGTGATCAGAGAGGTCCATCTTTGGGGCCCACTGATGGACAGGCTCAAGGCCAAACCCTGAAGCAATGATTAGACACTGGCAGGCCTGGGTTCTACTCCAGGCTCGGTCGGTCAACCTCTCGGGACCTCAGCCTCCTCATCTTTACATCCTGTGAAATTTGGACAGAACTCTGTGTGTCTTTTTCTTCCTCCTTTTTCTCCCTCTCTCTCTTCCCTTCTTGCCAAATCCAATCTTTGAGAGTCATTTTACACAAATGCCTAACATATAAAATAAAGATGGAGGTTGTCTGGTTGAAGTCAGAGGTTTCCCTCCGCCTCGGGACCCCTGGTTCCTCTGTGGACCTGCACGAAGACCCTCCCAGGATGGCCTGGGCCTCCCCAGCAGTCTCTGTCCTGCATCTTCTCACCTCTTTCCATCTCCCCCGACACTGGCCACCTGCCATCTCCCAGGGGTACCGAGTCCTGGCACTCTTCTCTGCCTTTGTTCGAGCCGTGCCCTCTTCCTGGGATGCTCTTGCCTTCTTGTCTGTCCACAGAAGTCCAGCCCATCCTTCAAGGCTGACTGCCATCGGCCACTGTCTCAGGAAGGCTCACTGGAGTCTCTCATGCATCAGGGTCCCTACAGGTCGCTATGGCAAAAGACGGCTCTAAGGATATTTTAGCTAACGAGTCACTGGTCTTTCTTCCTGGATACTCTGCAAATGCCTTCTGGACAGTTCATTGAGCTTCATGTCCCAGCACTTGTCACCAACAGCACATGCTGGGAGGTTCCCCGGCTCCCCCACGGGACCTGGTATGATGTGGAAGCCCAGCTCTTCTAGGGCCTGGCACACGGTAGGTGTCTAGCATAGGTCCTGGTGTGTGCAGGTGACCTCCCAGCTTAGGGCCTGGCACAAAGGACTCACTTGTGGGGGTTGGCACAGTGGGCTCTGTGCCAACACAGGACCTGGCTCTGAGTTCTCAGGATCTGTTTCCTGAATGGAATTTAAATGGAGTGGGAACCCAACTCTGGCTGGTCCCCAGTCAAGGTAACTAGGATCTTCCCTCTTTACCACAGGGTGGGGTGGGGGTGGCAAGAGCAAGTGTAAGCCCCTCCTAAAGCCAGGAGCGAACGGGGCTGCAGGGCTGGGCTGGTGGGAGAGGCCCCTGGAGTAATGAGCAGATACTGTTTCCTTATCGCCATCGGCCTGCTCTCGAGCTAATACCCCCGTCACCCTCCCGGCTCAGCCTCCATTTGGACTTTTTCCGATAAACACCAATATCTGTGCAAATTCTTGAGGCTGGCTGCCTCCCCAGCCCAGGGGCTGCTCTGCTGGAACTCCAGATGTGTGATAAGGCAGGGAAATACATTTTCAGTCCACTAAGTCATCACGTTTCCTGACAAGGATTCTCAGGCGCGAGCCGATCTCTGATGACTAATATCGCCTTCACTCAGCAGAGGGCTTCAGCAGCCATCCAAGTCATCCCCCGGCTGTCAGCGTCAGCTCCTCCCTGGCTTCGCGTTCTGAGAGGCCCTCCCAGGAGCCCTCAGTGCCAAGGTGGCAGGCAGTGGGCTCTGGCGGAGGAGAGGGCGGGCAGGCAGCCTGCGGCCTTGGGCTTGTCTTGCTGTCTCTGGGCGCTAGTGCTGGGCCTGTGCACCTCTGTGCAGTGGAGGAGGGACAGATTCCACAATGCCCAAGGAACTGTCTGGCTCTGAGACTGTGGGTCTCTTAGTTCCCAGCTGCTAGAAGCACGAGGGGTGGTGGTGGTGCAGAATCAACCCCATTGCTATAAAATGTCAGGGAGGCTCAGAATCCTGGGGAAAAGCAACAGCAGGGCTGAACTCAGAGGCTTAACATAACAGGAATCACCTACCTGACCATAGCTCTGGAATGAGGCAGACCTGCTTGGATTCAAAGCCCTGTTGTGTCACCCACTAGAGGCGTGACCTTGGGCAAGTTATTTTCTCTCTCTGGGTTTCAGTTTCCTTCCATGAAATAAGCAGATAATAAGAATTTAATGAGATGATGTAAAATACTTACAGCCTGGGATTTAGAACATGGAAGTACCAATAAATGTTGCCTTTTTAAAAATCAATGTTAATAATGATCCTTCTAAGGCTCCTGATGAGGTAATGATTACTATCCTGATTTTACAGGGGAGGGAAATGAAGTACAGAGAAGTTTAATAACTTGCCAGAAGGTCAGAGGCTCCGTTTGTCCCCAGGTCTACCTGTCCCTTGCTCCACCCACCGACACTGAAAATCGGATCCTCTCAGCCACCCACTCCTTGCTCAGGACCAGCCTGGACTGACTGGTGTCTGTGGAAGCTCTGGTGATTGGAAGCTGGTGCTTTGGGTGGAGTGATGGGGATGCAGCCAGCTTCCAGGGGGCTTGGGACCCCTGAGGGGGTGGGTGGGCTGGGAGCAAGGTATAGGAAGTCATTTGGTCACTGCAATTTAGACTTTTCTTTTAGGGGGAAAAAAAAACTGAGAAGAAAATAGATTGCAGTCTGTTACAGACCCACTGGCTGCAAATCATTCTGAAAATTAGCTTTCTATGGGAAAATCTATATACTAATTAACTCCATGGCCTCTCTAACGAGTTTAAGCACAATAAGGCCTCTGAAAATATCGAGGCATTTTGCAGCTGCCTTAAATTCTACCTAGGGAGACACGCTCATGGCTCACGAGGCAGTTTGAGGGCTCCTGGATGAAAGGGGAATCTTAAATGATTCATTTCCAAGGGCAGAAGGTGGGGAGCTGTGACTTTGGTCTATTGCGGGGGAAGCACGGAGAACTCTAGTCTGGTCACTGGAGTCCCTGCTACAGTGGCCTTGGTTAGCACCTGGGCATGGTCCAGGACTTCCCACTCACCCTTCCCAGTGTGAAGACTGGGTGGCCACCAGGTCTGTAGAGGCAGAGAAGGGCTTCCCGCAACCCAGCTGTGTACGACAAGTTGGGAATCTCCTGCTACCTGGCCACGGTCCTTGGGGGGACTGTGCTGCTCAGGCCAGGGAAGGAGGCAGCTCAGCCAGCAGAGCCCCGGGGCGCTGTCTCCTCTTGACTCTCAAGATCCAGGTTGCAGCAGGGCACAGTGGCACACACCTGTAATCCCAGCAGCTCAGGAGGCTGAGGCAGGAGAATCGCAAGTTCAAAGCCAGCCTCAGTAACTTAAGGAGGCCCTTAAGCAACTCAGTGAGACCCTGTCTCTAAATAAGATACAAAATAGGGCTGGGATGTGGTTCAGTGGTTGAGTGCCCCTGAGTTCAATCCCCAGTACCCAAGGGGGTAAAAAAAAAAAAAAAGATCCAGGTTGCTCCTTCTGAGATGGCACCTTCAGATGGCTGGACTTGCCTATCATGTCTTGGGGATTGCAGTCGGTGCCAGGACTAGCCTGATGTAGGACACACGGCACATGCATGAGCTCACTCCTGTGAGTGCATGTGAACAGTCCACGTATGTGCAGCAACTCATCTGGCCACCCCTCCTTCTGCATATATGTAGAGACACACGCATGAACATGGGCTTGCGCATATATCTTCACTCTCCCCTTCACCAGCAAGAAGCCTGCCATTCCCCAGAAATGCAGACCCCCTACCCACAACCTCAGACAGTCCCGGGGTGTACCTCAGAGTGCCATGCCTCCATCCCCTCCAGGAGATGCACGCCAGTCCTGCTCACTGCTTCCCTTCCCCCGGCAACAGCCCAGGCAGGCTTCTGAGCAGAGATCCCCTCCGGGCCTCTCCTTAGTCCCTAGGCCCCTCAGGGTCTGGCCTGCCACTGCCCACCAGCCGCAAGGTGCATGCCTTGTTCAGGACAGGCTCTCAGGAAACATCTCATGGTCACTTGTGGGGTTGATAAAGTGTGGGAAGCAGGGAGAGTGGGGAGGGGCCTCCTGGCCTGCCCGTAACAGGGGACACCTGTGACTCCTTAGCCATTCTTGCTCTGCTCCTCTTGTCACTGTGGGGGGCTGCTTGCTTTCTCAAGTGTTCGCCATGTGCCTGGACGCAGAGTCAAGGATTTTACATCACTGTCTCCCCACTCTCGTTTCTCAGAGGGGTGACCTGATCAGCCTGAGGCCCACTGCCATGGGTAGTTGGGCCAAGACTTGGACAAAGCTCTTCACGTTCATCTGCTTCCTGGATGTTTGGTGACAATCGTGGAGACCGCTATCCAGGCACGAGTGAGACTATCCAATGAGTCCAAAAGGAGAACGCTTTGTGGGCCTGTGGCTGAATCGGATGGCCACTTCCTGTCTCACAGGCCGTGTAGTGCTGGACGTAGGGCCCACTCTCCCCTTCCAGGCGTACTTGCTTCCACTGGGCTTCCTAGACGCTGTGGTTTCCCAGCCTTTCTCCTGCCTCCCTGGCCTCCCCTTCTGGGCCTTCTTGACTCCTTCCTCCTCCTGCCCCCAACCTCTTGCCTGGGTGCAGCCACAGTCCTGCTCTTCCTCCAGTCTCTGTGCTCATTCCTGCCTGAGGGAAACTACTCTCATGGCTTTCAGTACCATCTTGGGCTGGATGCTTCCACCTGTATACCTACAACTTGGAACTCTCCCCGACCCCAGACCCACAATCTAAGTGCCCTCACCCCAACCCCACTCAGATGTCAGTAGCATCTCAAATGAACACGTCCTTCTAGTTGCTTGGGCCAAAAAGATTTGGGGGACCTCTTTTCGTTTTTATCTGCCAATCAATCAGGAAGGCTTGCTGGCCTTTCCTTCCAAGTACACCCAGGATCTGACCACTTCTCACCACACTGCCCACTTCCTGGACAGCCCTTCTCCAGACATCCAGGAGGGTGCCCTGGTCTGCGTGGCCATCACCTCTCACCTGGGTACTGCAGTAGTGTTCTTAACTGGTACTGCTGCTTCCACCCTTGTGCCCCATAGAGATTTCAACCCAACGTCCAGAGAGCCCTTAAAATAATAACACACACCATGACTCGCCTGTGTTTAAAACCTTGCAATGGCTCCCTGTTCCACTCAGAGTAAAAGTCAAAGTCTACAGTGACCCTGAAGGCCCCATGATAGATCCCTGTCCCTCCCTGTGATCAGTGTCCCCTTTGACCTCCTCTTTGGAGACTCCCCCTTTACTCACTACAGGTCACAGATTGTAGTGACTTTTCTGAGATGTCTGCTTTATTTCAGAGATCTGCTGATGTTTGGGCTCCCATGGTTCCGTGGAAAACAGTAAGTGGGACCTCGGAGTCCCTCCCCTAGAACCTCACCCTCACCCATCATAGGCCTGTGGGAAGATCCCCCAGGGAGCTCGTGCCTGCTGGGTCCTTCTGGCCATACCCACAGCGTTAGGCTGGGGCGTGGAGAAGCACAGGTCTTGGCCTCTCCTGCACATGCCAGAGAGAGGAAACAAAACAAAACATATCTGTAACGGTGGGAAAAAATCATAGAACCAAAGGAGGGGAAAAGCGCTCAATAACTTCACAAAGAGTGAAGCAGATGACTTTAACAGTTAGTAAGGAAGGATTAAGAAGGAGCTGAAGGACATGTGAGAAGATTTACTCTTATCCAAAACCTCGCATCTGTGGCATGGACGTGTTCCTGACCACGGTGAGCGTAACGGAAGCGTCGGTGTCCTCTGAGGGTCCGTGATTACTGAAATGCAGCGAGTGTAAATAAACTCTCCCTCAAAACTGCAGCACGTGCACACACACAACCAGTAAGACCAGAGTCACGGCTCTATTTGTTCCATCATGGTACCAACAAATGCCATTCTTCCTCCATCAAGAAGGAAGATAAAAACAAAGCAAAACTGCAAAACAGAGTGGCTGAATTGTAGTCAGCTGTGAACTAGAATTGGAACCAGGAACAGTGAGTGACAGGTGTGCGCGGCTCTTCCCTCCCTCTTCATGGGAGAAAGAATTTAGTCAGGTGATCACTGGGCTCTGAACTGATGATGTGTAGACCCCCAACAAGAGATGGCTACATTTGTGCTTAATTTTCTCCCCGCTTCCCTTTCCTTCCTTTCTCTCCCTACTTCTTTCCTCATCCATCCTTTCCTTCCTTCTTCCCTCCCTCTGCCCCTGCCTGCCTGCCTTCCTTCCCTCCTCTTATTCTTCTCTTTCTCTCTCCTTCTTCAAATACATTCCACAGCTTGTGACTACCTTGTGCTTGATGCTTGGGATACAAAGACGGACAAGATCAGAGCTTCCTGCTCACAGAGCTTGAGTCTTGCAGGACAGACATCCTATAAGAGATGTCTGTGCAAAGTTCTGTGGAAACCCAAAAGAGGAAGGGCCTGGGAAGGCTTCACACTGGAGCAAGGGCTGGAGGGATGAGTGGTTGGGGGTGTATATGAAGCTTTCTAGGAAAAAAAGAAAAAGCAGGTGCAAAAGAGCTGAGGCTAAGCCCACCCATTTAGGTGTGTGGCAGGTTGAGGAGATGGCGCCATGCTGATGGGTCTTCCCTGCCCTTTGCCTTAGGAAGCTCAGGTCTGGTTCCTGTATAACCCCCCCCCCCTTTTTTTTCTTTTTTCTTTTTTTTTTTTTTTGTGGTACCGGGGATTGAACTCAAGGGCACTCAACTACTGAGTCACATTTCCAGCCCTGTTTTTTTTTTTTTTTTTTTTTTGTACCAGGGATTGAACTCAAGGGCACTTCACCATTGGGCCACATCCCCAGCCCTTTTTTGTATTTTATTAGAGACAGGGTCTCACTGAGTTGCTAAGTGCCTCACCATTGCTGAGGCTGGCTTTGAACTCGCGATCTTCCTGCCTCAGCCTCCCAAAGTGCTGGGATTACAGGTGTACGCCACGCGCCTGGCTAAATTTCCCCATATTTGAAATGAAACCATGGCATGGTGGGACACTCCTCTTTGGAGGCCTTAGTGTGGGAAGCAAAGGGCACTGGTCGTAGTTGTAGAACATTTTCTGTCCCTCACTAGATAGAGTGAGCTGGACTTTCCCCTTTATTAGACGTCTCCTCTCCTGCTCAGGACTTTTGGGCCATCTGTACCTCTCATCATTAGGGGTGGTCTCCTGAGACCTGGGAGAATTCCACCGGATTCATCAAGCACAGGCTGGGACATCCACGGGCTGATAGCTTCCACAGTCAAGAGCTGGAACATCTTGGTGGCCCCTGGTCTTCTGTGGGGGAGGGTTATCCTCAAACCAAGCTGAAGCTCTGGAAGGGCTCAGGGCAGAGGTCCAGCACACGCAGAGGCCTCTGAGTGCCCTTCGTGCTCCCAGTGGCTTCTCCGTGGCAGACAGCTGGGTGACCTGCCTCCACCCGCCTTAGGTCTGGCCGTGGGCCTTGGGCAGTTGCTGCCAGAGAGCTGACTGCAGCGGAGCCTGGGAGCCACGTGATAGAGAGAATATCCTCTTCTCAGCAGTGACAGGTGTGTGACCAGTAAAATCCACAGCCATTGCAATGGGAGCTGAGGACTCTGACAGGATCAAGGGTTGGAGGAAGGTCGAAGTGTACTTAACAAACTTTGGTTAATGTTGGCCGTGAGCCCCAGAAGTTCAAGGGTCTCTGTCTTTTTACTGTTTTCCAGTAGAGCCATATGCATGAGAGATGCTTTGGGTGTCTTTATTGAATGATCGAATGAATGCACAAATGAATGAATGGGGGATTTAATAACCTTTCCTCCACCTCCTCCTCGAGCTGCCATTCTGACAGGGCCTCGCGCTCTACCTAGGCCACTTCTCCTAATTTGAGTCTGACACGTCTTTTCCAAGGAGTCAGACTCAGGGTCCATTCTTTCCTACCTTTGTCCAAGGCTGCTGGCAGACTTGCCCCATGCCCAGCAGGTTTCTCTGGCCTATTTCCTATTGCAGACAACTAAACATTCACTAGAATTTCTTTTGTGAATTTCTAGATTTTTCTTTCACGAGTGAAGCGGTTTGAGAGGGCTCAGGTTGCCCTTCCATGTTTGCAGGTCCAGTGCTGCTGGCAGGCTGAAGGCTCTGAGAGTGAGGAGGACTCAGCTGCAGAGCAAGCACTGCTCCGAGATATGGACAAGTGACTTGTCCCGGGCCTCTGAACCAGTAAGCAGCGCACGGCTAATTATGCTCTAATGTGGGGGCTAGTTTGGAGGTCAGTTGTCTACGTTTGGATCTTGGCTTTGGTTCTTCAGTTCTCAAAGGAGCCTCTGTTTCCTTGTTTTATAAAATGGATGTCATATTTCCAATCTCAGAGAACTGTTGGGTGGGTTCAATAAGTTAGTATACATACAGTGCTCAGAAGCAACTTTGAGAGCTAGAGAGTGCTCACGAAATGTTAGCCGTTTGTGGCATTTTCTCCGTAAATTTACTGTGGCCCCAATCGAGAGCTAACCATTTCACTACCGTGTCTCCCTGGATCCTCACAACAAATCTAAGGAGTCCTACGGGGAGACCACTGGGGCCTCAAAAAACAAATCGGCTTGCCCCAAAGCACGGAGCTGGCCTGCGTAGTGGGATCCGGGTGGACTCAGACCTCCTGCCTCTGGAGTCCATCGTCTCGTGGAGTTCTGCATCAGGAACTTCATGTTCCAATCCCTCCGCTTGGCAGTCTCCCAGCTCCCCTTGAGAAACAGCTCCCACAGTGAAATGACGGGCAGAACAGAGGGCCCGGGGAAAGGAAGCCCTCTGTCGGCACCTGGGGCTGCAGGGAGTGCAGGGCCACCTGAGTTCTGCAGGTAAGCCAACCTGGCTAGAGTTTGGAGACAGGCCCGGAGCAGAGCCCCCGCCCATCTCTCCCCGGCAGCAGCAGCAACAGCAGCAGTAGCAGCAACACTTCTTTTAAGTCAAATGTTGCCTGGAAGTCATTGCTTCAGCAATTACCTCTGAAACCCATTGTTTCCTCAGCCCCATTAACATGTCAGCTCCTGGCAGCGGCTGACGGGGCAAACACCCCTCCGAGGGCTGCAATTCAATTTAAGGATCACCTCCCCTGCACAGACAGCCTCCGAGCCGGCCCATCTCCAGATTTCACCAAATCGAGGAGAGAGTCTCAGGGCACAGTTTGATCATGCTGCTTCCTAAATTAAAAACAAAATTGTAAGTGTTAAACATCTTTAACAAGTCATTAAGCCCCAGCCATAATCTAGAAAAAGTCCCTTAATGAGTAATGACATATGTTGTGAGCGCAGTTATCTCCTAATGTTGGATGCTGCGGTGTGTGATGAAATGGCAGCACTCAGAAGGGACGGATCACCACTAATGGCAGGATAATTTGAGGCTGTTGGGCTGAGGACCCTGGAGGGCGGGGAGACAGCCTGAGCCAGGCGGCCAGGCTATCTCCCACCTACGGGGTGGTCCTTGGTCTCCCCGCTTGTCCTGTTCCTGAAGCCTCCTCTCCACCTCTGGGGCTTCTCTGCTCCGATCCATAGGCACAGTCACATTCCTGGCTTGGCCCCAGGATGGAGTCTGTAAGAATTCAGAGTTGAGTAGCAGGACCCTTGCTTTGTCCCATGGCCATGGGACCGCCAAGCTCAGCGTGTCTAGTCCTAGTCACTGGGCTTTTGCACAAGCCAGGCATTTCCTTCATGTCTTATCAAAGGGACTGTCTTGTTGCTGTGTCTCCTCTGGCCTTCCTGTTTGCTGTTCATTCCTCTGTCCCGGGCTCAGGATCATGCCCTTGTACCCCTGTCCTTATGGTAAGTAAGGCCCTTCCTGCTTCTTGGCCTTCCACCCACCTCAGGCCCCAGAATCCCCTGCTTCTGTGCTCTGGCCCCTGGCTAACCACCCTGCTGGAACCACACGTTGTCATCCCAGACACGTGCAGAGACTAACTCGCTGCCCCTCACCCCCAAGGTCCAAGTCTCAGGAGAGAGAACATCATCAACTGAGTTTGGGTCATGGAGTGCCCCATGGGTCACGGGGTATGGTCCAGCCACAGGGTGATGAACAGCCACCCAGAGCAAAGGACCTACTTTTTCCTACTTGGACTTCTGGAACATCAGCCCCCCCATGCTCCACCCAGCCACCAATGCCCTCTTCCCTGCCAGCTCTTCCACGGTGCTGTTCTCCCTGCACGGCTGGGTGTCATGGTGTTAGGATGCCCTTCCAGCTGGGCCCAGAGAATTCAAAGTCCCTCTGGGGGAAGCCAATAAGGAAAGAGGAGAAGCAGGGCAAGGAAGGGGAGGAGGCCCTCTACCTGTGATTCCAGGAGACATCCGCAGAGGATGGCTTCAATCCCAGAGTCTAGAGCTGGTCTAGGGAGTTAGAGGCAAAGCACCCCCCAACTCCGTTTCCTCTTCATTCATTCATTTGTGGATAGATTCAACACATGTTAATTGTCACTTCCTGTTATTTATTGTTTATCTGCCAAACATCGTGCAGGGAACTTTATATACTTTACTGCATTGAAAATATGACCATCCAAGGCTGGGGTTGTGGCTCAGTGGAAGAGCGCTTTCCTAACACACATGAGGCACGGGGTTCGATCCTCAGCACCACTTAAAAATAAATAAATAACATGAAGTTAAAAAAACAATGACCATCCAGTGACATAGATATTGTAATAGCTTAATTTTATAAAATGAGGAAACCAAGACATGGAGAGGTCCTGTAAGTGATTTTCTCAAAGTCATTGCACCTGAAAGTGGTGGAGTCAGATATGATCTCGGACTTCAGATTGGGTGGGCTATTGACTGTAAGAGAAGAGGTGTGGAGAATCCATACATATATTTATGTGTATATAAGTCTTTTTCTTCCCTAATGCCTGTTGATACTAACAAACTGGTTCCCAAACCACTTTACATTTTTTTGGCAAATAAAACCACTGGAATCCAGGTCCCATAGAATCTCAGAGTTGGAAGGAAGCTAAGAGATCTCCTGATTGACCCTTGCATTTAACACACAAGGAAAATGTAGCTGAGAGATGTCACAGGTCCCTGAGCAGGCGAGCAGAAGAGCTGCTGGGACCCAGGCAGGCAGGAGATGCAGCGGAAACCCCCTTCCGCTCCAGGGAGACCTGCTGTTTTCAGCAGAGCTCAAGAGACCTGCTCACTGTGTGGTTGGCTTAAACACATCACAGAAGAAGCTCAATTCCTCACCCTGCATTCAAAATCAGTGCCAAAGGGAAACAGCATGGGTCTTGGTGGCTGGGGGCTGCTGGTGTGACCAGGTGAGGCTTGGGGGGATCAGAGCCCACCTCAGGCTCAGGATGCCCTCAGCTTGTTGCTAGATTCTGGCAGGACTGTCAATCTTCACCCCATTTCTGGATCTAATCCCTCTGTCTGTCCCCAATTCTAAGTTTGATCCTCCTGCCTCAAAGGCTCTTTTTGTACCCAGGAGCTTCTTGGCTGTCCTGCTCTAGGAATGGATTGCTGCTACCTAACTTTGATGAGGTTCCAAAGCTGGGCTTGTGCTAGATGCTCAGAAATCATCGTTGGTTACAAATCCTGCAGTGTGAGCCTCTCAGAGCCCTGGCATGCCGGGGGGTGGGGTGGGGTGGTGTGTGTGTCCAGGAGCCACATGGCTGCTGGTCCAGTTAGCGGAAGATATGTGAGGCCGAGTCATGGGCTTTGGCGCCTGACAGGAGGGTGGGGAGCTTGGACAAGGCTGAGACTTGGGAGGAATGGTTGCCAGTCCGGCAAAGTGAGCTGTGGGACTGAAGGAGAAATCCTGGCCCTCTCTGGGTGTCCATCTGAATACTGAGTGTGCTGGGCTGGCATGCTTTCAAGCACACACTTCTTTGAGTCTCTGAGAAATGTATTCTGTATTCTTTTTCATTTATGTCCCTTTGGAAGAGGGGACATCGCCATCCCTTGGATGGAAAATGCCACCTAGACTCTGTCATAAGTGAGCAGGGGCCTGGGAGTTTGTCTTTCCCAGCTCCTGAGAATCCTGAGTGACTGGGATGAAGTGGACATTTCTGAGCTGTTGGCGCTCACAGCATGCTGGGCAAAAGGTTGGGCAGACACCCCCGAGCATCCTCCTCTGCCCTATAGCAGCTGCTCCCGCACCACTCTGGGACCTAAGGAGGGACAAGAAAACCCTCTTTGTTCTGGGAAGTCAGTACAGAGCCTCGTTGCCATAGCAGCAACAGCCACTTCCTCCAGCTCTGAGCCGGGACAGCAGCTCAGCTGGGCCTGGGCTCTGGCCCTGAGAAGCCAGGAGCAGAGGTCAACCTTATGTGGGGGGTCTGAGTCATGGAGACCCCAGCAATGCACCAGCGGAGGAACAAGAAGCTGGCAGTCACCAGGCCTGCCTTCCTGTGTCATCACCCTAGGCTGGGCTGGGGGCCAGGCAGGGGCCAGGGGTCAGGCCAGGCGTTGGGTACCCAGCTGCTGAAACGGACTGCCAGATGCTTAAGTCTTTCAGGACAGTGGAGGGGTCTGGGCTCGGAGGGGGTCATGAAGCCCCCCTGAGAGGAAGTGGTGGGAGATCGTGGGTGGGGAGAAGGAAAGAAGGCGACAACTGTCCTGGGCCTAACAGACCCTGAAATATTAATGGGTCAAAGAGTTTTAGGGACTCCTCAACTTCTTCAGAAAAGGAGCCAGCAGCTTCTCCCTCCCTCCCTCCCTCCCTTCCTCTCTTTCTCTGTCTCTGCCTCTCTCTCCCCTCCCCCTTTATCTATCTGTTGAGCCCGGTGGGGAGTGGGGTATGGTAGGGAAGATCGGAAGGATTAAGGGTGGATTCTAGGACTTCCAGGAGCAGATGAGGGCTGAATGGGAAGCTAGAGCTAGCACCTGGATTTTCTGCACCAGGAAACACAGTGCTCTGGGCTCTAATCTCCAGGATGGAATTCAGTCTTACTTTCACCAGTTACCCCTGCAATGTGCCCAAGACCCTCTGTGTTCCAATCTAAGCAACACTAATGCCATGTTAATACTTGGAGTGTTGAGAATAATTCGTACTCAGTGCTAGGGATAGTGCTGGTCCATAGGAAACACTCAGTAAACAGTGGTTATTGAGTGTTATTAGGTTGAACCTGATAAAAAAATGCCAGTTTTCTAAGTCAGGAGTGGCTACACACCAGCGATTTCCTCCCGTCTGCGCTAATCTGGATAGGTTGATGAGCCCTGTACCTGGCGGGGCTGGAGCCGCAGGTGTTGAAAGCTCAGGCTCTGGTGTCAGACAGCTTGACTCCAATCCCAGTCCCACCCCTTGCTCCCTGGGTAACCTTGGGCTGGTCACTCATCTTGTCCGTGAGTGAAACAGGAATGTGCAAGTGTCGCGTACTGTTATGAACAGACACACCCTTAGAAGAGTGTCTGGCGCAGAGCTGGTGTAAGCACGTGCTTGTGAAGGGAGTCAGGGTGGGGGTTTGGGAGATGATGATTATTATTCCAACCCGAGAGGAAATGAGGGTTTTGCCCAGGTCACACACCTGAGCTGGAACCCAAACACGTAACTGTGAGTCTTGCCGTCGCTCCAGCTGCTTGTCCTTTGCAGGCCTCTGTCCTGTCCAGTCCAGCCAGCCCAGCCCAGCCCTTCACTCCTGGGATGGTCCATCTGTCTGTACAGACAGCTGGACAGCTAGTCGGCTAGCCACTCCTCACCCATCAGTTCCCCCACATATCTACCCATCGACTTCCCTCCTTCCCTTCCTCTTTCAGTCACGAAGCCAACTTTCTGTTGGATGTTGGATTTGATTGAGATGATCTGGAAACCTAGAAAGCATTTTTTAAAAGTCAGGTTTATTGACTTAGTTCCCCTTTTAAGGACACACTTGGATGAATTGTACGCTCTTGATGACGTACAGGTGTGTGATCAAGATGTAGAACATTTCTAGTATCTCTCCAGATTCCCTCGTGCCCTTTTGTAATCTACCATACTCCTGTCCCCAGCTCCTTGATGGCTACTGATCTGTTTTCTTTCTTACAGTTTTGACTTTTCTGGAATGTAGTGTGAATGGAATCCAACAGTATAAAGCCCCTCAAGTCTGGCTTTGTTCATTCAGGTTAATACGTTCCAGAGTCATCCTTGGAGTTACGTACGTCTGTAGTAGGCTTATTTTTATCGCTGAATGGTATTCCATTGTATGTGATGTATCTTTCACTCACTGAAAGATGTCTGGATCATTTCCACTTTTTGGCAGTTTTAAATCAAACTGCTATCAACATTTGTATACAGGTGTTTGTGTGAACTTAAGTTTCTGTTTTTCCTGAATAAATACCTATGAGTGAGATTGCTGGTTCATAAGGTGAGTTATGTTTACACTTATAAAAAAATGCCAAACTGGAGCCGGGCCCGGTGGTGCATGCCTGTAATCCCAGCACTTTGGGAGGCTGAGGCAGGAGGATCGCGAGTTCAAAGCCAGCCTCAGCAATGGTGAGGCACTAAGCAACTCAGTGAGACCCTGTCTCTAAATAAAATACAAAAAAGGGCTGGGGATGTGACCCGGAGTGCCCTTGAGTTCAATCCCTGGTACCACAAAAAAAAAAAAAAAAAAAAAAAAAAAAAAAAAAAAGCCAAACTGCTTTCCAAAGTCACTCTCCTATTTTACATTTCCACCAGCAGTGTATGAGAGTTCCAACTGCTTTGTATTTTTGTCAGCACTTGGTACTGCCTATTTAAAAATTATTTACAGTCCCCAGCACCACCAATAAATAAATAAATAAATAATAAAAATCATTTAGACAAGCTGGGTGTGGTGGCTCATGCCTGTAATCCCAGCAGCTCAGGAGGCTGAGACAGGAGGATCGCAGGTTCAAAGCCTGCCTTAGGAATGGTGAGGTTCTTAGCAACTCAGTGAGACCCTGTCTCTAAGCAAAATACAAAATAGGGCTGGGGATGTGGCTCAGTGATTGAGTGCCCCTGCGTTCAATTCCTAGTACCAAAAAAAAAAAAAAAAAAAAAAAAAAAAAAAATATATATATATATATATATATATATATATATTTAGACAATCCAATGGGTTATATCTCATTGTGGTTTAGTTTACATTTCCCTAATGATTAAAAATATTGGCTATCTTCATATATATAATAAATATATATAATATAATATTGGATATAATATAATATTGGACATCTTCATATGTCCAATATTATATTATACATCTCCAATATTATATTATAATTTATATATGTCCATGTATATTTTTCCATCCATATATACATATATAAATATATATATACACATATGCATATGTGTGTGTGTATATATATATATATATATATTTTTTTTTGCATCAGGGATTGAACACAGGGGCACTTTACCACTGAGCTACATACCTACCCTTTTAATTTTTTAAAAAATATTTATTTATTTACTTTAGTTATACACAATGCAATGCATTTATGTTTTTACGTGGGGCTGAGGATCAAACCTGGGCTGCACACGTGCGAGGCGAGTGCTCTTCTGCTGAGCCACAACCCCAGCCCCTAATTTTTTATTTTGAGACAGGGTCTTGTCAAGTTGCTGAGGTTGGCCCTGAACTTGTGCTCAACTGCTTCAGCCTCCCAGGTGTCTGGGATTACAGGCATGCATCACTATTCCTGATGCCATCCATATATCTTCTCTGGTGAGGTTTCTGTTCAAAATTTTGTTCACTTTTAAGTCAGATCACTTATTTGTTTTCTCACTACTAAGTTTTATGTTCTTTACATAACTTCTTCAGGCATGTGCTTTGCAAATATTTTTCTCCCTGTCTGTGGCTTACATTTTCATTTCTTTTTTTGGGGGGCGGGGGTTACCAGGGATTGAACTCAGGGGCACTTGGCCACTGAGCCACATCCCCAGCCCTCAGAGTCTCACTGAGTTGCTTAGTGTCTTGCTGTTGCTGAGGCTGGCTTTGAACTCACAATGTTCCCGCCTTAGCCTTAGCCTCCCGAGCTGCTGGGATTACAGGCATGTGCCACAGTGCCCAGCTTACATTTTCATTTCCTTTTTTCAAATTTTTTGTAATTGTAGATGGGCAGAACGCCTTTATTTTTTATTTGTTTATTTTTATGTGGTGATAAGGATCAAACCCAGTGCCTCACACATGTGAGGCAAGTGCTCTGCCTCTGAGCCCCAGCCCCAGCCCCACATTTTCATTTCTTAAGAGTGTTTTTCAAAGAATTTTATTGAAGTTAAATTTATCATATTTTTATGAATCATGTTTTTGGTGTCACATCTACAAAATCTTTTCGTGGCCCAAAATCTCTCCCTACTTTTTCTAGAAATTTTATGAGTCCTATGATCCCTTTTGTGTTAATTTTTATATAGGACATGGTATAGGTCAGTTTTTTTTTTCCTTTTCTCTTTTTCTTTCTTTCTTTTCTTTTTGCATGTGGATGTACAATTGTCCCAGCGCTGTTCATTGAAGACCACAGACCATATGTGCAGGAGTCCATTGCTGGACGCTGTCCTGTTGTTGGTGTCTGCATCTGTCTTTCACCAGCATCACCTGTCATGAGTCATCTAGATTTATAGTAAGTCTTATATCAGCCAGTGGCATTTCTTCAACTTTGTTCTTCTTTTTCAAATTGCTCCTTTTCCATTATGAAATTTAGAATCAGTTTGTTGATTTCAATAAAAAAAAGTCCTGCTGAGATTTTGATAGAGATTGAACTGAATCTATAGATCAGTGTGGGGAGAATTAACATCTTAGCAATATTCACCCAATCCATGTCCATGGTGACTCTCCACTTGTGTAGGTTTTATTTGAATTCTTTTTAGCCAGTCTTTATGATACAGATATTTAACATATTTTGGTAGATTTACAAAAATATTTTAGGTTTTTTTTGATGATATAAGTAGTACCTTTAAATTTTAATTTCTAATTGTTCGTTGCTGTCATAGAGACCAAGACTTGATTTTTGTACATTACTTCATATGCTATGATCTTGCTGTATTAGTCAGCTTTTTGTTGCTGTGACAAAATACCTGAGAAAAACAACTTAGCAAAAGATATATTTTGGCTCAGTTTCAGAAGTTTCAGCCCATGGTCAGCTGGCTGTATAGCTTTGAGCCTCACCCAAGGCAGACTATCAGGGCAGTAGGGTGTGGCAGAGCAAAGCTGCTTAAATCATGGAGGCTGGGAAGTAGGGAGGTGAGGGTCTGGGGATAAGTTCCCTCCTACTGTTTCTTCTACCTCCATTCATTGTCCATTTGTCCATTCAGCTATATGTATGCATCAATGGTTTCACCCATGGATGAGGTCAGAGCCCTCATGATCAATCCCTTCCCCAAAACCCTACCTCTGAACATTGCTGCATTGGGGATCAAGACTTTAACGCACGAACCTTTGGGGGGACATTCTAGATCCAAACTGTAACACTTGCTAAACTCACTTATCTGTTCTAGTATCCTTCGTGTCGATTCTTTATAGACATTCTACAGTGCCCATGATTCTCTATTTGGACAACCATGTCATCCACAAAGAGAGACAGGTTTATTTCTTCTTTTCTATATGCTATTCATTTCTTTTTCTTGCCTTATTGCACTCCCTAGGATCTCCAGTTGTGTTGAATAGTAGAAATGATTTTTAAATCAGCTCTTTCTCTTTTGTTACTGATCTACTAAATGTTGTAAATAAAATTTCAAAATATAAATAAATAAATTTGAAATAAAATTTCAAAATCTGAGCACTGTTTCTTGTTTCACATCCATTAAGTCTATTTTCTGAAATCCTGTGCATGTCTTACCTGACCACAGTTTGACTTTGGCAAAGGCAGCCGATGTTCTTAAGACAAGTCCAGTTCCAGTTCTCAGGTGACTGGGACAGAGCAGCTGTTTTGCTTCAGTTGATCCCTTCTTCTCTCAGGAACTCTCTTTTCCCTTGGCTTCTGAGACCTTATATATGACTAGTTTCTTCTCCTAGTTGTGTGACTGTTCCTTTCCCCTGTCATTGGTAAACCATTGTTTCTTTCTCCTGATCCTTAAATATTGCCACTCCCCAGGGTAATAACTTAAAGGAGTTAAATAAACTTAACTACCAGCTCATCTAACCACTTGGTTATAACTACCTCCTTACAAGCTATGATTCAACAGCTATTAATGGGGCTCCCAGTTTGTGTGAGGAATACCCATCAGACACTGAATTGGGTACTGGAGAACAAAGGTGAGAAAGATAAGCACAGTCCTTTCCCTGTTTGACTCATAGATTAGCATAGTCTTCATGAGACCTGAGACTATTTTTTTCATTGCTGCCTCTACAGAGACTAAACAAATGCCAGAGAGGCATCACATATTTGCTAAGTAAGTGCATAAATGTGGTAGAGACAATAAACAATATGTATATATGTATCAATTTATATGTCTATACACACACACACACACACACACACACACACACATATATATATATATATATATATATATATATATATATATATATAGTGCTATAAGATGCAAGTCCAGGAAACCTAATCTGGTTGGGGTTGAGAGTCCTGAGGAGACCTCAGTAAAGACACAGTTAGGCTGAGCCATGAACAATGAAAGGAAGTTGTAAGTCAAGTGCAGCTACTGGCAGATTAGAGGACCAGAACTTCTTTGTAGAACTTCTCTGATGAAATTTCCAATCTGATAGTTGGTGTCATTCAAGTTTGGGCTCTTGTGTGAGTGCAGTGGTTGGAAAGTTGAGCCAGGGGATTGAAGACAGTTTAAAACAGAGACTATAATGATAAAGTATGGAGTCTGAATTAGGTAAGGAGGAAAATGAAGACTTAGGGGAGAGAAACAGGCTGGAAAATCACCTTCCTTTGGCTTGGAGCAGTTCAGGTAAAATTGTTCCCGTTCCTTTGCTCCCTTTTACTTAGAGTGAGCATTTGAAATGGTTCTGGCAGATGCGACAGAAGCAGAATTTTCTGGATACTTCTATAAAGGCTCTTTGGAGAGGAAAACTCATCTGGGATGTGCCTTATGGTCTTTGTCCTTCTTCACTTCTAGGATGAGATGGAGAAGTGGGAGGGAAGATCGTGGGCACCCATTAGCCATTGCCACAGAAATGCCGCAGAGGAAACCTCCCTGCGCTCAGTGTCCCAGGAATCTCCTGGCTGGCTGCCACTCAGGGGGTCCAGGCGAGGCTGGGCTGCTCAGCTTTGCTTTGGGCTATGGCAGCAGGGGTGTTGCTACTTCCTGTGTCTCTTATCCTCCCTCCGGACGTGTTCTTTTCAGGGGTGAGGACAGAAGCCCAAGAAGGCAAGTGCCATGCGCAGTCTCTCGGGACTTAGGCTGAGAACAAGCACAGGGTCACTTCAGCCTCCCTGTGTTGACCAGCTAAACCCGAATCCAAGATCCGGAGAATCGCAGGACAGAAGGCACAGCTGCAGGGCAGGGAGGAGCGCTGGGCGGGTAATGCAACTTGCTACTTTGGCCCCCAAACAGCAGATCAGAAGCCAGAAGAGTTCAATGACTTCCTCAAGGAGCTGTTGTCTGCCTTCCTTGGTAGGGAGGAAAAGTAGATTTCTTCCTGGTTAAAACACTGTGGTTGGATCTCTATCACATGCAGCTGAAGACAATTCCTAAGCTACGCAGAACTTAAGGAGAGGAAGGAGGTGGAGGGATCCATGACTTGGGGTCTCGGTGAGGTCAAAGAAGGGACTCCGGGAAAGAAACTAGAATGGTAACATGTCTTTATTGGAGAGTAGGTTATTTTAATTGGTGACTTTAGAGGCAGTATGGATCCTGGAGGTGACAAGACCTAAAACATGAAAAACCTGGAGGAGAGGAAACTGGAGAAGGGGGGCCAAGAATTGAAAAGCCAGGTGTGGGAGACAGTCCCATCTAGACTCTTAGGACGTCAAGAATGAGCAGAGCCGGGCGCGGTGGCGCACGCCTGTAATCCCAGCACTTTGGGAGGCTGAGGCAGGAGGATCGCGAGTTCAAGGCCAGCCTCAGCAATGGCAAGGCACTTAGCAACTCAGTGAGACCCTGTCTCTAAATAAAATACAAAAAAGGGCTGGGGATGTGGCCCAGTGGTCGAGTGCCCCTGAGTTCAATCCCTGGTACAAAAAAAAAAAAAAAAAAAAAAAAAAAAAGAATGAGCAGAGTAGAAAAACAGACTGGGATACAGGATCAGAAGCATTCACAGTGAGGAAGCGTGGTCCATGGGAACCTGGAACAAGAAGGCAATAAAAATCAAGTGGAAGGGTCTCGGAGGAGCCTGGGGTGTTGTAAGAAGATGGGAGAGAAATGAGGATGTTGAGCTTCATGTTTACAGTCCAGGCTGCATGGTGAGATTTAGACTTAAACCAC
Source organism: Tamias sibiricus (assembly GCA_025594165.1). Lineage (NCBI taxonomy): Eukaryota > Metazoa > Chordata > Mammalia > Rodentia > Sciuridae > Tamias > Tamias sibiricus. Next base: position 32,152,515 of record CM046658.1, read on the forward strand.
GGCCCCCTAGGCCTCTCCGTTTCATGATTCTTAGTCTACTCTGGGTCAGCAGATCTAAGAACAGCTCACCGTATCCTCTGCAATCCAGTCCTTCTGGTCATCTAGCTCAGTGAGTGACCAGCCACCCACATATCCCAGCTAGGACCCTGAGTGTTGTCCCACTGTTCGCCCACTCCCTCATCCTACCGTGAAACCCTGATAGTTTTACATCACAGTACGGTTCAACCCTTCCCCTGGTTGGGGATCAAGAAACAGAAGGCCCCGGAAGCAAAGTCTCTCTCTGATTCTCCCCTGTCCTCCTGTCTGTCATCCTGATTCTACTCCTGTCTGTCATCCTGATTCTACGGGAGGCAAGCCATCAAAACAGAGTTTCCTCTTTCCTTAGGCAATTCATAGAAACCAGAACCCTTTCCCCCCCAAAAGCCTGCCATAAAACTCTTCCAAGAGCTGGCATTTGAAGACCTTCACTCCCCAAAGGTCCTGCCCCACACTGGGAGGAAGAAATGATGGCTGTGGGGGTCGAGAACAGTCTGAGCCCACAGAGCTTCCTGGGTTCCCTGCTCATCTGTCAGCGTTAGATCACACCCTTCAGGTCCTGTCGCCTTTCCACGGAGCCCTCCCTGCTTCACTGAACCCAAGCATAGAGATGGATAGTTCACCCTGGCTCTTTGGGTCTTCAATCTGAACGCTCCTGTGCCCCCTAAAACTATGGTCAAATGAATACATGGTGCTTTCCTCTTGTCACCTGCCTTTTGTTACAGGTGCGTCCGCCATGGTCCTTTATCATGGATCAGAAAGGGCTGGCCCCCTCTCCCTCCCTTACACCCTCTTCTCCTTCCTGCCCCATTTCAGGCCTCCACATCCCCTCAGCCCCTCTGCCTCATTCTCCTAACCACGCACCCTGCCTCCTGTGTCTCCCCACGAAATCCATTATCTAACACCTCAGGGGACCACTCCAATGTTGGCAGAATCTGAAATCACACTCCGCGCGAGAAGCCAATCATGAAATACCTGCTTTGTCTCTCAGATACATGAATATGAAAATGGATTCCTGAAGCGAGCTGGGTAGGGGGAGCGGGCACAGGGGGAGGCTGCCCAAGGGGAGCGGAGGCTTGGCCTGTCCGGGGGAAGCTGGGAAGCGGGGTCCTCTTGACTCCACCAACTGGATGGGCTTGGTTGTTGTGGGAACTGGAATATCCTGGCGTGGCCCATGGTCTTGGAGGTCTGGGGATGTCTGCGTGTGGGACAGAGAGTGAAAGTCAAAGGAGAGGCTGGGGGAGGGGAGGCCAGATGGCAGTGGGCGGCAGGGGGGGGGGGCAGCAAGAACAGTGAGGAGGGGTTGGCAGCAGCTGGGAAGGATCAATGCCTTTTCCTTCTCTGTGTTTGCGTGTGTTGCAATCCCTGCTCAGATGAAAGAAATTCAAATAGTTATCGATTCTTGCTGAGGGGAGAATGTGGGGATCCGATCTGGCTCTATTACAGTGGTACCCAGCCCCTGCCCGGCCTAGTTCCCGCCCCAGCCTGGGCTGTAATCTAAGCCTGGGTCCCTACTGTGGCTCCTGGTTCCTGCCTGGTCCGGGCCCCTGTACAACACCTACCCTCGTCTTTGACTTGGGGCAACCAAGTGCTCAGTAAAAAAGTACCCACTTTTCTAAACATTTTTAAAAAATCTTTTTTATCTTATCTTTTTTAAATCTTTTTTTTTATGTAAGTGGACAGCATGCCTTTATTTAACTTGTTTTTTTATGTGGCGCTGAGGATTGAACGCAGTGCCTCACACATGCTAGGCAAGTGCTCTGCCACTGAGCTACAGCCCTCGCCCTCTTCTGCACATTTAGAATGATTTTTCGTTTAGAAGACCAGACCTGGCCCTAGCCCCAGGAGACAGGGGCCAGTCAGTCCAGGTGCCAACACATGTGATGCCAGGGGCCAGTTTCAGCCTTACAGCCTGGCCCCTGAGCTAAGAATGTTTTTGTTTGTTTTGTTTTTTTTTGTTTTTTACATTTTTTAAAGGGTTGTAAAGAAAAACAAAGAGGAGTATGGAGCAGAGACTGTCTGTGGCTCGCAGTCTAAAATATGTCTTATCATATGACAAAAGCCCTGGTTCTTCGGCCTCCGGGTTTGGGAGTTTGCAGGTGAATTTCCCCCAGTCTTAAGTGCTAAGGCTGAAGTCTCATGGGGCCTCCCACAGGCTGCAGCAGGGGGTCTGCAATCTCCACCTCTCAGGAGCAGGGAGGGGGCCCTCCGCTCCCTGAGAGCCAAGGCTCTTTGCAGGTGCTCTTTTGGCCCCAGTCCCTCTGACCAGCCTCCCTGTCCTCTCGGCAGGTGCACCCAGAGATGCTGGAAAACGGGGGCAGCAATCCCTGCTCCTGAGGCTCATGAAGCTCCCAGGCCTGGGAGTTGTCCTGACTGCTCAGCAGCCTTCGCCTTTGCTGGCCCTGGCTTTACAACTGACAGGACTGTAGGGGACAGTTCCAGGGTTATTTCCTTGGATCAGCTACCAAAGCCTTTAAAATGGGGATAACTGTAACTAGTAATCACCTCTGAGGGTCATATTAAGCATTTAATATAACCTTTCCCCCCTTGGTTCTGTATAGAAATGTAGCAGAGAAATGGCAAAAATAGAATTGTAATAATAATAAGATAAAATAAAATAATAATAATAGTACATGCTCTCTGAATTTCTGGCCCGCAAAAAGCAGATATCACAATGCAAAACCAGAGCCCTGGACCAGGAGCTGAGGGACCCCTGTGAGCTAAGTCACTTTGGGCAGGGCCCCCCTGGAGGTGGCAGAGTGGATGGGAAGCTGCTATAGTGTGTCAATACGGGGAGAAGTTTGGCGGTGGTCTCCACATCTGACGACATGCGTCTGCAGCAGACCCCTTCTCAGGACCAGGTGCTCTGCAGAAAAAGGGGCTGAGGTGCTGAGCCCACCCCTGCCAGATGTGCAGCAATCAGCAGGAAGAGGCATCGATCGCCATCGCCATCGGCAGCAGGGCCACGTGGGCTGCCTATTGATTGGAGGCTTGCCTCCCCCTAGCCCTCCCCCAGCAGGCAGCGTGAGTCCCTCTTACCTTCTGCCTCTGACAGCGCAGGGAAGGAGAGGGGAATGGGGTGGGGGCAGCAAGAAATCTCCCTGATCCCTCTGGACAAAGGGATCTGCCAGCTGCAAGTAATTCGGGGGTCTGATAATCCCTAATCCCTAATCCGGCTCCATTTGCACATAAATGCAGTGCCTGGCTTCTGACCCCAGGGGTCCTGGGAGCCGTTTGGGGGACTTGTCCCCCTTTATTTGCTCTGCAATTTTTCATTGGCTGAAAGCCCCTCTGGCCTCCCAGTCACTGAAAGGAAGAGGATTTCCCAAAGGCTTGGCTTTCTCAGTGTGGAAGAGAATTCTGCAAATGGGACTCCCAGGCCCCGGGAAGGTTGAGAAGGTACCTGTAGGGCTGGCATGCCCTGCCGTGCTGTGCCTGTGGGTCTTGGCATCCTGGCCCCTTGGAGCTGGAGTGGGAGGTGGACAAGGGTCCTTCAGGAGCCCTGATGCAGACACAAAACAGGGCACATCAGGAACCAGAGCCAGAGAATGTCCCACAGGGGTAACGCGGGCCCTTGGTGGTCTTACTTATGGACAGAAATGTAGGCGCGGAGGTGCATGTCTGTTTCTCTAACGTTGATGGACAATTTAGTATGTGTCTAGCACTAGGCTTTACAGACATTATATCATTTCATGCCACAAGGACTTATATCATTTCATGGCACTCCCCCAGGTCAGGCCGTGCTGTGTGGTAGGGAAGGAGGCAGCTGCTAGCAGGTGTTGGGCGTGTTAGGGTGTTGTGTGGGGACAACATGGAACTCTGCTGAGTCCAAGGATGGAGATGCACACCTGGCCTTCCAGGTCCTCATGAATATAGGTTTGTCAAGTTATCTCCTTTACCATGTTTGTGATTTTTAAGTGTGTAGGCTTATTGTATGTGGCCCTGCAGGTGTGTCCTTCCCCGGGGCACTGCAAGTGTTCAGGGTGGCCTGGCCCTGGCACAGAGTTCATCTGCCTAGGTTCAGGGTCTGAGTCCTTCTCCTAATGAGCTAGGCGACCTTGAGGAATTTAGTCAATTCCAAGTTTCCTTCCCCACCGCCCCCATCTGTAAAATAGCAGTACTTGCCTCACAGGGTTGTTACAAGCATTAAGAAAGATTATACATGCACAGTGCTTAGACTGCTTAGGAGGTAGCAACCACTGGCTTGGGTTTAGTTCTTATTCCCAGTTTGGAAGGGCTTTATTTAGAAGGATCCAATTTAACTTCCTGTGATCCTGGAGATGGAGCAAAGGTCGGGGGAAGGGCAGGAGGAACATGGAGTTCTGCTCCTTCTTGCTGTGTAAACGTTTGCGAAATACTTAGCCTCTCTGTGTCTCTTTCCCTATCTCTAAAATGGAGATGAGCTGAGAGAAGTTAAGAATTAAGCGAGAAGGTCTCCAACAGTGCCTGCACAGCATCTAGCATGAGGTAAAGACTGGGCAATTTTCTAGTTTTATCTTTGGAAACATGCCCCATTTCTTTCAATTATTCTCCCCTCCGTCGATTTCTACTCCTCTCTCAGATCTGCAGGCACTCATTTCATTTAGTCCGGGTAGCCATGTGAAGTAGGCTTTCCATACTGGGAAACCGAGGCATGGAGAGAGAAGTGGTTTTCCCCGTGGGCTTGAGCCATGGAACCAAGGCTTGGCCTGGGGCTTGGGCCAGGCGTCATGGGGAAGGGGACAAAGGGAGGCTCCTACCTTCTGTAGACTCAATCTACAAGTAGTGCTCAGATCTTGGCTATATAATGGTCACAAATGCACCCAGGGGGTGGGGAGATGCAGACACCCATTTTGCAATGGAAGAGACTGAGGCTCAAGGATGTGTAGCGTCCTTTCTGGAGGAGATCCCTCTCTCTGCAGCCAGTTTCCTGGTTTTGAAAAGCCGGATAAGCGGGCATTCCTCAAACCAGCTCCAGCCTGGAGCAGGCTCTTCTTTGCATCCTGATTTTCTCGCTGTCATCTGAAGGATGGAGCATAACGACTGGGAGATGATTGGTCCCTTCCCTCCCTGGATTGGACACCAGTTTCTAGAATTCCCTGAGGGGCTAACCTCTAATTTCAATATGTTAATGTGTGGAATCTAATGGCATATTTATTGCTTATGTAGATGCTAGTTATTTACACGGGAAACTGATTTATCTATTAGATAATTAGTAAACTTCAATAATTGCAAAAACCTTTTAGCAATCAGTTGACATTTAATTAACATACAATAACTGTCTTATTAAATCTACATTAAATGCCTATTGGAGTTAATTAAAACTCATACCTATGACTCCACATTCTTTGGGAATCCTCATTAAAGCCCACCAGTAAGAATGCAGACAGGGAAATTCCCTGGAAAGCCGTTTGCAATGGAGTTGCTAGAAATGTACTCAAACATTTATTCCATGCCTCCTATGTCCTTAAAACAACAGCAAGCAAAACAGAAATAGGCCTTACCTTCAAGGAGCTTAGAGTCTGGGGGGTGGAGAAGGGATGGGGACTGGTCAAATAGTCACATAGATGAATGTTACTCTGCAATTTGGACAGGTGCAGTGAAGGGCAGGTAGGTGCTGGAAAACCTCACAGTGGTCAGATTCCACCTGGTCTTAGGGGTCATGGTGGCTGCTTGAGCTGAGCTCCAAGGTTAGGTAGGGGTTAGCCAGGGAAACAGGGGGGGGGAACGTGCTCCAAGCCAAGCGAACAGTCCCCAGGAAAGCTCTTGGAAGGCAAAGAGTGTGGCCAGTGGGAGGAACCACAGGCCAGTACAGTGTAACAGGGAGCAGAGAGGGGTCACGGAGTCCTCTCCCTACAAGCAGCAGAGAGTGAGGACCAGCATGTGTGTTAGTGTGTGTGTGTGTGTATGCATACATGACCATGATTGGATTTGCGATCAGAGAAGGCCATTCTGACTGCAGCCAGGATAATAGGCTGAAGGGGACTTGAATGGATAAATGTCAATCAGTGCAGAGGCTATTGTAGTGGTACAGGTAAGAAACTGTGTGATGGGTACCATGAGGACAGAAAGAAAATGGAAACAATCAGCCATGAACAGGTGTTGACACCTGGGAGGGAGGGACTGAGCAGGACTTCAGCATGTCTGGCTGTTGGGACTGGCTGGCTGGTGCCATTGCCCAAAAGCAGAATCCTGGGACAGGATCCGATATCTAAGAAGTGACGTTGACATGAATAGATATACAGACTTTGAACTGAGAAAAGAAGTTATGACTGAGATTTTGTGTGTGTGTGTGTGTGTGTGTGTGTGTGTGTGTGTGTGTGTGGTACCGGGGATTGAACTCAGGGGTACTCAACCACTGGGCCACATCCCCAGCCCTTTTTTTGTATTTTATTAGAGACAGGGTCTCACTGAGTTGCTAAGTGCCTCACCATTGCTGAGGCTGGGTTTGAACTCGCGATCCTCCTGCTTCAGCCACCCAAAGTGCTGGGATTACAGGTGTGCGCCACCGCGCCTGGCATGACTGAGATTTAAAAAAAAAAAAAAAAAAAAAAAATCTCGATGCTTGGTTTCCACTTCATATTCTGGTTTAATTGGTCTGGTGGCAGGAGATTCTAAAAACCGATTTTGAGAATGATTAGTCTAGAAGTAGAAAGTACAAGAAAGTAGGAACCTATAACAAGAACTTCATTATCTACTGCCTTGCTCAGGGGACCCACAGCTGGTTTAAGTCACCTCTGCCAGAGCCCATCCTCACATACCTGTAGATGCATGCTCATATTGATGCTGATGCTGAAAGTCATGATCATCTTGCCCCTATAACTGGGCGCTTATGGTGCTGGACACTTTGGTTCTGTTCTCTCATTTGATCTTCACAACAGAATGATGAGTTAGGTTATAATCTCCATTATACAAAGACACAGAGGCTCTGAGGGCTGCAGTGTCTTGCTTACTGTCATACAGATATTATTTAGTGGAAACTTGGATTTAAACTTGAAGCTGTTGTATTCAAAAGGGTTCATGTTCTCTCACTGTGATATACAGCCAGTCTCACCATAAAACCAGAAAGAGGCCCTTTAATGTGCCCCTCTCCAGGTTATAAGTCAGATGAAAGATCTGCAAGGATTTGCGAATGCTGCCGAGTTCTATGGGAGAGTCTGGTTCTAAGCAAGAAGTTCTTACTCTGTTGAAGAAGTGAGGTAAGTCTACTGGTGGACTTCTCCCTTCCCTGTGAGCTGCCTGCTCATTGGAGCCATCAAAAGCTAAGCGGGGGCACAGTGGCACACACCTGTAATTCTAGCAACTCTGGAGGCTGAGGAAGGAGGATCACAAGTTTGAAGCCAGACTTAGCAAGGTAGTCAGATTCTCAGCAACTTACTGAGAGACCCTGTCTCAAAAATACATAAATAAATAAAAGGGCTGGGGTGTGGCTCAATGGCAGAGTGCCCCTAGGTTCAATCCCCATTGTGGCAAAACAAACAAAAAACTAACAGAGAAGACTACACTGTGCATTCAAAAGGCCAAGGAATGATTGCAAAGAACCCCAAATTAGTATGTGTATCATCAAACGTTATTCATAAGCCAGAACTTCGCAAAGCACGTTCCAGAAGTAAATGTTACTTAGGAAAAAAAAAGGCTTTGTGGTCAAAGTTTAGTTTAGATCTTTTATTTTGTTACTAGGAAGCTCCAAAAGGCAAAGAGTATGTACTTTCCTATCCTTATTTAACCAAAGAATACTGTTTTTCTTTCTTTCTTTTAAAATATTTTTGGTTGTAGATGGACGCAACACATTTATTTATTTATTTATGTGGTGCTGAGGATTGAACCCAGTGCCTCACATGTGCCAGGCAAGTGCTCTGCCACTGAGCCACAACCCCAGCCCCTTTCTTTTTTTAACAGAGCATTTAGTTCAGCATTTCTCAACCTGTGGGGTCCCAAACCACCTGCAACAGAACAACCTGAGGGGCTTCTTAAACATACAGCCTCTTGGTTCCCACCATCAGTCTTGAGATTATGCACCAAAGTTCCTAGACCGGGCTGGGAAGGTCTCCTAATTTGATCAAGCACACACCTGGAAGATTGCAGTGCCCATTAAGTGTTTTACAACTACTCTCCTAGAAGGAGTCATATTCTGAGCTGAACAATTATATCTTTAACTTTCATGAATTGATGTTAAAATTGGCATAGGTGCTATAATAAACAAAATACAAAAATGCACTTGAATTATTGCAAAATTCAGTCTTTTTTTTTTTTTGGTTTAATATTAATGTTCTCCATGGGGGGGGGGGGAGGTTAAAAGTACAATGCCTTCCTGTGTGGGGTCAGTGAGGCATTCTGAAGTTAACAAGGGGTTCTCAAGTCCCCCCAAATTGGCAGAGAGCATGCAGAAGCCACCTAAAGCAGAGGTACTTCATCTCAGCTCCCTGTGGCTTGGCATCTCCAGGGGCGCCTGGATTGCAGAGAAGGAGAGGGGAAAGGTATTTCTGAACCTCCTGCTTCAATCAGGGCAGTTTTAAATTTTATTCAAGATCAGGATTCAGCTCTTCGGGTTAGGGATGAAGGAGAGAGAGAGAGAGAGAGTGTTTAGTGACCACTGATGAGATTCCCTCATTTGTCAGAGGAGAGGTCTGTAAACCCAGAGAGGGAAAGAGACTTCTCTGCGGTCACCCAGCATGTCGGTGGCATAGCCTGGAGGAACAAGATGCCCTGGCAGGCAGTTGGCCCTGAATTGCTGCGCAGTGTCGGGCTGTTAAAATGCAGCCCACGGCCAGCCGGTGCGGCCAAAGTCGGCTGTAAGTCAGAGCGGGGAAGCGGCCCGGGGACAGCCCGCGTCTTCCTCCTTGGGGCTGACCTCCCTCCCTGGCCTCTCGGCTCCTCTCCTCGCCGCCGTTCTGAGCACCTAAGCATATGTATGAAGCGGAAATCAAACGCCTGCCTCGGACTTGACAGAACTGCTGAACTAAGAGCCATATAATGTCCTCTACTGAAGGACATCCCCTTGTCAAGATAAGGCTTGGTAAACGCTCTGCAGGAAGCCGGCTTCCAGGGCGGGATCATGTATATTCATGGGGGCTCTGCGCCTGCCCACCGCCCCACCCCGGCTCCCTACCAGCCCGCGGACCGCGGCTGGAGGTTCGGGTTCTCCTGCCGCCCGCCCTGCACAAGGAAGGGCCTGGTGGGTGGAGGTCCCGCGGTCATTGATCTCCCTCGCAAGGTCCAGCTTTGGGGACACGCTGCAGAGGTTAGGTGCTGGAGTTCCAGTCCCTCTGTGAGCAGGGTGACCTTCCGCGGAGAGCATCTGTGGGGCTCTGCCCACCGTCTGCCTGGGTCTTGCTCTCCTTGGTCCTCACCTCCGGTCTTTCAGCTCCCTGCCCTTTTGTTCGGCTTAGTCCCTCTGCCTGGGGTTCCATTGCCTCTCCTTACCCTTTTAAGGTCCAGCTCAAAGTCACCCCTCCCTCAAGATCTCCCTGCCCCTCCCTCCTCTTGGCAACTTGATTACATCTTCTTGCCTCCTGAGCCAGAAGGCAAGGACCAGGAAGTATGGGCGGATGACCTGGTGACGGTCCTGGCGTGCACAGGTCTGCTCCCGCTGCAGGAGAGGACAGCAGACACTTACACATATACACCACGTACGGTTACACAACCGATTGTCTCACAGCTCTGGAGGCTGAGTCGGAGGGCTTGCAGGGGCGTGGGCACGTTGGTGTCTTCTGAGCTTTCTCCCCTTCACTTGCAGATGGCTGTCTACAAGTCTCTTCCCCGCGTCTTCACACGGTCTTCCTTCTGTTCCAGTCTTTGTCCAAATTGCCTCCTCTTTTAAGGACACCAGTCAGAATTGATGAGGGTGTCCCATATGACCTCATTTTGCCTTGTCTCCAAATACAGTACATTCTGAGGTCTGGGGGTTAGAACTTCAACATAATTTTTTTGGGGGGGAGGTGACTCCAAATTTAGAAGCTTTTATTTCATTTTGCAGGTGGTTTTATTATGCACATGAACTCTGTGGGTCAGAGTCGTGGATGGGACACTAGGGATGGCTTGTCTCTGCCCCATGATGTCCGGAGCCTCAGCCAGGAAACTCAAAGGCTGTCTCTCTCTCTCTTTTTTTTTGGAAGGGGTCTGTACTGGGGATTGAACTCAGGGGTGTTCAACCACTAAGCCACATCCCCAGCCCTATTTTGTATTTTAGTTAGACACAGGGTCTCACTGAGTTGCTTAGCACCTCGCTGTTGCTGAGGATGGCTTTGAACTCACAATCCTCCTGCCTCAGCCTCCATTGGTTGGAGTCACTGTCCTCCCAGACTCATGGGGGCGGGGTGGTAGTGGGGATTTAGCTCCATCCACATTTTTTTTTTTTTTTTTTTTTTTTTTGTGGTGCTGGGGATTGAACCCAGGGCCTTGTGCATGCAAGGCAAGCACTCTACCAACTGAACTATATCCCCAGCCCTTCATCCACATTTTGATGACCAGACTGCATTGGAGAAGAGCATGTAGGTGGTAAAACCATGTTGTGGTCATCTATTTTGGAAAATGCAGCCTACCATGAGTGAGTCAGACAGAACTCAACGGGATACCTGCAGCCATCATCACGGGACATGCCACAGTCTGTTGCAGTCAGGAAAACAGTTTCAGTTTTCTTGTCCTATTTTGCATATATGCATGTTTGAGGGTTCGCCATGGGTATCTTTGATCCTCATATGTTATATGTTACCAAGACCACATCTCTCACCCACTGGATGACTGGCTCTGGAGGTCAGTGAGCTATTCCTCCTAGAACAATTGACTTAGGGTGAGAAGCCTGGTAAATACACATGGCTCTTGAGTTCCCTGTGGGTTGAGGATTTAGAATCATCTGTTTATTTAATCAGCACACATTTCTCCAGTGCCTTCAGGGGGCCCAACATTATGTTTTAGGAACTTATCAATCACTTGCCCAGTAAACGTTATTTGTGGATTTTTGTCACTCAACAAATGCTGACATTGTTCAGTCATTCAACAAACACTGTTAAACACCCACCCTGGGGGAAAGACGGGGCTCTTGGCAGAGGGGACCCGTCTCTAGCACATGCTGCTTTCGAGATGCGTCGGGCAGAATTCTAATAGCTTCATGTGCTTCATTTTGCCCATTACGACACCATTATATTTTAAAGCTTGTCTTTCTAACTCTCCTATTTTTCTTCTAGACGGCGCTCCTGCTATATGGCTCCAGTTTCTCTAACCATTAGAAAGGTATTATAGTTACTGGAGATTCATCTATCATTTTATGAGCCTCTTTCAAGAGAGGAAATAACAGGTTGTTTCAAGTGTGAAGTGATGGCTCACAAAGGCTGGCAGAACAGGCGTCCCGTTCCCAGGGGATCAGCCAAGCGGTGTTTATCTTTGACACAATAAGCAAAAGATCAGAAATGATTACAACAAATGGCAGAGTAAACAATCCATCCGCAGCAAAGGGCACCTGCCCAGATGCCGGAAATTGGATCCACACACAGCTGCCAATTCCAGACTATGTCTCTGATGGCTCTGTCGTACTTCTGACGGATGCGAGGGCGGCATGGTTGCAGGCTCACCCCATCCCTGCCCTAAAAACCTTGGCATTCTGAGGCCCGAACCAGAATACCTTCAGGGGATCTCCTTGTCCGGGCTCGAAAAGCCCTTCACGATCCTTGGGACCTTGTCTGTCTTATCCACTGCTTCATCCCGTTGCCTGGGATGGCGTCTGGCATTCAGTCCACATTTGTCCACAGAGAGGATGAATAATCTAGCCCCTGCCTACGTCTCCAGCTCTAGCTCTTGCTTCATTCTCCTCAGAGTCTTTGCTGAGTTTCTTTCAATTCTAGGAGAGAGCATCTTTGGGTCCTTGAGACTTCCTTGGCACACTCTGCCTCCTCTGCTTGGAGCGCTCTCTCTTCCTCTTCCTGTTCACCATCCTACACTTAGCTCTCAGCTCAGCTGCCCCTTCTTCCCTGAAGCCTTCCCTGACTGTGCTCCTCCCCAGCTGTCCCGCTGCAATGCTCTTTCTCTGGCACATTTCTTTTCATAGGTCCTTGGTCCCCGCTAGGATGTAAGCTCCTGGAGGGCAGCAAAGGTATCTTGTTTACAGCTCCCTCACTGCAGGGACAGACAGCCAAACTCCAAAGACTCGTGCTCCCTTCCCAATTGCCCAGCCGGGACTGCATCTCTCAATCTTGCTTGCTTTTGCGTGGCTGCCTGTTGCTGTAGAATGTGAGTGGAAGTGGCATGTGACCCTTCTGGACCAAAGTGACTAAGTAGAGGGCCCCAGTCCTTCACATCCTCTCTCTTCCCTCATTCTTCAACTGGAAGGACTAGTGAAGGACTCTGGAGATGCCAAATGGAAGCGTCTTATGTTCCCTGGTTATTGCTGGATTCACACTCGCCTGGAGAGAGCACCACAGGAAACATCGGCATTAGATTTTACATATGTGTTGGCTAAATCTGAACTTGGATTGTGTTAAGCCTCTGATACTTTGGGGATGCTTGTTACAGCAGCAGCTAGCATAAGTTGACTCATCTGTTGCTTTGTCTCAACGAGTATGTGTTGACAGAAGAGCTTTCTGGCCACACAGACCCCATACCATGTCTGTGCAGCCGCTCAGGCCCAGCACTTCCCAGAAGGCCATGATCTGGCTGCAGAGAATAATTTGGGAATCAGTTCACATCATTGTTAAAAGCATCAATTTATTAGATTAGATGGACTGAGTCTTGTATCACTAGGAAACATAAAGATCCTTTGCTCGTGGATAGAAATGGCATTATTCAATACTGAGCATCTTGATTAAAATAGACAAATAATGACCTTTGACAATGCATAGTAATAGAGCATTAGTCTCACCTCCACACTGGTTTCATAAAATTCTACTGATGCTACCTCTACCTTTCCCATTTGTTCCTGCAGGCCAGTTCTTGGGGTGGTGTTGGACCAACCCAGCTCTTCTCTTCCTTACTTGTTCTCCAGAATGTGTGAGACTGTAACGTGCTGCAACAGAGAAGCATTGGCCAGAGTGAATTTTATGACTAGTTGCCTCCACCAAGAAACAGGGTGGCCCTCAGTTCTTCAGCCCAGTGAGTCACATGGGCTGGGTATAAAACCTAGGATGGAGTTTCTGGAGCCCCTCAGCTGCAGTGTGAGTGGGGCATGCACATCTCCCTGGGCAGGTTTCCTGAGCCTTGGGGATTTGGAGGATTCTGGCTCTCACAGAATCTTAGGCTTCTGTTGTCCTTTGCTGCATATTTGTAATAATAAACCAGCTTTGTATAACTTGTGTGTGGCGGGGGGATGTTCTCTCTCAGCAGACTCAGGCAAGTTGGTAGCCAGTGCCCAGTGAACCTGCTTCCCAGTCCTGCTTTCCATCTCCCCTGCCTGGCCATGGTTCAGTCCTCATCTTTCAGCAGAACTGCCCAGGAACCTCTGGGCTGGTGCTTTCCTCTCTCTATTTTGGATTTGGCCAACACTCACTTTTACCTGTGTTCTGGCTTCCAACACTGCAGCTGTAAGGTTGTCCTACAACTCAGAACTGGCCTCGCTGCTCCTGCTGCCTTCAGGGGAAGCTTACACTCCTTCTCTAGCATCCAAGGCCCTTCCTGGTGTCATTCCTGATTCTCTCTCTCACCTGTCCTCTGTGAGCCTCCTTAAGTCACTCAATGTTTCAGAGAATCTAAGCTCCTGTTCCCCCATTTGTACCATGAGAAATTCTACATCTAAGACCTTTTATTCCTATCAGTGCCTAGCCAGGCTTCAAGGCTCCACCCAAATGCCATCTTTTGCAGGGAGCTACCTGGATTGTCCTCTGAAATTCCACAACCCCTTAGCTGTGCCTCTTTTAGGACCCCTCTTAGCCTGGCGTTCCTGAAGGTGAGGCCTGAAGAACAGCCATGTGTGTGTTTGATTGATTTGGAAAATGAAGGTCCGGAGGCAGTGTGAAGATCCAGGGAGCTGAAGTGGGGACAGAGGGCCAGCCAATGTGGGAATAGGTCACTGAGCCTTATGGATGCCTTATGGATGGAGACTTAGGATTGTTTGCCTGGGGGAATGCAAGGGGGCCCCCCAGGTGTTAATTACCTACCCTTCCAGGTTGTGCACTCCTAGCCTGATATCTCTCCCTGAGACTTCACAGAAGCCCAGGGCAGGAAGCAAGATGCTTGTGTGCTGGCCTCAGACCTGGCTCAGTCGGGTTTCATCTGCAAGAAGTCAGCCAAAGCCTGTGCAGAGCTGGTCGCCCAGCAGGAGCTGGAGTAACAGGGATGCTGAGGTATTTCAAAGGGGCATGGAAGAGATACCCACTTTATGGCCCTTCTCCCAGTCTATTATGGTGGTTTTTTTTTTGTGTGTGTGTGTGTGTGTGTGTGTGTGTGTGTGTGTGTGTATTTGTCTCATCTAGGGGCTCTTTGAAAATATGAATACTATTTTCTCTCCAATATCCAGCAGGGTAGAAATGCATAGTACAGTTCAAGTACATTGAATGAATGAATGAATGAATGAAAATGGAGTGGTTCTTTTCTCCTGGGGGGCGGGGGAATACACACACACACACACACACACACACACACACACACACATGAATATACGCAAAAAAAAAAAAAAAAAAAAAAAAAAATCCCCCTTCAGGGTGAATTGCAAAAGAATGGGAACAGGGTAGCTATATCCAGAGAAAACCCTGAATAAAATAATAATAACAATAATAATGATAATTGCTAACAGTTACATGTTGCTTAAGTGATCTCCATACGAGCTTAGTTGAGTTTCACAACAGCCAAAGAAAGTCTTGCCATTATTATTCCTCTTTTTCACATGGAGAAATGGAGGAGGGGGGGGAAGTAGTCAAACACCTTGCTCCAGGTCACCAGGTGGTCTGAGCCCTGCTTCTGGACCCATTTCCATGACAAAGCCTGCAGGGCCAGGAGGGTGGCTGTCATCCTGTTTTTCTACTTACCTCCTGGAAGCTGGTAGAGGCAGGGGCTCTATTTTTGCTAAAGCTTCTAAGAAAAGCCTGCAAATGTTACATCCTTCTTAGCTCCTATTTCTATCCACAGAGGAGGGACAAAATAAGGGCCTTATCTTCTAAGTGTTTGTTTCTCTCTCTCTCTCTCTCTTCATATCAAGCAAAAAGGAAAAGAGTATACTGATCTGAATAATAAGCAAAAGATAGTCACAAAAAGAAGAAACACAAATAATAAATAGAAATGTCCTACCTTTTTCATAAATTCAGAAACAAATAAAAATCACGGCAGGTCTTTTCCTCCCCTGACTTCCGCAGTGTGCCATTGTGGGGGAGTTGGCCGGGACCCCGGGAGCAGGTTCTCCTGTTTTCAACTGCCTGCAAGTCTTTCCAGGGGTAATTTCGCAATATGTATCAGAAGCCTTAAAAGTTCTCGCATGCTTTGATCCGGCAGTTCCTTCTGGAACAGATCCTACAGAAACAGACAAGGATGTATGCAGAGATTTAATTATAAGTCTATTTACCAAAACATTGTTGAGGGGAGTGAAAAAGCAAAAGAAACTTAAATGTCTGACAATCAGGCTGCTTATATATCACAGCGGATGACTAGGCAGTCGTTAGAACATAATGTTGTGGAGGATAATATTTAATGGCATGGGAAGATGTATGTGATAAAGTGTCAAGTGAGGAAAGGCAGGTTAGAAAACAGATCAATTAGTGAGGGTGATAAGACACACGCATAAATAACTTGAACTCTGGGTTGGAGGCTAGCACAGAAGTGGCAGGGAGAGGAAAGCACCTACTCTCGAACCAGATTGTCTGAATTCAAACTCCAGCTCTGCTAAAAAACTAGCTGTGTGAGCTTGGGTATGTGACTCAACCTTTCTGTGCCTTAGTGTCCTCATTTGTAAAGCGGAGATTCATAATAACACTTTGCTATCAAAGCCAGCAAACTGTAGAGTGTTTAGAAGTGCGCCTAATACACAGCAAGCAAGATGTGAGAGTTTTGTTAAGCAAAAAATTTTGGTGCTGTCAGAAGATAAGGAGAAGCCTGTGGAAAGAGGGCCTTGTGCTCTTGCAGAAGATGTGTTGCCGCCTGAAGCGCTCGGAGCACCGGAGCCGCGGGAAGAACTTCAGAAGCAAACTGGAGACAAACAGCTTTTTATTCTGATAACTTTTCTCTCTGGTTCTAACAACTAACTCACGCCAAACACACCACTAAAATGGCGCTGACCCGATCAGCAATTTCGGCCAAGTCACTCCAGATCCCGCAACAAAATCCCGTGAGACTACGGGTGGCGACAATGGCCAAATCTCCACGGCTCATAGTCAACTGCAATTCAAGCCAATCCCCAAACAGGGCTCCTGCATTTCCCCCTTTTTGTTTTAAAAGAGGTAATGCTCTAGGACGTCTATGTGCAACCAACATTCTTACCCGTCATCGGATAATCAAGGCTGTGCCCTTGACTCCTGTCTTAGGTTGATATGTCGGCCACATGAGACTGTCCCGTGCGACTGTGCCTGTCTTAGGTTGTCCCCCCTCTGGGGATCTTACCCGTCATTGGCTAACCAGCCATCCAATGGAGCCCTTTAGGATCGAGTATATATGATGACTAACAGCCGTCCAATTGTGAGGAGATGTTGCGGCTTTAAGGCGACAAGCCTTTTGGTGATGAGCCAAATTGCATAGCATATCAAATTGTTTAAACAAATCAGCTGCCCTAAGTTCCATCAAGTAACACACTGAATTCTCTAGACAAATACCCGCAAGGCATTGTCCCGTAAAGTCCCAAACAATGAAAGATCAAAATGTCCATTTGTTGTAACATGTTGATGTAGGAGGCCCCATGCATGTAGAGCAGAGGCCACACTGTTGGTGAGGTTGTTTGATGTTTGAGCAGCAGGGATGCTTGCGGCGGCCGCGATCCCTGCAGCTGTAGCAGCAGACGTCTTTTTTATGTTTAGACAATGCCACCGGCAAATCTTCAGGGCCCGCTACCTAGAAACTCAAGCATCAATTATTAAAGGAAAGGCAGTGCTATTGCAGCACTGAGTCAAGAGGCGAGTTGTCAAAACTACAAAATAGAATAATTAGATTAGAAAATTAAAGTTGATTTTTGTTCACACACATCGCTGGTTGAGCTTCTACAAACATAAGTTGGAAAAATATCATATTTAGAACAAAACAAAGAAAGACTGAGGGTAATTACTGCATTAAAGATAGATTAAAGAAAAGGTAAAGGCACTTTAGAGAAATAATTTGTTAGCTGGAACCCTTGAGTCTCTGTATACAGAGCAATCTTTTACCTGTTGAGATAATTGAAATTAATGAGCTATTAAACAAATGAAGTTAATAACAAATAAACAATCTTAAGTCAAAACACCAAAATATCAGGTTATATAGCACTAGTCATATTGTTTGCTAAAGAGAAGTCCCAGGGACACCTATAAATCAAAATTGAAAGTACCTTCATTTATAAAATTATTTACCTAAATTGAATACTCTAAACCTAAAATGAATTAAAGTTATTTGGATCCATATATATATATTTTTTCTTTTTCATAAGCGCTTTGTTCTATGTGACGTCACACTGGACAAACAAACATACAAACATATATTTGTGACGTCACATTAACATGAAATATAGACAAATGTACAGACATAAAGACATGTATAAAAAGAAAAAAAAATACAATTGTGTGCACACTAAAGAGAGATCTCCTCGTCCCGGCCGGGAGAAATGACACTTAAGTTGTGAAATATTTTGAAGGACTCTTTTGAGGGAATCATTCTATACCTTCATCTTGGTCCTCTTTGATTTTGTACCTTTTTTATTAATCTTGATTCTTCAATAACTTCATCTTGATCATTTTGATGTGGTACCTGTTTTATTAATCTAGATGGTATCCATATTGGAGAGGATTCGTCTTTTGGAAAAACACAAACAGATCCTCTTCCCCAAATTAATACTGGATCTGGACCCTTCCATGTACCTGAAAGAACATCCTTCCAGTAAACCAAAGGTTTATGTTGTTGGTGTGGATTCCAATGTCTGTCTCCAGCAGAATAACCATTAGAGTCTAAAGTTAAAAAATTTAAGGTAAACAGGGCAACTGCCAATCTGTCCTTAGGACTTTTCCAATTTCCTTCTTTTTGTTTTAATAACATAATTTTCAGTGTTCGGTTTGCTCTTTCAATAATGCCCTGACCCTGAGGATTGTATGGGATGCCTGTTTTATGGGATATATTGAATTTTGCGCAAAACTCTTTGAAAGATGAGGACGTATATGCGGGGCCATTATCTGTTTTAAGCATTTTGGGGATGCCCAATGCAGCAAAAGCTTGCAAGCAATGAGATGTAACATCTATAACTTTTTCTCCAGAATGTAAGGAAGCAAAAATCATGCCTGAACATGTATCTATGGTCACATGAATAAATCGCAATTTTCCAAAACTTGGCTCATGAGTAACATCCATCTGCCACAAATGATTGGGCATCAATCCTCTAGGGTTAACGCCGAAATGAGGATTGGGCAAATGTGTCATACAAGATTTACAATCTTTTACAATTGTTCTGGCTTGCTCCTTTGTGATTTTAAACCTATGTTGCAAGGTGGTGCTGTTGACATGAAACTGGGAGTGAAATAAAGTAGCTTGTTGTAGCGCTGAAAGTATAAATACTGTTTTTGTAAGTTCATCAGCCTTTTGATTACCTTCATGGAGGGGACCAGGCAAATTAGTATGTGCTCTAATATGGCCTACGAATAGGGGTTCTTTTCTTGCCCACAAAAGTTTTTGTATTTGATAAAACAATTTAAAGGCTGGAGTATGAGGTGCTATTGGTCCTGCTAACTCTAATTTTGGGACGGCTTGTACAATATAGTGGCTATCTGAAAAAATGTTTACGGGCTGGTCCCTAAAATTTTCCAGAGCTCTTACCACAGCTTCCAATTCCACTAGTTGAGCTGATTTGTGTGCAGTTATGTAAGTCATATTTTTTCTTTTTTAGTGACTACTGTAGCAGTACCATTTGAGGACCCATCTGTAAATACATTAAATGCCTTAGGAATAGGTTGATTTTTTATTACCTGTGGAAATATAATAGGATGATTAATACAAAAAGATAATATAGGGGACTTAGGAAGATGATTATCAAAATTTGCAGAAGTAGAGCATTTAGCTATAGCCCAATCATTATCATTGAAGCATAAGTATTCAATCTGTGATGATGAATAGGGAGTAATAATAGTAGCAGGGTGAATGCCAAATATTTTAGTAGAAGTCTTAAGTCCTTGAAGAATAAGTTTAGCCACCATGGAGGTATAAGATTCAATTATACTTTTAGGAGAGACGGGCAAATGTATCCATAATAAAGGCCCTTGTTGCCAAAATACTCCTGTGGGTATATATTGTGAAGAAATAATAATCAACATCAGCGGTTGAGTTAAATCAAATCTATCACAATGAGCTCCTTCGATGGCTTCTACGTTTAGCCTTTGTGAAATTTCGAGAGGAAGCACCTCTCATTGAGGCTGCAATCACATTTCCTGTGACAAAGGCGCCATTTATATCTTTACATAGTTGTATATATACGGAAAGATCCTTTTTAGTTCTCCATGGCCTGATGGCTGCTTGGCACCATTTATTTGCATTTTCATAAGCTAATTGAACAACTAAAGGCATAGCTTGGTCAACATCTGCAAACACACTACCTGCAGTTCTCAAAAGTCGATCAGCAAAGTCGGCATACGGCTCATTAGGTCCTTGAATCACTTTTGACAAGCTACCTTGTAGATCCCCAGGTCCTTGTACAGTTTTCCATGCCTCTAAGGCAGCTGCATTTATCTGAGCATATATATCTGAGTCATAATCTGTTTGAGCCTGTAAGTCTGCGAATTGCCCTTCTCCTGTGAGCATGTCTATATTATAGTTTTCAAACCCTGCAGCCGCGTTTCTTTTAGCCGTTTCTATACAAAGTTCTTGGAATTGCGATCGCCAAACCAAGAATTGCCCCCCGCTTAATGTTGCTTTACATAGACTTTTCCAGTCTGAGGGGGTTAAGCTAAAGGTGTTAAGGGACTCCAGCATACTCAACGTGAAAGGAGCTTGGGGCCCATAAGTCATTACTGCCTCTTTGAGATTTTTTATTGTTTTGAAATCTACTGACTGATGGACACTCTGTCCATTTTTCTTTTCAAATGCTGGTGGTTCCCAATGTATCTGTGAGTTGTCCTCAAGAGCGCATAAGCGATCAGAAAGACTTTTTATTTCTGTTTCTAGGGTATGCAAATGCCTAGTAATACCCTTCATATTTTCTGTAATGGATTCCACCCATGGGGGAGTAGTCACTTCCACAAGTGACTCCTCTGCCTGACGGACCTTTTTCTCGGTCTTTTTAAATTTCTTTTTCCTCATTTTCTCAGGATCACTTTTACTAGATTCCTCACCACTGCTAATTTCACTGACAGCAATATCCTGAGGCCCAGGTTCCAGTGAGAGCAAGTATCCTTCAGCTTTCGCCAATAACTCCCGAATAGCTTTAATAGCTTGGATTTTTGTCATTTTTGGGTCTCTTCTAATACTCTCTTTACTGGTCTCAGTTGGCCCAGTGGAATCTACACTTTTTTGATCACTTTCATTTTTGTCTATATACTCCTCACTGAGAACAGAGTCAGGTATATCAAGGAGTCTTTGCATAGCCTCTATCACTTGGGATTCAGTTATATTCGAACCCATCTTTAGAGACCTTTCAGTTCTTACCTGTCCGCACCGAAGTTCCCCGTACGGGCCGCCACCTGTTGCCGCCTGAAGCGCTCGGAGCACCGGAGCCGCGGGAAGAACTTCAGAAGCAAACTGGAGACAAACAGCTTTTTATTCTGATACTTTTCTCTCTGGTTCTAACAACTAACTCACGCCAAACACACTACTAAAATGGCGCTGACCCGATCAGCAATTTCGGCCAAGTCACTCCAGATCCCGCAACAAAATCCCGTGAGACTACGGGTGGCGACAATGGCCAAATCTCCACGGCTCATAGTCAACTGCAATTCAAGCCAATCCCCAAACAGGGCTCCTGCAAAGATGTACATCGGCTTCAGAGAGGCAGCAGCACTTATTATTATTTTTTTTTTTTAAGGAAAAATATTTTTACAGTTTTTTACAGAATCGTTTGGATGTGACTGGCTTCCATAGGAGCAGCAGGAGGAGGTGGAAGGAGTTCTTTCTCCAGTTTTCCCTAGGAGGCCAGCTACAGGCTATGATGCTCCAGAAAGGCTCCCTGTGCGCCACACCCCAGCCGTGCAATCTCTTTGTCCTTGCATTTCCTGTTTTCCTGAAAGGAGCTGCCTCACCAGGTAAGCTTTAAAACAGAAGGCCAAGTCTTGTTTTAAGAAAATGGGCATGCTTTAAAAGACATAGATTTTATTAAATAAAATAGTTACGCTTTTACAGAACGTTTTGCTGAGCCAAAGTTTTGAACATACATTTTTCTTACAAAATTCTTGTCGTTTAGAACCGTGAGTGATCGTTCAAATCATGTAATTGCTACATAATAAATAATAGCAAGAGACTGGAAAGTTTTACCCAGGAGGTCATGGCAGACTCCCTGCCAGCAACAGGAGGGCAAAGCTGTGACAGCCCTGGAGCTGGGGTCTGGGGAGTAGAAGGAGGCTGATTGTGCCTCAGGATGGGGATGGCTCTTTCCACCTGACACAGGTGGAGCAGCCTGGCAGATGCTGAGCCTCCTCTCACCAGGGGCGTGAAAGTCAGTTGGAGGACTCCTGAGAAATGGCATGACTAGCTCAGGTGACTTCTAAGTTTTCTTCCAAGTCTGAGATTCCATTGCACTGTGATCTTTTATTTACTTTAAAAAATTAGTCATTTTGGGCTGGGGTTGTGGTTCAGAGGTAGAGCGCTTGCCTAGCATTCGTGAGGCACTGGGTTTGATCCTCAGCACCACATAAAAATAAAATAAAGATATTGTGTCCACCTATAACTAAAAAATAAACATTTAAAAAAATTAATAATCTTAACCATAAGATATTTCAAACATGCACCAAAGGAGGTAAAAATGACACAATGAAAATTCCTATTGTATCATCCAGATTTAAAATGTTGATCTTTCATTAATCCTCTCTTTTTTTCCTAAGGAAGAAAAATCACAAACACAGCTAAAAAACCCCCATGATTTCCCTCCTGTCAAATATAACTATTAGCTTGAAGTTTTTAAAATCACTCCTTATAGTTTTTACATATTTGGTGCAAATATGTGTAACCATAAACAACACGGTTTGCTTTTTGTGTTCTTAAAGCAAACCTCAATGGCACAGAACGGACTGCGTCCTTTTGCAATGGACGCCTTTCTTTTAACGTTATCTTTTTAAGACTTAGCCATGTTGATGCTCGAAATTTTAGTTCATTTTTCCAACAGCAGTTTAGTAGTTCATTGTCTGAATGCATCACACTTGATTTACTTATTCTCTCTTTATGGACATTTCTGTTACTTCCTAATTTTTCTGTTATGGTATCTAGAAATGGAATTGCTGGCTCATCTGACGTGCACATCTTTAACTTTACCTGGTAGGAACAATGGAGTCTTCAAAGTGGCCTACCATCTGCAGCCTAACTAGCAGTGCAAGAGTTCCAATTGTTCCCAGCCTCCAAAATATGTGATGTTATCAGTCATTTTAATTTTTGCCAATCTGATAAGCATGAAAAGTTATCTCAGTGTTGCTTTAATTTATTTTTCTTTCCCTACCCCCCTTCTCCCATCCCCCTCAGCTTTCTCTCATGTCATGTTGCCCAGGACCTTGGGACAGCCTAGTGTGCTCTTGACTAAGAAATACTTGAAACACTTCACTATTCTATATGATATTTGCCCTTGGATTTTGCTAGATACCTCTTGTCAGGTTTTAAAGCTCTCTTTCTGGTTTAAGAGGAAAAAAAACTGAGTGTTCCTGAATTTCATCAAATGTTTTTTCTCAATCTATTGAGACGCTCACATGGTTTTTCTACTTTAATTTGTTAATCTGGTGAATTAACACAATAGATTTTCTTTTCTTGTTTTGCTTCGGTTCTTTTAAAGACGAGTAAAATATTTCAGAAATAATTGAAGCCCTGTATGCTGCACATCGATCCCATTCTTTTCCCTCCCTCTCCTGCGGCAAATACCACCCTAAATTCAGTGTTTCTCATTCTCATGCATATTTTTCGTACTATTGCTACATATGTATGTATCGTAAACAATATGTGGTGTTGTTCTGCATGTTTTCAAAGTTTATATAAATGGCGCCTTACTATGCATATTCTATAATTTGCTTTTCTGTTTTGATACTGAGAGCTCTAGCTCACAATGACACTGCATTGTGTCACTGTACTACAACTTATTTATTCCCTCTTTTGTTTAGAAACACTAAAGTTTCTGAAACTTTTAGCTGCTACAAACAGTGGTATGGATTAATATTCTTATAAAAGACTCCCCCCCCCCTTTTTTTTAATGTTGTTAAATGTGGCCAAATAGCTCCCCAGGCACACTCTGGGAAGTATAATTAGAGATTTGGTTTTCCATATATGCACTAAAATCTGGTGTTGCCAGGCTTTTAGTATTTGCTGGTCTGATGGCTATAAAATGATATTCCATCATTGTTTTAATTTGATTTCCACAATTTACTAATGAGACTGAGAATCTTACATATGTGTGTGTGTGTGTGTGTGTGTGTGTGTGTGTGTGTGTGTATGCGTATATGTTTTGGTACCAGGGATTGAACTCAGGGGCACTTGACCACTGGGCCACATCCCCAGCCCTTTTTTGTATTTTTATTAGAGACAGGGTCTCACCGAGTTGCTAAGTGCCTCGCCATTGCTGAGGCTGGCTTTGAACTCGCAATCCTCCTGCCTCAGCCTCCCAAATGCTGGGATTACAGGCGTGCGCTACGGTACCCGGCTGCTCTGTGTGTGTATTTACTACACTGTTCATATCTTTTGTCCTCCTCCTCTTCTTCTTTTTTTTATTTGAAGTACTGGGGATTGAACCTACAGGTATTCTACCACTGAGCTATACCCCAAGCCTTTTTTATTTTTATTTTGAGACAGGGTCTCATTAAGTTGCTGAGGCTGGCCTTGAACTTGCAATCCTCCTGCCTCAGCCTCCTGAGTTGCTGGGATTATAGTCATGTGCCATAGCACCCAGCTCTCTCTTTCTTATTGATTCGAAGATTTAAAAAAAAAAAAAAAACCTATTCTGAATATTTATCATTTGTTGATCATATGCATCAAAAGCTTCTAGTCTATGAATTTTATAAAATTATGAAAAAAACGTACATTCAGAAAAGAGCCTGGCATGGTGGCACATACCTGTAACCCCAGAGGCTCAGGATGTTGAGGAAGGAGGATCACAAGTTCAAGGCCAGCCTCAGTAATTTACCGAGGCTCTAAACATAAATGTTTTGTATAATTACAAGGTGAACATTCATGGGAATAGCCATTGAACTACAAAGAAAGGAAGGTGCCTGTTACAGAGACCCCTCCTGTGTTCCTTTCTAATCATGTTTACATATCCATTACAGTGGATGCAACCACTGACCTTATTTTTACTGATCACATTCTTATTTGTCTATGCAGTTCACCCCCTGTGTAGGCGTCCCAGGATACTGTGGGTTACCTCTGCCTGCTTTTGGACTTGACAGGGGTGGAATCATTTTGTCTTTCTTTTATGATTTGCGCCTGTGACTCAGCCTGTCTCTAAGATGCTATGTGGCACCTTGTGGTGATAGGCCAGCTCTAGCTCTGCACTTGAGCTGCGGATGGTACTTTAGGAAACAAACGTTCCAGGATTTATTTATCCACCCTATTGTTGATTTGATGCCTTTTTTCCCAATTTTTGAATATTTCAGACGACATGATGAACACTCTGGTGCACGTCTCCTGGCGCTCGCGGGGGTGAGTTTCTCCAGGAGGCTCCATGGTAAGGTATGCATATCTTCCGCCCCAGCAGAGGATGCCAGACAGCCTCCCAGGACACTGTTGTGGCTTGTCTTTCTCTTTGCTCACAGTAGCTATTGTTGAACACAGTTTTAAATTAAAAGTCAAATTTATCAATGTCTTTTTTCTTACAGCGTCTTGAGAAATCCTTCTGTACCCTGAAGATATTTTCCCACTTGTCACCCCCTAAATGTTTTAACGTGTTGCATTTTCTAGTTAGATCTTTAATCTATCTGGAATTAATTATTGTTATTATTATTATTTGGTGGGGATCGAACCCAGGGCCTCATGCATGCAAAGCAAGCACGCTACCAACTAAACTACATCCCCAAATATTAATTTCTTGTGTAATGAGGACAAACCAACCATCCACTTTTCTTGTTTGCAACAGGGTGCCCAGTCATCCCAATGTCATTTATCGAAGATGTCATTCTTGCCCTGTGGATTTGTGACATCACCTTAGTCACATACCAAGTTTCCATTGAAGGGTGGGTATTTTCATTGAGGAGGATGTACTATTGTTTACCATTTTATTTCTTTTATGGTTTGACATATTCAAGTGCCTATTTCATGTCGAGCCAATTTTGGTAATTTTAGTTTGCTAGAAATACAAAATTTCTTTAGGTTTTCAAACTTAAGAACACAATGCTGATCATATTCTACCATGATTTTTAAAGTCTCTATTTTAGTTATATTTCCTTTTATATTCCTACTTGTGAGCATTTATGCCTTTTTTCTTTCTTCCTCTCTTCAGTCTTGCTGAAAGTCTGCTTTTTAAAGGTTTTTGTAAGATTTATTTATTTATTTATTTATTTTTTAAATATTTATTTATTTGCTTTAGCTGTACACAATGCGTTTATCTGTACGTGGTGCTGAGGATCGAACCCGGGCCGCGCACGTGCCAGGCGAGCGCTCTACCGCTGAGCCACAATCCCAGCCCCTGTAAGATTTATTTTCATTATTATTTTTATGTTTTTATTAGTGCATTGTAGTTATATAGAATAGTTGGGTTAAAAGAGAATAGATTTTGTCTTAGTTGACCCTTTCTATTATTTTCTCTCTCTCTCTCTCTTTTTTTTTTTTTTTTTTTTTTTTTGGTACCAGGGATTGAACTCAGGGGCACTTGACCACTGGGCCACATCCCTAGCCCTTCTTTTGTATTTTATTACAGACAGGGTCTCACTGAGTTGCTAAGTGCCTCAACGTTGCTGAGGCTGGCTTTGAACTCGTGATCCTCCTGCCTCAGCCTCCCAAGTGCTGGGATTACAGGCGTGCACCACCATACCCGGCTATTTTCTATTTTTTTTTTGGTACCAGGGTTTAAAGTCAGGGGCACTCGACCACTGAGCCACATCCCCAGCCCTATTTATTTATTTATTTATTTGTATTTTATTTAGAGACAGGTTCTCACTGAGTTGCTTAGCGCTTTGCCATTGCTGAGGCTGGATTTGAACTTGCATTCCTCCTGTCTCAGCCTCCTTAGCTGCTGGGATTACAGTCTGAGTGCCACCACCGCACCTAGCACCTATTTTCTCTGTCTCTCTTTCTTTTTTTTTTTTTTGTGCTGGGGATTGAACCCAGGGCCTTGTGCATGCGAGGCAGGCACTCTACCAACTGAGCTGTATCCCCAGCCTATTTTCTCATTTTTTATTTCATTAATTCCTATTCTTAATTTTTACTTACTTATTTATTTAATTTATACTGGGGATTGAACCCAGGGGTTCTTTACCACTGAGCTACATACCCAGCAATTTTTATTTTTAGTTTTGTTTGTTTGTTTGTTTTTGAGACAGGGTATTTCTAACTTGTTCCAGGTCTTGCTAAGTTGCCGAGGCTCACCTTGAACTTTGGATCCTCCTGCCTTGCTCAGCCTCTGGAGTCCTGGAATTTCAGGCATGTACCACTGTGCCAGGCTCCCTACTCTTAATTTTAATACTTCCTTCTTCTGTCTTGTTTCTGTCTTCCCTATGATTTTTTTTTTATTGGTTCTTAAGTTAAACACAACTCATTTATTTTCTAATTTTATTTTATTTACTGCATTTGCAGCTGTGCTTTCTCTTTCAAGCACTCTTCTAGCTACCTGGTTTTAACAAGCAACCTTCAATTGCAGTCCATGCTTAATATTTTGTAATTTCTAATGTGATCTCCTCTTTTACAATGAATTATTTAGAAATACATTTTTAAATTTCCAAGGTTTTCTTTATTGGTTTTGAATTAACTATTTATTGGTACATTATAGTTACACATAATCGTTGGATTCTTGCTACAATCTTGTACATGCACACAATAGAACAGTACAGTTTGGTCAATTTTGTTCTCCAGTGCCTCCCCTCTTTTTCTCCCCTTCTACCTGCTGCTCCCCCTCCTTTATTCCACTGGTCACTTTTTTTTTTTTTTTTGGTACCAGGGATTCAACTCGGGGGCACTCGACCACTGGGCCACATCCCCAGCCCTTTTTTGTATTTTATTAGAGACAGGGTCTCACTGAGTTGCTAAGTGTCTTGCCATTGCTGAGGCTGGCTTTGAACTCGCGATCCTCCTGTCTCAGCCTCCCAAGTGCTGGGATTACAGGCGTGCGCCACTGCACCCGGCAGTAATTTTATTTTAGATGTGTCTTTTATAAGTTATAAGTGTTTTTGCTGAATTTAAATCTAATCCTATGATTTTTCTATTTTAGTAGGTGGACTTATTTTTTTTTTTCATGGTTGTTGTTTTACATTTGTCTTAAACACAGAGCCTGAAGCAATTCCAGGGCATTGAGAGAGAGAGAGAGAGGGGGGGGGGGGGGACTGAGGCCAGGAAGCAACTGTGGAGCCAGGAGGCAGCGCTAATCCTTGACAGCTGGTCTCCGCCTCTGGCCCATCTCCACAACTGCTGTGCAAACATACTGAGGCCTTCAGAAAGTCCCTTGAAGGGAAGGGGAGGAAGGAGAAGGACGGATCTGCCTGCTCCTTCCTAGCTCCTGCCTGGTTGGTTAGTCAACATTTGCCCCTTGGGGATTTAACTCCTCTGAACTTCACCTTGAGTTATCAGGTCCATACGTGGTGGCATGACGTGCCAACTGAGTGGGAGGAGGCAGAGACAATGGGCAGGGCCCCTAGCCACAGACACCCACAGAGCTGATTGTCACCTGGCAATGGCCGTGGGCCAGCAAGAGTGTGGGCGTCAGGCGACAGGTGAGGCCAGGAGCTTTGAGGCTGTTCATGCCATGTGTCTCATCCAGCACTTACTGTCACCCTGTGTCTGCGCTTATCTTTTTACAACCTTATTTTGAGTTTTGCTTTCCGTTCTTTGCTTCATGTCCCCGTCCTTTGCTTGCTGTTTGTTGAATTGAAAAAGTTTCTGGGTCCCATCAAACTCCCAGGCCATTTATGCCCCATGGCAATTTGGAAAACAGACAGTGTATTTTTAGTTTTGTCATGGTTATGCAACTTTGCATATTTTACTACACAGATATACTTAAGTGCAATTTTTTTTTTCTAACAGATTTTTAAAGAGTTATTCAGTATTTTTGTCTCCTTCCCAAACATGACACAGGCTTTCACCCTCTCTAACCACTCATTATTGAACACCCTTCCCTCTAGTTATTGTTATTTCCAATTAGTTTAATCCATTATTACCCCTTTTTCAGTTAATAGGTAATTAAATTACTGATGTATTTTATTTCTTACCTTGTTAGCATTCCTCTAAATCCCCCTTTTTTTCCTTGCTGAAGAATATCCTGTAATAAATCTCTTTCATTTTTTTTTTTTTTTTTTTTTTTTTTAACCAGGGATTGAACTCAGGGCACTCAACCACTGGGCCACATCCCCAGCCCTTTTTTGTATTTTATTAGAGACAGGGTCTCACTGAGTTGCTAAGTGCCTCGCCATTGCTGAGGCTGGGTTTGAACTCGTGATTCTCCTGTCTCAGCCTCCCAAAGTGCTAGGATTACAGGCGTGCACCACCGTGCCCGGCTTCATTTTTGTTTTTTTAAATAGACATTGTGTTTTGAGACTTACAGGAAAAGTTGAGATAGTACAAAGAGTTCCATACGTCTGTCTAGTCCCCTCCATGGTTAATGTCTCACGTAGTATGATCCCATGTGTTGTCACTAAGGAGCCAGTATTGGTGTACTAGTAACCAACGTCACACTTTGTTCAGACTCTCTTAGTTTTTAGCCAGTGTCCTTTTTCTGATCCAGGACACCACATCCCATTTCGCCATCACGTCTCCTTAGGTTTCCTTTGGCTGTGTCTTTTTCTTAAATGTTCCATGTTTTTGATGACCCTGACTGTTTTTTTTTTTTTTTTTTTTTTTTTTGGTACTGGGGAGTGAACTCAGGGCACTCGACCACTGGATCACATCCCCAGCCCTTTTTTGTATTTTTATTAGAGACAGGGTCTCACTGAGTTGCTAAGTGCCTCGCCATTGCTGAGGCTGGCTTTGAACTCGTGATCCTCCTGCCTCAGCCTCCCAAAGTGCTGGGATTACAGGCGTGCGCCACCGCGCCCGGCTCTCTGACTGTTTTAAAGAGTACTGGTTAAACTATTTTGTAGTATGCTTCATGATGGAAATCTGTCTGATGTTTTTTTTCTCACGAGAAGACTGGGGCGATGGTTATTGGGAGCAAGACCACAGAGATAAAGTGCCATTTTCATTATGTCTGATCAAGGGCACATAACACACGTCGGCATGATTTATGACTGTTGGTGTTGGCTGTGGTCACTTAGCCGTGGGGGTGTCTGTCAGGTTTCTCCACTGTGGAGTTACTCTCCCCACCCCTTCCACAGGCAGTTTGGAAGGAGGGTGCTGTTTGCAGCCCACACTTAAAGAGTGGGAGGTTTTGCTCCCCTTCCTTGAGGGTGGGATATCTACCTACATTCTTTGAAATTCTGCTGCATGGAAGATTTGTCTCTGATAATCATTCATTGATTCATTCAGTCAGTTGTGTATACCAATGGGGGCCCAGGAATATTATTTTACGTTGGATTGTAATCCAGTGCTACCTTCCTTATTTTGTCTTTCGGTGTCTTGCTATGGTCTTTGGGCATTCTTCCTGTTTTCCCTCGTGCTCCTTGGATACACCCCATCGGTGTGGTGTAGCTGAGCACTTTCTTACTTCACAGCCCTACAAGAAGCTCCGGGATCGTGTTGGACAGTTCCTGCCCCAGTCTGAAAACCAGCCATTTCTTTGGGGATCTCTGCCTCCTTTCACTGGAGGAGGGTGTTAGGAACCAAGATCTGGAAGTGAGGCGTGCTCATTGCTGCTGAAGCTTCGTGTTGTTTCAGGCCCTCTCAGCTGATGGTCTTCATGCTGATCCGTCTGTTAGGCTGAGTTCTCTCAGAACCAGCAGGATATAGACATTGATCCACTGATGAGGTCAGGGACCTCGTGATCTAGTCACTCCCCAGAAATCCCACCTCTGAATCTGGCTGCCCTGGGGATCAAGTCTTCACCACGTGAGACTTTGGAGGAACATTCCATATCCACACGGTGACATTCAGGCTTCTATTCTATTTAAGTGTTCAAAGATCCGATGAGGCCTACACACGTCGGGAGGGCAATCACCTTGACTCAGTCGGCTGATTCAAAATGTTGATCTCACCCAGAAACATTCTCACAGACACACCAGCAACAGTGTCTTGCTAAATATCTGGGCACCCTAGTGCCCAGTCAAGTTGACACATGACATTGACCATCACAATGTATCGATAAATATTTCTATCACTGACCTTTTGTATCTATATTGAAGTAACCTTGAGTTCATAATGATATCTCCAACTCTAATCTTGAGGTTATTCTGGCCTCTTCTCTTTATTTGTAAACTCCCACCCCATCTGTGAGAAACTGAGAAACCTGGCTCCCAGCATTGACCATCCACTTACTCAGTTGTCCAGCTCTAATACACACGCATAGTGGTGTCAGAATGATTGACCCATACCTCTGTGAGAAGCAATAACTTTACCATCCGGAGAACTTAAGTGCAGTTTCTTTGGTGTTTAGTTATACAGACTCTCTTAATTTTCAAAGGTATTTAGGGCAAGGCCTTTTTCTTCCACCTCCGTTACTGAGGTTTCAAACATTTCCAATAGATTATCTTGTTATTGTCTGCATTCCTCCTAATTGACTTTTTAAAAAAATTTGCATAAAGTTTCACTCTTTGTATTGTAAAGTTCTATGGGTTTGGCAAATGTATATTGTAACAAATTCATCTTTACAGTAGTGTACAGTACGGTTTCACTGCTCTAACATATCCCACATGCTTCACCTATTAGTTGTTCCCCACTGTTCCCTAATTCCCAGCAAACATTAGTCATTTTAGCAGAGCATAGTGGCGCATGCCTGTAATCCCAGCAACTTGGGAGGCTGAGGCAGGAGGATCACGAGTTCAAAACCAGCCTCAGTAAAAGTGAGGTGCTAAGCAACTCAGTGAGACCCTCTCTCTAAATAAAATACAAAGGAGGGCTGGGGATGTGGCTCAGTGGTTGAGTGCCCCTGACTTCTATCCCCGGTGCTGCCCCCCCCCCCCAAAAAAAAAAAAGATAGAAAGAAAAAAAAAATCATTTTATTGTATCTTTAGTTTTGCCTTTCCAAGAATGTCATGAGATTAGAATCATACACTATGTAGTTTTTTATATTGTATTCTTTCATTTAGCAATGTGCATCCAAATCTTTCTATGACATAAAAGCTCATGTATTTTTTATTGCTGCATAATACTTCATTGTATGGATATACCACAATTTGTTTATCCATTCACCTATTGACACCTTGGTTCCAGTTTTTGGAGATTATGGAGAAAAGTTCTATAAACACTTTTGTGTAGGTTTTCTTGTGAACATGACTTTTCAAATCAATTGAGTAAAATCCATAGAGGTATGATTGTTGCATTGCATGGTAAAGCTATATTTAGCTTTGCAAGTCACTATCAAAGTGGCTGTATCATTTTGCATTCTTGCATCATCAATGTATAAGAGTTTTTATGTTCTACAAGCTCACCAACATTTGGTAATGTCAGTTTTAAAAAATTTTAAATTTTAGCCATTGTGATAAGTATAAAGTGGTATCCCATTTTTGTTTTGCAATTATCTGATGACAAATGACATTAAATAAATTTCATATGTTTATTTTTCATTTCCATAGATAGATAGATACTGGCGTTTGAACCCAGGAATGCTTTACCACTGATCTACAATCCCACATCCCCAGTCTTTTAAATTTTTTTTTGTTTTGAGACAGCGTTTCACTAAGTGAGGGTCTCACCAAGTTGCTGAGGCTAGCGTCAAATTTGTGATGCTCCTGCCTCAGTCTCCCAAATCGCTGGGATTACAGGTGTGTAGTACCATGCCCAGCTTCTATATATCTTCTCTAGTGATGTATCTGTTCATATCTTTTGACATTTTTGTTTATTTGCTTATTGATAAGTTTTAAGAGTTGTTGTTGTTGTATATTTTGGATATACAGCTATGTGTTTGAAAATATTTTCTCCAAGTTGGTGGCTTATGTTTTGATTATTTTGTATGTATGTATTTATTTATTTATTTATTGGTACCGGGGATTGAACTCAGGGGCACTCAACCACTGAGCCACATCCCCAGCCCTTTTTTGTATTTTATTAGAGACAGGGTCTCACTGAGTTGCTTAGTGCCTCACCATTGCTGAGGCTGGCTTTGAACTCACAATCCTCCTGCCTCAGCCTCCCAAGTGCTGGGATTACAGGTGTGCACCACTGTGCCCAGCTTTGATTATCTTAAGAGTATCATTCACAGAGCACAAATTTTAATTTTAATGAGGTCCCATATATCAATTTTTTTTTTCATAGGTTTTGTGTTTTTGGTGTGGTATCTAAAATTTCAGACCAGGTATGAAGCAATGCACCTGTAGTCCTAGCTACTCAGGAGACTGAGGTAGAAAAATTGCTTGAGCCCAGGGGTTCAAGGCTAGCCTGGGCAACATAGCAAGAACCTGTCTCTTGAGAAAAGAAAAAAAAAAAAAAACTAAAACATTTTTAAAAAGTTTTATTACCAGACCCAATGTCACAGAGATTCTGTCACTTTTCTTCTATGAATTTATAGCATTGCACTTTTATATTAGGTTTATAATCCTTTTAGAGTTAATTTTTCTGAAAGTTCTAAGGTCTGAATCTGGATCCTCCCCCACGCCCCATTGGAAATCTAATTGTTCTATCACCATTTATTAAAAAAGAAATGAAGGAGTCCTAATCAGGGAGATGGCTATTGCGGTTAGCTGGGAGCCATAAGTTCCACCTGATAATCATAAGTATGCACGTGACGCACCTGTAAAGCTAAAGGTATATAACCGGGTAAAAGCGGTCAGAACGAATTCAGTCAGTCAGTCAAGAGTCAGAAGAAGACGTCGTCAGAAGAAGAACGTAGTCAGGCGGTTAAGAGTTCGAGAGGTTGCTGAAGCTAGAAAAAGCCAGAGAAGCAAGAAAGAAAAAGAGAAAGTCAAAGAGAAAAAGAAGAATAATATAAGGAAAAGAGTTTAGTTTAGAAGCTGAAGAGAAAGCTAGAATAAAAGATTCTTGCCACCGAATTTCCTCCCGCGGTGTTGTAGCTGCAACAGCAAAAAGAAGAAATAGAATATTATCAGGCAGCTACAAAGAAAAAAAAATTCTCTCTATTGAATTGTCATTGCTTTTTGTTTGTTTGGTCAAAGATCAGTTACTGTATTTCTGTGGGTTGATTCTGGGCTCTTTGCTTGTTTCACTGATCCTGTGTCCATTCCTTTGTGAATACCATGTTGTCTTGATGAATTTACATGTATAGAATGTCTTGACACTGGCTGGTGTCACTCCTCCAGCTTGGCTCTTCTTCACCTGTTAGCTATTCTGAGTTTTGCCTTTCCACATAAACTTCACTATCAGTTTGCTGATACCCACAAGAAAGCTTTCTGGGATGTTGTGTTGCATCTATAAATCAAATTGTGAAGAATGAACATCTTGGCATCTTTGAGCCTTGCTATCCATGAACTCTTTCTCTGTTTATTTAGATCTTTGGTTTCTTACACAGAATTTGGTAGTTTTTTTTTTTTTTAAAGGTCTGTTTTAGGTTTATATCTAAGTATTTTTTGTGCTATTATGCCGTTCTTAAATTCAAATTCTGTTGATTCATTGATTTTTGAATGTTAAACCAGCCTTATATTTGAAATAAACCATACTTGGTTGTGGTACATATATACATTGAAGGATTTAATTTTTTAAATATTTATTTTAGTTGTAAATGCACCTTTATTTTATTTATATATGGTGCTGAGACTCAAACCCAGGGCCTCACACATGCTAGGCAAGTGTTCTACCACTGAGCCACAAACCCAGCCCTTTGAAGGATTTAATTTGCTAATATTTTGTTGAGGAATTTGGCCTCTAATACTCACAAATGACGTTGATCTGTTTCTTTCTCTTTTCTTGTAATGTCTTTATTTATTTATTTTTACACATACATATATTTTTATTGTGGTAAAATGTACATAAAATATAGCACTATAACCATTTCTAGGTGTTCTTGCAATGTCTTTTTTAAAAAAAAATTATTATTCTAATTTGTTATACATGTTTGCAGAGTACTTTTCATTTCATATTACATATAAAGAGCACAATTTTTCAAGTTGCTGGTTTTATATAAAGTATTTTTACAACAATTGTGTCTTCAAACATGTATTTAGGGTAATGATGGATAACTCATTCTACCATTATTCCCATCCCCTTGCCCATCCCCCCATCTTTGTTCTTGTAATATTTTTATACAGTTTTAGTATTAAGGTAATTCTGGCTTCAGAGAATGAATTAGGAAGTGTTCCCTCAGCTGCTACTTTCTGGAAGAGATTATAAACAATGAACATAATTTATTTCTTAAATATTCAGTAAAATCATCAGTGAAACCACAAGAGACTGGTGCTTTCCTTTGGAAGGATATTAATTATTGATTTTATTTCTTTCATAAATAATCCTACTTGGATGATCTATTTATCTCATTTTTGAGTTTTGGTAGTCCATGTCTGTCAAAGAGTTTGTCCATTTCATCTAAGTTATCAAATTTGTGGTTACAGAATTTTTCATAATATTCCTTTATTTGGATGTTCATGGTATCAGTAGTGATGAATCCTCTTTTCTTTCTAATATTGATAGCTTACATCCTCTTTTTTTCTCGGTTCACTTGGCTAGAACTTTCTCAATTTTATTGATCTTTTCAAAGAAACAGTGCTTGGTTTTGTTGATTTCTGTTTTCCTTCTTCCAATTTTACTGATTTGTGTTCTGATTGTTCTTTTATTATGTTTTGGGTTTAAATTTGTCTTCTTTCCCTAAATTTTTAAGATGGAAACTTAAATTACTGAATTTCAGATCTTTCTTTTTTCCCCAATATATGTATTAGAAATATATAAATATAATATAATGTATAATCTATCTATCTATCTATCTATCTATCTATCTATCTATCTATCTATCTCTCCAGTGCTATGAATTTCCCTCTAAGCTCTGCTTTTGCTGCATCCCACAAACTTTGATAAGTTGTATTTTCATTTTAATTGAGTTCAAAATATTTTTATACTCTTGAAATTTCTTCTTTGACTCAAGGGTTATTTAGAAGTGTGTCATTTAGTCTCCAAATATTCTGGAACTTTCCATCTATCTTACTGTTATTGATTTCTGTTTGAACTGTATTGTGATCTGAGAGCAGACATTGTATTATTTCTATTCTTTTAACCTTAGTAAGGTGTGTTTTATGACTCAGAATATATTATATCTTGATGAATATTCCTTGTCAACTTGAGAAAAATGTGTGTACTGCTGCTGGATGAAGTAGTTGGTAGATGTCAATGATACCTAGTGATTGATGGTGCTGTTGAGTTGAACTATGTCCTTATGGATTTTCTGCCTACTTGATCTATCAATTCCTGAAAGAGGGGTGTTGAAGACTTCAAGCAGAAAAGTGGATTTTTCTATTTCTCCTGGCAGTTCTACTGTTTTTTTTTTTTTTTTTTTTTAATACTTATTTATTTGTTTTAGTTGTACACAATGTATTGCGTTCTTTACGTGGTGCTGAGGCTTGAACCCGGGCCGCACACATGCTAGGCGAGTGCGCTACCGCTGAGCCACCATCCCAGCCCCAGTTCTACTGTTTTTGTCTCACAAATTTTGATGCTTTGTTGTTAGATGTGCATGTGTGTGTGTGTGTGTGTGTGTGTGTGTGACATATGTCTATGTCTTTGGTTTTAATTGAGCATTTTATATGATTCCATTTTCTCTCCATTATCATATCAATCATACTTCCCTTTAAAAAAATTCATTGTTTTCTCTAGAGTTTGAAATATGCATTTATGACTAGTCTAAGTACATTCTTGAAAGACAGTTTATAGCAGATTATTCCTAATTCTTCCATTTTGTCTCTTATTATATTTCTTTCATTCATTTCACTTAC
Source organism: Tamias sibiricus (assembly GCA_025594165.1). Classification (NCBI taxonomy): domain Eukaryota; kingdom Metazoa; phylum Chordata; class Mammalia; order Rodentia; family Sciuridae; genus Tamias; species Tamias sibiricus. Next base: position 32,188,883 of record CM046658.1, read on the forward strand.
CCATATACTATAACCACCTAATGCCTAATAACTGCTATTACTTTGGACAAATAGTTATCTATTAGATCAACTAAGAATAAGAAAAAAATTTTTTTATTTTAATTTTTTCCTTTTCTAGTACTCTTTTCCTGTATAAGTTCAAACTTTTGACCCACATATTTTTTTTCTCTTTCTGGAGAACTTTCCTAAACATTTCTTACAGATGCATGTACTAGTGAAGAGTGCTTTGAAATTTTGTTTGCTTGAGAAAGTCTTTAATTCTTCTTATTTTTGAAGGATAATTTCACTAGATATAGAATTCTAGATTGGTGGTCTTTTTCTTTGAATGTTTAAGTATTTTCTTCCACTGTTTCCAAGCTTGCATGGTTTCTGATGAGAAGTCCAATTTAAATTTTTATTCTTGTTTCTCCATAGGTAAAGCTTTTTCCCTTTTTCTTTGCTGCTTTCAAAATTTTGTCTTTGTTTTTGGTTTTCTGCAATTTGAATGTGATATGTCTAGGGATATTTTTTTCCTTTTCTTTCTTTCTTTCTTTTTTTTTTTTTTTTTTTTTTGTATTCATATGCTTAGTGTTCTCTGAGCTTCCAGGATTTGTGTTTTGTGTTTTGGTGTCTATAATTAATGATGGACAATCCTGGCCACTACTACTTCAAATATTTCTTCTGCTCTGTTCCCTCTTTCTTCTCCTCCAGGTATTCAAATTACATGTATGTTACAAACTTTCAAAATTGTCACATGGTTCTTAGATATTCTGTTCTATTTTTTAAATTATTTTTTCTCTTTGCATTTCAATTGGAGAATGTCCATTGACATATTTTCAATCTCAGAGATTCATTTCATAGCCATGTCGAATTTGTAAATATGCCCATGAAAGACTCGCTTCATTTCTGTTATAATTTTTCCTAACATTTTGCTTTCATTTCCCTGCTTATATTACTGGTTTGTTCTTTATGTTATTTACTTTTTCCATTAATTTTTTTTTTTTGTAGACGGATACAATACCTTTATTTTACTTATTATGTGGTGCTGAGGATTGAACCCATTGCCTTATGCATTCGAGGTAAGCACTCTACCACTGAGCTATAACTCCATAACTCCAGCCCTTATTTTTTCCATTTTGTCTGAGAATTCTAAAATTTTTGCTGTATCTGAATTCTAATGATCATTCTGTGATGATTGCTGTCTTTTCAGATAATGTTGCAAAAGTATAATATAGAATGCCCCTGAATTAAATCTTTTGTACCCCCCAAATATATATATATATATATATATATATATATATATATATATATAAAACACTGTAATTTTGTGTTGAAAGTAAGACACAATGTATCGTATCAAGTAACAGGAGGTGAGGCAGATAGGACTTTAGTGTGAGGTTTTGTGTTCATTTGGTGCGTGTGTGTGTGTGTGTTATTGTTTGTTGTTGTGTTATTGTGTGTGTGTCTTATTGTTTGTTGTTGTATTGCTGGGGATCAGTCCCAGGGCCTTGAGCTTGCTAGGCAAGTGCTCCACCACTGAACTACACCCCCAGCCCTGTTCAGCACTTTTATTGTTGTTTTAACTATGGGAATTCTATCTTTACATGTCAGAGATAAAAATGCAAGTCTTTAATAATTTTTTTCTTTTTAATGAATTGAAAAACTCAGTCTTTTATAAATCTTTTTTAAATATTTATTTATTTGCTTTAGTTGTACACAATGCGTTTATTTTTATGTGGTGCTGAGGATCGAACCTGGGCCGTGCACATGCTAGGCGAGTGCTCTACCACTGAGCCACAACACCAGCCCCCTTTTATAAATCTTAAAAAAATTTTTCCTCCCTCATTTGGAAATCTAGTTTATCTAGGTATAAAATTCAAGATTATTAGCTATTTTCATTCAGCACTTTGAAACTAGACTTTGCTGCCTTCTTGCCATTGATTGGTTGTTGTTGAAAATTTTGTCCTCACTCTGCTATCACTCCTTTGCCAATTATCTGTCTTTTCTTCTGGTGGCTTTAACTTTTATTTTTTTCCCTTTATACTTTACAGGCTTTCTATGATACGACTCTAGGCATATAAATATCTTCATTTAATCTATTTTTGATATAATGAATCATACATTTTCTAATTCTAAAAATTTTCAGTTCTGATAGTTTCAATGTTGCATTTCTATCATTATTTTCATTCTTCTTTTCTGAAGTTTTATTAAACTAATATCAGTTCCTCAATCTATTTTCAATGTCTCTAAACTGTTCTTTTTTTTTTTTTTTTTGGTGTTGGGGATTGAATCCAAGGCTTTGTGCACATGAGGCAAGCACTCTACCAACTAAGCTATATTCCCAGCCCTCTAATCTGTTCTATTACACTTTCAAATGTATTTATTCTCTTGTAGGACAGTTCTTCATCATCTTTTTTCTTGTTTCTCTCTTTTCTCCCTCCCCCATTTTAGAGTTTATGCCATTATGCTGCTTTTGTTAATGAGAAAGTTTTTCTCTTGAGCCCAAATCCTCCTCTAGTCCTGGTATGTCATCTGATGAGATCCATTTAAATATATCTCAAAAAATTCCTTGAAGTTGGAGATGACAACTTCTCTCTCTTTTTAGATTAAACACCACAAAGAAAGATCATTATAAAAGTAAACAGGTTACAATGCATATGGTCATTCACCACGTAATGACCTCTTTCAATAAAGTAATACGAAGTTAGAAAACAGATCAATATCTAAATTTTAATCGATACTTATAGAACTGTTCTTTGGAAACCGGGTGTTGAACATGAATTGAGATTCTTGTATAAGCAGAGGGCAGGGAATGAGTTTCCCGGTTAATTGCCTCCCTGTTTATCAAGTGTACCTTGTTTAAATAAAACCACAGATATAAAACCCTTCACTTTTATGATCCCTATCTGAAAGGTGACTATTGGCATCTTACAAAAAGATTTAATATAAGTAGATTGGAAACTCCCCTTGGGTATGTAAATTAGCCCTATATGACTCATCTAAGTTTCATTCACTTATTAAACAATACTTTATTATGTGTTTACTTTGTGTTAATGCACTTCCAAGTTCAGAGGCTATACTGTGGATTAAGACATGATTCCTACTTTGAAGGAGTTTATAGACTAGTGGGGGAACACAGATAAAAAAGAAGTATGCAAGGTGAAAGTACTAAAAGGGGGTATGGGAAAGGACATGAACCATAGTATGAGTGTAAAGAATGTCTTCTCTGAGAAAGACACATCTGGGCTGAGGTTTGAAGCTTAAGGAACAATCAAGCAACAGGGACAGTGCAAGGGAGTATTTCCAGCTGAAAAATGGCATATGCAAAAGCCCAAGGGTGAAGTCAGGATGCCACTTAAAGAAGTGAAAGACACGGAGAACTTAACATTCGCATAGGAAAGAGGAGAAAGTTGAGGCTGGAAAGCTATGCTGGGTAAAGTCCTGCAAGGTGCTATAAATAATGTGAAGACTTTTGGGCACTCAGGAGCCACTGAAGAGGTACAAGCAAGAGAGTGACATGAAGAGATTTACTTTTTGACATATTCCTCAGAATGCTATAGATAGTCAAAGTGATAAAACCTTGTTAACTGTGGTGATATGGGATGGGAATGGACCAGTCGGGGAGAAGCAGGAGTCAAGGGTGACTTCCAGATTTTGGGCTTGGGTGACTGGGTGGGTGGTGGGGATGAGCAACATAGGGAGAGGATCAGCTTCCATGAGAATGAGGGTTAGTTCATTTCTTATGATGATGATGACTTATCGGACAGCCCAGTGGAGAACTGAATTTATGGGTTTGGAGCTCAGGAGAATAGTCTGGATTGGAGATAAAGATTTTACAAAGTTGGGCATGGTGGCGCACGCCTGTAATCCCAGCACTTTGGGAGGCTGGGGCAGGAGGGGTTCAAAGCCAGCCTCAGCAATGGCGAGGCACTTAGCAACTCAGACTCTGTCTGTAAATAAAAATACAAAAAAGGGCTGGGGATGTGACCCAGTGGTTGAGAGCCCCTGAGTTCAATCCCTGGTACCACAAAAAAAGAAAAAAAAGAAAAAGATTTTACAACCATTTATTTATATGGAGCTGTAATTCTGTAAAATAGTAGTGGGCTATCTATTAGAACATCTTGGAAGAATCTTTTAGCACCTTTTCTCAGGGTCTGATATCTACTTCAATGCCCCTTAGGAGTCACTTTTCTCTTTTTCTCCTTCAATTTCCAATGTAAAGCCATTATCCTGTAAAGTCACTGTATCTGAGAAGTTCTTGAGCTGTGTTTGGGTGGAGGAAAGTGGTTGAGGTGGTGAGAAGGGATGTGATTTCCAGAGTGGACAGAGAAGAGGAGAGGAGCAAAACCCTGAAGACCCCACTGCTTTCAGATCCCCACATGGCATTTTAGTGGCACTCCAACGATATAAAGTGTGAGTCGGGTGACTACCTGTAGCCCCTCCATAAGGAGACACAGAGGGTCCCACTCTGCGGCTGTGGTTTGGATATGAGCTGTCCTCCAAAAGTTCCCTTGTTAATGCAGGAATATTCAGCGATGAGATGATTAGATTGTGAGAGATGTGACCTAGTCATTTCATTCTAATCTGAATGGACTAACTAGCAGGTGGGGCATGACTGGCAGAGGTGGACCACTGGGGGTGTGTCCTGCAAGGGTTCATCTTCCCTGTGGCCCCTTCCCCTTGCTCTTTCTGCTTCTTGGCTACTGTGAATGGAGCAGCACTCTTCTAGCACTCCCTTCTGCCATGACATTCTGCCCCATCTTGGGCCCAGAGCAGTGGAGTCAGCCTACCATGGACTGAAACTCTTAAAGTGTGAGCCAAAATAAACTTTTCCTCTAAGTTGTTCTTGTCAGGTATTCTGGTCACAGCAATGAAAAGCTGACTAATGCTCCAGCTCTTACAGCCTTTGAGCCAATCCTGACCAGAAGACAGGAGGAATAAGAGGCCTTACTCCACCAGCAAGTGAGTCTGGATCTAGTTTTGTTCCCACTGAATTCAGCTTCAAACATTTGCTGACTCTCTTGTTGCGGTAGATTTCATATGCCAATGGCCCCAACTAATGGCCTCCCTGTATCCAAACCCTTTGTCCAAGTAACTTTGTAAACTCCTTTTAAAACTCTATGCCTGACCACATGACTTGCTATGGCCCAATGTGATGTTTGCAAATGTGGTACAGGCAGAGGATGCAGATTTCTACATCCTGTCCTGTGCTTCTGCCTTCTCGGAACAAGATGTCCAGATTAGCTTTCTCTTGGACACTTGGACCTGAGATGATGCTTGGGTTACCTGATGGAGAGATGTGAAAGACACATAGAAGAAAGTTCCAGGTGAGGCCACCCTATTCATGTGCCCCACCCCCTCCGGCTCACTTCCAATTCAGAGTACATGCATGAATAAACTCAGCTGAGATCAGTCAGCCTGGCCCAGGTTGGCAGAAAAAAAGATTCAAATTAACAAAAAGCCTGGCTGACCCATAGACTTGTGAACAATAATAAGTGCTTTTTTTTTTTTTTTTTTTTAAAGCCACTAAGTTTTGGTATGCTTTGTTACACAGCAAGAGCTAACTGATACAAAATCTGTAGCAAATTGGTGAACTTGTGAAGAGCTCTGCAAAGACTTTTCCTACCTACCACCACACTGGTTCTGTTGGTGTGACCAAGATTTTACTTCTGTTGTTCTTGTCTAGAACTTCATAGTCCTCCTGGGACTAGAGCTGCCCTAGCATCCTATCAGTTTGCTTGAGCTTCTGACTCCCACTAAGTTCTTTTCAGTCTTGCAGTTGCTGGGTTATTTCTTTGGATGAATCACTTGGAACCATCCTACTTCTTCTAGAGCTTTCTTGTCACCCAGGTGTACACAATGGACCTGCATGGGTACAGACCCTGACCTGAAGCCAGCTCATGTTCACCACCTTCCTGAGGACAGGGCACTGACAACTGGATAAAGAATTATTCTCTGCCAGGGTACCACAGATGGGTGGCTTCAACAACAATTTGTGTTTTCACCATCTTGGAGGTCTGAGATCTAAAGCCTCTCTCTTCAGCTAGTAGATAGTCATCATCTCCCTGTCTTTATGTCATCTTCCCCTGTATGTGTGTGTCCTAATTTCCTCTTCTTATGAGGAGGACACTGGCCTGTTAGATTAGACCCCCCCCCCAATGACCTTGTTTTACTCTAAGAACCTCTTTAAAGGTCCATCTCCAAATACAATCACATTTGAACTACTGGGGGTTACAACTTTAATATATAAATTTCGGGGGGACCAAACTCAGCCCCAAATTCCCCATCATCTCACTCCCCAATTCCCCATCATCTCAAATCCAGCTTTCCTGGTCTCTCTCTGACCTGTGTATCTGAGATCCAAGCATGCTGGGCCTCCGAGCCCCCTGAACTGTGACAGTAATGCTCATGGGCACATTGTTCCTTTCATGGAGTCTCTTGGTCGTTGCAATGTTGAGGTGATAGCACCTCGTTTCCTTCTCTTCACGTCATTTGTACTCAGCTTTCATGATTGTTAGCAGTAATATTTTTGGTTAGAGTAGCTGAAGACACAAGTGATACCATTTCTTGCTGAAATGCAAAGGCATTCAGAGAGTGCTGTGACCTTCCAGGACCAAGCTCATGGAGGGACTTCCTGGGGAATACCTGGTCCTGGATGCAGGAGCTGCTTTTCCCACATCGAGCCCATAGAAAGCCAGGACCCAGGTGCTCTGTGCTTGGAGGTGGTGCTGCGGCAGGAGCAGTGTTTCTATTGGTCCCCAAGGAACCACAGGGTCCTCAGATGAGAGGAAGCCAAGGCCAGGAAGCAGCCCGGCATCACGGAAAGGGCTTCCGAATGCAGCAGAAGTAGGGCGGATCCTGACTCCTCCGGTTGCGAGCGATAATCTTGGGCAAAGCATTCAACCTCTCTGGAGCCCAGTTTCCTTATCTGTAAAACAGGGGGAGTGCCCCTACCTCACAGGGCTGTTTTAAGGGCCAGCAGTGTCTTGCTGTGTGCCTGGACTGTGGCAGGGACCCTGTCTTGTGCCGGCTGAATGGGGAATGGCCCCAAGCTGGGAAGACAGGAAGGGCCCCTTGGAAACTCTTGGGGGATACTGACATCTCATGGAGTGGTTGAATAACGCCAGTCTGAAAGACGACTCAGAATTTTCTTTTCCTTTAAGCTAACCCCTACGTGTGTATCCTTGTGTGTGTGTGTGCACACACATGGAGACTCAAGGTGCACGTGAGGAAGCACCACCAGGCTGGGGACACACACACGTGTGCATACAGAACACACCCGTCCACGCACAGAGTGACTCCTATGGCCACGGGCTGTCCCTTCATTGCAGGTACATACACATACACAAGTGCACACACCACACAAATATACACCCTCCCAGTCCTGGCTCACAGCGACTGTCTCCCTCCCCAAAACAAGACTCTGGATTCACCACAATATGGTCCCCAGTCACTGTCCTTTTTCCCCCTCCATGTATCTAAAATTAAATACCAAGAGCGGGAAAACCCAAGCCAAGAATAGGAAGCCACACATACAGATTGCAATCACCACACAATGTTGCTGGTTGAAAGAAATGGATGTTGAGCATTGAATGTTAAAAATTGTGTCGAATTAGATAAGAAAATCCCGTGTAGACTTTGTTAATGATTCATAATCAGCTAATAAGCTCATCTTGAGGAGAATAATGATCCACGGACCTGTTGGCTCGTTTATCACTGTGTTTTACAACATTGGCAAAGAAACTAATTAAATCCCCGCATCATTACAGAGAATCCCTTTTAATAGAGATACAATGATGCACTAGAGGCTACAGATTACACTGCAAATTGTACCAGGAGATTTTGGACAGCGGGTTTTAATTAACATGTGAGCCAGAAGCAGCTCGTTTAAATAATAACCAGCGCTGGAACCATCTGTAAGTTGGAGCCAGGCGGTAGGAGGAGGTGGGGACTGAGGCCTAGGAGGCGAGGAGGGCGTTGGCTGGGGCTGGGAAGTGCTTCAGAGTTGGGGCTCCCAGGGAAACAGGAGGAACTGAGGCAGGCCCCAACTCCAGAAGGGGAGGGGGCATCAGGAGCTGGGGCATGTCAGGATCAAGAATCAGAGCAGGTGAAGTGACACAGCTGTCACCGGGGAAGCTGGGAGCCCGGTCCACGTTGATGATGGTGGCAAAGCCAGGTGAACTCTGATAAGCGCCCCGGGTTTCTATTTGGAAAGACAACACCGAGAAAGACTACGCTGTGGGTGAACACCCCCCACGGGCCCCCGTCTGGAGTGGACTCCGTCTCTGGCAGGTAGGCTGCTTCAGTGAGTTGCTGGGACCTGCTGTAGGGCAGGACGGGGGGGGGGGGGGGTGACCCGAGACAGAGCCAGCACACTAACGTCTGCATGGGAGCAGGGACGCCTTAAGTGCCAGGGTCACTGAGCCTTTGGCAACTGGAGACTTCCATGATCATCTGTGGTCTGGTTTTCAAAGGGAAACTTTGGCCCATTGTCCAGCAAACAGACAGAAGGGTGCGTGGGCCAGCAGGCAGGTGACTGGAGAATGAACAGAGGACCGCTGGCCACGGGGGACGTGTGCATCCTTGGAAAGGAGTCCTTGGCACACATAGGGCAAACTTTGTGCCTTGAAGGCAAACGCTCATCCCCGTGCTTCTGCAAGGCTGAACTTCCTAAGGACACAGGCCTGTCTGGGGACCCCTGGGGTCACACAGCAACTGCTCTGCCTTAGCTTGAGCCGCCTGTCATTAATTTTCCCTGGCAGTCTCAGAGTCTGGGCACTTATCTGTTCCCTCTTCAGGAGCCAGGCTTTGCTTCCCTGGCTGAGGCTCAACGCTGAGGTGGCCGGTGCCACAGGCGGCATCACGGCCTTCAAAGAGGCTTTTCTGACAGTTGTGGGGAAGATCAAGTGTGTGCGCAGGCAAGAGGTGGGAAGGAGTTCTCTCCAAGTTCACATCCCTCTCTCAGAGAAAATGAGCTGAAGGCTCCTTCTACTGCAGCTTGTGTATTATTATTTTTTAAAGATCAGCAGCAAAATGATTCATAAAACCTTGGAAACGGATTTAGTGTAAAGCCTCAAAGAACAATAGCTCATTGTGCACTGAGACTCCCACCTGATGTTCTGCCAAAGGCGTGATACAAGCTCTTTCGAGATGGAGCTGCACCCAACAGTCACTTCCCAGCCTGCACTCTTCCTGGGCTCCCATGGCAACACCAGGGGATCAGCCCCGCATTCTGCTAGCATCACCGGGTGGTACCCACCCCTGTGCCTGGCCTCAGGACCACCCCAGGGATGGGATGCTATTTGTATGTTGGAGGTATCACCAATATCATGCACCAGGCTTCCCAAGGCAAACTCACCTCCGCCGTACACGCACACACGTGGACACTCACGGCACACGCGTGTTAATCCCCCGCATCATCTCTTCACCCTTGATGCTAAGACTTCTGAGCCACTGGGTCCCCCTCCTCCTCTTTTAACCCCAATGGATTCAGTGGTCCCATGTCCCACAACCTTCCCCTCTTCTCCGTCTCCTTAGTTGGGATCTTACCCTATGGTTATGGAATGATAGCAGTCAGATTGGGAGGAAGTCAGATGCTGTGTAGTTCAACCTCCCCACATCAGACATGAGGAGGTGGGGGTGCACTAAGAGAAGGACTTGTTATCATGCATGTCACAGCGGAGGCAGGACCAAGTGCAGGTAGGCATGTCCCACTGTGCAAAGAAGTAGTTAGTCTCTTGTCACCCTGTCAGCTGCTTCCTTGGGACTCTCAGTGAAACCAGCACAATTGTTTCCTACCTGGTGTCTGCTTCCTGTCCAACTTCCTCTGGCTCCTGCTATGATCCTGTCACCTGTCTGCTCTGAAGCTCTCAGAAACTCTGACATCACCTGTATAGTGAGTCAGGTCAGAGGACTTCAGCTCTGAGAGGGACTTTTGAGGTTAGAGGGTCCAACCTGCTCATTTTAATAGAGGAGGAGGCTCTAGGAAGTTGAGGGAGTGAATGGGTCCAGTAGTCCCAATCTTGGGGAGACTGATAAAATGCTTGTCCAAGAAACAGGCTTTGTGACATAATAACAAAAGCTGCTCCTGGCTTGCCGAGTAGAGGCAGGGCAGGTGGCTGCGATCTAGGGTGGACCCACGCTGGACCCGATCCCCGTGCAGCAGCAGGAGGCAGACCATGCCTTTGTTGGGGTGCCTGCAGGTGAGCACCCCCTTTGTTCCCTCTAGCAGTGCCCAGGGCTGACCGAAATAATAGACAGCCTGGTCTCCACTGTGCAGTGCAGGCTGGAAGTTGGTGGCAGTTGGGACTCTGAAGTCAGCCAGAACTGGGTTCCAGTCCCAACCCCACCCTTCCTTCAGCCCAGCAAACCCGCTGTCATCAGTGCCGTGCTGCAGCTGGCTTATGAGGCCTGCTTGTTATATTTGAGGCATTTTGTAAACCAGTCATTAAACAGCCATTATTAAAGATTCACTTATATAAACTTATAATTAACTAAACCATGTTTATAACAAAGCTAATCAACACAAAGAACCACATCATTTCCTAATTATTTTATTACCTGTACTTTGGAGATAGCACTCGGAGGCTGTTCCTGTGTATTATATACCATATAATGTTATAATATGTGGTACCCCTTAGTTGTTTTCCATGCTGCATGCAGGGACAGCACCTCAGTAGCATGACATCAACCAAGGTGGAAATATTTACACTATGGAAATCAGCAAACTCTTCAAATCTAGGCAAACTTTTTCTTTTCTTTTTTTTTTTTTTTTGAGAGCCTATGTTTAGCATTTCCTGACATGCCCTTGTTTTTGTGTGTGTGTGTATATATATATACATATATATAGATAGATAGATAGATATAGATATATATATATATATAATTTTTTTTTTTGTTTGTTTGTTTTTGCATTTCCATGAGGAAGGGATTTTTATTTTGCAGAGAAGGAAACTGAGCCTTAGAGTGTAAGGTGACATCTCCAAGTCTCACAATTGGTGGGTCTGACAGCCAGGAACTAAACTTGCTCATGTCTTATAGTTCCAAGACCAGTGTTTTTTGTTTTGTTTTGTTTCGTTTCCCCCTTCTAATTTAAATTTTACCTTTAGCGGTGTGTGGTTGCAATGCTGTTCCCCTCCAGCCTCAGCAGCTGGGAGGTCTTCACTGGTGCCTGTGATGCAGGAACTGTGCTGTGGCTGCAGCTGTGGCCCACAGGTGGTTGCAGGCCTAAGGGTGGCTTTGTGGATAGACTGTCTAGGAAGCCGTGTGCACCGTGAGAGGGGCACCTGGTTTCCAGGGAAGAAAGACCTGGAGTGAAAGCCCCGCTGCCTGCTGCATATGCTTCAGCTGCATACGCTTCAGCAACCGCCCAGAGCCTAGGGTTTCTCATCTCTGCGGTAGAGACAATCACACCGCACGTGGTTGGTTTGAGAATTGGGTGAGTGAATGTTCCCAAAGCACGTGGCACAGGGTTGCTCAGAATGCATGTAGTACTGTCTGTTTCCTTCCTCCCTTCCTCTCTCCTGCTCTCCTCTTCCTTACAGTGAGAATTTTCTACTGTCACCCAGGCTAATAGCCTGGCTGCCAGATGTGGCACAGGCTCTTCCTTCTGGAGATGGCGTCTTTGGTTTCTGTGCGGACTCCTTGGTCCACATTCTTTTCTGCGCTGGGGCAACTTGGAGCTTTCTGCAAGTTGGTGGGATTCTGTGGCACCACAGTGGGCTTCAGAGGCTTCCAAACATCTGAAGATGGGAGAGAAGCCCCAGGAAGCTGAAGTTGGGGGCCAAATGCACCACAACACCCTGTGCACCCTCATCCTTCTCCTGCCCCACTGTCCATGGTACAGAGACCATGGGTGCACTGCTCTGGTCTGACTCCATCCCGCGTCCCTACTGTGCTGCCACCACTACTGAAGCTACAATGTCCAGTGCATCAGACATGGCCGCTCTGGGGTTTCTGCCATATCCAGGTTGGCCACTGGGGACCCACTCTTGCCATGATGAGGCGGAGACCTCTTCTCCTGCCTCCCCTCCCCTCCAGTTTTCCAACCCTAACCCTGCCCAACCCCACATCGGCCTCTGCCCTCAACCCTGGGAGGCAGAGCTGACTCCCCACCTCTCCTCCAGGCCACCCTGAGCACAGTGCTCTGCATCCAGCGCCCGGGCTTCCTGTCGACGCGGCTCTGCCCTCGCCTCCACTGGGTCTCAGCTCCAGTCTCACTCTTCCTCCCCCTCTCTCTCCCGGCTAGTTCTTCTTGGATTATGAACATGCTGAATCTTTGTCACCTAAAGATAAAATTTCCCTCCCTCGACCCAATGATTATTTATCCTCGCTGCCTCTTCCCTGTCCTTTCTGGGCGAGGTGCTTGGGAGGGTGGGTACGCTCTCCTCTTCCTTATCCCCCCCTTTTTTTTTCTCTTCCCACCACATTCCAATTTCCACTCCTACAGAAACCAATCTCATTAAGGTTTCCATGTTGCTGCATCTGCATCCCATGGTGATTTTTCAGGCTTCCAGGGCCTTTCCAGGACTTCTTGGAGCCATTTGACATCTGACCACTCTCCCCTGCAGTGATGTCCTGTCTTTCTGACGAGTCCTTCTCGGGCTCCTCTGCTTCAGCCCTTCCTGCCTCTTCATTGTTGGCAGTCCCTAAGGTTCTGCCTCCACCCTCCTCTCTTCACACCATAAATGCTCCTCCTGAGCACTCACATCTGTCACACTTCTCCTGTGACTTCTGTCCCCACTGGTGCTCTGTTGACACCTGGGTCCAGGTTTCCCTCCTGAGCTTCAGGTCTGTTGATGCAACCATCCCACTGTGGTCCTCCTGGAAGCTCGCAGCAGCAATGGGTCTGGAAAGTTGGCATTTTCTCCTTGACCCTCCATGTCCTTCTGTATCCTGCTAGTGCCCACGTCCCCTCAGGTGCTCACGGAGGAAACCTGGATGTGATCCCAGGATTCATTTTCTTTCCTTGCCCAATAGCTCATGCAGTTCTCTCTCTTTGCAAATCCTCCAAATTTATCTACTTCTATCCATGTCTACTGCTGTCCCTTTTTGCCCCCAGTTTATCATCTGGAGAAATTCAGTGGTCTCCCAACTGACCTCAACACCAACCTTCAACCTTCCTTACCATCGCCCACTTAAATGCTGTGTGAAATCCTTCAGTGACTCTTCCACGGCTCCAGACTCCTTATCATGGAATGCAAGTCCCATACAACCTCACCCCTACACACCTTCCCACTCTTATTTCTTGTTCCTAACCCTCTCAGACCTTGGGTTCTAATCAGGCTGGAAAACGTGCCCCCCTTTGAATACTGCATGGTCACCCTTCCCCTAAATGTAAGTTCAATGCAGATGAGGACCTGGGGCTCTTCTGTTCCGCGTTGTATTTTCAACCTCTAGAACAGTGCCTTGTAAAGAGAGCCATGAGTCAACATTGGTTGAATAAATGAATAAGGAGTGCCTTCCTGACTTTTCTTCTGGAGATTCCTCCTCACTCACTCACAAAGCTCAGAGCTTCCCCTCCTCCAGAGCCCTCCCTGACCACGTGGGTCTGGGTCAGTGGTCCTCTCCTCCCATAGCACCCTCATAAGCACATCATATGGTTTGCTTCTTTTCTTCAGAACTGTGTCTAGATATGCTCACGGCCAAGTGCAAAACTCAGCACCAGGAGGACCAATAAATATTTGTTGAAGCCGGGCGCGGTGGCACACGCCTGTAATCCCAGCACTTTGGGAGGCTGAGGCAGGAGGATCGCGAGTTCAAAGCCAGCCTCAGCAATGGCGAGGCACTTAGCAACTCAGTGAGACCCTGTCTCTAAATAAAATACAAAAAAGGGCTGGGGATGTGACCCAGTGGTAGAGTGCCCCTGAGTTCAATCCCTGGTACCTGTTGAGTGAATGAAGTACTGGATGGGGTGACCCGTTCCGAGCCCACTTCTCTTTGAGTCTCCTCTTCTCAGCAGCCATAGTCTCCAGCTCAGACTTCCTCCCTAATGTTTCTAATATGGTCCTTCGTGGTTCCATCATCTCTACAGGGACTTTCAGGGTCAATAGGGCTTGAGAATTCTGACTTGAGGCAACTAAAGACACCATTGTCCAAAGGTTCCTCTTCCTTGGTGAGCTTGGTGAGTTCCTGAGACTTGGTCAACAGAGTTGGGTCTTTCTGGTTTCTAAAGGGCAAAAATCACACTGGAGACAACCAAGAGATTTATTCACCAGCCTTTATGGGTGGTGGGAGGTAGAAGAAGTACGGGGAGAGAGGAGTCAGGGAGAGGGAAGTGTGCAAGCTCTGGTGGGAGAGAGGAGTCAGGGAGATGGGAGTATGTGAGCTCTGGATGGAGGGTGGGTGCCTGGTCGTGCTGGCTGTGGTCTCTGGAACTGTTGGCTGGGGCAGCTGCCATCGGGCTGGAGGCTGGAGTTGTTGGGTGGAGCAGCTGCTGTCGGGCTGGAGACGGTGAGTCTGGAGCTGTTGCAGCGGCTGCTTCCTCTCCGCAGGGCCAAGCTGTTGTGTCTGAGCTCTGGGCAGGCAGAGACTTAAGTAGGGATTTCTGGTGGGGAGTGTGCCTGAGTGACCTTTAACGCTATTGGCTCTTTTCCCAGTAAACAGGGCGACCTTTAAGCCAATTGGCTCCTGCCCGGGGAATAGAGCAACCTTTAAGCTGATTGGCTCCTGCCTGGGGAAAATGAAACCAGGTTGCTCCTAATGGAAATTTCCATGGGGGAGGTGGCCTGTCAGCCCAAGCCTATCTATCAGTTTCTGCCTGAGAGAGTCCAATATAGGTCCCCATGTCCCACAGCTTTAGGCATAAAACAAAAAGGGGGGGGCTTTGTCAAAGTGAGCCCACTCCTTCAAGCTGGGATTTAGAAGTACTTTTGTTCTAACAGGGACACCAGTATTGGCCATGGAGACTGAGGTGGGAGCTCTGCCATACCTTGGAGGAAGGCTGTGACTTGGGGGCACAAAGGAGTCACCCTGAGAACGCCTGATGTTGATGAGGTAGCACAACTGAGTCGGAGCCCTGTCTGCCCTGGGAAAGAAAAGAGCACTTATGGCCTCCCTTCCCCAGTCAAGGTGGTCTGTGGGGTGAGAGGTCTGAACTCTGGAGAAGGCCCCTCTTGTTAGTTCTTGAAATGGTCTGAGGTGGGTCTTACAATCCCACCAGGCTCTCCCATATCCTTCTTTTTGTTGCTCCTGGAACCTTCCCTTCATCCTCAACAGGCTCTTACTCTTCCACTTTCCTTGATTTTTTTCCTCCTCCTCTTCCCCTAGACTGCCAGCTTGAGCCCATGGTCCAAGCATCCTCTGCCCTTGAGGACCTGCAGTTCCTTCCTAATCCTGAGCTCCAGGAGAACCTACCTCTGAGAAACCATTCAGCCACAGCCTTGCCCATTGAGTCACCTGAAGATAGTTACTGGGAGGTTCAGGTTGGGGCTCTCTCCACTCCTCTTGTTCTAAGTGACCCCTGGTTATAAGTCCTAGTGTGACTGCTCCAAACCTTTTCTGTGTTCTTCCGGGCAGTGGGCTGACACAAGTGAGGTCTCCTAGACTCAGAGAACAAAATAACGAAAGACTGAAGCTCTTAGTTTCCTTCATTTCCATGTCCCCAATGCTAGGCATCTTGATGGTTCCCCCTCACTACTGGAGGCCATGTCCCCCTCTTGTTCTGAGGCCTGTCCCTCCTCCTCTATTTGCTATTCTATTCTCACCCCACTCCTGGTACCTCTGAGACCTTACTCCATCAGTCACCTCCTCTTTCTTGCATTTCCCTTCTTTCCTTTCTGGTTGACATCTTTCTAGAGACTTATCAACGTGCTCGGGTCCTCCTGACCCCCTTGAGTGACTGCTCTCTCTCTCTCTCCATCACTCACTTGTCATTTCTGCCACTTCCTCACCACCCACTCCTTCCTTAATCCTTGTGCAATCTGGCTTCCACCCCCTCTTCTCTATGGAAACTGTTCTTCGAATTTCTCTAGCAGCATCCTCATTGCTAGATTGAATGTGTTCATGGCCCATAGGAAGCACCAAGGAAAGTTAGACTTCCCTCCCAAGCTGGCCAGAGTGCTAGGGAAAGCCAGGGTGGATAGGAGTGAGTACCCAGTGGCAGATTCACTCACAGGTAGGTTGGTCTTCAAATAGCTGTCCCTTGTGCCTTAGGCCCTGGTGATCGTTGTAGGATCCCATTGGGTTAACAACACATGTCCTCTCTCAGTAGCATCCCAGATCCCACATGCCATCCCAGTGGTTCACTTTTCTCCAGGGTAAACATCCCCCAAACTTGCACCTGTTACAAGACAAGCCTCAGGTTCTTCTCCATTTTCTGCTGGAGGAAGATTTGATTGATCAACCAAGCTGATCTCTGCTTTACTTGTGAAGAACTGATCAACAGTGACTTCCCCTTCTGAAAAGAATGAGGTGATCTTAAGCCATTTGACACACTGATTCTGATCAGAACCATATTTTGGTAGGCCCGGTAAGTATGAGGCCTTGGTACAGAAATATGATTTCTGCTGTGAATTTTATGTGATTGATTACATTTCTTCAAGACAGTTCAATGAATTTAGGTGCTCTGTTCCTTTATTTACCTACCTGGTGAGATGTTACCATGTTTATACTATTTGAGGCCCATTTTATCCTTGGTGGGTATTTGATAAATGCCAAATGAATTGATAAGTGTATGAATGAGTGAATAAATATCGCAAAGATCAGGATCTTTTTGGTAAGTTTATCATAAGCCTATTCTCCTTTGCTAATGCTAAGATTATCTGGTTAACATTGACCTTAGCCATAGCTCCATCTTTGGCTACATCACACTGGCAGATGTGTCCTCGATGCACAAAAAGTTTAACTGAATCCAAGGGCCCATGGGTGCTCTCTATTCTAATGACTGGAGCAGTCCCCACTTTGTGGACTATGTCCCCCTGGCTGGACCATGCCCTCCATCCCTGCTCTACGAGCTTCAGCCGCGAGCTGGGATGCAGATCTGCAGAGACGGGTCTCACCTGGACATTCCTCAGTACTTCCGTCCACCAGAGAGAGTCCTGAGGGAAGTCACAGTGCAGGCTGGAGCGTTGGGCTGGTGCCCATTTGGAGTGACCAGCTTCCTGTGGAATCCCACAACCTCCCTCCCATTGATTTGTCCAGGATCTTTATTGTCTTCTCAAATGTAATTAAAGAGTCCTCTGATGGTGCCAATTAAAGACTCGGAGGGATGGGAGCGGGCGCTCACGGCGTCACATGGTGCGGCGCGGCGGAGCTGTAAACATCCATTAGCCATTACAGTTCTCATTAGTCCTTGAAAAACAACTCATTAGTGTCCATAGAACTGACAGGTAAATACAGCTAATGGGCTAAATCTATCAATAAATTCATTGTGTGCAAAATCAGGGTTTCTGTCATTGTGCTGCTTGCGGTGACTAATCAGAAGGTTAAATACTCCTGCTGCAAAAATATATATAAGTTGCAAAGCACTTAGCCTGATAGACTGTGAAGAAATGGCATGTGAGAAACTAATGAAGACATCAAAGGCTTTATTTATACGTAGGGTGGGTTCATTTCAAGTTCAGGTTGCTATGAACTGTCACAGCTGTTTAGCTGAGACTAAATTTTAGAAAGCATATTGATTTGTTTTAATTTAAACGGGGCAGTTTACAAAAGCAGCTTGAATCTGAAGTTATTTCAGAAATGATTGCTCGTGTGTGATGGGGGGACGGCTGGGTGTGCTTCTCCAGCCACCCTGTGGAACGTCCCCAGGGAGGCTGCTCCTCCCACGGCTGTCCCAGCAGTGTGGGAGGGCAGAGTGAGTGGGACATGCTGTTGGGGTTCATCTAGCTCCAGCTCCTCATGGTGCAGAGCAGGATATCCATGTTTGATTTGACATGTCATTTGGTGCATTGGTGGCAGAGCCCAGGTCCCTTAGATCATTGCTTCGCCTTTCTGTCTGACACTGTATTTTCTCTCTAGAGAAACCACAGTGCTCTTGGTACAGATGACAGTGGACTCCTTGGGTATTATCTTCACCACAGCTACAGTTACTTTAATCCAGAAGGTCACCATTTCCTATTCTCTGGATTCAGCTCAGCCTCTGTCCTTGGACTTTGCGTGTTAGGGAGCTGTGAAAGCTCAGCTGCTTCCTTTTAGCCAAGAAACTTCCATCTCCAGTGAACGGCTTTCCATGCCTTTGCTGAAATGCTCCCCTTTGACCTTGTTAGATGTAAGGAAGGACTTCCTTATCTCAAAAGGATACAACATTAGGAGAGAGGTTACAAACTGGTGGCAGGCGAGTTATGTCTGACCTCTCTGCCCCAATTTGAATTTGTAATCAGAATAAAACTGGGAGATTTTACATAAACATTGTCTTTCCAGCTTCTTTGGGGAAATCTGAAGATCAGGCTGTGTTGCTTGCCGGCCTGGTTGCTAGGGGAGGCCCCCTTTGACTGGGGCCTGCACTTTTCCCAGCACCCTGCATCCTTATCTCTCAGAACAGAACAGTGCCCCCTTTGATGACCACAGAGGATGACACCATATGCCATGCGTGACTTCTGAACATCCTTGGTTGCTGTGCCACCATCTCCCAGTCTAACTTCAGGCAGGCACAGCAGTTGGCTCCTGGGCCTCATCTGCTCCAGCTGTAGGGGCCGAGGACAGCAATGCCTGCAGAGCAGGCCTGGCGTCCCTGTAGGACTTCTGAAGTGTGGGTCCCCAAATCCAAGAAGAGCTTTGAGACGTTGAGCAGTCATGGAAATGCCAAGGTCCCCTCCAGCCTTCTCACCTGTCTCCCTGCGGCAGTTTTATCCTCCCTGGTTCTTGCTTCCCACAGCTTCTCCTCAGGAAGCACACCTGCAGCTCTCCAGCAGAGGAGACTTGGATATCCTCCTTCCCTTCCAGAACGAAGGCCACAACACTTACAGTGCTGTGCGAGGCTCCTCCTTCACTGGTGCACTTCCCTGTTCTCTTCACTCTACTCCAGCTTGTCTCTTGGTCCCTCCAACTAGCTTTACTGGCTTTCCCCTCTTGATGGCCTGGGTACCCACTGTCCTTTCAGACTGGATGTCTTTCCCAGATATTTGTAATTCCCTCATTCCAGCCTCCTAAGCTTCTTATTCTGCCTCAAAATTGCTAAGCTAATCTTGGGGCCTCTATGGTTGCATTTTGGACACATAGACTCTCCGGTCCAAAGGTCCTGCAGTGGAAGGGGCTTGATGAGTTTAAGGAATGACAAGTAGGTCAATGTGACCTGAACAGAGAGAGCTAGAGTGGGGGAGGTGACATTGGAGGGGTGGCCAAGGCCTGGCTCTTGCAGACCCTTATCAGCCACTGCAGACATTTTTGCTTTTACCCTGAGTGAGGTGGGAAGCCATTGGAGATTTTTGAATAGAATAGCAAAATGATCTCACGTTGTTTTTAAAAACCACCCCAGTGGCTGTGGCTGCATTGAAAAAAGACTGGAGGTAGGATAAGTTTGGGAGATAAGAAGGGGACCACTTTAATGCTTCATGTGAGGGATGGTTGTGTCTTGGGTAAAGTGGTGGAGAAGTACCCAGAATCAGAGATGGATAGGTGTTGAAGGTACTACTGATGGGATTTGCTGAAGGGCTGAAGAGAGAGTGTGAGAAAAAGACGAGTCCAGCTTGGCTCCCTGACCATCAGGGAGCCTGGAACTTCCATTTTTGAAGATGGGGAAGATTGTACAAGCAACAGGATGTGTGTGTGTGTGTGTGTGTGTGTGTGTGTGTGTGTGTGTGAATTTAATAAAACATGTTGGACATTCAAGAGAAGATAACAAGAAGGTTGCTGGACCCACAAGGCTGAAGTCAAGGGGAGAGGTCAGGGTAGGTGGTAGAGACCTGGAGTCAGCAGCGTGTGGACAATTACTCAGAGCCGTGGGGTCTGATGGAATGCCCAGGGCATACGTGTAGGTGTGAAGAAAAGAGATCTCAGGACTGAGTCCTGGAACTCATGGTTTGGAGCACAGGGAGATAAAGAAAAAGATATTGAGTAGAAATGGCCCCTCTTAGGATGAAAACCAAGAAGAGGGAAGAGAGCAGAGTTTGTAAGAAAGAAGAGTGATCCCCTGTGTCAATGACATGGACAAAATGATGTTGTCTAGGTGATCAAGGAGGCCGGAAAGCTGACTGTTGGATTTGGCTACATGGACGTCACCAGCAACCTTGACAGGAGTTGTTTTGGTGGAATGGTGGGCAAGAACCTTGTGAGAGTGGGCTAGAGAGGAACAAGGAGGTGACATGGAGGTGCTGAATAAAAACTCTGAGGAGATGTGCTTCAAGTGGGACAGAGAGAGAGGGTGGTGACTGGAACAGTAGATAGAGGGACTAAGAGTTGCTATTTTATTATTAATATTTTAAAAAATTCTTTTAGTTGTAGATGGGCACAATACCTTTATTTTATTTATTTAGTTTTAGGTGGTGCAGAGAATCGAACCCAGTGCCTCACATGCTAGGCAAGCACTCTACCACTGAGCCAAAACCCCAGCCCCTGTTATTACTATTTTTTTAAGGTGAGAGAAATTACAGTGTATTTGCTGGTTGGTGGGAACCATCCAGTAGAGAGGAAAAGATCAGATGATGGAGGACAATGATGGGATAATTACTGAATTATTTGTCACAGCAAAAAAATGAGAAGCGGCCTAAAATGTCCATCAAGAGAAGAACGGATAAATAAAATGTGTTATATTCAAAATGATGAGATGCTATAGGGCTGACTCATTGCTTGAAGGGACAAATTTCACTAGCAGGGAGAGACCGGGTGCTGCACTGCATGCTGATGCTTCTGCCCAAACTCTTGTACTACAGACCTGAGCCCAGATCACACAGATCCCTCCTACTGTGTGTTACCATAACAAATATCCCAGATAATCAAAGTATAAAGAGGAAAGTTTAATTTTGCCTCACAATTTTGGAGGTTCTGTTCATGATCGGTTGGCCCTGTTGCTTTAGGCCTGTCGCGAAGCAGCACATCAGAGCAGGAGCACGTGGCAATGTCATCTTCATGGCCAGGAAGCAAACAGGAAAGGAGGAGGAAAAGACTGGGGTCCCACATTCCCCTTCAAGGCCACACCCCAGTGACCTGTGGATCTCCCTCTTATAGGTTCTACCACCACCCAACAGCACCAGCCTGGGGACCAATTCTTTTAACACATGGGCCTCCGGGGAAGATTCAAGATCCAAACTCTATCACCCCGCTGTCTTCCGACACCTTCCCTTGTCACCCGGAGAGTATGGCTGCATCTGAGGCTCTCTTGGATAATTTCTCTTCTGTTTGCATTGGTGCAAAAATCCTGTGCAGTGATGATGAGGATAGAAAATAAAATAAAAATAGCAGCTACTAATTACAGAGTGCTTTATCAACTCATCGTGCTCATGAACTTACACTCTAGGTGGATATTAAATAACCAGTTCTAACAATTGCTAATTTCAGTTATGACAGTGCTATAAAGGAGAGGTCCAAGAGAGGCCTAGTTTCATCTAGAAGAGTCAAAAATTGTGGTTTAATGTGAAACCAGACGAATAAGCAGGAGTCCGCAGGTGAAGGTGGGAGAGAGCTGGGGGGAAGGAAGTTGAGGGTCTAGAAATCTTCTAAGCAGAAGGAATAGCGTCCTTCATTTCTTCAACACGTAGTTGCTGAGCAGCAGCGATGTCCAAGGTGTGGAGTCGCAACAGTGAACAAGGTGCAAATCCCTGCCTGCTTGGAGCCCGAGGAAGAACACATCAACGGCACATGATTTCAGTCAGGGATAAGTGCTATGGAGATAATAAATCAAGGTAATGGTGTGGGAGAGGGGTTGATTAGCATTTTAGACAGGGTGGCTAGAGAAGATGAGAGGTGAACTCTCACCTGAGCCTCGCTTTGCAGATGTGCCAAGAAAACGCCCCAAGCATAAGGAAGCACAGACGCAAATTCCTTGAGGTGGGAAAGAGCGGGTCATGCTGGGAAACAGCCAGGCGGCCAGCGTGACTGGGCTTCTAGGATCAAGGTAGAGCACCGTGAGATTAAGGTGAGAGAGAGAGTCAGGGCCCGGATCATGGAGGGTCTTGTAACAGCATTTTAAGCTTCTGTAATTCTGGGTCTTAGCTGGGTTGTAGATTCAAATGGAATATTTCTTGGAAAAAGTCCAGGATCCCCCAATTCTTTAGGGAGTAAATGGGCTGCGCCTGGTTTGGTTTGCCTGAGCTGCAGAGGCAGGGAATTTTTCAGTGCCCACCCCCCTCACTTCCAGCCATATATCTTCCCTTATCACTCCCGTCCGTTTAGCATGAGCCATACACTCCACTCCAGAGGAGAACTCTCACTTAATTAATTTTAGATTTAAAGCAACAAGAGGTCCTTATATTAAAAACGGAGTGGGGGGAGAACAGCTTGTTAATTAAAATGTCAGTTAGGGTGTTCCTGGCGAAAACTATGATTAGTGGGTGTTTCCTTTGGTTACAAGCCCTGGTGCTTTGATATTTCACGTATGAATTTAAAGAACCTCACACATGTGCCCAGCACCCCCGGAGACAGGCTACATTTCATGGTGGTTTCAATGGGTCATTCTCTTGTGCAAACTCCAGTGGCCCCCAGGACCTCTGGGGTTGCACCCCAAGCCCATCTTTGAACCCCTTGATCCCAGCCCTGTAGCCTAGGAGGGGTCCCCTCTCTCCCTCATCACATGCCATTTTCACCTGGCAGCCTCTGCGCAGAAAACCTGTTCACTTTTCAGGGATTAGCATCACCTTTTTAAAATCCTTATTAGATGTCACCATCAGGAATATTTGTCCCCTCTTTCTGTCTTTACAACACATTGTCTCTATCTTTCTTAGAATATTGGTGGCAGAAAAAAAAAAAAAAAAAAAAAAAAAAAAAAAAAGGAAGAAAGAAAGAAAGAAAGAAAACCTGTGATAAGAAAAAAATTATCACGTATCCTATCCATGTACCTTTGAAGAAGGGTGGAGCCCACGAAGGATCACTTGTTTGTGATGTTGGGGGACGGACGTGGGGCAGCTGGCCAGGATCAACGGGGGAAGTCTGTGCCAAGCATTTATTCTTGAGCATGGAAGAGCTGTAGACAGGCCCAGGAGTGGGGCTGAAGATCTGGGCTGCCTGGAGGCCACACAGCATGGAGGCTCAAGTGGGGAAGGGGTGGGGAAGGGCCTGTAGGGAGAAGGGGGCAGCTACTGGCTCTGAAGAGGAAGTTTGGGGGATGATGTGGAGGAAATTAAGCGTTTCACTGAGGATTTTTAAGTTTCACACGTGGTGTGCTGTGTAATCCTCTCTCCTTCGTGTCCCCAGGACATCTTTAGTGAAACCTCTTACTCACTAAGGCTTTGTGGAATTGGATTACATTGCTTCTAGAAGGGTAAGTATCAAAGACTATGAATGTCATGCCAGCTGTCAAGTTTCCCCGACACAGCGTCATGGATGTTGGCAGAAGACACACCACTCATGACTAAGACACAGCGGAGTTCATGATTCGTGGCGATAGCAGTAGGCAGAGCGTCAGCACATGTTGGTCCCCAAAGGGTGACCACAAGAAAAGCCACCTAACACCTGCAGTACGTTATAGGAAAAGAATCCCGAGTCCTTCATAATGAGCAGTAAGCCTGCTTGAAACTAGCCGTGGAGAGAGACATCTAGATCGTGTTGGACAACCAGAAACCTTCCTGTTGTCCTAGAGAGAAACAACCTCTAGCTTCCAAGGCTGCACATCACACAAACATCCTTTAAGAGATAGTCCCAATCAAGGTGCCTTTGCTTGTGATATGTGGAGAAATGTAAGAGACCCCCCAGAGAAGAGTCTCTCCAGTACTGATCCCTGCTTCAAGGTTCCCATTCCTTCCCCCCTCAGCCTCCATGCTGTGTGGCCTTCAGCCAGTCCAGATCATCACCCCATTCCCGAGCCTGTTTATGAGGCCCTAGAGACATCTGGGTCATGAGTTTTAGAGTACGCTTTTAATTTATTTACTTCCCAGTGCTGGGGATTGAATCCTGGGCTCACACATGCCAGGCAAGTGCTCTACCACTGAGCTACATCCCCAGTCCTGGTATTCATTTTAAACGAGTTGCTTATTTTATGTCGTATCAGTTGGTTATTGCCACAAAACAAACCACCCAAGACTCAAGGCATAAAAAGCTTATTTATTCCTGTACATGAATCTGGGTCATCTGCAGGTCCTATCGACATGGGCTGGGCCAGGCTGATTCTGGCTGTGCTTTCTTACATTGCTTCAGTCCCAGCTGGGGCAACCAGGCAGTGTGTTTTTCACAGCGCATGAAGTTCCAAGAGTCTGAGCAGCCCCATGCTCCTAAGCCTAGGCTGGAACTGCCCCATTCTTCCAGCCAAGGCACATCACAGGACCAGCCCAGATTCCAGGCTGGGGAATAGATTTCCTCCTGTATGAGAGGGAGCCCAAAGCCACTTTGCAAAGGTATGTATACACAGGCAGAAGAAGGCTTAAGGATATATATATATATATATATATATATATATATAGATATATATATATATATATATATATTTTTTTTTTTTTTTTTGCAGTCAATGAATTGATCAGTCACATTTGTTTTCCATTCTAGAATTTCAACTCCAAGATGACAGGGATTATGTTCCATTTATGTCCAGGTCTTGGTGACTGGTCTGGATTGTGCATAGAGAAGGTATGTCTGATGGATGAAGGAACGCTAGGCAATAGGAGGGATGGACGCTACAATAAGACATTCTTTTCTTTGAGAGCTAGATGTTCCGCTGGGGAGAAACAGAGGGGAGATCCCTGGTTTCTTCCCCTTGTCACAGCTGCCCTGCCTAAAAGCATGGTTCTCCTGGCATTCCCCCACCCAGCTGCTGCTCTCTGGAATGCTCTACAGCCTGTTACTGCTCTGCCTGCTTTGACTCCTTTCCCACTGTCCTCTACCTCGGTGCCAGGAATCTTTCTAAACTGTACACCTGACTCCATCACTTCCCAATTGAAATCCACTGTTGACTCTTCAAGGCCAAGGAGATTACCTTCAAGGCCCTACACTCTTGGAACATGGGTCCTGCTGTTTATCCCCTCATCTCTTCCACTTATGCTACACCAGGTCACCAGATTTCCAACATGGAGTGGCCTGCCCCTGCACCCTGGTCCCAGCTGTGCTGTCTGTCTGGTTCTGTCCCCAGCTACACCCCCCACCCCACTTGGCCCTGGGGCTCCTCTCTCAGCAGCTGTTTCTGGAAGATCCCAGAACCTTTGGGCTAAAGACTCTCCACCCTAAGGCTCCTCCTAGAGCTGGAGGCCTCTCCCCAGCCACATTTGGCTTGGTATTGCTGGGGTGGGGTAGGGGAGGGGAGATCTCCTATTATCTTGGATTTTCATTATTTTAGTGAGTTACTTGCTTTATTTGTCACTTAATTACTGTTTACTGAGTGTGCTTGTAGCTAACATGTATTTATTTACTGTGCACTTTGTCTAATTTTAATAGATTTTCCCCCTTTCCTTTTTTTATATCAGTATTGTTTATCTAAAAATGCATGATTAGGTAAAAACAAATTTTTGGAAACAATACAGAGAAAGTAAAAGTCCCTTGACATTTCATCCTTCAGAGATAACCACTGTTGACAGCTTGGTGTATATCCTTTCAGACTTTTTAAAAATGTTTGTATAAATATATATGGATGTGACCCAAATATATCTAAGAAGACTTTAAGGGCAGTCTCTGCTCAGCAATCATCCAGGAGCCTGAGGAATAATGTAGATTTTTATTGTTGGTTTCCTTGAGAAGGTGGTGCGGGGCTCTTCACAGCTTTCTAAGAGTCAGCTCTAGACATCTCTCTTCTCCCCCAAGTGTCTCGCTCACAGCACCTGCTAAAAATCACTCCTGGCTTCCGCCCACTCAGCTCTTCTTTCTTTGGGCTGTGCCCTCCTGAACTCTATTGACATGGAGCCCTCACCCCCAAGAATAGCTTGCAGAAAGTGCTGCTCCTCTGTGACTGCTGTCTTGTAAGAGGCAGCCCCACCCTGCCCCAGAATTTTTAAGAAAAATTTTGCTGCATCTCTTTAGTTAACCAGTCCTCCCCCCCCCCCCCCCCGCCACGCCCTGCTATATCATGGGTACATTCGGAGCTATCCATGATCCAAAGTTACGGTTCTCTTAAAGCCCGGTGTCCAGCTCCGTGGAATGTGTGGTCTATCTTTAGCCAGTCGCTTGCTGCGGAACATCCTGGTGGTTTCCAGCTTTGCAGAACAAGGCTGCAATGAATGTATCTATGACTCTGAACGTCTATGCTTTTTCCTTCTCTTCCACATTGACCTCTTAGCCTGCCTGAAGTTTTGCTGTTCTAGAAAAATGTCTGACAAAGTTGTAGGTGGTGGTGGTGGTGGTTGCTCAGCACATATTTCCATTGTCTGCCTTCTCATTCCTTTGGGAAAATTCCTCCTTGCTCCCTGTGATCCTCCATCGGCTGCCATGACATCTCTGGGCGCAGGCAAAGGCACGTGACCAAGCTGACCAATCGGAGCACCCCTCACTGCTGGCCTCCGTGATAACCCAATCAGTTTCCTCTGTCCATTTTCCCCAGCCCCACCCGAGCCCCAGGCGCATCACTTGTGTCCTTGCCTCTGCAACAGCGTTCTCTCTGTGCCCTGCGTCCAGGGCTGTGCAGCTATAACTCTTCATCAAACAGCTGTGCATTTTTCCTGTCATTCCTGTATGTAAGGGCATCAGTGGTTACTCCCTGCTTCTTTGCCTAAAGTCCTATCTCTCCAATCTGCCACCTAGAGCCCAAGGGACCTGGATCCTCCTAACCTCTCCATCCCTGGGGCCTCTCTCGCTTACACATACCAGATGCCTGTCATATTGTACCTCTTCTGGGTTTTTGAAGATGCCCTGCATTTTCCAGCTTCCCTCCTCTGACCATCCTTTTACAAGTCTCACCTCCAAGCAGTATAGGCCCAAGTCTTACCTAAGCTTTAAACTGCTGGCTCCCAAACCTCCTCTGGCACCTACAGGGAATAATCAATTCCATCTTCCTTGGGGCTCCCTCACATGCTGATGATTTTCTAACATTTTTGCCTTCCTTGGAGATAACTGATTACCAAGGAGCAGAAACCTTCTTCAGTAAGCCGCCTCAAGTAAGAGGGATGGGCATTGGACACTGTAAGGGCATGGAGGTCTTGGAAAAAACAACTCAGCCACACCTCATGGGATAGAAACTAGGACCGGGGCCAGGGCCAGTAGCCCTTGTCTGTAATCCCAGCCACTCGGGAGGCTTAAGCAGGAAGATCACCAGTTCAAGGCCAGCCTCAGCAACTTAAGACTGTTGCAAAATCAAAAAATAAAATGGGATGGGGATATAGCTCAGTGGTAAATTGTAAAGTGCCACTGGGCTCACCCCCCCCCCCCCCAGTTAAAAAAAAAAAAAAAAAGAAAGAAAAAAAAAAAAGAAAAGAAAAAAGAAAACTGGGACCAGGGAAGCTGCCAGGGGTGAGTGACTCTCCATATCTATATTGCTTCCCAGGGTCTAAATCAGAGCCTGGTATGTTGTAAGCAGGACAAAACAAGCTAACAGCGTGTTAGCACTTATATGTGTAACAGAGATTCATGTTTTCAAATTTTTAATTTCCCAACATCTCCAGGAACTGGTACTATAATTTCCATTTTACAGATGAGGAAACTGAGAAAGTACTTTGCCTGGATTGGCACAGCCAGCAAGTGGGAGAACTGGTACTTGAATACATCCCTGTTTAAGTGAATACATTAATTCATGAATAAACAGAAGTGACTTGGGGTCATATACTCTAGACTCCCACCTCTACCTAGGAGCTCAGATCCACTGGGTCCTGGAGGCAACTGGCTGTTTTCATCTTACACATCTCCAGAGTGAAACCCCAGTGATCTTATCCTGCTGCCGACCTTGGGCATTTCTTCCTTGTGTCCAATCATAATCTTTTTTGGCTTTGATTTAAAATCCCTTTAATTTTGTCACGCTTTCTCAGACTTGAAGCCAACTCTTGATTAACAAAGAGTTACCTGCTTCTTTTGCAACCACGCTGTGAAGTGGAATTGAAAATTTCCACTTAATAGATTAGACTCTTAAGGTCTAAGTAGGGAAAGCAAGCCACCTAAAGTCACACAGGCTGAACGTGGTGAATCCGGAGGGTGAAGCCAGAACCCTGGTCTCTGAATGACACTGTAGCCAGTCTCTACACACTTTCCATTAAACTGGAGGCACAGTGGCCTGCCTGGGACCATGGAAGGAACAGACTTGGTTGTTTCCAAAGTGGAAAAGAATGAAAGGGAACAAATAGCAAGATTGGGAGAGTGACATATGAGAGGGGAAGAACGGGCTCAGGTTCAGAGAAGAATGCATGAGGGTGGGGGTGGGGAGCACAGGGATCAGCCTGGAGACAGGGGAGAATGAAGAGAACAATATTATGAATTCTCCAAGCTTTTCAGCATGGCCTAGAAGCTGACCATAGTTATGTTGGAACAACAAGCCTGAACTAGAACTAGCCCGGGCAAACTGGGACATCTGGTCACCCTGCCAAAAGGGCTCTCTTTTTTATTAAACATTTTATTAGTTGTTGTTGGACCTTTATTTATTTTTATGTGGTGCTGAGAATCGAACCCAGTGCCTCACACATGCTAGGCAAACGCTCTAACACTGAGCCACAACCCCAGCCCCTAAAGGGCTCTTTCTTCGTGGTCTACCTCATTTCTACTTCTTTGACCCTTTCTCCCCCTCATTTATTATGCTCCAACCACATTGTGTTCTTGCTCTTCCCAGACTGTTTAATGGCTGCTTCTCTTGCCATTAGGACCTCAGCTTCAATGTCATCTCCAAGAGAAGCTTTCCTGACCTGCTGATATAAAGCATTCTCTTACCTCCAGTCACTCTCTGTACCGATTAGGTATTGCTGTGTAACAAATAAACCCCAAGTTTAGTGGCTGAAGACAACAATTATTTCCTTATGTTTTACAGGGTTTTCTATGGGTCAGGAACTTGGGTAGGGCTAGGCAGAGCAAGCTGGCTCAAGATCTCTGGTGGAGTTGGAGTCATTGTGCTTGGGACTGGCGTAGTGGAAGGCTAGAGCAGCTGGAGGCTGGCGGGGCAGCCCTTTCTTCCTGAGCATGTGATCTGAGGACCTCTCCCTGGGTCGTCTAGGGTTAGGCTCATTTGGGCTTCTTTACAATGTAGCAGCTTCAGGACAATTGGATTGCTTTCCTGGCTCTTGGGGCTCCCCTTTTTCATGACCTGCCTGAGGGTCTTATAGCTTTGGTCCTGCCATATCCTATTCATTACAAGTGAGTCACAGTCCTTTCCAGATTCAAGAGAAGGAGAATTAGACTTTTTATGGGGTCCTTAATTATGTCTTTTTAATTTTATTTTAAAAAATCATCTGTTCTTTCTCTTCCACTCCCACCCTATTGGAAAATAAGATCTGTGGAGGAAGAGACTCTTCTGTCTGGTTTACCTCTGTATTCCTGGTGCCTGCTTTATAGAAGGCCCATAAAATTTTATAGAAGTGATGAGTGAAGTGCTATGATGTCTACAAGAGACCCAAGACAGCCTCTCAGGTACCTGAAGCTCTAGTGTGTGAGCAGCTATTTAAAAGGGATCACTGGAAACTCAAAGATATTTTTAGGGTTGTTTTGTGGGATGGGGTCCCTGGGCTGAGTGTCCTAAACCCCAGGATTCTCTGCCCCTCAGCTACCCACTGTTCACATTTGAGGCTCCCAGAGAGACTTCGCATCCCCAAGACCTGCCTCCAGCTTTGCCTTGGTTTGCAGAAACTTCTAGTGAAAGACACATATTATTTTCTGAGGAATCCTGATTCAGGGGAAAGTGCCCATCAACTCTGGGCTTGTAGACCTTCTATGAAATAATTCTTGCTGGTCTTTTGGGTCTAAGAGAAACTTTTACTGAAGTTTTTGTACAGAGGCCCTCTATAAATACCACCCTGAAATTATCAAAAAAAAAAAAAAAAAAAAAAAAAAACACTTGTTTTTATTTTTTAAATATTTATTTATTGTTTAGTTGTACACAATGCCTTTTTAAAAAATTTTTACATGATGCTGAGGATCGAACCCGGGCCGCACATGTGCTAGGCGAGAGCTCTACCACTGAGCCACAATCCCAGCCCAACATTTATTAATTAGTAGGTATATTAGTCAGCATTCTCCAGAGAAAGAGAACCAACAAGAGGGTGTGTTACTGTCTGTCCGTGTGTGTGTGTGTGTGTGTGTGTGTGTGTGTGTGTTGGGTGGTGGGGGGTGGGGTTTTAAGGGGTTGGCTCACCTGACTGGGTTGTACATCCAGGACCTGTGGGAGAGGCTGGCAGGCTCGAGACCCAGGAAAGAGTTGATGGTTCTGATCTAAAGGCATTTGCTGGAAGAACTCCCCCTCACTTGGTGACAGTTTTTGTTCTACTAAAGCCTTCAACTGATTGGAGGAGGACACTCACTCTGGTGGGTAATCAGCTTTAATCAAATAATTCAAGTTAAAACTTTGCAATTTAAGTGTTAATCTTATCCAAAAACACCACCATGGAAATGTTCAAAGTAATGTTGGGTTCTGTGGGCTAGACAAGTTGTCCCATGAAATCAGCCATCACAAAATGTAGAGCAGAGGTTAGAACTGAACAAAGACCAAGCCCTTATAGAATTCAGATTCCAACTGGGAAGCAAAAACAACAACAACAACAAAAAACCCAAAAAACTGCCTAATGGTTCTTAAATGTATAATCTACAGCAGAAACAAAATAAAAACAACACACCAACAAACAGCAACAATAAAACCAGCAGATTTCATGCCCTGGGGAAGCAGGTGAAGGAATGTGTGGCTCTTTCTGAGGGGGTGAGAAGGCCCTCTGGGGTGGGTGGGTGTGGGGTCTGGCCCTGAGATGTGAGCAGGGTGCAGGACAGCAGGTAAGGGCGACCCAGGCAGAGGGCACAAAGGGAGCAGGGCTGTGGCGTGGTCCTGGGGGATGGAGAGCAGGAGCCCACTGAAGCAGTGTGGTTGGGTGAAGTAGTGAAGTCCATGGGAGTGTTACAACCAGACAGATTGATGGCTGAACACAGACTTGGATTCTTAGAAGCGTCATGACTCTTTGCAAAGTCACATAAACTCACAGAAGGCTGGTGTCTGCAGCTGAGGAAGAAAGGAGAGATAATCGTATTGTATTCGTTTCTTATTACAGATGTAACAAATTAACACGGCACCGACTTCACATCAAACAGCTCAGAAGTCCAGAGTGGGTCTGCTGAGGCTAAAATCAAGGTGACAGCAGTCGTGCCTTCTGGGGCGGGGGATCATTTCCTCCCCCTTCTCAGCTGCCAGCCTCCTTGGCTTATGGACGTCTCACTCCAACTTCTGCATCCATGGTCTGTTTTCTGCCTGACTCTGGCCTTCCTGCTTCCTCCTATAATGACTATCTAGATGACACGAGAGCCACTGCACTGCTCCACTAGCGTCATCCCCCATCTCAGGAGCCTTGACTTACTCGGGTCTGCAAAGCGACTTTTGTCATAGAAGGTGACCGCAGCACACAGTTCGCGGATTAGGGTGTGGATATCTTTAGGGGACATATTCTGCCTACCACACCTGTCTCCTTCTCCTAAAGATTAAAGGAGATGATGTGTGGAAGTGCCTGGCACATGATACCTCCTCCATAAATGAAGGATGTGACTATTCTTACAAAGAATCGAGAATCGTAGCCGGGCGTGGTGGCGCACGCCTGTAATCCCAGCACTTTGGGAGGCTGAGACAGGAGGATCGCGAGTTCAAAGCCAGCCTCAGCAATGGCGAGGCACTTAGCAACTCAGTGAGACCCTGTCTCTAAATAAAAATATAAAAAAGGGCTGGGGATGTGGCCCAGTGGTTAAGTGCCCCTGAGTTCAATCCCCGGTACCACACAAAAACAAAAAAAAAAGAATCGAGAATCCACAATAAAAAGCTGAGAGGAATTGGCACGAATGGAGAAAAGACTAACTCCAAGTTTTAAGACTAGGCGCAGCAATGCAGAGAGTTTGGCTGGGTTGGTAAGAGGAAAGACACTAAGCTTCTAAGTTTGGAACTTTTTCTTTCTTTCTTCCTTTTTTTCTCTCCCATTCCTCCCTCCCTCCCCTTCTCTCTCTCTCTTTCTCTCTTCTTCCTTCCTTTCTTTTTCTCTCTCTCTTTCTAACAATGAGACTCAGTTCCTCCAAGATGTGCCAGAAACATTGCAGAGTGAAGCCAAATTTCCAGTCTTCCTTCTTTGTTGCTTTGAGCCTGCTTAGCACTCTCACATCTGCCCAGGGTCTCCACAGTCTGATAACCTGGCAGACAACATTTGCAGGCCTGGGCCCCAGCACGAGGCCTTCTGTCCAGCCATGCTCAATACAGGCGGCTCCTACCAAGGGTACTTGGTTGGAAAAGTTGGCCTTGTATAGACTTCACCCCCATAACCAACCCACATCAGCATATCCCACACTGCAGAGTCATGACGCTGGGAAGAGCCCCCTGCTCCCTTCACGTGCAGCAAGAGCTCTCAACCTGAGGACCAAGAACGCTGGCAGAGGACGGCTTCCCCTGAAATCACAGGCAGGATTTGTGCATGAAGAGGCGTGTGTGTGTGTGTGTGTGTGTGTGTGTGTGTGTGTGTGTGAGAGAGAGAGAGAGAGAGAGAGAGAGAGAGAGATAATTTCACCAGATTCTACAACAGATCTGTGAGCCCCAAACTGTTCCCAACCCCAGGAGGGAAATATGTCAGCACTTACATCCTTGCCCCTCATTGATCTCGCTGTTTAGTTGTTTAGCCAAAAGGTTCTGGCACTCACGCAACCTGGCAGAGCCACACTGAGTCGGCCGCTGCTTCCTCTTAGCCGAGAGAGGCTCCTGCCTGCTCTAGTTTTTGAGGCATCTAATTGCCCAGCACAGCTGCAGCGCTGTCTCTTCGGCTGAGCTCTGCCACGCAGACCCACATTCATTATGTGGGGGCTTACACACGGAGGCCCCCAGAGAGGGGATGGCCCGGCTCCACTCCAGATGCACACGATCCCCCTGGTCGTGCCCTCTATTAGAGCACGGCTGGGCAGACCCCTCGGCCTTTCTCCTGGAATTTGAAGGGATCAGGATGAAGGCTGAAGCTTAGGTTTTTGAGCAGAGGTAATTTCAGAAGGTGGAATCATAGCTTTAAGAAACTCTCGTGGGAATTTTCCTGATGCAAAGCTAACAAGACATTGTGATAATTTCTCTGGAGCTGGCCTCATTCCAAGTTGGATTTTAAACGCAGATTATAAAGCAAACACCATCCCCCACAAGTATTAAAGGAGGGGAAAATAACAGAACGGGGGCTGCAAAAATGGTCTCTATTGTGGGACCAAAAGCCGTCAATCATGCAGGCTGACAGGCGTCAGAGATTGACAGACAGGCCCTCGCTCCTGACTTCAGTTATCAAGGGGAATGGGAAAAGTGTCTGCAAGAACATGTTAAATTGCCAAAGTCATTACCAGTCACCAATTACCAAAGAAAAGATAACAAGGTGTATTTTAGAAAAATCGATGCAACAACATGCATTTCAATACAGCGAGTTTTTTAGAACTTTCGAAAACAAAACGAACTATTTAGGGAATACACAATGGTTTTCAGTGCATACCAAACACTGGGCTTTGTAAAGTTATCAATATTCACTTTGGACTTGGCTCTGCTTTAGGGGAGCAGAGATCAAGCAGTGAGCTAATATATTTCATTTTTTCCCTGCAGTTCTACCAAAGTACGAATGCAAGCCCGGAGGGCCAGGTGGTTCTCCTGCAAACTCCCACAGGAAAGGCCTGCCTGGTGACTGAGGGCACCTCCTGGGGCCCCGGGGCACAGGGCACGTAGGTGGAGGTGTGCTGATGAGCTGTGGGCACCTGCTTACAGTTCTTCCGTAGGATCCAGCGGAACCTTCTCATCACCTGCTCTGAGTCCTGCCTTGAAGGTGACGATATGAAGGACCTGGTTCCACCCCTGCATGGTGTGGCAGGGGGTGGCATACAAAGCCAGTGGATTAAAGGGCCAGGCAGACTGGCAAGCGTTACCAGAAGTAGTATGCACCAAGGGGAACAGGATGGGGGCGGCTGCTGCAGCCTGCAGGAATCACAGGGGGCCCAAGAGAGAAGGAGCATTTGTGCAGCTTCTTAGAGATGAGGACCTCTGTGATCAGAGATGCGCATGTCTGAAGGGGGCGCATAGCCGGAGTAAGGGAAAGGTCCGGGAGAGGGAGACAGCAGTGAAGGGCAGAGGTGAGCTCTCTTGTGGCTCGCCTTAAATGACAGGCTGAGACACTGGCTGCTTCGAAGGCAGTGGGGGGCCATTGCCAGTTTGGGGGCAGGGAGTAGAATGTCCAAAGCTGTGCTTTGGGATGACAATCCTGGCAGCAGTGTAATGCATGGACGAGAGGACGGCACTTCAGAGGACTGCTGTCGTACATCTTTTGAGAACAGCTGAAGTCCTGGACAAGGGTGGGGTCTGGGAAGATCCATGGTCTGCCACCATTCGGTACTGCATCCGTGTGCCCAAGAGGCTCCTCCCTGGCCTCTGCCTCCAGAAAGCCTTCTCCCCACTCAGGCCATGCTCAGATACTGTGCCCTCGTGCTGCCCAGTCTCTGTGAGAACCTCTCCCTCTGAACCTCCAAGGCTGACTGCCGAGCGGCCCGCTGTGTTTGAGCCACATACGGTTCCCACGATGGTCCAGGCTAGAAGCTCTGCGAGGACAGGAAGGCTGTCACATGTATTTCTGTGGCTCTTCCAGCCTGCAGCGCAGACTCTTCCTAACAGAGAGGAAAAGTGGGACAGCAAAGCCCGGAGTGGCAAAAGCATTTCATGGTAATGCCCAAGAAATGCCAGAGATGGCAGGAATTTGTCCAGTGGAACTTTTTGTGTGTGTGTGTGTGTGTGTGTGTGTGTGTGTGTAAGTGTGTGTGTGTGTGTGTGTGTGTGTGTGTGTTTTTCTTTCTTTCTTTCTTTTTTTTTTTCGCTGTTTAGTTGTTTAGCCAAAAGGTTCTGGCACTCACGCAACCTGGCAGAGCCACACTGAGTCGGCCGCTGCTTCCCTCTTAGCCGAGAGAGGCTCCTGCCTGCTCTAGTTTTTGAGGCATCTAATTGCCCAGCACAGCTGCAGCGCTGTCTCTTCGGCTGAGCTCTGCCACGCAGACCCACATTCATTATGTGGGGGCTTACACACGGAGGCCCCCAGAGAGGGGATGGCCCGGCTCCACTCCAGATGCACACGATCCCCCCTGGTCGTGCCCTCTATTAGAGCACGGCTGGGCAGACCCCTCGGCCTTTCTCCTGGAATTTGAAGGGATCAGGATGAAGGCTGAAGCTTAGTTTTTTTTTGAGCAGAGGTAATTTCAGAAGGTGGAATCATAGCTTAAGAAACTCTCGTGGGAATTTTCCTGATGCAAAGCTAACAAGACATTGTGATAATTTCTCTGGAGCTGGCCTCATTCCAAGTTGGATTTAAACGCAGATTATAAAGCAAACACCATCCCCCACAAGTATTAAAGGAGGGGAAAATAACAGAACGGGGGCTGCAAAAATGGTCTCTATTGTGGGACCAAAAGCCGTCAATCATGCAGGCTGACAGGCGTCAGAGATTGACAGACAGGCCCTCGCTCCTGACTTCAGTTATCAAGGGGAATGGGAAAAGTGTCTGCAAGAACATGTTAAATTGCCAAAGTCATTACCAGTCACCAATTACCAAAGAAAAGATAACAAGGTGTATTTTTAGAAAAATCGATGCAACAACATGCATTTCAATACAGCGAGTTTTTTAGAACTTTCGAAAACAAAACGAACTATTTAGGGAATACACAATGGTTTTCAGTGCATACCAAACACTGGGCTTTGTAAAGTTATCAATATTCACTTTGGACTTGGCTCTGCTTTAGGGGAGCAGAGATCAAGCAGTGAGCTAATATATTTCATTTTTTCCCTGCAGTTCTACCAAAGTACGAATGCAAGCCCGGAGGGCCAGGTGGTTCTCCTGCAAACTCCCACAGGAAAGGCCTGCCTGGTGACTGAGGGCACCTCCTGGGGCCCCGGGGCACAGGGCACGTAGGTGGAGGTGTGCTGATGAGCTGTGGGCACCTGCTTACAGTTCTTCCGTAGGATCCAGCGGAACCTTCTCATCACCTGCTCTGAGTCCTGCCTTGAAGGTGACGATATGAAGGACCTGGTTCCACCCCTGCATGGTGTGGCAGGGGGTGGCATACAAAGCCAGTGGACTAAAGGGCCAGGCAGACTGGCAAGCGTTACCAGAGTAGTATGCACCAAGGGGAACAGGATGGGGGCGGCTGCTGCAGCCTGCAGGAATCACAGGGGGCCCAAGAGAGAAGGAGCATTTGTGCAGCTTCTTAGAGATGAGGACCTCTGTGATCAGAGATGCGCATGTCTGAAGGGGGCGCATAGCCGGAGTAAGGGAAAGGTCCGGGAGAGGGAGACAGCAGTGAAGGGCAGAGGTGAGCTCTCTTGTGGCTCGCCTTAAATGACAGGCTGAGACACTGGCTGCTTCGAAGGCAGTGGGGGGCCATTGCCAGTTTGGGGGCAGGGAGTAGAATGTCCAAAGCTGTGCTTTGGGATGACAATCCTGGCAGCAGTGTAATGCATGGACGAGAGGACGGCACTTCAGAGGACTGCTGTCGTACATCTTTTGAGAACAGCTGAAGTCCTGGACAAGGGTGGGGTCTGGGAAGATCCATGGTCTGCCACCATTCGGTACTGCATCCGTGTGCCCAAGAGGCTCCTCCCTGGCCTCTGCCTCCAGAAAGCCTTCTCCCCACTCAGGCCATGCTCAGATACTGTGCCCTCGTGCTGCCCAGTCTCTGTGAGAACCTCTCCCTCTGAACCTCCAAGGCTGACTGCCGAGCGGCCCGCTGTGTTTGAGCCACATACGGTTCCCACGATGGTCCAGGCTAGAAGCTCTGCGAGGACAGGAAGGCTGTCACATGTATTTCTGTGGCTCTTCCAGCCTGCAGCGCAGACTCTTCCTAACAGAGAGGAAAAGTGGGACAGCAAAGCCCGGAGTGGCAAAAGCATTTCATGGTAATGCCCAAGAAATGCCAGAGATGGCAGGAATTTGTCCAGTGGAACTTTTGTGTGTGTGTGTGTGTGTGTGTGTGTGTGTGTGTGTAAGTGTGTGTGTGTGTGTGTGTGTGTGTGTGTGTGTTTTTTTCTTTCTTTCTTTCTTTTTTTTTTTTTTTTTGCTACCAGGGATTGAACTCAGGGGCACTTGACCACTGGGCCACATCCCCAGCCCTTTTTTGTATTTTATTAGAGACAGGGTCTCACTGAGTTGCTAAGTGCCTCGCCATTGCTGAGGCTGGCTTTGAACTCACGATCCTCCTGCCTCAGCCTCCCAAGTGCTGGGATTACAGTCGTGCGCCACCGCACCCGGCGTGTGTGTGTGTGTGTGTGTGTGTGTGTTTTGTACTAGAAATTTAATCCAGGGCCTTTTTACCACTGAGTCACATTTCCAGCCCTTTTGTATTTTTTAATTTGAAACAGGGTCTCACTAAGTTGCTCAGGGGCTCACCACATTGCTGTGATTGAACCTGTCATCCTCCTGCCTCAGCCTCCCAAATTGCTGGGATTACAGGCGTGTGCCACCATGCCTGGCTGCCCAAAGGATCTCATGTGACTGGAGAAAATCAGACTGAAAAAAACTCTTCCTAATCCTGCAGTGGGAGCAGGACCTGGAGGCAGCCGGCTGGGGGAGCCCAGGAGAGAAAATTGCTGCTGGGCCTCCAACATGGAAAGCAATAGGCAGGAGGCAGAGGCTGTGTGGTCAGCACTGGGGCACAGCAAAGGCCTCTCCATGTGACGGGTAGGTGGCATGACTATGTCATCCGTTATCCAAACGGGGACATGCTTGAGGGTGAAAGGGGCGCTGTCGGTGAATTCTCCATGATGGCAGACTTAGGACAAGTCTAACTTGGGATAGTTCCTGAGAAAACCTCCCCCGCCTCACCTCTCCTCTGTCCCACAGGTGACAGGACTCTGCCCTTGGTCTCTGCCATTCCTCACGTGCTCCGTGTCCCCTCAAGACTTAACTGGGAGGATTTGGAGTGAGGATGAAGTATGGCTCCGCCCCTTCCAGGTTCGCTCTTGTGGGAGGCAGCTGCCCTCAGCATCCGGGCAGTCCTTCTTGCTCTGCGTAGAGACCACGTAAGGAGCAGGACTGCCCTCGTGGGTAGGAAGCCCAAGGTATCCAGTTGGCCAGTGATTGGATGGAGGGAGAAATACCAGGGAGGTGATTCGCCCACTGGTCTGAGCCTTTAATCAGACTCAGTGAAGACGGGTCTGGTATTTCCAGCTCTGCCCCTTCGACGCCAGGATCTCCTGACTTGATTCCATACTCAAAGTGGAGAGTTGGGGCTGGGGTTGGGGCTCAGCGGTTAGCGCACTTGCCTGGCATGTGTGAGGCACTGGGTTGGATTCTCAGCACCGCCTACAAATAAATAAAATAAAGGTCTATCAACAACTAGAAAAATAATAATAATAAAAAAAAAAGAGTGGAGGAGTCTGTCATGTTACTCCCCCCATCAAATATTTACCTGAAACTAAGGCTTGAGATTTTTAGAATTAAGGAAAAAAAGGCCCCTCACACAAGGGAGCAGTGCACCAGCCCAGGCAGCTTGCGAACAGGAGTGAGGAGACCATAAGTAGAGGATCCCAAGGACCTGAACGGCACAAGAAGGAGAAAAATCTGGGCTGAATTTGTCTTCATGTCCACATCTAGGTGTGAGCTTTTCCTGGTTTCTTTTGAAAAAGACACAGAAATTAATTAATAGAAACCCACCATATGTGTGTGTGTGTGTGTGTGTGCAGATATATGTATATAAATATACGTGTGTATACACACACACACACATATATACGTATATATATACATACACATATTTGGTATATATTTGATATATGGAATATATACATACATATATAATTTCAATGAGGTAATAAATGACATGCATAAAATGAAACAATTTGAGTTTTTACACATGTATATTTGTTGCCACCACACCAGTCAATATACAGAACACTTCCATCTCCCCCAAAAGTATCCTTATGCTCTTTCCAAGTCAAGTCTCACCACCCAATTTTTCCTCTCAGGCAACTACTGATGTGATTTCTGTCATTACAGATTAATTTCTTTCATACTATTAACATGGTACATGTGAATTCACAGAGTAGGTTTGTGTGTGCCTTATTCCTCCATATTAGAGCATGTAACATGTAAAATGGTAGTTCTTATTTTCATTGCTGTGTAGTATTCTATGGTGTGGATGTATCATCATTTTACTATTTACCTGTTGATGGACATTCAGGTTGTGGCCAGTTTTTTGCTATCTTCAATAAAACTGCTATGGATATTTATGTATGAGTTCTTCTGTAACCATGTATTTTTCTTAGGTAAATACCTCGGCATTGCTGGATCATAAAATAAGTACATGTTTAATTTTTTTTTTTTTTTTTTGTACCAGGGATTGAACTCAGGGGCACTTGACCACTGGGCCACATCCCCAGCCCTTTTTTTGTATTTTATTAGAGACCGGATCTCATTGAGTTGCTAAGTGCTTCACCATCCCTGAGGCTGGCTTTGAACTCTCGATCCTCCTGCCTCAGCCTCCCAAGTGCTGGGATTACAGCTGTGTGCCACCATGCCTGGTGCACATATTTAATTTGTACGAAATTGTGTAACTGTTTTCTAATTGTTTTCAAACAATTTATACCTTCCATTAGCAATGTATGAGAGTTATAGTTGCTTCTAACACTCACTAACAATTGGTATTGTCAGTCTTTTCTTTTTTTCCTCTCTCATTAAACTTTTGTTTTAATGGGTCTCAAAATTCTGCGACAGATTTTTGGTCAAGTTGTTTCCATTAAAAAGTACTGATTTTAAAAACTAATAACTTAAAAGTTCCACACACAAAACAAAAACAAAGGGTCCACAAAACATTTTCCTTTCCTTATGAGGGTTTTACGATACCCTGTTATCATTAACCAGCCTTTTACTATTAAACTTAAATGGCCGATTGAGACAAACAGTTCTGACACCATTCTTCCACAACTGATTAAGACTGGGGTGGCAGGTGTTAGGGGTAATAGTCATTTAACCTTCTGAGCTTTCTGGGCAGGCTTGGTGACCTTGCCAGCTCCAGCGGCCTTCTTGTCCACTGCTTTGATGACACCCACAGCAATTGTCTGCCTCATATCACAAACAGCAAAAAAAAAAAAAAAAAAAAAAAAAAAAAAAAGGAATGCTTCACAAATTTGCGTGTCATCCTTGGGCAGGGGCTATGCTAATCTTCTCCGCATTGTTGCAATTTTAGTATACATGCTGCAGACCTGAGCACTTGTCAGTCTTTTTAATTCCAGCCATTGTAGTGGCTGTGAGTGGAACTTCAGTGGGGTTTTAATTTACATTTCCTTGGTGACTGCTGCTGTTGAGCATGGTTTTGTATGTTCATTGGCCATATGTATATTTTTGTCTGCGAAATGTCTGATCAAAAATTTTGCCCACTTTAAAACTGATTTGTTTGTCTTCTTATTGAGTTGTAAGTGTCCTTTGTATATTCTGGATACAAGTCCATTAGTAAGTTAGTTGTATCTCTTTATAGTTTGTAGTCTTAGGACATTCTTTTTGGTCTATGATTCATTCGAGTTAATTTTTCTATATGGTTTGAGGTAGGGGTTGAGGTTCATATTTTTTCCCACATGGATTCCCAGTTGTTCCATTACAATTTGTTGAAAAGATCATCCTTTTCCACATTCATCCACCTTAGTGCATTTCTCAAACATCAATCGGATATATATGTATAGGTCTATTTCTTGACTCTGTTATGTTCCATTGACTTCTCTCTGTATCATTATGCAAATACCACATTATCTTGATTACTATTAGTTTTATAATAAGGCTGGAAATCAGGTAGTTTTAAGTCCTCCAACTTTAGAACACCACACTATACATCATTTGTGATTGCTGGAAATAAATGTGCTTGAATTAAATGTATAATAAATTGTATACATTATCCTTTCTTACTGTGGGTTGCTCAGTCACTCTCAATCAATACTTTTGTGGTCTTCAGAGAATCCTAAGTTAAAGGACTCATTTGGGTTTTGCAATAAGTAAAGACGGGGACTGGTGGATCGCTTTCTGTAGCTGCCATGACTCTGGTTGCAAACCAGAGATTTTTAACAAGGTGACTTCCTCCTCACGCTAGCACATACACGGCTGTTTGTTAGTATATCTGCTGTCTGGTTTCTCCAGCTGTGGTGTGGGGGGAAAGAGTTCTGAACTAGCAGATTGCAAAGTTCCCCTCTCTGGCATTTGCCATAGGCCTGCCTGAGATTTTCACATTTGGCTTGAAAAGGCTTACATGAAAGAGTCACCTTCAGGCTGCTGCGGTGGCACACCTGTAATCCCAGTGACTTTGGAGGCTGAGACAGGAGGATCACGGGTTCAAAGCCACCCTCAGCAAAAGCGAGGTGCTAAGCAGCTCAGTGAGACCCTGTCTCTAAATAAAATACAAAACAGGGCTGGGGATGTGGCTCAGTGGTTGAGTGCCCCAGTAGCCCCCCCCCCAAAAAAAAGAGTCATTTTCAGGGTTCATGGAAGACCTGCCTCCTGGGTGGGTCCAACTTTCATTGGATCTACTTGTCCCCTGCCAGAAGCCGCTGTCAGATGGAGTCTGCCCACTTCCCAGACATGAGACACACAATAAATCCTCCTCAGAGCCTAAACCTGGACTAGACCAGCTGGAGACCCAAGCAATATTCCATTTCAAAGAAAGAATTTTCCCAAAGTGCAATTCGACCTCCCACAGTTCCTGTTTCCCTGTTTCTAACACAGTCTTCAACTTGGACTGCAGTGTAGATTTGGAATCAAAAGATCTGGGTTCCAATTCCGATGGTGACACCTGTTAATAGCATGATCTTGGGCCAAGCCCTTGACATTTTCCAGAGTCTAGTTCTACTATGGAATGAAATTCAGCATCAGCCGGGCGCGGTGGCGCACGCCTGTAATCCCAGCACTTTGGGAGGCTGAGGCAGGAGGATCGCGAGTTCAAAGCCAGCCTCAGCAATGGCGAGGCACTTAGCAACTCAGTGAGACCCTGTCTCTAATAAAATACAAAAAAGGGCTGGGGATGTGACCCAGTGGTCGAGTGCCCCTGAGTTCAATCCCTGGTACCACAAAAAAAAAAAAAAAAAAAAAAAAATTAGCATCTTCCTCACAGAGCTCCTACACGCACATGAAAGTGTTTTATCA
Organism: Tamias sibiricus; assembly: GCA_025594165.1. NCBI lineage: Eukaryota > Metazoa > Chordata > Mammalia > Rodentia > Sciuridae > Tamias > Tamias sibiricus. Next base: position 32,231,119 of record CM046658.1, read on the forward strand.
ATATAAATCACAGTGCACGGATGCCTAAAAAAGGATTATTATTACTGTTATTTCTACTTTTAGCCAAAAAATATAGCTAATAGAGGCCTGGGGAACATTAGAGTTTCCTATAGGGGAAAAGGTGTGTGTATTAGTTTCCTATAACTGCTGTAAGAAATTCCCACAAACCTGGTGACTTAAAACAATAAAAATGCATTTTCTTGCCGTTGTGGAGGACAGAAATCCAAAATGAGTTTCCCTAGGCTGAAGTCCAGGTATCAGTTGGCCATGTGTCCTTCTGAGCCCCCAGCAGATTCCCCTGTCTGTCCCTTCCAGCTCCTAGTGGCTGCCAGCATTCCCTGAGCGTGGCGCCTGCTGGCTCCAGTCTCTGCCTTGATCTTCATATCACCTTCCCTTCCTCCATGTCTCCTTTTCTTTTACCTCTTTCTTAAAAGGACCCTGGTGGAGGCATTTAGAGTCCACCCAGAGAAGCCAGTATTATCGCCTCATCTCAAGATCCTTGGCTTAATCACATCTGTGACATCTTAACCATGGGGGCAGCACTCACAGGCTGCAGGGAGGGGACTCTGGTACTGTTGGAGGCCATAGTTTAGCCCACTACCGCGTGTGTGTGTGTGTGTGTGTGTGTGTGTGTGTGTGTGTGCATCTGCACACGTGTGTCGGTGGGAATGACATGGACCGGGAAAGCATACTGCCCTGTTCCATTTCCACAAATCGTCTTCCATGACGAAACAGCCTATGGTTCAGTCTAAACAGCCTTTGTGAAATCTTGCCCCAAGTTTCCCCCCACACTTCCGGGGCATGCAGAGCCCTCTTACAGACCCACAGAGCCCAAAGTTTGCCAGGGCTTTATGATTCGCTTAGCCCCAGGCCCACATGCCCAATTCAGATCCTGCCTGGTTTGCCAAGTTGAGTAGTTTGCAGGACCCAAAAGCCTAAAATATTTACTAAGAGGCCTTTAAAAATATTTACAAGAATATTTTAAAAGTATGCTGGCTGTTGGTCAATGTTGACCACGGCCTCCACTGTACAGATGGGGAAATTGACGTCAGGAGGGCAGGAGACTGGCTCAAGCTTCAACAGTGACTTGAGGAAGATTCTAGAGCTCTTGTCCAAGGACAAGATCGTAGGTCTCCTGCCCAGGATTTGCTGTTCCTTGAGCTGGGTGGAGTCCGATGCCCCAGAAATCAGATTTGGGCAGTTCTCAGCCTCCTGTGAGAAAGACCTGTTAACTGGAGCTGCTCTCGGCTCCCAGGCTGGATAACTTGGCATTCCCAGTGCCCAACACAGTGCCTGTGGAACAAATGGATGGATAACGGGGTGAATAAATGATGTGGTCAAGGTGTTGGAGGGACCTAAGCTGACATGGTGCTGCCTGGGCCTAGGGAATACAGTAAGTCCCGAGCTGGGGCAGCAGACAGGATTCAGTATTCAAATCTCTGGCCTGAGGCCAACTGGGGGCTCAACCCCAACCTGCCACCCGAGAGGCTGTCGGAAAACTTGAGAATTGGCAGAAGCAGCGGAGCTGGTGAAGTCCACCGGCGACTCTCAGAGAGGTGGGGAGGCACCGTGGGGCCTTTAATGATGACTAATTTGCAGCTTATTAATGCAGTGGTAATTAAGAATATTCATTTTATTAAAAGCCGTTTATTGTAATAGTGCATGCAAATCCGGAGACTGGCATTGTGCTCACGTACCAATCGACATAGGTCTATTGTGGCTCTGTGGATGGCAGGTCGCTGCGTCACTAATTGTTAAGAGTTTAGGGTCTAATTTTAAACCCTTTTAATTCCATTTGAAATAATTGCCCTAATGAAATTCAAAGTACTCAGAGGCAGCCATGGAAAGGCGGGTGGTACCCCCCCCACACACCTGCCCCCAGAGAGCCGGGCTCCGAGACCTGTGGCGGGATCTGAGCTTGTTCCAGGGCTATGCAGGCTGCTCTCTCCTCCTGGAACAGGAAGCTGTCCCTGGGGAAGGCTGGGGAAGTCCTGCGTGGGCCAGGTCCCTGTCCGCACCGCAGCCTGGGTGGAGAGGGACTGAAGGAGGAGGAAGAGGCTGTCTGGGTTAAGTCACTTCTGTAAGGCAAACAGGGATAGGATCTGCAGAGAAATGGGGCTGTGGGCCCAGAGGAGGGTATCCTTAGCCCCAGGGGCATCACTGACTCGCTGGGCCATGCCTCAGATCAGCTGAACCCAGGTATGGTCTTTGATAGCAAGTAACTCTCGTGGACAGCTTCCCATGCGCCCGGTGCCCTACTGTACAGCCATGACCTTGTTTAATCCTCACAGCCACCTCCTGAGGTGGATTGAGTCCTTATCTCCATTTTACTAACAAGGCAACAGAGGCTGGGAGAGGATCAGTGAGTGTCTTTTCAAAAATCACACAGGGTAAGTGGCAAAGCCAGGCATGAGCCCAAACTTTTCCATCTGTCTTCTCAAGAGTTTGTCCATCCAGTCTGAATCCTGTAGAGGGGGGTCTACACCAGTGGTATCAAACCTGACCAGGGATCAGAATCCCCTGGGGAGCTTTATAAGGACAGATTCCTGACCCCTGCCCTGGTACATGCACTCAGGGTCTTAGGCCTGAGAATCTGTCTTTGATGGGCTCCTTAAATATTCTAATGTGGTCAGTCCAAGGACAAAGTTAGGGGACCCTAGCCAGATTGCTCTATTTTAAGTTTGGGTTTTTTTTTTTTTTTTTTTTTTTTTTTTTTTTTTGTCCCCCGGGGGGTGGGGGTAGTCTAGTCCGTTATCACACAGTTGGACTGTGATAAGTGCTACCTTCGCACCTGTCAAAGGCCACATCTTTCTCTGATCGCTGGCACAGCCTTATGAGCAAAAGGTTCTGTAAGCATAGTGATGAGGTGCTACCTTCAGGTGAAGGTGAAGATAAGTCTTTGGAAGGCTTCACAGAAGTAGCTTTGCTTGAAGGGTGTGTAGGATCCTGGCTGCAGGAAATGGGGGAGGGCACACCAGAGAAAGAACAGTGTGAGCGACGTGCAGAAGCTTGAGCACCTGTAGCCTCTGATGGACAGACTCTTCCACGATCCCTGTAACCCTCATCTTCTGGTGTTCATGCTCTAACATGATCCCTGTAACCCTCATCTTCTGGTGCTCTAACTGTGGATGGGACTCGTGCCTGGTTTCTGAGCAATAGATGATGGCGGAGGTAATGGAACGTCACTCCTGTGATGACACTACTTTTATGAGATGCTGTCGGGCCAGCAGTCCTCATGGAAGTAAGCATCCATGTTCTGAGCCGCCCACGGAGGGACTCACATGGCAAAGAACTGCAGGTGGTTTGTCTGATCTGAGGACCTCGGTCCTTTGGCTTTATGGAAGTGAAATCTGCCAACAACCTGAGTGAGCCTCTGTGTGGACCCTCCCCAGCCAAACTATTTTTTAAAAAAAAAATATTTATTTATTTGCTTTAGTTGTACACAAGGCAATGCATTTATGTTTACGTGGTGCTGAGGATCGAACCTGGGCCGTGCCCATGCTAGGTGAACGCTCTACCGCTGAGCCACAACCCCAGCGCCCCCAGTCAAACTTTAAGATGAGAATGAAGCTCCCCCCTTGGTCACAACCCGGTGAGACCCTGAAACAGAGAAACCTGGTAAGCCAGGCCTGAACTCTTGACCCACAGAACTGTGTTAATAAGTGTGCATTGATTTAATTTGCTAAAATTGTGATCATTCTTTTATGGAGCAATGCAAAAAGAAAAAAAAAATATATATATATATATCATCTGTTAAGAAAAGCAGCGTGGCTGGGGTAGTTTTCAATCTTTTTGTCTGTCTGACATGTTTCCCATCAGAAATACGGTCATTGATAGTGATGCAGAAAGGAGGTAAAGGGAGACAGACAAGGCATTTGGATCATGTACAGAAGCACGCGCTTCCTCCTGTAGTCCTGTAGGATGGAAGTGTGGTGGAGTTTTAGCAGTGGGTGACAAGGTCAGGTCTGTATTAGACACAGATCACTTTGGCAACCACAGCCTCGGATGGGTTGGCGGCAGGGAGACCTGGCTGGCCTTTGCAATAGTTCAGGTAAGAGATGACAAGAACTTGAACCAACGGAGAGGCTTTGAAGATAGGGAGGGAGGCAGGTTGCATCCGGAGGCAAAATGTGGACCAGGCACTAACATAACATTTCTTCCATTTTTAAACATTTCTTTCTACTTTTATTCTAGCTCATGCCTTCCTTCTGTCCAAAGCTGACTTCACTAACTTGGTTTCAGCATCTCCTTCTTAGTGGCATTGCTGTAAGGACTTCCGGGGTCAGGGTGTCTTTTTTCCCCCAGCCACACCTTCCTGGGAAGGGGCGAGCTGGTGTAGCTTTTCATTTCACAGAGCCTCAGAAAGTAACCATAGTGAATCAGTCCCCTAGGATCATTCTGGCCAAATGCCACTTATCATGTCATCTGCCACCACCTAAAGAATTTAGCATTTCTCCTCTTGTGCAGAGAAGTTATTTGGACCTTAATAAGATCTTGCAGAATGAGAGGTGAGTGTGAGATAAAAAACTTGACCCTTCACTATCTATCCTTTCTTTCAACATCATTGACACTAGGTCTAAGGATGGCCAGAGTTACATAAGAAATAGCCTTACCCTCAAGGCATTCACTATCTATTGAGAAAGACAGATGTGTAATGCAAAAATTGCACCAAAGATTCCTAAACTAGAAGCATACATTGGATGGTCCAAGATTCCCAAAGAAATGATTGATACGTCACTCACATTGAGGGATTTTCCGAGTCCGCGGTTCAGCTGCTGCAAACAATTGGCAAGAAATGATACAATACCTTTGGAAATGAATGCAGCACCTTCAACCAAGGGAGGGAGGGAAGGAGAAGTAGGGAGCCTGAGGTTGGAGAAGTCAGCAGGGTTCAGATCAAACACACATGGTCTCTTGTGCCTACAAGGCTCACACCATCTTTATTTATTTATTTATTTATTTATTTATTTTTAGTACTGGGGATTGAACCTAGAGGGGCTTAACCACTGAGCCACATCCCCAGCCCTTTCTAATATTTTATTTAGAGACAGGGCCTCACTATGTTGCTGAGGCTGGCTTTGAACTCACCATTCCTCCTACCTCAGCCTCCTGAGACACTGAGATTACAGGCTCAAACCATCTTTTATGGACAGGAAGACCCAATAAAGGAGAAGGTACCTTAAAAGCATAGTGATGGTACCTTAATAACCAGGACTCCTGCGGCTGTTCCGCCTCCATGAATGAGGCCCAAACTCTGGGAGGGATCCAAGGCAAGCCTTTTTCCTCCAATCACCAAGCGTGTCTCTGTCACTTCCTTGTTATCTGGTAACACTGTTCCCTTCTCTTCAACTCCACGCCCCCCGCTGTATTCCAAGCACCATCCTCTCACCTCAACTGCCTCCTGACTGTTCTATCAAACCCTTTCTCCACGTCCTTAAATCCATTCTCCACTTGGCCGCCAGATCCCTTTTGTTTTTTTTAAAATTTATTTATTTTTTATTCTAAGTTGTTAGAAATGACAGCAGAATGCATTACATTTCATATTATACTTATAGAGCACATTTTTACATATCTCTGGTTGTATACAAGTATATTCACACCATTCGTGACTTCATACATGCACATGCACTTAGGGTAATTATATCCATCTCATTCTACCATCTTTTTTTTTCCTTCTTTTTTATCCTTTTGCTCCCTCCCTTCCTCTCCCTCCCCCATTGGCCATTCTAGTGTTCCTCTAATCCTCCTATGCTCCCCATCCCAACCCCTCTGTGAATCGGCCTCCTTATATCAGAGAAAACATTCGGCATTTGGCTTTTTGGGATTGGCTAACTTCATTTAGCATTATATTCTCCAATTTCATCCATTTAACTGCGAATGCCATGATTTTATTCTCTTTTATTGCTGAGTAATACTCCATTGTGTTAAGTAAAATCTACATACAGCGGACTGGGACTGCAAGATCTTAGCCAAGTAATTTAACGTGTCTCAACCCAGCATACATCCACGTAACCACCGCCCCAAGCTAGATACCTCCGTCCTTTCAAAACATTCCCACTTTTCCATATTCAGTGAATTTCTACCCACCATAGGAAGCTGCTGTTCTGATTTCCACTACCAGAGATTAATTTTGTATTAGATTCTTTTACCCAGCATGTTTTTCAGATTCATCCAAACTGTAATAGGAATCCATCTTGTTTATTGTTGGGTAATATTCCATTATGTGACTGGACCCCAGTTTATTATTAATTTACTGGTTAATGGACATTTGTGGTGTTTCCAGTTTGGGATGATTATGAATAATGCTGCTAAGGACATTTACATATGAGTCTTTTAGAAGTTACATGTTTTCGTTTATCTTGGGAAACTATGTGTAGGGTATGATATCTGGATCATATGGTAAGTGACACTTTATTATTATTAAATAGCTCACCATTTTACACTTCTGCCAGCCTGATGGAGAATTCCAGTGTCTCTAAATCCTTGCCAAGACTTATTATTTTCTGCCTTTTTAATTTTAGTCACTTGGCAAATATAAAGCAGCATCATATTGTACTATAATTCATTTCCCAGTAACTCATGATATTGACCAACTTTTCATGTGCATGTAAACTCATTTAAACGTTTTTTTGTGAGGTATATATTCCAGCATTTTTTTCCTTCTTTATGGTGTTTTTTTTTTTTTAAATTGTTGATTTCTAGGCTTTTGAATATATATTTAGATAGACATGTACTAAGAATATTTTCCTCCCAGTCCATGGCTTAATTTTTTCATTTTAGCACTGGCAGAGAAGAAATTCTAAATTTTGATGAAATCGAATTTGTCAATTGTTTTTTTTTCCACTAGTTCTCCCTTCCTTACTTAATTGAGGTATAATTTACAAATAAAATTATAAGTGCGTATTGTATGCTAAAAAAAAAAAAAAAAATTGGCCTACCCCAATGTTACAAAGACTGTCATCTATGTTTTTCTTCTAGATGCTTTAGTTTTAGCTATTACATTAGGCCTCTTATCTGTTCAGATAAATTGTTGTGTATGGTGTGAGGTAGGAGTTGAAGTTTATTCTTTTCTATATTTTCTACTTGTTCCCACCACTGTTTGTTAAGCGTTTAATTTCCACATTTAATTGCATTGGTGTTATCCCAGCAGCTTGGAAGGCTGAAGCAGGAGGATCTTGAATTCAAAGCCAGCCTCCAGCAACTCAGCAAGGACCTAAGTAACTTAGTGAGATCCTGTCTCTAAATAAAAAATAAAAAAGGGTTGGGGATGTGGCTAGTGGTTAAGCATCCCTGGGTTCAATCCCTGGTACCCCTCCCCCCCAAAAAAAGTGCATTGGTGCTTATGTTAAAATTCACATGAATTTTTAGACTATTCTGTTTTGTTGACCTGGCCTCACCTCCACACTACATTATTTTGATTACTGTAATTTTAAAAGCTTTTTATAGGTCTTAAAATCAAGTAATATCCTCCAGGTATATTCTTTATTTTAAAATTATTTTGGCTATTCTGTTTCCTTTGCAATATAATGTATACTTGAAGTAATTGCCAATTTTATTTTAGAAAGCAGCCTATTGAATATATGATTGGGATTGCATATGTCTACAGATAGTTGGAGGAGAATTTATATCTTAACGACATTGAGACTTCCAATTCATAAACAGTATATTTCTTCAGGTCTTCTTTAATTTCTTTTTTTTTTTTTTTTTTTTTTTTTGGTACCGGGGATTGAACTCAGGGGCACTCGACCCACTGGGTCACATCCCCAGTACCTTTTTTGTATTTTTATTTAGAGAAGGGTTCACTGAGTTGCTAAGTGCCTTGCCATTGCTGAGGCTGGCTTTGAACTCGCGTGCCTCAGCCTACAAAGTGCTGGGATTAATGCGCCTTTTTCTTTAAAATTTTTTTATTTCCTACAATCCTTTGTCAAATTTTTCCTAATTTTGTGTTTTAATGCCCTTGTAAATAAAATCTTCTGATTGTTTGCTGTTCACATATAGAAATAAAATTGCTTTGTGTAATATTAACCTTATAGGCTAGCAATCTTACTAAATTAATAGTTTGAAAGTGGTTTTTAAATTTTTTTATTTCTTATAGTTTCTCTATAATAGTCCTATTGTTGCTGAAATAGAACTTTTTCAGCATTTATTTAATAACAAAATAGGCATCAAGATAAGGAATATTATCATATTATTTGATCATGCTAAAGGAGTTGATTCATGAGAAAGATGTGGTATTGTTCTTTCCCAGTATTTTCTTTCTTGTTTTATTTCTAATTGGACTGGTCAGAGCCTCCGCCACTGACTTGCATGTGCTCGCCCTAGTCCCAGTACTACTGGAAATTTGTCCAGTATTTCACTGGAGCTTGTTGTAGTTGTGGTTGTGAAGGGTGATTGCCATTTACGGTGCCCTTCATCAAACTAGGAAGATTTCTGTGAGCTGAGTGGGTGTGAAGTTTCCCAAATGATTTTTCTGCATCTACTAAGATGATTTTGATTTTTCTGCATCTATTAAAATGACTTTTCTCTCTGTTTTATAATGTGAATCGTATTGATTTTCAAATATTAGATCAACCTCAAATTCCTGGGATAAGCCCTACTTAGTTAAGATGCAGTTTTTTTTTTTTTTTTTTAAATATGTTTCTGATTCCATTTTAAAATATTTCATTAGGGATTCTTATACCCATGTTCATGAAAAAATATTCATACATTACATTTTCCCCTTCTGTAACTGTCTGGTTTTGGTATCAGTGTTATACTGGCATACAAAATGAATTGGGGATTGTTCCATCTTTCTTTATTTTCTGAAAGAATTTGTGTAAGATGGATGTGATTTATCTGTAAATGTTTAATAGAACTCATCAATGAAATCAACTGGGTCTACAGCTTTCTTTATGGAAAAGTTTTGATTACAAAATTCAAAAAATGTAACATAGACCTATTCCAAACTTCTCTATCTTCTTGTGTCAATTTTTGCAAGTTGTATTTGTGTATTTTTAAAAAATTATGTTTCATCTAAGTTGTCAAATTTATTGACAAAATATTGCCTTATTTTTCTTTTAATATCTGTAGTGACAACCTTTTTTCCATTTCTGTGTTCTCTCTCTTTTATCACTCTTACTATGAATTTAAACAAATTAAAAAATATTTTTAGTTGTCGATGAACATGATATCTTTACTTTATTTATTTTTCATGTGGTGCTGAGGATTGAACCCAGTGCCTCACACATGCTAGGCAAGCGCTCTACCACTGAACCACAACCCCAGCCCAAATTTAAACAATTTTTATTAATCTTTCCAAAGAATGAGATTTGGCTCTGTTAATTTTCTCTCTGCCTTTTTTTCTATTGCTTTGATTTAATCTCCTCTTCTTTTCCCAGGACATTAAGGCAGAAATATACGTCATTTACTTAAAAACCTTTCTTTTTTTCTAACGTGAATATGTAAATACACACACACACACACACACACACACACACACACTCACACACACACATCCCTCAGAGCACTGCTTTGACGACATCCCACAAGCCTGGATATGTTATATATTCATTATCATTCAGCTCAAAATATTTTACATTTTCCTTTGGGAATATTTCTTTGATGCATTGAAGTGCATTCTTTAATTTTGAATTATTTGGAGCTATTCCAGATATTTTAGTGCTATTGATTTTTTAAAATTTAAATCTGTTGTTGGAGAACATACTCTGTAAGTTTTCAGTCATTTGAAATATACTGGAACTTACGGTTTGGCTCAGCATAGGGCAGATCTTGGTGAACACCCTTGCATGTATGAAAGGAAGGTATATTCTGCAGGTGTTGAGAGAGTGTTCTACAGCAGTGAGTTAGGCAAAGTTGGCTAATAGTGTTATTTAAACTTTCTATACACTTGCTGATCCTTTTTTTGTCCACTCATTCTATTAATTCCTGAGAGGGTGGTGTCGGAATCTCCAGCTAGAAGAGCAAAAGTTTGCTTCATTTCTTTGAGGATCTGCTAAAATAGACAAACATATTTAGGACAGCCATGTCTTTCTGATGAATTAACCCGTTTATCACGATGAAATAGCTCTCTTCATCTCTGAGAATATTCCTTATCTTGATGCCTAATTTGTCCGATATTAATATAGCCACAGAAGCTTTCATATGCTCAGTGTTTGCATAAGAAAGAACCTGATACATCTTTTCCTTTCAACCTATCTGTGTCTTTACATTTAAAATATGTTCTCTGGGGCTGGGGTTGTGGCTCAGTGGTAGAGCGCGCGCCCGGCACATGTGAGGCACTGGGTTGGCTCCTCAGCACCACATAAAAATAAAATAAAAGCATTGTGTCCACCTACAATTACAAATGTATATACATTTTAAAAAATCAGCTTTAAAAAAATGTTCTCTGGATTTCAAGACTGTAAAAGCTCTGATGGGAAGGGAAAGGATCACCAGGCGTTGGGGCATCTTTTCCCTGGTGGAGGCGCCTGGGGCGGAACCTCCCAGGGGCGCGCGGGGGCGGGGTTTGTGGAGCAGGTTGGCTCAGAGCATCCTTCCGCCTTCCCGCGTGTTTTGTGATTCTGCTTTCAAAATGCTTCTTTTTATCCTAGTCACAGTCCCTTCATTATACCTTTGGAAATATACTCTCTTAATTCCGGTTTTCTTGTGGTTGGAAAGCTACTTTGACCCACATCTTTCAGGAAAAGCTTTCTCCTCCTTTCATCCTTCCAAAGCTTAGAGAGTGGCTTTCAGTAACTTGCTGAACTATGTGGGTGGGGAGGGCGGGGCAGTAGGAAGAAACTAGAGCCCAGGGAGGGCCTCACCCTGCTCCAGACCTGCATTGCCATGTCCTCAGAACGCTTAGGAAGTGATGCCCCTGTTGTCCCTAGGCAAGGCCACGGAGTTGACAGGGAATGAGTAACGTGCCCGAGGTCACTGTGGTGACCGCTGCAGCGCACGGTGTAAAGCATGGAGTACCCGCGGCACTGGACAGACGGCTGGCCGCCTGCTCCTCATCCATCTATTCACTTCTTCCTTCCTAACAGATCTGATTCAGAGAGGACTGGACCCTATCCCAGCTCTATGGATGTAGATCCTGGGTGGCCTTCTACTGTCATCAAATATTGCTCCAGGGGTGGAGTGCCAAAATAAGCCACTCAGTCAGACTGAAGAAGAGGATTTATACCCCAGATTGGGAGGAGAGGATCACTCCCTCATTTGCTAGATGTGCACCGGGAGGCTTGTGTCCTTGCTAGGGGAGGGGTGGGTCTACAGTCCATAAATCCAGTGTTGGAGTAGTGGAGTGAAGAGAGGAAGTAGCCCTAGATTTCTGATGCTATTGATCATCCATTCATTGCACCGTCCCTGCAGCCTCCTCTAGCTCTAGCATTCTCACGTCGGATGATACTTTTTTTTTTTTTTTTTTTTTTAATTTTATGCTTTCTGAAGTTAAAGGTATCCTAACTGGAAAGGTCGCAGAACAAGTAAATGGTGGATCCAAAGCTGGAATGTCCAATTCAGAGCTCCAGGCGCTCATCTCCGGGCTCCCTCCCTTCCAGTTAAGAGTTCGTGACCTCTGTCTTCCACAAGAGAAAGCTGAAGTTGAAAGAGGGGACGTGATTTGTCCAGGGTCACAGAGCCAGCAAGTGGCTCACCCTCCCTCAGAACTCATGTTGATCTGACTACAAAGCCCCGCGCTCTGCAGACGCCTCCAGTGGCTTCCCACCCTTCTGGCTGCCACCATTCCTGTACCTTTGACTCCAAACAGAGGCCTCTCCGTCACCAAATAATGTGATCAAATCAAACCTTCTTTCCATACAATTAGAAAACATAACAGGTTACAGCAGAAAATGCAAAAACCTCCAAAGCTGCTCAAAGCTAATTAATTTCTATTACTAGTGAGAGAAGAACCACTTAACATGTCTTTTCTTATTCAAATTACCATTGACGGCACCTGCTTTTTTATTCTTGGGAAATCCTGCTACAATGCGGGGTAAATTATGTAAGACTGTAGAATTTATGAAGATAAGGCAATTAGCATTACAAAACCGAGTCCGGGTTACAATTTCTGGGGAACAGAAAGAGTTATGATGCTCCCTTAAATGGCCCAGTGAAGTCTCACAGATTGAGTTAATCCTTGTGGTAGTCAGGAAAATTGAAGGCTAAGCGGTGCCATGATGGTGGGTAATTAATTGTCTGGGCCCTTTGGTGATGGGGCTGTCTGTGCTGTGGAGGAGGCAGCCAGGGCACTGCCTGTTTCTTCTGGAAAGAAAAGGGACGGAACAGGATTTGGGGGGGGCGGAAAGCAGGGAGGGGAAGAGGAACTTCCTTCCCAGGTCCCTGGTCATTTGGGTCAAGCAGGGTCCTGGACCCTGGGACTTCCCTCCAAGTTGTTTTCTAAAATCTCCACCGGCTGTCCCTCGGCACAGCTGCCACAGAGCAGGTGTTTCCTCGTAGTGTTTAGATGCTGCTCCGATTTTGCATCTGAGCTGGAAGGACTCTTAAAGACACTCTGGATTACCAGGGGTACTTGACTTAATAGCCACAGATACTGGGCTGGGTAGGCATGGAGTGTGAAGCCTCTAATATTGTGTGCAGAATTTAGGGTGTGTGTGTGTGTGTGTGTGTGTGTGTGTGTCCTTTTCTGCAGAAGGGTCTGCAGTTTGTATTAAATTCCAAGCCAGATGTAGGTTGTCCCTATCCCTGGCCTAGTTGGATAACACCTCACATGACTGGAAGGGAAGGGAGAAGCAGGAGCCTAGCCACCACCAATCTAGTTACCTAACCCACCCAGAAAACACTGTTTCCAGGGTCAGGACTAAGGCTGTGTGCAGCACCTGCCTTCTGGGCCCCTGGCTTGAATGATAACTTCGTCTTATCCAACTAGCCCCTGTAGCTGGGACAGCCTCTGGGCAGGTCACTGCTGACTCATGGTGCCTTTATGTGGATTAAAAAATGGCACACTTCTCGGAGGAGGCAACATTGCATGGAGGTGCACTATTTGGCAAGCAGAGCTCAGTCTGTATTCCAGCCCCTATTGGCCACCTTGACTTGTGTCCTTGTGCAGTGTACAACCCGCCCAGCCTTACGTACCTTGTTCTCAAATTCCCTGCTTCAAGAGTTGAGTTTCTTCTTACCAGTTTCTTCTCCTGGGAAGGACCTGAGATACTCTAGGGAGGTCTGGCCAGGAGAAGGGCTTACGGTCCAAGAGCCTGTTAGCTAGAAACAGAAATTTCATCTCGTGGCAAGGCAGAAACATACAACATGCATCTCTAGCTAGTTTCAGAGCCATGGAGAAATGGCCAGGCAGAAAGCAGGGCCAGCACTTCTCTCCCAGGGGTGACGCAGCAGTGTGTCTTGGGAAGAGGGGCGACTGGAGCAGACCAGAGCAGCAGGAAAGCAGCGAGAGGGGGGGAAAAACTGGCCAGTGAGAGAATGGGGCCAGGCTGTGTGGGTCCCTGCAGGCCCTGCAAAGACTCTTACTCTGAGTGAGGGGTGGGTTGGGAATGGGGGAAGATGCTGAGCAGAGGAGTGGCATGATCCCACCTGACTTTGGAAGGACTCAGTATGGCTGCTGCATGAGGAGGGGGCTTCAGGGGCAAGGGTAGAGCAGGTAGATGGTTAAGGACCATCACAACTACTCAGAGGAGAGCTCCAATGGCCTGAAGCCAGGTGGGGACTGTACAGACGGCAAGGAGTAAATGCAATCGTGATACATGGGTATTTTAAAGGCACAGTCAACAGGATTTAATGCTAGTTTGGATGCAGGGCGTGAGAGGAGAAAGGAATCGAGGATGTTCCCAGGTAGGATGGAAGGGAGCGGGGGTGTGTCCTGGTGTTATCTGAGAGCTTGGCAGCTCAGACTCATTCTCTTTTTTTATGGTTCTGATTCTAGGCCCAAATCTCACCACCTGCATCTTAACCTGCCAGGCCCATACAGAAGGTCCAAATGGGCTGCTCATCCCTGCACCAGAACTGCCGCTCTTGGCTTCCTTCTAAAATGTCACCTTTTCCATTTCTGCTGGATTGCTGCCTTGAACCTGAATATTAGTTGCCTGCCATCCATCCATCCATCCATCCATCCATCTATCGATCCATCCATCCATCCATTAATCCATTTGCCCATCCATCCGTCCATCCTTCCTTCCTTCCTTCCTTCCTTCCTTCCTTCCTTCCTTCCTTCTTCCATCCTCTCATCCATCCACCCATTTATCAGTCCATCCACCATCTTTCTATCCTTTCATTCCCTCATGAACAATATTGACCAAGGACCTACCGTATCCTACCATATGCAAGATGCTGAGGTAGGCACAAGAAATAGAGCAATGACCAGATATCCATGGGCAGTGCTGTCTCAGAGCTTAAGTGTCCCCTGGACACTCCTGCTAAAAAAAAAAAAAAAAAAAAGCACCACCCTATCTACCTGGGGCCACCCACCCACCCACCTACCTATGTGCCAGGTTCTGTGACACTTTTTTGTTGTTGTTGAAGCCCATTAATTGTGTAAGGGAGACCTGGGAGGTCCTTGGGCTTTGTTTCTCACTTTATTGTAGCCATTGGAAGGACCGGAAGCCCTCAGAAACTGGCACCTTAGGCAAAGAAAGTTTTTTCAACCCTGTTTAAAAAAGGGTTCTCTGATACTTTCTGTTTCTACAGAAAGCTTAGGAAGACTTTTGAGGACAATGGTTCCTGAAACTCTTTCCAGCTGTTCTCCTGTGCTATTATTATTCTGGGACCCCAACCAGCATGGCCCAAGCTGATTGGCTGGCAAGGGATGTCAGGACCTAGAACTTGACCTATCTTCTGGAGAGGGGCCATGACTAACTTGCAGGTTCTGAAAGGAAACCCAGTCGTGCAATGGATCAGAGTAGAGGTGGGAGGGGCCCAGATTCAGGTAGGAGCAGGCAGTACATCTTGGCACCTGATGGGAAGCCCAGGAGCCTGTCCTCCTCATTAGGATAAGGTTGGATTGCCAGAACCTCCGGGAGGCACCCACAGCTGGGGAGCTGCCCAGGTGGTGATGTGAGCGTTCACGCTCGGCCTTGGACTGTGCATAGGTCTGGGACCTCAAAAGCCCTTCTGAATCCTCAACTCATTGCTCCACACACAGAGACCTGGAGCACCAGTATCCTTCATTTTACAGACAACAAAGGCAGCACTTAGGGCATCTGGGGCCCGCAGGGCCAGCGCAGAGCTGCAGGGACTTCTTGATGTTGGGTCACTTCCCTAAAGCTGCGCCTTCTTCCAAAGGAAGCTTCTAGGCCACACTGCCTTGCCGTGGGTCCTGGATAGCCTTGGACCTACCAGTGAAACTATCCTCATATACCACACCCTGACCCTGTGAATCTAGTGTCTTATTTAATCCTCCTGGTCCGGCTGGTAGCATCTAATCCCCTCTCATTTTACAGAGGAAGTGGAAGCTTGCAAGGTAACCTCACAGAGCTGCGTTTACTCTCTCCCTGGAATCCACAGCCAAGGATTCAGATCTTGGTCCTACCGCTTGCAAGGGGAGTCAGTTTTTTTTTTTTTGTTTGTTTGTTTTTTGTTTTTTGTACAGGGATTGAATCCTGGGGCATGGTCTCACTAAGTTGCTTACGTCCTCAGTAAATTGCTGAGGCTGGCTTTGAACTTGCAATCCTCCAGTAGCCTCTGGAGCTGTTGGGATTACAGGTGTGTGCCACCACGCCCGGCAAGGGGAGTCAGTTTGAGAAAGTTCTCTGAAGCTCAATGTCCTTATCTGTGACACAGGCTAAGAAAACCTACTTCAGAGAGTTTGTGGTGGGATTAAAATGGTTGGATTACGAGAAGTACCCAAGGACCTAGCATAGAGAGGACTTCAATCTTTATTTATTAATTTTTTGGGGGTAATGGAGCTTGAACTTAGGGGCACTCAACCACTGAGCCACATCCCCAGCCCCATTTTGTATTTTATTTAGAGACAGGGTCTCACTCAGTTGCTTAGGGCCTCTTTAAATTGCTGAGGCTGGTTTTGAACTCATAATCCTCCTGACTCAGCCTCCCAAGCCACTGGGATTACAGGCCTGCGTCACCACACCTGGAGAGAAGGCTTCAATCCTTGTGTCCATTCCACCCCCATGGATTCTGGGGAAGCCAAACCCTGGGATGCCCACAGGAGAAAACCAATCTTACCTAAGTGACCATTCAAGGTTGAAGGTACCAGGAAACAGGTCCGTGGAAAAGGGGTGGGTGGTGTGTGAGGCTGCCAGATTCAGCAAATTAAAATACTGGATGGCCAAAGTTTAATTTTAATTTCAGATGAACACATAATTAAAAAAAATATAGGTCCAATGGAAATACCCATATTTTATCTAGCAAAAAAAAAAAAAAAAAAAAAAAAAAAAAAGAAAAGAAAAGAAAAAAAAAAGTGAGCTGAAGACCAGATGGGGACCTGTTGCTGGTCTCTCCTGAAGCCCAGCTGCTTGGCTTCAGGTTCCCATGGGAGGAGCTGAAGGAGCTGGGCAGGGCAGAGTGGGCCTGCAGACCCCCCCCCCCAAGGTGCTCTGCTGGGCCCCCAAGGCTTCACAAAAGAATAATGGACTAGTAATTATCATCAGTTAGAAGCTCTGAGCACAGGCCTTTTCAGCACAGAAGTGGATTCTAGTTCTTAAAAGGATTTGCAGACTTAAACAAATGCCTTTCCTAATCAGTACAAATTGTTCCTTTAAACAGGAGAGAGCTGTGGGTCCACTTTTTCTTCTTCCAGTTAATGAGCAGTCGGTGTCGTTCCTGGGGGTCGGGACTCTCACTCTTCCCTCTGAGGCACAGGGTGATGGTGGAGGAGGTGGACTTGGTATTGAGGGTGGCGGGAGGGCCTCTTGCTAAGTCCTGGCCTGGCGCTAGGTGTCTCAAGTAGAGGCACTGCTTTTTAGGAGCTGTGTCCCAAAGCATGCATCTTAAAATTACTCAACTCAGTCTTCTCACCTGTCAATGGGAATAGCAATCAGTCCTACCCCGCTGCTTGTGACTGTCCTGACCTTCAGATAGGAGAATGTGTGTTATCTTCCTGGTGGACAGACCCGCTCCCCTGTGTGATCTGTCCCACCCCGCATCGCCTTCATTTCTAGAACTTCTGGAGACAGACCTGCATCCCAGCCAACAAGAGATAAAACAACAACAAAAAAACCCTCTAAACTAACTGATCCTGCATTTATATCCCTCCTCTCCTCTTGAATTATCTCCAAGTGCCCATGACAGGACTGTGTTTGTCCCTTTAATGCCCTGGCTTGGCTTAGGTACAGAGATACACTGATCTAAGGACCTCGTGCTGGAGCTATTCTATCTCCAGCTTCCAGCCTGTCGCCAGGACCTCTCCTCCGCTCCTCTGTGCCTCTGCCCATGGGTGAGCTCTGCGTCCCCTGCTACCTGTCTGGTCTCAGCCTTGCCTCTCTTATCTGTGTCCCTTTTGTTCTGCATAATGCAGAAGCAGAAGAAAGGCTAACACCTCTTGGCAAACCTGAACCCAGGGACCTTATTTATTTATTTATTTATTTTAAATAATTATCTATTTGTTTTAGTTGTACACAATGCCTTTATTTTTACATGGTGCTGAGGATCGAAACAGGCCGTGCACATGCTAGGCGAGCGCTCTACCGCTGAGCCACAACCCCAGCCCAGGGACCTTTTTTAATCAGAGAGGCAGAGAGGCTGACTAGACTCTGATGTGTATCATTGTCCCAATGAGAATCCTGGGTGGCCAGAGCGTGAGCCAACAGAATTCTGTCCTCTCTGTTTCAGCAGAAAGGAGGGGATTAGTCACCCTTACCTTCTCAAAGACAGGGGACATTTGACCAAGGAATTAGACAAAGTTGCCTAAAATCTGATGAGGAGGGCAAATCATAGAATATCCCAGGGAAATTCATTTAACTCCAGCAGAGAATAAGATAGGGGAAGCCCTGAAGGGAGCTGCCTGTTCTCTCCTCCCAGCCTGGCCTGACTTCTTCAGAGATCACAGCAGTTTCTCCTCCACTCTGTGGATGGAGAGTGACATGTTAGCCTCAGGAGCCTGTGCAAGAGCCCTCCTGGTTGATGCAACAAGGATTCACTGTATTCAAGGCCCTCAGGGGCAGGGCCAGACTAACAATGATAGTCATTGCTGTTTTTTTTTTTTTTCTTTTTTTTTTTTTTAGATTTGGAAACCAATGCCCAGCAGTTTCCCAGGATCGTTCAGTTAGTGATCAGCAGAGCCAGCACCAGAACCGAGTGCCTGCCCCACTCAGCAAGGCCACCTACCCAGGATCTGCTAATAGCTTTAGATTTTTTTTTTTTTTTTTCTTGATGCATTATCTCTGGCCTGACCTCATTTTTCAACAATGAGCTTTTACTGAAAAGAAGGCTGCCCCAGGGGCTCCACGGGCCCACAGGTCATTCAGATTACGGTTCTGCTAAAAAATGATCAAGTGCTTACTGAGTGTGAGCAGGGGCGGGCGGGGCATTTCACAGACCTTCCTGCTCACTCCTTCGCACTCCATGAAGTGGGTGTTGCTATCCTCATTTTTATAGACAGGGCTGGAGGGGCTGGGGAGCTTTATTCAAGGTCATCCAGAAGTTAAAGTGGCTATGCTAGGATTCAGGGTCGCTTTGTATTTTTCCCTCACAGCCACCCAAGTACCTGTGCACCCCAGAAGGAAATTCATACCTTATCCTTAAAAAAAAAAAAAAAAATTCATATATTAAAAGGGCAAAGAGAGTTTGCATGTACAGTAAAATCTTAAGCCTTACCATGGCCTGCAAGCCTCTGTAGCACCTGGCCCCTGCTCAACTTTCCAAATACATCTCCTCTCCCTCTGTCCTCCTTCAGGACACTCTGGGTCACCAAATTTCTTCCCTGAAACACTTGGCATTTGAGTGTGCCCCCTCCATGGAACCTCCTTTCCCTGAAATATATGCCTCAGTGACTCCTTCTGATGGATTATTTGTGTCCTGGTCCCAAACCATCACCCGGCCTATGATTTGATCTTATTTGGTCATGTCTTCTGTTTTATCATTATCTGATATCATCTTACTTATTTTTCATCTCCTTACTGGGTGTCTCCCTTATTAGATTAGATTGCATGTTCCGTGTCTATCTTGATAAATGCTTTATTCCAGCACCTAAAACAGCACCTAACACATAGTAGTCACCCCCGACCCCCCCCCCCCCCCCACACACACACAAAAAGATTTGTTGGCTGACGTGAATTTTTGGTGAGACATCGTGCCTTAGGGCAGTAGTCTCCTATTCTCCACACTGACCACAGGTATTCTCAGCAGTGAGAGAATTGTTTTCCTTTCTTAACAACTCTCATTAAAATCAGTCTTGCCACCAAAGTAGGTGTCGCTTTAAATGGGTGGGTTAGTGAAAGCTGTGATGTGAAGGCACGAAGTGGCCCAGATGACCCACTACATTATCTGGCCTGGAAGGAGAGGAGTGTGTAAATAGGGGGTGGGCCCCCCCAGAGGAGTGTGTAAATAGGGGGTGGGGCCCCCCTAGAAAGATCCCATGGCTTTCTGCAATAATGTAAAAAGAAAACTTTCAAATACCACAATTTGCAAATGAAGACCTTTAAAATAATGGGACGGTGGCTCTGGAATGGGATTATTAGGATAATGCGATGTTTAAGTGGGCGCTTTTCCTCTCAAGGACCTGCCTGAATTCTGCTGAGCTCATTCCACGAGAGACCTCAGAGAGATCAGTTATGACTTTTATTAAAGTCAAACCAATACCTGTATTCGCAGCCGCCTGGAGGAAATTTCTTTCTGTAACTCTGATTGAAGTTTAATGGGAACTACACAAAGAAAATTTACTTAACCTCCTCACCCAGCTCTTCCACGGTGGAAGTCTGTTCGTCACGTGCTCTGTTCCCAAGAGACACTATCAAAGATAGCACTTCTCAATTTCATAATATTTTTCAGAGTAAAAGAGGGAAGACAGCTGCAGACCCCAACTACTCCAGAATACCATGTAGTCGACATCTGATTTCACTTACAGTAACAATGCAGGGGGTTTTTCTCAAGGGTGTGCACATTAGGATTTTGCAGATTACAAAACAGAAAGCATAGAAATTATCTTAGGTGCATGTGGAAGTACATGGATACGAAGCCCTGGCTAATGTGCTTCTGATTCATTCATGCTGCTGGTCCAGCACATAGGGGAAGACAGGCACCTGCTCATACATAGAAAATGAAAACTGAGAGTGGCACTTCTCATCCCAGAGACACTGTATTACTAACACCTGTCACGTGTAGCACTTTATAGACGGAAAGCACTTAAATAAAAAAAAAAACCGCGTTTTTCTTATGAAATTTATACACATACAAAAAAGTATATAAAAACCCAGATGTATAATTACTATAGAATGTTAAGTAGTGAATATCCATGTGACTGTCACCTAAGTTGAGGACCGGAACATTGCCAGCACCCAGGGCCCAGTGTTAACTCCTCCATGCTCTCCATGCCTGCCTGCCTGCCAACTTCCTTTGTGATTGCTTGTTTGCCCTGTTTGACAGTTTTATCACCCCCTATGCATTCCTAGACAATATGGTTTAGATTTTACCAAATGAAATGTCATATAGGGCATACGCCTTTGTATATGGCTACTTCTTTTACTCAACATTTTGTTTTTAAGCTTTGGCTGTGAATCTTAAAAGAATGTTATTACGTGCACCGTGCAGATCATCTGATCTGCTGTTTGGTAGCCTGTGGATACATGCACCGTGGTTATATATAGACGGTTCTAGTGATAGGTATTGGGTTGGGGTTGTTTCCAGTTTGGGGCTATTACAAACAACACTGCACTAATTGCTTGCACCCATATTTTGGCATACATCTGCATGATTTCCTCTAGCAGGAATTGGTTAAATCTGGCCCTCTTGTTTTTGTAAGTAAATTTTGTTGGAATATAGCCATTTCTATTTGTTTACATATTGTCCAGGGCTACTTTTTGCACAATGAATGCAGAATTGAGGACTTGAGACAAAGACTGACCATATAGCCCACAAAAGCAATGATATTAACTATCTGGCCCTTTTTGGTGAAAGCTTGCCAGTCCCCTACAACAAATACTTACAAGGGAATTGCAAGGGTACAGGATTTGCATCTTTTCTTCAGTACTGGAGATTGAACCTAGGTATGCTCTACCACAGATCTACATCCTCAGCCCTTTTTATTTTTTATTTTGAGACAGAGTCTCACTAAGTTGCTGAGGCTGGACTCCAACTTTCAATCCTCCTGCCTCAGCTTCCCAAGTAGCTGGCATTACAGGTGTGTGCCACCACAACCTGCTAGGTTTGCATATTTTCAACCTTACAGATACTGCCAAAACTTTTCAGCAAACTTCTTTCTACAATTAAAAAAAAAACATTTTATTATGAAAACACTGTTTCAAGGTATGCCTATTTAACACAATTTCAGTATTTCATCAAAAAAGATGAAAAGCTACTAATTGCTCTAATTCTCTGTCATGCTAAGCCTCAGATCATGGCTAAACACATCATAGAAAATAAGGATTATGGCACATCCGTGCCTTGAAGACCTGTAATAGAAAATTCCCATCGTCTGATCTAGTTGATGGGGTTGCCAATCCCCTGCTATTAGGGCACTGTCTGAATCCAGATGGCTGCTGTTACAATTCTGTCATGTCTGTGAGGACCCTCTATAACAGATTTAGACCCATGTGAGTCGTCAGACCCAGTGGCCATCAAGGGGGAGGATGCGCAAGCCTTCAGTCAGAAAGGGTTAAAAAAAGTCCTGATTTTTTTAGGATGCAAAGCAGGGGGGCTCTTTTATTCTCTGATCTTTTCCTCACCATCTTCAGCCATTTTTCTTCTTCGTTGTTAACTGCAGCTTCTTCGCACCTGCTGGGATTCCAACACCAGGTCGTTCACAGCACTTTTTGCTTTTGCAAATTCCACCTCCTCCATCCTCCTCCTGTAAACCAGTGAAGGAAAGCCTGGCAACCACGGCAGAAAACTGTTCCTAGCTGTGTCTGAAAAACTCGTGCGCAGTAGTGCTGTTGTTAATAAGCACGATGCCACTGGGCGCGGTGGTGCACGTCTATAATCCAGTACTTGGGAGGCTGAGGCAGGAGGATCGCGAGTTCAAAGCCAGCCTCAGCAATAGCGAGGCACTTAGCAACTCAGTGAGACCCTGTCTCTAATAAAATACAAAAAAGGGCTGGGGATGTGGCCCAGTGGTCGAGTGCCCCTGAGTTCAATCACCAGTACCAAAAAAAAAAAAAAAAAAAAAAAAAAAAAAAAAAAAGCATGATGCCGGCTGAGCCCCAGGGAGGGGTGCCTACAGGCCTGGAAGAGGGCAGGCCCATCGTCCCCTTGGTGCTGTTGGTAGCCACTCCACAAAGTGCTCTGTTCTGGCTCTCAGCAGTCAGCATGTACTCCCCCACCTCTTTTGTGGACACGGGACCTGGGAAGGCAGTGACCACAGTGAGAGAGGGCCCAGGGGACCAGGCTCGGAGCGGCTGACGTATGCTTAGCATGGAGCATGTGTTGAATGGATTCTGGCTTGGGTTGGGAGGCTGTACTGCCTCTCGCCTCTGGCTCCAAAGGGGACAAAGTTGGCATGAAGAGTTTGTTTTTTCTCTCATTAAAGGAAATTGGGAAGCCGGGCGCGGTGGCGCACGCCTGTAATCCCAGCACTTGGGAGGCTGAGGCAGGAGGATCGCGAGTTCAAAGCCAGCCTCAGCAAAGGCGAGGCGCTTAGCAACTCAGTGAGACCCTGTCTCTAAATAAAATACAAAAAAGGGCTGGGGATGTGGCCCAGTGGTCCAGTGCCCCTGAGTTCAATCCCCAGTACCAAAAAAAAAAAAAAAAAAAAAAAAAAAAGGAAATTGGGAGATAGGCAGTCTCAAACTAGTATGGTGGTTGGAACCTGGTTGGAACTTGGACCTCTTCCACCTTTCTTCTCTGCCATCCTTAGCCAAGGAAGCCACTCTCAATTAAACTGGAGCATTCGCTGTAACTCTGCAGTCCAGGTGGAAGCTAGAAGGAGCTGGGAGCTGGGCGTGGTGGAGCACGCTTGTAATCCCAGTTACTTGGGAGATTGAGGGAGGAGGATCGTAAATTTAAGGCCAACCTCCAATTAAGGGAGACGCTGTCTCAAAATGAGGTCTAGGGTTGTAGCTCAGTGGTTCAATCCTCAGTACCAAGGAAGGGGAGGAGGATGGGGAGGACCACAAAGTGCACCTCAGCTGCCTCTGAACGTTTTAAGAGCCTTCCAAAGTTCTACCCAACAACCTAATCACTCCTCTTTGGCCAGAACTTAGGTTGTAGCTATTCTTAGACATAAAGCGGGGTGAGAAATGTAGTCTTTTTTTCTTATTCTTTTCTTTCTTTTTGGTGCACATTACCACACTGAGCAGAACCAAGAAGGAGAGAATGAGCTTTGGATGGGAAATGGAGGTCTCCATCACGTGGCGATGTCCTGGCATCCAGAGACAGAGCAGATAGGGGCAGTGATGTCAGCAATGGAGGCAACTATTCTCTCCTCTTCTTCTTTACGGGGGACACATGATCTCTCGCCTTGTACTCCTCTCTTACCTGCATGCTTTCTCTGCTGCCTGGTGGTTTCTGCACCCATGGGACACTGCCTGTATAACCTGCTCCATCCTTGACTGTAAATTTCAGTTTAAATTCTCATCACTGCCTAAAGGTGCTGACTCTTATTATTAAAGTTCTTGAGCTAAGCAGTTTGGCCTGTGACCGGCCTTTGGACAAGTATCCAGCTTTGGGCCAGACACGTGTTGGGGAATGGGGAGGATCAGAACCGGGAGACCATGGAATGGCCAGACGTGTTGAGACTGAGCAGATTTTCCTGAAAGAGCTGTGAGTGAGGGAAATAATTGTACATACCATTTGTTTTAGTCAGCTTTTTCACTGCCCCGATGAAAAGACCCAACCAGAACAATTGTAGAGGAGGAAAAGTTTATTTGGAGGCTCATGCTTTCAGAGGTTTCAGTCTATCCACAACAGGCTCCATTCCTCAGGGCTCAAGGTGAGGCTGAACATGATGGTGGAAGAGTGTGGCTGAGGGGAGTGGCTCACAGGACCATCGGGAAGCAGAGAGAGAGACTCCACTCCACAGATAGAAATACATACCCAAAGCCACGCTCCCAGTGCCCCACCTCTTCCAGCCACACCCCACCTGCCTTCAGTTACCACTCAATTAATCCCATCAGGTAAGTGATCCACTGATTGTATTAAGGCTTTCATAACCTAATCATTTCTCCTCCAAACCTTCTTGCATTGTCTCACACATGAGCTTTTGGTGAGGGGGGAGGTGGGACCTCATATCCAAACCATAACACTAGTTATGTACCTTTGGCAGTAATGATTATTAGAGATTTTATAATAGTCTGTCTCAAACCTCCACACAGTAGAGATCCAGTTATTTTAAGAAATGTTGCTGGCAGAAAGTTTACTGGAGTCAGTTCTGGATTTTAAAATTTGTGAAGCTGGAAAACTTTGATTTAGAGAATCATGAGAGGTTTTTCCTTCTATAGGGGAACAAGGAATTTATTTTATAGGAGAAGATGCTCCATTTTCTGAGAAGGGATGTTAAGGGGAGTCCTTTCAATCTATGCTTCCAGCCACAATATTAAATTGTGGGTATAAGGTCAGTAGATATGAGTCACTGTTCTTGGGTAAACATTGAACCCGTGGCGCGGTCCAAATGAACATTGAAATGTTACATTTTGTATAGTACTACAGATCAGTAGTATTTTTAGCAGGACCAGGTTCTTGGTAGAGATTACTTTTCTAAACATAAACCTAAAAATGACTATCCATCAAAGCTTCACTCATTTCTTGGAAGATGTCTGTATTTTTTTTCCCCCCAAATATATGCTATTGAGATCCCGAGCCCATGTCTAACAGGAAAAGCTGTACTTGTTTGATCTTCTTTTTATCTCACACTCGATGTAAAGGACTATGAAATGGAACTGGAGATCTGATACAGTTTGAGAAATACACTGTGGAGTATGGCGGTCAGATAGGTCATGGGGCCCAGTTCCACCCTGGGAATGAGAGCGGGGTATCGACCCTGCAGGAGATAGATGGTTTCACTCTCAATCTTCTGGGAAGGAAACACTGTGGACCTCAGACTAAGAGTGAGGAGGATCTCACGGCCTCTCTACAGCCTGCAACCCATGGAAAATGACGAGGTGGAAGGACTTTCCACTCGGGGTAAGCTGGCCCAGTGATGTGGCAGCAGTTAGGGTTAGAAAGAGAGATGGCCAGGGGTGACCTCTGTGGAAAGCAGGACTGATGGAGCCCACGAAGAGGTATCTCTGATGTACAGTTTTAACTTTTTCTTTTCTTTTGTTAACCTTGGGTTTATGCATCTGTGTATGTCCCTCTCCTCTCCCACCTCTGACACACACATGCCCTTACTGTGCCGAGTGACTGTTCTTTGGGGAATTCATGGAAGGTTCTATATCCAGGCTTAGATTGAAAATAGTGAGGAACAACTTGGAGCAGCCTACTGAACAGCAAGAGATGACCTAAGAGATTGCCTAGTAAGAGATAGCAATCAATGATTATTATTATTTAAATATCAGGAAGTTGACTAGTTAAAACAAAAATATTGATAATGCGTTGTGAGCCTGGTGTAGAAGTCAAGTGTTTGACAAGAGGAACACAAAAGCTCTGAGAGAAATGGAAGTGTATTTGTAAGGTTCTTATACTACAGGTATAGTAGAATCCTTAAGAAGTAGAAAGTAATAAGGTAAAACCGGATGCTATAAACTTTTAAAACAACTACTAATATAACATAACAAAGACTTACAGCTAATAAGCCAATAAAGAAGATAAATGGGACCATAAAAATAGACTCAATTAATTCAAAAGGAAGCAGATAAAAAAGTAAAGAGGAAACAAAGAACATCTGGGACAAATAGAAAACAAAAATGATGGTGGATTTAAAATCAACCATGTAAATAAAAACACTAAATCTCAAATGGTCTAAACACCTTAATTAGAAGGCACAGATGACTACTGTCAGGTGTAACTAAAAAGAACAAATTAAAAGAATTTTTTAAAAAGGCACAGATGATCAAATTATGTTTTTAATAAGATGAGATTGCACTCTATGCTGCCTACAAGAAACTCACTTTAATATAAAGACAAAATAGGGTTAAAAATAAAAAGCTACAAAAAGACCTACCATGCTAACCCTAATCCAAAGAAAGTTGGAGTGATTACATGAGCATCAAAGTAGATTTCAGAGAGGAAAGTATTACCAAGAATAAAAAGCATTTTTTCATAATGATGAAAGGGACAATTTATCAAGAAGACATAATAAGCCTAAATATTTATGCACCTAATAATAGAGCAACAAATACCTGAAGTAAAAATTGATAGAACCTCAAGGAGAAATAGAGAAATCCACAATAAGTCAAAGATTTCAATAATACTCTCTCAATTGTTAGAACAATAGACAGAGAATCAATATGTTATAGAAGACTTGAAAAGCACCCTCAACCAGCCCATTAATGTTTATAGAACACTTTACCCAGAAACAGAAGAGTAGACATTCTTGCAAGTGTATGAGGAACTTTCTCCAAAATAGTCCCAATTCCGGGCCACAAGACAGACAGTAATCCATTTAAGAGGATTTACTTAATAGAAGTATGTTCTCAGACAACAATTAAATTAGAAATTAACAACAGAAAGATATATGGAAAACATCCAAATGTTTTGAAGCTAAATAACACACTTGTAAATAATCTATAGATCACATAAGAAACATATAAGGAAACTAGGAAGTAACTTAACCTTAGTATGAATGAAAAAGCATCAGATCAAGATTGTGGGATGCTGATGATGTAGTGCTTACTAATGTATAACATTAAACTCTTATATTAAAAAGAACAGTCTCACCAGGTGCAGTGGCACTTACCTGTAATCCCAGCAAACCTGGAAGCTGAGGCAGGAAGACCGCAAGGTCAAGGCCAGCCTCAGCAACTTAGTGGGACTCTGTCTCAAAATAAAAAAAGACTAGGAATGTGGCTAGGTGGTAAAGTGCCCCTGGATTTAATTTCCACTATCTCCTCCAAGATAGATAATATAAAAATAATAGTCTCAAATCAATGGCCTCTTGCACTCTTTTTCCTAGAAAACTGGGGCTGAGGATGTAGCTCAGTGGTAGAGGGTTTGCCCAGCATGCCTTAGTTTGTGCTCCCTCAGCACCAAAAAACATAACAAAACAAAACAAAAAAAAAAAAAAAAAAAAAAAAAAAAAACAGAGAGAGAGAGAGAGAGAGAGAGAGAGAGAGAGAGAAGAAAACAAAGAGCAAAGAAACCCCAAAGTAAACAGAAAACAAATGGTAAAAATCAGAGCGACAATCAATGAAATAGAAAACAGGAAAAAAAAAATCAACAAAAGTGAGAACTAGTTCTTTGAGATGATCCTAAAGTTGATAAATCTCTAGCAAGTTTGACCAGGAGATGGGGTGGTGGGGTGGTGAGAGAGAGTGGGAGAGAGGGAGAAAAAGACAGAGGTACAGAAGAGACCCAACCCTTTACTTATTAGGAAAAATGCAAATGATAAGCCTCTATATATCTATTTGAGTGTCTAAAATTAAAAAGACAGGCCACACCAAGCACTGGCAAAGATGTGAAAGAGCTGGAACCCTTATATAGGAATGCAAAATGGCAACCACTTTGAAGAGAGTTGGTAGTTTCTTAAACGGTCACACATTCCTCTGTGAAATCTAGTTATTTCACTCAGTAGAATTGAAAGCATATGTCTGTATGAAGTCTAATGTATAAATATACATAGCACCTTTATTTGTAATAACTTCAAACTGGAAACAATCCAACACCCATCAAGTGAGTGAATAGACAAATTGTCGTATAGTCATACAGTATAATACTAATCAGCAATAAAAAGAAAGCAAAAATATAAATGAATATCACAATGAGTGAAAGAATCTAAGCAACAAAAGGTACATATGATATAATTTAATTAATTCAAAATTCTGCAGTAGGTAGGTGAGTGGTTGCTTGGGAGAGCAGGTGGGTAAGGAAGGTCAGAAAGGAGAGGTTGTAGAGGGAACAAAGGAATTTGGGGGGGAATGATGAACATATTCATTTTATTGATTGTGACAATAGCTTTACAAGTATATAAATATAGGTCAAAATTTATCAAGTTATATGCCAAAAATGTGCCTTTTATTGTATGTCTCTTATACCTCAAAAAAAGCTGTTAAATGTTCAAAAACATCAAAAAAGAGCAACCAGATTTTAAAAAACCAGAGGGAATCATGAAAAATATAATTATTGAAATAGAAATAACTAATACCTAATGGATAAATAAATGGGCATAGCTGCTGAGTAGGTGTAGACGCAGAGAGAGTCAGTGACCTGGAAGAAAGAACTCCAGGTATTATCTTTAGTGAAACAAAATGATATAATGGACATACTCCTAGAAAATACAACTTATCAAGGAGAAATAGGAGAACCAGACAATTCTATGATTATAGGACTCTGATTAAAGGAACTTGAATTAATAGCTAATTCTTCTCATTCAGAAAAGTCCAGGTACAGAAAGTTTTTATCAGTGGATTCTACCAAAACATTCATGAGAACAAATAATTCCAATTTTGTGTAATGATTCCAAAGTGTCAAAAAGAAAGAGGAGCTCCTTTGTGCTTTATGAAGTTAACATAATCATGACATCAAAACCTGAAAAAAACAGTGTAAGACAATAAAAGGACAGTCTTCTTTTCACTCATGAATCACAGGTGCAAAAATCATTTTTAAAAATCGTAAAGCATGGAGCTGGGGTTGTGGCTCAGCGGTAGAGCGCTCGCCTAGCACGTGCGCGGCCCGGGTTTGATCCTCAGCACCACGTAAACATAAATGCTTTGCATTGAGTACAACTAAAGGAAATAATAAAAAAAAAAAAAAAACTTAAAAAAAAAATCTTAAAGCATTAGGAAGTGGCATCAAGAATACATTTTGAGCAAGGTGGACTGATTTCAGGAATTCAAGGTTGGTTAAACATAAGGAGCAATCTTATCGTGTAATTTGCAGCATTAACATAAAAGAAACCTAATAGCTACAAAAACTCCTCTTTGTTTTCCTACAGTTTCTTCTTCAGCTGTCGTATGGACATACATCTGTAGCCCTAGCAGCAATCTTGAAGCATGACATTGAAAAGAAAGCCACATTCTGAGGATTGTAAAACAGAAAGGCAGGTGCCTGAATCCCTCATGGCATGAAAAAGCCATCATATCAGCCTCGGACAACTTGCCTCCTGATGTCTATGTGAAAGGCAAATAGTTTGAACAACTGCCATACTTCTTGAAAATCAAATTAGCAGAACCAAATCCTAATGATTCTGACATCTGAAACAGATTGTGGAGGCGAGGGGTATCAGAAAAGTCTTCATGGAGCACATGATACTTAAGCAGAGACTTGAAAAATGAATAATATCTCATCAGACAGGAAGGATTATAAAGAAGGAAGGGCTTCTAGACACAATACTAGCAGTATGGGAAGGTGCACTTGACCAGAAAAGAGCAAGATGAATATAGTAAGTCGATGTCTGGAATATTCTGCTTGGGAGTAAGGCTTGGGGTGGGACTGGGGCTGAATTGAAGTAGAGGAGAGGAGGGTCACTTTGAAGCTCCATTACATGCAAACCAGCACCTCTGGGGGGAGGCAGTGACCTTTTGCAGGGCCTGTGTCAGTAAACAGATATTAGCCAGGCAGGACGCTGCTCAATGAGGGGCAGAGTCCTTGACTTGCGAGAAGGTGATCTGAGCTCAAGTCTTTGCCTTCGCAGCTGAGTGCTTCTGACAAAAGTGACCACATTGGTCCTTTTCCCTGGTGGCTCTGCACAGGCAATCCTCTCTGAACCCCCAGCATCAGTGGGGCAAGTCCCCCCACACAAAAAAATTCCTGGGAAAGGAAGTCTCTGTAGAGGAGTGAGAAAAGGTTTCCCCAAGGTATCTGATGATTCAGTTGCTTAACATTTTTCTCCCTAAAATATCAGGAACATTTATGAGAAATCAGTCTATGACACCCCAAAGCACAATGCTATATACTTTCCAATTTCCTGAGGCAGTGACATCACAGTTATCCACAGTGTCCCCTTTCACTCTCCCAAGTGGATTGCTTTGGATAATAAATTTTATGATGGTCCCACTCACTTGGTGAAAGGACTTTATAAAGGAATTGTAAACTTTTGCTAGTGCTTTCTCTCATTTGGAGAATAAACAAACCACTACTATTCCCCCTCAGTCTGGACCTCCCCCCAAATTTGGGGACCAAAGAGAAAACTTAAGGGGATATATTATTTGATCCTAGTTTTTTAGCCAGAGAGGAAGGAGGAAAATGGCTCCATAGCATGATGAGACCAGCAGTATTTGACCAACAATTGGGTCAAAGTTGTAATAACAGGAAGAATATGGATTTCTCAGAGGCAATGAGGCTGTGTGATCTTTGGAAGAAAAAAAAAATTTTCTCTAGGAAGGTGTGATGACCCTTGGTAATTCAAGAAAACCATAGGCCTCATTGACAGCCCTCTCCCCCCTCTTCATCACCACCAAGATCACCGTCTCTCCATCAGTGCCAGCAGCAACCTAGGAGGTAGAGACCTCCCCTTGCCCCCTCCCTGTAGGAGATAAGGTCTTTAACTTTTAAGAGATGAGGCCTAGCAGAGGTAATTAAGTGCACCACCCTCACAAGTGGACTAATGTTTCTTGGGAGTTCTAGCCCTCATGGGACTAGACTAGTACCTTGAGAGCAGGTCGTTATTAAACAAGCACAGCCCATGTGTTTGGTCTCTTCTACACACAGCCAATTTCTTTTCTGTTTCTCCACCATGTTGTAACATAGTCAGGGGCCTTCACTAGGATGCTGATGCTATGCTGTTTGAGCCATTCAGTTAAACATTGAGCCAAATAAATCTTTTTACTTTTTTTTTTTTTTTTTTTTGGTACCAGGGATTGAACTTAGGGGTACTCAACCACTGGGCCACATCCCCAGCCCTTTTTTTTTGTATTTTATTAGAGACAGGGTCTCATTGAGTTGCTAAGTGACTCGCCATTGCTGAGGCTGGCTTTGAACTCGCGATCCTCCTGCCTCAGCCTCCCAAGTGCTAGGATTATAGGTGTGTGCCACAGTGCCCCGCAATCTCTTTACTTTTTAAGTTACCAATACTCAGGTATTTTGATATAGCAACACAAAAAGGACTAATACACATTCCTATTTAATTCTCACACAGAGAGGGGAGAAACTTCATAGAGTAGATACTATCTTCATTTAAAAACCAATCAACCAGGAAATCTTCATCTTAGGACAAAAGCAAAGTACCTTGAATTATAAAATGCTCCTATTGATACTAATTATAAACTCTTGACAAAAGAGAAAAAAAAATAATGGTTTGAAGGTGCTGGAAAATAATCAACATCAGGCAGAACTAAAAGGGATTTGACCTTTGATAAAAGGGAACCACAAGGACTGAGATCCATTTTGTCCAACTTTTTTCAAGGGCAGGGCCCAGTCTATGCAGTGCAATCACATGCTTGAGACAGAGGTGAAGCCAAAAGTTCAGGTGTATTGAGGTGTCAGATGATATTGTTGGGCCCCTGAGAATGGTAGGAAATTGAGGGTGTGGTGGGGAGGGGGAAGCCCAGAAATGAAGGATCTTCCACATCTGGGTATTGGTTCTTCTGAAATCCTTGGCTGATACCCAAACCCTGAATGTGTCGGGTGAGACTCCAAGAAGCCTATGGGAAAAGCAATAGCTGGAACTCAGAAGAAAGGCAAATCACAGAGCCAAGGACTCAGTAGCTGCCCATTATTGAGGCAGAGTCCAAGGTATGAATCTCATAGAATGAGAGGGCCGTATGAAGGACCTCAAGCTTTGCATTGAAACCCTAGAAGAACTACATCTCAGGATTCAATAACACATTCCAAGATTAAGGGATTTACCCAAGGATAAAAGAAAAAAACAAAATAGACCTGCCCTAACAAAACCTAAAACCAAGCCCCTATCAGATTAAGAGGGTCTGGTGATAATTTACTTGCCCTACTAAACAAAGATGCAAACACCTTAATACTCTTCATAAAAAGATAACAGAATGTAGAGTTCTCAAAGTATAATAGAATTATTATTTTTTTAGTTGCTAGACAAATGAAGAGACAGAAAAAATGTAACCCAGTGAAGAGGAAAATCAACTAATAAAAATTAAGTGACTAATGCACCAGATAATGAAATCAGCAGAAGGGAATTACTGTGATCTGAATGTTTGTGTCACCTTAGAATTCCCATGTTGAAACTCAATACCTTCTGTGATGGTATTAGAAGGTAAGGCCACGGGAAGTGATTAGAAGGTGGGAGCAGAGATCTTATGATTGAGACTAGTGTCCTTATAAAAGGGACCCCAGAGAGGTGATTCTACTTCCACCATGTGAGAACACAGTAAAAAGTCATTGTTGATAAGGAAGCAGGCCCTCAAAAAAAAAAAAAAAAAAAAGAAGACACCATACCTGCTGCACCATGGTCGTATGGTCTTAGATCTCTCAGCCTCCAGGACTGTAAGAAATAAATTTCTATTTTCTATAAGCTTCCTAGTTTTTGTCATAGCAGTCTGAATGAACCAAGACAAGAGATTTTAAAATGACTATGATAAATGTAATAACAAACCAATAGGAAAAGTTGTATTTAATGTGTGAAGAGATGAGGAATTTGAGAAGAAAACTAATACTGAAAACAAAAACAAAAACAAAAACAAAAACTAGCCGGGCGCGGTGGCGCACGCCTGTAATCCTAGCACTTGGGAGGCTGAGGCAGGAGGATCACGAGTTCAAAGCCAGCCTCAGCAATGGCGAGTCACTTAGTAACTCAGTGAGACCCTGTCTCTAAATAAAATACAAAAAAGGGCTGGGAATGTGGCCCAGTGGTCGAGTGCCCCTGAGTTCAATCCCTGGTACCAAACAAAACAAAACACACACACACACACACACACACACACACACAAAAAAAAAAAAAAAAAAAAAAACCAAAGGGAAATTCTAGAACTAACATATTAGTTCTAGAATTTATGTATATGTGTATACATATACATATACAAACATATATATGTATATATACATATACACATACATACATATATATGTATATATATACACATATGTATATATACTTCTCACATGGTGGAAGTAGAGAGTCACCTTTCTGGGGTCCCTTTTATAAGGACACTAGTCTCAGTCATAAGATCTCCGCTCCCACCTTCCTATCACTTCCCGTGGTCATATATATATGTTCTAGAATTTCCCTTTGGTGTATGTATGTGTGTGTGTGTGTGTGTGTGTGTGTATGTGTGCATAATACATATGAAAAAATGTCATTAGAAAATATCATTGTAGTTTGCAGAAAGAAGTCAGGATCAGTGAACTGGAGGAGAAACCAGTAGAAATCCTCTTAATGGAAGTATAAAGGAGGGAAAGATTGAAAACAATGAACAGCCTCAGGGATTTTTGAGACAGTATCAAATACTTGTGAAAAAGAGCAACTGGAGTTCTAGAAGGAGAGGAGCAAGAAAAATAGGTCAGAAAAAGATATTTGAATTAATATTGGTCAGATATTTTCAAAATTTGACCAGGAATCTCCTACCCCCAACAGATCAAGAAATTTCAACATACTTCCAAAATAAATACAAATAAGCACACCAAACTTAAATTCCTGAAAAACACAAATAAAAGAAAATATGAAGCCGGGCGCGGTGGTGCACACCTGTAATCCCAGCACTTTGGGAGGCTGAGGCAGGAGGATCATGAGTTCAAAGCCAGCCTCAGCAATGGCGAGGCACTTAGCAACTCAGTGAGACCCTGTCTCTAAATAAAATACAAAAAAGGCCTGGGGATTCGACCCAGTGGTCGAGTGCCCCTGAGTTTAATCCCTGGTACCACAAAAAAAAAAAAAAAAAAAAAAAAAAAAAAAAAAGAAAAAAAAAAAGAAAAAGAAAAAGAAAAAAAGAAAATAAAATATGAAAAGCAGATATATTTCTCATCTGAAAAAAATATATAAATAAATAAAACCAGAAGGCAACATTATTAAAATTCTAAAAGGAAAAAAGAAAACCCTGTCAACCTAAAATTCTGTATCAAGTGAAAACACTATTCAAAAAAGAAGATAAAAAAAGATACTTTTCGACAAAAAAAGGCAAAATAATAAGCCATCAAGTGATGTGATCATAAGGAATGCTAGTGCTTGCTTTGGCAGCACATGCACTAAAGTTTGAATGTGAAGGAGAAGATTATCATGTCCCCTGCTAGAGGGTAACATGCAAATTCATCCAGTGTTCCACATTTTTAGGCTGGGAGACAGTGGGATGATATATTCAAAGTACTGAAAGAAGAAAAATGCTGCCAAAAAGGAATGCTGTGCCCTGCAAAGTTGTCCTTTAGAAGTGAAGAGGAGATAAGGATTTACCCAGATAGACAAAAACTGAGGGAGTTCACTGCCGCTAAACCAGCCTTGCAAGAAATACCAAAGGGAGCTCTTCAAATTGAACTAAAAGGAGCTAATTAATATCATGAACATACATAAAAGTCTGAAACTCACTGGTAAAAATATGTAGTCAAATCCAGAAGATGCCAACATGTAATGGTGATTTGTGAATCACATATATCTTTAGTATGAAGATTAAAAGACAAAACTATTAAAAATGATAGCTATGATAATTTAAGGGACATACAATATAAAAAGGTATGGTGATGTCAAAACCAGAAAAATGTACAGAAGAGCAAAAGTATAGTTTTTTAATGCAGAGTTATTATTAGCTTAAAATAGCCTATTAAAACTATTGGATGTTCCAAATGTGACTCATGGTCACCACAAAACAAAAATCTATAGTACATATACCAAAGATTAAAAGCAAGAAACCAAATCATAGGAGCACAGAAAACAAACTAATCACAAAGGAAGATAGCAAGAAAGGAACAAAGTAACAAAGGATCTACAAAGCAAACAGAAAACAACAAAATAGCAGTATTAAGTTTTAATTATCTTGAATGCGAATGGATTAAATTCTCCCATCAAAATACATAGAATAACTTCGTGGATTAAAAAATAAAGACTCAACCGTGTGCTGCTGTGTTATTCAGCTTTCCATTACTGTAACAAAATACCTGAAATAATAAACTTATTAGGAGGAAAGGTTTACTTGGGCTCAAGTTTTCAGTCCATGGATGGTTACTTAGTCCCGTTGCTTTTGGGCCTGTGGCAGCATGGTACATAATGGCAGAAGTGCAGGACAGAGAAAAGCTGTTTATCTCATGGCAGCAGAGAAGAAAAGAGTGACAGCAAGGGATCAGGGTTCCAATATACCCTTCAAAGTCATGCCCTCAATGACTTAACTTCTTTCCAATAGACCCCCACTTTCTGAAGGTTCTACCTCCCAATAACACCAAGCCGAGGACCAAGCTATTAAAATATGTGCCTTTAGGGGACAGTCTAGATCCAAACTATAGCAACTACCTATAGGAGACCCAATTTGTCTTTAAAGACTCATAGGTTGAGAAAGAATGTATGGGAAAACATATTCTA
The DNA here is from genome assembly GCA_025594165.1 of Tamias sibiricus. NCBI lineage: Eukaryota > Metazoa > Chordata > Mammalia > Rodentia > Sciuridae > Tamias > Tamias sibiricus. Next base: position 32,266,670 of record CM046658.1, read on the forward strand.
TGCCAGTGGAAGCCAACATAGAGCAGTTATAGCTATTTTTACATCAGATAAAATAGACTTTAAGCCAAAAACTGTAAAGAGACAAAGAAGTTCATTACATAATGATATATGGCATCAATTAATCAAGAAAATAAAACAATTGCAAGTATATATGCATCAATATTGGAGACAATTGTACAAAGCAAATGCTAAAAGATCTAAAGGGAGAAATAAACTGCAGTATGAAAATTGTAGGGAATTTCAATACCCCACCTTCAAAAATGGATAAATCATCAAGACATAATGTCAATAAGAAAACACTGAATTTGAACTACACTCTAGAGCAAATAGGTCTAACAGAAATATACACAACATTCCTTCCAGTGGCAGAAGTACCATGCATAACTTCTCAAGCAGAATACTCTTCAGAATAAATCATGTGTTAGACCACAAAACAAATATTAACATGTTTTATCAAATTTAAGAAGACTGAAATAATATTAAATATGTTTCTACACCACAATGGTATGAAATTAGAAATGAGTAGAAAAACATTTAGAAAATTCACAAGTATGTAGAAAAGCAATAAGAATGACCAATGGGACAAAGAATAAATTAAAGTTGAAATTTTAAAATATCTTGAGACAAATGAAAATGGAAGCACCATATATCAAAACTTATGGGATGCAGCAAAAGCAATTCTAAAAGTGTAATTTATAGCCAGAAACACATCAAAAAGTAAGATCTCAAATAAATAACCTAATGTTAGATCTCAAGAAACTAGAAAAAGAATGAACTAGGTCCAAAACTAGTATTAGAAAACAATAAACATCAGAGCAGAAACAAATGAAGTAGACTGAAAAACAATAGGAAAAAAAGTCAATGAAACTAAGAAATTTTAAAAAATTGACAAAACTTTTAGTTAGATTAAGAAAAAAGAGAGAAGACTCCAATAAACAAAATCAGAAATAAAAGATAAGACATTATGGTACTATCACAGAAATGCAAAGGAATATGACTACTGTGAAAAATTATCTGCAAATAAATTGAATAACCTAGAAAAACTAGGGCAATTCCTAGAAACCAACAACTTGCCAAGACTGAAAAATGAAAAAATAAATCTGAACAGACCAATAATGAGAAAGAAGGTTGAATCAGTAATAAAAATCTCCCATCAAAGAAAAGTCCAGAACTTGATGTCTTCATTGCTGAATTCTATCAAACATTGAAAGATCTAATATTGGTCCTAAAACTCTTTCAAAAAATTAAAGAGGAGAGAATAGTTCCAGATTCATTTTATAAGGCAAGCATTATTCTGATACCAAAGCTGGACCAGGATGCTACAGGAAAAAAACGTTATAGGCCAATATCCCTGATGATCATAAAAATATAAAAATCTTGAACAAGTATTAATAAACCAAATTCAACAGTAATAAAAAGAGTAATTTTCATGATCAAGTGGAATTTATTCCTGGAATGCAAGGATGGTTCATGTATATAAATCACTACATTAACAGAATAAAGGACAAAAAACATATGATCACCTCAATAGATGCAGAAAAAGCATTTAACAAAATTCAACATTCTTTCATGATAAGAACTCTCAACAAGTTAGGTTTAAAAGGAATGTACTTCTACAAAATAAAGGCCATATATATCATCCCACAATTAATATTATACTCAGCAGTCATAAGTGTGAATCTTTTCCTCTAATATCAAGAAGAAGACAAGAACATTCAATCTTGCAACTTGTAGTCAACATAGTACCAGAAGTCCTAGCTAGAACAATTAAACAAGAGATATGTGGTGGTTTGGATACAAGGTATCCCCCACAAAGCTCCTATTAATGTAGGAATGTTTGGAGGTAAAATGATGAAATTATGAAAGTTGTAACCTAATTAATTAGTGGATTAATTCATTTGGTGGGTTAATCCACTTGATGGATGAATAATTTGGATAAATTGGTTGGTAACAGTAGATAGGTGGGGCATGGCTGGAGGAATTAGGTCTTTGGGGTGTGCCTTTGGGATTCATATTTTAACCCTGGTGCTTTTTTCCACCCTGCTCCTTCCTGGCTGCCAAGAACTGAGCAATTTTCTTCCTTCACACCCCTACACCAAGAAGTTCTTCCTCACTCCAGTCCAGAGCAATGGTGTCAGCTGTCCATGAACTGAACCCCTGAAACCATGAGCCAAAATAAACTTTGGCTCCTCTAAGTTATTCTTGACAGGTATTTTGGTCAGAGAAATACGAAGCTAACTAACACAAGGAAGAACTAAAAAGCATCCAAATGGGAAAGGAAGAAGTTAATTTGTCCCTGTTTTTAGACAACATGGTCTTAGATAAAGAAAACTCTGAAGACTTCACAAAGCACTGTTAGAACTAATAAATGTGTTTAGTAAAGTTGCAGGATATAAAGTTAACATAAAAATTCAGTACCATTTCTATGTACTAACAACAGACCATCTAAAAAAATCAAGAAAACAATCCTATTCATAATAACTACAAGTTAAAAATATAATAGATTATTTAGGAATAAGTTTAACAAAGGAGATGAAAGACTTATACACTGAAAACTGTAAAACATTGATGAAAGAGGACACATATAAAATGAAAACATATCCTATGTTCATGGATTGGAAGAATTAATATTGTTAAAATATCCATACTAGAAAAGTGATCTACAAATTCAATGCATTGACATCAAAATTCCAAAGGCATTTTTTTTCATACAAAAAAAGAAAAACCAAACCTAAAATTTTTGTGGAACCACAAAAGGCTCTGAACAGTCAAAGCCATCTTTAGTGAACAAACAAAAACAACCCCCCCACCAAACCTGGGGGCATCACACTACTTGATTTCAAAATATATCACAAAGCTACAATAATCAATACAGTATGATACTGGCATAAAAATATGTACATACACCAGTGGAACAGAACGGAGCTCCAGAAATCCACCAATTTCTGGTTAATTGCTTTTTTACAAAGATGCCAAGAATGTACCATGGGAAAAGGACAGTCTCTTTGAATAAATTAGTGTTGGGAAAACTGAATATCTGTTTGCAGAAGAATGAAACTCAACCCTATCTCACTCCATATACAAAGAATAAACTAAAAATGGATGAAGAGACCTGAAATTATAAAACTACTAGAAGAAAACATAGACGGAAATCTCTATGACATTGGACTGGGTGACAATTTTTTGTATATGACCAGAAAAACGCAGGTGACAAAAGCAAAAGTAGATAAATTGGATTGAATGAAACTAAAAAGCTTTTGATCAGGAAAGAAAAAAGTCAAGAATAAAGATACAATATATGGAATGGGAGAAAAATCTTACAGATCATACATCTGATAAGAGGTTACTATCCAAAACACATAAGGCATTTAACTACTCAATAATAATAAAACAGTTTAATTAACAAATGGACAAAAGAACCAAACAGACATTTCTCAAAAGAAAACATACCACTGTCCATAAGATAAATGGGAAAACACCCAAGATCAAGAGCCATCAGGGAAATGCAAACTAAAATCACAATAGGATACTACCTCACACCTGTTAGAACTGGTATTATCAAAAAGATTTTTTAAAAAATCATTGGCAAGGATATGGAGGAAAGCAACTATTGCACACGGTTGGTGGGAATGTAAATTAGTACAGCCATTATGGAAAACAGCTGGAAGTTCCTCAAAGAATTAAAATTAGAGCTACCATATGATCCAGCAATTGTACTACTGAGAATGTGTGTGTGTGTGTGTGTGTGTGTGTGTGTGTGTGTCCATCCAAGGGGCATGAAATCATTTTGTTTGAGCTGTCTGAATTCCCATGTTGATTGTAGTAGCATTATTCACAATAGCCAAGATATGGAATCAACCCACGTGTTCATCAACAGAATGGGCAAAGGCAATATGGTATATGTACACAATGGACCAGTATTCTGTCTTACAAAAGAAGGAAATCCTGTTAATTGTGACAACATGGGTGAACCTGGAAGACATTATGTTCAGAGAATAAGCCTCCTATGGGAAGACACAAACCACTTGATCTCACTTACATGTGGAATCTAAAGAAGCTGAACTCACAGAAGCAGAGAGTAGAATGGTGGTTAATGGCAGGTGGGGTGGGGATGAGGCTGGGAAGATGTTGGACAATGGATACAAAATTTCAGCTAGACAGGAGGAATAAGTTTAAGATATTTGTGATTGTGAAACACATGGTGACTATAGTTAATAGCAATATATAGTATACTTGAAAATTGCTAGGAGAGTGTATATTTAAGTGTACTTACCACAAAGAAAAGGTAAATACGTGAGGAAAAACATAAGTTAATTAGTTGGATTTAGCCATTCCACAATGCATACGTGTTTCAAACTATCACATCATACATTATAAATACATGTGATTCTACTTGTTAATTTAAGAAAATAAATAATTTATTTTTAAAAAAGAAATGTCAATGAAAGTTCTGTAAGCTGAAGAGAAATTAGATTGTATAGAAATTCACCTTCACAGAAAGCAATAAAATGCAGTGGAGACTATAACTATGTGGGAATGTGATGATTTGGAAGTTGAATATCCCCCTAAAGCTCATGTTGGAAGGTTTGGTCCCGAAGGTGGCACTATCAGAAGGTGTGAAACTTTTCGGAGGTAGAACCTAATGGGAGGTCCTTAGGTCATGGGACTGTGACCTTGGAAAGTAGTTCTCATGGGATTCCTTGCTAGTTCTTGCAAGAGAATTGGTATGAAAGCTTCAATTTGCCCCAACCACACTATAGCTCGGGTTCAAGATGTGACTATCTGTTCTTATACACACTGCCACCATATGTGCCACCATTTACCACCTGCACCAGAAATCAAATCAATGGGGTGCCTGATTGTGGACTTTGAATCTCCAAAACTGTGATATAAATAAACCTTTTTTTCTTTGTAAATTAGCTGCTTCAGGTATTTTGTTGTAGTAACACAAAACTGACTAATAGAGTCACTCAAAGTAATTCTATATGGAAAAGATGACCTTTTCAACAAATTATGCTGAAACAATTGGCTATTCATAATGGAGAAAAATGAATGCCAACTCCCCCCTTATACAGCATACAAAAATTAATTTGAGAGAAAGAATAGGCCTAAATAAAAAAGCTGAAACTAAAAAGGTCATAGGAGAAATCATAAAAGAATACCTTTGCACTTTAGGGGCAAGCAGATTTTCTTAGACAAGATCCCAAAACACTCTGGGTGTGGTGGCTCATGCTTGTAATCCCAGCACTTGGGAGGCTAGGTCAGGAGGATCGTGAGTTCAAAGCCAGCCTCAGCAATGGTGACATGCTTAGCAACTCAGTGAGACTCTGTCTCTAAATAAAATACAATATGGGGCTGGGGATGTGGCCCAGTGGTTGAGCATCATTGAGTTCAATCCTGATACAAAAAAAAAAAAAAAAAAAAAAAAAAAAAATCCCAAAATACTAACATAAGTGAAAGAAAGAAAAAAGCAAATAATTGATATGCTATATTTCATATATTAGAGATATTTATTCTTCAGAAAGCGATTATCAGTGAGATAAAAAAAAAAAAGCCACATTCTCCTAGAAGTATTTGCCATGCATTAAATCTGATAAATCAGAACAGGACTTTCTACAAAATAATAAAACAATAAATAATAAATAATTTCTATAATTCAATAACAAAAAGATAGGCACCTCAGTAAGATAAGAACAAAAGATTTACACAGACTGATCTTTGAAAAAGCTATATAAATGGCCCCTAAGCACAAAAAAAGATGGTCAACATTTTTTAGTCATTGGGGAAATGCAAACTCAAACCACAATGAGATAACCCATGATGACTGACAGTATCAAGGGTTGGTGAGAACGTGAAGCAATGCCAACCTGCATGCAGTGAGAATGCAAACATTATAACCTCTTCAGAAGAGTTTTGTTTCTTGTTAAGTTAAGCATACATGTTTTCTATGATCCAGCCATTCTACTAAGCATTTCATCATATGTTCACAAAAAGGTTCACGTTGACAATGTTCATAGCAGCTTCATTCATAATAGCTCCAAAAGGGAAGCAACCCAATTGTCCATCAATAGGTGAATGGATCAACAGAGTGTAGTAAATTAATAAAAACATGCTACTCAGCAATAAATAGAAGAAACCACTGGAAGGTGTGACAGTGTAGATAAATCTGGAAAACATTATGTTGAGTGAAAGGAGTTTGTCGAAAATATAGTACCACTTTATTATTATGTTTATAAAATATTCTAAAAGAGGCAAATTAAGCTCCACTGATAGCAACCAGAATGGTGATTACATTTAGGAGTCACAGTGTGGGACAAAGTGTATTTCCAGAGAAACAGATCCAATGGAATATACGTGATCATGAGGGGATTTAATATATTGGTTCACATGATCATAGACTTAATGTCCCACGATGGCTTTCTGCAGACCAGAGAGCAAGGGCAGCTGCTCAGTCCAAGAGGTCAGAAGCTTCAGAAAGAAAGAAAGTCCACGAATAAGGTCTGCAAGACCCCTTAGAAAGCAGCTGGTGCTAGTTCATGTTCAAGGCTGAAGAACATGGAGTGTGATGTCCATGAATGACATCACAAAAACAAGAAGGAGGGAGTGCAGGAGAGGACACTTCCCCTTCCGCTTTTTTCATTCCATCTGAACCTTCAGCCTATTGGATGGCAGTTCAAGGTCAGTCTTCCCCACTCAATTCATGCACTCACATGCCAATCTTCAGACACACCAGAGGTATGCTTTATCAATTTCGTAGACATCCTCATTCTAGTCAAGTTGCCAAAAGTAACCATCACACAGAACACGAGGGACTCTTTTGCTTTCCTTAAGGCACATACCTATATTGGGGTGGTGGCAACAAATGCTATGTGGATAATTTAGGGATGTTGTAACAAAGTACAATGAGCTGGATATCTTAAAACAATAAAACCTTATTCTTTTATTTATGGAGGCTGGAAATCCAAAGCCAAGGCATTAGCAGGACTGGTTCTTTCTGAAGACACTGAGGGAGAATCTGGTCTCCCTCCTGGCTTCTGCTTAAGGCCATCAGTCCTTGGTGTTCCTTGGCTTGCAGATGGCAATACTTTAACTTTTGCCTCCATGTTCACATATTCTCTCTGTATCCAATTTCCCTTTCTTAATAAGGACCCCACATTGGATTACAATCCACCCTAATGGTCTCATCTTAACTTGATTATACCTGCAAATACCCTGTTTCCAAATAAGGTCACATGCTCCAGGGACTAGGACTTCAACGTATCTTTTTTGGGGAGACAATTCAACCATAACGCATAAGTACATATTTGTCAAAACTGAATTTATGAGAGAAAAATCTATGACCTTGGTTCGGTGATGGGTTTTTAGATATAACACTCAAAACACGATCCATGAAATAAAAAATTGATAAGATGGATTTTATGAAAATTAAAAACTTCTGCTCTGAAAAAGACGCTGTTAAAAGAATGAAAATACAAACCACAGACCAGGAGAAAATATTAGAAAAACACATATCTGATAAATGACTAGTATCACAAATAACAAAGGACCCTCGGAACACAACAATAAGAAACCAAAAAAACTCAATTAAAAATGAGGAAAAGATCTGAATAGACACCTCACTAAAGAAGATGTTCAGATAGAAAATAAGCATATGAAATGACATTGACCATCCTATGCCATTAGGGAATGGAAGATTTAAACACCAACGAAATACCATTACACACCTATTTGAATGGCTAAAATTATAAAAATGGTCAATTCATAAGGTTGGTAGGGATGCAGGGCAATAGGAACTCTCGTTTCTTCATGGTAGGAATGTCAAATGGAACAACCACTTTGGAAGCTTTACAAAGTTACATATAATCCCACCAAGCATCCAGCAGTGATGCTTCTAAGTATTTTCCCTACTGACTTGAAAACTTACATCCACACTAAAACCTTCATAGCAATATCAACAGCAGCTTTGTTTATAATTACCAAAACCTGGAAGCAACCAAGATATTCCTATAGGTGAATGAATACATGAACTATGATACATCCCTAATAGAATACTATTTTTCAATATAAAACAACTTGACCTCTCAAGGCATGAGAAGATATGAATGAATCTTAAATGTATATTGCTAGGTGAAAGAAGTCAGTTGAAAAGGGAGATACTGCATGATCCCAATTCTGTGACAGTCTGAAAAATGTAAAACTACAGCAAGGGTAAAAATAAGTGGGTTCCAGGAGTTTGTGGGAGTCTTGAATAGGTGAAAAACAGGAGTTTTTAGAGCGGAAAAACTATTCTGTATGATATTGCAATAGTAGATACGTGACACTACGCATTTCCCCAAATCCATAGGACTTTACAGCGCAGAGCGAAACTTCATGGGAACAAATTTTTAGGAAGTGAAGGTCAGGATGGAATATGACAAAGCAATTTATCTGTATTACACATGTATGAAACCATCTCACTGAAGGGGGTGGTGGGAAAAGGTCCTGATCTTGGTAATTTTTTGACATGATCAGAGTTTGCAGAACTCAAGTTTCAAAAGCTGTAAATAGGCACTGTATCTTATTTGAAAAATTTATCTCCCATGAGGTATGGATTAACAATTCTTATAGGGCTAAACAAGGATACTGGGACTTAACGGAAGCAAGTAGATGTGGCTGTTGAGAGATGAGTTTCTCACCGTTGGAGGGGAAGGTTTCAAATATGCAAGGAGAGGAGGCCAGAAAGATCCAAGTGGCAACAGATTAGAGTTGGAGATATCAGCATGGCCTCATGTTCATGTATCCTAATATAAATGTAGGTGTTTATGCATAGCAATACAGACTAGATATGTGTGTACATGGATTACTGTAAACACACACATATATGTATGCATATACATATATTTACTTATGTACATACATATACATATGTGTGTATGTATACATATGTGCATATATATATATATATATATATATATTTTTTTTTTCCTCTGTCAGCTGAGAAGGTCTAGAAACATTGAAACAAGAGTAGCAATGACCACATCGAGTGCTAGATCTTGGTTTCTAAGACCATTCTCTAATAAAAGGAACCAGGGATCTTTGGAGAAAGACTTGAGTCCAGGACTTGGGCAGAAAATACACAAGATGATCCTAGAGTTTTGTAGTGCCAGAAAGTAAAGAAGTACTCAAAACCACAAGAACCAAAACATAGGATAATGGTGATATGTCGAAATGACATAGGAGCCAACTGAAGGAGCTCAAACTGGAACTATCTGAACAAAAACGAATAAAAAAAATAGTTTTGGATTATAACTCAAAGTATAAATATCCATGGCCCATATGGATGAAAAATGAATGAACAAGTTAATAAATAAGGAAGAAGAGACAAATGTCCCATGTAGAAGAATTCCAAATAATTTGCACAGATGCTTTGTCTTCATGGAACTATAACATGGTGCTGTACTCTCTGCAAATATGCCCTGGGGTGTGGTTGAAAGAATTTAGGCTTTACCATCAAGTAATTGTGAGTGGGAGACCTACCTGGACTCCCAGTTGTGTGTCCCAGGAGAGTTACCTTTTCTAAACCTCAGATTTCTCATGTACAACATGAAAGTGACAGATCACTCAACACTAGTTGTGTTTGCTGTGAGGATTAAATGTCTATAAAGCTCTCCAAACAGAGTTTGGGACATGGTACTCAATAAACTGTAGCATCACTTTTAAAGGTGGTGTATTAGTCTGCTTGGATTTCTGTAACAAAATACAGAGCTCTGTACCAGACATCTTAAACAACAGAAATTCACTTTCTCACAGTTCTAGAGAATGGAAAGTTGAAGATCAAGGTCCAGCAGGATTTGGTTTCTGGTAAGGGCTCTCTCCCTGGCTTGCAGATGGCCACTTGGTCCTCACATAGCCTTTTCTTTGTGCTTGCATGGAGAGAGAGAGAAAGAGAGGTGAGGGAGATATCTTTCACTTATAAGGCCCCCAATCACATTGAATTAGGGTCCTATCCTTATGACTTCATATAGCTTCAATTAATGCCCAAATCCCTATCTCCAAACACAGTCACCTTGGGGGTTAAGGCTTCAACATGTGAATTTTGGGGGTGGAACGAGTCAGTCCATAGCAAGTCATGTGAGATATGCAAAAGGACAACTTGAATTCTCATTCTAAGCTTTATCACTAACTATGCTGGGCAAATCTCTCAAGTTCCTCTATTTTTTTTTTTCATTTTTAAAAATTGAGGTATTATTTTTATCCAATAAAATTCACACATTTTAAAATACTGTTAAGTGAGCTTTTTAAAAAAAATAATCTTTTTATTTTAGAACAGTTTTAGGTTTACAGAAAAATTGCAAAGATAGTACAGAGAGTTCCCATATACCCAGCACCCTGTTTTCCCTGTAAATCATATCTTAAATTAGTATGGTACATTTAATGCATTATTATTGATCATTATTACCAATTAAAGGACATATTTCATTCAGATTTCCTAGTTTTCACTTAATGTCTTTTTCTGTCCCGGGGCCCATCAAGGACACTGCATTACACTTAGCCATCACATCTCCTCAGGCTCCTTTTGGCTGTGGAAGTGTCTCGGGCTTTCCTTGGTTTTGATGACCTTGATAGTTTCAAGGAATACTGGTCAGGTATTTTGCAGAAAGTCCTTTGTAGGGATTTCTGGTGTTTTCCTTACAGACTATGGTTATGAGTTTGGGGGAGGAAGACAAAGACCAAGTGCTATTTTCATCACACGTACCCAGGACACACACACCAACATGACTTCTCAGCCAGCGTCGCCATTGACCTTGACCACCTGGCGAAGTGGTACTTTAATGCCACTTACAGTTCCTCTCCTCCCTACTACTGCCCTTTCCATATGGTGCTCTTTGGAATGTCTTCACTGGGCACCGTCCAGCCTGAGGGAATGAGGAGTTATGCTCTGCCTCCTTCAGGAAGAAAGATCTACGTAAATCATTTGGGACGCATTGGTGCAGGAAATTTGCCTCTTTCCTCATTTATTTACTTGGTATTTATTTATACCAGTATGGACTAACAGAATCCTATTTTAGGTTACCATCTAATATTTTTGTAACTTTGGTTCCTGCCTTTCTGGCATGTTCTTATCATTTTTCAGATTCTCTCTGGGACTCGCTATCTTTGTCTCTGTTTCTCTTTCTCTCAGCACTTTTTCACTTTCTGTGACTATGAGATGCCTCAGGCTCATCTTGTCTTTTTTTTTTTTTTTTTTGCCCCAGCCCTAGAGTCAGCCATTTCTCCAAAGAGCCCTAGTTCTTTTTACTGGAGAATGGTATTTGGAAACCAAGATTTGGGTACTAGATGTGCTCTTTACTGAGAAAGCATCACTGCTTCTAGGTCCATTCAGGGGACAGAGCTATGGGATACATGTATGTGTATGCACAAACCCCTGGATATGCACATAGCTATATTTATTTATTTTATTTTTTTATATAAACAAACAAGCAAAGATGAGTTTAGGCTGATATTTCCAAGTTTAATCCAATACCACAGGGTTCATTCCAGCCTTCCTCCCTGGCTTGTTTGTAAGCTTTCTCTAATAGTGAGAAACCTAGCTGTCATTAGCAGTTCTCTTTTTATTGTTTTTATGAATTACCCTTTTGTGTAAGATTTTATTTGAAATCTAAAACAACTTCCACAGCTATATAATAAATTGGAAGACCACTGGACTACACCATGCATAGTGAGACACCCTTTGTCTCCATGGTCTTTGATGCTGCAGGGATGGCGGGGATGTGGAGTGGTGCTTTGCCTTGTTGTCTTGGACCAACAGAATGGAGCGGATTGGATTGGCTTGGAATTTATCAAACATTCAACAAGTATTATTGAGCCGCTCTTATATGCCAAGAACTATTCCAAATGCTAAGGGAGAAGCAAAGACCAAAGCAGCAAGACCTCTGGAGGGAGCTACCTTCTAGTTACCTAACAAGCATGTCAATCAATACAGTCAATTCAGGTGGAGATAGTCAGAATAAATACCCCATGATGAAGAAATGGCATGTGACATGGGGAAAGAGAAGGAGTAAGGTAGAGGTGGTGAGAAAAAGGAATGAATGTTGAGCTGGGGTCTGCAGGGTGAGAAAGAGCCAGAGATTTTAGACCTGGAGTGACAGAGTTACAGACAGAGGAATTCCTATTATAAGTGATACAAAACAGGAACAGTCTTGGCTCCTTAGAGAGGGGAAAATAGCCATAGAGGCTGGAGCAGAGTGAAAGGGGAGAGCAGGACCAGGTGAGGTTAGAAGGGGCCAGACAAGTAGGGACTTGTAGAGCAGAGGGAGCATCTGGAGTTCATTCATGGGGAAATGGAAATCATGGAAGGTTTTTAAACAGAAGTCAGCTCATTCCAGTTCATGTAGGATAGAGCTTAGGCCCAACGAAGAAGCTGAGGAGTCTAGGGAGAAGCAAAGGTGATCCAGAACCAGGCTCAAAGCACTTGGCTAGCAAAGGCTTAACCCACTTCTTTCATTTGGATCTTAAATGTCCCCCACAGGTGCATGCATTGAAAGTTCAGTGCTCAGCCTGTGGTGCTCTTGGAGGGTGGTGGAGCCTGTAAGAGGTGGGGACTAGTGGAAGGAAGTTAGGTCACTGGGGGCGTGCCCTTGAAGGGGATATTGCTCTTCTTCCTTTTGCTTCCCAGCTGCCATGAGTTGCTCTATGACCCACTCTGCCATCATGTGCTGCTTGGCCATGAGGCCAAAAGCCATGGGACAAATCAACCATGAACTGATGCCTCCAAAACTGTGAACCAAAACAAACCTTTTCTCTTTTCAAGTTGACCATCTCAAATGTTTTGTTTCAGTAACAGAAAGTTGGCTAACATAGCTGCCTTAGCTAAGACCCACAGATAGACTAATCTATGGGACACTGGTTTTCAGGGTGGTCCCTAGCATACATTAGCTTATAAAATCAGACAGTTCCCTGCTCTAAAAGCTGTGACTAAAACAAGCCCAAATCCTTAGTTGACACGTGGGAACCAGAGTTCCTGAGGAAGTCCTTAGATATTCTGCATTGCCAAACATACGAGCTATCCCTGATGCTGCTGCGCAGATCCTGAATGATGCTGCTTGTCATTCAAAGTCTTCATCAAGTATGATCCCTCAGTCTACCAGCACTGTGTAGTCTAACACATCTGTCAGTTCTGCACCTAAATGCCTGCTGGCCCAGGGCATTTTGCTCCATGTACATACTGACCCTGTCCCCTTTCTCTTGGCCAACCTATATCTAGGTCTGTTACATATTTTATGATCTGTCTTGAAACTCACCTCCAGGAAGACTTTCCTAGTCAACCAGGCTCATTCTTTGGTCCAAGTCCAGTCCATGTTGGGTGGTCTCTGCTCTAAAAATGGTACTTGCATCCCTTCCAAATCAAACATTGCAGGCAGGCCTGTTTCAGGTGTGGTGTGAAGGACATCCTCTCCAGCCCCATCTCAGGTGGTCAAGAGTCAGGGAGTTTACTTAGAGGGAATCAAAACTGATATAAGTTGGTTAGGTTGATACTAGTTGATATAGGATGATATAGATTGGATCCAACTGACAAGACTGAGACATCAAAACTCTGGTCCCAGAAAAATAGCTATTGTTTTTCCCCCAAATGCTATTGTGTTTATGGTACAGTGGAATATTTTGAAATAGTGGTTCCATTTTCCCATGCTTTGGGGCATCCATTACTGTTTTTCTCACCATTAATGCAGCTGTCCTCAGAGGGTATAGCTTGGAGCAAAGAGTCCATTCTCTAGGTTGTGAGCTTTTAAGTAGGTCTATGTAAAACTACAATGAAAGAAAGTGTTAAAAACAAAGTTATCAATCTAAAAGTACAGTTTGAAGAAAAAAGGTGGATGGAGGCTTACTTGTTTATTTTGTTTTTATTCTAAAAGTTTTATTCTGAACATCAGGAAGCATAGATTTAAAACCCCAAACCATATAGTAGGAAAGAATACATGATGATGTAAGTGTATTTTCCTTCCCCAAAATAGATGGCTCAGATGGGAAGACAGAGAGTAGGAGGGGATGTGTCTGGAGCTTAGATGCTGGTCTCTGAGAAGAGGCTGAACTCTCCCATCTATTTGGACTGAGTTCTTGGTAGGGGTGGGTGTGCAGTTGGAATCACAGGAACCTGACAGAGAAGTCAGATGAGTTGTGGGTAGAAGGTGGGGCGGAGTCTCAGAGAAGAGGAGAAGAATAACCTGCCTCCCCAAAGTGTAGGTGAGGAGACCGCAAGGCTCTTAGGGGAGGTCAGGTCCCACAGGACCTGGGAGGTGGAGCAGCAGTAGGTGCTGTGACGTGCCTGGGAAGATGGATTCCATGCCTGCACCACAGAGATCTGTACTTTCCAGCGTGGTAAGAGGTGATTCGACAAAAGCTTCTGTGGCCCTAAGAAGAGAGGGTTGGATGATCCAAATGAAAAACAGTAGAAGGAGTAGGAGGGCTGTTGTGCTAGCTGGAAGCCATAAGTTCCACCTGATATGTATGTGACGCACCTGTAGGCACCACCAAACCTGAAGGTATTAACCGGGTGAAAGCGGTCCGAGTTAGGAGAACGGAGAATTCAGTTAGGGCAGTCACTCGGTCGGTCAGAAGAATCAGAGCGGCCAGAACGTAGGCAGAGCGGTTACAGAAGAGAAACCAGATAGAAGAAGTAATGACTGGCCAGCAGTAGTAGGAGTGATCTGGGTCACCTTGATGCCTGAGGCCACCATCTGTTGCAGGGTGGAGTAGGGTGTGCCTTGGGATTGAAAGCTGTTATCAGAGAGCAAGGGGGAAAGAATGGGGGAGCCCCTCGCAATGGGGACTGGCAAGCAAGACTCACCCTCTGCCTATATTCATACCACCCAACCAAGATCACGGAAGAAGGGAAAGGAGAAGGAAAGAATCTTAAGTCCACTTTACTTAAATCTGGAAGTACAGGGTTGGCTTTGAACTGGAAACATTAGGCTTTCTACTTCTCAGAGAAAAAGATGGAAATGAGCTAAATAACCAATTATAACAATATTATTGTTAATAAGGACAATAAAAACGTATATGGAACTTGCTACATGCATGCACTCTCTAGAACTTTCTAGAAGTATCAACACATTTGATCCTAGAAAAATATGAATGAGATGGGTATAGTTTAGCATCCTTGAGTTCCTTGACTATTATTTGCAGCACTTAGATGTTTACCAAGTACTTTTGCTTACATTATTTTGTTTATTGTGTCTCTTTTTTCACATGAAGAAGTAGAGTTTTTGCTCAAGAGACTTGCCCTGGGCCAAAATATTAGTAACACTTGAGCCTAACCCAGGATTTCAGTCATCTAATCTGATATATTTCCACTGTCCCATAGGTGCTCAGTAAAACTTCTTAAAAATATTGAATTTATTATCTTGTCCTAGAGAAAAGGAGGAGACTCTAGACTGAGACTTGATTAAAAAAAGGGTAAGAGCAAAAGTGTGAAGGAATGTCGAATAAATTAGGAGGAAAACCTATGGAGTGTAATGTCACAGTCCTCCAGAGAAGAAAGTCCTTAAAAGGAGACAATGGCCCCAGTAACAATGAGCAACAACTACCTCCAAGATCTTGGTTCCTAAACATGACTTCCCACTAAGAGGAACATGGGTTCCTTAGAGAAAAGGCTGATTCCAGGGTGAGGGGCGGGGAGAGTACAAGCGGAGCCCAGAACTTCTTGTGCCAATGAATTAGAAAGTGCTCAATAAACAAAATGGCAGGTCTACTAGTGAAAATAAACAAAGACCACTCGAACTAGGACAGACAAAGGCTATTCATTATGAGTTTACTAAAACAAAAAAATGAATCATCTTCACTTGTTTTGGTTGACACTCAAAGCCAAGCAGAGGGGTGGGAAAGTGCTATAGCAGAAGGAAGGAAAGACTTTGCCTGTGCACTGATTGGACTATGGCATTGGGAAGCTATAGGCAGGCTAAGTAGAAACAGGGTGTCCCACTTGATGGGTTAGGGGAGAGTGTATTTGGCTTTCTTTGGTTGATCCTAAACTGGAATCAAGAACAAAAATTAGGAAAGTTGCCAGTTATGGATCAAGTTCTGGCCATTTTGGGGCTTATTATTAGAAGGGTTATTGTTTGACTTCTTGTATTAGTTGTTAGAGATAGATGTCTGAATTCCTTAAGTCTGATTTACAGAGAGCAGACCAGCTTCCTGGGCTGTTTTTGGTGGATATTGAATTGACTTCCTGGGCTGATTGCTGCAGAATAAGAGCTAGAGTTCTAGTTTTATATATGGTTTGTCCGTTGTCCATTTGTATATTTGGTCTTTCAGTACAACACAAAATGTCACAGGAGTCAATCTAAAAAATATCTCACTGGCTGAATTAGGGATAATCTAGCATTAATATTTAACTCAATGAGTTAAAATAATAATTCATTAGTTCATTCTAATACAAAGCAAACAATCAAGGAAAGAAAGTGAGGGAGAGGGGGAAAGTTCTCCTTATAGTAAAACTAGCACAGAGATGAAATGATAGATAAGAAGTCTAAGCTGGGCGTGGTGGCACACGCCTGTAATCCCAGCACTTGGGAGGCTGAGGCAGGAGGATCATGAGTTCAAAGCCAGCCTCAGCAACGGCGAGGCACTTAGCAACCCAGTGAGACCCTGTCTCTAATAAAATACAAAAATAGGCTGGGGATATGGCCCAGTGGTTGAGTGCCTCTGAGTTCAATCCCCAGTACCAAAAAAAAAAAAAAAAAAAAAAGATAAGAAGTTTAACATTTTGCAAAATTGATTTCAGAGAATCATTAACAGATCTAAACAATTGGATGGGGCGGGGTAAAGCTTCACTGGGGCTCCAGATCAGAGTATCTCCCACAGATTTTTTACTAAATGCAAAAGGGGGAAGCCCTTTGTAGTGGGGAAATCTAGTAGAGCACCTCTTAATCAAGTGATCAAAGTGAACTTTACCACTGATGGGACAAAGCAACATCAGTGCCTCACGATGTGATGTGCTGGAGCACAGAATGACTTAGGCAGTATCCCTACCATGATTGAATAGACTGAATCTAGTCACCAGAAAGCATCAGTACTTCTACAAGGTGACTGCGTGGTACTTTTCAAAGATGTCAAAATGCAAAACAAAGAAAAACTGAGAAACAATTGCAGATTTAAAGGAAATCGAGTGAACACGACAACTAAATGCAACGCATGATCATGGGTTGGATCCTGGGATGGAAATGTTGTAAGGGTCAATTATTGAGACAAGAGGAGAAATTCTAATATGGACCATCTTTTGAAAATAGTATCATATCGATGATACATTTCCGTGTTCTTAGGAGACAGAACCCTATGTATTTAGGGATGAAGGGTCATGATGCTTACAAATTATCCTGAAATAATTCAGGAAAATGACAACTATAATAATAGCTCTATTTTTATGGAAAAATCTCAGGCAAATACGGTAAAGTGTTGGACAATAAGTGGATCCAGATGAAGAATAAATGGTGTGCCTTGTGTTTTTCTTACAAATGTTCAAAATAAAACGTTTAAAATACTCCAAAAGGGAGCTGTGCTGAATATTGCTGACAGATCAAATAGGATGATTCAAGAAGTCACCACTGGATTTAGCAACGTGGTGGGCACTAGGGACCTGCAGAAGCAGCCTTGGAGAATAGGACAGACAGATGGACGTGTCATTGGCAGGGGTTGAGGAAAGAATGCTAATAAAGGGAGTACAGATTTACATACCTCTCTCTCTCTCTCTGTCTCTCTCTCTCTCTGTCTCTCTCTCTCTCTCTCACATTTAGAGTCGAATTTGATGAAATTAGTAGTTGGCTTCCATTCTGTTCTTTTGTTACTAATTATTAACTAGTATCTATGACTATTTAAGCCAATCTGTCCTGGATCTATTCCCAGTACTGAGTAAAATGCTTTTCATTGTCCTAAGTATTCAACTCACCCCCTGGACTCTGATGTCAAAGCTCTTACCATCTTCTCCAGCGCAGGGATACTCCTTCTGGGGAGTCCCCCGAAGCCCTCTGGTTGCCTCTTCAGCCAGTTTCCAGCCTTTACATCTCTCCGTTCACTAACTGGGCTCTGCAAGGGCAGAGCAGTGGCCTCTCCTCCAGGGAGCAGACTGATGAAGGACTTTGTAGCCACCATGGCACCTAGACCAAAGTCCCTTCCTGCCCACTGGGCTCCCTCCAACCCTACAAAATTCTCTCTGGCTGATCACCTCTTCACCTTTTCTAGTTTCCTCTATATTGGTGTAAATTAATTCCTATTTGTTGTTGAAACGTGCCTCCTCTGGCACATCAACAGATACTACCTCCTTTTGATATGGAGCCCTAAAATGTCCTAATTTTAGGTTCATACCAAACTTTTGCCACTAAGGGACACAATCATCTTGCTAACAGATCATTTTAAATGTACCTGTTAACCAAAACTTTAACAATAACAGGGTTTTGCAGGTATTTCTTAACATCAGTTCTAAACAAGTGTCCCTTCAAGCTAACTTCAAGAATTGATGCTGGTTCTGCTGGTAGGATTTATTGCAACAAGCCTAGGCCTTCTTAAATACAGTCTCCAAAGCTTAATGATTTTTCTGGTGTGATCAGAAATTGCCAAGGAACCCCCTAGAGTCACTTGCTTCTCAACTCTCAAGTAATTCCAACTGTTTCAAAGATCATGAGTCATAAATTCAACTCATTTATTCCTCACAACAGATCTCCCAGGTAGTTTCATTGTCCCCATTTTACAGATGAGAAAACAGAGGCTTAGAGAGGCTAAACCCAGAGGTTTAAGGAGCCAGGATTAAAAACCTGTGCTTTTCCTACTATGTCAATCAGCTTTCAGAGAAAGATTTTGCTTCTGCCAGTTGCCCAAAGGAGGAAGGACTCAGTTAGACTTTCTAACATTTTTTTAAAAATTAAAAAGACTCAGATATGAACTCATCATACATAAGACGGCGGTTACAGAGAAGCTGTGTGTAAAGCTAGTTTTCATAAATTGAATCACATTTTCAATGCACTGGCTTTTAAAATAATTCCTGAAGCAAATCTTTTTGTATTCATGAATGTGGATTTTCATCTGTGTTTCCTGTTTGCCAGCTGCAGAATTTACCTGTTCTCAACTATCCCCCCAATGGATGCAGAAACCAACACTCAAAAGTAGGGAAGAGAATCCTATTTCAAGGAGGGGTCGCTGATCCGTGGAAAGCACCTGAGATAACAGATAATGAAGCCCGAGTCACCACCAGCCGTAGTTGAGTGTGGCTGTGTCTGTGATATATTATCTTTCAATATGTGAAAGGCAGGAAAGGTGGACAGAGATGGGGGTGGAGCCAGGAGGAAGAGAGAGAACTACAACAACAAAAAGAGACAACGAGAAGGAGGAGACAGGCTGGAAGGCAGAGGCAAGAGAGACTTTCAGAGATGGGGATGCTAGCCTGAAAACTGTGCTTGGAGAGAAAGGGGAAAGAGTGAGGGTCGTGGGAAGATAAGAGAGCAGAAGAGAAAAAGGCACTGTTCAACACGTCAGCTCCATGCCTTTCCCCCGCGGTCAACATGAGCACGAGTCCCAGTGCCCTCCCACCTCAGCTGGTGAGACCTCCCCACATGGGCCCACTTCCGGGACGTAGCTGGCTCACACTCACTCATCTTCCCAATCCTTCGTTGGTCCAAGGTTTCCAGGCCAGGACTCTGCAGCTGGCATCCGCTTCCATGCCCAGGAGGGCAGCCTGCGGTGATTTCTCATCCAGAAAGTTCACAATCTCTCCCTGAGTCTGGAACTCTTAAGACGGATTTCTGCATGCATAACCAGAGAAGGCCTGGAGAGCCCATCTTCAGGTCTTTGACGGATACCTTTGTGTTCAAACTATGTAGCTCCCGAGGCCAGAAAAACGACCACACAGAGGTCACCGCACAGAGGGGCCACACAGAGTTTCTGTTATAACTGACCTACCATAAGGTAGAATCTACTGTCTCAGAGGAGCTGAGCTCCCCGGGCCAGGATGTATGGAACCCTACAAGCAGAGGTGGGAAACCAAACCTACGTACGCCTGAGCTGAATAAGCCCAGACCACTTCCCTTCCCCTGTTTTCTCCCAAAGCCTCTGAAAAATAGTTTCAAATCCATCATTACCCATGAAAGCTCATTCTATTTATGTGATACGAAAAACCCTTCCTTCCCATATAGTTCAAGGAGAAAGTTAGTCCAAGTCCCCATGAGAATGATCACAAATTCCGAATCGGGGGTTTTGAATCAGTGGCGATTCCCAGGGGAGTTCAGATGCTCCACCCAGGAGACACGAAGAGGAAGGTTCACACTTTCCCTGGGAACGCAGCCCAAGAAGAGCAGAGGAGATGGCAGGCAGGCTGCCTCCCCTGCATTCCAATAGGCCCACTGCATTGCAGAATCTCAATGTCCCAGCTCAGAACAGTTGGTGGAGATAAAATTTCAGGAAAGGAGTGAAAGTAGAACTGCCAGTCACTCAAGCATCCGGTGCTGGGGAGGACAGTTCCTTCAGGGAATTTGCCAAGTCCACAGCCCTGGCCCTTCCTGGGTGCTTCTGTCAAATGTCATTGCAGTTGCAAAGCCTGCCCTGCCCCTGGCTCCTCTACCTTGGACAGCACCTCGAACATCTTGCTCACGTGGTGTTTTCACCCTGGCTAGTTACTGTCTGTATCCAGTGTCTCCCCAACCCACTGGGACAGAGGTGTGTGAGGGGCATTTAATTCCTGGGATGGAAACCCTGCATGAGGTCACAGGGACAGTAGGAGCTGCCTTCTCTCACTTCCCAAATGCTAAGTGCTTTCTGATCTGACCAGTTTGGGGTTATTTTTAGGTCTTTGCTTTCTCCCCACCTCTCCCCACACAACAGCCTTACTTAACCAATATCTGGCTGTCTGCTTCTTATTCTCAGAGTTGCCATATGTCCCCCTCCCACCCACTGGCTTAGATAACCTTTCCCTTAGGGTTCCAGCCTCCTTGGGATTTGCCCAGGCCCTGCGCCACCTAAAGGAGAGCTCTCTGCCTGTCTCCGGTCTGTCTTTTTCTGCCAGGACAGTCCTGCTTGCTTCAGACCCTGGGTCAGCCCTGCAATTTTTCCTGTCCTCCAACAGCCCTGGCATACCAAGAACTCCATGAAGGCAGAGACTGTCTCACCCTGCTCTGCATCCCTGATCTACATACAGCAAGGAGGAGCTCAGAAAAAACAATATCATATTAAAATTGAAAGGTAAGGGAAAAGAAATGTTTTCTTCTGCAATGCAAGCTTTTGGCAAAGAGAGCTTAGGACAAATCAGGGGATCTAGCTAAAATATTAATTGGCTATAATTTCTCTCTCCTTCCCTTAAACAGTTATCTATGAGCTCTTATAATTATATCTTAAAATGGCCCTTCTGTATGTCTGTAATCCCAGCAACTTGGGAGACTAAGGGAGAAGGACCCCACGTTCAAGGCCAACCTCGACAACTTAGTGAGACCCTACCTTTGAAAATACAAAGTAAGGACTGTGAATGTAGGCTCAGTGGTAGGGTGTCCCTGGGTGCAATCCCCAGGACCAAAAAAAAAAAAAAAAAGAAGAAAACTTTGCGGTAGTCCAGTATTGACCAACACCCTGGGCCAGCCTGATACCCAGGGTAACAACTCCATCCTATTGCATCTGCTTCTGATTCTCCTCTGGAATTGTAAAATTACCATTATGGCCACGAGTACCAGTGACTGGCAATATGCAGCCAACGTCCTGCCTAGTGGACTCTCATTGCCTGCAGGTCTTAGGGGAGGGGCTGGAGGGAGGCTTATGCCCTGTTATTTGTCCTGCAAACATGATTTCACTCAAAATCTGATTTCCACTCGCTGAATGCCCCATGAATGGGCAGGAAATTGCTATGTTGCTGCAAGTCACACTGAATTTGACCAACTTCCGAAATTCCCCAAAGAAGATGTCTTCTAGTTAAATCGCCAGGTCTTTTGTCATTGTATCCCATCCAATCAGCAGCACTGGGTTTCAGCTATTCAGTAATCCTCTCACTTCTCCATATGTAACAAAATGCATACAATCCCTATGGAGAAGGGTTCAGATATAGACGAATAGCCTTTCATTGTTGACTTCCAGCTGTTCTTGATGCATGAGTCCAATTTACAACAGAATAGCACATGACAGCCAAGTCTGACTCCAGATGCATTTATTGAGTGACCACCAGGTGCCAGGAGATAGAGACGCAGCTTGTTTAGTGGCTGACTTTTCTGTTGCTTGCATCGCAGAGTCTAGGAGCTGGATTCAGCAGCAGCGGGAGCAAAGGATAGATAAAAGTGCTGACCTCTACAACTGGGAACTAATGTCATCCTTCTAGGGTTTTCATTCAGTAAAACACTTTATACCAGGTGCTGTGCTAGGCACTAGAGAAATAAGACGAGTAAGATAACTTATCCAAGTTCCCAAGGCACTCACAGTCTGGGGATAGGAGAGACAGATGAGCAAAGAGGATTTTGTTATTGCGTGATGAGTGCTGTGAGAGAGGAAAATGTGGGGTGCTGGGGGATCCCACCTGGCATAGTCAGAGGAGGGCTGGCAAGGGCGAGGGAGGGCCTCCCACTGGATGTAATGTTTCAGCTGAATCTCAAGGGATGAATAAGAGCTCGTCAAGGGCTATGAGAAAGAACATCTAAGTAGCACGTGCAAAATCACAAAGATGGGAGGAATCTTGGCCAGTTCAGAAATGCCAAGTACTTAAACATGCAAGAAAAAGAAAACAAATGATGGATTTGGAGAGAAAGATGAAGAGGAAATTATAAGGAATTCTTAGGTTAGTGAAGGAATCGGGCTCTTGTTCTAACATGCAGGAATCCGGAGAAGTAGTTAGAAAGCTTTTGTGATAATCCCAAAGAGAAATGATAAGGGTCTAAACAGGGAGTAGCTATAGAGATGAGGGGTTAAGCTATAGGAGTTGATGATGCATTGACAATGGGAAAGGAAATATATAAGGATATGTAAGAAAAAGATTGTGCCCATGTTTCTGACTTGAGAGAATGATAGATTACAAAGATTCATAAAACAGACTTGGTTATATAATAACAATAATAAAAGCAGGGTGTGGTAGCACGTGCCTGTAATCCCAGTGGCTCAGGAGGCTGAGACAGGAGGATCATGAATTCAAAGCCAGCCTCAGCAAAAGTGAGATGCTAAGCAACACAGTCAGACCCTGTCTCTAAATAAAATACAAAATAGGGCTGGGGATGTGGCTCAGTGGTCGAGTGCCCCTGAGTTCAATCTCCAGTACAAAAAAATTATTAATAATATTTTAAACAATTCATGAAGTGGTGGACTTGTGGGTATAGTTTTCAAAATTCCCGAATAAAATTTTATAATAAAAATAAAAATGAATAAAGCAACAGGAAACAAAAACATAAATGGAGGATGAAGAAAAAAAGTGGGGGAGGAGGGTCTATTGAAAAAGTAAAGGTCTTTCCAAAACTGAATATGAAGACAGGGTTGTTTTTTTTTTTTGTTTTGTTTTGTTTTAAATAAGGAAAAGCAAACATTTCTGAGATGAAATCAAAGCTGAATATATAAACTGAAAAGATTCACCATGTTACGAATACAAATAAATAAAAAGTAGAATATTGAAATCTTTTGCCACAGTTCTCATTATTCATTCTTATATTTCCAATAGTTTTTGCTTTTATTGGGAAGGATGCCTTCTGTCAACACAGCCAAGTCTTCCAGTTCTCACCAGCATGTGGAAACATGACTCCAACCTTTTACCAGCCCTGGATCCACTCAGGCGGGAGCCACAGACTTCCTCCGAGTCTGTCTCTGTTACACTCAGGAGTGGCGGGTAGAAGGGTTCATTCTAGCTCATTAACAAGTTCACTCCCTCAGGACGCACCCTGGCTCTTGGACACCACTGAGGAGTTCCGCGTTTTTCAGCACATTATTGCTCATTAGATTTCTGTCAGGGACTGACGCACCTGCCTGCTGCCACCGCCCTTCTTCTAGGTTCATAAATTCCAGTGGTGTATGCTTACTTTTCTTGTCTATGACATCTGTGTTTGCTATTAAGATAAAGTTGGCCTCATTAAATGAGTTCGGAGGTTCCCCCATCTCCAGTTCTTGAGTTTGTATGAAACTGAGTTTAGTAGAATTCATCATGGAAAACAACCAAACCTGGAGTTGTCACTGTGCAAAGTTTTAACATTATGAATTCCATTTCTTATATAAATATATGGGACAGCACGGATGTCATGTACCTTAATACTCAGCTTTAATTTATCTTTCAGAGAATGCACCATTTCATCTAATTTGTTGAACTTATTTGTATAGTATTGTTGAAATTCCTTCTCATACCTTACTGTCTGTAGGATCCGTAGGCTTGGCCCTCTTTTCATGACTTTAGTAATCTGTAACTTTATTCCTTTATTCTGAATTAGTCTATTTAGAGGTTTTATTGATTTGTTGATCTTTCAAAGAACCGATTTGAAGGTTCATTGATTTTTCTCTGCCACATATTGTCTATTTGATTGATTTCTACTCTTCAATTTCTCTACTTAGGCTTTTCTTTTTCTAGCTTCATAAATTAAAATTGAATTAAGATGAGACTTTTCTCCCTTCCTAATATAAACCTTTAAAGCTATAAAAATCTCTCTAAACACAGCTTTAGCTGCATAACAGATTTTTTTGTACATGATGTTTTCATTCTCATCTCAAAGTATTTTTAAAATTCCCTGATTCTTCTTTGACCCAATGGTTATTTAAAATTGTTTTGTTTAATTTCCAAATATTTGAAGATTTTCTAGATATCTTTTTTTTTATTGATTTATAATTGAAGTGTTTTGTTTAGAGATGGCATCCTTTGTGATTCAATCTTTTTAACTGTATCAATACTTTTTTTATATATCTTAATACATGGTCTATCTTGTTCAATGTCCATTTCTCCTGTTCTTTGGTAGGATTTTCTATAAATGTCAAAAGGGTCTGTTGCTGCCCGAAGCAATGGCCGCCTGCAGCAACAAAGCCACAGGAATAAGTTCAGAGGCAGACTGGAAACGAACAGGCTCTTTATTCTGCCAGCTTCTCTCTCCGACTCCAACAACACCCCAACACGCAATCCACACTCCTCCAACCACACCACAAAATGGCGCCGACCCGATCCGCAATGTCCCAGGCCAAGTCTTGCAAGATCATGGAAGGTGGCAATGCTCAAACATCTCCACAGCTCACAGCTAACCACAATCTTAGCTATCTCCTTACTTAGGGCTCCTACATTTTCCCCCTTTTGTTTTAAAAGAGGGGATGCTCTAGGACGTCCATGTGCAACCAACGTTCTTACCCGTCATCGGATAATCAAGGCTGTGCCCTTGACTCCTGTCTTAGGTTGATATGTCGGCTACATGAGACTGTCCCATGCGACTGTGCCTGTCTTAGGTTGTCCCCTCTGGGGATCTTACCCGTCATTGGCTACCAGCTATCCAGTGGAGCCCTTCAAGATCAACTGTGTATGATGACTAACAGCCGTCCAATTGTGAGGAGATGCTGCGGCTTTAAGGCGATAAGCCTTCTGCTGACAAGCCAATTTGCATAGCACATCAAATTCTCTAAACAAATCAGCTGCCCTGAGTTCTATCAAGTAACACACTGAGTTTTCTAGACGAATACCCGCAAGGCATTGTCCTATAAAGTCCCAAACAATGAAAGATCAAAATGTCCACTTGTTATAACACGTTGATCTAGGAGGCCCCATGCATGCAGAGCATGGCCACACTGCTGGTGAGGTTGTTTGATGCTTGAGCAGCAGGGATGCTTGCAGCGACCGCGATCCCTGTAGCTGTAGCAGCAGCAGTCTTTTTTATGTCTAGACAATGCCACCGGCAAATCTTCAGGGCCTGCTACCTAGAAACTCAAGCATCAATTATTAAAGGAAAGGCAGTGCTAATCCAGCACTGAGTCAAGAGGCGAGTTGTCAAACTAAAAAATAGAATTATTAGATTAGAAAATTCAAGTTGATTTCTGCTCACACACATTGCTGCTTGAGCTCCCACAAACATAAGCTGGCAAAATATCATATTCAGAACAAAACAAAGAAAGACTGAGGGTATTTACTGCATTAAAGATAGATTAAAGAAAAGCTAAAGGCACTTTGGAAAAATAATTTGTTAGCTGGAACCCTCGAGTCTCTGTAACCTTCCATGAAATTATCTGTTGAAATAACTCAAATTAATCAGCTATAAAACAAATAAAGTTAATTACAAATAAACATTCCTATGTCAAAACACCAAAATATCAGGTTATACAGCACTAGTCATATTCTTAGCTAAAGAGAAATCCCTGGGACACCTATAAATCAAAATTGAATGTACCTTCACTTATTAAATTATTTACCCAAATTGAATACTGTTAAACTTAAGTGAATTGATTTGATATATATATATATATATATATATATATATGGATCCAAATAACTTCTTTTATGTATATATATATATATATATCGTATATATATATATATATATTCATAAGCTTATATATATATTCATAAGCACTTTGTTATTTGTGACGTCACACTGGACAGATGTACAAACCTACAAACATATATTTGTGACATCACATTTACATGAAATTTAGACAAATGCACAGACATAAAGACATATATAAAAAAAAAAAATACAATTGTGTGCACACTAAAGAGAGATCTCCTCATCCCAGCCGGGAGGAATGACACTTAAGTTGTGAAATATTTTGAAGGACTCTTTTAAGGGAATCATTCCATACCTTCATCTTGGTCCTCTTGATTTTGTACTTTTTTTTATTAATCTTGATTCCTCAACAACTTCATCTTGATCCTTATGATTTGGTACCTGCTTTATTAATCTAGATGGTATCCATATTGGAGAGGATTCATGCTTTGGAAAAACACAAACAGATCCTCTCCCCCAAATTAATACTGGATCTGGACCCTTCCATGTACCTGAAAGAACATCCTTCCAGTAAACCAAAGGTTTATGTTGTTGGTGTGGGTTCTAATGTCTTTCTCCAGCAGAATAACCATTAGAGTCTAAAGTTTAAAAATTTAAGGTAAGCAGGGCAACTGCCAATCTGTCCCTAGGACTTTTCCAATTTCCTTCTTTTTGTTTTAATAACATAATTTACAGTGTGCGGTTTGCTCTTTCAATAATGCCCTGACCCTGAGGATTGTATGGGATGCCTGTTTTATGGGATATATTGAATTTTGTGCAAAACTGTTTGAAAGATGAGGACGTATATGCAGGTCCATTATCTGTTTTAAGCATTTTGGGGATGCCCAATGCAGCAAAAGCTTGCAAACAATGAGATGTAACATCTTTAACTTTTTCTCCAGAATGTAAGGAAGCAAAAATCATGCCTGAGCATGTATCTATGGTTACATGAATAAATCGCAATTTTCCAAAACTTGGCTCATGAGTAACATCCATCTGCCACAAACGATTGGGCATTAATCCTCTAGGGTTAACACCATAATGAGGATTGGGCAAATGAGTCATACAAGATTTACAATCTTTTACAATTGTTCTGGCTTGCTCATTTGTGATTTTAAACCTACGCTGGAAGGTGGTGCTATTGACGTGAAACTGGGAGTGAAATAAAGTAGCTTGCTGGAGCGCTGAAAGTATAAAGATTGTTTTTTGTAAGTTCATCAGCCTTTTGATTACCTTCATGGAGGGGACCAGGCAAGTTGGTATGTGCTCTAATATGCCCTACGAATAGAGGTTCTTTTCTTGCCCACAAGAGTTTTTGTATTTGATAAAACAATTTAAAGGCTGGAGTATGAGGTGCTATTGGTCCTGCTAGCTCTAATTTTGGGATGGCATGTACAATATAGTGGCTATCTGAAAAAATGTGCATGGGCTGCTCTCTAAAATTTTCCAGAGCTCTTACCACAGCTTCTAGTTCCACTAGTTGAGCTGATTTGTGTGCAGTTATGTAAGTTATATTTTCTTTTTTAGTGACTACTGCAGCAGTACCATTTGAGGACCCATCTGTGAATACATTTAATGCCTTAGGAATAGGTTGATTTTTTATTACCTGTGGAAATATAATAGGATGAAGGAGCCCCAATTAGGGAGATGGCTATTGCGGTCAGCTGGAAGCCATAAGTTCCACCTGATAATAAGTATGTATGTGACACACCTGTAAATGCACGTGAGGCACCCGCAAAGCTAAAGGTATATAACTGGGTGAAAACGGTCGGAGTCAGGAGAAGAATGAATTCATTCAGTCAGTCATGCAGTCGCTCGGTCGGAAGAAGAGTTCTGGTCGGAGAAGAAGAAAAGAATCAGAGCGGCCAGAACGTAGGCAGAGCGGTTACAGAAGAGAAACCAGATAGAAGAAGTAATTGCTGGTCAGAGTCAAGCCGAGGCTCCCGAGGAAGAAAGAAGAAAGAAGAAAGAATCTCTAAAAGCTAAGCTCTCTCTCTCTCTAAAGAAGAAATCTCTCTCTTTCAAGCTCTCTCTCTTTCTCTCTAAGCTCTAAGAAGATGAAGAAGAAAAAGCTCTATCTTTCTCTCTAAGCTCTAAGAAGAAGAAGAAGAAAAAGCTATCTCTAATCTTTCTCTCTAAGCTCTTTCTAAGAAGAAGAAAAATCTTTCTTTCTCTAAGATCTCTCTAAGAAAGTAGAAGTAAAAGTAGTAATAGCTTTACTCTGCCTCCGAGAGTTTTCCCCCTGGGTTACGGTACCAGGTAGCTTACAATAGGATGATTGATACAAAAAGATAATATAGGAGACTTAGGAAGATGATTATCAAAATTTGCAGAAGTAGAGCATTTAGCTATAGCCCAATCATTATAATTGAAGCATAAATGTTCAATCTGTGATGATGAATAAGGAGTAATAATAGTAGCAGGGTGAATGCCAAATATTTAATAGAAGTCTTAAGTCCTTGAATAAGTTTAGGCACCATGGAAGTATAAGACTCAATTATACTTTTAGGAGAGACGGGCAAATGTATCCATAATAAAGGCCTTTGTTGCCAAAATACTCCTGTGGGTGTATATTGTAAAGAAATAATAATCAATATCAGCGGTTGAGTTAAATCAAATCTATCACAATGAGCTCCTTCGATGGCTTTTTCTACTAACTTTAAAGCTTTCCTAGCATCAGGAGTCAATGTTCGTGGTGAAGATGGATCAGGGTCCCCGTGAAGGATGTCAAATAAAGGTTTTATTTGGCCAGTAGTGAGGTTTAGAGTAGGGCAAAGCCAATTAATATCTCCTAGCAATTTTTGAAAGTCATTGAGAGTGGCCAAGTACTCCTTATTAATTAATATTTTTTGAGGCCTAATAAAAGTGTCCATAATTTGGAATCCTAGATATAATATTGGAGATCTAATTTGAACCTTTTCCTTTGCAATGTTTAGTCCATATCGTTTCAAGTTTTCTGATATATCACTAAATATGGTGAATACGACTTCTTGATTAGGATGAGCAAGCAAAACATCATCCATATAATGGAGGCAATAAGCTCTGGGTATTTATTTTTGATAGGCTGAATAACTTTATCTACATAGATTTGACACATAGTGGGGCTATTAGCCATTCCCTGTGGCAAAACTTTCCATTGATATCCCTGATCAGGGCCATTATTGTTAATAGAAAGAACTGAAAAAAGCAAACCTGAGGGTATCCAGAGGGTGTAGAGGAATAGAAAAGAAACAATCCTTTATATCAAGAGTAATAAGATGGAAATTTTTTGGAATAGCTACAGGATTAGGAAGTCCAGGTTGAGTAGGGCCCATGATTCGCATGGTTTTATTAATTTCTCTAAGATCATGTAACAATCGCCATTTTCCTGATTTTTTCTTGATCACAAATATGGGGGAATTCCAGGGAGAGGTGGAAGGTTCTATATGTCCTGCTTCTAGTTGTTCCTGAACTAGTAGGTGGGCCGCTTGTAATTTTTCTTTAGATAGGGGCCACTGAGGGATCCACACTGGCTTATCAGAAAGCCGTGGTATTTTCAAAATTATTTTCTCAGTGGCCCCCCCCAAAAAATATCTTTTCCCCTTATGATAATGATTTCTTTTAGGGTTAAGATTACCCTGTACCTTTTGATAATGATTTCTTTCAGGGTTAAGATTACCCTGTAGATTTTCACATTTAACATCTGCAGGCTTGGTTGCAAGGTGTACTCCCATTGTTGCAAAATATCTCTTCCCCATAAAGTAACCGGTAGGTTAGGTAAAACATAAGGCTGAAATGTCCCTTTATGCTCTTCATCATCCTCCCATTTTAAAATTACTGCACTTTTCTCTGGGAGGTTATTATATCCCAAGCCTCTTAAACTGGTTGAGGCTTTTTGCAGAGGCCAGTGCTTGGGCCATTGCCATAGATTAATGATGGAAGAGTCAGCTCCAGTATCTATCAGTCCCTCCATCTCTATTCCTTGGATTTTTATTTTACACATAGGCCTCCTTGAACAATCCCGAACCTAGCAAGCCATGGATCCTGAGTCAGTGGAACAAAATCCTCTATTGTTCCTTTTTTGAGGCATACTCATTTTAAATGAATTATGTAAATTTGGAAGGAGAAGCAGCTGAGCAATTCTATCTCCTTGATTAATAGAACTTATACTTTGGGGAGAGCTAAGCATTATTTTTATTTCCCCTTTGTAGTCTGAGTTTATTACACCTGGGGTCACTTGCAAACTTAATAAGTTTTCAGGACTTCTTCTGAAAATAAGTCCTACAGTCCTGAGGGAAGAGGTCCCCTGACTCCTGTGGGAATCAGTTGAACCCCCATTTCAGGTGTTAACACTATTCGGGCGGTGGAACAGAGGTCTAATCCTGCATTTCCTCCTGTTCCTCTGGCGAGGGAGTGGATGGGTAGTAGGGATTGTGTCGGGGAAGCATCTGAGTGGATGCTTGAGGATACTCCTCCTCCAATGCCTCGTACATTTGTGGGCCCTGGGGCATTGGGCCCTGTGCCCCGTTTTTTGAAATCCTGGACAAATGATTTCCATAGATGTCAAATTTTGAATGGCATTTATTGGCCCAATGATTTCCCTTTTTACACCTGGGGCAGCAGCCTGGGGCACGGTATGAGTTTGGTCTTATTTCTCTTTGGGGATTTTGCCCAGAATAGCCTGATTGATTATGATAATTTTGCCTGGAATATCCTGATTGATTATAATGTCTGGGTTGAGCCCTTGTGAAATTTTGAGGGGAAGCACCTCTCATTGCAGCTGCAATCATATTTCCTGTGACAAAGGCGTCATTTATATCTTTACATAATTGTATATATATGGAAAGATCCTTTTTATTTCTCCATGGCCTGATGGCTTCCTGGCAATATTTATTAGCATTTTCGTATGCTAATTGAACAACTAATGGCATAGCTTGATCAATGTCTCCAAATAATCTACCTGCAGTTCTCAAAAGTCGATCAGCAAAGTCAGCATATGGCTCATTAGGTCCTTGAATCACGTTTGACAAGCTACCTTGTAGATCCCCAGGTCCTTGTAAAGTTTTCCATGCCTTTAAGGGCAGCTGCATATATCTGAGCATATACACCTGGGACATAATATTTTTGAGCCTGTGAGTCTGCGAACTGCCCCTCTCCTGTGAGCATTTCTATATTATGGTCTCCAAACCCTGCAGCTACGTTTCTTTTAGCTGTTTCTATACAAAGTTCTTGAAATTGCGATCGCCAAACCAAGTATTGCCCCCCACTTAATGCTGCTTTACATAGACTTTTCCAGTCTGAGGGGGTTAAGTTAAAGATGTTAAGGAACTCCAGCATACTCAATGTGAAAGGAGCTTGGGGCCCATACGTCATTACTGCCTCTTTGAGATTTTTTATTGTTTTGAAATCTACTGACTGGTGGACCCTCTGTCCATTTTCATTTTCAAATACTGGCAGTTTCCAATGTTTCTGTGAGTTACCCTCGAGAGCGCATAAGCTCTCAGAAAGACTTTTTATTTCTGTTTCTAGGGTTTGCAAACTCCTAGTAATACCCTTCATATTTTCTGTAATGGATTCCACCCATGGGGGAGTAGGGGACATAAGTGGTTCCTCTACTTGACGGTCCTTTTTCTTTTTTAATTTCTTTTTGTTCTTTTTACTGGAGACTGTGCTCCCAGAATCACCTTTTGATTCCTCTTCACTACTATCACTTTTACTGGTATCCTGAATTTCAGCTTCTAAGGAGAGTACATATTCTTTGGCTAATTTCAATAAGTTTCTGATGGCTTTTGCAGCTCTTACTTTTGAATTTACACCACTACTCTTCTCACTGGTATTAACTGACTCAGAGGCTATGCTTTCTTGATCACTTTCCTCACTATCCACTGAGTCTGCGATATCGAAAAACTCATCCATGGCTTTTTATTATCCGACCTTTTGTTACTTTCGCTCCCATTTTCAGTTTTTACCTAACGGCCGAATTCCCCCTACGGGCCACCACCTGTTGCTGCCTGAAGCGATGGCCGCCTGCAGCAACAAAGCCGCGGGAATAAGTTCAGAGGCAGACTGGAAACGAACAGGCTCTTTATTCTGCCAGCTTCTCTCTCCGGCTCCAACAACATCCCAAAACGCAATCCACACTCCTCCAACCACACCACAAAATGGCGCTGACCCGATTCACAATGTCCCGGGCCAAGTATCGTGAGATCATGGAAGGTGACAATGCTCGAACATCTCCACGGCTCACAGATAACTGCAATCTTAGCTATCTCCTTAATTAGGGCTCCTACAAGGGTCAAATTGGACAATAGTGTTGTTTAGGTCTTCCATATGCTTATTTATTTTCTTATGACTTATTCTATTAATTACTAAAAGAGGAATATTGAAATCTATATTTGTGGATTGTCTATTTTTTTTTTTTCCATTTTTTTTTTTTTTTCAGGTTTTGCTTCAGATTTTGAAGCTTTGTTTTTAGGTGCATTTGGGTTATCATGTCTTCTTGACGAATTGACCCATTCATGAATAACCCTAATAACATGTTTTGGAAACCTGCTTTGTCTGATGTTAATTAGCCACTCTACCTTTCTTTTGATTAGTGTTTTCATGATGTATCTTTTGACATTCTTTTACTTTTGATATATTTTGTTTATATTTAAAGTGGGTTTCCCATAGACATTACATAGTTGGGTATGGGTTTTTTAAATTGTATGACAATCTCTGCCTTTCCAGTGGAATATTTATACTGTTTGCACTTCCATGTAATTATTGACATAGTTGTGTTTAAGTCTGCCTTCTTTTATATTCTTTGTTCCTTTTGACTTCTTTCCCTGCCTTCCTTTGAATTGGTGTTTTTTAATATTCCAATAATACTGTTGGTTTGTTAGTTCTCACTATTTTCTAAAGGCTTCACTAAGTCTTACAGTGCACAACAGCAACAACAAAAAATCCCAATAATGCCATATCACTTTATGTACATATGGAAACTTGATGACTGTATAGTCTCAAGTCTTTTCTCTCCTATTTGCTGTTATTGCAACACATTATGCTTCTATGTATGTTATAGTTCCGATAATACATTATATTATTTTTCCTTTAGGAAGACAGTTACCTTTTAAAGAAATTTGAAAGAGATCAAAAGGGTATTTTATATTTATGAATATATGTGTTCTTTCTGGCATTCTTCATTTTTTTTTCTCCCCATAGGCATCCACATTCCCATCTGGTCCCATTTTCCTTTGGCCTAAAGAAGTTTCTTTAATATTTATGCTGGAAACATACTATTTTGTTATTGTTGTTTTCCTAAGAAAGCCTAAATTGATATGGTTGATTGGTTAATAATTTAAAGTTGTCACTCCATCGTTGCCAGTTAGTTTCTGAATAGAAGTCTAGATAAAAGTCTGTGGATGTTATTATATGGGCTCATTAGTATGTAAGGTGTTTTAAAATGTTTTTATTAAAACCTTATATATAATAGTAGGGTTCATCTTGACATAATCATAAATGCATGGAATGCAATTTGCTCCATGTTGGTCCCAGTACTTCCTCCTTCTCTCCTTTCCTCCCCCCTCCCCAGACTACTGGTCTTCCTTCTATTTATTTATTGTTTTGTATTTGGGGCTTTATGGATATACATAAAGGTGGAATTCACTGTGGTATATTCATATATGTATGTAACAAATTTGGTCAATTTAGTTATGCAGTTCCTCCCTTTGTAATGAGTTTTTGTCCTCTAACTGCTTTTTTATGATTTTCTCTAAGATTTGATTGTGTTATGCCATGGTATGGTTTTCTCTGTGTTTATTCTATATGATATTTATGGAGTTTCCCAAATCTGTAAACTCAATAAATTTGGAAATGCTTATGATAATTTTTCAAACAATTTCCTGTGCCTCTTACCCCCTTTAAAGACTCATTACAGGACTATCAAATTTTATTTGGTCCCATAGATCACTAAACCTCTGGGAAATTTTTTCCAGTCTCCCCCCACCCATGATTTAGCTTAGAGAGTTTCAAATGCTATGCCTTCAAGTTCACTGGTGTTTTCTTCTGTAATGTTTAATCCACTGTTAATCCTATTCAGTGAATTCATTTTAGATACTGTATTTTTTATCTCTAGAAGTTCCGCTTGGTTCTTTTTAAAAAAACCTTCCATTTATATCCTCATTATATTCATGTTCTTCTTTAAATTCTTTAGCCTATTCATAATAACTTTTAAAGTTTTTGTCAGCTAATCCCATCATCTTTGTCATTTCCAGTTTTGTTTTTAATGAATATTCTCCTCTTAGTTATGGGTCACATTATCCATCTCCTTAAATTGTCTAGTAATTTTTTATTGCATGCTGGACAATGTGAATGTTATATTGTTGCATTCTAGATTTTGTTGTTGTGTTTTAAGGAATGCCACATTTTATTCTGGCAGGCAGATAGGTTACTTGCAAATCAGTTTGATCATTTCAAGATTGATGTATTGTTATGAAAGGTCTAAAATAGACTTCACAGATAGTTTAACCCTATTACTAGAGCAAATCTTTCTGGAGTTTCTGTACTGAAATATTCTGGATACTTATAAGGCCTCTCTATCCAGAAAGGTCAGGACTCTACTTAGCTTAGCTCTATGTCTTTGCAAATTGTTCAGCTTACAACCCTCTGGTCATTTTTCACCTAGATTTGGGTAGCTTAAGATTCATCAGCAGACTTTAATAGACTGCCAGGTAGATATCTGGAGCTCTTTTCCTATAAATCACTTTCTGAAAATCATAACCAATTCAGCATTTTTATTTTATGTTACTTTTTTAAAAACCAAATTTAAACTTACATAAAAGGTGCAAAATTTGCTCTTTCTTATTGGTTCTTTTTAGTTATACATGATAGTAGAGTCCATTTTTATATAATTATACAAGCATGGAATATATCTTCTTCTAATTAGGACTCCAGTCTGGTGGATGCACATGATGAGCACACCTCTTTTTAATGTCTGTCTCTTCAACTTAGCAAGATTTTAGTTCTCTTTCACTGAATCATAATACAGAAAATACTTCCAGGCAGAAATCTGGAGTAATTATAGGGCTCAGTCTATTTGTTCCTCTTCTTTCAAGAAGAGCAGTCCTGTACTGTCTATTGTCCAATATTTGAAAAGAGTTATTTCATATATTTTCTAGCTTTCCAACTGTTTACGGTGGGAGAGAAGTTCAAGCCCAATCACTCCATCATAATCATAAGTAGAAGTCCCATTGCAACTTTCCAGGCCTCTGCGAATGTATTTGTTAAGGACACCTGTTCTTGTTGTGTACCAATGACAACAGGCGAGCCCTTTTGGTAACACATTTCCCTTCGCTTTCTTCTAGAACACTGTAATAGTTTTCTAAATGCCTATTCTAAATCTACACTTAACTCCATACGGCTACCAGAGTGATATATCTAAAATATCAACCAAATTCCTTGGTGCCAAATGCAAAGTGGAAGTGTTATCACCTTTCTTATTTCTTTATTTTTCATTTTTGATGGATGGATTCTTTGACTCTATCTTCTCTAAATGTATTAGGAGATAAATGTTAGCACTAATCCTATTATTGATATCCTTGATGCTTTTTCAAAAAATATTTCTTAAGATTTCCTCATTGTCAGAATCAAGTGTGAATTAAAATCTTTTGAGATCTTCTTATTTAAGGTGAGTAGTTAAGCATAATTTTATCTCCCTCTTCCAGTTTTTACCATTTTTTTAAAAAAAAAGAACTTAGGGTTTTAGAAATATTATTTTATAATATTATTCTGATTTTATACCATGTAAAATTTTTTCAAGGTGAATGTTGGGGATTAGGAGATCACTAAAACTTTTAACAATTATAGATTCATCTTCACTGTTTTGGTCGCACTGTTTTCTTCTATACCTTTTATGCCATGAATTCTCTGTTCTCAAACCTTTAATTTCATCATGTCTGCCTCTTCTGTGGGACATGTTCAGGTGCCTTTTGCTTAGTAATTGTGCCAGAGGTTGTTAGTTATCTGCTCATTCTGTGCTTCTTCTTTGTTACCAGAACCCTCGTTTTGTTGGAATAGAATAAACACTTCAACAAAACAAAACCAAAACCAACCACAATTCCTACTTTCCTTTGAAAGCAGACAACCAATAAATAAATGGAAGAGTTGTAAATAAATGCAAGAGGCTGACTTTGTTGAAAAGCACATTCTTTTTGTCTTATCACCTTCTTTCTTCTTCCCACAATGGGGACAGAAAGGCTGGAACTCAGGCAGCCATTTGTGACTACAAGGTGACTTTGAGGATGCAAGGCAAGCTAAGGATAGTGGAATAGAAAGAGAGAAGGAACCTGAGTCCCTGGTGACTCCACCATACTGTTGCTGGCCCTCAATTACTTCTTGCTAAGTTTTTTATTGCATAAAAGAAAAACAAACTCCCATCTTTTAAACCACTCTTATTTTGTCCCTCTTTTATTATCAGCCAAACATAATTCCCAGATTTACAGCAAACAATGGGAGAGTGATATCCCAGATTGAGAGAATAGCAAAAGCAAACACAGGCAGGTGTGAAAATATGCCAAGATGGGTGAATCATGAAATGCCCACCATGGCTGGAATCCAGAATACATGGCCAGATAGAGGTAGAGAAGATGTTCAAAGGTAAGCAGCAAGACAGAGCCTAAATATGTTCCCTTCTAAGAAGTAGGATAAAACCCAATCACTTAATCTCACAATCAAAGCCCTTTACCACCTGGTCCCCAATTTTCCAGACCTATTGGTCTCTTCTCATGTACTTGGAGTTCCAGAGACACATGGAATTCCCTGCCATTGCTGGAATTCGTTTTTTTTTTTCTTCTTCCCCCATCTTTATACCTTTGCACTTGCTTTTCCCTCTTCCCACATCTGCCTAATGGTGCTCGTCGCTGTAAACAAAGCCCCAGATCATTCCTGTCCCCCCTGTTCCACCAGTCTGGTTTCAGTGTTCCTCCTCTGGCTTCCCATGGCTTTCTATTACCATTTCCATGGAAGATTTTATACTCTATTCAGGGATGTACTTACTTACCAGTACTTTGAGATCACAAGCTTCTAAAGGGTAAGAACTCTCTTACATGGAATTACTCTCATCTTCAGGAGGCAGAATGCCTGCTACACACCAAATGCTTCATAGGGAATTGTTCATCAGATAAATGAATGAGTGAATAGATGGGATGAAAAGCTTTGAGTGCCAGGGTAAGGAATTCGGACTTTCCCCTGCAAGCTGTAGGAGGCAGCAGAAAGAAACAAGATGCATATGTTTAGAATTCTGTTCCCATGGCCAGCATGAAAAGGGGAGTGGAAACCAGGGAAAGCCCAGAAGTGAGAAACCTTGTCAGTTCCCAGCAAGGGTCCCTGCCCTGTCCTGAAATGGTTAAGGTGGCCAAGGCACATGCCTCTGCAGAGGAGAAATTTCCCTGTCCTTGCCTAAGTGAATGGCTGGGATTAAAGTGACAGCCCACCTTAGTGATGGCGGCATAATTGGTTGTTCAGCTCTGTCCTTGTCAGAGCGCTGACAGTTCTGCAGATGCCCTGCTCGGCTCTCCAAAGGTTAGCCTCAGCTGGTGCGGCTGTTCATTAATCATTCCTCCCTGACAGGCCTCGGTGCAGCCCACAGCTGCCACGCCAGCCCCCACAGTCTCGCCCCACCCAGCCAGGCTGGAGGCAGCCCGAGCTCCCCTGGACTGGTCCCCACATGGGGAGACCCACGGTTGGTGTCCCCACCACCCCACCTGCTGCCACTGCTGAGCAAGGAACACTGATAAAGGAATTTCCCCGGGTTCTTCCTTCCTGGATCTCAGGTCTGAGTCACCTTACAAGCTCTCCTGACATCCTTGACTTTATTTGCTCCTCCTTTCTGCCCCATAGAAGCTTCTAACTGAGATGAGGGCACCCTGGTCCAAGAGTTCCAGAAAGACAAGAAGGCAAGTGGGTCCAAGCTCCTAGTACTGAGAAGATGAAGAACCCGGATTCTGGGCCCAAATCCTGGGCAGAATGTGTATCACCTCCAACTTGTGAATTTCATACACTATAAAATGATGTTCACGGACCAGTGCTTATGGCTCAAAACAGGGCATGTGCATTTGTGCACAGGCTGGTTTTATGCCCAGGATACTAGAGAGAGGCCTACCCTTCTGGTCCTTGAAGCAGACAAATAATGATTCCCTGGTGTTAGAAAATGCTGAACAAAGTTAACTTAGCCAGGAACACCGTGTTAGTGAAATAAAAGGGTTTATTGGGGCGTCACGTGGGGAAGCGTAGGGAAAGGAAGGGAAGGGAAGGGGGGTAGGGAAGGGAGAACAGGAAGGAAGAAGGGCGGGTTTCAGTCTGGAGCAGGCTTAAATAGCGCACTGGTGGTCAGGGAGACCCCTGGGGCGAGTGTCTCCATAGGCTGCTGGAGGTCAGGAGGCAGTGGTGAGGGCACCTGCTGGCCAGGCTGAGGCACCTGGGAAATGTAGTCTTTTCACAAAGTACCTGGGGAGGTGTGGCCTTCTACCTCCCTGCCCGGAATCCAACACCTGGGCTCAAAGAGACTAGTTTCCTTCTCGACTTCTCCCTCTCTCTTTCTCTTCCTCTCCAAAATCAACATGGTAGACTGAGCCAAGATGGCTTAGATTCTATACTGACCAGTGAAGCTGAGGAAGGATTGAAGGGGTCAGGGTTCCGGGGCTGGGTTGGAGAGGGCGAGAAGAGCCTGGGTTGAGACAGAGCAGAGGTGGCAGTGTGAGTCAGGAAATGTGGTCAGAGTGGAGCGTGAGGTTAGAGATGGGGTGATGGGGTCGGGCTATTTCAGAAAATCCTTTGTCCAGCCCATGACCCAGAGCGTAATGTGCTTCTCTGGACATCCGTTTTCCGGACCTCCTCCTACTTACCTTTCTCTTTCCCTTTTTAATTCTTCCTTATTTTCCAGCCCCTATTTTTGGCACCATTTGATGCCCCCAAAGGCTCAGATCTTGCTCCCCAGCCAACCGGATCCAGGACTGGGAATTCCATCACAGTTCCCTGCCCAGCCCTCCTTCAAGAGTAAAAACATGTTTCCGAGGCCCAGGTCTCTGCTACAGGGCTCCAGTTAGTATGTGCACAATGCAGGAGTCATCATTTCCCCCCATTGATTAGCTGTCCACCCGCAAAGTTTCCAGAGGAGCAAACAAGGACACGGGGAGATTAGCATTCAGCTAGTCCTCTGGACTCCAAACTACAAGCACCTGCATTTTCACAGCCAAAGATCCTACACACAGTCAGTCCAGAAACTGGGTGTATAGGCCAAGCTCATTCACACTCACCCACAGCTAAACAAGATGCTTCCTGGTGACAATTATCATCTCTCACATTTACCTGGCACCTCACTGCGCACGTCATTCTGCTTCTTCTTACCAATGCCTTCTCGAGAAGACAAGATTATCCCCATTTGACATTTGAAAAAACTGAGGTTTAGAAGGAATGAATGACTTGACCAAGATCACATGGCTTGTATGTGGGCCCCTAACACTGAAAGTCAAGTATCTTAAGGTGCAAATCCTGTGTCTTTCCTTTTCATGATGTCTCTTCTAATGGGCTTGCTGGGACTTGAAGCCGGGTCTCTTTAACAGCACCACTCTTGACATTTTGGGCGCGTTGATTCTTTGTGAAGGGCATTGTAGAATGCTTCCCTGTCCTGTGTGTTGTAAGGTGTTGAGAGGCATCCCTGACCTCCACTGGTAGCTGGTAGCACCTCCTCCCCCAAGTTGTGACACCAAAAGTATCTCCAGAGATTTCCAAACATCTCCCTAGTGGGGGAAGAGGTGCAAAGTCATCTCTAGGTGAGAACTGCTGCTTTATGCCCGTCTACTCTTTAAATGTTATCTACCTGAGGCAAGGGGTTATTTTCCATACAAGGGACTGAGACTCTTCGCTATATGAGAAGTCAAGGAAGTAGCAAAGTCAGATGCCTTTGGAAGATGGTGCTTGGCAATGATAATGAAGAATGAGAGGGGAATTTCTCTCTTTTTTGGAGAAATTCAGGAAACACATGGGGAGGGGGATTATATTGGGAAATTGACCCAACCCTCTGCCTTTTTAACTGTCCATCAGTCTCTCTTCCTCTGATTCATCCACCTATCCTAGGTCCCTCTACTCATTCTTCAACCATCCTCTGACATAGGGCTGTGCAAAGAACCAGGTGGGAGAGAAAAGTTGCCCATGAGCCCTCCCCGCAGTGCAGCAGAAGAAAGTTGGAGCCTCAGCTCTGCTACAACAGCCTATGAGTACAGCTCCAGCAAGTCTCCAAGCTTCCACTTCCTCAAACCAAGGATAATAGGTTCCTTGCAGAAACTTAGTGAGGCTATAGTGATCTAACGTACATGAAAGGAGCTTTCTATGCTGTGCAAATGTTAGCTATTATTGCCTAGAAGGTTGGACAAGGACAAAAATACCTATAATAGTAGATAGTGTTAAAGGATGCAGGAAAAATGGGCAAAGGATTTGAACAAGGAATTCACAGGAAAATAAATGCAAATGGCCAATATCTATAAAAAGGTGTCCAAACCCACTAGTATTTAAGAAAATGGAAATTGAAACAATAAAATGCCATTTTCATCCAAAAGATAGTAAAAACTGCAAAATATTCACTTTCAACATCTAAAAGCTGATGAGGGTGTGAGGAAACAGGCATGGTCATACTTCATGGATGAGCTATGTCACTACTTTCTATCTGGAAAATAATCTACTAGCAACTCTGAGAATTAAGCACATTGCATTCTTTGACTCAGAACACACACATTTATGACTCTTTCCTAAGAAATGAAAGCACGATAATAAAAAGACTCGAGCCCAAAAATTACAGAATGGAAAACAAGAAAAATTTGACTAAGTATCTGGAGCATCATGAAGCCATTAAAATGAATTAGACATGTGAATGGGCATAAAGACATGTCTAATAAGATCAAGTTTTTAAAAAGGAAATCATGTATGTATAGCATGATCTCTTTAAAAATTAGAAGAAATCACCTGTTGTGGTTTGAATATGAAGTGTCCCTCAAAGACTCATGTGTTGAAGGCCTTGGTCCCCAATGCAGCAATATTCAGAGGTAGGGATTTAGGGAAGTGATTGGATCGTGAGGTCTCTGACCTGATGGGTGGATTAATACACTGTCGGATTAATAATTTGATAGCATTATGAAAGGTGAAGGAAATTTTAGGAGGTAGGCCTCATTGGAGGAAGTAGGCCTTGAGGTGCACACAGGAAGGGTCTTTGTTATTCCTGGTCTCTTCCTTGTGTTCTCTCTCTCTCCCTCCCTCCCTCCCTCCCTCTCTCTCTCTCTCTCTCTCTCTCTCTCTCTCTCTCTCCTTCCTGGCTGCCATAAGCTGAGAAGCTTTCTTCTGAACACTTTTGCACCATGATGCTTCTGCCTTGGAACTGGCAAACCATGGACTTAAACCTCTGAAACTGTGAGCCAAAATACACTTTTGCTCCTCCAAGTGGTGTGTATCAGGTATTTTGGTCCCAGGGATGAGCTAACACACGCCCTTTGCGTATGTGAATGTGTGAATGAATATGTTAGTGTGAGCGTCAATAGAGGCACTGGAAGATGTAGACAAGACATTAATTACCCAAGGGGACGCAGGGGAGAGGCAGACACTAGAGAGGGAAATATTAACTTTTTCCTTGTGTTACTTCTGTACTGTTTGACTTGCTGTAATGAGGATATTGATTTGATCACAGGAAGGAGTAACAGTCAGAATGAAGGAACAGGAAAAGGTGGAGGTAGACTTCCTCCTCCATGGAGAAGGTGGCCAGGCTGGCCTTCAAGGGATGAGCAGACTTTGGACCTTCTGAAGTTGGGGTGGGAGGATCAGGATGGAGCCCAGGAATGAGAAGTTGGACATAGGTCATGAATAACTTAACACAAGAACGGGAAGCCCGGAGGGCACTGTCAGCCCCAGCTGGACTGGGCCTAATCTCAGACAATGAATGGCTGCTCAATAACTAGCCTGCGGGGCTGCAGGGATGAGTCAAAGCCACCATCATCTTAACTTGATAGAGGACACACCGTGCATGGGCTTTAACTACAGAATTCCTGGCCTGCCGATTTCCCCACGCAGCCGCCCTTCAGAGGGAGCCTTTTCTGTATCTCCTGCTGATGCTGGAGGAGAGGAGGAAAGAAAATCACAAAGCCAGTTGGAAAACCTTCTACTCTGTCTTTACTATTAAAGAAATGCAAAGGTGATGAATTAGGCAAATTGGTCGATGTCAAGTTGTATCCATCAGAATGATTCAGAGCCTGGAATGAGTAATAGTAATGGGGAATAGCTGCTTCAAAGAGTAACCAGATTAGCATTATCGAAAAAGACAAAGGAAAAGCAGGCAGCCAGCAGCACTTCGTCCCTCAGTC
This sequence comes from Tamias sibiricus, assembly GCA_025594165.1. Lineage (NCBI taxonomy): Eukaryota > Metazoa > Chordata > Mammalia > Rodentia > Sciuridae > Tamias > Tamias sibiricus. The sequence continues at coordinate 32,309,442 of CM046658.1, forward strand.
CTCCACATTGCGGCTTCTGCACAGAGCCCACCCTGGGCTGGGGCAGCTCCTCAGCTATAGCATTCCATGTGGACTTGGAGCTTTAAGCAGGTCAAAGAATATTCACAATCATTTTGTTATTTGATTGCATTCTAAGCTGGTTGGTGGCATTAACACCATTTCACAGCCTAGTTTACTGAGATTCAGAGAAGTGAAAGGATCCACCCAGTGTCACAGTCACATAGCTGACATATTAGTCAGCTTTCCCTTGCTGTGACAAAATACCTGAGAAAAGTAACTTATAAGGAGAGATTATTTATTTTGGCTCCCACTTTCAGTCTATGGTCACTTGGCCTGTTGCTTTGGGCCTGTGGCAGCACAGTACCTTGTGGCAGTGGCAGTGTGGTGTATTAAGGCAGTGGGAATGCAGAGTAGAAGACTTCATCACATGGTGGCCAGGAAGCAAAGAGAGAGGAAGGGCTGAAGTCCCAATGTCCTCTTCAAAGACACATCCCCAATGATCTAGCTTCCTCCTTCTAGGCCCACTTCCTAAAAGTTCTGCCATCTCCCCAGTAGTGCTACAGGCTGATGACCAAGACTTTAACATATGGGTCTTGTCATAGCTGATAAGTAACAAAGTCTCATGAACTCAGAATGCTTTTTTTTTTGGGGGGGGGTACAAACAAAACAAAACAAAACAAAACCAGGGCCTTGCCCATGCTAAGTGGGTGCTTCACTACTGAGCTACACCCCATGTCCAGAATACATGAATCTTAATCCAGGACTCAAATCCCTATATTTTCCACAGAACCTCCATTAAAATGTGTTGTGTGGTGTGTGGTGTGTGTGTACTTTTCTCTTCAGACATTAGCAGTGAAAAGTAGGGACTAGGTTGGTGCATGGGAAGGGAAGAGGAAAGGATTTGAACCAAAAACTCGACAGGAGACCTGAAGCTCCATAGGACCTCCCTCTAGTCTTGACCTGGTGCCTGGGCATGCTGCACATGTTCAGGAGGCTTGAATTCTTCCAGCCTTTGAGCTTAGCTTGCCCTGCTCTCTTTCGGGCGAGCCTACCACACCCCATCACAGCTGATTGGTCTAGGGCAGCCACTGGACCATCAAGGGCAGTTGGTCTATAGAACAGCCACAAAAGGTGACCTGGACAGATTCCTTCTTTGTTAAGAACTTGAATACAAAACAAAGAAAGAGGATGCCAGCTGCTAGCAGAGCCATGGTGTGCAACAGGGTGTAGTCATTTCCTGGTGCTGCCATAAGAAATAACCACATATTGGGTGGCTTAAAACACTACACACCTATTGTCTCACAATCCTGGAGAACAGAGGTCCAAAATGAAGGTGTCAGCAGGGCTGTGCTTCCTCAGAAGGCTCTAGGGAAGACTCCTTTCTTGCCTCCTAACTTTTGGTGACTGCCAGCGGTCCATGGTGCTCTTTGGCAATTTCTGCCTCCACCGTCATATGGTCATCTTCCCCTCCCTGTTCTGTGTGTCTGTCTCTGTGTCTTTTCTTGTGAGGACGCTGGTGATTGAATTTAGACCTGTGCAAATCCAGCATGACTTTAATTTAGTTACTGTTATGGTTTAGATATGCGGTGTCCCCCAAAAGCTCATGTGTGAGACAATGCAAAAAAGTTCAAAGGTAAAATGACTTGGTTGTGGCTGGAGGAGGTGGGTCATTGGGGGTATGCTTTTTAGGATACATATTTTTGTCCCTGGTGAGTGGAGCTCTTTCTACTTCCTGATTGCCATGTCCTGAACTGCTTCCGTCCTCCCCACTCTTCTTCCATGATGTTCTGCCTCACTTTGGCCCCAGAGCAATGGAGTTGGCCATCTACGGACTGAGACATCTGAAACCATGAGCCCCCAAATAAAATTTTCCTCCTCTACACTCTACATTGTTCTTGACAGGTCTTTTGATCACAGCAATGAAACAGCCGACTACACCAATTACATCTGCAAAGACCATTTCCAAATAAGTTCACATGCACTGGTACGAAGAGTTGGCATTTCAACGTGTCCTTGGAGGGAACACAATTCAAACCCAACCCTGGACCATGATACTGTGGTAGAGAGGACCATGGATAGCTGCCTCTGAGCCTCCACCCCACCCCAGCCAGGAGCTCTCTTGGACTTGAAACTCCCTCCAACTCAAGCTTCAGGGGGGGCCTTGGGAGAGCCCCATTTTTGAGTCCATAGATTCCACGGCAGATGGCTTTCCTATACTTCCCCTGTGTTCTGATGGTTCGATAGGGTTATTCCTTGCAACCAAAATGAGCCATAATAAACTAGATTTAACATTTATTTTTCTGTCACAGATTTGCTTAATTTTTTAAAACAATATTTATTTGCTTTAGTTGTACACGATGCGTTTATTTGTACGTGGTGCTGAGGATCGAACCCGGGCTGCGCACGCACGTGCTAGGCGAGCGCTCTACCACTGAGCCACAACCCCAGCCCACAGATTTGCTTAATCTTATAATCAAAACACCACAAGAAGTAAGATGCTTCGGTGATTCCTTTTTGTGGAAAGTAGACCATTCCTCCCATGTGCTGGCCCAGCCTTTTTTTGCTGAAACAGCCACCTCCTGTCACTGGGATAAACTCTGCCCGAGACACCCCAAGGAAACTTGAATTAGAATCACTGGTGCATGCCGAAGAGGACTTTGGTTAAACCCCAAAGAAATCAGACCAGGAACACAGCATTCTTTTAGCAAGCCATGAAAAAGCTGCCTGCAGGGGGGCTGGCCTGCCTGAGTCATCCCTGTGTGGGAAGGACTGGAGCCAGCTGTCCCCGCGGCTGGGGTTTGAATTTCTCTGCAAAGTCACACTTCATGCAAGTCAAACAGTCCCAAGTTGATGGCCGGGGTCAGAATGGCAGCTCTGCTCCACCTCCCTTCCTTCTCCTCCCCTGCATCCTCCATCCTCCAGGGCTGAGAGTTCTCCCTTGCCAATTCCCACACTCCTCCGCGCTGAAAGTTTCCCCCAGGGGCACAGACCCGTGGGGATGATGCAGGTGGTAAATATCCTGACTGTGTGCAGGAAGAGACAGGAGTTCCTTGCTTTCTGAAATGATCAGCTTCCATCACTGTAATTATACAAATTCCATAAAAATCCCTCATATAATTATATAAATTCAGTGTGTTTATTAAGAAGCCTGCTGTGTGCGTGTGTTTGTGGGATGGGGGTGGATTTCCCTGGCTTAGAGTCTCCCCAAACCTTTCTCTCTGACCCTCACCTGATTTCAGGAGGCTCCTGCAGCCTGACCAAGAACCCCAGAGTACCTCCAATATCTTGGAATAATTTCAGACCCAAAGCTTGCAGCAACCACTGATGATCTCCCTACTTCTGTAGACAAATATGTGCTTTTATAAGGGAAGCACAAACAACGGGGCAGCAGGGGAGTCTGAGAGACATCCAGAGGTCTATCCTGCCGGCCCCCACTCTTTCCATGTATTTCTAGTGTTGGATTCTAGGCAGAGGCTGCACCTCCCAGGCAGAAGGCCACACCTCCCCAGGTGCCTTGTGAAAAACTACAGCTCCCAGGATCCTCAGCAAGTCCCCTGTCCACTACCCCCCCCTGACCTCTGCTGGCCTATAGGACAAGGACTCACTCCAAGGGGGTTTTATGGCCCCTACTCTATTTAAGCCAGCCCCAGACTGAACTCTCCCCTTGTTCCTGCTTTCTGTTCCTGCTTGTCCCTGATCCCGTCCATCCCTTTCCCCCCTTCCCTAATTCCCTTCCCTACCCCCCTTCCTTTCCCTACCCTTGCCCACGTGGCACCCCAATAAACCCTTTTATTTCACTAACACGGTGTTCCCAGCTAAGTTAACTATGTTTCAGCAGTTTTCTAACATTTGGTTCCCTGACCGGGAATCGAACCCGGGCCGCGGCGGTGAGAGCGCCGAATCCTAACCACTAGACCACCAGGGAACCAAATGTTAGAAAACTGCTGAAACATAGTTAACTTAGCTGGGAACACCGTGTTAGTGAAATAAAAGGGTTTATTGGGGTGCCACATGGGCAAGGGTAGGGAAAGGAAGGGGGGGTAGGGAAGGGATGGAGGGGAATAGGGACAGGCAGGAACAGAGAGCAAGAACAAAAGGCGGCAGGAACAAGGAAAAGGGGCAGAGTTCAGTCCGGGGCTGGCTTAAATAGAGTAGGGGCCATAAAACCCCCTTGGAGTGAGTCCTTGTCCTATAGGCCAGCAGAGGTGGGGGGGGGGGGTAGTGGACAGGGGACTTGCTGAGGATCCTGGGAGCTGTAGTTTTTCACAAGGCACCTGGGGAGGTGTGGCCTTCTGCCTGGGAGGTGCAGCCTCTGCCTAGAATCCAACATCTAGGACCCTGCTTATCTTCACCTGTGCCCTCAGGAGTCTAATCCTGAGCTCAGGCAGTGGGAATCTGAGAACCTCTAGCCAAGGTTCGGACCTCAGCAGCAATATCTTTGTGTTGGTGGGAACTTGATCTTGTTTCCCAATTTTAGCTTAGTGGACGCCTTGCTCCCTTTGTTTTTAAAGCTTCTCGTTTTTTCCTTCTGGGGTCTTCTCTGCTACCACAAACCCCCTGAGTCTGGGCTCCAGTTTGTTTTTTACCATTACTCTCCCAAGGACTGTGAGTCCAGAGAAAGCAGATCAGGGCAGAGACAGTCATCAGCTCCATTAGCCAAGAGCTCCTCTAGGCTGAGCATTAGAGCTGCAGTCTCCCTGCTCACAGAGGCGTGATGTCTAGATGGGGTGGACCAGATACACAAATGTGAGCCAGGAGAGGAGCGCCAGGGTGGCAGGCAGCACGCGATGGACCACAGAAGCGAGAACCCCAAGCCTCTGAGGAACCAGGGAGGTGAAGTTGGGGCCAGCTTAATGTACTCTGCACCTGCCCAGCGTAAGGTGTGAATCCAGTGTATTGTTCCACTGCCACACTGCATGTGGTGAAGACTGAACCAGGTAATTAGGTAAGAAGACTGCTCATTGAACAGTGGGAATTTGTGGACACGCGAACAGAAAATGGCTTTGTCTTTCTCCACTCTTCAAACACGCTCTGAGTTTCCCTCTCCCCTGACCCCTTCTCAGGCAGAACATAGAGCTTTCCTCTTGCCTGTAGTCTTGAGGACATTCTCTTTCATGGTTGACTTATTTCCAGGTACTAATAAACCCAAAGATAACCCAAACTGCCAGAATGGAAACTTCAATCCTGCCTGTGACTCAAGGCCACTTTTCCTTGCCCAGCTCAGGATTCATCCTGGGGTTTGAGCAGGGGCGTGGTCTACTGGCTCTGAGCAAGTGGGTGTGGTCTGCTGGAAAAGAGCATGTGTCCTACTGGACCTGGGGCAGGGGTGTGGCCTACTGGACCTGGGGCAGGGGTGTGGCCTGCTGGACCTGGAGAAGGAGGTGTGGACTACTGGACCTGGAGAAGGGGGTGTGGCCTACTGGACCTAGAGAAGGGGGTGTGGCCTACTGGACCTGAAGCTCTCTCATTCCTTGTTCTTCCTCTTCTTGTTCTCATGTCTCTGTTCCTCTTGGCTACTCTAGAATGCAGGCAGGAAGAGTCGGGGTTAGAAGGAAAGAATAGAATTCTTTAACTGGTCCTTTACTTCTCTCTTGGCCAATGCTGGTTGACATTGATGCCCTTTGATGTGACAGGTCTTCAAATGCTGGCTCCCTTATTGGGAGGGTTTTTTCTGGGACCTTTCACCCTAAAGAGTCCATGACGTGAGCAAGTACCTGCTGGCTGACTTCTTGCAATCCTCCTTCCACTCCAGGACTTCTGCCAATTGTCAGAACAATTCTGGGTTCAAGTGCCCAAGTTCAAGTCCCAGCACTGCAATATAGTAATATCACAATACGACTAATGAGGCAAGTTCCTTAACATCTCTGCAAGGCAGAGAGTGTCTTCACTCCCCAAGACTGCCTAAGCCCAGCTTTCCTCCATAGTGCCCACTCTCCCCACTAGGTACTCATGGGTCCCCGCCACATTGCACAACGATGTGCAGACTCATGGTTGCAAATGCCTCCAGCCACTGCTTGCCTTCAGAATTCTCCAGGCACCAGCTGTTCCTATGTTCCTGTACATTCCAGAACACACGTGCCAACTCCCCAAGAACCCTTCCCCACTCCTGGACATCACCAAATAAGCTTGGAACTTTCTGCAGCTCAGCAGCTCACGGCTCCTCCAGATTCCTTCCTTCTGTGAGCTCTCTAGTTCTCCTGTTTTTATGGGCTGAAGATGGACGACAGGAAAAGTCTGGGGGCCAATTCAGCCCCCTTCTGGGAGCCCTGCAGAGGGCTTTAGCCAGCATTTCAAGACAGCTGGGTAGTCAACTCAGCACTCTATCTCACATTATTGCTTCCATGGGTGAGAGTATCTGTTCAGTCCTAGATGTTAGAAATCACCCAGCCTGTTCCCTTCTGTTGCAGCCTGTTCCCTTCTGGGCCCAGAAAAGGGGAGAAGTTGGCCTGGCATGCGTCAAGGCAGACCTGGGATGACCCTCAGACGACCTGACCTGAGACCAGGGCTGCATCCCCTGCTTTTCCTGAATCACCTCCACCACCAACCTGTGATCCGTCTCTCTGTGGAAAGTGTGTCTAGCAGAATCCTGTTTCTGGAAAAACCCAAAGCCTGGAGCTGTGGAGCCGACTGGGGGCTGGAGGCAAGAAGTGGGTGTCTGGCTCCAGGAAAGAGAGCAAAAAGCTAATGCCAGGCAGGTCAAGAGCCCTAAAGGGGAAATGTGACAGTAATTAAGGAGGAAGCTGGCCTTCTCGTCTTGGGTCATGACCACCCCCTATAGTCTCTGTTGAGGTCATTTGAAGCGGAAGATTGTATCCGGCCAGATACTAGAGGCACAAGCCCAGCAAAGTGTTCAGGACAGCTTTATTTAATTCCCTGTCCATATGGAAATGCCCTCCATGGAACGTTTTGGAAGCCACAATTGCATTAGCCGTCTGGAGCTCCCATAAGCTCAATCGAGCCGTAATCAAGGATCTCCTGTGATTGTCCATTATCTGCCTCTCAGCCAGAGAGGCACGTTCTTGAGGGAAAGTGATCAGAGAGCTGCGTTCCTGGCACTAATTACATGCTAGCCTGCATCTGTGTCCCTCCCGCGGCTGTTAGGAGCCATTGTGGACGGCCCCAGGACATCTCACCCGCTTCTGTGCAGGTGACCCTGAGCAGGCTGGGCGCCTAGAATTAGAGTCCAGGCAGACCCATCCGAATACGGCTTCCCAGGCAGACAAGGTCTTGCCAGTTTAAATGTGGCTGTATGTTTACATTGAAAGCTTCCTGGGGCTCTGGGGAAGGGGCTACTGCTGGGTCAGCAGATAATTCACAGTGGGAGCCCTGAGAACATCTGGAGATGCAAGGAAACAGCCAGATGGGCAGCTCATGAGATCCACGGGATGGAGAGGAGCCAGAGGCTCCAACCGGCTCCTCCAAACAAAAGGCCGTCTTTTGGGGGGTGGGGAGATGAAGCCCGCCACTGTCACTGCCTGGCTTCAGCTGAGTTTTAGCAACATTCCCTCTCAGTCCCCGCTCCTCTGTACTTTCTGACCTCTCCGCCCAATCCCCTGGTTGCTGGCTGGTCCTTCACATGGTGTGTAGCTGTGTCTGGACCTCATTTCCAGGTCCAAATGTCCGGTGTCATAACTGCTACCAAGCTGTCCATGTTTACTCACATGAGATGTGGCCTCTCCCTCCACTTAGCTCCTACAGTGCTGTCCAACAGTTCTCCTTGCACTCCTCTGTTAGAGCAGCTGCTGTTGTGTCCAAGGAACTGAGAACTCCTGAAGGACAGGAGTCGCTCCTAGCTTCATGTTTCTATTAAGAAATGTGAAAGAAAAACAAAAACATCACAGAAAAGGATAGAGAATAATAAGACTATCACATGTGTATCCCCCTCCAGGACAAATGATTGTAAAGTTTTTGTCACATTAGCTTTCCTCTAAAACATCAGCAACAATAAATCCAGAACTCCTACAGAGAATGTTGATATCACCTTAGCAAAGTGGTTTAGGTAACATAAAACTAAGTGACTCTGGAGCCAGTTTTTCTAGTTACTCACCAGTTGACCTGGACAAGATACTTAACCCTTCTGTGCCTCAGTTTCTACTTCTGTACAACTTATAGAATGCTGACATGAAGATTCAATGAGTTAATGGTTGTAAAAGTTTGAGAACAGCACCTGCCTTACCCAGGCAAAGCACTCAACAAGTGCTTATCCCTGGACTGATTTCTCAAAGTTCCTCCCAGACCCAATAGAGGAAATGATGTCATGAATGAAGTATACGTATTTTCAGTCCACACTTTGTATTTTACTTCCACATGTATATGCCCTAGAACTACAGACTATTTGATGTGCTCTTTAATTTACATAAATGATGTTTTGGTTAGTATCTTTTGGGCTGAAAATACAGAAAGCCCAACTCTAATTGACTTAAACTTGGAGGTGGATTTTCTAACTCTCATTATAGAAAAGTTCAACAGCACGGAAGATGTCAAGGTGGATCTGATTTATCAGTGCCACAAAGGTATCAAGGACCCTCTCTCCTTTGACTTTTGGTTCTTCTTTCCATAGTGTCATCTTCATCCTAGGGTCAGCTCCTTTTTGTGGTTGCACGGTAGCTGTGAATAGCCCCAGGAGCACATGCCTTGTGATCCACAAACAGGAAGGGAGGGGGCCATTCAGGAAGTGTTCCAAGAAAAGAGAGGAAGCTTTTCCAACCAGGAAGCCTCCAAAAGCTTCTCCTCAGTCCTCTAAGTCTAACATGGTTCATGTGACTATCCCTGAACCAGACATTATGGTCAAGTGGGTGGCACTACATTCACAAGCCTTGTCCTAGGACATGTCTCCACTCACTAGGGAGTCAGCCTTTCCCAAGGCACACAGGCTGCACAGGCCACTGTGGATACCTGCACAAAATGGCACCAGAAGAAGAGAAGTGGGGAGGGAATAAGATCCTCTACAGCTGGGCCTGGTGGCGCACACCTGTAATCCAGTGGCTCAGGAGGCTGGGGCAGGAGGATCCTAAGTTCAAAGTCTCAGCAAAAGCAAGGTGCTAAGCAACTCAGTGAGACCCTGTCTCTAAATAAAATACAAAATAGGACCGGGGATGTGGCTCAGTGGTTGAGTGCCCCTGTTGCCCCCCTGACCCCCCCCAAAAAAAACCTCTACAAATGTTACCATACCACCAAATGTGTTGTTCTGCATCTTGCTTTTCCTTAGTTTTATTTTCGAGATCTGTCCACTTGGTATATAGCTATCTAGTTTATTCCTTTTAATTGGTGAATAATGTTCTGTCATATGAATGAGGCCACCTTTATTTGACAATTTCCTTACTAATGGATTTTAAATTGTTTCCATTTTACTTTACTTTTCAGTATTGCAAACAAGACCACAATGAGCAACGGTGCACAAGTCATCTCATGGACAGTCTCCATCATCCTCGTCTTTGCCCCTGACTCCTCCACGGGTTGAGCTCACAGATGGACTCAGCAAGTTCGTGTGAATGAACGAGTGGATGAGCAAGTGGATAATAAACATTTTTTTTTTTTTTTTTTTTAGCTATGAGCTATTAAAATGGTCACTGCAGGATGCCGATCAAGGAACCAACAATACTAGTCTTCAAATGGGGCCTTCAATTTCACCAAGAAGCAAACAATGGCTCAGAGAGGGAGTCTGAAGTCACGCCATGTATCTGTAGCACAATTAGGGTTTGAACCAGCTTCACTGACAGCTCTCCACTCCTCTCCACTGAATCCCCGACTGCTTTGGGTCACTTATTTATCAAAATTCTTTTACTTCTATGATGCATTCTGCAAATTCACCTGTGAGTTATCATGACCCCAGATGGCATAGTCTGCATTTTGGGGTGTCAACAAGACCTGAAGGTCCTCCAGAGCAAGGATACTGTCATACCCACTGCTTTATTCCCAGAGCCCAGCATATTGCCTGGCCCCTTGAAGGAACTCAGTACATATTTATTAGGCAGATTCATGAGAGAGAACGAACTTTCAGGTAGAAGAGAAAGTGAACGAATGAAAAAAAAAAAAAAAAAAGCAAAATGTCATTTTTAAAGGCAGACAAGAAAAGCATAAAAAAAAAAAAAAAACAGAAAGAGAAAGTACGGTTTGATTTGTGAAAAGTAAAGAGGGCCAGCTCTGTCCTTGCTCCCACCTTGCTACACTTGTCCATGGAGCCTGAAATGCACCGGCTCCAGGACAGTCCACTCTCTGTCATACGGTCAGCTGCTGCAGAACTTGCAGGCAACTCACACTGTGAGGCCTTGGCCGGAACAGCTGGGAAAACCAAGGCAAGAGTGAGACAAAGAGCTGGGGGTGAAGGGATGTGAGGCCGTGCCAGGTATACAGGAAGCACAAGACAAGGTGGAAATGTAACCTGGCACATTCATGTCACTTGAACATTTGTCCTGGAAGTAGGCGGAACGATCTAAAAAATGTTTTTAATTTAAAAATAAAATTGGAAATATTACAGAGTAGTGTGGAAAATCTGAATTCTTTTAAAAGAGAAAAAAATCAAGATGTCTGGAGAATTACGTGTTGTACAAGAGAGAACCACCATTCGTTCGTTCATCTCACCTCTCGGTGGAATTCTAAGCGGTCACTGTTCCAGCCACTGAAGATACAATAGAGGGGGGAAAATCCATTTCCTTCATGGAGTTTAGGTGTCAGTGAGGGAGACAATAAACATGAATGAATGAATGAATGAATGAATGAATGATGTGACATGTTAGATGGTGACAAGTGATATGGAGAAAAATCAACCAGAAATGTGTGCCTGGTAGTGCGTAGGGGGAGGGTGGTAGCTTTACATGAGTCGTCATCACAGGCCACTGAGGAAACATTTAGGAAAGACCTGAGAGATGTGTGAGGAGGGCACGGGAGGCAAGAGAGTGACCTCTGAGGAAGGAACAGTTTGGGACAGGCGTGAAGGAGGCCTGCTCAGACCTGGTGAATACACGGGGCTGGGAAGCCAGGTGGGATCCAGACAAGGTTAACAACATGTGGAGCCCTGGAAACAGCTCCCAGCTGACTGTGAGACAGGATCGCGGGGTCATCCGCAGGAAGGAGACAGCTAAACCACAGGAGCAGGTGAGAGTCCAGGCAGGGGTTGGAGACTGGCACTCAAGGACCGGGCTCTGTCCCGTGCGTGTGTTTTGTTGGGTCTGAAGATGGGCTGGAATGTGCGGCTAAGAGCTTAAGTACTGGACTCAAGCTACCTGGATTCCAGATCCGCTCAATATTTACTAAATATGTGATTTGCCAAATTACTTAATTCCTCAGTTTCTTTGTAACAACAGTACCTATGGAGAGGGCAGTTATAAGTATTCAATTAGTAAATTCACGTAAAGTAGTTAGAAAAGTGCCTAGATGCTCTGGTTTGCATGTTTTTACCACCCACCCCCCAAATTAATGTTGATAATTAATCCTCTGTGGAAAATGTTGGGAAGTGGGGCTTTTGGGAAGATGTTTAGGTTAGGAAAGCTTTGTCCTTATGAATGAATTAATGATGCTAATAAAAATATGCAGTGGGATGAGTTTCTCCTTTTTGCCTTGTGTCTTCTGCCAGGGTGAGATACAGTGTTCCCTCCTCAGAGGATACAACATTCCAGGTGCCATCTTGGAAACAGAGAGCAGCTCTCACCAGATAGCATTGTCTTAATCTTGGACTTCCCAGCCTCCAGAACTATGAGAAATAAATATCTGTTATTTATAAATTATCCAGTCTCAAGTATTCTGTTAGAATAGCACAAAACAGGCTAAGACACTGGGTCTATAAAGATTAGCTGCTGCTATTATGATTATGTTGTTCATTGTGTTTTCAAGATGTTTACTATAGAGCAAATGTTTTCCGGTTTCCCCAGTCCCTGCAGGACCATTTGCTTTATCTACATGACATGGCTAGTTCTTTCACTGAGTTCATGACCACTGGTGTGAAAAGGGGACAAGGACCAAAATGGAGAATTGATTAAAATGTATAGGGACAAAGACAAGAAAACTCATTTTGACATTCAGACCCTTAATCCTTTTAGGAATTTGTGGAAATATGGTGTGAGGTAGGGGCCCAATTTAATGTTTTTCCCAAGTATCAAGCCAGTTATCCTAATATCACATACAAAATCATCCATATTTCTCCACTGGTTTTAGATGCCACATTTATATTAGCCTCATATTTCTCATCTAGTTGAGCCCATAGCTGGATTTTCTATTTAGTATCATTGATTGGTATTTTCTATTTAGTATCATTGACGGGCTCCTATGAGGAAAAGGTTGCTATTTTATACCATCATTATATTCATGGTTTTATAACAGTGCTTGGCACATAGGAGGCACTCAGATATTCACAAACACAGCAAGTAAGTGCATGAATATATTATTGCACTTTTTAAATTAATATATATGTGGATATATATATATATACACACAAATATATATGTGGATACACACACACACACACACACACACACACACACACACACACACACACATATGGCTGAGAAAGTCTGCCCTGTTTTACTTGTCTTATTCAAAACACTCAGGGCTAGATGCATGATTTTACTCTCCAAAGGAACCAAGGTTTCCAGGACCAGAGTATAGATAGGAGGAATCCACAGAAGATGAGGCTGGAGAGGTAGCAAGGAACAAACCATGACAGGTCCTGTACCCAAGCCAGTGAGATCAGATTTCGTTCTGTAAGTCTAGGTGACATTGAAGAGTTGCAGGCAGGAAAGAAATGGTCAGATAGATGATTTCAGGAGGTCCTTCTGTGGGCCCTGCTGCAGGTGACTTTGAGGGGACAAGAGTAGAGATAACTAGTAGGTTAGGAAGTGGTTGCTACAAGGAAGAGGTAGATTTGAGAGCTACTGGACAGATGGAATTGACAGGCCATGGGAACCCAATCTGATTTTGATGGTGGAGGTAAGGAAGGAGACGAGATTGGCCTCCAGTTAGGTGGTTTGAGAGGTTGGGGGAGGGGCAGTGCCCTTTCTTTATTAACGACTAGAGGAGGAGGATTGGGTGTGTGGAGGAGTGCTGAGTTCTGCTGTGGTCTTGGTAATTTTGAGGCATCCCTGTGTCCCGCTGAGAATCTAATTGGTTCTGGAGTGGCAGATGTAAAGGTTTTCAGGCCATTGATGTGGATGAGGTGGTCAGGACAATGTACTGTCCAAAGATAAAATGTACAGGTACTGCTTTTTTAAAAATGTTTATTAAATACTTGCTACAAACGGGACATCCACGTAGTGCTTTATTTTTATTAACCTATTTCGTTTCACAGCAATTATCATTACCTTTATTTTAGTGATGAAGAAATTGAAATAACTTTTCCAAAGTCTCACAGCTGCTAAGAGGCCAGGTCTCTTTTGATGTCACTTTCCTTCTCTTACTGGGTGGGGACAATGCTGCCTATGGCGGTTCCCTGAAGACCTGTTTTCAGCCCCACTCCTGGCCCCCAGTTGCTCTCTGACTTTGTTCCCCAAGAGTGGATTCATTTCACAGAGTCAGAAATGAACTTCCGACCCAGGGGGAGCTCCTTGATATACTTATTTCTTAAATAACCAGAGGCTCACAGTCCCCGTGTCCTCCACAAATTCCCATATGATCCAAACCCAGTCTCAGGGCTCTGGGCGGGAAGGGGTTGGTTTCTTCACCAGCTCTCTGCCTCAGCACCCTGCAGCAACCTGGGCCTCTGCAGGCTGTGCAAGCACAAGAACTGTAAGCAGGCGGGAAGGGACAGGCACCCTGAACGTCACCCTTCTCTCCCAGTGACCCACAGCTGCCTGCCTCACACATGTTCCCAAATCACCCAGGAGCATGCAGCCTGCTCTCTTTTGCATTATGTTTAATAGATGCAAATGCATGATTAATATTTTCCCTCACTGATTCTGATTTCATTCTGTTAGTGATTATACTGATGGCAACAGTTGAGGGGATTAAAAATCCCATTTAATTCACATTAGATATTTTTTTAACTTTGCTGATAAATTTTAAATGTCAAGTGCTTTAGCATCTTCCACAAGATGCAGAGGCCGAACAAGGAGGCCGACAGTAGCAAGTAGCAGGGAGCTTAGAAGCAGCTCAGAGAAAGTAGGAAACTTGGCAGGATGGTCCACATTCCACCCAGTTAAAAAACAGAACAGAATGGGGCCGCCCTGGGATGACTCCCGAAGTCCTGCAATCAACTGTGACTTTTTCACCTAATGATTCACAATAATGAAGCCATCTTGCAATATTTTTTTTTTCCTTTTCCTTTTTTTTTTTTTTTTTGGTACCAGGGATTGAACCCAGAGGTGCTTAACCACTGAGCCACATCCCAGCACTTTTCTAAAAAAATTTTATTCTCTAAGTTGATTAGGGCCTCACTAAGTTGCTGAGGCTGCACTCAAACTTGCAATCCTCCTGCCTCAGACTCCCAAGCCACTGGGATTACAGGCATGCACTGCTGCACCCAGCACCACCTTGCAATTTAAAGAAGCACCTTGGGGAAACTTTGTGTAGGGCAAGTACTCACCCCTTGATCTTTTTGACAGCTTGGTATATTTTTCTATAAACTGAAAAAAGCAGTGCAGATATATACAACATATAATTTTCACATTTCTATACTTCTTCCTTCCCACCCCAAATTCTATTTTCTCTTCCTCAACACACAATGAAGTTTTATGAGAAAAACTCAGATTCTGTCCTGCACCTTCCAGTTCCTGCAGTGGGGATTGTGGTATGGGGGGTGGGGCAAAAATGGTAAATGGGTTCCTGAAAAATGAGGGCTTTTTATTTTTCAGCTTGCCCACAAATCCAGAGCACTCTTTCTATTTTATTTTACTGATGATTCAGAGAAAAATGGCTTAGCAAGAACACACGCTCAGGAATTCAGATGCTACCAGGGCCAGAGCTGGGAGATGCCAGTGAGTGAGGTCCCACTTGGAAGCTTGCCCTGCCTCCTGCGGTGGCCTCCTCCTCCAGCCTCTGGGACAACCTTGCCAGAGGCTTTCTCCTATTTGTCCTCCGTGTCCACTGGGGGTGAGGGACAGGGACCTGGGAAGCCAGTTGAGGGGGCTAAGTGTTTCCATCCATTGTCATTAACAACACTCTAGGGCTCAGAACCCTGCCATCGGGCCTCTACCCCTCCCCACCAAGAAGCATAGAGGAACCTTTTGCCTGTGGCTCTGCCTCACATCAGCACCAGCACTGATTGCTTATTATTATTATTATTAATAAATTAATCAATTATCATTGATTATTATTATTAATAAATTAATTGTGACCAGCATCTGGTCTCTACTACTGCATGGAGAGTCTCTAGGGCAAAAACGGGTGCTCACTCCTCCCTTCCCCACTCTCTGTACAACACCCTGTCCCATCACTACCTGTTGCCATCCGAGACCGTTCAGTGCCCAACACAGTCACCTTTGTAGATTAAACCAAGAAACAAATGTGTTCAGACTTCACAATTTGCCACCAAGCAAGAACAGCCACTAGCAAGAATGGGCATTAGCCAGGAGCAGTGGCACACATCTGTAATCCCAGCACCTTGGGAGGCTGAGGCAGGAGGATTGAGAGTTCAAAGCCAGCCTCAGCAATGGTGAGGTGCTAAGCAACTCAGTGAGACCCTGTCTCTAAATAAAATACAAAATAGGGCTGGGGATGTGGCTCAGTGACCAAGTGCCCTGAGTTAAATCCCTAGTACCAAAAAAAAAAAAAAAAAAACAACAAAAAAAAAAAAAACCAGTGGGCATTATTCCCACAGGCAGCTCCCCAGGTGGTTCTGATGTAGCTTCTAGGTTTTTAACCTCTGCCCCAGGGACTGTTGGGCTCAGAAAGGGGCGGGGTGGGGAGTAGTGTGTGGAGCAGACACACAGAGAAAAAAGAAAAAAGAAGATGGTTAAAATAACTGAGTTGGAATTACTCTCTCTCTCTCTCTCTCTTTATTTTAATTGTAGATAGACACAATACCTTTATTTATTTATTTATTTTTATTTGGTGTTGAGGATCAGACTCAGTCCCTCACATGTGCTAGGCAAGCACTCTACCACTGAGCCACAATCCCAGCCCCTGGAATTACACTTTTAAAAAAAAATACTTATTTATTTTAGTTGTACACAATGCCTTTACTCTTTCGTGATGCTGAGGATTGAACCCTGAGCTGCGCACGTGCTAGGTGAATGCTCTACTGCTGAGCCACAACCCCAGGCCTCTTTTTATTATATATATATATATATTTTTTTTTAAATTTATTTAATTTAGTTGTACACAATGCAATGCATTTATGTTTATGTGGTGCTGAGGATGGAACCCAGGCCTCTCATGTGCGAGTCTAGCGCTCTGCCGCTGAGCCACAACCCCAGCCCTTGGAATTACTCTTAATCTTCTTGTGCCCCAGACTTTTATCCGCGAACCTACCCTTGATCAGGTACACTATCTTCTTCCTTGCTTCCCTGTGGGCACTTGCTCTCTATCAAGCTCTGAGAATGTCTTTTTAAGGCACACACTGGAGCCTGTCTTTGCTGTGGTTTTCAATGCATCTAGAATAAAACGTTCCTGTGCTTGGCACGCTCTGCCAGCCGGCCTGAGCAATGCCCTCAACCTCATTACACACATACCCTCTCCTTTTTTCTTACCATGATTCATCCACAGTCACCCCAAACCTGCTGTTCCTTGTAATGTTCCTTGCTGTTCCTTATGCTACAGATCCTAGAGCATCTGCCTCAGAATGTTCTGTCCCAGTTACACTGTTAGTTATTTCCTGTATTTCTGGCATCAACTCAAATGTCACCCTCTTGAATAGACTTTCCCCCCTTGACCTATAGATCTAAAGAAGAAAGTGCCCCCACTCCCACTGTCACAGGACCCTCTTTTACTGCCTCCACTGTATTTCTCACTGTCTGAAATCATCTTACTCATTTACCTGTTATTTATTATTGTCTATCTTCCTCCTGCTAAAGGATAAGCTCTGGAGATCAGGGTTGATTTAAAAAAAAAAAAACTCACATATGCTGAGCATGGTGGCACACGCCTGTAATCCCAGTACTTGGGAGGCTGAGGCAGGAGGATCGCAAGTTCAAAGCCAGTTTCAGCAATGGCGAGGCACTTAGCAACTCAGTGAGACCCTGTCTCTAATAAAATACAGAAAAGGGCTGGGGATGTGGCCCAGTGGTCAAGTGCCCCTGAGTTCAATCCCCGGTACAAAAAAAAAAAAAAAAAAAAAAAAAAAAAAAAAAAAAAAAAAAAAAATTCACATAAACTTTAATGTTGTAAGAGAATCCAGTCCATTTATGAATAATGGTTCTACAATCAAGTTCGCCAAGAAAATGTTGACTAAAGAAATCACAGATAAAAAACATTTAACCAGAGGAAAAGCATAAATCTCTCTCTCACACACACACAAACACATACACACACACGCACACGCTATCTCAGGAAACTGCTTTTTTCTCCTATTTCTATAACCATCTTTCTAATTCCATAGGTCTTTATTTATGCCAATTTGTACCCCAGTTTGATGATAGAAAAAGGCAACAATTTCTAAGTTCGTGGTATATATTTCTTTACAGTTTTTAAATGGAAGGCCACTTATTAAAATAGACAAACTACAAAATGAAAATGAAGGCAACAGAAATATCTCAACTTTTCACAACCAAAAATATTAGCACAACCTTAAAAATAATTTAGAAGTGTTGTAAAAGATATGTTGCTGATTTGCATCCCATTAACCAAAATGTTGTCAATTCATAATTCTAAATAAATCTTTTTTTAAGTATGAGATTTAAAAATCATTTTCAGTGTATATGTAAATTCTGTGTTTTATCACACACATATGTTCATTCAACACTAACTTTCGAAAATGGGTCACTTAAAAAGACAGAGCGATTTTCATTCTATAAGTTCCATTCAACTGTATTTAGGGTGAATATACATGAAATGTGCTCTTAATGCATAAAAATCACAGGGAATAACAACCAAGGACTGTGGGGACATTACGGAGAATCTGATAATTCACCTTGTGACTGTTCTGCACATTAATGAAAGATAATTCACACTTCTAAAACCTCAAGACATTCCTTTCTAAAGAACCGAAATAAACCCAAGATGCCTTATAGACACTTCCCCACCCCTAAACAAATCGATGACTCTTTCACACCTAAAATTAAAATAGATAACGGCAGCAAAAGATTTTGATGGCAAGGAAAGTTGGTAACTATATTTCAATCTCTCTCTCTCTCTTAATTCTAAAGTACAAGATGCAGAGGTCTCCATCTTTCAGTAGTGTTTCTCCTGTAGATAATCCTTCATTTGTTTAGCAAAGGCAGTTTCTGAGATAAGTTTCTTCTTGAACACTGATGTCTTAAGAAACGACACAGGTACCGCAGACGACGCACCTATGTGAACCCAGGCACCGGAACTGGTCAGTCTGACGGAGTAAGCGGCAGACTAGGGAAACGGAGACCTTGAATATCAAAAAGCTCCATTCTCAGGGTCCCCACTTGCTTGATTAGATCAACCGTAGATACATGTTCTTCCACATCTGGTTGTTCATAAAAGCTAAACCTAGCATTTGAGAATTCAATCCTAGTGTGAACTGTTTTACCAGGGAGGAAAAGCACAAACTTAAAAAATAACAGTCATCCTAACTATCCCGAACAAGAAAAGAACCATCTGGCACACTTGCTAGCTTCCCTGCTGCCTCCCAGGATCTGATTGGTCCCCAGGACTGTCCTTGTTTTGCAAGTTTCTTCAGCTCCTCTGGAAGGCTTGTCACAACCATGGGATGACTACTTCTTTGCACGGAGTTATAAACACTTGCAAACCCAGGAGCAGAGCTAGGATCAAAATTCAAATGACAGCACATACTTTCAGCCACATGGGCATCTGTGCCAGTGAATTCATTGAAGTTCCTTTGGATTTGATTAGTCTGCGTTGGTGGTAGCAATGGCAAGAGTGGAGGGATGTCATCGTGACTTGCTCTGGGCTCTGCAACACGACTCCCATGGTGCCAATCAACAAGCTATTCACAGACTGGTCCACAAAGATCCCCAGGGCCATGACTAGGTCCTGCTCTACCCGATTTTCATCTTCAGCAAAAATATTCCCTCCCACTTGAGGAGGAAGTGTGGCAACCTTCGTGGGCAAAGAAGTGTCCAGAAGATGGCTGTGTGATCCTTCCAAAGACAGGTCCCCCCTCAACAGGCATGTGTACTGAGAGAGTCCTGAGGCACCAGTCCCAGAGTTATAGGCGCATGTTCATCCAAAAAATGTGAAGTCTCCACTGGGAGAACCTGAACTCCTGAGTGAATCATTTGGCTCTTGGCACACACTTTCAGATTGAAGGTCTGGAATCCTCTGGAACACCGTTCAGCGAAGAACAGGGACTGGAAGTGTGAACCAAACCTTTGACTCTCACTTTCATTTCAATATGTGTCTCAGAGTTGGCAGGTTAGAGAGGCCAGGGTGCAGGGGTCTCATGATGACTGCAGAGGGAAGGGGATCTGATCCTCCTCCGAGTTCTGATGCCTTTAAGGATGATCAGTGCAGAGAAGGAGGGGAGTGCGGGTGGGCACAGTGCCCTAGTGCATGCTGCCCCTGCCTTTGGCTTCTGCTTCCTGGAAAGCCACCTTTTCAGAGTACCCATCAGGCTCTTGCTTTTTTCATTGTTGTTTTGTTTTGTTTGTTTGTTTGTTTGTTTTGTTTGGTACTGGGGATTAAACTCAGGTCACTTAACCACGGAGCCACATCCCCAGTCCTTTTTTATATTTCATTTAGAACTAGGGTTGTACTGAGCTAGTTAGGGCCTCACTAAGTTTCTGAGGCTGGCTTTGAACTCTTGATTCTCCTGCCTCAGCCTCCCAAGCTTCTGGGATTATGGGCATGTGCCACCACACCAGGCAAGCTCTCAATTTTTGATCTTTTTTTTTTTTTTTTCCCCACCTTTTTATCTTCACTGTCGATATCCCATCTGGCCTTATCTTTACCATAGCAGCAACCAAATAAGGGATCATCTTTCCCAAAGTCACTGACTAGTGATGGTTGTTATCCAACCATGAAACTAGTTTCTTCTTTAGTTTCACTCAAATTAAATTAAAAAAAAAAAAAAAAACTTCTAAAAGATTTTAAGATTATTTTTCTTCATTAGAGCTAGTTTCCTAATCCAGAGGGATGGATTTCTCTCTGGAATATTATCCCCAAATATCTGGAGAGGCTGCAGTGCTGCATCTATGTATTTTTCCAGCATCATTTGTCCTTTGGAGCCACCCCCTCCCAACCCCAGGCTGTTAATCCCTCCTCTCCCACAGCTTTGCCTTCTGCTGTCTCCTCCAGGACCCTCCCTGGAGAGGAGCAGGTGCTGCCTGCTGCCCATTTCTCAACCGTGGGGTAGGCAGGCTGAGGTCAGGATTCACACTCATTGTCCTGTTCCATTCAGTGCCTCAGTAATGCCTAGCACATAGTAGTGGCTCAATGTGACATTTGTTGAATGAATGATTTATGTTGATCTTGTTGGTAAATGTTATGTACTTCATAATGTTACAGAGTGGAACTACTGCCACTGGGGGAAGAGGCTAGGTTGCTCTACAAGTATTCTGAGTCAAATCGATGGGAAAATATGTTTTATTCAAGCCAACTTCGAAGGAAGATTAAAAAAAAAAAAAAACAACGTTTTTTTTATTTTGTTCAAAATGTCCATCTTCTTAGAAGTGGCAAATGGCAGAAGGAGCTGGATTAAAGAGAAAAAGGCAGTCCAGAGGCTCAAGTTCATTTTCACAATCTTCTTTACCAGTTTCCTTCCTCCAGAGCTGGCTAGCCACAGGTGGCACTATAGTCCCATCTGGGTCACCATCATGGTGCACTTCATCCCATTCGATCAACTGCATCAAATTCATTTTTCCTTTCTCCATCTTTCGTTCTTTTCTTACACAGGTGGCCAGCAGAATCCAGCAAGCCCAGATCCTGGCAGTGTCCTGGGCTAAGCTGCTGGTAACAAGAATTGTTTCAATAAACTTCCAGAAACCCATTGTGAAAGTGGGACATTTTCCATATTGAAATTGCAAAAGAAAAGAACCGTAATTTTGCTAGTCTCAAATATATGTATTATTAACCAATATTTCTAAATAGAAATTCTAACAATGTTACTTTGATTAGTAGACAAACTTATTTATAACTATTACATAAATTACATGCAAATGAAACTGCCAATATCCTTGAAGATGTTTTGTCCCCTTAAACAGTTGCTACATTCTCCACCCTCATCCAGTAATTTTGTTTATAGGATTATTTTGCTTAGCAGTCTCTTAATTCATAAACAGTATAAAAATAAATATCAGTTTTGCACCAGCTGAATTATCTATCATACACCTCCAATCACTGAAAACGCAGTTATTAAGTGGGAGAATCATCTCTGAACATTTGACAAGTATATGATAGATTAGCCACAAGCCCAAATTGCACTTGAGGAACATACAACTATTTTGAGGCCATTAGCTTATTCTTGAAATTTCCAGCACCTTCTTCAGACCTTGGTGGTATGGTTGAGAATGATTTCATAAGCCAGAGTCACTACAAAAAGGCAATATTCAAGGTGGAGGTGATCTGACACCATATAGTTAAAGATCAGCTCTCACAAGCTGGAATAATTCTTCCTGTCTGGAGAGTCTAGGATTAATTAAGATAATCCTTAGAGCTTGCAGATTTTTAGGCAGGGAAGTAAGCAAGAGGTAAATGGAGGAATGTGATTTCCTAAAGGGGGTCCAAGTCAAGGGCCATCAGAACATAGCTACATCGAAGACATATTTGTACACTCCTGTTCAGAGTAGCACTAGTCACAATAGCCAAGAGTTAGAAGTCACCCAAATGTCCTTCCACAGATGAATGGATAAATAAAATGTGGTATATACATACAATGAAGTATTACTCAGCTTTAAAAAGGAAAGAAATTCTGAAACATTTTACATGGAGGAAACTTGATGACATTATGTTAAATAAACAAGTCATTAAGACACATACTGTATGAGTCCAATTCTATGAAGTACCTTGAGTAGTCAAATTCATAGAAACAGAGAATGGTGGCTGTCAGGGTTGGGGAAGGAGAAAATGGGGAGTTGTTGTTTAATGAGAGTTTCAGTTTTGCAAGATGAAAATATTCTGGAGATCTGCTGCACAACAATGTGAATAATACACTATGAACTAGTCACTTAAAGTGATAAAGATGGCTAATTTTATATTATCTCTGCTTTAAACCACAGTTGAAAACAAAAATCCAGCACCCCAAATAAATGAGTAAAAATAACAGTATGTGGAATAAATTTAAATAAAAGGAAAACCAATGTAACCAAAATTCACATGATTGGCACCACTGTGTACCATCATAAACCAATTCAGACTTTCCAACTCCTAGTTGGAAAGACTTTGCTGCTTCATTGCAAACTTGATTTCTACTAGTATTCTAATTATGCCAACTTTTCTTGACCTAATAGCTTGGTCATACAGTTGACAAGCACTTCCCTCTCCATGGTGCTCTGATCTGCACCAGTTACCATAGAGAAAGGGGTTTTCAAAGCTAGGCTGCAGAAGCAGTGACATCACTAGTCTAGCTTGCTTTGTCCTTGTATGACCAGCATCCCAAAGAACTTGGCATGCAAGAAAGCAACTTTCTAAAGATGACACTAACTTGCCCTAATTCCCAGAATTACATGAGAGAAAGCCAGTGTCCTTCAAGATACTATGTATCTGGACATTCTGACCCAAATTCACTCTCATTGTTTCCTTAACTTGGCTAGGTTTTGGGGACTTGGAGGGACATTTCAGGGACATGGTGTTTGACTGCCCTCCTTTTCTCCAGGAAGCAAGAGACAGGGTTGGCTATCTTAGCATGGTCCACTTCTCCACATTCAAGAAAAATAATTTGAAAAATCACTATATCAAAGAACCCACCATAACTTTCCTTTTCAGGAAACAGCCTGGCCAAGCATGGTGGCCAGGCACACATGCAATCCCAGCTACTCAGGAGGCTGAGGCAGGAGGAACACAAGTTCAAGGCCAGCCTAGACAACTTAGGAAATGCAAATCAATACCCACGATGAGCTCCACTTCCTACCCATGAGGATGGTTATGAAAATGAACAGACAAACAAAAAAGTATTGGTGAGGATGTGGAGAAATTACATGCTACTAGTGGAAATGTAACAGACACAGCCACTGTGTAAAATCATACAGTGGTTGCTCAAAAAGTCTAAGTAGAGAAGTACCATGCTTGGCAATTGATGCAGCAAGTCCACTGCTGGGTGTACACCAAAGGAACCTAAGGCAGGGCCTCACATGGATATTTGTGTACTCATGTTCACAGCAGCACTAGTGACAATATCCAAAAGGCAGAAGCACCCCAACTGCCCATCAATGAATGAATGGGTCAACCAAATGTAGTATATACAGCCAATGGAGCATTAGTCTAGTCTTAGGCAGGAAGTTCTGACAGATGCTACAACACAGATGAAACTTGAGAACATGATGCTAAGTGAAATGAGGCAGTCATAATAGGACATGTACTGTATGATTCTACTTATATGAGGTGCCTAGAGGAGCCAACTTTATAGAAACAGAAAGTGAACCTGTTGCCTGGGGAACTGATCAGTAGACTGATATGAGGGGAAAATGGAGAGTCACTTAATGAAGGGACTTCTGTGGGTCAATGGTGGTGATGATCGTATAACAAAGCAAATAGACAGATTCCTCTGAACTGTCTGCGTAAGATGGCTAAGATGCTACATTTTATGTTCTGTGCATCTCATCCCTTTCCCCACTCTTCATATCAAGTGTGCAGCCCCTCAGAGTCTAGAACAGCATCTTGCATCTGGCCTGCATCAATAAATGTGCAAGTAAATGAATGGCCAGAATCCAGAGCTGGAGGTCACTGTAGGGTTCAATGGAAACTTCTACTCCATGGATGAGTAGCTTCTACAATTCTCCGCCTTCGCTGAGACACCTCCAGGCTATAGGACACTCACTCCCCCTCAAAGCATGTCACTCTGTGGTCATACACTTCGACATTAAAGAATTCTTTATACCAAGCTGACATAACTTACCTGGAATATCTCCCCATCCCCAGTGACCCTAGCTCTGCCTTCTGGGTTCAGGGAAACAGATAAAATTTCTAATGCACCTGCCCACCCTCCTGCATTAAAAGACAGTGCTGTGTACCAGGAAAGTGGAAGACCAATCCAGATGCTTCTGTTCCTGCAGAGAGACTTCTGTTGGAGTTCAGATGCCTCAAAGGAGTCTGATCCTGGTTCCTTCCAGAGACATACCAGTGACAAAAATATGGACATAATCAGTGGTGACTATGTGGGGGAGAGGATTCTGATAATTAAAGAATGGGAATATTTAGCCTGGAGTAGAGATGGTGTCGAGCAAGACACTACCTGCCTTCTGTGAGAAAGGAACCCTTGTTCTGGGTGTACGTACAGGAAGGCAGATTTCAGCTTAAATATAAGGAAGAACACTAGAGCTGTTCAAGTACCTAAGAACTTATAAAGTCATAAGTGACATAATATAGAGATTTACTAATTGCTGTGGTCAGTATTTTCAGACCCCATGTTGAACTTCATCACCCCTTTGAATTCAGAAAATAAACACACACACACCACATGCTACACTGGGCTTTCTAGCACTTGTCCTTGCATAGAATATTCTAGAATTATTTCTGTTAAAACAGCTAGTTGTTTGTTTGTTTCAAAAAAGGGCCAACCGAAGGAAAACTCACTGTTGGCAAGGGACTATGCAGACACCTGTGGCTGTGGACCCCTACTCACCCAGGAATACCTTGAGACCTGTTTCTCCCTGCTGAGCTGCCCTATGGGTTCTAACCTGATTCTTCCCACGGCTGGTTTCCATTGACCTTTTATGTCTTGGCAATGACTTCTATACATTTTGGCAGTGACTGTCTAAATTTCTGATCTCAGCCTCTTGGGCTTTCTCTCTCCTTTAATTCTTTCTGAAGATGGTCAAGGCTCCTGCCACCCTTGCCCCTCCCAGAGCAACCCTCTCTATTGAAACATGACCATGCCAAAGGGGAAATAACACTCCCAGCCTGGAGCAGGTCTTGTCAATCTGATTTTTAAATGATGGAGGAGGTTTGAGGACAAAGCTCATGGAGGCATTGCGGCTATCCAGGATGATGCAAAAGATCAAGAGAAAAGGAGGAAAGATCTTCTGACTGTGAGCACATTCTCAGACTCAGAGGACAGAGAGGTATTTAAAGTGAACTGGAACAAACCTGCAACATCAGGTGCGTTCTGCCTTCAAAAATAGCTGCCAGTTAGAAAGGGTTATTTACATATTGATTTCATGCTAACTTTGTAATGGAATGTGCTGCCTGCCTGCCTGAGACCTAACAACTGTCATCATAATTTTTTCTAAAAATACAGGCAGAGAAAAACACTCGGTGAACCCTTCACTGGAAAGTGGCTACAAAAGACCCTCATCCCAAACCTACTCCACAGACCATGGCTGAGAGCAGGAAATCTCAGCAACCATAACTGAGGAACACTTTACAGCTGCAGCCAGCCCTTCCCTCTTCCAACCAGCTTGCACTCCCCCCCCCCCTTTCCGGAAAAATCTGTCTTGTTCTAAGGTAAGGGGGGATGCCGTCTTTGCACAGAGCAGCATTTGTAGAAAACTCCAGCTGGCCCCTTATCAGAAATAATGGATGAGAAAGGGGCCCCAGTGGCCCACCAGCTCCAAGGCGCCCTCCTAGGTGCATTTCTGTCACACTATTTCTTCTGATGCTTCCTTACCTAGGATCCCCATTTCTCTGGCCTCCTGACAGCCAGCTTCCAGAGTTTCTCACTTGGGCTCTTTCTGAACCCAACCTGTCGGAGCTCCAGGTTTGTCTCTGTGGATCCTACAGAGCTGGTCCTTGGCAGCTCTCTCGCTGCTCTGCAGTACAATATTAGCAATTTAAATGCCTC
Source organism: Tamias sibiricus (assembly GCA_025594165.1). Classification (NCBI taxonomy): domain Eukaryota; kingdom Metazoa; phylum Chordata; class Mammalia; order Rodentia; family Sciuridae; genus Tamias; species Tamias sibiricus. The sequence continues at coordinate 32,335,390 of CM046658.1, forward strand.
TTTGCCAGGCCTGATGGAGCTGATTCGGTTGTGATCCTGGGCATATGGATGGCATATTTGCTGAGAGCTAGGTGAGACGAGTCCCAGAAGGACCGCCGCCAGCCCCGCAGCCGCCTTCCCCGCCCGCTCCCCTCCCCGGGCAGGCGGCTGTGTGAGCAGTTAAATCGGCCGGCCGGAGCCAGCGGTAACTGCTGCCCACTTTGTTTCCAGCCGGGCCCCCGCTGCTGGGGACAAATCTTTCATTCATGAACGGGAGCTTGTTAGGCCAACTCCGGACTCTAAAGCCACTTAATTAAATTGTGGAAAGTTGCTTAGCCCCGGTGGGAAATTTGCACACAAAGGCCCGGGGTCCTGCGCTCCCTCCACCCGGGACCCCACAACAAAACCGAGTCCTCGCGGCTCCCCAGCCCCCAGCTCTGCCCCTCGCCTCCCAACGCCCCCCTCCATCACCGCTGCTGCAAAAGCGGCGCCCCCTCATTAGAGGGCGTTTGTTCGAGAATGTTTTCCCAGCGATTCACTGACGGGCCTTTCATTCCTCCTTCGGCAATCAAGGGCGGCAAGTGCAGGCTGAGAGCCCTCCACGGCCTGATTGCTGAAAGAATTTCCAAAAGGAAAGAGTGTAAACAGGTACATTGAAAAAGCCTCTTTTGAACAATTATGTAAACATTCCAAACACTATTTGAAAACTTTCACAGTGGAACTGTCAAGTTGGAGCATTCTTGTTTAATTGCAAGGGCACAATGGTTGCTTTCCGGGTACCCTTGCTTCCTGCAAACCCAGCCCAGAGAGCAAGCGCTGAAGGCCATGGAGAGCCGCAGATAAAGAAGTCACAGGGGACATCTTTCCGTGTGTGTGTGTGTGTGTGTGTGTATGTGTGTGTGTGTGTGAGAGAGAGAGAGAGAGAGAGAGAGAGAGAGAGAGAGAGAGAGAAGGAAGGAGCGGTGAGCTCTTTCTTCTAGCTGGATTTCTCCAGGACCTGGTCCAGGGCTCTCTGCACACGGGATTGGTTGAGAATTCTGGATGCAAGATTCGACTAGAATCACAGTGGAAAGTTCTGTGTCATTGAAGGTTTTCTTCAAAGCATTAAATGATCATTCTGAGATACTAAGCAAAATTGTTGGCAACATTCCCCTCCCCAGGGAAATGTGTCTGGCTTGCTTTGCATGACTCTGGTTTGCTACCTGGGCTTCTCCCTCTTTTCCATTCAGCCCAGACTCTCATGGTTCACTAACATAACCACCAGTGACCCTGATTTTGTTACCGGGAGCTGGAAAAGTTTAGACTGCACAGGCAAACTGCTTAATCTCATATTTCATGAAGAGACGAGATTGCAGGTGAGTTTCCATGCATATTTGTTGAATCAGGTTAGCCTGTCTCCAGATATTTAGGGTCCATTCAGCCCATAAACACCAAGTCTTGCAAGGGGTATCTAAATTGGAACTGTCATTCTGGTGAGTGGGGCATGATTTGTTTTTATTGTTGTTCCCTAAAATCTATTTCTTAAATGCCTGGGAGGTGGGGGTTGGGGAGGTGGGAAGAAAGCCTAAATGTTTAACAAGAGGGGACTGGCATAGAAACACAATGAAATCTTACAAATGTGAAATATGAAGGCCGTGTAGAGACATGGGAAATATTTAATGACAACAAAGTGGAAAAAATCAAGCCACAGAATCATGTTTGCACTGTGCTGGCAAATACAAGAAAACACTGCTGCATGCTACTGAAGAGTAGAAAGGACCACACAAGAATGAAAACACTTGTTCTGGGGAATGAGAGTGCCAAGTCTAGCTTTAATGTCACCGCACTGCATCGTCAAGGCGAGGTCTGGGGATGTTGGAAAACACCCATGTACATAGAAGGTTGGACATAAAAGGCCACCTCAGTAACACACAGAGGGATGCACATGCCAGCCGGCAGCACTGAGCATCCTTACCAAGAATGTGGATCAGAGCTTCAGAGCAAATTTCTCAGGCCTAAAGAGGAGCTAAGGCTTGTCTGCTTGCTGAGTCCCCAGGAGGCAGATGCAGAATCACAATTGCAAGATAAATCAGAAATGTGGTTGGTAGAAATGGTCATGCTCAACAGGGTCCGTTGCAGAGCAAGGGCTAGAAGGAAAAATCACTTCTCTCCATTGCAGGGGTCCCCTGAACACAGGAGGGGCCTACCTCATAGTCTTATTCAGTTAGACAACAGTCAATGCTTATTATACATCTGTTCTGAGCCAGGACCTATATGTGCTAGGCATGTGAAGCTGTGGAATAATTTTGATCCCAAAAAGTTAATTCACAATATAGTGTTGAACCAACATCATTAAAAATGCTTGTGAACCAGCTAATTTTGACAAGGGGTCAAGACACCTCAATGAGGGAAAGAAGAATCTTTTCAACAAATGATTCAGAGACAGCTGGATGGATACATTTGGGCAAAAGAATGAATGGCCCCCTACCTCACACCGTATACAAAAATTATCTCTAAATGAATCAGAGATGTAAATTGAAGAGCTAAAGCTACAAAACTCTTAGACTAAAACATAGATGTAAGTATATGTGACGTTGGATTAGGTGATGATTTCTTCACTATGACATCAAAAATTACAAACAAGAGAAAACAAGAGATAAATTGGATTCTATCAAAATTTAAAACTTTTGGGCTTTGAAAGTCAGTACCAAAAAATAAAAAAAGACAAATTGCAAGATAGACAAAAATATTTGCAAATCCTATATCTGATAGGAATGTCCAGAATATATAAGGAACTCTCACAGTTCAACAATAAAAAGATAAACCAATTTCAAAATCAGCAAAGAATCTGAGTATATATTTATCTGCGTAAAGTATACAAATGGCCAAAAAGCAAATGAAAAGATGCTTGACATCATTGAGAAAATTAAAATCACAGTGAGATACCACTTCTTATCCACCAGGATGGCTATAATAAAAAAGAGAGAGAATGAAAAAAGTTGGTGAGGATGTGAAGAAATTGGGACCCTCGTACACTGCTGATGGAAATGTCAAATGGTGCAGCTATCGTGGGACAGAAGCTTGGCAGTTTCTCAAAAATTAAACACAGAATTAGCATATGACTTGAGAATTGAAAATATATGTCCACACAAAATCTTGTACATGAATGTTCACAGCAGCCTTATCCCATTTTGAAGCCCCCCCAAAAGCCAAAACTGTAAACAACCTCAATGCCCATCAACTGATGGATTGATAAATAACGTGGTATATCCATACAGTGGAACATTATTCAACCATTAAAACGGGTACCATTTTGTGACTGCACTAAAAATCACTGACTTGTACTCTTTTAAAGGATAAATTTTATGGTATGTAATTTGGAAGTTTTGGAGGTAGTTGTTGATTTTTTTTTTGGATGTGTGTGTGTGTGTGTGTGTGTGTGTGTGTGTGTGTGTATTAAATACATGTGGAAGGTTCTGCACACTGTAAACCATCCCCCACAATTTCTACAGCTGGAGTGGGGGTATCAGGTATTACATGAAAGTCCTAAATGCTCATCCACCTAATTCCTGAGACCCTTCAGGCTTCATGGCTGTAATCTACCAGAATGAGCTGGCCATAGTGGTCAGTCCCAACCTCCAGAAGGAGCTACAGCTCTGCATCTGCTGAGCCCTCTGGGATGGAAGAATAGGGAAATGACAAATAAACCTATCTGGAAATACGGCACAATTGGGTGCCCACGGGACTAGTCAGAGCACAGGGCTTGCACTAGAATTCCATGGTAGGTGATCCTGAGTAGAGACCCCCTGAGGGGAGCAGTTCCTTCTATTCTGTGGCTCTGTTACAGCAACCAAGGTAGCCAAGGTTCCTGGACCCAAGCCCAGCCCTGCTAGAGAAGAGATTCTTTGCTTCCCAGGACAGACCTGCTGTGGTGACTGGCTTGGTGCTGCAGGAGCCAACCTGATTTCAGACTGCTTCCAGGCCAGGGGTGCACCTTGCTCCTCTGGCCTCCTGAGTCATGTCCCTAGATCTTATTTGTCTTTCAAACTGGACTCTGGTTCCCTAAACTCGTTGTTATGGCTGCATCCAGAATCCCCCCTACTTTTCAAATGAGCCCCCAGGAGTCCCGTCTTATCTTTGGCCATAGCCCTCTGAACTCAGCCTGGGCTGCGCAGGATTCAGAAGGTGGTCTGGGTTTCAGATCATCTCCATGTGAAGACAATCTCCTGACCTAGAAGGTCGATGTGGTTGGGCCCCAGGCTGCCTCTATCCTTCTCTACCATCCCCACCTTCCTTCTTTCTGCTCTGGTCACCCTGGTCTCCTCGAGGGTCCTTGATACAGGTCAAGCAGTATCCCATTTCAAAGTGGTTGTACTTGTTCTCCTCTGGACAGAGCAGTCCTCGCCTAGACATGGCTGACTCCTGCATTTATTTAGTTCTTGGCTCAAATGTATCCTCCTCGCAGAAGCCTTCTCTGGGCCACCCTTATAAACAGAATCCGGGTCACATCCTATCCCTGTGTCCTGTTTTACTTTTCCCTTCTCTATGTGTTTTTTTTCCATACAAAGAAACTTCATTCTTTTTTTTTTTATTAACTTAATTTATTACACATGCTTTTAGAGTGCAATTCCTTTCATATTACATATAAAGAGTACAGTTTTCCAAGTCATTGGTTTTACACAAAGTATTTTCATACCATTTGAGTTTTTATACATGCATTTAGTATATTGATGTCAAACTCCTTCTGCCATCGTCTCTATCTCTTTGCCCCTTTCCCTCCCTTCCCCCCTTTTTTTCTATTTAACATTCCTTCATTCCTCTCATCCCCCCTCCCTTGCCACTATAATTCAGTATCATCCTAGCAAAGGAATTAATCAACCTTTGGTTTTCTGGGATTGGCTGACTTCACTTGGCATTATTTTCTCCAACTCCATCCATTTACCTGCAAATGCCATAATTTTATTCTCTTTTAGTGCTGAGTATTGTTCCATTGTGTATATATACCAAAGTTTCCCTATCCGTTCATCTATTGATGGGCATCGGGGTTGTTTCCACAACCTAGCTATTGTGAATTGTGCTGCTATGAACACTGATGTGGCTGTGTCCCTGTAGTATGCTTTTCTTAAGTCCTTTGGGTATAGACTGAGGAGTGGGATAGCTGGGTCAAATGGTGTTTCCATTCCAAGTTTTCCTAGGAATCTCCATACTGCTTTCCAAATTGGCTGCACCAATTTGCAGCCCCACCAGCAATGTAAGAGTGTGCCCTTTTCCCCACATCCTAGCGAGCATTTATTGTTGTTTGTGTTTTTGATAGCTGCCACTCTGACTGGCGTGAGATGAAATCTTAGAGTAGTTTTGATTTGCATTTCTCTTTGTCTGTAACTCTTTCCAAATGGAAGGCCCACGAGGGTCGGACTTTGCTTTGTTCACTGATACATCCTCAACTCCTAAGAATACCTGGAACCTGGCTCACCCTTGAATGAATGAATGAATGAATGAACAAACAAATGAATATTTTATTCCACTCAAACTTAACAGCACCATGAGGAAGGCAGATTATGGGTTTCATTTTAACTCTGAGAAATTTAAAGCACAGGGCAATAAATTAGTTGTGCATGTTCATGAAAAGGTGGGGTGAAAGAGGAACTTGGGGGATCCCAGGGTTCTTTCTATGACTCCAGAGCCATCCCTCCTCTATGGAATCTCTTGTTTGGGTTTATGGAAAAGTAGCAGAACCCAAGAGCCTAGCTGGGGGCGATGAGGCCTGAGGCAGAGCAGGAACTGAAGACTAGCTGGGAAGACGGGGCTCCAGAGCAGGGAGCTCAGACATGGCTCAGCACAGCACAGCTCCCCAGCAGGCCCTGGCAACATCTTCCACGTGCAGCCACGTCCTCAGCTGGAGATTGCTGGGATATACCTGGGACCACGCTTTACCTTACTAGCCCTGGAATGGGCCAGAGTTTTCCAAAATTCCAGAGCATGAAGCCAGAAAGCCTGTGTCCTAGGCAGACTCTCACACCATAGGGCCAGGATGCAGATGCTGACACCCTTAGAAAAACAATGGAAGAACAAATGTAAAGCCCATTGTCAATGTCATCTCACATGGGCGGGACCCTGCCTTCACTGGGAGAGGCGTGTGATGTGGTACAAGCCACACCAGGTCTGGAAGTTCTTGCTCCGGTTCTCATCACTCAGAAGCTCTGGGATGAACAAACCTCCTAAGTCCTCCGAACCTTTTTTTCTCAACCATTAAACGGGATGAATAAGCCCACCTCACAGTGATGCTGTGTGGATTTCAGGGTTCTGAGCATCCTCAGCTGAAGGACAGCGAGATCTGTTAGAGCGGGGGAATATTTTGTGCACGTTGACGAGCCTAGGAATTTACCTGGCCACTCAGAAGGAACTAACCAATCAAGATGGAGAGCTGTCACCCTCTGGCCCTCAATTTTATCCTCTGCAAAGTGGGGAGAATAATGAACCTATCACACAGTATTGTTGTAAAATGCAATACATATAATGTTCTTGGAATCCTGCCTGGTGCCTGGGAAGCCCTTCATAGGGGTTCACCATTATTGTTGTTGCTATTATTAGGACTGTCACATACCAGCATGACATTCTATAGATAATGTTATATCAGCTATGAGATGTTGATACATCTGCTCCTGCAAGGCAATGTCCATTATCCATATTCCACATCTACTCTCCATGCCAGGGCCCCTGTCAGGTGGGAATGACTAACTCATTATTTCAACTCCTTCCTTCCACATCCAGGCCCAAAATGGGTTTTAGTTCCTCTAAGTAAGAAGCATTTAAGGGATAAAATATTATATTGCGTTTCCATGACAAGAAAAGTTTTCTGATTTATATCTGGGCAAATCAGTTGGGAAATAGGAAACTATGAAATAATCGACCTAATAAAAATTAGCTACCCATGAGATGTCCAACCTGGAAATGCCAGCAATCCCTGAAGGAAGGGACCAATGTCTGTACCCACAGGTTGCTTTTAACCGTGGAAGGTGGACAGATGAATTCTCTGTGCATTGGAGGGTAGACTTAGCACCAGGGCTGCAGATATAAGGAGGCAGACTGCAGTTCAATATTAAAAAGCACTTTCCACCAAAATAGCTGCCTGGAAATGTAATAGTCTGACTCAGGGGGAAGGGTGTTCCCTGTCACTGGATGTGATCAGTTAGAGGCTCCTGCTGCAGAAGAGATTAATATATTGGATAAAGGTCTGAGTTACATTACTTTTAAGGTCTCTTCCAATTCTAGGATTGTACGGCTCTCCAAGCATATGAATTGCCAATCTAGGAGAGAAGGAAGACAGATACTAACTTGAATCTCAGCATGATAATATGCACAGAAAACCAAAGGTGCTCAGTACTTGCCTCTGGCCACCTCCATTGCACCAGCCAAAGAAATACAAGGACTTCTTTCCTACTACCAGCAATGTTGGGCTCACAGTCTTATCCCCCTCTCCTAGGAGGCCTTCTGTAACCCAAACTCTTCACCAGTTAATTCTCTGAAAATGAGTATGGCTTAGAGGGCTGTGGCTATTCTGCTCAGCTCGGCTGGTCACATCTTTCTTCATTCCACAATGATTACCGAGCATCCATTTCCTTCCAGACACTAGTCTGGGTGCTGGTACTGGGTCAAGCAAGATATCATCCTCATGAAGGAAACCTACAGAATGGAGGAAGATTCCTGTGAGTTGTCTGAGTACACTGGACCAGGGGCAGACCAAAGGTGCTCTGGGGAGAGATCTCTTCCCTAGACTGGAAAGGGTCCCTGGAGGAGGAGACTCAGGCTGAATTTCAGAGGTGAGCAAGATGAGGCCTAGAATTTTCTGCAATGCTAGCAATGTTCTATTATCTACCAACATGATAGCCTCTAGCTAGCTGCATATGACGACTGAGTCCCTGACATGTGGGCAGTACAACTTGAGAAACTGAATTTTTTTTATTTTATTAAAATTAAACTATGGCTATAATGGGCAGTATAGATAGGCAAAGGGTGAGGGAAGGCTATTCCAGGCAAAAGACAGAAGTGTTCAAGGGTGTGCACTTCAAGGGCACACAGCCAGGTAGACCATGAAGGACTGGGCGATGGAATATGGGGTGGGTGGTAGGAGTTGGGTTAGACTGATCTGCAATCAGCTCCCGAAAGCCCTGTGTGCTAAGCCAAAGAATTGGCACTTCATTTATTCTGAAAATGCAAAGATTTTAAGTAAAGAATGATAAATTTAGGTTAGTTTTGTGTGTGGGGGGTGTGGATTGTTGGGGAAAGGCCTGGGCAGAAGACTAGTTAGGGGGCCACTGCTGAGAGCCCTAGGTGCTGTGTTGCATGAGGGTCTGGCCTAGGCAGTGGCAAGCAGGAAAGAAGAGCCTAAGGCTCCATCTGACTCAGGAATTCTACTCCTGGTTGACTTTCTCAAGAGTGGAGCCGATGAGGCCCCCCCACTCCAGGTTTCTGATTCGGGGAAGCCAAGGTATGAAATTCCAAGGGAGCAAGATCGTGGACAAGCCGATCTTGTATGTGTGCATTGGGTCAGTGGAGAAGAGCAGAGAAAGAAACCCTGGAGCTGACAAAGGGTGACTGAGAACATAAGCCAGCAAAGAATATAGAAAATAAAATCAGAGAGTCAGGAAATCTAGAACATTAGTGTTGTTTGAAACAGGGAAGAGAGTCTCTAGGGAACAGAAGTCCAGCGTGGCAAATGCCCTATGTTGGGGGAGGTGGTAGCAGCAGGGGACAATTAAAAGACCAAAGTGGGGGTCGGGTGGGAGCATATTTTTCCATCTGGAATTGACAATTCAGATTGGTCTCCTTCCAAGATAGCCTGGAGTCCCGGTTCCCTGTGACTCCCCCCGCCCCCTCGCCAGTTTAATGAAGCTATTTTTAAAAGATTTTTCTTAATTTTTCATTGGTGAATATTAATTTTACAGAACAGTGGATCTCATCGCATCATATTCTTACAGACACAAAACATAATTTTATCAGTTTCATTTCCCCTAAATATGAAATCATTCACAGATTTGCATGTCCTCTTTGCACAGGGACCGTGCTAATCTCTGTATCGTTCCAATTCTAGTATCTGTGCTGCCCTGTGGCTTTTACACACTGAAAACATTTTGGACTCACAAATGCTTTGACAATCTAATGAGAGCTAGGCCTCTTCTCTCCAGAAAAAAGTCACCCACAAATAAAATGCTGTATTTCATATTAGGGAACCCTTAAAGCTCATCCATGGACCTTGGGGTTAAAAAAAATAATAATCTAAGCTACTGAGTTTTTATTTGCTGAGTTCTTGCTGCAAATGCCTGAATTCTAACAAATCGACTGCTTCCCGGGGAAACTACTCAGGATAGAAACCTTCAATTCCTCCCTCCCTGAGGCTCTACTGTAGCCTTGGCTCTGGCCTGGTTCATTCACATTTCTGGGCTTTTTGTCCTCCTGCCTGTCAATCAACTCTGAACCATTATATAAATTAGCATCTCTAAAGCCCACCTTCCCAGCTTCTGCCTTGAGATGCTAACCAGCATTTCCCAAGGTCCTTAGCTTTGAGTACAAAGGGGTCATATAAACAGTTACAAGACTAAGGGAACCACTTGCTCTCCCACACAAAGCTGGGGTGCTAGAAGAGGGTTTGCAGCCCTGCATTTGAGCACTGGTGGCCCAGGGCCAGGATGGCCCTTTTCCTTCCCATTGAATGTTTGGTCTCAGGGACCTCTAATGGCACCCCACTGGCATACTGAACTAGGGGACATTTCCAAGCTTCTTCTTGTGTTAGGGGATCCCTCAGGTATGGTTCTGGATACTTAACCCTAAGAAGGAATGTAGGAATGTAAAGGCAATGTGGTTTTTTTAGGAGAAAAGAGGGGGAATGGGTGAAGACAGAGTACGGAAGCAACAAAGGGAAGGAGGGAGGATGGAAGGAAAGAGGGAAGGTCACCTTGTCTCTGTATCCTGGATTCTTAAGCCAGTCTTAGCTGTAAAACCTTCACAATTAACAAAACCTCACAGTGCTACTAATGACTACGACTAACAATAATAGTGCCAACAACAGTCTTACAAGTTGCTATTTTCTTTTTTAAATAGCCCTTGTAAATATTTAGGTATAGGACATGATGAGCTAACTTGCAAAGGCATGGCGGAATGGTACTGCAAGTCAAGTACACTAACAAATCCATCTCCCATAGTTATGTTTTTTTCTTTTTTCTTTGTGGGGAGAATATATATAAAATCTACTCTTAGCAAATTTAGAGCATACAATACGGTATTACTACCTATGGTTGTTGGAAAATGCTGAACAAAGTTAACTTAGCCGGGAACACCGTGTTAATGAAATAAAAGGGTTTATTGGGGTGCCACGTGGGGAAGGGTAGGGAAAGGAAGAGAGGGGAAGAGGGGTAGGGAATGGGGAAGGGGGAGGACTAGAAGGGCGCAGAACAAGAGAGAACAGGAAGAGGAAGAAGGGGCGGTTTCAGTCTGGAGCAGGCTTAAATAGCGAACTGGTGGTCAGGGAGACCCCTGGAGTGTCTCCATAGGCTGCTAGAGGTCAGGAGCCAGTGGCGAGGGCACCTGCTGGCCAGGCTGAGGCACCTGGGAAATGTAGTCTTTTCACAAAGTATCTGGGGAGGTGTGGCCTTCTACCTGGGAGGCGTAGCCTCCCTGCCCGGAATCCAACAATTGTCCTCATTATCCATGGTAGATCTTTAGACAGTAATTTTGTACCTTTTGACAGTACTGCCCTCTGTCCCCCATCTTCCCAACCCTGGGAACCACTCTTCTAGTGCTTCAAGACCAGCTAATTCCCCAACAGAGCTAAAGTGAGCGGCTTATGTATGCTTGGCTACCGTTCCCCAAAGCTCGGAAAGCCAGCAAACTCCCCCACCGATCCGCCCTACACCAATTCACACATTCATTCCAGGACGCTGTTACAATCGGCTGCACCTCGCTTGGGACGGGGCTCCCCAGAGCTGCCACTATTGAATGCGATATTGGCCCTTTAGATTTCACAGACAACCTCTCCAAGTGCAAACACACTCACACACTCACGCGCGCGCACCCCCGCACGCGCCCCTCCACCCCCGCAGGCTGCGCGGTGTGTGCTGTCAGAAGCTGTGTGGGAATGTGCAATCGCACCTCGCCTTCGGAGGCAGTGAGATTCGGGGTTTGGGAGCGGCAACAGTTTGCACGTTGAGTGGGTACTGGAGGTTTCCAAGCGCCCCTCTGTGCAGTGCGGTACTCTGGCGCAGTTCACCTGGTCCCCGTTTTGTCAGATTGTTTTCTGGAGCACACCCGCCCCCCTCCCCGCACAGCCTGGGGAAGGAAGGCCCTCAGCAGAACACGACAGAAATCAGGGGCCTTTGTTAGTTTGTTCAAAGATAATAGGTAGGTTCCTTCAATATTTGACAGTTTATATGGATGATTTCCGTTTCTTACTCTGTTTGCTCCTTGCAGAGGCACTGGGAGGGACCACAAACTGGAATTATTGACCCTATTTTTCAGCAGAGGAATGGGAAGTGCAGAGAAGTCAAATGATTTGCTCAAGGTCAATGTCATAGGGGTAAGCATGAGACCAAACCCTGGCTCAGAGGCCAGGGGCTACTCCCCTGAGTGGCCCTTACCATAATCTCAACCTCAACCCATGCCTAGGATTATACTAACATTATAGCACATAAATTCACATAGAAAATTCTGTGTAGCATCCCATTCTGCTACTTGAATTAAGACTAAGACTTTGTAACATTTTCTGTTTATTGATCGCCATCGTTATTGTCCTTCCAATCCTAAGATTCAGGGGACTTTTAGTTAGAGACAAGTTTCTATTTTTAAGGCAATACTGATTGATAAAATGATGATGTCAGATTTTGGCCTCAGGTTTCAGTGCTACTGTTCTATTTGTGTGACCTTGAGTGATTCTCTTCATGTGAATGAGGAAGGAGGTACAGCCCCTGGACTCACTTGGAGTAATGGTGCTTAGGTTGGGATCCAGGCTCTACCACTAGCTGCATGGCCTTGGACAAAATCCTGCCCACTCTGAGCATCAACATGCTTATTTGTGGAATGGGGCTATTAGTAAGTACTTCATCATGAGGGTCAGGTATTAGATATAACAACACACTATGGACAGGGTGACTTTAGCAGCAAATTCATTGCCATACAGTTCTGGAGGCCAGAAATCCAAGGTCAAGGAGTCAGCAGGGTTGGTTTCTTCTGAGGCCTCCCTCCTTGGCTTGGGGATGTCTTGCCTACTGACTGTGTCCTGAACATGGTCTTCCCTCTGTGCATACACATCCTGGTGTCTCCTTGTCTGTCCAACTTTCTCTTCTTATGAAGGCACCTGTCAGACTGGATTAGGGCCCACCCTGAGAGCCTCATTTTAACTTAATTGCCTCTTTAAGGGCCTTGTCTTCGGGGCTGGGGATATAGCTCAGTTGGTAGAGTGCTTGCTTTGAATGCACAAGGCCCTGGGTTCAGTCCCCAGCACCCCCAGCCCCCCAAAAAAGGGGGGCGGGGCCTTGCCTTCAGATACAGCCAAATTCGGAGCCACAAGGCATTAGGGCCTTGCCATACCGAGTTTTTCGGGTAACATAATTCTGCGAAATATTCTGCTAGGCACATAGCATAGCATAGCGCCTTTAAAGTAGCTGGTGCTCTAGAAATGTCAGCTGTTATGACCTCAGTGTCCTGATCTATAAAGTGGCAATAATAAAGTTTATTTTTGTTGTTACAGTTGATGGATGCCAGGTGCCAGCAAGGAGGCAGGTTGAACTTGTCGTTCAATCTGAGAGTAACCAGGCCATCCTGAGGGTGGACCTCGAGGGTGTCCTTGCTGGATCACAGCTACTCCCAAGCAACACTTGAAGAGAGTTTGGGCAACACTCTTTGGGTTCTGGAGGGAGCAGCTCTGGTTCTGGACAGCAGAAAATCAGATACTGCCCTCTGTGAGGAGGTGCAGAATTGGGGTGGACACTTCCCAGGTGAGACCTGAGTCTCTGCAGTCAGCTGACAGATGGAAGTTGGCTCTCGTAGAATGACGCCACTGGGAGCCCAGGAAGACTCTTCCCTACTCCCCTGGGACTGGAGGATTATTAGATTAAACCATGTGAAATGGCCAACATTCAACTGGTTGTTTTGTTTGTTTGTTTGTTTTTGTTTTTTGGTACCAAGGATTGAACTCAGGGCACTCGACCATTGGGCCACATCCCCAGCCCATTTTTGTATTTTATTAGAAGCAGGGTCTCACTGAGTTACTAAGTGCCTCACCATTGCTGAGCCTGGCTTTGAACTCGGGATCCTCCTGCCTTGGCCTTCCAAGTGCTGGGATTACAGGCTTGTGCCGCTGTGCCTGGCGTCGTTCAACTGTTGTTGATCCACAAAAATAGCGATTTCGTATGATCCAACCTAATATTAACCCCTATTTCGTGAACTCACACGTCTATACAACTTTGTTCTCTCAGGGATGCCCACGACTCAAGGATTCAATCTTCATCCCATGGTGTTTACTGCTGTCTGTCCTGAGGGCTGTCATGCTCAGAGTTAAGGACCTAACCCGTCCACCCCCCTCCTTCCTGCCTAATTCTGGACTAAGTGAAAGAGGTACAGCCTCAGGCAGAGGGAAACACAGAGGGGTCGTCTTTGCTGATGATGGCAGTCATGAAGAGCGTGGCGCAGTCACGGGTTATGATGGGCTTCCTAATATTGGGGCCCACCTGGGATTGGGCAGACCACCCATCCAGTCACTGCTGTCCTGGCCTTTCCTGATAGGGCTACCCAAGCTCAGCTCTCTGCTGAGGCAGACCCCAAACAGGAGGTGGTGGAGGAGGAAGAGGAGGAGGAGGAGGAGGAAAAGGAGGTGGCTAAGTGAAGGAGGCTGAGTGAGGGAGGCTGAGTGAGGGAGGCTGCCCCTCTGCCTAACTCACCCCCCGGGTGGGGGTGAAGGGCTGCCCAGGGCCAATTCAGGCAAGTGTGCCACGTGCCGTCCCTGCCCATGGAAACCAAGCCAGAGAAGATTTCCCCCCACAAACATTAACAGCAGCCAAACCACCCGACCAACAAACCAACTAAGCAAAACATCCCACTTAACAAAGACCAGTGTGCAGGAGACCTGATTAAAGGTTTTGGAGTAGTGGAAATGCGTTCACATTCCAGCAAAGCTAACAAATTATAGCCACTAGAAATCCCTTTCTTGACAGTTTGCCATGTAACTCTGCTGTCCCTCATTTCCTTCTGTCCCCTCCCTCTTAACTCTGTCCATTTCCTCTTAGGAACATCTCCACTCTTCCCTTTGTGTAGAACATTCTGGCTCTTTTCAACCCTCACCCTCTACTGTCTGTTGAGATATTTCTTTGTGTAATTCTTCTATCTCCAGAGGATGGATCTCTTTTTGTTATGCAGAAAAGGCTCACGTAAGGGGACACAAACAATGTCTAAGATCTAAAATCCTTACACCTCCTCTTACCCCCTGTTCTTCCACCCACCAAAAAATAAATAAATAAATAAAACTAAAAACTAAATCTCAGTGATGCTAATATCTGACAGATGTAGAATTTCCCCAAAATATCTTTTCCTAAGTTAAATAATTCTTATCACTAACCCCAGTGAAGCTTAGTGTTAAAAAAACACAACACTAACAATATCTGCTCTCCAAAAGCAATGCTAACACATTCAGCTTTTAAATAAAAATTAATCTCAGACTGAATAACCCTCATTACCCTTCTTCCCCACAAATTAAGAAAAAGTGAGGGAAAATTAAGAAATTAAGAGAAATCTCCGGTGGCTCTTTTTCCTTAAAGAAAAGGGTCCTTTCTAGTAATCAGCTTTCAGGGATTATGGATCCTTTCCCAATGATTAATCATCCACATGACAAATCAGGGAAGAAATGTAAACTCAAAGAAAACTACATTTTGATACCATTCTAAAAGCATATTTCAAAAATGGGATCAATAACACATTCCTGCTAGATGATCATTGAGGATCCTGAGTATCAGACAATTAAATGTGGACCTGGGAGGGAGTTTAGAAAACACCAGGTGCACCTTCCTTGCTGAGACCTAGTTCAAATGTCTTGCCCAAGATCAAGGGAGCAACGTCAAAGCAGGAACCCAGGTCTCAACCCCCAGTCCTGAGCCTTTCCCTTTTAATGCCTCTTGTAAGTCCCAGTGGTTTAAAAACCACTGAAACATCAGAGCAGAAATGAGGGTTCTCATCTTCCTTCATGACCTATAATAATGAAATTGTACCCAGTCTAATAAAAGGACATTGAGAAATAAAACAAAGTACTTAGAGCAGACCGATTTGGAATCTTGATGATGTTCCTCCCACTTTTCCAAGAAGCTACTTTCTTTCCCTGTTTGCTGTTGTGCAGGGCACTTCTGTGCTGGAACAGCCTCCTGCCCTGTGCCTCCTTCCAGCAGGGACCCCTTGTCCTCTCCTCTCCAATGCACCCACCTATTGACACCCCCTGCTGGGGAGCACGGTTTACACTTCTCTAGTGAAATGTTCACACATGCTTATAAAGAGGAGAAGACTGCAGCCTCTTTTATAGATGTTAAGGCAGGGGCTATTTCTTTTCTTTTCTTTCTTTCTTTCTATTTATTTATTTATTTATTTATTTGGTACTGGGGATTGAACTCAGGGGCACTCGACCACTGGGCCACATCCCCAGCCCTTTTTGTATGTTATTAGAGACAGGGTCTCACTGAGTTGCTAAGTGCCTCGCCATTGCTGAGGCTGGCTTTGAACTCATGATCCTCCTGCCTCAGCCTCCCAAGTGCTGGGATTACAGGCATGCGCCACGGTGCCCGTGGGGCTATTTCTGACCCTTGCACTGGAGATAACATGCTTCCTTAATGTGATAGCATACCATGCACACATATACGCACATGCACACATAATAAATACAGTATGCATGACACATGCTTCTTCAGTTGTCTTAATTGATGTCCAATTCTAATGCCCTTAAATCAACTTTAACTTACTCTGTGAGCTCATTCATATATTTGCTGTCAGAAGTACAACATATAAGCTGGGCGTAATGGTGCACTTCTATAATCCCAGTGACTAGGGAGGTTGAGGCAAGAAGATCGCAAGTTCAAGGCCAGCCTAAGTAAACTTGAGACACTAAAAACAAAAACAAAACAAAGCAAAACAAACAAACAAAAAAAGAACTGGGGATATAGTGGTCAAGCACTCCTGGATCCAATCCTCAGTACAAAAAAAAAAAAAAAAAAGTACAACATATTAACATATGTGGAGCAGAAATGGATCCCAATGACATTCCATTCCATGTATATTCTGCCAATAATCTGAGATATCCAAATGCCACCAGCTGCATCCCATTCATCTTTGGAATCAGGGACAGGTGTTATTCTTTTGTTAGAGGAAGGATAATAAATGCAGAGCAGGGGGTCTTTTTCCAAGGTGACCCCCAGAAAACAGAAGCAGAAGTTTGTGTTGGAGTCCCAGAGTTCTGGTCCCAAATCAGTCCTGTGAAGGAAGAGGATTTTCTTCCCCACGGTGTCCCCTGACATTGGTTCTGCTGCTATGGCTTGGGGAGGCGGGGAAGAGAGATGGAGGAGGATGTCACAGGCAGTTGTCAAAGGGATAGGGAGTTATACTTTGGGGACAAACACCTTGACTTTGCTGAGGCATAAACTTAACAGCGGGGAAGCCATTATTTCGGTGACAAAGCTTTGTTCGGTTGACATTATCTCTTAATTATCTGCATAAGAATGCATTTGTCAAGTTTCATGAGATGGGATTGATAACAATAAACCTGCATTTCTGCACAATATTTTAATTCTGAAGGCAGAAGCAGCACAACACACAAGGAGGGAACCGTAGGCGGCTGTGTGGTTGTCTCGGCAGCCGCTGGCTGTGCATAGACTCAGACCTCATATCCATACAGAGCCTTGTGACCCGGCCAGCCAAAGTGGGCCGCCAGGCTGTGTCAGGGATACGGGGCCACAAAGTTCCATACATAGGCTAGGGCAGGATTCCTGGAATGTCTTTGACCAAACACTTCATATCTTGGGAAGTGACCCTGAATTGCCATCTCAAAAAGAGAGCCCATCTGTCTCCCTCCACCCCCCCCCCCCGCCATGTGGGTCACCCTCCCATGTGTGGGTGATAAGCATGGTGATAATCACGCCAGCTTCTGGACTAGTTAGCAGGACACCAAACTTCGAGGCCCATAAGCCCCACCCTTTCCCCAAGTTTGAGATGCCTCTAGCTCCTCCTTAAGCAGTCAGAGTGGTTTTCTGCTCACATAACCGACGCTGCCTTTCTTGTAGTCTATTTGCCTGCATTAACAGAGGCAGGCTGTGCTGCTGGCTTGGACAACTTAACCTCTGCATAAATTCCTTTTAGAACTCCTTGAGGCATCTTTGATCCTC
Organism: Tamias sibiricus; assembly: GCA_025594165.1. NCBI lineage: Eukaryota > Metazoa > Chordata > Mammalia > Rodentia > Sciuridae > Tamias > Tamias sibiricus. The sequence goes on from CM046658.1 coordinate 32,352,750, forward strand.
TTGTTCCGTCCGGGAATTTAGAAGACATTTCTCAAGGAACTGGGCCACCTAGTATTTTAGCACCCTGCTCTGATATTCCAGGGTATCAGGTTGGGTGTGCAGGTTAGTGTTCCAATGTGACCCTTGCTACAGGAAGCCACGGGCAGAAACTGAGGGGATACCAGAAGTCAAAGGATAAGCAGGGGTGAGGAGTCCACAGAGGAGAATGGGAAGAACCAGCAGATGGAACTTGTGTGTCTGCCCATGTCTGCCCTCCTGCTCCGGTCAGAGAAAGCACAAAACTGACGTGGCAAAGTGTTACAACCACAGCCTCCAACTTATTCACACCTCCCTGTACCCACACCCTTGGGTAGTCCTCTGTCACACTGACTTGAGGCTCCCCGCATGATTTGCTTTGGCTAAAGGGGCAGAAAGGGGAAGATGCTTGGGCTAGCCTGATGGATGGTGGTGGCACATGGCCCGTTCTCCAGCTGACAGTCTGCTGAACCCCAGGGAGCGGGGCTGGAGTGGCATGAATGAGATCACCTAGGTTGCCTAGGCAAGCTACCTGCTGTTGCAGTCCCAGGAGTAAACTCAGTGAGATCTGCCCCAGAGTTCAGACCAGGAGAGCTGCACTGTGGTCCACTGTAATAATATAGATAATAATGAATACATATAGATTATAATGAATGCACTGACCAGGGTGAACTCAGATCAGAGATCCCAAGTGTGATAGTTTATTTAATGTGTCAATTTGACTGGGCCATACAGTGAGTGACCAGACACTTAAAACATTGTTCTAGGTGCTTGTGGATGAAAGGAATATTTGAATGGGTAGATGGAATAAAGCAGGGAGCGGGGAGGGCTCCTTCAACCCACTGAGGGCCTGAGGAGATGGTAGAGGCTAAGAGGGAATTTTTAGCCACCTGACTGCTTCAGCTGGGACACGGGTCTACTCCTATCCTCTGATTGAAACTATACCACTTGCAGCTGGGTATGGTGGCGCACACCTGTAATCCCAGCACTTGGGAGGCTGAGGCAGGAGGATCATGAGTTCAAAGCCAGCCTCAGCAGTGGCAAGGCACTTAGCAACTCAGTGAGACCCTGTCTCTAATAAAATACAGAAAAGGGCTGGGGATGTGACCCAGTGGTCGAGTACCCCTGAGTTCAATAACCGGTACCAAATAAAGAAAAAAAAAAAAAAAAAAAAAAAAAAAAAAAAACACTGAAACTATACCACTCGCTCTCCTGGTTTTCAGGCCTTTAGACCTGGATTGGAATGACACAGTTGGTTTTCTAGGGTCTCTACCTGGCTCACTGCAAGTATAGAGATTTCTCAGCCTCCATAGTTACACAAACCATCTTCTTTTAATAAATGTCTTTTTTTTCTTAGACTAATTTTAAATACATTTTATATTTATATGTCTCCTATTGGTTTTGTTTCTCTGAAAAACTCTGACAAATATATCAGGTTTCCTAATAGTGGGCCTCCTCCTGCTCTGGGCTCTGGGCTCTGAGTCTCTGCAGCACACATAGCGCTTCTGTTTTTCTCCCAGTGGTTGAGCCAGTCTGAAGGTGGGTTTTGCACCCTCCAGACTCATTTGTTCCAGCAGTCCCTCCGCACTGGTGCCACCCATCAGTTCCTCTGCTCCTTCTCTATAGCTGTTGCCCTCAGAACGCAGTGCCCGGGTGGAAGAGGAAGAGGGATGAAAGGGGGGAAGGATGGGGCTGATTTATGTTGCTCAGGGGCCATTCTTTCCCCTCTTTTACCCCTCACAGAACCAAATTCAAAATAAATGAACAGACTCGCCCGTTTCTGAGTTTTAATGGAACTAATTATCTGATTGCAGAGTCCCAGCTCTGAGACTGCTTCCATTCTGGCTAGCGTTAGATTGCATTACTATTTTCATTTGTTTTCATTATTATTAGCTTTTAGCAATGAAATGGAGTTAAAATTATTACAGTTTGTAACATGCTTTTTGTACTAATAATTCAAGTACTTTTGAGTAGGAGCTGAGAGCATTAATTTGTCAATCACTCCTGCTTTGTATCTAGTCCCACTTTAAATAGACTAAACAAAAGAAATGAACACTATATATTTCCCCAAGGGATAGAACTTGTAAACATTCAGATATGTTAGGCTTTCATGAAATTATAAACCGTAATTCCAAGGTATATTGCACAAATAATAGGGTATTTCAAAATCAGCGCAGCTGACACACAAAAGCCTCAACTCTGGTTCAGCTAATAACACAGGGCAGCCATCTGTGCTCAGAGCCTACTAACCTAGTCGGGAACCAAGGTGAAGGTGAATAAATGCAAACGTTTTTGGAGGTTGAGCGGAAGGGCCTAGGGAAGCTCTGAGTCAGAGACCCCCGCATTAAGGAAAATAGGATCCTTTCCCAGCTCCCACGCCCACTCATTCGGAAGCAGCATCGCAAAAACAACAATGAAATGGGGATAGCCTGAACCACCACCGAGAAATGCCACATTAATTCTCCCAGGAATGTTTACAACAAAGAGAAGAGGAGGCGAACTCCAGAGCTGGAAATAAACGTGGTGTTGTAACGGCATGTAAATGGAGCGCAACCTCTCCATTAAACATGATAAAAAAAGATCAGCGTAGATCAGTGGAATGCAGAGATTACAGAATGCTTTTTTTTTTCAATAAGGAAATGCTGTCGTATTACCTTAAAATACATATAGCACTCAATCAGATTAGCGCGATATTAGTCCTCCAGGAGGAATGAATAGGAATGATTTGTAATTATCGAATCAATTGCCTTCTGTAATTAGGTCTTTGGGTAGTCTTCAAAACAGTGCCTTGTCTTAACTAGGTTAGGCATGCTCTTTCTCCCTGTCTCTGCATATCTTGTGTATCTTTGTTTCCCAAACATTTTTCTTTTTTCTGTAAAATGAAGGAAATCTATAACCCAACTCCATTGTTGAGGCACCCATGGAACAGGGACCTTGAGTGGACCAGTCCTACTCCCAGAACTATCCAGGAAAAGCCACAGCACCCATGGGGCAGTGGGAAGGTCCATTCTGCAGGTGTGTCTTCTTCTAATTGCTCTGATGCCCCTTTTACATCCCATCTTGAGAAAATCCAGAATGTTAAACTTGCCCTCTAAGATGAAACATCTCAAACACACACACACACACACACACACACACACACACACAGACACACACACACACAAGAATTGGTGTTCCTGGTTCTCACAGGACTGTGCAATTTTGATAATCTCATGTTTCTGACTAGAATATATTTTGTCATTAGTTAAGTGATTGTGTTGCACCTGTTCACTATACCAGGAAGGGTTTACAAGTTTGGAATTTTCTTTGGCAAAAGAGACCTTGGAGATTGACCAGTTGGCTAATCCTGTTGACTAAAGAGTCCCTTCCACATGCCCTGCCCCCCAACCTCAACCTCTCAGACTGCTCAAAAAATAGCTTTTGACTGTGGCCTTTAACAATATGATAATTTATTTAAAACAGATACAGTCCTGAAAGTGACCCACTTAAAATTATTAAAGAGATACTGTGTTTATTTTTGCTGTCCATAAAACAGAAAATGGTTTATGAATATGCAAACCGATCTGATGTAATTAGCATGATTGGCTCCTACTGCACTTCAGTTTATGTGGTTAGAAGAGTAGATGCAGGAACTAATGAGGTCATGTTAATGTGCCTGTGAAGAGAGCTTCCGCTGTCAGAACAACGACGAAGGCAGATGTCTGGGAGAATCTTTTCTATTCCACGAAATCACTGGAAGTGGGCATGCATGGGGTGAGCTCCCGCCCGTGTGCTGGGGAACCACCAGGTCTGGGAGCCTCCAGTTGCCTCCTGTTTGCGAGGAATCGGGATGAGAAAGAAAAAAATCCGTGTCCATTCGGAGCAATGATTAATGTGGTATTTAATTATCTAGAAAGTCTTCAACAAGTGCTAATAACGAAACTCCTCTGGCAGTCAGCACATGCCACATGGTCCCATTAGACATGCTAACGCCCTGTCCCCTGGCCCTTCTTAATTAAAATAAGAGGCAAAAATGTTAATTGTGTGCCGACCACCTCTGGGGATTAATCTGCCCTGATCACTGGGCCCTGCTAAAGGAGGAAGCAGGTTGCTCATCCGGGGCTTCCACAGGGGCACAAAGGCATCTCTTCCTCCCGCTGCCCCCTCCCTGTACATTCAGCCCCTGCTGGGGGAGGGGAAGAGGAGGGGAGCCTGGCTACCGAATGAGCAGGATGCTTTTTAATCAGAATGCTGGAAGGCATGTCGCAGAAAGCTCCTTAGATATTGAACAGGACACAGAGACAGCCACTGAGCTTCCCCTTCTACAGCTCTTCTAAAGCAAAAACACATGATCTTGAAAACCTTATCTTCAAATTCTGCCATTCCTCTGTTGTACTAAAAATACATTTCACCTCTTTGTACCCCCTCCTCACACACACACACACACACACACACACACACACACACACTCATATTTTGCCACAGAAACAAAGAACATCTCGAGTGCTCAAATGTTAAGATAGAGGACCATTCAAAAGTGAAAAACGAGGTGTTGGTGCTAATCACAGACTCAACTGAGTTTGTTGCGCAGGGACCACCAAAAAGACATTGAATCTGCTCATTCTAAAATACTTAAAAAATAAAAAAATAAAAAATGGTGTTTCTCAGCCTGCCCTTGGCAGCAACCTTGACGCGCCCACATTTGGAGAAGCAGCTGGTCCATTTATGACGACCTTCCCAGTTACTGGAGCACAGAGAGAAATATTTGAGTGCCTGCTGGAATTTGTCTGTGTCCTATGTGAAGTCGAGATTTTTGTTTCCCCATTACACAGAGGAGGAAATCAAGTGTGGACAGGGTAAATTAACTATTAAATGGCAAAGGCAGACTCCAAATCCAGGTCATCTTCCTTAAGAGTTCATGTTCTTTCACTGTAGAATCTTTGGTTGTGGGACAAAAGGAGCAACCCAGGTGCCATGCCTTAAGTCTGACTTGCTTAAAGAAAAGACCAACATTTAGCCAAAAATAGTTTTATAACCTTGAAAACTGGTGGGAACTCGACAGTGGAAGATGACAGCATATCCTGCCCAAGCGACCCCACACAGAGAGAGCCATGGGGAAAATGGAAGCCAGGTTTTCTTCAGGAGGCCTCCGACACTCACTGCCCTTGCACCCTACATCCTGGCTACTCGGAACTCACGCGTTCTTCTCAAGCATGGCACAAATGGGCACATCCCCGTGTCTTTGCCCATGCTGTACCCTCTGTCTGGATGGCCCTCTCTTTGCTAGCACCCACTCCCTTCTCCATAGCAATGGCTTTATCCTTCAAGGTCAAACCTGAACTTCCCTTCTACAGGATTACATGCCTCCAGAGGCAAGCACATTGAACCTGCCTGTTTTACGTCATTATCACATTAGGTCAAAGCTGCTAGCTCATAAGCCCATCTTATTGGCTAGACTGTGTCTTCTTGGAGAGGAAGGACACGCACGTGCATCTAGAGCTCTCAGTCAGTTCCAGGTACGCGACAGTATTTCTTAAATGCATGTGGAATGTGTGGATAAGTGAATGAACAGGGGGAGGAGTGCATGTCTTAGAAGAGTGTGATCTTTTCCTGCTGTTCTTGAAAAACTTTGGAGAGTATGCTGAGGATAGCATTCCTTTCCTTTGCTCACAGAGGGCCCTGTACCTGGGCAAGATGCACTTGTCATCCATGAAAGTCGAGGTGTGATTGCACAGGTGTCAAAAGGTTCCATCCTCATGCAGAATCTTTATCTGTGTCTCAAACTTCTTGATCACATGACATCATGTATCTCTCTCTCTCTCTCATAAATGCTCATCACAGTTCAAACTTTACATCTAGTTTGGTGAGTCTTTGATTGAGGGCTAGTAGCCACCTCCCTCATTGGCCTATTCGATTCACAAGGTCAAGTTTGATTTGTCATGTTAGATCTTGAATCACCATTGTCTCTTCCATACTCAGCCCAGTAACTGGCACAGAGTAGGTACCTTTTAAATGTCTGCTAAATGAACTAATGGGTGGATGACTAAGTGGTTTGACTTCAGCCAGGTATGTCCTTTTTCTCTGAGCCTTCGTCCTTCCATCTCTGCAGCAGGGCTCCCTGCCAATTTGCCATCCTGGGATGCTGTGATGACCCTATGCTTGGAGTCACTCCTGGGAGTGAAAGCTGTAAGTCTCTACAAGGCCCAGGCTAAAGTTCAAATCTATTACCCAAGCAAGAGTTCACTAATATGAGATCAAATGATGGCCTGTACGCAAGCATCATCAACAAAGCTTCAACAACAGGCAAAGAGCGTGCTGTGATGTTGGTGGTGACCAGTACAGGTGAGTCAGAGAGGGAGCCTGCTGGAGGGACCAGGCCCAGGTGTGCTTCTGGGGCCCAGAAACCCAAGGGAGGAGGTTCCATGGCAGAACAGGCCAAGAAGAGGAACGGAATGGAAGGGGAACTGTATTAGTTTCCTGGGGCTGCTATAACAAGTACCACAGACCAGTGGGCTGAGTGCAACAGAGATTTATTGTGCTGAAGTCTAAAATTAAAGTGTGGGAAGGACCTGGCTTCATGCCTTTAGAGGAAGTTCCTTTCTTGCCTTGTCCAGCTTTTGGTAAGCCCCGTGGTTCCTTGATTAGTGGCAGCATTGCTGCAATCTCTCTCTCCATCTTCCTGTGGCCAGCTTCCCTCCACATCTTCAAATCCTCTTCCCTCTGTCATCTGCATTTTGCTTCCTTTTCTTACAACGACTCCAATGATATTTCATCAGTGTCCACCTTGCTCTAATGACCTCATCTTAACTGGATTACCTATTCAAAGACCCCTTTTCCAAATAAGGCCACGTTCAGGGGTCCTGGGGGTTAGGATTTGAACATATCTTCCGAGGGAACACATTCAACCCAGAACAGGTATAAATAGCAGATTCCCAATTCAACAAACCTTGGCCACTGCCATGTACCAGGCCTTGTGTGGATCTCTATGGAGAAAACATAAAATCAGACACAATAGGAGTTTTCAGCAGGGAGTAAAGAGATTCTATTTGGGGTTTAGCAAAAATCTCAGCCAACTCAGGAAGGCAGCCAGGGCCCTGCTCCACCCTGTCTCTGCCTAGGTACTCAACCAGCATGAGGTCTGCTCTATCCCGGGTCCTCGAGGCATCAGACACAGTAGGCCGGTCCTCACTGGGCACCCACTTGTTCTGCCACCTAAAATCTCCTTTCCTGACTTGCTGTCAGGCAAAAGCCCAAATGCCTTTTATAGCTCAGTTCCAATGTCACCGCTTTGGTTTGTTGTGACTTGCAAAGCTCACCTCTATTGCAGCACTAAAGACACAAGATGTCATCATCTGTCACAGGCTGTCTTCCCACCAGACCACAGGCTTCTGGAGCTCAGGGCTGGCTCTGGTTCATTTCTGCATCAGCGGTCACCACTACAATGCCTGACACGCAGCTAATAGGCAATAAATATCACTGTCCCCATGCTGAGGAAGGATCAGAGGAGATGAAACCAGAACCAGGTAGACCCAGGTAGGTGACTCCCACAGCACTCCTGGCAAGAGATGATAGGGCTGGAAGCCCTCCTTAAGGCAGAGTCAGGAGACGAAGGAGGAAGGCTGACTCCCCACAGCCCAGACAGACTGGCTTCATAATTCATTTTAGCCTATGATACCCTGAACATCCCTTTCTGAAGCTCCAACTGGCACGACCTAAGCTTCTCAGCCCGAATTCTGGGCAGAAAACTGCAGCCCTTGTCCTGAGGCTTGGTTTGGAAAGTTCTAGGGCACAATTCTCTACAAGGCCCCAGGGAAGCTCTCTGCAGCCAAAGACCTGCCCCTAAGTTCTTCTCTTAAAGCCCAAGAAGCACGCTGCTATGGGTAATGAACTTGGGTGTGGAAGTCTGGTTTTGCAGAGGCTACTATGGAAGCCACGTGGTACAGTTTCCACAGAGCTCCAAGGAATGGTCCACGCCTAGCTGACCAGGCTGTAGGGGGGAACCGTGCTCCTCCTCCCTTCCCCCGTCACTCTTCCCTACTTTCTAGTGTTGACCACCCACAAGAGTCAGGGCTGTTTCGACCACCCTAAGATACAAGAAGGAGGGAAAGAAGTTACTGGAAATCTCATCATCCCAATCTGTAAATTCAGTGCATATGCACACAGCCACACTTCCCACTGGGAAATCCCAGCCAGGCAAGACAGTCAGGGGGTCAAATGAAATGATTAGCCCTGCAACTCTCTTGCACATGCTCTCCCTCCCCCCTTCTCCCTTTTCCTGCCTTGGACACAATCATCTTTGTATTCTGTTGCCATTGGCTTCCAGTATAGATTCCCCATTTTCTCTGTTTGCAAAATGGTTTCAGTATCTATTGATTGAAGGCAGGATTTCAGATAGGAAGCCAAAAAACTGCAATGGACCTTCCCATTTTCACAATGCATCCAGTTAGCTCTTTGTTCTGGATGGTATAGAGTGAGGGAGGAAAGATAATTAGAAGACAAGGCAAAGGATGGAGGGTCATTGGCAAATCTCAAAAGCCAAGGGAGGGACCTCTTTTTGCTGCATAGAGATGGATGCAGACCAGCCAAGGACACAGGACATATTCTTTCAGCAAACATTAACTGAGTCCCTGCTGTGTGACAGTTGTCTTCAGGTGTCTACACCTTCCAGTTTTTAAAGTGCTCTCACGCCTCTTGTTTCTTCTGATTCTCCCTCTGCCTACGAGGCACAGATGGTTATCCTAACTTCACTCATGGAGAGACTGGAGCCCAGAAAGGCCATAAGGAGGAGCCAGAAAGGAGCCCACTTATTCAGATTCCTGGTCCAAGACTCTCTCCCGTACCAGTCGCAGACTGGTCTTCAAGTTATGTTGGTCTTTAAATGATCAAGTCACACAGTTTTGAAGCCCAACTAGGTTCTGCAGTCCTAAGCAAAGTCACTGGCTTTCAAGAAGACTGGACATAAAGCCAGACATGGTGGTACATGCCTGTAATTCCAGCTATTCTGGAGGCTGAGGCAGGAGGATCACAAGTTTGAGGCCGGCCTCAATAACTTGGCAAGACCCTGTCTCAAAATGAAAAATACAAAAGGCTGTGGATGTAGCTCAGGGGTAGAATACTTGTCTAGCATGCACAAGAGCTGTGTTTGATCTCCAGTACTGGTGTGGGGAGGGGAGAGAAAGGAAAGAAGAATGAAAGACAGAAATGAGGAGAGGGAGAGGGAAAGAGAGAGGCAGAAAGGGAAGGAAGGAAGAAGGGAGGGAGGGGAAAGAAAGAAAAGCAAGCAGGCTGGGAAGAATCTAGAAGGTGAGGTGTGTACCAATGACTGTGTTGTTGAGGAGAGGCAGAGCAGGAGACAGATGGAAATGACTCCTTCACAGCATGTGCAGAAGGCTAAGAAGTGGCAAGACCCAAGTCCACAGTCACTCTGGGAACTGAGTCAACAGCCACAGTCAGTCAATGTGGGGTAACTCCAGTTAGAGGTTCCCTTTGATACTGGGAGGAGTCTATTTAGAAACAACGTACAATTTGTTATCTTATGCAGTGGGGGATAGTTTTGAATTCATTACTCTAAGTAGTCAGGATAAAAGTATAGTCACAAAGGAGAAAGGAACCGAAGACATCAAATAAGATCATCTCCTTAATGCTTAAATTTATCCAAATGATTGAGATAAAGTTGTGAAGGGTAACTTGGAAGATGATCTGGAATATTCTAACATCATTAACCTTTGAGGGTGACAACTGGTCAAATAGCCATGCCCTTTAATATAACATTCTTCCGTCTTCTAATCAATGTCATAATTCTGAGCCTAATGACCCAGGGAGGCATTTCTGACATCCTTAACTCATTCATTTCACGAATACTTATTGAATGCCCATGGTAAGCCAGAGCCTAGGCTGGGTGCCAGGGATATAATGGTGAACTAAGCAGACACGATTTCTGCTCTCAAGCTGTGAAAGAGATTCAGACAGCACACTTATAACACAAAATTATAGGGTTTACATGGGGGGAAGTAAAGCATGTTAGGAAAGCCCAAAGAGAGAAGCCCTACTAAGATTAGATGGTCCAGGAAGATTTCTTGGGGTGAGTGACATTTATTTGTTTGTTTGTTTAGCAAGTGCTCTTTCAGTGAGTCACCAACCTAGAGTGAATGATTTCTGAGCTGGGACCTGGAGGAGGAGCTATAGTTAACCAAGTAAAAAAGTCAAAGGACAGAGATGGGGTGACAAGTGGAGGGGTAGCAGGGCAGTTGAGTTCCAAGTTTATGCAAAGAATAGGAATCCAGTGAGAATGTGAGACACAGAAGAAATTGAAAGCAAGTCAGAACAGTTGCAAAGTTGATGGTGAAATAAATGGAGAGAAGGGTTTTCAGAGAGATGAGATTAGAGAGGAAAGGAGGGACCAGACCATGAGCATCCCAGTATGTGACACTCAGGAATGTGAGGTTTGGAACCTTAACCAGAAAGCACCTTTTGGAAGGTACAGCTCAGGTTGGGATCTGTCCCCAGATGCCTTCTGGAAGCCCTGCAAAAAGCAAATGTGCCTTCCAGAGTCGGACAGTCCCAAATGCAAACATTCTCATATTTTTTGAGGGTCAGCGTCCAGAGCAGGCACAGATATCTGTCCTTGCCCTGGGCTGCATTACATGAACAAAGGAGTAAAGTACTTGAGAGTCCGGGCCGTGGACATCCGGGGTGCCAATACTGGTTCCGCAAGTGAACAGCTTCCTTATATTCCTGAGTGTCATCTACTATCCCTAGGACTTAGTTCCTCACCTGTAAAATTGGGATAACCACACTGTCCACCTGAGGGCTACTACAAGGGTAAATGAACTAACAAATGTGAAATTCTTATCACAGTGTCTAGAACATATGGGCTCCATATATGGTAGTCTCATTTTAAAAATATATATTGTCTCATACTATGAGTGCTAAATCTAGTCGTGGACCAGTGAGATTTGGTAAAGACAGACAATCCAAAATGGTAGCTACAGAAGCCTCTCCAATCCCATCTCCTGCACAGGCCCTTATTCCTGGTTCTTAATTGCATGTCACAGGGACCCAACACTGGAATTCTCTGTGTTTCAAGCCTGGTCTCTGAATACCTGGGAAGGAGAGGCTTCTTGGAAATCTGGGACCCAGAAGCAACAAACATAAAAATTTAACAAACTTGGATGTGAACTAGGGGCCTCGGGAATGGTTCCAGTTGCAGAGCCAAAGCATGTCACCATAACCCAAAATGTGAGCCTCGAAAGAGTACAGGATCAGGTAGGGCATAGCACGTGTATTACTTTCCAAGGGTGTTGTAACAAATTACTACCAACTTGGGGGCTTAGAACAATAGAAAGGCACTCTCAGCTCTAGAGTCTAGAAATTTGAATTTGAAATGTCAGCAGGACCATGCTTCCTCCAACAGCCCTGGAAAATCCTTTCTTGCCTCTTCCAGTTCCTGGTATGCCTTGGTTTTTGTGACCATGACTCCAATCTCTGCCTCCTCCTCACAAGACCTCCTCTCTTCTTTCCATGTGTCTATCCTCCTTGTGACTCTTATAAGAATGCTTGTCATTGATTTAGGACTTACCCAGACAAGACAAGATGGTCTCATCTCAAGCTCCTTAATTATATCTTCAAAGATCCTTTTTCCAAATAAAGTCATATTTGCAGGTTCTGGAGATTAAGATGTGGATATATTTGCGGTGGGGAAGAGGGATACCATTAAGCCCCCTATAGTACATTTGAAAGGTGGGTCCCACGTTTGAGATTTCTGTTCACCAATGGCTGTTTGTCCCCAGATGCATACAGGGTGAGTAAGAGGCAGAGACCCAGGAGCCACCTCACTGCCTCATTGCTCAGCCTCCCAAACTTCCTTTGTTCAACCCCACATGTCATCCATTCTTTTGTCCCCCCTCTTACAAGAAGGGTCTAGGTATGGGCTGCTGGGGCACCCCGTTTGTCAGGGTCCCTGGTTGTTGCATTTAAATGTGGGAAACATTTCCAGAAGCCCCAGCAAGGTGGGTAGCCTTCTTTTCCTAGAGCTTCTCTCACCCAGAAGGGAAGACAAGGGTCTCCTTATTTGTGGGGAGAGAAAGACACGTGATCGTGAAAATATTAATTCAAGCACAAGATTCATTCTTTTCTTTTTTATGTACAAATTATGCAACGTAATTGTTTTACGATGATTAATATTATTTCAGGGCCCGAACAAACACCATTTACATTGCAAATCTCCTCAGGGCTCCAGGAAGGTACCTGTAATCAGGGAGGGGATGAAGGCTGCTTGGAGGGAGTGAGGCCAGGATGGAGCAGGTGGGAAAGGGTCACAGGGCAAACCTTTGAATGCAGCATCCGAAGGCTCACGTGGGCAGGGTGGCCTCCCTCTTGCTCCATCCAGCAAAGGCTTTAGGGTGCTGAGCCTGACCTCTGAGCTCAACGCCAATGTCTACACTTCTACCCTCCCTTCCAGAGGCTTCCCTTGAAAGTCACTTTTAACCAAGAGAAAGGCACATGACTAGGTGGTGGGAAGATGGGAAATTGGAAAATAACAACATGGGAAAATGTGTCAAAAGTACCCATCTGTTCTAATCCATCCCCTCATTAATAACGTCACCTCCCCCCATCCAGAAAGAAAAAGCAGGAGGCCTCCCGCTGGGCTGTATCCCCACCCCCACCCCCATCTCTTGGTGCCATCTCCATGTCCCTCACTGGCTTGCATGATCTACTGCTTTGACGTCTTTGGATTCCTTAAACGTGTGATTAGCACACACTTTGCTCTGCACACCCTATTCTGGTCTCTCCTAGTGCTCACCAGTGGGAGGCCCCCAAGCCTGGACACCAATGTCCTTGTGAGATGGCTGTTCCACTAACTCAGCTTCCTGCACAGAGGGGCTTCTAATGCAGAATGAAAAAAATCACCTAGTTCTGCATACACACAAACAGCACAGATCACATCCCCAGGAAATGTCTTCTGTCACACTGGGATAGGATTTCTCCCTACCACCTTACTTCCATTGCTTCTAACGTCCTGTGTTATAAATGTATAAATTCAATAAGTGTGAAATTTTCTAGAGAGAAAAAACATTATAGTACAGTATATTATGTTGCAGAATAGCTAATTTGTTAGAACAACAGTATCACTACAATGTTACAACTGGTTTCCTTAGTAACATGTCAAAGTATATGGGAAAACATTTGGGGGTAATAAAATGTTCCCATTTGAATTTTGAATAAACTTTCACATGAGGTAAGGAAGTGGCATTCTAAAAATAACAGATCAAGCAATCAATTAATTTATTCAGTCATTCCAAGGAACTTTAAAGTATGAAAATATTGTACTCGCTGGCAATATGTTGGACTACCAGAATGGTCTGTGTTGGTCAGTTAAATTTTAAAGAATCACTTGGAAATTTTTTTCCTGTTGAACACTCAGCAATGTATGGAAACAGCTCACCTGGGCATTCTGAAATGAAGAGAATTTATTCTTAAGGGTCCAATAATCAAAAATAAATTACTCTCCTACTGCCGGAATCCAGCAGCCCAGACTTCCAAATCATAATTTTCTAGGGCAGTAGTTTTCAAACTTTATGGAGCATCAGAATACCCCAGAGGGCTTGTTAAAACACAGATTGCTGGGCTCCACCCCTCAGAGTTCCTGAGAGTAGGAGTGCAGGAGAACCCGAGAATGTGCATTTCTAACGAGTTCCCAAGTAGTGCGAATGCATTTGATTCAGGGGCCACACGTCGAAAGCCAGGCTCTTGGGGAAGCATCCAGACAGTCACTCTGGCCCCACATACCCCAGCAATGAAAAAGTGATTTTTGTATCAACCTCACACAACCCAGAGCCTAAAGCCACATCTCAGAGATCCTCTTTTCTTATTTGTCATTTATAAAACAATTCAACAGATAGGTCTATTCTCCTAAAAGGGGGGGGGGGGGGGTGGGAAGGGGGTGAAATATAAATGGGCACATAGGTTTTATAATTTCTTAAGAGTAAACCAGAAGTTGGGGCCTTACCTGGCATCAGGTCAACATCACAGGCGTGAAGTAGGGACTCAGTGGTTTTGTTTTTTGTTTTTTGTTTTTTTTGGTACCAGGGATTAAACTCAGGGGCACTTGTCCACTGGGCCACATCCCCAGCCCATTTTTGTATTTTATTAGAGACGGGGTCCCACTAAGTTGCTAAGTGCCTCGCCATTGCTGAGGCTGGCTTTGAACTCGCGATCCTCCTGCCTCAGCCTCCCAAGTGCTGGGATTACAGGCGTGCGCCACCATGCCCGGCTGACTCAGTGGTTTTTGTTTGTTTGTTTTGTTTGTTTTTTGGTGGTGGTGTAGAGGAGGAACCCAAGGACTTGAGCATGCTAGGCAAGCACGCTACTTCTGAGCTGTACCTCCAGCCCAAGGGACCTTGTTTTTTCATCACTTCTATCCTTAGTCTCTTGCCGAGTGTGATTTCCATAACACTTTGTGCTTCACAGGCAGCTGGACACTGAGGAGGAGCTCAGTAAAGGTCAACCAGATGTGCTCTACTCTTCAGGTAAGGTCACAGTCAGCGAAAACCTTGGTTTTGTGATGGGTTTTCCTAAATGTATTCACAAAGTCATCGGTGACAGGAAAATGCTTAAATCGCAGTCCTCACCCTTTGGCTCCTGATATGATAATCCAGGTCTCCAGTTTGACAGTCAGTTTATAAAGTGGGAAGTGCCCTGGGCTGGAGTCCGACATCTTGCTACTGGTCCTGAATTTTCCCCTACTCACCACTGACCTTGGGCACTCCTCCCTCACCAAGAGGGTCATACTAGTGTTCTCTGAGAACCTCTTCCAGCTCCGGTTTTGCAGGAGCCAACCCTGAGCCTATGCTTGTGGGTTTTGTTTGTTTGTTTTTCTTTTTCTGTCCTTCAGTTTGAGGTAAAGGAAATTCCCAAATTATGGTTTTGCATCTTGCGAAGGATTGCTTCCCACAGCTAATTTCTCAACTTCAGTTTTCCTTCCTCCAGAAGCTTGCTGTGTCCACATTTCAATTAATTGCCATTGGCACACACCCGACTCCAAATATTTGTGCAGTTCCCGAGAAAGCCTCATTCAGCTAAGTACCTGATCGCGGCAACCTGCTCTCTCTGGTTCCAACATCTCAGAATATCCAAGCGAGGAAATATGCAAATGCCAAAGTCACCCAGAGAGAATTCATCAGGGGAGGCAGTCACTGGAGGCAGGGAGAGAGGCTCAGATGAAAGATATTATCGCTTGCAGGAGACGAGGGAAATTGGGGTGGGGGAGGGGAAGTAGTGGAGAATCTGAGGGCTGGAAACTGCTCACACCTTCAGCACAGGATGCTGTCTCCTCAGAGAAAGGCCAAGCAGAGAGCCAAGTTCCAAGCATGCAGTGGAGGCAGGGTTTGGTTTAGAGCAGGTAGAAAAGGGAGTATGATTAGAGAGGCCAATAAATTCAGCCCTAACTCCTACCTTTGGAGTCACTCTTCCATGTATTTTATAACACTGAGGAAAGGCTGAAATATACAGCTCAGAAACAAAAGCAGCATGCAAAATTATATAAACATAGGATCTCAAATGCCTATCAAAAAGACGAAAAAATATGCCAACACTGACTTGCCTCCAGGTGGAGAGGTCATCAAAAGGACTGTCCCACGGGAATGGGAAAGACAGTCGAATGAATCAGACATGATTTCCCTATGTTCATACATGAATACATGACCAGCAAAACGCCACATCATATACCATCACAAGAATGGGAAGTCATACTCCATGTATGCATAGCATACATTTATGCCAAAATACATTCTACTGTCACGTATAACTAAAAAAGAATTTTTTTAAAGGATTGTCTCCCGCTTTATATTTTTCTTTACTTTCCAAGTTTTCTATAATTAATATGTGCTGTTTTACAACTCTTAAGGTTAAAATCCCATCATTCAAGGTTTCATTTTTTTGTTTTCTTTTTACAAAAAAATAAATGTGAGCCGGGCACGGTGGCACATGCCTGTAATTCCAGCACTTTGGGAGGCTGAGGCAGGAGGATCGCGAGTTCAAAGCCAGCCTCATCAATGGCGAGGCACTTAGCAAATCAGTGAGACCCTGTCTCTAAATAAAATACAAAAAAGGTCTGGGGATGTGACCCAGTGGTCAAGTGCCCCTGAGTTCAATCCCCGGTACCACCAAAAAATAAATAAATAAATAAATAAATGTGTATGTGTATGTGTATGTGTGTGTGTATATACATATACATACACATGTACATATATATGATATATATAGATACAGATATAGATATAGATATGTTTTGAAGGCAAGACACTATCTTTCAAAACTCCTGGTAAAATGGAAATCTCCTACCTGAAAGAGACTATTAATAGTTGCACACAGTTTAGTTCGTCATCTTGGTTGCCTCTCATCTTAGAAAGTTAGACCAGGGGTCAACTATCTTATTTCATTCATCTTTGCACCCCTGGAGATTTAGAGCTAAGCTAGGCACAGGATGGGCACCAGATGTTTACTGAATTGTACTAAAAGCAGAGAAGACCACAGACCTGAAAAAAATGGAGCCCAGGATGCGCTTTGAAAGAACACGAGTGGTTGGGAAAGGCTTAGGGCAGGGTGAGCCCCATGGATGAGGTACTGTGGGAGCTGTGAAAGAGAACAACCTGAGGGTCTTAAGCCTGGGCCTGGGGATAGAGTCAAAATGGGGTGGGCATGGGGACGGGGGACATCCATGGCCTGGACTCACCCCCTGCAGTTTCACTACCAGCCAGCCAGGCCTTACAGCAGCGTGGGTCAACCACATGGGGACCTCTCCTGTTGAGCTCGGGGTCCGGAGTCACTCCTCTGGTGAAAACACCAAAAGCAAAATGGAAGTTAAACAAAGGAAAACATGAGGAGCTCCTTCAAAGTTGGCGAGGTCTGCCACGCTTAGACTCATGACATTGTGCCGGAGATCCCCAGGGAAATGTTAGTAGCTTTAAAGTTTAGGCAGGACCCCACCGTGAGACTTGGGAAGATAAGGAAGAAACAGAAAGCACAGCTGAGGAATCTAAGGACTTTGACAAAACCTAGTGACGTAATGTAGTCTGCCTAATTGCTACCACACATGTACCCAGGGGACATGACTTATGTCAAGTAATGGAACAAATGCTTCCTTGATTTTCTCATTTGGGGCAAGCTGCTTACACACATAATTATACTTACTCATTTAATAAATATTTATTGAGTGCCTACCATGTGTTAGGAGCTAGAAATTGGTAATGAATAAAGAAATCCTCCCAGCTCTTGAGGAATATGTGAGCTGGAGGAACATCATTCAAGTTCAACAGCTGCATTTTGTGGACCAAGACATCACAAGGCACAGAGGCGAAGCACAGGCTATGCCAGGAGGTTTCACACCTTGCAACTTCCCAGGGTTTTCGGCATCCTTGCTGTACTCCATTGACAAGAATTCTGCTTACTCGTGAAGATTTGCTAAAATAACAATCTCTGTGAAACTTTTTCTATGCCCTCCTTTGGGTTCCCATAGCCCTCTACACCTTCGTGACGACATCTGTCACATTATGCCTTGAACTTTAGTGAGTAGTCACCTGTCTCCTCCACTTAATTCTGAGCCTCCTGAAGACAGAGGTGACCTCTCGTTCGTCACTATAGTCTTAGCACCCAATACAGCTGGAGGGGGTATACCAATTACGAAGTAGCTACCCAACTCTGGACACTGCTAAACCCTTTATACATGGGCCCATTTAGTCTCCATCCGATTTTCTAAAGTGGATTCTACTTTCCTTGCCTTAGAGACAAGGAAACAGAGGTTCAGAGAAGTTAAGAGTCTCACATGGCAAAGCGGAGGTTCAGTCAGTTCTATGCAGCTCCAGCCCTCCCTTTCTGCTCCCTCAAACTCCATGAGGCCAAGGCCTGTGTGTGTCAGTCACTGTATCACTAGCACATAGCACAGCATCTAACCCTGAGGCCATCTACGGTCATGCAGACCCACCCAGGTTCAGTGCGGGTGGGTACTGTGTGAGCATGACCACCAGGAGGCAGAGGCCACTGGGGATCATCTTGGAGTTTGTCTGCAGCGGAGGGACACACTCTGGTACCACTTCAACGATTCTTGCCATTATGGTAGCCTAATAATATTCAAGGGCAGAGGTCAAAGCAAGCACAAAGAAACTGAAAACAAGTAGACAAAGCAAGCCCCAAGAGGAGAACAGTCCAGTTGCCTGGAGATGATGTACAAAACTGAGCCACACAGAACAAGCCAGGAAGACAGGTAGAAGCTGGGAACACAGTGACAAGATGGAGATCCAGGGATTGGCCAGGCGGAGGAGGCTGGGACTACATCAGTATCGGAGCACCTTTACAGTGCTTCATTTTCCCACTAGGTCACAGCCAGATCTGGTCCCCACCTCCCTCCAACACCCCACTTCCTGGCCTCAAACAGCAGATCCTGATTTTCAGAGGCTTAAGCGCAAACCCCAGAAGGCTCAATAGATCCACATTTTTTTTTTGTCTCCTTCACCCAGTTCCAGCCAAGGAATGACTCCATGGAGAACACCTCAGAGATGGGTGCAAATGTGGAGATTTTCTCCACTGGGTCCCTTCAATCGTTGTTAGCATTTGTAACAAGGAAGAGAAACATCTCCCTCTCCATGAACTTGCTTTCTTTTATTGCACGCTGAGAACTAGGTGCCCACTGATCCCTCTGCACGCTGCCTTCTGAGAGCCTCAGAACTAATCCAGTGTTGGTGTCTCACTTTGAGTCCTCAGTGTCTTACAGGCAAGAGAGCAATACCCTTCTGTGTTTGCTCCCATAGCACCTGATGCTGTGTTCAGCAAAAAGACACCAACAAGGATTTTAGAAATACATGTTCAAACACAGTGTTCCTACCCCCACCCCCAAATTCCTGACTCCCTTTTTTATATCTTTAAAAATACTGTCTCCTAATATATGTGTTTTTGTTGTGTCCTACCTCAAATCCTTTTTGTAGGCAGGCAGGGAATAAATGAATAAATAAACAAATAAATGAATAACGGATTCCCTCCTGCCTGGGGGGTGCTTATTTAGGGTTTTGTCAGCTCTGCTTCCAGAATATCCACCCTAACAACCCTAACAGACACAGAGCAAGGAAACAACAGTTTGGGGGCTTGGAGGGTTCCTTTTCTTTTTCTTCCCCTTTTTTTTTTAAACCTAGATAAGCTTGGGTGCCTCAAGTAAATTCCCCTTTGATTGGTATGTTTCATCAGTTGAACTCTAATTGGTGCAAACAGGTAATTTGGAGATTACAAGATTTATTCTTCTATAACAGTGATTACTGATTGCTAATGATAGTGCTGATTTTTAGGTGTTTAAAACCTTGACAGTTACAATACTCATGTGATTTACTACAGTGTCTTAGAGACAGCCTTCCCCCGATCCCTGAGGACAGAGGCTGTGTCCTCCCTGAGTTCTTCCCAGAACCCCATGGGTGTGTGTGGGTGTGTGTGTGTATGTGTGTATGTGCTTATTAATATTAATAATAATAACCACAAGGCTAGCAAGCATTCATCCAGAGCACTGAGTCATACAATCTGCTTGCAATTTCATGGATTTTAAAATGTATACCTTCTCTCACCGATGCCTAATTCAACAGAGCATTAGAAATAATTGGCCTTAAAGGCACATCATAAAAGGACCAAGTCATAAACTCTCCTCCCTGACATCTGGAGAGATTCTGGTTTGGAAGCGTTGAGAAGAGCTAGAACTAACTATGAAGTGGCTGCCTTGCCACCACCCCAGGGGAAAGAGCTTAACAAAGCCACCCTGGCCTGCTGCCAGCTTAGGAGCCAGGCACCGCCTTTGGGCGCCTTCCCTGGTTATCCCCCGTGAGCAGGTCAGGCACGGACATGTCAACACACCAGTGTGTGAAGTGAATGGAAAGTGGCAGTGCCCAGACAGGAAAGCCGTCTCCACCCAGGGCGCCTGGGCGTGGGTGTCCCATCCTACCAGGAGTGAGCTTGGCCCACGAGTGCACTTGCCAATAAGGAGAGCACAAACGATAAACCCAGGCCACCTCATTCAGACATGGGCACCGATGACCACCAGGTCACACGTTGTACCCAGAACACAATAGCAGCTCCCCTAACACGGGTACCTATTTAAATTTCCTTTCTGTTAAGCGAATAATAACAGAACTCAGGCCTCCCATTTCCTGCCTCTAACCCTGTGCCAAGCTGTTCACTGTGTTCAGGGCTGCACCTGGGAGACCTTCTTATCAGGCGGGGCCCAGCTCAGGGCCACTTCCTTCCCCAGGCCTCCCCTTCTTCTTCCTTCCATCCTAGGTCATGTACCCCTTCTCTGCCTCCCCTGGGACTACGAGAGCATTTTCAGGTGGCGGGTGCACTTTCTCTGAGTGGGTCTGCTTGCCGGGCACATGGGTGCCCGTCTAGTTTGCAAGCACGAAAACCCAGCCTTGAGGTGCTCCCACCTGGCTCAGCACGCTTGCTTGCATGTCACCGGGGTCAACAGATCTGCTCTCACTCAATCAAAAGCTTTTCTCCAGGTTAGTGGAGTCACCTAGGACTGAGGTGCCATTGGGGACATCTATTTGACCCTCTCGTTTTTAGGGACAAAGAAACAAAGGCTGGGATGGGTGGAATAGGTGATAGTATGGCTTGCAAGGGGTAGCGTCAGAAGGCTTTTTAGCTCTAAGATTAGAGTATCCCAGGTACCTAAAGGATAAAAGACAGATGGTCCCCAGCTTACGATGGTTCAACTTGTGATTTTTCAGCTTTATGTTGGTGTAAAAATGGTACATGTTCAGCAGAAACTGTACCTCAAATTATGAATTTTGATATTTTCCAAGGCTGGCAATATGCAGTATGATACCCTTGAGATGCCAGGCGGCAGCAGGGAGCACAGCTCCCAACCAGCCACAAGATCTCAAGGAGAAACTGATGGATATATGGCTAAATTGTGGTGCTTGATAGATAAAGTGTATTCAACTCTATTCATCTTAAGATATCTTGAGCTTTTGATGGATTTATGGGCAATGATTCCATCGAAAGTCGAGGAACACCTGTATTCTTAGACCTTTTGCTCTCAGAAAAGAGCAGACCTTATGATTAAACCCAAGGCTTGTGGCCACCAGATTGTGTGGTGTGTACACAACCCCCTACCCTTCTGCTTCCCACACTCAAGGCCACATGGGAATCGCCATACCCTACTCTGGTGTAGCTCTTCACAATGCTCAAGGGCTTTCAAATATGCAATTTAATCTTTGTAACAAATTTTAATGGATTTATTACTTCCATTTTACCTAGGAGGAAACTTAGGTGAAATGATTTGCCCAAGGTCACACAAGAACAGTGTATAGAGCTGGACCTTGAAACTAAGCTTTGATTTCAACCTCAGTTCTTGGTCTCAAAGCTATGACTCCCAGCCACGCACTCCATGGAGACAAAGTTCTAGCTCCCTTTGGCCCATCGCTTCAAGAGTCATGCGCCTTCAAGAAGGCTTGACTTCCTTCCTCAGGTCCATCAGAATGTCCCTATTCTGCTTCTAAGACTCTCTAAAAGGGTAGATGTGTGCGGCTTTCTGGGGTGTCAGCTAGACATAGAGGGGGGCTATCTCTGATTTGGCCTACATGACATTATGACCTTGGCCTCTTAGGTTAAATTACAGTTTGCTATGTTTCTTTTTCCCTGAAAAAAATGGAAAAAGTTGGCTCTTTCTGGGGGGGTCCCCTTATCATCCTCAAAGAGAAGTCATAATGAAACTCACCTGCTTCTGAGACAGATGGGAAATGAGGATTCGCTTGGCCCAGCTCCTGCACCTGGCCCATCCCTTCCCCTGGAGGAGGAAGACCTGAGTGGTGCGGCTCTGGTTGACTCCCTCAGCTTTTGCTACCAGGGCATCATGATTTGGAAGCAAAAAGAGAAGTAAATCCAGCTGCCACCAGCTCGAGTGGCTCTTAATACCAGACAACATTGGTGGCCTCCCAGGACTCTTCAAACAGGTCGACCACACCAGCATTCTCTGAGTTTTCCTTCTCAGATCAGAGAGGCACTGGCTGATCCCACAAGCAGGGGGAGAGACCCAGGAGGCCAGATGGTTGCCCCTTCTCCCTCTCCTAACAGGAACTCTGGCCCCAACTGCTCCACGTTGACTTTGGCAACTTCATTATGCTCTATGTGGTCATTACGTAAGGCTGAGGTAAGCCCCGCTTACTTTCTCTAAAGAATTTCTAAAACAACAGACAAAATGTTTTCCAGAGAATATGGAGACAAAATCAACAATGGCCATGGATCATCATTCTCTAGAAAGTTCCTCGGGCCATTGCTTCTCTGGAGTATTAAAATTTGCAGCATTACATTTTATCCCCCATCCCTTGCCTTGCACCCCAACACAGAGGCTTGACATAAACAGCAGCACCCCAACATGATTTTGAGCAATTCCCATTCACATGCACACCCAGAGTCCTGCTTAAATAGAATATGAATCATCATTTCACATTTATTATCAGCCATCTCCAATTATCCCGAGAGAAGCCAAGGCTGTGGTCTGATGGTGAGACTCAGAGCGTCCTGAAGGTGAGGGCTGCGTTGGCTGATTTCAGGTTAGAACCCAGTGGATTTTCCTGGGTGAGCAGCTGGGCATTGGCCCAATGAGCTCGTCTCTGAGTCTGTGTGGCCTTGGATATTCAAGAGCTCAGCTGCCAGGGACAGACTCCAATCTCCACCATCCTGGTGGCATGGAAGATTGGGGAGGGCAGCGGGCCAGATGACTTCATGAGTCTCTTCCACCCCTCCAGCGGCCGCTCCTTGCTGTGACATCATAACAGTGGAAGTGGGTGGGCCCTGCAGCTTATTCAGTTTGAGGGAAAGACGCTTGGCCGGGCGTCCTCCTGTTCTCCTTTTCCTCCTCCCATCTTCTCAAACACCCACGAGCCAGGACTAGGGCAGTTTCACCCACCCAGCAGATACCATTTTCCCCAGAGGAAATAGGCAAGGCCAGGGGTCCACAAGGGCACCTTGAGGAGTGAAGTGTGTCCTTCTTGTGTTGGGAAAGAGGAGCAGCCCTGGTGAGGACATGCCTTGGCAGAGAAGAGGCGCTCAGATCGTAGATGCGCTATCTCCTCCAGCATCAAATGGCACCGGCAGGCACAGGCCCAAAACTCCAGACTCCACTAAGACCTGAGCCAACTCGCTTGAGGCCACGGCAAACCCTCCCAACACTCAGGGAGCTCACAAACAAGAGCTGCCAACGACACCATCCAGGGAGCTCCTCCTGAGGGTCTAGGGCCCAAGGAGGAGAGTCCTGGCTCCAAACACCCTTGCCTTCTTCAATCTCAAAAGGAAAATGAGGCACACTCCTACAGCCAACCAGAGATCCTCCTGGTCTGTCTTCTGAGCAGACTGCAGACCTCCCACAGGATTGCAAATCAGAGTACCTGAGAGAGGGTGGATGCCTTCCCCACCTTGTTGTAGCCCTTTCTACCATTTCCACTTGCTCAGCCATTCAACTCCAGCAGGAAGATTCCATTAACACTGTGTCATGGAGGTCACAAGAAGAAAGCCCATGTGTGATGTCCTGCGGTTTCCATAACAGATGACTCTCTTTTCTAGAGGCTAGAAGTCAGAAACCAAGGTGTCAGCAGGACCATGCTTCCCCTGAAGGCTCCATGGGAGACTCTTTCTTGCCTGTTCCTAGCTTCTGTTGGCTCCTTGGCAACCCTTAGTTTTCCTTGGCTTGTAGCAGCATCACCTAATCTCTGCCTCCATCATCTCCTGGCCTCCGTCTCTGTGTGTTTACATGGCCTGATAAGGATACCAGTCACTGGAGTTGGGACACACCCTAATCAAGTATGACCTCATCTTAACTTAAAATTATATCTGTAAAGATGTTATTTCCATGGGTTAAATTCTGAAGTTGGAAGGGGACATGAATTTTAGAAGGACATTATTATTTAAGTCACCATAGTTAACCCAATTTGAGGAGCCTATGATATCCAACCTCTCAGACTTGAGTGGGAGCCCAAGGTGTATCTGGGTACAGGAACATGTTGATAGGAACTTGTTGATCCTGAAACTAAAGCATTCCTTCCAGGCAGATAACCACATTGCCTCTGGAATGACATCACCATTTCAGAATACTTTAATGCTCATACCCTCACTTGATCTTCACAGGACCCCAAAGAAATAGGCAGAACAAGTAATGTTAACTTCAAAATACACACACACACACACACACACACACACACATACACACACACACACAAAAAAAAAAAAAAAAAAAAAAAAAACCACAACACTGGATTTCACAAAGATGAAACAGCTTGCCCCAGGCCATCTTGTTGGTTAGAAACCGAATTGGGATTAGGATCAGGGTCTCCTCCTGCTCAGCATGGTACATGTGCCCCCACCCATTTACCATTATAACCTGTGTTTAAATAAGATCAGGAAAGAAGAGGAGACGCCTCTGAAAGGAAAAGCTTCACTATGAATCTAGAGTTTTAAAAGTCCTAGCTATTCTGTTAGAGAGTCAGCACTGAATTCATTTCTATAAGAGACAGGGGGCGATAAGGATTAATTAGATGCAGCTTCTGTTCTCAAGGAGTTTCCAAAACACCTAACACACACGAGAAAATTTTGTACACAAGATAGTGGAAGCATGAAGAGGTAAAGTGGTGAACATGGAGCAGTGGCCAGTAGCAACAGGCAAAGATGAATTGAAAGGCTTCAAGAAGCAGATAGCCTGTAATCCCAGCAGCTCGGAAGGCTAAGACAGGAGGATCGCAAGTTGAAGGTCAGCCTCAGCAACCTAGCAAGGCCCTAAACTTAAACTTAGATAGACCTTGTCCCCACCAAAATAAAAAGGGCTGGGAATGTGGCTCTAAGGTTAAGTGCCCCTGGATTGAATCCCCGGTATTAAAAAAAAAAAAAAAAATGCAGATAGCATTTGGAGACAGTTTCTACAAAGATATTGATGGTCCTGGAACAGAAAAAATTCAAAATAGTATGCAGACACTTGAAAACATGAATATGAAACCTCTATCAGATAATGAATTGTTATTAATGTTAAATATCCATAATTTGACCAATGCATCATGGAAATTTTTAAAATGTTCTCCAGGGATCATTTACTGACATCTTTAGGAGTAAAGGATATTGGAGTCTATAATTTTACCCTCAAATGGTTAAGCAAACAATAATAATGTGTGTATAAAAATGCGTACACATACATCTACAAAGAACATGAAAAAGAGAAGTAAATGTGGCATAATGTTAACAACTGGTGAAAGCTGTTGAAGGTATTCTGTTATTGCAAATTTCTGTACATTTAAAATTTTTTCAAAATGGATAGTTGAAAGGAATGAGTCATTTAAGAAATAAACAGTGCTGAAAAATTATTGGATTAAGATGTGACTAAATATTCCTGCTACCCATCAAGAAAGGAAAAAAAGGATGAACAGAACACTCAAGAGGTCGTAATTGGGAAAGGGGAAACTGTTTCATCTGAAAATAAAATTATTTGGAGTTCAAGTTGAGGAGAAGGGCTGGGGCCATGACCTGCAGGAGGAGCCGCACACAGAGAAGCCTGGCCATCCTTGGCGAGTGCTGGGTGGTGTGACTGGTACAGGGAGAACTGGAGGAAAAAACCGGAGCTACGAAGGACCAGATTACAGCAGAACTTGCTGGCCACGTGAGAAGTTAAAACCCATCTCAGAGGCAATCGGGAGTCACTGAAGAAAGTCAAACAGGAGAGTGACCGGGATGCCCACGTGGAGAGGGCAGCAGTGGGCTGGAGCCGAGCTGGGATCATTTGTGAGACGTGTTGCAAGTCATTTCTCATGGATCATAGTTAAAGACCTAAAAGGATGTACTTATTTTAATAAATTAGAGTGGATTCAAGGTTATGCTCACGACTGCAGCACACCCGTCCACCCGCATTCTAATTGCCTTATTGTATTTCAGGTGTTTACACACGGCAGCAAGTGCACTCGGCAGGCGAACATCGCCCCACCTGTGCATCTCCGCCAGGGAAAGGTTAGGAACCACTGGGCAAAATGGATGAGAAGACGGGGAAGTGTGGTCAGCCGGAGCAGCTTTGGAAAGAAAAATCCTGGAAAGAAATGCTACAGATTTAAGACCTATGGTTTTCAATTGTTGAACCGTTGAATGCTCTTTGAATGGTATGAAAAACAGATAGATGCACAGTCGCTGTGGGTGAGTCAGGAACAGGAAGCCCACAGTTCTCCCTGCTCAGCACCCATTTCCACTCCAACCTCAAAAACCCCTGAGAGGACTTGAGTAACACAGTTCGAAAGCTACCAGCCTAGACTGATGAGGGGCAGCGTAGTGATGAGAACCCAGAGAGGGTTCAATCAGGAGGTGAAGGTGAGAAAAGTGACCTCAGTAATGGAAAGCTATTAGGCCAAAGGCTAGAATTCCAGGGTTCTGGGTGGGACTGGGAAGGTGAGGATGGAGACAGTCGGCTTTGGAGAAAGATGAAGATACCTAGGCGCTCAGGTGGAGGTCCAGGTGGGCCATGTATCCAACAGGCAGGGAGATAATTGGTTCTGGGAAACAAACTGAGAATTCATCAGCAATTTGTGGTAACTGAGTCAGAGGAAAAGAAAAAAAAATCAGGAAAAGAAATGATACAATTAAGAGGAGAGGACCTAAGATAGGATCCTGGTTGACACCAACATTCAAGGTGGGTGAGAGAGGTAGGAAGATAAGCAGGTTTATGGTTATCCTAGAAGCTAAAAGAGGAGTAAGGAGAAAAGGAATGATCATCACACCTTCTCTATGTTCCAAGACATTGTAGTCATATCAACAGTCTAAGAATCCTCATCAGCAATAATGTGTGAAATCAGAGGACCCACCTATTTCTTCATTTCAGCTAAACTCAGGGAGAGGGATTTCCTTCTTCATAAATATATCTCATGCTTAACAGAGGCCCTGAAATGTAAGGGCTTTATAAATATTTGTTGAGTGAGTGAACTAATTAATGGATTTTTAAGAACTATTTGGAGAAAGCATTCTAATAGCTTTAAATACTGAGCAGAACTATTGCAAGGATCAGGATAAGCCTGAGGACCATCTGGAATGTTCCCCAGGGGAAGAAATATACCAAATTGTGTATTGACTCCCAGAAGACCCAACAGCCTTGTCATAGTCCACACAGGGTAAGATTTAAGGAGGAACAACAGAAACAAAAGGAAGACAGCCAGGCAGGCATTGAGCTCAGGAGCACAGGTGGGCCAAACTGCATGGAATGGAGCCAAAGAGCCAAGAGGAAATGGAAATTATTGGATGTACTTAAGAAAGCCTCAAGTCATCAAAACGGAAATTCTGCATTATTGAAACTCTGTGTGAGAAGGGAGACAGACATCCCTGGAAGGAGTACTGGGCAATGCCAAATTAGCAGCATGGCTGCCTTGCTCCTAGAGATGGGCTCATTTTTAGTCTTTTTTCTGACCTGATAAGCAAAATCTAAGCCCCAGCAACATTTCCTTCTCCCAAACAACTCAACATAGCACAGGACTCTAGGACCACGAAGGGCAAAGCCCCCTGAAGGGGAGAGGAGTCCTAAATGCTCAAGACCTGGAAGAGCGCCCCCTACCGAGCAAAAGATCACTTACTCTTAAAAAGGAAGCCACCAACTGACCTTTTATAATATTATAAAAAATAATAGAAATTCACATTTTAATTCTCTAGATAGAACCCTATGCATAATCCAAAAGGGTAAGGGAAGAGTTAAGGCAGGTTCCTCCTCAGAAAGACATGGGACTCTAATTTCAACAGATAAGTTGATGGAGAACACTGCCAAGCCGTTGTTGACCCTGCCCTACAACCCAAGAACGAAGCTAGATGAAGGGCTAGTAGGATCTACCAAAAGAAAGCATTTTCCTCTCTGATATGGACTGAATGGAACACTGCAGATCGTTCCTTTGGCCACACATCTTCGGAGACTTCTGGGCACAGTGTGTTGAAAGTTGTTCTTTCCAACACAACTTCCAAATGGTCTCAGCATGAATCTGAGCATTCTGATCACACATTTCTTGGCTTCTTTTCAGTGTTTTATCACTTCACTTAGTTTTAGAAAGTGTTCCCCCCTCCCCCATCAGATGGGAAAGACTCAACTCCATGTAGATGAGAACTCACAGAGCAAAGTGACCTGAGGAAGGAGGGGTGTGCAACTGAACCAAAGGGGGAAAGGGAGGAAAACAAGACCCAGAGAGGAACGATCTGGAAGGACACTAAATGTGGTTCTCTCTAGGACAAAGAATGTTTTAACTTTCCCTTTGGTTGATCTACATTTTCCACTTTGCAATGAAAAACTACATCACATTAGTACTATTAATGTAACATATTCATCTTAATGTTAATAATTATCTTATAACTATTAATTATAACATTCAGTAAAATGTTATTTTTAAATAGTGATAAATGTAATAAAATTATTTTAATAAAAAATTCAAATTAATGAGACCTAAATGTCCTAAGGTAAGATTTCTTGCATGCTTAAAAACATGTTTTTCCTATTGTGATAAAATACCCATAACATAAATGTTACCCTGTTGATCACTTTTATGCAGGGGCATTAAGTACATTTCCAATGCTGTGCAACCATCACCCCAACCATTTCTAGAAATGTTGCATCTTTGCAAACAAAAATTCTATGCCTATTGGACAATAACTACCCATGCTTCTCTTCTCTTGCCCCTTGTAAGCTGTATTCTATGCTCTGTCCTCATGAATTTGTCCATTCTAAGTAACTTATATAAATGGAATCATACAGTATTTGACCTTTTATGACTTGTTTCACTTAGCATATATTTTCAGAATGTATATTATTGTAGCATGTATCAGAATGTCATACCCTTTGAAGGCTGAATAATATTCCCTGTGTGTATATTCCATCCACATTTTGTTTATCCATTCATCTGTTGATGGACACTTGGGTTGCTCCCACCTTTTGGAGATTGTGAATAATGCTACTATAAACACTGATGGGCAAGTGTCTGTATAACTCCCTGCTTTGGGTTCTTTCATCTATCTATCTATGTATCTATCTATCTCCTCCAGTTTTAATGAGTGGTAGTTCTTATGTGTGTGTGTGTGTGTGTGTGTGTGTGTGGGTGTGTGTGTGGGTGGGTGTGTGTGTGTGTGTTTTGCTGGATCATTCAGTATTTAACTTTTAGAGGAAATTTCATGCTGTTTTTCAGAGGGGCTTCACCATTTTATATTTCCACCAGCAAACTACTAGGGCTCCAATTTCTCTACATCTTTGATGATACTTATAATTTCTTTTTTTTAAATATAGCTATCCCAATGAGTGTGAAGTACTAGCATTTCTTTATGTGTTTGATGTGTATTTCCCTAATGACCAAATGATAATGAGCATTTTTCATGTAATTTTGACCATCTGTACATCTTCTGTGGAGAAATTTCTATTCAAATCCTTTGTCCATTTTGAAATTGGGTCATTTTATTGTTGTTGAGTTGTAGAATATACTCTAGATATTAATCCCTTGTCAGATATATGATTTGCAAATAATTTCTCACATCCTGTGGGTTATCTTTTCACTTTCTTGATAGTGTCCTTGGAAGCACAAAAGTTTTTCATTTTGATAAAGTCTAATTTATGTAACCATTCATTGCTGTACCTTTGGAGTCATAACCAATAAATCACCCCCAAATCCAATCTCATGAAGGATTTTCCCTGTTTTCTCACCCCCCGAGAGTTTTATAGTTTTAGCTCTTAAGTTTGGGGTTTTCATTCATTTTTGAGTGATTTTTTATATGTGGTATAGGGTTAGGATCCAAATTCATTCTTTTGTATGTGGATGTCTAATACAAAATATTCAAAATCACGTGTTGAAAAAACTGCCTTTCTTCCCTGTGTGTGGTGTTCGCACCAGATTGAAAATCTTACAGTATATTGATATTGTGAAGGACAAGAGATTTCATGCCACTAAATGTGAAAAATAAAATAGCTACACTTTACACTTATATAAGAGAGGAGCCAGGCGCAATGGTGCACACCTGTAATCTCAGTGGCTTGGGAGGCTAAAGCAGGAGGATCTCAAGTTCAAAGTCAGCCTCAGCAATTTAGGGAGGCCCTGTCTCAAACTAAAAAAAATTAAAAAGGCTGGGGATATAGTTCAGTGGTTAAGTGCCCCTGGGTTCAATCCCTAGTACACAAAAAAAGAAAAGAAAAGAAAAAAAAAAAAAAAAAAAAAAAAACCAGGAAGAGGAAAAGTAGCATATAGCACTTTTCCTCTTAAGAGCAAGCATGCACCTTGCAGTAATGTACTTTTTCCACAGATGATTAATCAGGAGCGTCCTGGATGGCTTGACACAGAAGTTTTGTGTAAATAAGACAATTTGAGGGTTTGGGAGTTGGGCTGTCTGGGTTTGATTCCTGGCTCCAAGGCTCACTAGCCAAATAACCTCAGACAAGTCACTTAACCTTTCGAAGCCTCAGCCCCCTCTTCTGTAAAATGGGGGCAATACTACCCACCTCATAAAAGAGTATTATGAGGATTAAATGAGAAAATTCACATAAAGCACTTAACACATTTCCCAGCACATAGTAACTGCAAGGTTCATGATGGCCATTGCAGTCATTATCATCATGATTACCATCATATCATGGAGTAGTTTATATCCCATTATTTCTGGGATTCCCACATTAGCCCTGTGCCATAAGCGGGGTGATGATAATAATCTCATTACAGAGATAAGTAACGTTAGGTGCAGGAAGTTTCTCATTGGACCAAGGCCACGTGGCAAGGAACTGACAGAACAAAGTGTGTTTTCCCACCACTGTTAAAGGGCCAATATCCAAAAGCAGGCAACTTTTACACAGAGACTTGGCTCCTGGGCCAATATTCCTTTTACTAAGAAACTTGTCTGTCATCACTTATCCTAAAATAGAGGTGTTTTCTGTTCTTGACATTTAACAAAAAGGGAAATTACGGAGCAGAGAGGGTCAGAGTACCATGCAGGGTCCCAGAAATCAGCATAAGGCCTGCAGCAAACACCACATGTCCCTTTCAGAGCCCAATTTCACAGAATCAGAAGGAACCAGCGCAGGCTCATCAGAACATTTCTTCAGTAATTACCAAAGTCCTCCATGTGCAATAGCGAATTCATGCAACACCACCTCCTGGCCATACAGACCGAGTGAAGCGGTGGAGGTACAGTGCAGGGAGCCTCCTGCCACTCCAGTCTTCAGAAAAGAGCCAAGGCTGAGCTGAGCTCATTAAGGAGATGGTTATGCACTCTGTAAAAAGAGAGTTATTCAGTGCTCACCATAATTGAGACAAGATGTGTTAGGGAATGTGCAGATTCAAAGATAACCATCTCCGAGAACTTTCTTGAAAGAGAGGGAGAAATGAAAATAAGAACAGGCAGGAGGTGCTAAGTGCTTTAAACAGTTTTCTTGTGAAACTTCTGACAACAAAGGCTAGGTCCTTAAGCTCCTCCAATACAACGTTCTCTTGGTTACTTCTCACCAAACCCAGGCTTGGTGGAGTTAGCCTCCCTGGACTGAGTCCTCAGTATGCAAAGCCTCTCCCATATCTTCAGGCTCTCAAAGGGGAACACAGCCTTCCTGATGTAATAATGGGAAGGATGGCGAAGCTATAAATTTATTTGGATTTACGATCTGGCTCTCTCCCTCACCTCCATCTGTGCCAAGCCATCCGGGACGCTCCTGATTAATCATCTGTGGAAAAAGTACATTACTGCAAGGTGCATGCTCGCTCTCAAGTGCTTTCAACGAGACCCTGGGAAGCTAGTGAGAGGCTTTCAGGAAAGAGCTGCTCAGAGGGCAGCAAATATTTGGCCTTTTCTGTACTTCTCTGCTGTCTGAAACTAGAGTGGAAATAAATGCTTTCAAGATCAGGGAAAATAGAAAAGATATGCAGGCTGCCACCGAAGCCTCAGGGTGAAGCCTCAGTGTAAGGCTGTCAGCCAGGCCACCTGAACAGGTGATTCTGGAGAGCGGCATGGTCTTGTCGGTCCTGAGAGGCTTCAACCAACCGCCAGAGGCAGCATTGTGAAGGAGTGAGTGGAAAGAAGCAGGCTTTGGAGAAAGACCGGTTCAAATTCTGGTCCTGCCACTTAGTGTATGAACCTGAGCACGATCTCTAAGTTTCAGTTTTCTTTCCAGAAATTAAAAAAAAAAAAAAGGAAAGAACCGTGGTTATCTAGAGCGGGCACAGCAGTAAGCTTCTAAAAATAGCTCCCAAGGACCCTTCCTCCTGGAGTTCATGCCCAGAGTGAGCTGGGCCACATGGCTCCCCTCTATGGAAAAGAATACAGCTATCATGATGGGCTGTGGCCTCTTAGGCTAGATTGAAAGACTAGGGCTCCCATTTCGCTTGCTCTCCCTTGCTGGCTCTTTTCTCTCATGCTCTGTTCAAACAGGCTGTCTTGCTGTGAGCCGCCCTGTGGAGAGGCCCACACAGGAAGGAATGGAGCACAACCTCCAGCCAGGAGCCAGCAAGGAACTGGGGCCCAACAGCCCACAAAGAGCTGAATCCTGACCACAATTCTGCAGGGCAGCTCAGGAGCAGAGTCCCTGGAGTCAAGCCTTAAGATAACTGAAGCCTAGCCAATGCCTCAGTGGTGGTTTAGGAGACGCCCTGAGGCAGAGGATCCAGCTAAGCCTGAGTCATCCAATGATGAGATAGTGAATAGTTGCTGTTCTAAACCACCAAATTTGGGGGGCAATTTGTTATGCAGCAATGGATAACAGCAGGATTGAAAATCAAATAAGGTGCCTCACACACTGGCCAGTCCATGTGTGGTAGCTGTTATCATTAGTACAAGATGGACTGATTGCCTTGCACATCCATTTACAGAAACATGGTGGCACGAGATGGAGGGGTGGAGGGAGGGAAGGGGATGGCATTTCCAGGAAATCACAAACTAAGCAGAAACTAAAAAGAGAAATATAGCCAAATGCCAACTATTTTGTGACATATGATCATCTCCCTTCTCTGTAGTCCCAAAATATTTCACTTGTGCCATGATTATAGCAATAACATGGCTGGTCATATGTTGTGCAGTTGTCCCCTTCTCCCAGATCTTGTCCTCAAAGGCAGGGGCCATCTGGAATCCAACAGAGTCTCAAATACCACCTTTGCAAATGATGATAGTGAGACTAACCTGCAACTGTTCTTCCTCCCATTAAAAAAAAAAGTTATTGTGGTAAATATTTTCTTCTCATTCTTTTCCTATCGAAATCCTCATCTCTCAAAGTCCCAATCACAGGCGTCCTTCCTACGTGGTCTTCCTGATTTGTAGCTCTCCTTTGGGGATTATTCACTTCTTTGATGCTTCTCCTCTTGTTCTCCCAATCTTGATCAGAATTAGTGATGGTACTGGGCATGGTGGCACAAGTCTGTAATCCCAGTGACCCAGTAGGCTGAAGCAGGAGGATTGCAAGTTTGAGGCCAGCCTCAGTAAAACTTAGCAAGGCCCTAAGTAACTCAGCAAAATCCTGTCTCAAAATAAAAAAATAAAAGCTGGGCACGGTGGTGCAAGCCTGTAATCCCAGCAGCTCAGGAGGCTGAGATGGGAGGATTCTGGGTTCAAAGCCAGCCTCAGCAACAGTAAGGCACTAAGCAACTCAGTGAGACCGTGTCTCTAAATAAAATACCAAAAAACAAAACAAAAAAAAACAAAAAAACAGGACTGAGGATGTGGCTCAGTGGTTGAGTGTCCCTGAGTTCAATCCCTGGCACCAAAAAAAAAAAAAAAAAAAAAAAAAAACGGAAGCCTCCAGAAGCACAGGGGCAATCTCTCCTACTCGCCCTGCCAACTATGGTACCCACTCCACATTTGCAGTAGGTTCCCAGAACCAGTCACCGGAGGAATAAATTATTTCAAACAATCCTCCGAGATTTGAATAAACAAATCTCTGAGAACAAAATGAGGGGGGAGAAAGCTCAGAAGACATGTCACAAGTTGTAACACTTTTTTCAAAGCCACAGAGAGACTTGTGACTACAAACCAACCAGGTTTATAGACTGACAGAATCTTTCAGGTTCCTCTCCCAAACATGCCGTGGGTCCTTATTGGCTCTAATCCTGGGCAAAGAAAATGGAGCTGCCAGCACTGCTGCTCAGGGGAAAGGAAGACCAGGTGAGAGTGCAGATGTGCACCGTGAGAAATGGTTCAAGAGGGGACAACAAAGGAGACGTCTGGAACTCATTACCAAAGCCAAAGGTCAACCCATGTTTCCCTGACCCCCGACCCCGGCTTCAATTCACCATTAATCAGAACGCCAGTCCAACAGGACTTGAACCTCCATGCAGCACATACATGATTTTGTGCTGGAAAGAATGAAAACTCCCTTCTTTTGCAACAGGACAGGACAGTCAGAGATGTCACAAGCAGGTGGGGAAGGGGAGAGCCAGTGATGAGCCTCCACAGCACTGAAGCCATTAATGAAGACAAGTGGGACAACGACTGCTCAGAACTCAGGACAGGTGAGGCAATGTCTGTTGCCTTGGCAACTCCTCCTCACCAGGGTGATCTCTACTCACAGGCGTCGGAACCTCAGGCTAAGGGAGGATCAAGCCCCTTAGTCCCCAGTGCCCCCGGCTCCTGGGCACAGGGCCTGAGCCTTGCTGCTCTAGGGGCCCTAATCTCAGAGGCAGCCTTCAGCACCAACCTTCGGTGGTGATTGGTCAGAATAACCCACT
Source organism: Tamias sibiricus (assembly GCA_025594165.1). Lineage (NCBI taxonomy): Eukaryota > Metazoa > Chordata > Mammalia > Rodentia > Sciuridae > Tamias > Tamias sibiricus. The sequence goes on from CM046658.1 coordinate 32,387,441, forward strand.
CAGGCTGCTGATTGGCTGTTGCCTGCCTGCTTGGTACTTGTTGAGTAACACCCACCTGGTTGATGGTGATTGGTCAGCATCTGTCAGCCTGGTGGTGATTGGTCAGAACCCACTTCCTGACCAGACCTTCTGCTAGGCACTGGTTGGTCAGCACTCAGTGATCAGTACTTGGCTGCTTAACCAGAGAAGCGGTATTGTCCATGAGCTGGCCTGTGAATTAAGAAAGCACATTTGGCACCAAGGCCTGGGTCTTCAATAGGGCGTGGCAAAAGGAGAACATTCATCCCACCCTTTACAGTTATCGGGGCATTTTATCACCTTGTTTGTGTGTGTGTGTGTATTTATTTATGTGCTGCTGAGGATTGAACCCAGGCCTCACACGTGCTGGATGAGGTCTCTACCACTGAGCCACAACCTCAGCCCCTGTTTGTTTGTTTGTTTGTTGGTACCAGGGATTGAACGCAGGGGCACTCAACCACTGAGCAACATCCCCAGCTGTATTTTGTGTTTTATTTAGAGACAGGGTCTCACTGAGTTTCTTAGTGCCTCACTTTTGCTGAGGCTGGCTTTGAACCCACGATCCTCCTGTCTCAGCCTCCCTAGCCGCTGGGATTACAGGCATTCGCCACCAAGCCTGGTTCTTTTGTTCTTTAACACAATTCCAAGAGATACATGCAGGCCCAATTTTATAGAAGCATTTATTTATTTATTTATTTAACAGACATCTGGGGACACCTACTTTGGCTCCAACACTCAGGAAGTTTGGGATAGAGAGATGAATGAAATGCAGCTGCTGTTCTCAAAAAGCACAAAGCCCCTTAGAGAAAACAAGGACAGGATCATGCTCCTCCTGATGATGACCAACATTTTGTGGCTCTCTACATACCAGGCACTGTCCTGAGTAGTCCGTGGGTAAGAATTCACTTAATCCTCACAAAACCCTGTGAGGTAGGTATAATTATCCCCATCTTACAGATAAGAGAACTGAGGCCCAGAAAGTTTAACTAGATTTCCCAAGTTCTCACAGCTAGCAAATGGTGGTGCTAAGATCTGAACCCAAGAAGTCTTGCTTTAAAGTCTACACCATTGGACACTACACTCTAGCTCCCTGGATCATCAAAGCCACTGTGATACATTAAGTACCAATTTAGAAATTTCTACCTTGCTGTTGAGTCAAGAGGAATGGGTAAGGCAGAAGAAGGGAGAATCCGGGACAGGAGATAATTTAAACAGGGCTCCCACAGAGCCTTAAAGGCCGTCTTTCCGTCTTTAAGGCTTTGGTTTGTTAAAATAAATACATAAAGGAAAAGTTTCAAAATGTTGGTGTATTTTAAATGTTTAAATTTAACAAATGATTTTGATGCATATGTGACATATTGCAATGTAGTTGTACTAGTCCCAAGAAAATTCCAAGACTATAAAAACATATGGATTCACCATGCATTTCAGGCGGAGTGGTCCAGTGACAGGACACAAGAAACCCTACAGAAAACCATCATCCTCTTTCAGTCCCCTCAGTGTGTCTGTAACTGGAGGAACGTTTTCACATGGAGATGAGGTCAAAAATTTTAAGCTGTTGCTCTGTGAAGGCTTAGGAGTCAGATGGCCTCCAGGTCTCCCATGACTAGCCTCAAATCTCAACAATGTCCTGAAGTCAGGGAGGCAGCGCAGCACAGAGGGATGGCTAAAAAGGAACGTTGCCTGGGCTCAAGTCTCAGTTTTGTTGCTGACTGTGTGGTCTTTGGCACATCGCTTCAGTCATCTTTGCCTCAGTTTTCCCATCTGTGAAACAGGGACAGTGATAGTACCTTCTCCTAGGTTTGCTATGAGTATTAAATAATGCTTACAATGGAAGGAGATTCCTCAAACATCTGTCATCCCACGCTGTGCCAGGTCCCAGGCATGGCCCGAGGAAGCACCAGGATGACTGAGATGAGAGCACAGTCCAGGGACAACTGCACGGTCTAGGTCAGAGTCAGACTCCAGGATGGGTTACTGTAGAGCAGCTGATCTTAATCCTAATCTGACTGTCAAATGGCAGAATCTGGGCTCCCTAGCTCAGAGAAAGGAAGCTGGAAAAGAGTGGACGGTAGCCACGTGGGTAAGGTCATTATGTCACAAGGTATGCCACATGACTGTCGCCTTACTGGCAAGCCGCTCTGCCGCTTCCTAGTGGGTACCAAGAGCAGCATGCATTTATTTGGCTTACACAATGTAATTACTCCTTAAAATTAAAAACAATCCTGCACTTTACCTTAGAAATTAAATTTTACTTAGTGGATTCTTAAAGCCACACTTTTAATCCATTGCAAGAAATTTGGGGAGAAAATACAAAGCCCAAAGGAGAAAATAAAAATCACCCATCACCCCACCATCCAGAGGCAACCACCGTTCACTTCCTCCCGATCCTCTCTATATACATTTTTAACACAGTTGAGATCATACTGTATAATCAATTTTGTATCTTGCCTTTCAGAAATGTGAATTTAAAAGTCAAGCACCCAAGAACCCCAGCTATCTCATCAACACTTCAGATGCCTCAGAAATGCATCGGAATTTTTTAAGAAATTGATTCTACGAATCTCCCCCTTCCACTTCCCTTCTGACCACGTGGGGTTCGCAGCAGAATACACACGATATAGACACATCCCCTGAAGTGTAATAGATTTGAATTGCACACAAGTTGGTGAATGAATGTCTAAATAATTAGGAGGTTAATTAATTTAAAATGTAGGAGGATGAGAGAAATTTGAAGCTGCAGATTCAACAGGGGTCTGTAAGCCTGTCTTGCTAATGAACAGAGAGAGGAAGGTGAAAGAGGAGGATGGTTACAGAGCCAGTAGGTCACAGCTGGCCACACCCGATGGGGTCAGGCTCTTCCCACCTGCAGCTGGACTATACAGTTCTTGTGGTCAAGAGGCCTCCTGACAGCTCAAGCAGAAAAGTTAACAAGAAGGTTAAATATGCAGGTGCCAAAGCCCAGCGATCTAGGTTCAAATTCAGGTTTTGCTGCTTATTAACTTTTGGCCTGTGGGCAAATAATTTAATCTCTCCGAACCTCAATCTTCTTTTTATGGTAAACAAGGATGATGTTAATACTGTCTATCTCATAACATTGTTGTAATAATTAATGCAGCCCACATATGTAAAATAGTCCAGTGCATAGTAAAATCTTAGTCAATGTTAGCTTTTACTAGCTGGGAAGTCATTTGTCCTAGAGCAGTGGCTTTCTCATGTTTTTTGATTGTGGCTACAGTAGGAAATACACATCACATTATGATTAAATGCATATGAACATATATGTTATAGTTACGTGTGTGTATGCAGGTGATTCAACCATATTTTCTATTCTATTCTACTTTTTAAAATACTGGTTTTGACTCATTAATTTCATGACTCACTACAGGATCTCAATCAGCAGTTTGAAAAACACCAGCCTCAAAAGAAAACAGATTTTGGTGTAAGAAAAACCTAGGATAAAAGCTCAGCTCTGCCATTTATTACACCATAAATGGCCAGTAAAGAAAATACACAGGTAAACTTTTTTCATCTGCAAAATGAAGACTGTGTCCATCTCCCCAGTTTATAATATGGTCCCAGACCTGGCACTTAGTAGGTACTCAATAAGCTGTAGCTTTTGTAATTTATCTGCTTTGTTATGCAAACAGGACTCTAAGACCATCTTGCCTCCATTACCAATGCCTTTGGGACCTCCAAATGCAATTACCACGAGGCTTTGTCTCAGGAGTTGGTATGGAAGCAGCTTCCGAGGTCTGTGATACCCTCACTTAACAGCGTGCTTCCAAGTCCTGCTATTTGGATTTGATTTTTTAAAGTACTTCCTTTATTTTAATTCAGACCCCAGGGACCTAGAAAGTATACCGCTGCTTTTTCCCAATAAAAATCAGACCAGCAATAAGCATATTGCATTTGAAATGGTGAAGCTGGGCGCGCCTTCAAAGGACACCGCATTAGGACTTGGCTCACTCCCAGCCTGTGTTGGAGAGTCGATTTCCCTGGAGGAAACAGGAAGTCCTGCCACAGTCTCACAGGCTGGCTGGCTCAAGGAAAACTTGGCTTTACCCAACTCTTTTATGATGGGGCTGATGAGGTCCTGGGAGGACAGAGGAATTGTCTGAGATGTCCAGTATATAAGGGGCAAATTGGTACTCACCTCCTCCAACTCAGACCCTAGCCTGGGACTCCTGAGCCAGAAGGGATTATCCAGTCCCTCCATCCCTTGAGCCCGACCATATGAGAGTTCTTCAAGAGGCCTCAGTTATCAGAGGCATTTTAATTCCTGGGCACTTTCAAGATTGCTATGCTTACAAAACAATTTCAGCCATCAAGACAATTTTTACAATAAATAACACCCACTAGATGCCGGTCACTGTTCCAGCCACTGTCCATATCTTCACTTGCAGGAGCCCTGTTTGGGGAGATGGATGAGATTGCGGTTGGCTGCGGGCCATGGAGCAGTTTGGGCATTGCCACCTTCCGTGGTCTCACGGGACTTGGCCCAAGATCTCACGAGACTTGAGCCGAGATCGGAGCAGGTCGGCACCATTTGGTAGTTGGTTTTTTAGTGGTGTGTGTGTGTGTGTGTTAGAGTTGTTGTCAGAGCCGGAGAGAGAAGTTAACAAAATAAAAATCCTGTTTGTTTCCAGTCTGCCTCTGAACTTGTTCCCATGGCGTCGTTGCTCCAAGCGGCAATCGCTTCAGGCGGCTACATTCACTCATTTAATTTTCATGGTGCTGGGAGAGAGACCTTATCATCACTATCATCCGCATTTTAAGTGAATGTCCAAGGTCCCATGGCTAGGAAGTGGGGCAGTTCTGAGATCTGAACCCAAGAAGTCTGGCTGCAGGGTTCCTGCAGAGCGGGCCCTGACAGGGCACTCGCCATGAGCCAGGCATTGATCCCAGCCCTTCCCATGTCTTAACTCCTCAGTCTTCACTGTGACCCGAGGAGGTGGACCTTATTATCACCATTTCTCAGAAGAGGAAACTGAGGTTCCAAGCTAAAAAAGAAAAAACAAATCAGTTCTACTCATGCCCAGAGGTCTCTCTTCTAGAAGTTTCCAGGACAGAGAACAGTAAAGGACACCCAACTCCAAAACAACAGGAAGGTCAAATCCCCTGAGAAGAAAGAGAGGGTCAGTGGTGCCCTCCTGTGTAAGAGAGAGGTGGTGGCCGATAACCTCATTCATCAATGACCTTTCTAACAGCCGGGCTCTGAGGATTCAAATGTGAACACAGCCCCTGCCCTTGAGTAGGTTACCACCTAGAAACAAAAAAGGTTGATGGCTACCATTTTAAAACTCTCGCTGTGGGTCAGATGTGGTGTTCGGCTTCCCACACACAAAATGCTTGTGTCTGTCTAACAACACTTACAGAGGTTGGTACCATTACCCCTGTAGTGTAAGCTGAAGCCAAAGTTGGGTGACACAGGATTTAAATGTGGGTTTGCCTGATTTCCAAGGCACATATTCTCAACCACTAAATCAAACCCAGTCCCCACCACAGGGTATGGAACTTGGCTAAATGCAAGCTGTTATTACTCCAACATCCAGCTGTGAAGTAGCCTGTGACTTAACTCCACCCTTGGCCCCAGGGTTTGTTGGTCTAAACCAATCTAGACGACCTCATTCCTTTCCCTCGTATTGGTTCACCAATCAGATTTAAACAAATCAGCACATGGTACATACACATTCTCACAGATGGGTTTGGAGTGATCTGATTAAAGAGAAGCTCAAAACTCTCTTCTGGCCATTGTAAGAAGGGACATTGTTTCCTCTTTTGTACTGTAAGCGAGAAAGTATGACTAGACACCATGGTTGCTATTGGCAGCCATCTTGCAATCAGGAGGAAAGCCAGCCTGAGGATGGAGGCAACAGTGAGAAGAGAATGGAGGTGAGAGAAGATCTGAAAAATTGAGACAGACCCCCCAAACCAACACCTGGAGCCTATACAAACTACCTCTCAGTTTATGACTGTGACTCAAGGAATCCTCTCCAATGTTTAGGTCATTTAACTTACTAGCACATATGGACATTCTAACTAAGGTATAAGGTATTTGGAAGAGATTGAGATTAGTGAAGCTCAAAGTTATCATTCCAAACGTGTCTTTTATTTGTCAAGGAAGTATGGCAAGACTAACAATTCATACATGAAAAATGTTACAGATGTGGTTGATGAAATTATTTTCAAAAATTTAAATTCTCCAAATCACAATATCAATATGATTTAAAAAAATGCATCAAACCGAAAAAGAAATGTATCTGGTACCCATATCACAATTAAAAGGTATATCTTCATAAGTTAGTGTAAATTAATAAGAAAAATGAAGAACACCTCTAAAGAAAAGAGATGAGTTAAACATTTGAGCAAGCATGTCTATTTAAATAAGAAAGAGAAACAGTGATCCACAAAAACTTGTACCAACATGTAATATTTTGATATTTATCTATCAGTTGTGATGAAATAGAAGGGAGGATGATACTCAGGACTGGACATAGAGAGACTCACTCCCATGCCCGGCTGGAGGAAGTGTAAATCTGTAGCACTCTGCTAGGGGACAAGTTAGCAATAATTATCACAATGCTTAGATATGCATATCATTCGATTCTCCTGCTTCTTTTCATGAAATTTAGTCGAAGGAAAGAATCTAAATAGTATGCAAACCTGTATATTCAAGGGTGCACCTTTTTATTTTGTAATGATGAAAGTTAGAAACAGTCAACAGTAGGTGACTGGTAAGATGAATTGTGTAGTCCTATATAATGCAGCCATTTAAAAAGAATATACACAGATAAATAAAATATAATAATCTACTACTCATACTTTTATAAAAGCAGTTTACAAAACAAAAACCATATATTGCATATATGAGGTGCATATGTACAGAAATGGTAAAAGAATTTTTATCTGCGTGTCTGAAATTAGAAGCATCTAAACACTGAAAGTCGTGTTCTAAAAGGGTGTTTTGCAATGACTTAAACATCGGACTCCTGCAGTAACGAGTGGACACATCGCCGCGGTGCCCGGGGACTGATGGCAGTGTGACCTGCAGCCCGACAGCAACAGCCTGGCCTGAATGGGGCGGGGCCGATCCCCACAGGCAGATGGAAAGTGACCCTGTCAAAGCCTGTTCTGTGTCATGAGAATCCTGTCACATGGGAGGATGGCCACTTACCCCCTGCTGAAGATGATCCAGATGCCCAGCGCGAAAGAGAATTGCAGCAAGTGCCAGGGAAAGAGAAAGCAGAGCAGGGGCAAGGAGTTTCAGCCAGGTAGCTTCACAGCACTGTGGTTCCTCAAGGGCTGTAACAACAGGAGGGCGTGGGGGCGCAGAAAGGTAGTCCCGGCTACTGGAGAGGAGGAGGGGGTAGGATCACCTGAGCCTGGGAGTTCCGGCCAGTCTGGGCAACGTAGCAAGACCCCTTCTCAAAAGAAAAGAAAACTGTTGCGACAAATTCCATTGATAAGTGATTTGTATAACTCCATCTACAGATCAGGAAACATTTACTGGTCGACAAAATTTTAATATGCATTTTCTTATTACCTAATACTATCTTTAATATTTAGGTAGTTCTGATTTTCCTGTGAAAATTCATAAAGAAAATGTAGTATTGTGTTCACATCACAAAATACATAGGTTTTATGCAAGCCTTCCCCCCCCCCGCCCCCATTTTTAGGTAAAATGAGACATTTTTGACAAATTCAACATGATGCCATTTATAATCTGTACTTTGGTAGATTCACAGGACATATTATATTTAATACAAAGTTTTTTACGTTTCATTATTTCTTACTACATACGATATGCCCTAGCTTTCATCCTAATGTATTTTTCTATCCCTGTTCTCCTTTGATGCTCAGAATCCAAATCCCAGAAATATTGTTCATGTAAAAAAAAGTCAGAATCTAGATCTTCTAGGTATCTAATCTGTGTTGTGTGTGTGTATAAAATATTAACAGTGATTTTCTGTGGGTGGTTAGATCATAGGTATTTTAAATTCTTTTTCTTTTTTAACTCGTCAGCATTTTTTTATATTGATTTATTTGTTTTAGTTGTACACAATGCCTTTATTTTTACATGGTGCTGAGGATCAAACCCGGCCGCGCACGTGCTAGGCGAGTGCTCTACCGCTGAGATGCAACCCCAGCCCCGATTCGTCGGCATTTTCTATTTTTTTTCTTTTGCACTGAGCATACTAGTAGTGCAAATTCTGATTAACAAACTCAGCTATTTAAGAAATGTTAAGTTCTTAATTTTCCTGTAAGTGAATTTAATTCCTCCTTAAAACCCCTTCAACTTGTTTGTGGCAGAAACATAATTATTCAAATCCGAATCTCCACCCCCATTTCCCCCATGTCACTGGGGGCTCTAGTGGACACCTGTGGTTCACTTTTGTCACCCCAGTCACTTCTACTGGCCCCTTGCAGGAGTGCATGCATCCTCCAGGACGGGTTCACTGTGGGGACTTCCATGAACCCTGAAAGGCTCTATCAGGCCTCCCGCCTGACACCCCACAGCCACCCCTAGCATACTGCCCCACCATGTGGAATGTTCTATAAGACTTGCCTCCTCTGGGACTCTGCTCAGAGGCAAGGTGAGAGCCCTCTATGTCCTAGAATCCCCCAGGTTCATCAGAAGTTGCCATCATCCCTGCCCAGAGGGTCTGGGCTGGACAAAGGGCAGGGCACAGAGTTCCTTCGCCTCCTAGGTCATGGACTCCTTTTGCCTTTTCTCTGTCCTGCTCCCCTTCACCCTCCCTCTGCTTGCATCTAGAAAATTGACCTAGTTCCTAAAAGCATGTGTGCAAGAATCAACACACATGCACACACGCGCACACACACACACACACACAAAACTGGCTCTGATCAAGCCTCTACATTTTTGGTTTGGTTTTGCTTCTTAAGTAATAAAACCTCAAGCCTTTGACTCTTTTGTTCTCTGTGTCACATGTCCTAGGTGTACACGCATATTTAGTTATTTAAGAAAGTTAGCAAGTAAATAAAAATAGGAAATAACAGAGGTGATTCTTACTCTCATTTTATCTTGCATAATTCTTCTGAGACTCTACTTAAGTAAAGTAACAAACATGAGCTATCATTTACTGCCGTGCTTCCTGGATACCAGATACTGTTCTTGGTACTGTATGTATGTTAATTCTGCTGAACCTCAAACCAATTATTCAAGCAGCTGCTGCTATTCCCGTGCTTCATAGATGAGTAAAACTGAATCAGAGAGAGTATATAACATGCCCAAGACCTCAGTGCTTATTAAATAGCAGAGCCAGATTCAAACCCAGAAGCTGGGCTGCTGCAAGAGCTGTACACCTCTATACAGTACCAGATGTAACCAGTCTGTGAGGTCTGGCCCTCAAACCTCAAAAAGTGGAGGAGAAGCATCCTGTATGAGGTCGCCAGATAGTTTAATAGGTTCAAACCTGGGACTTGACCCAGATCTTCTGATCCCAAATTCTATCTTTTTCCTTTGTGTCTCTGCTTTTTGAGACTGATGATTCTGCAAGCCAAGGCCAGTGCAAAACTACCCATCACTTCCACACAGGATTTCTAGGAGAGCTTTCTCTGATTTGTGAGTCTAATCTGGAACGGGACTGTCATTGCTTCAGATTCTTAATAGACACAATTGTCAGGTCCAGCTCGCAGGTTCAAAATGATAACTGCTCAGGTACAAGACAGGGAAGGAGAGAATTAGCAGCTACGACCATTGAGAAAATTCTCAGTGGGGAATCTTCACTGACATGGAGCTCTTAGAACAACCCAGCATTCCAGGTGTGGGTTCTCAGATGCTCTTGGGCTATAGTAATGCAAGCTTCCAAGTGATAGATGTGCTACCCCCCCCCCAGCATTCCAGGTGTGGGTTCTCAGATGCTCTTGGGCTATAGTAATGCAAGCTTCCAAGTGATAGATGTGCTACCCCCCCCCCCCGAGTTTTCCACATCCTGAGCAAAGCAACCTTGTTTCATACTCCGGGCAGGATGCTTCTTCCCCGGACAGGATGTTTCTTCCCCGGACAGGATGTTTCTTTTCCCTGGGCAAGAGCCAATAGGCTTAAAGTTCACCCTGTTCTATGGGCAAAGAGCCAATGGCATTGGGGTTGCTCTGGTGCACCTCCCACCAGAAATCCCTATATAGGGCCCTGTTCGAGAGACTGAGAACACACACACACACAGACACACAGATGCACACATCAGTTTGTCGCTGCTGAGAGGAGGAAGCCACTCAGACACATCAGCTCGACCCTGCGGAGAGGAGGAAGCCACTGCGACAGCTCCAGACCCATCACCTTCAGCCCGACGGCCGCTCCCAGCTGACAGCTCCATCCTCCAGCCAGACAGCAGCTGCTTTAGCTGATAGCTCCAGAGATCCTAGCCGGTGCGACCAAGCACCCACCTTCTGTCCAGAGCTTGCACACTCCCCTCTCCCTGACTCCCCTCTCCCAGCACCTCTTCAACCTTCGACCAGAGCACCTCTTCTCTGGTTTTGCTACCAGCCACAAAGGCTGTTGAGTAAATCTCTTGGCTGCATGGCTGTCCCTGGTGTGATTTTTGCCCTTCACCAGGAATTCTGAGCAAGGAGTGTTCTTACCTGTCACCTGAATCTAGCCTCACCGCACTCTTGGACTCTGCACTTCAAAGTGGGTGGAACCAGCTGGAGCCCTTGAGGGGACTGCAGACTTGATGGGGAGAGGGTGGAAGACACATCAGAGGAAGAGTGTGAACTGAGGCTCTTAGGAATGGAGAATTGCAGCTATCAGGGGACATGATCACTGTTTTCAAAACTCTAAAGGGCTGCCATGGGAAAGAGTGAGAAGAAGGCTTGGCCTATGGATCTAAAACAACAAACCCTGAGCCAAGAGGTGGGAGAGAGAAAAAGAGGGTGAGAAAACAGCTTAAGAGAGAGAAGCCAAGCCAGGCATGTCAGAGCCCCGATCGGGGTCAGACAACCTGGACTCAATCACTGCTGAGCGGTTACCAAATGCCCCGGGAAACATGAGTTTCCTTATCTGTAAGATAGAATAGCGCCTTTCTTTTTTTTTTTTAGGATTGAACCCTGGTTCTTGGGTATGCTACGCAAGTGCTCTACCACTGAGCTATGCCCCCCAGTTCCCTCAAAGAGTTCTTTCAGGAACTAAATGAGCTAATCCACATCAAGTGTTTAGCATTTGGCACGTAAAAGGGCTCTACAAATCTTATCTGTAAGCATTATTATCGTCATAGTGTCGCTATTGCTTTTATTGCCTGGGCTGTGTAGCAATGGGTTTCACTGCCTTAGATGGTTAGTCAGTGCCCCTACCCTGGACATGTGTGACCAGGGGCCACTTTGGGACGACATTGCAGAGCCAAGCCTTGAGGTTCAGGGAGGGCTGGAGAATATCCAAGGGTTCTGCCTCTTTCTGCCATGACCCGGAAGCGCCCTTCTGAGGTTCACCCTTACCTCACTTCTGGGGTCTAGAGAGAAACCTCAGATGCCTGATGTTCCCATTTCCTACCAGTCACCATGCCAGGCACAGGAAGAACCTGGCCTTGGTCCAGCACCAAAAAACAGAGACTGCTCATTCCCTACCAGTGGCACCAAACGTAGTAAGAGCAAGGCGCTCAGGAATGGCCACAGCTGTGCCTGCACAAGGTGTGACAGTGAGCCAGTAAGGACCTTGGGAGAGCACTGCAGCAAATGCAGGTGGCAGGTGTCCAGTGAGATGATCTGGCTGCAGAAGGACCTGCCAGCCTGGGCTCCACATCGCCACACCTATTTACAGAAAGCTCAGGGAATGGCACAAGCCCGAGGCCTACAGGATGCTGGGGATGGTGGGGCAGCAGGGAGGGGTCGGGGTGGATGAGCATGTGCACCTGATGTGCTCTGGACCAGGCTCGTAAGTGTGTAACCCAGTCACCCCTCAGCCATGCAGGTCTGAGCCCTAGAGAGGGAGCAGCAGAAAGTAGCCCTAATGTGGTGAGCAGAGAGGATCTCAGAAAACCCTGGGGCTTAGGGCAGGCTTCCTAGGGCTCCTCCAAAATGCAGTTGGCTGCACGTTGATGGAGTCACTGGATAGTGGGAAGGAAATAGTCACCTTGTTTTATCTGGACAGCTTCTGTGCAGGTGACAGGTAGGTCCAGGACAATTTCAAAGTCATCAATGAAAGCCTGCACCTATGGTGATAAGCAAACTTGAAGCAATGGCACTATGCTCATTAATAAACTAATTAATTAACTAAATGATATTTTACTGCTCATCTAGTGAGATGGTTAATTTTATGTGTCAACTTGACTGGGCCGCGGGGTGTCCAGACATTTGGTCAAACATTATTCCAGGTGTGTGTCTGAGGATAGTTCTGGATGAGATTAACGTTTGAATGGACAGAGTAGGCAAAGCAGATGGCCCTCCCTGAGGCGGGCAGGTGAGTCCAATCACCTGAAGACACCTGGAACAAAAAAGGTTGAATGACAGGGAACTTTGCCTGCCCCTTGGTTTGAGCTGTGATGTTGCTCTTCTCTTGCCCTCAGCCTGGATCCCACACCATTAGCCGTCCTGGTTCTCATGTCTTTGGACTCAGGCTGGAACCGTATCCCTGGCCTTCCTGGGCCTCCAGCCTGCCAACTGCTGATCCTGGGTTTTCTAAGCATCCATAATTGTGTAAGTGAATTCCTTATAATACATCTCTTCACGCACACTCGTGTGCATGCACGCAAAACACACACACACACTCCATGTTAATTGTTTCTCTGGGGAACCCTGACAAATACACCTATCATGTGCCAGATGCTCTATTCTGTGCTCAAATGGCTTTGACGAATAAGCCCTTTAGCAGTAGACATCACAGAAGAAAGAAATAGGTAGACACACCTCATCCAAGCAACAGAAGCTGCCCTTAGGCACACGTAAGGCTTCCAGAAATAAATTGAGGAGTAGGGATGATCAATAACCTTAGGGCTGGGATCCTAAAGTAAGAGGCAAAAACCAGAGCTAGTAAAGGACAAGTTAACTGCTCCTAATGGGATTGCATTTAAAACCCAATGGAGCCACAGGATACATGTGCGCATGTGTACGTGTGTGTATGCATGTGTGTGCATGTGTCTACAGCTGGGAACTGGACCAGACAATCAGATGCCAGATTCTGTGCACAAACCCCAACACCATACACCCCCCTTGAGAAGAATGAAGGCCACAGGTGTAGATTTTCAGCGAAGGACAAGAAGGCATGTTGACGTGTGTTTGTATGTGCATGTCTTTCAGATATGCACACATATAGGTCCATTTACACTAACACAGACACACGCAGAGTTTTTGGTTCTTTAGGAATTATATCTTTGATCAAAACAGTCTGAGGCTTGCAGGCCTGGTGAGTCCTGGGACTCACGGGACCCACCAAATAGAACCACGAGGGAAGAATGTTGTCTCGGGGCCCCAAATACACCTCTGCAGGCAAAATCAGAGCAGGGCTCCCTAGCCAGGGTGCGTGCAGGTTCCTTTCTGTTGGATCAGTATGTCCCGTTCTCATGGGGCCTCTGGAATGGAACTGGGCTCAGGGCCAGACCTGCATGGGTAGAAGGTGGACCGCCAGGGCCTGCTGGGGAGGTGAGTCTTCATGGCTCCCTGGCACACAGACCATTCAAAGGCTGCTAACCTAGTCTCTTGACAAATCTCTGAAGCTACCTGGCTGGGATTTCTCAGACCTTCTTACATTCTCTGTCCATTGTCCTGACCTGGCTTTCTGGGCCAACTATGGCCTTTATTTATTCTACAAACACTCATTATGGATTTATCATAGACCAGGAATTGTATTAGACATGAGTTCAGACACTAGGCATGGACTTTTACACAGAGCTCTGGAAATCAACCAGTTGGCTGGGGTTTTTTGTTTGTTTTGTGTGTTTGTTTGTTTTGTTTTTAATCATAAGAAAACACAAAAGAGAGAGGACTGGAAAATTCAATATTAACCTTCACTTCCTGAAGTTGGAGTTTGAGAGTGATCATTAATCCCACCCTTTTCTGCTTTCCATAAGTAAGTTTGCAACCAACCAAGAAGTGAGACATAGGGAACATGCGAAAATCAAAATACCATATTTGAAGGTGACTTGAAGAACTTGGCTTTAGTGGGTTTCCCATCCAGGAAATGGCCTGTCCATGATGTGCCTGTTTCTAGGGCAGAGCCTGTACTGAAAAACTTATTCACCACCCAAATACATCCTCCTTGAAGGTGCATGCAAGAAAATACAGAGAAGGTAGAGATGAGTGTGCTCAGTTCCTTCTCTGAAACTTGCCCATCAAATAAATCACTTCTCTGGGGTCTAATTAGTGGAGGTGCATGAAGCTATCTCAGCACTTAATAATATAGCACAAAGGTAAGAGAGGTTCCTCCCAATTCCTGGTATGTGTGTCCAAGTTTTAGGCCACTAATAAGAGGAAGATGAACTTAGGAGGCACAGGCTTCTGGTTCCCATGGAGACCACAACAAAAAGAGAACTGGACCTGGTGACCAGATGCCTAAGTTTAAGCCCTGACTCTGCTATTTAATAAGCAAGCAAAGTTGAGCACATCATCCCTCTTCATCAGGCTTTGGATCTGTCCTCTGAGAAATGCAAATATGGACTGATGCTCAGGCTATTTATGAAGAATGCATGGGAAGCCAAAATTTGAGCTGGAGCATGAACAGATAGGAGGGACTGTGCTAGTTACTTCCAATGTCACCTAGCCCTGGTGCTCTTCTTCCTCAGAGTAAAAGTACAGTGTGTGAGCCTGCCCTTTGTCCAACCTAGACATCATCTTGAAGCTCAGGCATGACTGAACTAAAAGAGGTAACTTCTAACCACAATGCCTGTTGAATGTCCTGTTTTATAAGATCCATTATGAGTCTGTCTAAGACCAAATCAAAGGACCAAAGGACGGAACAGTGACTCTTCTCCAACTTTCCAACAAACCTTAAATTGTTGGACAGTTCAAGGAAGGTTTTGCATCACACCAAAATATCTTCTATCTCTGTCTTCTGGTCCACCACATTACCCTATGCCAAATAAACACACACACAACACACACACACACACACACACACACACACACACACCAGCAAATCCATCTCAACTCTAATGGCTTAGTTGTTTTTCAAGTACAGAGGGAATTTATAAACAATTTCTTAGAAGTTAAAGGAGAGGAAAAAAAAGATCTGGTATCCTGCTCAGAATGGATTTTAAAAAAATCTCTCTGAGTCAAGCTTTCTCTTCCCCTGAGAGATGATTATGATCTCTCTCTCCTTTTTCTCTCTCCTGTTTCATGTGCATTAAATGCCCAATGTGGAATTAGTTGGTGTTGCTTGCTGCTTTCTGGTTCTCCTCCTAGGCACAGAATAGATTGCATGTCTGGGCTCCTTGTGGCTGGATGCAGCCAGGTGACCGGTACTGGTCAATGAATTGTCAGCAGAAGGTGACATGTGTTGTTTCTGAGTCAGAGCATTTAACTGTTTAGTTACCATTGCCGTCTCCTGAACATTCTCCCTTGTGGCTCTTCCACTCCGCAGACAAGGGTCCTCCTGAGGACCACCTGAACCACAGACTCCTGCTGACTTCTGAGCAACATGAACGAGATCAGGAAGTAACCTTTATTGTCATGAGACATTAAAATTTGAGAGTCGTTTGTGACCGAAGCTTAACCTGTCCTATTTTGTCTGATATGCCCATATTAAATGAAAAAACATAAGTATTCAGAGCAGTTGTCCTGATGTTGTTTATATGTCCTAGAGAATTCAAGTTGACCGTAGATGACACCAATTCATGGGAGACCAAAAATGTCTTAGCTCTGCCACGTTCACTTTCATGGCCTGGTTTAAAGAGAAGACCATGCTTCCTGGGAACCGGTTTAGTCTTTGCATTAAACATCAGGCTGCTTCCTCTACCGCATGGCAGGTTTTCATCTCCTCTGAATAATTTTTTAGCAACTTGAGAAACTGCAATCCAAACATATAGTATTTTTGGCTGGAAATTAAAACACGTCACTTTTAAAACATAAGCAGCATGCCCTGAATGTTTATGGTAAAAAGCTCACTCCTGGCCAGACTGCAAGCTCGCATTACCGAGAGGCAAACCCTGGAGCAGGCTGGCAGTTTCCATCCCAGTTCGTCCTTCCTACACAGTGCAGCGACTGTGACTCATTTCTCCTCTGGCACATGAACTTCCAGGCTTCGTGACTCCTTTCATATCAAAGAGTGACTGTCTAGAATTTCCCCTTGCTATAAGGGGACAGCTATAGAAATGGGAAGGCAGATTTCTGTCCACTGGACTGCCTTTGTGATGAGCCAGAGATGTTGGTTCAAATGAAATTTCCCAAGGTACTGTGTGGATTCTGGCTTCCTAAGGCAGTGGAGTGGTAGTCGCTTTAGTTCATGTTCATATTACATTTATTTACGCATTCATTTGTTAATGCTGACAATTAGCAGGTTTCTGTAAAAGGTGTTGCGAAGGATCCAAAGACAAAGACATTCCTTGGCTCTGAGAGACTTGGAGCTAAACATTTGAGCATTTGGTAACACAGGTCATAAAAGAAACACACCAGCCTGACACGAGGTGGTGCATGCCTGTATCCCAGGGAGCTCGGGAGGCTGAGGCAGGAGGATCACAAGTTCAAAGCCAGCCTCAGCCACTTAGTGAGGCTCTAAGCAACTTAATGAGGCCCTGTCTCAAACTGAAAAATAAAAAGGGCTGGGTATGTGGTTCAGTGGTTAAGCACCCCTGGGTTCAATCCTTAGTACCAAAAATAATAAAAATAATTAAAAATAAAAGACATACATGACATCATGGGAATTTAAAGGAATGAGATGTGTCTAAGAAAAGGAATGAAAAGAAAGGAACACTTCTAGCCGGGCACAGTGGCGCATGCCTATAATCCCAACACTTAGGAGTCTGAGGCAGGAGGATTGCAAGTTCAAAGCCAGCCTCAGCAATGGCGAGGCACTTAGCAACTCAGTGAGACCCTGTCTCTAATAAAATACAAAAAAGGGCTGGGGATGTGGCTCAGTGATTGAGTACCCCTGAGTTCAATTCCTGGTACCAAAAAAAAAAAAAAAAAAGAAAGAAAGAAAGAAAGGGACACTTCTGATGGCCTAGTGTCCTTTATTTCACTCCACTTATATAAATGGCCATCATAAGGAAGCAATTTATATATGTATTGGGTGAGGAAATAGTTTCAGATGTCAAGGTCAAGAGACTGTTGGAAGAGATCCATTTCACTTACAGGTTCATCTGATTCCAAATCCACATCAAGTTGCTTCACCTGGCCAAGCCACCGTCTACCAATCTGTCAAATGGAGATGGATGAAGCAGGGGTCTCCTGGAGTTGTTCTGAGGATTGAATTAGATCACCTAGAAAAGAAAAGGAAAGGAAAGGCTCTGTCTGGCCTGTGGTCAGTGCCCCGAGCTGTAGTCTGAACGTCAGGACTGAGCACCTGCTGGATTGCATGTGCTGACTCAGAACTTCAGACAGGATTCTTGTCATCCTCTCAAGGATGAGGAGAACGAAGCCCAGATGAGATAAGCAACCTGCCGGTGGTCACCTAACTGGCAATAAAGAGCCACTTTAGGACGGAGATCTTTCTGGCTAGAGCAGCTGCCCTTCCACCCAGCCTAGGCGACACCCAGGGCTAATGCAGAAGATCAAAAGCCTGGAGTGAGTGGCCTTCATCACCTCATTACGTATTGCCAGGCAGCTTCTGCATGTCACTAGCCTGTGACCTTGGGCAAGCTATTTAACCTTGCGGAGCTCCTCGGAAGGCTGATGTGGGGATTACGCAGGATAATACAGAGGGAGTGCTTAGCAGGGCGCCTGGTGTGTAGACAGACCTCAATGAACATGAATGTGCCTCATGACCGGGGTGCTGCTGATGACGCTGGTTCTGCCCTCCTTGATGTGGCCCATGTGACACACCCATGGAAGCTGCCACAAAAGAGGGGTATTTGCTCCAAGACTATGGTTTTGGCCAGCACACACTTCTGGCTGCACAAAGAATGTTCAGGATACAACAAGCTAAGGAACGGCGCAGAATGATGGTCCCCACCAGAATCAGTGCACTAATGCTGCGCACATTCTTAAGGCATCCCTCCTTTATGTGACTTCTTAAAATGTTGGTTGGCGACAAAGCCAGAATTCTCTTATCAAAATGAAATCTGTAGAATACAATTTTCAGCTCAAACAATGTGGTTTATACAAAGCACCACCCTTGCATGTCAGATGAGGAAATATAAAACTGTTCTATAATGGATATATTGTTTGCACACAAAAAGCCTTATGAATCCCTGTTTCATGCCAGGCCTCATTTGGCATCTTCAGTAAAAGGGGGAAACTCTCTCTTCTCCAGAGGAAACCCCAAAGGAGACCTCAGCACCATGTTAACTGTCCCCTTTGTTCTTAACAAAATGTCAGAAAGCCACACCCACCTCTTTGTTCCATGGGACTCCAAGTCCCTGGGGGACAATGATCTGGCACAAATCACCACTGGTCCTTTTCATTGGACTGAGGTGACTTGGGATGGCTTCCCTCAGTGGTGAATCCCACCCTACAGAAAAGCATTGAGAGCCCCTAAGTGCTTGGCACTACTCTAGGCACCAGGGGAGTCCGAGGGCAGTAAGACCAGCCTTGATCTCAAATCACTTCTCACGTCGTAGTCTGGGGGCAAGCGACTCTTCCAAGGCAAATCTGTGCTGTCACAAGACAGCCATGAAACCGACTGTCATTTGCCCTCCTAGATGGTGTGCTTCCTTATCCCTCGCCCCGCCCAGGCTCGGCGCCTCTGGAAGGGCCTCTCTAAGGAGCAATGTGAGAAGGATTCCAACCAGATTAAGAACAGGGCAGGAAGACCCAGCAAGTCCAGTGGCCTGAGGCTGGAATGAGCTTAGTGAGTTCAAGAACCCCAGCATTTTCATAAGCAAGGAAGATGGGGCAGGCTGGGGACTGCAGTTTACACCTGAGCTTTTAGAGGCTGTAAACGGGGCGGGGGTACTACTCTCTGTTGTGTTCATCTGGCTGCTGGGTGAAGGGTGGACTGTGGAGAGGCGGGGCAGGAAGGGAAACTAGCTTAGGGGTGAGACAGGGACAGCAAGGTAGCCCGTGTGACACTGGAGAGAGGGAGGTGGATTGGGGTATAATTTGCAGGTAACATGCACTGAGCATGCTCACTGATGTGAGAGAGAGGTGAGGGAAAGAAGAATCTGGAGTAACTCCTGGTCTTGCCAGCAAGTAGCTAGCGCTGCAGGGTGAGCAGTAGTGGATAGTGGGTAATGCCGCAGCTCTGGACGTCACAGAGAAGGCCGTTGTGAGTAGAGAAAGAACCGGATTTTTGTTCTGAGCATGGAAGGTCTGTGATGTCTATGAGACCCCGGAGTAGAAACAGGGAGCGGGGAGTTGTTTCCCCAGGGAAGGGCCGGAGGTGCATGTGTTGAAGTCTTTAGCATATAGACGATATTTAAAGCCAAGGAGTGGATTGAGTTCACCTAAGGAGAGAAACAGGAAAAGAGGTTCGAGGACGGCGCCTTGAAGTATCTGAAGAGCCCTCTGGGACAGAGAAATGCTAAAGGCGCCTTGTCCCTCTGCCACTGCATGCCCCGCTGCACGGCAGGATAAACTGCAGAGGGGAAAGCTGAACTTCAAGACCATTTTTAACCTGATTTGAATACTGTATGTACATAATTAAAAACATTTGGCCCCAAAGATTAATAACTCCTTTTACATCTTCCTTTGACAGGCGCTCTGATTTGTCAGGCGGGGCGGGCGGGGCGGGTGCTCTCTGAGTTGATTAACACCTCCACGTTGCTTTGAGCAAAGTGTGGGGCGGCGACAGAAAATGCCACATTGCAGATGCCTGACTCGGGGATGGGACTCTGACTTCACGCCTCCCGATAAAGGCAGAGACTCACTTCTGACGGAGGGAAAGTATTACAAAAATATATATGTAACACATATTCTATTCCTGATTTAGGTCTATAATCTTATGAGCCAGACTGTAATGAATAAAGTTATAATTAGCTGAAGATGAAGAACACGCAGCCGTGTTTTCTAGGGTGCACTTTAGGGCTCCGGTCCAATCTGCACATTTACAAGCTGTGCTATTTGCATCGACTTCTACAGACTCCACTCAGAGACAGAAGAGGCTGCATTATTGATTACAGCGTGTGCATCTTGCTTATCTCTCTACTACACCCTGTGGGGTGTGCAAATGCAGGAGGAGGGAACAACCAGGAAATCCGGAAAACACTACCCGGTCCTCACAAATAGCAGCATCAATGTTTAATCTGTGCCAGAAGACCTCTGGCATTTCCCTATCCACACCCCGCCACAACAAGATCTACAGGTGTGGGATGATTGGATGTGAATCAACCATGTTGCTGAGATATGTGCTGTGTGACCTTAGGCAAGTCATTTCCTCTCTCTGGTTTTCCATCTGTGAAATGAAAGGTTGAGCTTGAATATCTCAAAGGGCCTTTTCAGCTTCTACATTCAGGGATCTATGATTCTATCAAAAGAAAACCAAATGGGATGTCACTGGGCCAGCTCCAGCTGGACCAAAGCTTACCCTTGCTGCAGAAGAGCTAGCCCCCTCCGCCTCCTGTCTGTTTGACATGCTGTGAAGTGGCTGGTATATTGATAAACATTTAACAACTGGCTCCCCAGTGAAAAAGCTCTGATTTGCAGTGTTTGCCAATTTCTGTGGTGTAAATACTCCCACCACGGTGGATTCCAACCTACCAACATGATGTCACTGAATACAGAGTTGGGAAAATTACACACAATTGGCTCTCTCGGCTGTAGCATATCACTCATGGTTTGGGAATCCCTGGTGAGTCATTCCCTCTCTCTTCTGGCCAAAAGACTTTAAACAAGGGCCAACAACCAATTAATGAGGAGAGTGGCTCTCCTCCTCTGATGGATCCCCTGCAATGTGGCTGTGGAGGTGACTTGGCCTTCAGGCAAAGGGTGTCTTGCACCAGATATCCAGGATCTGAATTCTGGCCCTGGAGCTTCCCAGTAGTGTAGCCTTGATCTAGTAACTTCACCCTGGGCACTGTAAACGTTACCATTTCCTAGGTAAGTTAGCCAATTCTGGCTGCCATAACAAAATGCCACAAAATGGGTGGCCTAAACAACGGGCAGGTTTTCTCACAGTTCTAGAGATTAAAAATCTGAGATTCAGGTGCCAATGTGGTTAGGTACAAGTCAAGGGTTTTCTTCCTGGCTGTAGACAGCCACCTAACTACTGTGTCCTTAAATGGCAGAAAAAGCACTGGTGTCCCTTCCTTTTATTACAAGGACATGGGTTCTATCAGGTCAACGCCCTATTCTTATGACCTCATTTAACATTAATCACCTCTTTACAGGCATTACCTGTAATACAGTTGGGTGGTGAGGGGGATGATAGGGCTTCAACTTATGAGGAGGACACAATTCAGTCCTCAGTAATAGGGTTATTATAAAGATCAATTGAGCTAATATATGTAGCATGTCTATTACATGGTTAAGCATGCAAGAGATAATAGTCATTGATATATATGTGTGTGGGTGTGTATACATGTGTATATATATATTTTTTTTTCTTTTTTAAGATGTTAGTCAACTTGAGTTTCACCCACAGAGCCAAAGAACAACAACAACAACAACAAAATAACTTTGGCACAAATTTTGTAACTGTAGAATTCAATTTTCTTACAATAGCCTAGGATCACTCTGGACCCACAAATGTCCATGCTGATGGACAGACAGTTCAATCCCTCACTTGTTCTAGAAGCTCTGTATTTGGATCTTGCATTGTGTCTGGGTACATTACCAGAGTTAGACATCTGAAGAGCCGCATTTGATATTCCCCCAGTTTGGTTCCCTTCTGTGAACCCACAGCCAATAACTGGACTGGGGAAGGGCCTGAAGTTCTTCCTGCCTCTCTTGACACAGTTGCCCCATGCTGAGAGTTGGGCTCTGCATGCCAATCCGTGCAGTTGCCTGGTGAGATGACATCCAAAATAACACAACTGAGGATGCCTCTTGGCCCAGCCCCACTGATTCTCCATGAGTCCACATGAGCTTCGGTAAGGAAAGATGTAAGAAAAGAGAAGTTTGGAGGAGAGAAAAAGTTTTGGAGGCAGGAAGGAATGCCCACTTCTTGGGTGCCTCCTAGGTACCAGCCACAGTGCCACATGCTTTGTGTCTATCCCGACTTTGATCAATTCTTTCAACAACCCTCAGAAACATTCTACAGATAAGAAAACTGACACTCTGCAATTTTTACCAGACCAACGGCTACCAGCCAGTCAAGGGCAAAGCTGAAGTTCAGGCTCAATCCCATGCTTCTCCAGAACTCTTCCAGCGGGTCTGGACTCTGCCTGATAGTCAATAGTCCCAGTGATGAGACGGCCATGCATCCTGATGTGGCCACAACAGTCCTGATTCGTGGTGGTTGAGTCCAGTGGCCAGGTGGCCCAGGGAGTCTTGTTCTAGGCACCCTAAAACCTTCATCTGTCAACATCCCGAAGCAGTGTAACCAGCTTAACAACAAGATGAGCCCATTTAAAGATGGGCAGGGGACTTGAATAGCCATTTCTTCAAAGAGCATATACAAATGGCCAACGAACACATGATGTTCAACATCATTAGTCATAAGAGAAATGTAAATCAAAACCACAATGAGATGCCTCTCCACATCAGCTAAGATGGCTGTAAGAAGAAATTTGAAACAGTCAAAAAAAAAAAAAAAAAGTGTTGGCGAAGGTGTGGAGAAACTGGAACCCTATACATTGCTCATGGGAATTTTTTTAGTCAACTTTTTTGTGGCTGTGACTGAAAGACCCAACCAGCACAATTATAGACGAGGTAAAGTTTATTTAAGGGCTCATGGTTTTAGAGGTCTTAGTCCATAGAGAGTAGGCTCCATTCCTTGGGGCTCAAGGTGAGACAGAACATCATGGCAGAAGAGTGTGGCAGAGGGCAGCAGCTCACATGATGATCAGAAAGCAGAGAGAGAGAGAGAGAGGAGAGATTCCACTCGCCAGATACAAATATATACCCAAAGCCATGCATGCCCCAAATGACCCACCTTCTCCAACCACACCCCACCACTTCAATTACCACTCAGTTAATCCCTGTCAGGGAATTAATTCACTGAGTGGATTAAGGCTATAACCCAATTATTTCTCTTCCAGACCTTCTTCTTGCATTGTCTCACAGGTGAGCTTTTGGGGGACACCACATCTAAATCAGAAAAATAAAAATGGCCGAGCCCTATGGACAACAGTTTGGTGGTTCCTCAAAAAGTTAAACATGGAATTTCCAAAAAGCCCATCAATTCTGCTCCTAGGTATGGATCCCCCAAACTTGAAAAGAGTCACTCAAATATTTGTATACCAATGTTTATAGCAGCACTATTTCCCATAACAAACGATAGAAACAAGCCACTATCCATCAATAGATGAATAGACAAACAAAACATGCATGGCGTATCCAAACAGTGGAATGGAACATTATTCAGTCACAAAAAGGAATAAAGTACTGATGCCCACTGCAAGGGGTGTATCTGGGAAACATTATGCCAAGTGCAAGAAGCCAGACACAAATGGTCACACATTATGTGATTCCATATGTACATTATATTCCAAACAGGTAAATCCAGGAGACAAAAACCAGACTGGTGGTTGCCAGGGTCTGGGTGTGAGGGGATAATAGGAGTGACTGGCTGCTACTGAATATGGGATTTTCTTTTGAGGTGATGAATATTTTGGAACTTGACAGAGATGGCGATTACATACCTTTATGGAAGCACAGCTACTCAATCGTACACTTAAAAGTGGCCAGTTTTTGTGTCATATGAATTTTTACCCCCCCTTTTTTTTTTTTTTTTCTTTTTTTAGTTTTATTTATTTGTTTTAGGGATTGACACTAGCTATTGATAAGAAACTTAAAAACTTCCTTCAAAAGTGGAGGGAGGAGGTGCCTCTCAGTTTCTTTCTCTGGTCCACCAGGTCCAGGCCCGGCCTAGAAAGGAGGAAAAGGGGTTGCTCAGGATGACCGCACGCCTCACGTCTACCAGGAGCAGGGGCTGGCTTCCATCTACCTTATTTCATTATGTTTTCAGTTTTCTGGGCACGGGACGACTTGTTTTGTGTTTTCCCACCACCCCAGCTGATTCTTGCAACAAGCCTGAGAAACACACGGTGGGCTATTACAGATGGGGAGATGGAGTCTCTTAAGGGTCAGGACCTGGTTTGGATCCCAAGCCACCCGGCTCTCCTCTTAGCAGATGTTCTGAAGGGCATCAGTGGAAATCACAGGCCAGCAGTGTGGCCGTGGGGGGTGGGGTGGAAACCACTTTTTTTTGTTTGTTTGTTTTTTGGTGGTGCTGGGGATTGAACCCAGGGCCTTATGCCTGTGAGGCAAGCACTCTACCAACTGAGCTATATCCCCAGCCCAGGGTGGAAACGTTTTGCTCAGCCAACATCCACCCTCTCTCCGGCCCCTTTAAGAATACATGCCATCCGGCACAAAGTTGGGACAGCAGTTTATTCATATAAAGAAAGAAAATTACTCTGTGCAGCCTAAGATGACTGTTTACCTGAGCTTTTAGAATGGTTGGAGGTACCTGTGCCCCTGGAGGTCTGGATTCTACCTTGATTTGGCGAAGTCCTTGGCTGTGTTCAGTAGGATGCCCTGGGTCCTGATATCTCAGGTGGTAAGCCAGGTGTGCAGGCTGGAACACAGCAGGGTCAGAGCCTCCGCTACCTTGAGTCTCCACTGGAGATTCCCATGGTCCTTCACAAACCTTTCCCCGCAGGGCCTGTGTAGGATGAGGGGGATGTGCTTCCAACTTTAAAATGTCGATGATTCTCCCTCAACACCTTAACATTTGCTGAGGAACTTGGCAATGAGATGCGGATATAGGTGTCCTCAAAATTTGTGCATGAATCAGATCCGCATCACAAAACCACGCTGTGTAAAGCAGGGGACCATGGTGCAATGTGAAAATCCAGCCTTTCTTCCATCCTGGACCCAGCAATGCCTGCAGAAGCCTGGGAGGAAGAGGAGGAGAAGAAAGAAGGAAGGAAGGAAGGAAGGGTAGGAGGGGAGGGTCAGTGAAAGTAGGTAGAAGAAGGTGCTTGGGAGTCAGACCTTGTAAATCTGGAGTCAGCATCTCCGCTCTTCACTCACATGACCTTGGACAAGCCACTTGACCTCTCGGCCTCAGTTTTCTCATCTGTAAGACAGGGATACAAATACCCATCCAAAGAAATAAGGTATGGGCAGGGCTTAACATAGTGCACTTCATAAGCACTCGATAAAATAAAAGGTATTCAGCAAAGAAGGAAGAATTGAAGGAAGGTTTCGGGGAGGGGGTAGGGAAACTCTGGTTGAACCCTGTAAGTGTAGGCTCAGTATTTCCACCTGCATAACCATGCCAAGCACGTGATTCTGTGGAATCACGGAGAAATTGGTCATGAAACCAGGATTGTGCTCCTTTCTCTTTTTCTCTCTCAAATCTGGGGACATGAAGCCAAGAGGCCGACATGGGGTCTGCTTCAGGTTACCCTCAGACTCCAGAAGCTGCCGCTCAAGCTGCTTTGAAATAAACCCCCAAAGCAACCAGCACACAGCCTGCAGAGCTCACCTCGGCTCCACCTGAGACTCACAGACACGCACGCTCGGCAACGTCTCCAAGAGCCCCTCAGCGTACCTACTGTGCACCAGGCCGGCACACACCCAAGCGGGCTTGGACAGCCAAGGTCTCCGCCTCTCCTGGTAAGAATCACTCTGAGTTGATTATCTGAGCACCCCCTCCCCTACGTCCCCATGCCCCAGCCTAAGTCGGGTTCCTCTGTTACCTGTTGTCAGAGCCCTGTGCTCCTTCAGTGCGTGGCTGTCTGTGTGGCTTACCATCACACATGGACATGCATGACGATTGGATTAGTGTCCGCTTCCCCTTCTAGACATTCTGTTGCTTCAGTTTGAGAAACAGAGTCTGTTTGGCTGATCCTGCGCCTCGCACCAAGCCTGGCAAACAGTCAGCGTTTAATAAATACATGTGGAATGTTGGAACAAACGAATGAGCTCCTAACAATGAGTCTTTTCCAGCTAAGGTCTCAACACCCCCTCCCTTGAATGTGCCTCACTGCAAGGCCCTTGACCTTGTAAGGTTCCCTAGCTGAGCCACCAGGGGTACCCAGGGCCTCTGCTCTCTAGCCTTCCCAGCTAGGTGGGGCCCACCCTCTGGAGTTGAGAATAGCCACCTCCTTACCAGCAGTGACACCCAAGGCCTCTCCTCCAGGATGGGCAGCCACATCCCACCTTGGCATTCCCCAGCTCGAAACAGGGGTCTTAGTGTCTGTCACAACTAGGATACGGCCACTCCAAAGGGGTCTTGGGGCCAGTGACCCCTTTTCCCACCTGCCGTCTCAGCACTTTCCCTCCCTTCCTCTATACCCTTGACGCCGCCTCAGATTCCCTTTAAAAACATTTACATTTCTGCTCTTCCTCCGGGGACTGTCTGTCTCTCTAATAAATAGAACATGCGCCACTGCTCTTGCCTGACCCTAGAGCAACACTGGGGGGCGGGGGTCTTAGGACGCCCTGGCTGCTGCCATTCCTCCCCGTGTAGGCCCCCGTGGTCAGACCGGAGCCCTTCCTCGCTGCCCTGACCCCCACATCATTGTCTGATCCCTCTCCCAGGAGCCGGGGACCATTCTGTGCCCTCCCCCTCATTAAATCGGTGGCCATCACGCTCGGGGAGCAGAGACTGAGGCAGCTGCCCGGCTTCCCAGCCCGGAGTGGGCCCAAGGGGTTGATTAGCATATTGTTGTGAGGGAAGGTCTGGAGTAATCCTTTTTCCTATTGACACTGAATAACCTCACCTGAAGCCCGCCCCCACTCCAGGGGCCAAAAGCAGCCAGAGAACCCTCGATGCTCTCCCCACTCCCCTCCTCCTCCCTCTCCTTCCTCTCTCCCTCACTCCCTCTAGCCTCCTCCAGCCTTTTACAAAAAATGCAAACACGGAGGTCGCCAGGGAAAAGCTCATCCTCCTAACCTCCTCCTCAGGCCAAGGCCCCAGCCTCCCTTACAGCCGGGGGTGCCTTCACCAACCAATGCTGTGCTCTAGCCTGGAAAGCCACCAGAATGACAAATCTTTGGACAAATTACTGATTTCTCATCTAATTTACATCCAATTAGTGTGAGTGAAATGAATCATGTGGTCAGCCCCTCAGGGGAAACATTGAGATAACAAATGCCCCGGGCTTCTTTCCTGGGGAACTGACGGGCCCTGGGGGAAGTCCATGATTTACCCCTGGGTCAGAGGCCCCCTCCCTTCCCCCAGGCAGGTTATCCAACCCATAGATCAACCCCACCCCCTCCCTGCAGCCCGGACAGGCTAGTAAAAAAAAAAAAATGGGGTGGGTGAAAACCAGATCTGGGTTGAGCCCCCCAGATTTAGAATGCAGCAGTGGGGTCTTGGAGCAAGTGACACATTCTGAATTGGTGGCCCTTGAGCAGGGATTCTTCAACACCCCACAAGGACCTTGGGAGAGAGGCTCTGGCGATCCAAACACTGTTGCCACTCGCCACACACCAGGCCCGGTGTCCAGTACCTAACTCCCATGACATGGCCTCCACTTGACAGGAAGGGAAACTGAGGCTCGGACAGGACTCACTCAAGCTTCTTTAGCCAGGAAGCTCAAGGTCGAACATTTTGAACACTGGCCGGATGATGGCAGAGTCCAGGAACTTGACCATTGTGGTCTGTCTTCCCCATCTACGTGCAGAGAAGGGTGAAGCTGAGGGGGTTGGGGGGAAGTCCCTGCCCGAGGTCACAGCTTTGGCAGAGAAGGATGGCCACATGCAGGCATTTCCTCTGCACGCAGCCAGGCTGCACCTGGGACTCTTGGGAGAGGAAACCGCTTCCCCGGGGTAAAGGTGGATGGATTATCCAAGGCCATCCCCACCACAGAGGAGAACCGGCCACCCATCCACACACACACCTTCCCGTGACTGGGTCACCGCTCATGTCTTCCTGCACGAGGAGCAGCAGACGGAACTCAGCAATGTTTTTCCAAAACAAGAAAGATGACTTTCCACAACCGTTTGAAGTGGGAAGACAGGGGCGAGCGGGCAGGGCGGGGTGGGGGGCACGGGCTTCTTGTCTGAACAGTGCAGTAGCTGCATGTTTGGGATGAGTTTGATCTTCCTGTGTAAACTTGTTTCTAGTCTGCTATTTAAAACCTGGCATATGGATGGGATCTCAGCTCCCAGTACTGGCAGTCCTTAACATTCACAGCGACTAAATAAAAAGGGAATTTTAAAAACCAAATGCAGTTTTACCCCAGAACGAGGCAAAGAGAAAACTACCAAGAAGTTAACAACTCCTGAACTTGAGCCCAGCCAACCCTCTAAGTGTGGGGGCCTCTGCAATGCGGAACTGACATTTTCTGAGCACCTCATGCAGGTCTAGCTTTCTGTGCTGAGGTCTCAATCCCAGAGTTAGGGTTAGGGTTAGGGTAGAGGTTAGGGGCATGGCCTTCACAGCAAGTCACTAGGGTTTGAAGCCCAGCTCCGTCACTCACTACCTGGGTGACCTTGCAAAAGTTCTTAACCTCTCTGAGCATCCTCATCTGGAACGGACAAAACTCACAAAGAAGTTGTTAAGATGATGTGAGGCCGTGTCTGTAGCCATGCAGCAGGATGCTCTCGGCATGTACTAAGTGTGCAAAACCCCCTGCAGTTATCACCTGCCTGGGGGAGTGAGGATTATTTTCCCCATTTTTCAGTTTCTGAGGTTGCAGAAGATGCTGTGGGTGCATGGGAGCAGGTGTCTGAGCCATCTCTTTCAAGGGTGGGAGGTAACCTGTAGTCCCAGGAACATGGTGAATGGAGTGGGAAGAGAGGCCTAGGATGGGCAGGAAATGAGAGCATTGAAATCTGCAGAGAAGGAAGCAGGGTGGGCGAGTTGAGTCCCTACAGGCAGGAGTGGAGAGATGAGGCTCCTGGGGGAGCAATCAGGCTGATTCCTCATGATCCCCAGTAAAAATAGCAATTATTAAGTGTTTCCCGTGTGCCCAGCTCTGCCCTAAATGCTTTAGAAGAAGTTCTGGGCTGTTTGGGGTTTTTAAATTTTGTTTTGTTTTTTCACTTAAGTCTTAAAATGGCTCACTGAAGTGGTTATTATTTTCAAATGGGTTCAGGTGAATAAAAACCAAATTTATGCAGCTAACTGGACAAGGAGTAGACCAGTGGTGAGGCCCCAGACTTCTGCCTCTGCGAGCACAGGTCTTGGCACCAGGGGGCATCCTGTGCCAGAGAAGGAAGAGTTGTACCCTGGAGAGAGCAGAAAGAGCCCCTTGGGCCCAAGTAGGTAATCAAGCCAGCTATAAGCCTGGGGCTGGCTCGTTGGGACAGAGGCCCCTAAGACCCATCTGGGACTCCTTACACAGCTCCCGGACAATCAGACCAAGCCACCTGACCAGCCAGCAAAAACCCATGCCCTGACCACCCCACAGAGGGGACTATCACTCCTCAGATGTGTGACCCCAGTTTCCTGATCTATACAATGGGGAGCTCATGAAAGCTACAGAGTTGTTGGTGAGGATGAAGATGCAGCCAGCACCACACCTGGCCACAGAATTATTCCCCCTGTGATCATTACCAATGAGGAGACTGAGGTTCAGAGTGGTGGGATTGCTTGTCCCACTGAGAGCAGCAGAGACAGCAAAAAATCTTTAATTTGAGCACTGCTTAGTCGACAGTGCTATAAATGGGGCCATGGGTGTTGCTGGGGGGAATGTCTGGCTGCCTATGTGGGGAATCCAGTAATCTGAGGACCAAGATCCAGGGATGTCTTGGGTTATCTTTGGCTCACTTGTCCCCAAACACATGGAACTTCCCTGCTTCTCAGGGGCTGCCTCCCCAACGCCACCGCATCCCATTGCAGCTCCCGTTTCCCCAGAGCGTCCCCTGGGAGGAAGAACTGTATCCTGACGCGGAGATCTGCCCCAGGCACCGAGGACTCGTGGGCTCAGAGCTCCTGCCTTGGAGCCTGCCACTGTTAAGACTTATGGCTGCCTCATCTCTCCCCCTCGCTGGGTCTGGCTACATCACTTATCTCTCCGACGCTGACCTGCCAGCAGCTGCAGGAGGCTCTCTCCGGTAAGATTTGATTAATGAGGTTCAGCAGCAACAAATCAGTCTTATGGAGCAGCCCTCCCCTCTCGGGGACACACTCTCACAACACCCGCTGCATACAAACCGCCCGGCGGGGTGTGGGGCGGCTCCCGGGCCTGCCTGTCAGCAGCCCCAGGCTCCGCACCCCAGTTCCAGCTCCAAGGGTCAGACCCCGCTGGAGCTCAGGGCCCGTCCTCCAGCGCACCCTGAGCCCCACGCTTGTTTTGTCCCCTTCTCTTTATGAGAATAAGAGAGAATTCTTACAACAGTGAACATGATAATAGCTACTATTTGGGGGTTTACCGTATGCGAGGCACTTCGCAGCTTATTTGATCACCAAGCCCCCGCATGGGGATATTATCATCCCCTTATTACAGATGAGGAAACCGAGGAGCGAGTGGGCAGGTAGACCTTGAACATTCTGGCCTTTATACTTCTTCATGTGACTGAAGTCCTGATAATCTTTGGAAATATGGTGAAAGGCATGGTCTTCCTGGAAAAAAACGTGTGTACTATACACACATTGCCATACGATTTCAGCATGTGAACCTGCAACCCCACCCACAGTCTCGAGGACCGCCCCCCCCCCCCACTCACACTCTCTGTGAAAAGAGCCCATCCTACTTGGTGTCCAATGCACCAAACCCAAGACCTGCTTCCCAACCTCATTGACTCACTGTCCTTTGCAAAGTTCATGTCATGGGAGAGCAGAACTGCTTCCCTCCCCGAGTTCCCAACAGCTCTCCGTGCATCACCCACCCCGCCCCTTTCCTTGCCCCAACTGTTTTATTGGAACTGTTTGTTTCTCCAGCAGTTACAGGAAGCCCATGGCACATTGCGGTCCATCTACTTCTTTGCAGCATAATCGGCACATCATTCAAGTGCATGTCCCTCCCACCATTGGCGACCCCATGTCACCTCCTTGGGAGCCTTTCTCAAGTGGGCATCCTGCTCAATTGTCCACCCCCCTACACACACCTGCTCCTGCCCCTGGACTGCCGGGCCTTGATCCACCCCTTCCTTGCAAGCTGAAAGGGCTCTAGTTCTCCCCTTTCCGTTCCCTTCTTTACCTTCCCCAAAGCCCCTCACATCCCAGAAACATTTGTCAGGGATTTGCCAATAGTCACTTTTTCATCTGCTGGGGCAAGAGTCATCTTTGCATATAGATGTTTTGTAATAGATGCTGCATTGATTATGTAAAGTTCTTTTGGGAATCGCCTGACCATTTCTGGGTCCTTACTGACCAGGTCCACCTCCAACATACATCTCACATCCCCTGGGTCAATAGTGCTGAGTTGTCTGAGCCACTGGCTCAGTGGGGGAAAAGGTGCAGGCCCAGGTGTGGTAGGGACAAATGACTTCACCCATCCCAGAGGGATTTGCAAGACCTACTCTGCTTTGGATGGGCTAGCTGAGGAATGGCCGTTTTAATCTGAGCATGTTCCTCAGCTGGAAATCATAATGACCCTGGTAATGCGCATTTTTTATACTTTGCAGTGTACAAAGCAAAGCACACTCCTCCGTTTAGCTCATCCTGTCCTCACAGCATCCCTGTGTGGGAGAGGTTATTGCTGTACCCACTTGACAGAGAGGGAAAGTATGGTGTGGAGAAGGAACTTGCCCAAGATGGCGTGGCTCACACGTGGCGATTCCAATGCTGGAGTCCAACTTGTGGGATTGTGAGATCTGTGCTTTTACTCTTACATCATTTTGTTTAAAAGCTCATTCGGGGAGAGGGGCTTTCATAAAGTGCTCTGAGAGTTGCCCCCAAGCCTCAGTCGTCCCGGAGCGTTCAGAGAATAGCAAATGGTTATGTGCCACTGTGCCTCTTAGGATGAGGAGACCAGGTGGACAATCGTTGGCAGATTATTTGAGGATGACTATGACACAAATACTTAAACAGAGGTGCCCAGCCCCCTCACAAGTTTCCTCCTGTGAGCTCAAAACAAACCCCAAGTTTTGGGCGTTGTTCTCTCCCCAGGGAATGGCGACAGTGCGTACGTCACCCAGAAGAGGAGGCTAATCATTTTGGAGGTGTGGGATGTGGACACAGAAGGTCAGAGTCAGACCAACAGCCCAGATGGCAGTAGTAGAGGGGGTTCCTATGGAAGCCTGCGCCTCCTGTCACTGGGTTCGGGGAGCTTCCTGGGACATCAAGGCAGCTCTGCAGGGCTGCTGAAGACCAAGGTCTCTGGAAGCAGACCCCTAGGTGGGGTCTGAAGGCATGGGGACCCCTTGCCTCTTCCTCTGGCCAACTTCCATCCATTGGACGGCTAAGGTCCCAGGAGGCCTCTTGGTTGAGTGGCCCACAGAGAGACCTGGAGCTGCCTCCCCTAGCCCCACTGTGGCTTTGGCACTCGCTAGCTTCCAAGAGCACAGAACACTTTGAAAATGGTTCCTACACCATGCAGAACATGAGCTGTGGGAGACAGACAAGGTCAAGTCGAGTTGGTGGGGGATCCGGTATGCCCAAGCCAGAGGCAGCAGAACTCCCTCGCCGCCTGCTCCCTGGCTGGTATTCCCTGCGGTAACTCCGGAGCTTCCCCTGGAGCTTCCTGCTCTGGCTTCTACCTGAACTTGGCATCCCCATGTGCCAATTAGAGTCACACCTCCCATTTAACCAGAAGCACATTTTCCAGCTTGTTCCTCCACCAGGCTGGGCTCCAAATGCCTCTTGTGGTTGTTTCCCGAAATCAAATCCAACCTCAAAGCATGAAGATTTGCCATTATTAAAGACGAGCAAAAGCATATGCCCCAGGCTCTGGAGAGAATTTCTAATGAGGATTCCAAAGATCACAGCCGACTCATGAGCTCTTGGAAGCCGATGGGCCCTTAACAGTCATGAGCCCTCTAATTACGCTCCCTGCACATCCCAGCTGTACCCACCGCTACGCCTGCGCCGCACTGCTCCCACGACAGTAGTCTCTGTGATGTAGAGACGGTGTTTAAAGCCAGCGTATAAAGGGGGGAAACCAGGCATGGTCAAAATTACCCTTACAAATCCCTTCGGAGGGAGGCCGATATCCCACCTCTCAGTAAGTCCAACACGGCTGCGTACTCCTTCAGTGTTGGAACAAATCACTTTTCTTTGGGTTAAGCACCAGACGAGGCTGTTGGCTTGATTTGAGGGTCCATGTTACATAAAAGATGCGTGTCTTGGAACACTGGAATCACCCTCAGGGCGATACTCACAGAAAAGAGGCACAGAGAACTCAAAAGCCACTGGGGAAACAGCAGACTCAGTCTTCTGTCTCATGCTTGTCCCTTGAGTGAAACAGGGAGTTGTATCCCCCACCCTATTTTTCAGACACACTCTTTCTTCTTGTTATTATTATGCTGTGTGCACACACGTGGCAGAATTCAAATATATGAAGTGTGATCTCCTGGAAGTACATCCCTGCATCACGTGTGTTTACACCCTTCAAGGCTATTTCTGCATCCTAAATGCCACTTCCTCCAGGAGGCATTCTCTGACTGCCTCTGCTACAAGTGGTACAGAACCTCATTTGTGCCCATCTGATGACAGATGCCACTCCTGCCTCCTATCCTAGTAACTATGTGTATATCTTACCTCCCCAAATGTGTCAGGGTCCTCATCTGTTTCACCTTGGGGTCCCTCTAGCACTTGGCTCAGCGTCTCCCATAAATCCCTAATTGATTATCATTGATTCAAAGACCAGATATATGGATGAATGAATTTCCAAAAGAGCCCATCTTGGGACATGGGAACAGCTCTATCTTGCTGACACAGAAGTGCTGTACTCCAGGATTCCAGGTAGGCTGGGTCAAGGACTTTCATTCTGACCCGACCCCACAGATTCTATAACTCTGGGGAATATGTCCGCGCCTCCTCCATCCCCTGCCTCCTCCTGGCTGCCCTTCCTGACCAGCTTCCTCCTGTTCCGATGCGTCGTGAAGAGCACGTTCACAAGGCAACCAGTGCAGAAGCCTGGCCCCAGAGCCCTGCCAGGCAGGAAGGGCAAGCGGCAGCATGCCCATTTCACACAGGAGAACACTGAGCCTCAAGGAGGCACGTGTCAGCTTGTAGTCACATGACCAATGAATAGCAGGGCCTGGATTGGTGAATGCTAACTGTGCCCCCGCCCCTGCCTTCTATTTATTCACAGACTACCTCTGGGCAGGGATGCCATTCTGGTCACAATACACATCCGGTACTGTGGTGAGCCCCATCCCTGCCAGACCATTGACAGGCCAGTGGACAGTGTGCTGGTAACTCCAGTCTCATGGAATGCTGTCAGCAGCACCAAACGCCCCATTGCAAATGCCAAGTCCCCTGTTCCCTTTACAGGATCCCTTGGGGATTCTGGGGCTTCTGCTTTCTTCCATGATCCAGGTACCTGGCTCCGGACCACGCACCACTTGTGGGTGCTCTGCCTTCCTCCTTCCCCTCCCATTTCTCTGTAGCCCAGGACTGTCTCCACCCCTCCAGAGGGGTGGAGCTAACACATCTGGATGCAAATCCTAGCTCAACTGGGGACTTGCTGATCATTGACAGGTCACTAAAGTGCTCTGAGCTTAGTTTCTTCCTCTGTAAAACCACGATGACAATAGTCACATCAAAGTTTTTCTGATGTGAAGTCAATGGCCTATGAGTAGCAGGACTCTCAGCTCAGACCTCTTTTAGCAGGAATTCAGAATAATGTGGGGCACGCTACACAGCAGGCAGGGGCAACTCAGACCAGGGTGCCACTCCTAGACTCTGCACTTACTCACCTGCTGTGTGACTCTGGGAAATTTACTCAGTGTCTCAGCTTCAAACTCCTTACCAGTAAAATAGGGATAAAAATAGTAACTAACCCATGGGGCTGCTTTGCACTGAAAGGAAATAACTCACATTAACAGCTTAGCACAGTGTCTGGTACTTAATCAGGACTCAATAAATGTGATCCATTAATTATTAGCCATTATTAATTATGTCAGCGACTGGTAGAAAGAGCTGATTTGCACGAGGTTTTATCTACAAGGATGGGGAAGTAAAAAAGATATTTGTCTCCAGTATTGGTCCTCAGGGCTGTCTGGTATCTAAGCCCTAATGAGGGACTGAGCAGAAGACAGGAGGAAGATGAAGGAGCTGTTTTCAAGTACCAGGTTACAAAGGCAGTTTAGGGCAGTGGCCTACCCAGGGAGTGTAAGCTATGTACTTACTGAGCAGCTACTATGTTCCCAGGACCATGCTCAGGGCTGAGGATCAAGTGGCAAACAAGAGACACAGCCCTGCCTTCAGGGAGCACAGTCTAGTGACACTTCTGGGTCTGTACATTGGGGCCACCTTCCTGGGGGGTGTTCCAGCAGTAGCAGGAGGGTGACATGCCAGCCTTTCCAGTTCCAGGATTCAGATAACCGTGCAGGAGTCTGGAAAAACAGAACGTGGGAGAGTAATGATCAATCTCACAGAAGACGCCCCAGGATGCTTGCAGCAATAACAGGTGAGACCGTGGAGGAGCAGGTGTTATGCAAGAGAAAACCTGAGAGAGTGCATTTAGGGCCACTATGATTGAGGGGTCACGTCATTGCTTAATGTTAGTGAGACTTGAGGAAATTAAGGATCCCAATGTGGTGCACCTCTGATGGGGAGTTCTGCCACATCAAGAAGGGATGGTTTATGCCCCTCACCGGGCCTGACACCACACCTCCCACTATTTATTCTGCCCATGATGCAAGACACAGCCAGCACTCCACTTTCTGCAGGGTGCAGAGGGCCACACCTCCGTGTACCCAGCAGACACACACCTCATAGGTCCTCCACCAGCCAGGGAACCTCTTCCACCCACATCTTCACCCATCTCTGCTCGCTCTCTTCCTCTCTTTCTAGCACCCAAATGGGCTCTCGGGGGGCTGGACAGACCTGGACTCGGGCTCAACTCTGACCCTCACTAGCTGTGTGACTTGGTATAGTCAGCAAATTCTTTGAGCCCCGGTTTCTCTTTCCTATAAAACAGGAATAGCAAGAGTCCCTCCCTCACAAAGCTGCGGTGAGGATGCCAGACGTCCCTGCACATCAACAGCCCTTGCGGATCAATCAGGCCACTACCTGTCATCCATGGGGGTGCTTAAGACAGGTCGGTCATGTACACCGCACCCGCACACAACGAATCCCACAGCACACAGGACCCTGAGCCGCCCCTAGCCTGGAAGACCATCTAACCAGGCCCTGACACCCCCAAAGACCCCAGCACTGGTCTGCCTCCTCTCTGCATCCTTGTCAGAAAGGCCCATAGAGGCAGGTGGGCCCATAAATGTCCCAGGAGCCTGAGCCACCCAGGCACTGCCAGGGCTGTCAGGAACAGCTCTGCGGGTGGGGGTTGGGCTGGGCAGCCTCTGGGCAAGAGGCGCTCCCCTCCCCTCCTGCCCCCAGCAGCAGGACCCTCGTGTCCCTGGGTCGAGGCTGCCTCTCCTCCTCGCCCCCTCCCCCTCCTCTGCAGCCTTTATTATCTCAACTACTTTAAGAGACTTCTTCTCTCTCCCCCCTCCACTCCTCTGATGCTAATCTCCCTCCATAAATCATACCCTCTAATCTTTTCATCACCTTTCTCTGATTAAAGCAGCCTCGGGGGTTGGGAGCCCCAATCCTCGGTGACTAAAGCGCTTTGATGTCCAAAGCCGGTCCCGGAGGCGGCGGGCTGGCTGGCGGTCAGGCCTCGCCCACCACGTGCAGCGCCTGGCGCACGCGCCGTCTAGGCGGACCCGTTCCGAGCCGGCCTGGGCTGCAGGCGCAGCCCGGCACCTCGAGGATTTCACAGATCTCTTCATGAATATTTCTCACTACATACTGGATGTCATTATTCTATTGAGAATCAATTAGCCCAAATGTTGTTATGACAGCTACAGAAAAATGATATTTTTAGCTTTGCTTTATGCTGCTCTGTCTCTGCACAGAATTATTGAAAACCTTAAAACTAATCTAGTGGTGACATGGGCCTTCGTGGCAAGCTGAGGAGCGATTGATCTGGGAATGGGGAATTGTGGGAAGTGCGGGGCTTTTCTCAATGAAGTGGGAGCCCTCAGAAATGCCTTTCAGGATGGGAGGCAGAGCTGGAGCCTGAGCCAGCTCCATACCCGGTCGGATCCTCAGCGTTTGCATCTGTAAAATGGTAACAACACCAGTCCTTAAACCTTTGGTGATTTATGCAGCAATGATGAAACGCACTTATCAGGTGTGTGGCACTTCACCCGTGAGCGGCTCTTTTACCAATAGCCGACAGGAGGCCCCAAGCAAGGCTTCCTGGGTTCAAGACCCAGCTGTGACACTTTGTGGGTGTGTTACCTTGGATTGGCCACTCGTCTTCTCTGTGCCTCAGTTTTTATCAACCGTGACAGGGATGATCATACCTAATATTGTGAGTATCAACTGGGCTAATAAAGTAAACCACTGAAACACTCAGCCTGGCTTCAAAAGGTTCAGCTCTTTTTTAGCATCTGCTATCCACCTTTGTACATCCTGACCCCTTCCCATCCTCACAAGTTCAAATCCTCCTGACAATCAAATCTGGCTCAGATGTCACCTCCACCCCTACTCCAGACAGACTGAGATTGGGATTCTGGTTCCAATAATCACTGGTGACCTTGAAGAAAGCATTCAACCCCTTTGCCTTTATGCCTCTTTGGTAGAAAAGGGGGGAAAGTTTCCTTATTCATCAAATGAGGGGCTGGCCACAGTCACCTCTGGACCCTGTCTGGTGCTGAAGCTGGGTTGGCAATTCCTCGCTGAAACATCGGCTCTCCTTGCAGCAGCTCCTTTAAACACCTGCACACTGCTCCCCCCAGGAGTGGTTTTACAGATCTATAGTAAACAAGGAAGCTGTTTTATGCCAAAAAGGAAAAAAAAAAAAAAAAAAAGTTGCCCTTGAACAGGAAACCCTTGGGGAGTGGCAGTTCCAGGTCGCCCTGCCGCCCCCCCCCCCCCCCCCCCCCCCCCCCCCTGCCCCCGGGAGCCACGTACTCTGCCAAGGCCGGGGCTGGTGTCAGAAAAAAGGCCCAAGCCCTCTGAACACCTTTGCTCCCAGCCAAGTCCCGCCCCACCCTCCTGTCCAGCGGGTCTTGTCCAGCTGGAGTTTAACAGCACCTGATGGCTGACATCTTTCAGCAGGGAAAGGGCCAGAGGAGCAGGCTGGCAGAATACCCCAGGGACCCCCAGAGTGCCCTGTATCCTATGCTGGCCACCTGGCTCTCGGCCTGAATAAATTCCTACAGTGCTCTAAGGCTCAGTGTTCACCAAGCCTTATTATTCAACCTCCTGGTCCTTTCATTTGGGATTACCTTCGCCCTCCTGCCCCTGTCCCCATATTGCACTCTTTCTGGCTGCTGCTGTGATGCTTGTCATGGTCACCACCTCTGACTTCAGTTCCTTATGCACAGGGCTGGATGGTAAGCAAACAGTGAAACAAGATCATTATTTCTTTCTTTCTTTTATAGTTGTCAATGGACCTTTATTTTATTTATTTGTTTTTTATATGGTGCTGAGAATCAAACCCAGTGCCTCACACGTGCTAGGCAAGTGCTCTACCTACCACTGAGCCCCAGCCCCAGCCCCAGCCCCAGCCTAAAAGACCCATTTCTAATGCTTGAAGCATTTACCCTCCTTGTCTCAGCACCCACTGCATCCTGGGCACAGTTAACCTCCCTGGAGTCTGCCCCATCCAGTGTTACCCATTCATTGTTCTCTGGAATCACACCCTGCCCAACCCTGTGTCCAGGGCCACCTTGGACAGTTGTGTAGGTTGTTGCCATTCACATAGCCCATGATGTGAATGATGTCCTCTGAGTTTTTTGTGCCATGTTGGCCTTGCCTGTCATTGGAAACTTGCAAGAAATTTCTTTCATTGCTTCTAGGTGCTCTGACTTCTGAAAGGCTCACCCCAG
Source organism: Tamias sibiricus (assembly GCA_025594165.1). Taxonomy (NCBI): domain Eukaryota; kingdom Metazoa; phylum Chordata; class Mammalia; order Rodentia; family Sciuridae; genus Tamias; species Tamias sibiricus. The sequence goes on from CM046658.1 coordinate 32,426,513, forward strand.
ACACACATATTGACTCGTCTATATACTTTGCTCAGTAATTTCTTGCCATAAAAATATTTTGAGAACATTTTTATAATTTGACTTTTGAAATGATTTGGCTATGAGCAAATGATTTATCTTCAGCTATGATTTCTCAGTAATCATTGTGCATTCTTCAGGATCGAGAAAAGAAAAATCAAATCTGCAGACTGATTTCAAATGTCAAGCAATCTCTATGCATTTAGCCACTAACAAAGTTGATCTAATAGTTGGTTTATAGACATTTCATTTAACACCTTCTCCTTTCTTCCATTTGTCTTGCAGTTTTCTTTTTGCATTTCGGAGTCAATAATTTCTTCCAGAATCAAATATTTCCATGAGCCTCAAGCGTAAGCAAATTCTTTTTCTATTCTGTAACTTTGAAAGACACATTACTGAGAAGTTTGTGATAAGCAGGTAGTTAAACACCCTCATGTATTCCTACAGTCTGAGCATACCTCTCATTAGCGCTCCTCTTACTTCTGAGGTGTGCTGATTGTATGGTCACTGTATAATGAACAAGAAGTACCATAGAGAGAAGGCTGGCCCAGGCACAGACCTGCCCCAGCACCTCTTTCAGGACAGGCTCTGGACCCTTCCCCTGGCTGGTCTCCACGTGGTCCAGGGACACTCACCCCTACCCCCCCACACACACCTTGAGGAATATACTAGGCATCTTCACACCACAGAGTTCAGAACAAACTGTCCACCGCAGCTCAGACAGAAAGTCTCTTTCTCATCCCCAACTAAGGCCTGCTTACCCAAGTCCTCATTTCCTGCAGCAGGAATGACATCTTTCTTAGAAGGCTGACAATGGACATTTTCATTTCCTTTTGTGAAAACCCCACTCCCATCCATAAGGGTGTGCTCTGACCCTCTGACCCCAGCCATACAATCGCAAAATAGTTCCACATTGATACACATCCCAGAGTCTCAATCTACATATCTTTAAATCTTAAATCTTTTGTGGAACAAGGCAGAATATCAATTAATGAACCAATCAATTTCTCTTTTTAGCACCAATCAGATTGTAGTATGATTTTATCCATGGGTCCCCCTCCCTGGACGGTGACCTCCTGCGGAGGGATGTGGGTGCCTCGTTCATCTCTGCGTCCCCAGAGCCCCAACCTGGCGCACAGCAATGCTGTCCAAGGGATGACATGAATAACCATGACAGCAATTTTCTGTTCAGCTGTGAGCTCCTTAAGTACAAAGACTGTGCTTATTCATTTCTGCCAACACCGCAGTATATACTGGGCCATGGTAGAGGCTCACGGGAGAGACAGACTCATGGAAAGTTTGGATGGAAGGAAGGGAGGGAGGGGGATAAAAGGTGGATGGTTTTATGGATGGTCAGAGGCATGCTTAGCTGGATGGATACTTAGCATGAGAGATTGGGGTCCAGGAAAAAGATAGAGCTACTTTGAGCCCCTGTTTCATTCAACTTTTTTTTTTTTTTTTTTTGAACCCAGGGCCTTGTGCCTGTGAGGCAAGCACTCTACCAACTGAGATGCATCCCCAGCTCTCATTCAACTTTTATATCACTGTGACTAAAATACCTGACAAGAGAAACTTAGAGGAGGGAAAGTTTATCTAGGACTCAAGATTTCAGAGGTCTCTGTCCACGGCCAGCCGACTCCATAGCTCTGGGCCTGAGGTGAGGCAGAACATCATGGCAGAAGGGCATGGCCGGAGAAAGTAGCTCAGTATGTGACAGCCAGGAAGCAGGAGAGGGGGAACACAGGAAGATGCACCCTTCCAGGGCATGCCCCCAGATGTACCACCTCCTCCAGCCACACCCCACTGCCTCCAGTTACCACCCAGTCGTTCAGACTCGGGTGGATGGATTAGGTTACAGCTCTCTTGATCTAATCATTTCACCTTCATGCCTTCTTGTCTTAACAGGAGCTTTGGGGGAGGGGGGCGCTCATATCCAAACCATAACACCTCACCTCCTAATAGTTTTTCAGTTCTGAGCTCCAGTTCCTGTGAGGCCTGACTACCCAGTGGTTCTTATCCTTGGATTCCCAAGACAATTTTATGTGTCTCTACAAAAAACTCCCTTCCGTGTGAAGCAGTTTGAGGGGACTGGTTTCTTTTAACCAAAAGACCATAACTCAGACATTTGCCCTTGTCCCAGATGGAGTGGGAGTAAAGAGGAACGAACACTTATCTCTGGAGTGTCCCACAGTGGGGTCTTGGGAAGCCTGGCATATTTGTTCATCTTGAGGTCTTCCCCAAGACAAGCTGCAAGGCTGGGCTGGTTAGGAGTGATCTTGGCTCAGTTCGGTTTCATTAGCCTATTCTGGGAGTGCAGATATGTGCCAAAGTTTGGGTGAACTTTTATGAACAATTGGCTGTTGGTTAGAAGCAGGTCCACCCAAATCCAGCATCACCTCCAACACCTGCTGGGTCATGTGGGCAGTCACAGACTGCTCTGGCCCTCAGTGCTCCTGTAAAATGTGAACTTGGAAGGAAGTCATTAAGCCTTTCCTGCTTTAACATTTGAGCTCATGTGACTTGCCCAAGGTCACTCATCTTTTGAGTGGGATAACAAGTTTTAACTCACAGATACTGATGCCCACTCCTTTTGCCAGCTTTCACACAAGCATCAAGAACATGGTGTAATTTTGTCATTTTTCACATAGTCCCTTAACACATATTCTTCCTGACACTCAGAATTCCTTCCCCATTTCCCCATGTTTCAATCCAGTCTACCCATCTAGGGTCTAAGCCAGACCTTTCCTCCAGGGTGCGTTCCTGTTCACTATTCTGGGAAAAAAACAAACAAACAAACAAACTTCTCTTTCCTGGTACCTCCTGCCTTGTGTTTTAGCAGATCCCATCTCCTAGGGTGGGGGTGGGGGATGTGGAGGGTGGGGGGGGATCTGATTGGCTCTGCAGGATGGGGACAGGGAGGGGCTTTCTCAGGGCTCTGCACACAATAGACACCACTGAACCTTTAATGGTATGGATGGCCAAAGAGTGATTTATGATATTGTAGGAGAGCTTGTGAATTTTTTAAAAGATCACAAAACAACCAGTATTATATACATGACATAACTGTGTTCTGAAATGTATCTGAAGAAGTGTGGGGAGGTGTGTGTGTGCCCAGGACATTTGTTCATGGCAGTAGGATTCGGGTGACTACTCATTTTCTTCTTTCAGAATATCTGTATTTCTCGATGTTCTAGAATGAGCATGTATTATTCTTGGGATGGGAAAAAGAGAAAAGCTATTTAAAAATAAATAAGTAAATATTTGTTTAGTGAATGAAAGTATGAGACTCTAGTGTGTTAGAGGAGACTAATTTGGAGCTGGATCTTGTAGCAGAAGCCATCCCCTGCCAGCCAATCTCCCTCACGGCGCCACCATTGCCAGTGGAACCCTGTGCTTCTAGCTGTAGAACTGTGTCTACGGGGTTTGCAGTGAGCCCTGTGGTTCAGCAGGAATCACAGAGTCCTGCTTTTCCTAACAGCAATGATCACAACCCTCTATGTTCACTGCACTTTATAGTTGGCAAAGGATTTTATACACCCTTTCTCATTTGTTCCTTACAATCCAGCAAAGCAAGTGTTAAAGCCTTTTGGTCACCAGTGTGGAATCTGGAGCCTAGGCAGACTAACTGAGGAGGTGGAGATCAAGGTCACACAGCTAGTAAGGAAGCCAGGCCCGGGACTCCTGCCTTCCATTCAAGCCAGATCCTCTTCCTCCAGCACCAACAAATCTCCTGGTGCACAGATTAGACACGCCTTCTAGGGTAACCAGGCCCCCACATTTCTGCATGCATTAAGTGGTTCAGTGTTCAAGAAGGCAGGTTTAAGGGACAGGCACTTTCTGCCTGGAGTCTGCAATGATCAGGTGTGCTCCAAGGAAAGGTCTTCAGGAGCAAAACCCTTCTTAGGGGAGTGTGTCTAGGCCACAGCTGGCCCATGTGATCACTGTCATTGTGGTTGACTGCTATGTCCCATGCAATAGCTGCTCATGGAAGTCAGGGGGAGTGGCATTTCTAGCCCAGACACAGACAGTGTCCCCTTGGGGGATGCACAGTAGAGGCCTCCAAAGCTGGGGTTGCTTATGACTGCTGGTTCTGGGATGGGGGGTGCCGGTAGGAAGAAGGAAAGAAAAAATAACCCAACCAAAATCAAAAACAAAACAAACAAACAAAAAAACCCCTCTGACCTCAGAAACCACACACATCCTCAGAAATGTCTCATTTGCTGCCACCATCCCACCAAAAGACCATTTCTTCTTCCACTCCCTCACAGACCTCATGCAGATCCATTGAGAAGCATCTAAAAATTAATTACAGTTTCTTTATAAAGTATAATTATGATAAAAAATACAAAGTGCTAGAGAATATATTAAATATTGAGTTTGTATATAACTTCCAAATAAAACTCTTTCCAATGTTTTAATGAGAAATTGGAGTTTGCTTCTAGAAACATATATTTTAATATCAGATTTTATACTGGAAATGATTACACCATTGATCAAATGACTATACAGAAATAATCAAAACTTTTAATGAGGATCTTTTCAAATTCTTGATAGGCACCATCAAGGAAAAGCTTTTTTCTCACAAGTGATAAAATACTCAAAACTCATTTTTAGACAAACATGTAACACAATGATTAAAATCATATTTACAGAATATAATGGATCTGCTCTTTATTGACAAAACTAATGTTGGAATTTCTTGTACTAAGGAAAATGAACGTAGCGTCCATCAAACTTGTCTGCACAAAGTAGTTCAAAATTACAACGAAGCTCTAATCTGCAGGGCGGAAATGCATGCAGCGCCATAATGGTCAGCCTGCAGGGAGCCCAGATGCCTCTTAAAGGGGCAAACCAGGTGACAGAGGGCATGGATATCTAAGAACGTGTGAAAGAGTCCCAGGCAGGCCTACTGCTGGAGCTTCACTGCCACTTCCGCTTTCTTGAGTCCACCCTGGGCTGGGAACAACATGGACACCAGCCACTCCACAGAGCCCCTGTTCACCAGGAACAGCAAGTGCACCGCGGTCCACAGCGGCATATGTGCAGGTAGACAGCACTCCTTGACCACACCCAGTCCATTCCAGCAGAGCAGGGAGTGCCAGGTGCCATTCATCCTGAAAGCCACTTGCAGGAACCTTAGGGTGCCACACACCCGGCCCCCAGAGCCCCTCCAAGGAGCCCCAGCTCAGGTTGTTTCCAGATAATCAGCCCAAGAGTTCCAAATGTCCCAGGGGCCACCTGGTGGCCGTGAGTGTGGGGTGGGGATGAGGCTTCAGTATTTCTTGGCCCATCAGGTAGGAAGATCTGGCTTGGAGGTGCCACCTGCAAAGAAAGGCTGAAAGGTCCGGATTTTCCAGAAGGGAGTCTCAGCCAGCTTTGAGCACTAGTGAAGCGCTGTGACTGGGCGAAGGGGAAGCCAAGAGCAAACTGGGCTGGAAACCAGAGTTCCCGCCCTGGAACCTGGAACGTTCTCCTGCACTGGTTGTCCCCAAACCCACATGCATAATGGGTGCTTGGCCCAGGCAGAACCCTTCCCCTCTATTCTCCCAGGTCTCCATGGACTTTTTGATAGGACCTGATGCGTACACAGCGTCCAGGGATCATGCCAAAACCACCACGAATGCACCTACTATGGAAGGTGAGGCGGGAGCCTAGACCTGCATCCTTATGCCTCGGTCGAAGGAGAGGGACGGGGAGAGAGAGCGACCGGGAAAAGCAGAGAAACAGAAGTAAAGGCGGAGATGGGAAGAGAGCCGGAGCTAGACTTGGGGAGACAGACAGACGGGGAGAGGCATAAAGGGAAGAGCGGGAGAGACCAGAGAGGTGGGGCGAATGGGAGGAAGACAGCTGTGAAGAACCCAGAGGGAGAGCGTGACCCGATGCAGGGGGGAGCCGGAGAGCAGGGGCGAGAGCGGGCGGAAGGCGGAGGCGCCGCGAGCGGAGCCGCACAGCGCGGCCGAGATTCGCCGTCGTTCCTCAAACACAGGATGCGGCGCCCTTTGGAGAAGTCGCGCTGGGCGGAAACGCTAACTCCATGGGCAAGTGCAAATGTAAAGAGGCCCTGAGAGCACTTTGTGCAAATATCAGGCCGGGAAGTGCTGCGCCCGCGGAGCTGCCGGGCACCTCTGCGCCCCCGCGCCCTTGGCTGCGCGCTAATTCACTTTGCCGTCACCTCCCGGGCGGGGGCAGGCGGGCCCGGGCAGCCGGAGCGTGCGAAGGGTGCAGAGCGCCTCGCAGGGCCAGAGGCCGTGGCCCTGCCTAATGGAGCAAAAGACAGATCAGCAGAAGCAAGGCAGGTGGGCGGGAGGGGGAGTGCAGACGCCCAGGATGAAGGCAGGGGAGAAGGCACAGAAGGAGTGGACGGAATGCCGGGCTGGCCCCCACCCCTCGCCTTGAGTTGGGGGCTTCCACCTGTAGCGGGGGAGACTTTCTGCAAGACATCCGGAGCCTATAAAATTGGAAAACAAAGTCTCTCCTGTTTATATTAAAGGTGTCTTTTTTTTTTGGGGGGGGGGGTGAAATGGGAAGGAGTTTGGAAAGCAATGAATTTCATAAATGCCCACTGATGACCATAATACCCAACACTTTTACAACGATGGAAGAGCCAGGCACCCTTCTAAAGGTTTTACAGACATTTGCTCAGGTACTCCTCTCAGCAACTCCATTGACGCCCTTTTTAACAGATTGTAAAATCAAAGAGCAGGCGACCGGTCACTCATCCAAGCTCACACACAGTAATTTGCTGGTGAACCCTGAGGATAGGGGTCCAGAGTCTATGATCCTCTATTATGCAGGGGCTGATGCTATTAATGTCCACGTTTTACATGTGAGGGAAGAAAGGTTCAGAAAGTCGGGGCCATGATCTATGTCCCATAGGCAGGTAGTAGCAAAACCAGGCCTCGAAGCTTGGGGCACTGGATGTGGGTGGAAAGAACATGGACTGAGAGGTCAGATGACTTGGGTTCAATGTCCTGTTCTATCACTGTGTGACATTGAGAGAATGGATTCATCTCCCTGTCTTGGGGTATACTGACGAAATCCATGAGGTTATTGTAAAGATTCAAATGTGTATGAGAAAATGTGTATGAGGAACTTGACAGAGGGTGGGCGCTCAGTAAGTCCATTTGGTCAGTCTTGAGGATATGGTGATGACTCAGATAGAGAAGATCCCTGCCCTAATGGACCTGCCTTGTAACAGGGGAGACAGAGAACAAGTAGACAAATCACTACAGATTGTTACCAGGGAGGCTAGGGGAGAAACCAGAGGGAGTGTTACAATAGATCCATAGAGGGAGACTAACCCCTGGAGAGAGCCACCAGAGAGGAGCTGGGAGCACAGCAAGCGCTAAGTTGCCACTGCAGGAAAGAGTGTGGCAGATTTCACGTGCTGGTGGCAGAAGCACAGTAAGTGGGGAGCACAGTGACAGAAACGGGGTTCAGAGGTGGGGAAAGGTATGGGGTTTATCTTAAGCTCTGAGGAAGTCATGGAAGACTTTCAGAGAGGGGTGACAGGATCCAATTTATAGACTTCAAAATCACTCTGCAACCCTGCAGATTGGAGAGGAACAATATGGGGAGCAGGAAGTCATTAGGATGGGAGGGTCTCTCCAGGCTTGAACTGAGAGGGGTCAGGGGAGACAGAAAGGTACGGAATGATGCAAATGTCGTTTCTTACGCTATAAATGCAGGTGGCTGTTCACAGGCTTATCACTGGTCCATGATATCTGGACTCAGTTTCCAGGTCCAGTGGCATGAATGGGCTTTGCAAGCTCCACTGGGGACAGAGGGCAGTGGCCCCCAGAGATATTTAGCTGACTGCTCTGCCCAGTTGCTTCCCGAACTGTGCTGGAGATCATGCTCGCCCATGGCCCTGTCAAAAGCTACAGATCAAATGGCAGTGTTTGGGGCTGTGGGTACTGACACAGCACCCAGAAACCAGAATCTTTGGAGGGTTGACTATCTCTCCTCCATCCCCCTCCTATCTACTGCGTTAGGCCTGCAAGGGTGGAAGGAATGAATCAGCCACGGTCACTTCCTTCAAGGTGGAATATTCTGGGGAGCGGGTCACTCTGGAGGAGATCTCAGGAGAACAAAGTGGAGATTATCCTGTTGTGTTTCTTTAAGCATTTGTTGTTGAAATGGAAGTTACAATTCAAGCTAATTTGAATAACAGAATCATAGGAAAAACACCCTCTAACCACAAAAATGAATATTCAACATTCCCACCTTATCTTCTTTGCTTTGTGGGGCTGTTTCTCAGCTGCATATTAAACGGCCCCTTCATGTGAAGCTGGCAGAGTGGTGGTTTTGCAAGACAGAATGCTGCTGGGCTAAGGTGCTAAATTCAGAACATAAGTCATTTTGGGCTCCCAGAATTTCAAGGATCTTACAGGGACAGGCCGAGAGCCAAAGGAAAGGTGGGAGGACCGGGGAGAGTTTGGATCAAGACCACGGGCTATAGCGAGTGAGAACTCAGTGTTCCCAAGCGACTCGCACAGCCCGGGGCTTGCCGAGCCTGTCCGTGCCCCAGTGGGGCTCACTGTGAAACCTGCAGGGGAGGAGCAGCCCATAGGTGGGAGGCTCCAGCTGCGGCCCTGGGGCTCACTGTGAAACCTGCAGGGGAGGAGCAGCCCATAGGTGGAAGGCTCCAGCTGCGGCCCCTCTGCAAGAGTGCGCTTGGCCCCTCAGCATCTGCAGTTTCTGCATCCACAGAGTCAACCACAGATTGAAAATATTCAGGAAAAAAATTGCATCTCTACTGAACATGTACACTTTTTTTTTTGGGGGGGGGGGGTCATTATTCCCTAAGCAATACCGTGTAACAACTGTTCACACAGCATTCCCATTGTATTAAGTATTATAAGTAACCTAGAGATGATTTAAAGTATAAAGGAGGCTGTACATAGACTATAGGCAAATAGTACACCAGAGGGAGGGGAGTGTTCTGAGGATTGAACCAAGAGGTGCTTTAGCACTGAGTTATATCCTCAGTTTTTTTTTTTTTTTTTTTTTGTACCAGGGATTGAACTCAGGGGCACTCGACCACTGGGCCACATCCCCAGCCTTTTTTTATATTTTATTAGAAACAGGGTCTCACTGAGTTGCTAAGTGCCTCACCATTGCTGAGGCTGGCTTTGAACTCGCGATCCTCCTACCTCAGCCTCCCAAGTGCTGGGGTTACAGGCGTGTGCCACTGTGCCCGGCTTTCTCAGTCTTTTTTACTTCATGACAAATTCTTGCTAAGTTGCTGAGGGTCTTGCTAACCTGCCCAGGCTGGCCTCGAAGTCGTGATCCTCCTACCCCAGCCTCCTGGGTCACGGTGATTACAGGCCTGTGCCCCCATGCCCGGCTAATACTACACCATTTTGTGTAAGGGACTTGAGTGTGCACAGATTTTGAAATCCTCAGGGAATTCTGGAACCAATGCCCATGGACACCAAGGGAGGAGTGTACTGTGTGCCTAGAGGTGCCACTGCAGAAGTCACACACATGGTGTGTGCACTGAAAACAGTTTTCTGGATTCTGCTGGCCCGTGAAAAACACTCGAAACATTGATGTCCTCCTTCATTCACTTTCCAGCTAGGCAGGGCATCTATGTCCTCAGCGGCGACACTAGACGTACGGGACCACGTGCGGTTTCCTAAACACACTGCTCACTTTCCTGTCTCCTAGCCTTCTTCGCCCATGCCGTGCTTTCTTCCCGGAATGCCTTTCCTCCCAAACACCCGCTCAGGGCTGCCTCTGCTTGCATTTCCCGGCACCCACCCCCACCAGGTTCCCACGGGACTTAGACACTGTGCTGTGCTGCAATTACCTGTTTTCTACCAAATTAGATTGTGCCTTCCCCAGGGGATCTCTGCATCTGCAGCACATGGCCTGAACCTGGCGCGAAGCCAAGGCCAGCCCAAGCTTATAAATGCACAAATGAGACATGGGTGGCTTTGGGTTGAGACCTGGGAGTAACAAAACCAAAAAGAAAGAAAAACAATAAATATGTTGGATGATGGAATCGGGATCTCAAAAGATCTGACTTGCCGATCAGTGGGCTTAATCCAACAACGGGACACTTTAATAGAGATAAATGTCATACCTTGCACTTACATTCCAAACCAATGGCCCCAGAATAGGAACAGGGGAAGAAGAGACAGAGGAAGTGCAGCCAAGGCAGCCCCTTACATAAAAGGAAAGTCTGGCATGATCAGTTATGAAGCCATGCTGCGGGCGGCCATAAAAACTAAGGCAGAATTAGTAAAGGTCTTATGCCTAGAATAAGGGGGTTAGGGAAAGAAATAAATTCCAAAGAGACTCCAAAAGACATCGTTTGAGGAATACCTCAAGGGGATAAGATGAAAACAAAAACGTGAAGAAGAGCTTGCTTCAGATCTCTAAGAGAAATAAGGACAGGTGGGTTCTGAGGGGCTTCAAGAGGCAAAATAAAGAGGATGGCTGGAAGTTCGTGGGCAGGAAGAACATTGAGAATCAAGCCTGTCCGAATATGGGCAATATTGCCTTGGGTAGAAGTAAGCTCCCCAGCCCTGAAGGTGTACAAGCAGGGGCAGGACTGACCCTTGGCAGGGAGGCTAAAGGGCCTTGCTACTTCCTGAGCCTCCTTTCCTACAATTCTCCCAGCCACACTGGCCTGGCTATTCCTCGGCTGCACCAAGCACAGCCTGACCTCAGTGCCTTTGCATTTGCTGCCCCTGGAGCTTGGAAAACTCTTCTCCCAGATATGGCCTGTCTCCCTCCCTCACTTCAATCATATTTCTGTCCATCTGTCACCTCCAGAGAGGCACGTTCCATGAACATCCTATCTATACCAAATAGCTGTCTAGTTACCATCTGTCTGTCCCACTATAATATAAAGCCCTTGAGAATAGGGCCTTGGTCATATTCACTGCTGCAGCTCACCCAGACAGGCCTGTCACATAGTAGGTACTCATTAATACTTGCCAAATGACAAAATGAATGATCTCATTTATTCCCCACAATAACCCTTGCTCAATTTAATTCATACAAAAGGTCCTCATGTAGAGTGAAGATAGACTGAAGAAACTAAGGGCAGGTTCAGTGGACAAGTCAGGGAGACAAGGAGAGGGAGGGACCTCACTCTGACAAGCCACCTGCCCTGCCAGCCACGTGCTCATTTCGTTTAATTTCCCAACAGGGCTATAGATTTGATTAGTCTCAAATTTCAAACCTCAAAGACCATGTAACATTAGGATTCATTAGTTGCAAGCAATAGAAACAATGCTGCCTAATGTAGGCCAAGAGGGAATTCAAGAATGAGGTAGTTCACTGGATTGAAGGAAAGAATGAAGAACTAGACTTCAAAAGATGGAAAGCACACAAGCTACAAAGATCCAGGGGTGGTCGTACAAATGGTCCGCCAGTGTCCCCACCTGATAGCACTCTGCACAGGCTTCAGATTCTCTCCAGAGAGTCTGATTGGACAAGCGTGGATCACGTGAGTCCCATGGGCTTGCAGAGGTGAGAACATGATTGACAGGTTTATGAACACTGCATGATGGGAGATGAGGCTGCCCAGGGGAAATGGAGGTGTTGTTACTAGACAGATGAGGAATGAGTACTTAAAAAAGAGTTGGTCACTTCCGGCACTCACAGACCATGGGTCCAATCCTCTAGTTGGTCAGAAGCTCAGAAAGGGCAAGCAAGTGTGGTCACACAGTGGCCAAAACAGGCCTGACAGACGGGTCTTCTGGCTCCAAATTTGGTGCAAATGTCAGGTCTCATCAGAGTTTGGTTTCAGATCCTTTTTACTTCCAACAAGCCCTCCAGAAACAACTCTTGCTCTTGTCATGCTTGGAGGTCTTAGCATCACCACGGACTTCCTACAACAGCCTCTGGACCCAGGCCCTAAGATACGCCCATATCAAGGCTTTTTCGTAACTTCTTTAACTGCAACTCTGATGGCCACTAGATCTCAAGTGAGAACTCGCATTGCCAACTTCAGGAAGTGACTGTCATAACTAATTTATTTTCATGTCTGTTAGGAAGCCCTCCTGGGTGGTGTAATCCACAGATACAAGCCCACTTCACCTCTACTAGAAGGGTTTAAAAAATGAAATTAGACATGTTTTTGAGGCAAAATCTCTCACAGTTAACTCCCTGGTTCGGCACAAATTCTCTTAGCATTCGTGACCAAAGGAGACTCCTCCAAACCATTTCCTGTCATCTCCTCTGAGCTGTCAACTTTGATTATTCCTTTCCCGGTACTGTGCCTTGTCTTATACTAAAGGAATAATAAATACCTCCCTTCCTCTTTCTGAATCTAGGACTCCAGCACTTTTTATTTCCCATTTTACACAAAACTTTTCAGCAAGAGCACAAAGGAGGTAACAGCAGTTGCAATAAATCACTAGGGAATAAGATTGAGGCTATCTCTAGGCAGCAACCCAGAAACGGGTTGCCTAAAGTTTGGTGAGCCTACTATGTGCCAGGCCTTCTCTCTTTCTTCTCTGGGCCATTTGCAGCCAGGTTTTCACCTGTCAGCACCCAGAACTGTCATGTGTCCCCCACAGAAGCTCCTTTTCAACCCTCATCCTGGTTAAGCTCTGTGGCAACATTTCTTCATCATTTTCTTGTGCGTCTTCCTCACAAGAATGTGAGCTGCAGGAGGAGAGACTTTGTTTTGATCATCACTGTGTCCTCTTCAGAATCCAGAACAGTGCCTGGCACATAGTAGGCACTCAATAAGCAACTGCTACATGAACAGATAGATGAACCCATGAATGAATAAATGAATGAACCCTCATGTTCTTGAAATGCTTTTGATCCCAATATGCCATTATCTCTGGATTCTAGTACATATGGTCCTTAGTCAGTGCTTTAAAAATGTATGATGTCTTTGGATTAAATTCCCCTCTCCACTCTCTTGTTGTTTCTTCCCTCCCTCCTCTGGAATTTCATTCTCACTTCTTTCCTCTCACCCTTCATTCAGTGCTTACATTTCTTTTGAGGTTCTGTTCTTTCCCCTCTGCAGAGAATGTTCTGTGAGAGAGCTCTTCCACTCCCACACGTTCAGCTTCCCTCCCCACACTGATGCAGGAAGCAGACAAAAATTAAGCTGAAATTGTTGAGTTGAAGTCCTCAGACACCTCAAAGCTTGGCAGGTTGAAGGTGTGGCAGAATAATGGATTGAAAATTTAATTTACATTTTGTTTTCCTGGATATAGGAGAACTAGAGAACTATGTATGTTTTTATTTCCTGTATTTTTTCCTCACTGATTCTAAGACAGTACCTGGGACAGCTTGCCTGAGGGGTGGTGGCATTAGCAAGGCTTTCAGCACAAGTAGCCTGAAGCCTGGTACTTGCCTTTGAGCATAAAGTCAGGGAGATTATTCTAGATCAGGGTTTCTCAGCCTCAGCACTGCTGACGTTTTGAGGTGGGTAATTCTTTCCTGTGAAGGGCTGTCCTGGGCATGGCAGGGTGTCTAGCAGCACCCCTGGCCTCTGTGTACTAGATGCCAGCCGCACCCTCCACACAAGCTCTAATGACCCCAAATTCTCCAACCCAGGCCAGACATTCCCGGGAGGTGGGGGGTGGTGAGAAGGGAGTGGCTTAACCCTAGTTGAGAATCACTGTGCCAAATCATCCAAAATAGGATAGAGGAGGGGCCTGAGGGAAACTGCCAAACTTGGGACATTGCTAGGCAGGAGGGAGGATTCCAGGAATCACCCTGACTCCCTGCTATTTGACAGGCCACAATCAGTAAAAACCATAGGTCTCCTTTCCCAGAATCCTCCTGGCTGAACACCACCCCCATCCTTCCAAAGTGGCATTAGTGTGTAGAAGGAAAGGAATGCTGCCAAAGGCACTTGGGATGTGGCCTCCTTGGTCCCCCTCTGTCCTTTATGCTTACCTGCTTCCCAGACTTTCCCTAGGCTGGGTGGGTCCTGGGCCAGTGATCCCTAGCCTCCTCTGTGCCCTGTGGTTGCCCTTGGCTGCCCCCTTGCTGTCAGGAGGCCCCACTGCAGTCAGACATTCATCAAATCTGTGGGAAGCTTGGTAATTAATATTAAATTAACTTTTGACAAATTGCCTAAAGCATCCCATAAGTCCCCTAATGTCTTTAGTTCCCCAAGACAGGATCTTCTGCAAAAGACTAATATCTTTCCTGGATCTTTGTTCCCTTCCTGTCAGAGAGTTGTACTCTACTGTCTAATTAGTGAAGATTGCAAGACCATCTCCTCAAGGTGACCCAGCCCTTGACGGAATCTCCTGCTCCACTGAGTTCTCATGAGCAGGTGACATTGTCCAAACACCTCAGCACTTTCCAACACTCCTCCCGCATAGCAACCAGCCAGTGGCCCTACACTAGAGATTCAGAGGTATCCTCTCCATCTGGTGAGTCCTGGGCATAAATAGAGAAGGCTTTCTCTTTATCCTTTTCTTCCAGGAGTGTCTGGAAATCCCAGTCCTTATAAATAACCCTGAAGTCCCTGTATTCCTGCCAAGTTACTGAAGCTACTGTAAACTCAGGGCATAGTGTCTCAATTGTTCCTGATTTGTTTAGTGTCCTGTAATGCACACATTCTTATCTTCCCAATTTTCTTACATATAAACACAGACTCCATGGACTCTTGGACTTGGATGTAACACCATGAATTACTTCCTCAATCTGCTCCCGTAAAACCATTTTTTTTTTTTTTTTTTTTTTTTCCTTTTGTAGAGGAATCCTTGTAGAAGGCTTTCTCCTAAGGTCCTGTAGTCTTCCTTCATAACTCAATCATGAAAGGAAAGCACCTTCCTCCTGGGTAGAAGCTTCCCCATCAACTTCTCTGCCCATTCCCAGAACCACCAAGGTCAAAATGGAATTGTGCCCCGGGGACAGCATTGGCCAAAGAATGCCAGCCATTGTCCCCTTGACTTCCAACTTCTGTAGTGGCAAATCTCATCAGAAAGGGCATATGCCACTTGAGTAACAACCCACCCCTCATCTGCCTATTGCTAAGTATGGTGCACAGAGAATGTGTGGGGAGACTGGCAAGACCCTGCTGCTTGTCTGTCCCCGACAAAAGCAGGCTAATGTCAGAATGAGGTGAGACTTGTTTCCCCTGGGGGGCCCAGCCTGTCCCAGGGTGCTGAGATAATGCCTCACAGCCGCGGTGTGTTACATCCTCGACCCCCACCACCCTCCGTGACCTCAGGCTCCCACTGAGGTCCCACTCAGAGCGCCCAAGCACGGCTGCTCTCTGAACCTGGGCGACAGATACCATGACCCAAAAGAATTTCTAAAGGCATATGGGCCAAGTCATGGTTTTAGAATGACTGAAAATGATAACAATTTCTGGATCTGAAAACTCTTCCTTCATTTGCCTGGATAACTTTGCCTGAGGGTTCAGCAGCCTTGGAGAGAAAAGCCTGGAACTGCAGGGTGGTAGCTTCAGAGGGAGGGCCTTGGGTCACAGACAGGTTTGAACCTATGATTTCTTGGGCCTAACTTGCTCTGGCCTTGGGCAGGAAGCCACCCTCATTACTCACTCATCTTGCTTCATCCCACCCACTGGGATTCCCTGGGGACCCACCTGTCTGGGGACCCAGAGCCCCACCCAGCCCATCCTCCAGTGGGTAGAAGATGCAAGAAGTTCTGCCACTCTAAACTCTGGGCTCACTGAACTGGAGTCTAGCCCTGGAGGGAGAGCCTTGTCTTCAGTCTCTACCTGGTAGACTCTTCCCAGCCTTCACAAGTTTCTTTCCACTTAGATAAAACACCCAGAACCAAGCTCTGTACAATCTTTTGTAATAGGAAATAACCCAGCCCAGGGTCCAAAACCCCACATCAGAGCCCACACAAGTCTCTGAAGGTCACATCAAAGCTGCTTTCCCTCTGGTCTGTGGACCCAGACGCCTGAGGGCAAACTCGAAGGGGAGTTGATTTCCCAGACTGGACTGGTGTGGTTTCAGGTTTTCTCTCCTTCTCTCTACACCCTCCACTCCCCCAGCACGCCTCCAACACAGATGCTCCGGATGCAGAGGGATGGGTTGGTGATAGAATCCCATGGGTTTGGAAATCATCTGCTCTCTATGCTGACAAGTGGATTAGAATCAATCTTGGGGAAAGTTTAAAGATTTCCCTTAAATCTGTTTTTAATGTCCCAAAGCAGCACACACTTTTGGGGGGCAGCTACTGTGCCAGGGCTGTGCACAGCACATGCACAAATTCTGTCCCCTGCAAATGTAGCATCCAGGGCTGATGGTGCTGGAGGCCAAGAGGAGCAGCAAGGAGGCCAGCAGCCAGGGAGGAACTGCGAAGAGCTCTCTGGCTGGCACAACTGCCCGGAATGGAATGTGCTGGGGACCCACTGCAGATCCGGAACTTCTGGCCAACACAGTGACCTGACCTGATAGAACAGGGCTTCCCACCTCCCACGGTCATGTGGAAACACTAAGTAAAATACAGCAGAAAAGTTGCAAGCATATAGTCAGGCTGAAATGAGAAGGCTGACTCCCTTGAAATCCGAGAGGGACCGCAAAGCCAGAGCAGAAATGGATACCAGGGTGAACCGCAGGGGTCTTGGACATAAGGACTTGGAGACTGGGGTTTTAATAGTCCCAGGGTGAGCACTGTGGTCTGCAGTTTATCCAAGGGGAAAGCAAAAGCTCTCTTAAAGGGTCAAGAAAAACTTTTTCCAGCAACTCAAGAAAGCATCAGACATATTGCCAGGGCCATGATTAGAAACAAATTTTAAGTCACCTATAAAGAAATCAAAATCCCAGGTGAGTCTTACATTTACATTCCCAAGGTGGTGTTCACTGAATTTAAAAGACTAAAACATTTCAGGCATTACATTCTCTAACCCCCCCCCACTCCCCCCCCCCACACACACACACACACACCAGGATGATCTGAACCATGAGAGACATTCCACAACCCAGCAAACAGTCTGAATATCCACCTACAGGAGAACTAATAAATTATAGTGTCTTTATACAATGGAACAATATTACGCACCATTTGGAATGATGTAGAACTAACTACAAGTATCAACATGGCAAACTTCTTTAAAAACATAATTTTCAGTAAAAAGAAGAAAATTGCAAAAGGATTATGTTTATTTCTTTTTCTATGTGAATTTTATAATTGCCATGTCTAGTTCCTCATTCCCCTAATCTTTCCCCCAAAAGAGAGCTATTGGTATTTTCATAAGGATAATGTTAAGATTTAAAATTAATTTAGAAAAAAAGAAACTTAGAAAATGAAATAGTTCTGAGGTCAAATATAGACAGGCTTCTCATTTGTTCAAGATTCTTTCAGGATCCTGCAGAGGTGGTTAAAGACAGGATTTTGGTTTTGATTTTTAGTATTTTCTTTTGTTTTTCATATGTGCCTTGGGCATTTCTTATTAAACTCATTCCTAGGTATTTTGTAAAGAAGGTTTTTTTGTAAAGATTTTGTAAAGAAGTTTTATTTCTTCCATTATGTCTTCAAGTTGGATGTTGTTTAAATAGATAAAAGCTAATGATTTCTGTACACTCTCTTTTATTAAATTTTCTCATTTTTGGCAGTAGTTCGAAAGAATATCTTCTAGGTTTTCCAGATATAAAATCATACCATCTGAGAATTGTAATTTTATTTCCCTCTTTACAATTTTTGTACTTCTAATTTCTTCCTTTTATTTAATTTCATTGGCTACTACTTCTAGGATAATACTAAATAATTATTCTGTAAATGGGAATTCTGTTTCTGACTTTAGTAGGATGTCTTCCAGAGATTTTCCTGTTACATAGGATGCTAGACTTTGAGGTGAAGTAGATTTTTTTCATCTTAAATATCTATTCTTCTTTTATTGAATTTTCAAGAATTGATTATTTTTTTTATAAATTAATCATTTTAACAAATCAGTGCAAAACCATCCTTGCATTCCTAGAGTAAATTCCACTTGGGTATGATTTATAATACTTTCAAGTGCTGATAATTCTGTTGTTAATATTTTATTTAAGATATTAAAATTGATATTCATGAGTGAAATTAGTCTGGCATTCCCTTTTGGTTTCAGTCTTCAATAAAATTTGGTTCCAATGTATTGCTTGGTTTGTTAGAGTAGTGGATTTTTTTATTCCTTCTTGTTGATGGTCTGGAACAGAATAATTATATTGGAATTATTTTTAAAAACATGCAAAATTCTTCTGTGAAACCATTTGGCCTGGTACTTTTTGGAACATGTATTTTTTGACAACTTTCTTCATTTTCCTATGAATATCAATACATTTAAAATGTTGTATGTCTTCTGGAATCATTTTGGTAAATTATATTTTCTTAGAAAATTCAATAATCATTCTAGTCTCAAATTTGTTTCCACAGATTTGAACAGTTTTTATGACTAATTTTGTCTCTTGTTATTTCTTTTATTATTTCTTATTTTGTATGTATTTGCCTTCTAAAGGTCTTTTTGGTGAGGGCTAGAACTTTATTTTACTATTGTCTTTTAAAATATTTTTTATATTTTATTTATTATGCAATTCTACTTTTATGTTTTCCAACTCATTAAGTTATGTTGTGTGCTTTATTAATCATTTTCAATGTGGGTTTTTTGTGGGGTTTTTTTTGCCTTTCTTTCTTCCTTCCTTTCCCTTACCTTCTCTTCCCTTCCCTTTTTCTCCCTCCCTTCCCCTACCCTCTCTCTCTCTCTCTCTCTCTCTTTCTTTTGGTACCAGGGATTGAACCTAGGGGCTTTCAACTGCTGAGCCACATCCTCAGCCCTTTTTATTTAGAGACAGGCTTTCACTAACTTGCTCAGGGCCTCACTATGTTGCTGAGGCTGGCTTTGAACTTGCAATCCTCCTGCCTCAGCCTCCTGAGCCATTGGGATTACAGGGGTGTACCACTGTGCCAGCTCTCTGCTTTCTTTAGGTTTTGTTTGTTTGTTTTGTTTTGTTTTTCTACTTTGCTATACTTTCTCTAGTTTCCTGGGTTTGAATGCTCTCCTAATTCTCTTTCTGTTGCTACTAACACAATACCACAGACTGGGAAAATTGTAAAGAAAAGACATTTATTTTAGCTCATAGTTCTGGCTCAAGTTCAAGGGGCCACATATGGTGATTTCCTTCTTGTTGGCAGAGTCCCAGAGTCCAAGCAACTCAGGGTATCACATGGCAAGAGACAGCAAGGGCACATGAGGGTCTATCTGGTCTCTCTCCTCCCTCTCTAAAGCCACCAGGATTGCCATCATGCCCCTGCCCTGATGATCCTTAATCATCTTCCCAAGATTCCACCTCTAAACACCATCATTGGATTAAGTTTCCATGATAAGGATTAAACTCCAACATGAGTTTCAGAGGAGGCAGACCACATTTGAACATAGCAAAGGCTTTGTTCTCATTCTTCTTCATTGAATTTAGAGCAAAATAGTTCAGGCTTTTCATTTTTCCTCTGGCTCTTCCAGCTCTTTCCCACCTCCTTTCCTCCCCATGCCCACATAACAACATTTTGGTTTTTTTTTTTTTTTTTCCCCTGATCTTGTTATTTTCTATCTTATTGAATTAGGATCTGAAAATGGTATCCGGACTATTTTTTATTTGAGTGTGAGATTTGTTGAGGTTTAATTTGTAGCCTTCTGTGTGGTCAGGGTTTGGAAATGTTCTGTGGGCACTTACAGACTGTGGCAGAGGAGTCCTCCTTATAGTTCCCTCTGTGTCTGTCTGTGTTTTAAATATATGGCGTTCATGCACATCATCCCCTGCTAATTATATTATTTAGATCATAATTTATCCACATTGACTTTGTATCCACTTACATGCAAAATCTCCTGTCACCAATTCTTTTTCCTTGTCCTTTCTGTTTCCTTGAGTTCTGGTGCTTTTTGTGCAGATGCCACCTTGTTTGATACATAGGTAGTTGGTAGCCATTACGTCTTCATTAGAGTTTAGAATATAACGTGCATAGCGTGTTTAGTAGTATGTACATAAACACTTGTTACGTCACTAGGATTTGAAAGTGCTCTCTCTCAGCTCCCTTAATGACTTTTCTCCTGAATTCTATTTCATCTGATATTAGGATGGCAATCTAGCACCTAGGCCTTACCATCTCTGTTGGTTTCCTAGGGTTGCTGGAGTGGAGAGTCACAACTGAGTGGCTTAAAACAACAGAAATCTTTGTCTCACATCTCCAGAAGCTGGAAGTCTGAGATCAAGCTGTCGGCAGGACTAAACTCTCTCCAATAGATCTAGGGGAGAATCTTTCCTTGATCTTCTAGCTTCTGGTGTTTCTGGGCAACCTGACATCCCTTGACTTAGAAATACATCCGTCTGGTCCAGACACACATCCTCTTCCTCTGTGTGTGTCTTGTCACTGTGTCCAACGTTTCCCTTTTTTTTTATGACAGACACCAGTCATACTGGTGTCTGTAACTTCATTCTAACTTGACAACCTCCATAAAGACCCATTTCCAGATCAGGTGACATTCTAAAGTGCTGCAGTTTAGGATTTTAACATATCATGTTTAGGGGACACAATCAAACCCATAACACCACTCCTGGGCTGAGGGGAATGTGACAGGATGGTTACCAGAATCTGGAGAGGATGGCTCTATGGAGAGAGCTTCTCTGGAAAGCTGTGGTTTCTCTGGAGGGATTTGGGCTACCCTTGATGACTGATCAGGGAAGGAGCTAGGCAAAAAAACAACCCAACATCTCTTTCTCCTTCCTGCAGACTCCCCCAGGGCGGCACTTGGGGAAGCTGGAGGACAAGGTAGCCCAATAGTGGAGTCTGTATTGGTCAGCTTCCTCAAGTCACAGGCCAATATGGAGCAGGGTGGATGGTGGATCCCAATAGCAAAAAAATTATCCCGTAGAAAATTTTTTCTGGTGCATTTTTTTTGGTTGGCATTATTAAGTTTTATTTAGTGATCTTTTTCTCCTTATTCAATTAGCATCTTTGATTTGATGATATGTTTGTTCTTTTCCACCACTCATCAGTGAATTAATTGGGTTTCCTGAAAGAATGTTTGTCCCCAGAAAGAGGGTCAATAGGCAGGGAGGTTCAAAGCAGTGTTCCAGTGGTGCTTTGCACATCCCAGATATTCTTGTTTTCTGCTGCCAGAGTCAGACTGATTCCTGAAAAATACAGCTCGTCTGTGATTCTCTCTGTAGCTGCAGCTCTTTTGCTTCTCTGCACATGCCAGGTCCAGGGAACTTCTGATTCCACCTCTGCCCACTTCTGCTCCCACACTCCTGGTTACAAACAAGAGATCTGCAAACCACTTCTGCACCTCAGACGGTGCCACTTGCCTTTAGGAGGTGAACTTTTTCAGATGATTTTTGACAGCTGCCAGTCATGAGTCCTCTTATTGCTAAGATCTTCTCTGTTCCATTTTTTTGTTCCCTCTTCTTTCCTGGAAATCCTGCATGCTCTCAGCTGGCTTCAGAGCCCTTTCACAAGAATCAGAGGGCCCAAGTGGAGCCTGCCTTCTAGTTTCACTGAAAGTGAGGTTTACAAACTTTTCTCCTGTTGTTGCTTTGGAGTGCCCTCCAAGAGGAAGGGGGAAGTGCCACTTTACACAGTCACACCAGAGATGTCTTCTTCAATTGCTGAATAACCATGATCAATTCAAATTGCTCTTAAAAGATTTTTAGGCCAAATCAAATGCATCTTTGGGTCACACTCAGCCTATGGTATGACAGTACAGGTCTTCCTCATTAGGACGTTGTAGTCAATCACAAAACTTTGGAGATGGCCACTCCAGGGTAGTGGGTTGAATGGTGCCCCTTCCAATTCCCCCCCAAACAAACAAACAAACAAACCCCAAAAGCAAAAGCTATATCTACTGGGAACCTGTGAATGTGACCTTATTTGGAGAAAAAAAAAAGTCTTTGCAGATCTAATTAAGTTAAGGTGTAGAGATGAGATCATCTTTGATTATTGGGATGATTATTGTCATCCTGGCCTTAAGTCCAGTATCAAGTGTCATCAGAAGAGGAAGGGCAGTCAGATACACAGAAGAGAAAGCAATGTGAAGACAGGCAGAGTGTGGAGCCATGCAGCTCCAGCCATGGGACGTTACCAGTCACCAGAAGCCAGAAAAGGCAAGGAACAGATTCTCTCTTAGAGTCTCCAAAATAAATCAACCCTGTGACACCTTGATCTCAAGTTTCTGATTCCTACAACTATAAAGGAATACATTTCTGCTGTATAAAGACTTTCAGTCTGTGGGTCATTTGTTACAGCAGCCAGAGGGCACTAATACACCCCATTTGAGTTCTGCCGCCATTATTTTCAAGCTCTATAACCTTGAACAAGTCTCCCAGATGCAATGGAAGGAATTGGCTGGATTCAATCTTCGCAGGGTCATTACAGGAGAGCAGTAGTACCTGTGTTGTGTGTCACTGCTAAGACAAGTCTAAGATGGGAGCAGATTGGGAATTCAGGTAAGAGAAAAACTTTCTGAGAGTCGGAATTATCCAGACTTGGAATGGTGCTCTCAGCATTTTGGTTTTGTTCCTTTTTTTTTTTTTTTTTTTTTTTTTTTGTAACAGGGATTGAACCCAAGGGTATTCAACCACTAAGTCACATCCCCAGCCCTTTTCTTTTTCTTTCTTTCTTTTTTTTTTTTTTTGTGCTAAATTGCTTAGGGTCTCACTAAATTACTGAGGCTAACTTTTAACTTGCAATCCTCCTGCCTCAGCCTCCACTAGGATTAGTGTGCCACAGTACCCAGCAGGTGCTCGGCTTTGAGTGACTGCAGGGTTTCTATCATGAAGATGAACAAGGAAAGGCAGGAACCACCTGCAAAGTGGATATCAAGAGAACAAGCCCAGAGTCAGAAGAACCTAGACTGCAATCTTGACCCTAAATAGGAGACTTTTGACAAATGACTTAAAGGGCCTCAGGCATCTCATCTATAATATGGGGAGTAACAGCCCTGGCTATCGTCATGTGGATGACATGAGAACTACAGCTGAAAGGGTCCTTCCTATATGCAGACACCATGCTCAGCATCTTTACGTGTATTCATGCATTTGGGGATGAGCACTCAGTAAGTGGGGCCTATTGCGATCGTGTTGTGATGGCTTCCATGTCATGGTAAAAATGTTCTTGACCTAAAGGCAGAATAAATTCAGAGACTCTGTAAATTCCACTAAAGGTGTCTGAACAAGTTGGCGTATACATGTGCTTTTCTAGAGAACTGTCTACCACTGTCTTCTGAGTCTCAAGGACAGTGTTGACCCAGAAAAGCATAGAATATCTGCTTGCTGTAGAGGGAATTGGATTCTGTGGGCCCAGGAGGTTCCTTCCAGCCCAAACTGGGTGAGATGTAGGAAATTTGCTGCCCAGTGCCATCCTGAGCTAAATGAGCCCTGCCCCCTCCCACCTGGTAGCTCTAGGCAAATTTCACTGGGGGAAGAAGCAAGAGAAGCAAAAAGAAATTTGAAATTTTGATGCATAAGGGGCAATCTCTACAGACAATTCTTGGTGCCCAGAAACACCCACCACCTCCGGCGGCTCCACCTGAAACCCAAGGAGCGTCATTTTCCATTCTTGTCTCTGAGATAATAAGTCAGAGAGAAGCTTCATATTTCAAATCAAAACTATTTTCCAACTAGAAGAAGAGTGAAAACTTTTCAGGCAAATTTCATATGCAATAACACAATTTCCTCCTGTTCCACTTCTTTTTTCACCTAATACATGATAAATATTCAAGATCTCCTTGAGGAGCAGGAGCGCAGAGCTGGGAGGTGGGATCGTCACGGCTGCTCAGTGCAGGCAGCCAGCGGGGCGTGCGGAGGTCCTTCTCCTTCAAGGTTTGCCTGGATTCCAGGCTCGGTTACTGGCTAACCAAGCAGCCCTGGGAGAAGCACCGGCTCCCAGGAGAATTAGCCCTGGCAGCACTGAAGGAGATAATTGAAAAGTATTTATCATCTTAATGACGGCGAACTGCATTCCTTGGGAAAATACCTCTGTGACCCGACACAGATATTATGAGGATGTTCAGTGATTTGGAAGCTTCCTCTTCCAGGGGTCTGAGGTCAAGGAACAGGATAGAGGGGACACAAGAGAGAGAACACCTCCCAATGGGAAACAGTGGGTTCCAGGAACATGATCGAAGGTTGGTGGGAAACCAATGGCAGCCCGTGACCCGGAAGCACAGAGCATCTCTTCTGTCAAGAGAGGCCAGCTCCTGTCTAGTGGCAACTTGCTGTGTGCCCAGTGTGGAGCTGGTGTTATTCCCACATCACCACGTTCAGTCCTCATAGCGTCACTCTGGGGTGGGAAATATGATTATTCCCATTTTACTGACAAAGAAACCAAAGTTCAGGAAGCCTAGTTGTGTAAGATCACAGTGCTAGCCCTTCACACCCCCCAGATGCACAACTAAAGAAAAACAGAAAAACAAAACAAACCCTACCAAGTGTCAGCAAGGACATAGGGTCGCTGGAACTTTCCTATCTTGCTGGGGAAGATGTAAATAGCAAAACCACTTTGGGAAACTGGGATTTTCTAATAAATGTAAATATACGATTACCCTATGACCCACAGTTCTACTCCTAAGTGCTTACTCAAGAGAAATGAATATATATGTCCACGAAAAGTGTAAAATGTTCATAGTAGCTTTATTTACTCATAAGAACCCAAACTAGAAAACTCCACCTGTCCATCAACAGGTAAGTGGAGGAATACCTTAGAGTATAGACATACAAGGGAAAACTGCTCAGCAATGAAAAAGAGCTAACTAGTAACACACACAGCCTGGGCCAGTCTCACAATTGACAGTGAGCCAACGAAACCAAAGACAGAGTATCTTCCCTATGATTCCTGCCCCAGAGTAGAGGTTTCCAGGATGGGGAAGGACAGGGATAGTCCCCAAAGGGAAGCAAGGGTGAGGGAAATGTTTCCTATCTTGGTTGTGGTGGTTACATGGGTGTAGACAAACGTCTACAAAACCCAGCAAATGAACACGCAAAATGGGTGAATTTTCTTGTATCCGTTACACTTCAGTCAGGTTGCTTTAAAAAGGAACAGAGGGCTTTCCATGGCCTGAGGGATCCCACCACCTCCTTCCTCCACTCTCCCCTTTGGCCCTCTTTTCTGGCTATTCTGGTCCCCTGCTATTCTTCAGATTCTCCAGCACATCCTCATCTCTGGGTGCTGTCCCGCCACCTGCAATGCTCTCCCAAGGTGTCTGTTGTCTCATTCCCTGATTGCCTACAGATCTCTGTGCAAAAGTGACCTACCAGTGTGGCCTTCTCTGACCCCAGCATCCCACACAGAATCACACACACACACACACACATACACACACACACACACCATTACTTTTCTTTCTTCTCCAGAGCACTTTGCACGTCCTGATTTGATTCCTGTGTTCATTTACTGTCCACCCCATAGAGTAAGAACTGGGAATCAGTCTCTGCGGGCAGTATGAGATCTAGAACCATGCCTGGCATGTTGCAGACACACAATGATCCTCCCTGAATGAGCAAAGGGACCCTTCCTATCCAGCTTTCCTTCCTTGTTCCTTGCTGTTCTTATCTAAGGAAAAACTCAAGGGGAAATCCCTTAGCATCAAAAAGATCTCTTTCAGACATGTACCCACTCTACCACAAACCAGTCTTTTCTTCTGAAAAATAAAATAGCAATAGAATATTTCACTTCTCAGTTTCCATCACCTGTATTTGGATATTTTACTAAGACTCAATTGTACCCCAAGAACACTGAGTGGCTATTTGCCCCGCATTTGCATAAATGAAGAACCTCAAGATGAAGACCCATCTGTCCAAGGTGACTTCTGTCTTTAACACCAGAGACTGACCGGTAGGAACTTAAATCTGCTCTAGCAACTTGTGAAAAATGCCAAGTCTCCCTGCAATATTTTTGTTCTGCCTCATTGATCACCCTTCTACAGGTATATTTATTTATTTACATAATCGAGATTCTCTGGCGTGATGGCATACAGTTCTATACCCTGTTTTCCACAATTAACATTGGAGAGGACTTTTCCATGTCATTAAAAATTCTTGGAAAATACAGTTTTTAATAGCAGTGGAAGATTATAGAGATGTACCACAGCTTATTTAAGCCACTCTCAGGCTGTGGAATATTTAGGTTGTCTGCTTTTTTAAAAATTTCAATTATAAATAATGAATGTCATAGTGTATAAATTTTTGCCTGAATTTCTGAGTATTTCCTAGAGCTGGAATCCTAGCCCCAAAGGATATGGGGTGTTTGAAAAAAAAAAAAAGATTTTTCATACATAGACCTAACTCATATTTTAACTTTTCAACACATAGTCCCAACTTGTTTTCCAGAACAGAAATGCCAGTTTGAATTGCCAACAATAGGATGTGAGAACGCAGTGTTGCTTTGCCCTGGCAAGCACTGGGCGTCACCGTCACTTATATATCTTTGCTGATTTGCTAGATAAAAGTGCTATTTTGTCTTAATTTCTATTTCTTTGATTACTGGTAAAGTGGAACATCTTTTCACATGTTTATTGACTATTCGTGTTTCATCTTCTGTGAATTATGTTATTTTCCCATTTTGTAATTGAAGTGTTAGTGTTTATCTTAGTGAATTGTCAGAGCTCTGAGTATATAATGAGATTAACCCTTTGAGCTGAGAATCTTTATTCTTCCATCTGTGTGTCTCTAATCACATTCGTGTTGCTTCTTGAAACATATTCATTTTTAACCCTCTGTATCTTTAAGGCTGCTCTGCTTGGAAAGATCTTCCCTACCTCGGGGTTAGAACCCTGCTAAGTGTCAGACTGGGTCCACTGTGGGAATTTTCTCCTGGATACAACAACCCTGCTGTGAGGTAGACATTATCATCCCTCTCTTGGTTATTTTTATTATGTAAAGATTTCAAACACACAGAGAAGAAAATAAATATATTGATTCGGAGATTTGCTTTAAGCTAATAGCGGGAGCGGGGGGTGAGCAGAAGTCACAGGTCCAATGAGAATATCGTAAAGTGCACGGTGGTTACAGCTAATGAAGGGTCATGAGGTTCTCTCCACTTTTATTAAGATGATGTGACCTGGTGGACACCTCAGAGGGCCAAAAGGGGCAGCCTTTTCCTGGCTCTACCCTATGATAACTATTCTCTAAAATCCTTGAGTCATCCCACTCACCCCCTTACCCACTCAGGAAGGAAAGAATCATTAGTCCTATTTTATAACTAAGGACACCGAGAGTCCAACAGATGGGTGCTCAAGGTCACATGAAGGGTGAGTGCAGGATCCGGATCTGAACTTGGATCTTTCTGACCCAGGTTTCATGTTCCCCTCCACCAGGCCAGACTAACTCCTTGGAGGCCAGGAATTAAACAGAAAAATATAATTTTTAATTATGAATAATGAATGTCACGGTGTATAAATTTTTGCCTGAATTTCTGTGTATTTCCTAGAGCTGCAATTCCTAGCCCCAAAGGATATGGGTGAGTTTGTTTGTTTGTTTGTTTGTTTGTTTGTTTGTTTCAAGATTTCTTAATACATAGTCCTAACTCATATTTTAACTTTTCAATACATAGTTTGTTTTCACAGAGCTTGTGAAATTTAAATTCTAGCAGGAAGCACAGCTGCTGGTTTTCCTGGGCCACTGGGCTCCTCTCTTTATTTTATCCCCTTTATCCCCAAAGCAGTGGTTGGGAGAATGAGAAGGAGAGACCTCATGTCCAATCAGCCAGAAGAACCTGCTCTACTGTGTGGTCACGGAGCAGTCAGACAGGTCCCAGCAGATCACATCAGCAGATATCATCCAGGGATATCTGTCTCACAGAGCTTGACTTAACCACACACTCAGGAAAGGACTCAGATTAGAAATTAATCTGATTTCTAAAAAAACAAGAAATGTAATACTTCTTGTTTGACTGAATTTATGGACCAAGATTCAGGCCTGCTACTTGTTCACTTCTTCAGTCATTATTTCAGCAATCTTTTTGAGCACCAACAGTGTTCAAATTGATTTAAAATTTTTAAAAGGGGCGGGGCAGATAATCAGAAGAGTCCAACACTGCTAATACCATCAAGGTCACCCTGCCCCAAATGACCCTCTGGACTTGCATCACAGACATTTGGACAAGAGATTGCTTGTTAACACAACACTTTAATTAACATGCTAGTGTATCAGTCAGGTATTGCTGTGATGATGCTGCATAATGAACAATCCCAACATTTCAGTGGCTTACAACATCAAACCATTTTCTCCAGGCTGCTACCCAAACTTCTACACCAGGGGTTCTCATCCTTTTATCTTCTCAAATCTATAAGTTTACCCATATTCTAAAGCCTCATAGCATGCCCAGATTTTGATGATACCAAAGCATTTTCAAGACACTGAAGCATTCTGTGAAGTTGTACCTTTATTAACAGCACAGCTGAGGCAGAGAGGAGACAAAGGACACAATTTCCATTTTTCCTTTTGCAACTTTTCCTCCATCTCACCCAGAAATCATGCTGGAACTTGAAAAAAGTAGAGCACTTTCCTGACAGTGAGGACCTTGAATCGGCTCTGATTTATCTCTTTCTTACATAAATCACTCACTGCACTAGTGCGTCACTATTTACCACAAATCACTGGTGATCCAGTGTCACAGTGTCACCAAGAGCAGCTGAATGACACAGCAGAGGGTCAGAATGGTAAGTCCTTCAGCTATCTGGAGAACACATCCTAGTGAAGCAACTACTACGTGCCAAGCACTGAGGACACCCTGCTCTCACGGGGCATATTCTAGCTGGGTGGGTGGGGAAAAACAGTCTATAAATAAATGTATTTTTGAAAGATTGTTAGAGTAGATGATAAGTGCAATAACTGAGGGAAATAAAGCATGGTAGTGGAACTCAGCAGTAGGAGGCACACCAGGGTAGGCCCTTGGAGGAGGGTGACTGGATGGAGTCTTCCATGGGGAGGAGTCAACCTTTCACATCCGGAAGAAGAGCAGTCCAAGCAGAGAGACCTCCAGGGACAAAACTTGGAACAAGAGCAGAACAGAAAGCAGGCTACGTCGCTGGAGCTTAGTGAATTGAGGTGGTGGTAGCTGAGAGGGTGGGGTAGAAAAGAAGAGCCCCTGCAGCACCCCAGAGGCCCAGAGAAGGGGTGGGGTTTTGCTCTAAGGACTCTGGGACCCTGGGGAGATATCTGCTGATGTGATCTGCTGGGACCTGTCTGACTGCCCTGTGACCACACAGTAGAGCAGGTTCATCTGGCTGATGGGACACGAGGTCTCTCCTTCTCATTCTCCCAGCCACTGCTTTGGGGACAAAGGGGAGGAACCTCCAAATAAAGAGAGGAGCCCAGTGGCCCAGGAAAACCAGCAGCTGTGCTTCCTGCTAGAATTTAAATTCCTGTACCATGGAATCTTTCCAAGCAGTGCTTGGATCTTCCAGAAGCCATCAGCACGCAGAGCAGCTGTGTTCACATGGGTGGCTCCGGGGGCCAGGGCACCAGGCACTGGGGCTGCGGGGACAGGGAGAAACTGGGAGAGTGATGGGACCTCCAGCAGCCCACGTGATCCCACTGCCCTAAGCCAGTGCCAGGCCCAGTTGGGGTGTCTCAGATCCTGAGTTTCTCTAGGCTTCACCAGAACCTGAGCCCCTACAGGCCACCGAGGGGAAGCTGTCATCCCCATCCACAGGACAGGAAACTGAGGAAAGAAACGAAGTTCAAGCCCAGAGTTACAGAGGCCTAAGTGACAAGGCCTTCAGCTGAACCATGCCACAAACCCCAGGCTCTTTACATTTCAGAGGCAACCCCAGGAGAAGCACCCATATCCTGGGACCACGCACACACAAATAGATTTTATACTCCTACAAATACTGTGAGGTCCATATATTATTACCCCCATCATGTAGATGAATCAACTGAGACAGACATTAAGTGACTTGCTCAAGGTCACATAGAGATAGAAGGTGGCGGGGCCAAGATTTGAGCTAGTCACACTCATTTGCAGAGGAATAAAAGGGATGGAGGGAGAGAAAGATGTGTAAATGCAGTGTGTCTGTACATCGGTATATCAGTTGAGAGTAGGTGTGTACATGGGGGTCCACCAGTGTGCATGTGCACACTTGGAAGTGTGTGCAGGCCTGCCTTTGCATGAGGCTTTTGCTGGGTACTTACACACCTGCTTGTTGTGCACATGTGCACACATGGAGGTGTGGTTGCAGGTGTGTTTTCTTGTAAGTGTGGGCAGGAGCACGACTGGGGTATTTGTATGTGCCATGCATCCATGCATACAAACAGGTTTGTTACTGTGGCTCTGCTGCCCCACAGTGTGTGGTAGTTGTGCAGGTAGCATTTCTGTGTGTGTGTGAATGTGTGTGTGTGTGTGTGTGTGTGTGTGTGTGTGTGCAGTACATGTGACCTTGAGCAATTGCCTGTGCAGATGAATGTGATTTTGAAGGCAGGTGCACCAGCTCATTTATGCAGGGGTGTCTATGACTTTGCTGGGTGTGCCCAGGAGTGCATATCCCCCTTGGGGTCTGTTCTTCATGGCCCATCTCCATCCAGAGCTCCACATGGATCACACAGACTTTTGTAGATGAATAAATAGAGACAGGGTTAGAAGAGCCTCTTTGCAGGCTCAAACTTCTATGTCATCATCACCAGAAACTGCAGGAAAAACTGTGTTGAAAGTAGAGGAATCCGTTTGTTCCCTAAACCTTAAATCATTCCCCCACCTTGCTTTGGGGTATTTGGGAGCGGCCTGCAGCACCTTGGAAAGAGGCTGTGCACAACCTGGTGCAGCCTGCATGTGATCTGGTGCTGAAGGACACGTGAAGGTCATTTCTAGGTGAGGTCCTTAGAGGACGCCACTGCCAACAGACAACTGCCTCCATCCTTGTCTCTGCCTCGGTCCTGCCCAGCCTGAAACCACCTCTGCCAGACGGATTCTACCAAGCAATGGTGCAAACCAGGCAAGAGGAAGGAGCTGCAGAGTGGGGAACCAGGGGAAAGGGAGGCAGAGCTCAGCCAGGACTGAGAGGCTGTGGCCAGCATGCTCTGCTTCAGTCGGCCTTCGGTTTTAACTCCATGCCTGAAGTTTAAGTATCTACAAATACAAATTGCTGTCCTTTGAAGAGGCATCTGGTTAAATCAGGTCCCAGTTCAGCCTCACTTGTATAACTCCAGGGACCAATTCACTACCTCTCACAGCAACTGGTTGCCACTGGATACCTGCTAGGAAGTGAGGTCATTTAGCATCTCCTGACTCACTGTGTGCTCAGCAGAATGTCAGGTGCTGAGGCATAGAAGAGAGTCAGACAGCACTTCCACCCTGCCGGAGCCCACGGTACTGTCCGGGAGAGGCAGAGCTGCCTCTGTCCCATCCCAAGAGCTATCCTCATCAACCTAGTGCACAGACTAGTGGGTTTCTTCTATCCCAGGAGAGCCCTGCAGAAGTGGGCAGGGCCTTTTCCCTCTAACCAAGCACCCTCTTTCTGTTTACAGCTCCTCAAATTCTAGGACACGTGAGCTGTCTCTACTTCCTTCATCATTTCCTTCCCCTGCCCTCTGCCTCCCTGGGAGACTCCTGTGTGCCTAGCATGCACCCTCAGGCTCAGCAGGGTGATGGGATCTCAAGCCCCAGCTGCTGAGGAGAGAGGGAGAAAAGGAATCTTTGGATGCTTCCTTGGCATATATATGATGAGGTCCTCACAGGGAGGCCAGACCTGTCCTACTCAGAAAATCCCTGGATGGTCAGCCAAAAACAGAATGTGAAGTTCTCTGATCATACCTGTAAGAAGGACATGTTTTACAGCAACATCCAGGTTCTGTCTCTGGCTAAAATGGTGAAGTGGGTAGATTGGGAGAAGAAACAGAAGATTCACAGGGAGAGAGAGAGAGGCAGATGGAAAGATAGAGACACCAACAGAAATAAAGACAAAGAGAACAGGAAGAGTTGGGGAGATAGATGCAGAGAGAGTCACAGTAACAGTCTCAGAGAGTCAAAGATGAGAGGTGCAGAGAGGGTATCAGGTCAGGATGTTCCCAGAGACAGGGAGAGATGTCAACCAGGGTAGAAACCAGCTGCAGAAATGGGAAGAGGGACTTTAGACCCAGAGATTCAGGAAGAGACCTGGAAAGGGAGGGTCAGGGAATACTCATGCATCGAGTTCCTCTCTTGCCTAATTTAAAAGAAGAAAGAGAGAGAGAGGAAAAATAAAAGAGAAAATGATTGGATGTGAAGTCACTTGCAATAGAGATCCATGCACAAATAGGTGGTAAGTATAAAAGTAAAAATTCAAAGCTGAACTATTATGGAAGAAGGAAAATATATTATACCAAAGACTCTGGTGCCGTTACTTCAGTGGTCCACAGCGTGCTACCTCATCTTCATGCCCTGTGTGCTTCCCTCCTCTTGAACCAGGGCTGGCCCTGTGAACTGCTGTAACCAGTAGAATGTGACAGATGTGACACTGTGCCAGTCCTGAGCCTAGCCCTTAAGAAGTCCTGGAAGCCTCCCTTTTCCTGTGGTGGCTGATGGAAGGCAGCCACTCTGTAAGAAGTCTGACTGTCCTAAGGCCATCTTGCTTTTGCATGGAAGCCCAGGCTAACCTCCTGGAGATCAAGGAACTCAGCCAACAGTGAGAACCAAGGCCCCAGACACATGACCAAAATCAAGTTGTGCCACAGCCCTCAGCAGGAGCCACATGGAGGAAAGATCAGCTCACCACCCCCCCCCCCCCCCCCCCCAGCAAGCACTGCCCCGCTTGTAGAATTCTAAGCACATAACAAATGGTTGAGGATTAAGTTGTTTGATTTGGGGGTAAATTGCTATGCAGCAATAGACAACAGTTACGCTGGGTGAATACAGGAACTAAATTCAATGAGCTCCATCATCACCTTGGGCTGAATTATGTGGGAGACTCCAACCATCCCCCTGTCCTTTGAAAAATTAAAACAAAAACAATACCCAGGTTTGGGGTTGTGGCTCAGTGGTAGAGTGCTCATCTAGCACATGTGAGGCACTGGGTTCAATCCTCAACACCACATAAAAATAAATAAATAAAATAAACTCATTACTAAAGAAAAAAATGATGCCCAGCTCCTAATTGCAAAGCTGACAAAGATCCACCAGTGACCCACAGAATAGAACATGGTCATCTGCACACTCACCTGCTGGAGAATGATAATGACGATATTGGGCTCATCCATAAATGACTGACAGTGCATAAAGAAAATCAGAGACTGTTTTATCAGTGCTTCCCATGTGCCAGTTCATCCTGTTTTATAGCTGAGAAGACTGAGGCACAGAGATGTGAAATGATGTCCTGAGGTCTCACAGCCAGTACTTGTGGGAGCCAGGATTTGAGCCCAGAACCCACACCAGAGTATTGGTGTTCAATTAAATCAAGCAAAATAAACAAATGCCTATCCAGAAACCCTGAAATCAGAGCCACCACCTGGGACTTGAAGGGACTTGAAGCCCAAGCGTTCAATAGACCATCTTGTGTATGTGGGAGGCTGGGGAGGGGGAGGGTGCACTGGCTCTTTATGGGGTTGTTTATCTGGACCAGAACAGTGGGCAGATGAGTGTCCAGGCAAGGGTCCCCATCTAGGCCACCTGCCCGGGCCCAGCCCTGTGCACTTGTCAGGCACGGCCACAGCCCAAGCTGCAGACCCAGAGGAATCGCTTGACTCTGAAATTGGTTCCAGGAATACTTTTGCTCCCTTTATTATACTGCCTTCCCTGACACCCCTCCCCCAGCACTTTTTTTTTTTTATACTAAACTTTCTCTGAATTCACCTGATTTTTCCCATCTCCTTTACATTCTTTATGGCAATGGAGAAATAATCACCGCTTCTCCGGCAGGGTGATAGGAGTGTGCAATATTAACTGTAAATCAGGCAGAAATTGGTGGAAGGGGAAGGGTTTGATGAGGTGCAGAGACATTATATCATTTTAAAGCACTTTCCTGGTCTCCAGTAATCCCCATGTAAATGAAAAGGAGAGGACGTGCCTCTCTCACGCAGGCTGCCTTGAGGAATGCAGAGAGACTGCTCCTGGAAAGAGCACGCAGGGCAGAGGAGGGTTGGCTGGGGCGCCACAGGGGAGGCAGAAATGCCCGCGGCTGTGTCCCCAACCCCTCCAACCCCGCTGAGCGCACACCTCGGAATTGAATCATCCTGGCGATGCTGTGTCTTCTTGGGAGATGAGGACCCCAGGCTATAGAGAGGGATGAGGACAGAGCCGTTCGCCAACAGGGGGCAGGGCTGCATCAAGCCAAGCACGTCCTGTAGCCCTCTGGTCCCCATCCCAAGTGGTACAGTGCCCAAGGAGCATCCAGAAGGTATGGGGGCTCTGGCGATTTGGTCCATTGTCATAGTGACTAGAGGACACTGCAGAACTTGGTGGAAACCAGGAAGCTAACATCCTGCACAGCAAGGAACACGCCCACATCACAAAGAGCAGTCAGTCTCTGCTAAAGTGACTGTCCCTTCTCCCTGCCACCTTCCTGAAAAATGACCATCTTTAAAGACCCATAACCTTAGAGGCCATCTGCAGAGAACGGTTCGTCCCCTCCCTGACCTCCTAGCTCCCTTTAAGCTTAAGTCAATTTGTCCAGGCTGACTCACGGCTGGTTGGACTAACCAGATTCCTGTATTTCAATGATTAGAGGCTACATCGCCACCGTTATCGCAAGAGCTGCAATTGTAAGACAATGGGGTGGACTCTGATTTCAGAGATTCTAAAATGGGATGAAGTGTGTATCTTAGAATCTATGAAGCATGATATTAAAAAATTGGTGGGTCTGTATGGGTATGTGCCCAGAACTACCGTACACTGACAAAACTGGGAAAGCTGCTTCTCAGACCATGCAACATCTGTCCCAGGGTGGTGCAGTGGATGCATCTGCGCTATAGGGTTGGCGGATTTAGGAAATAAGAAACAAAGACACTCAGTTAAATACAAATTCCAGACCAAAAGTGAAAAACTTTTAGTATGACTATGTTCTAATATTTCATGAAACATACTTTTACTGAAAAGAGAGATTGAAATTTCACTGAGCATCTGTATTTCACCCTGTGTCAGGCTCCTGGTTCTGCAACTTCTTCTCTGTGTGACCTTGAACAAGTTTTACACCACTCTGAATCTCATTTTCCTAAACACCAAACAGAGAAGGGTTCAGCCTCAGAGCTCCTAGGGCACCCAGTGGGACAGTTTTGCAAACCAGTCCTGAAGGCACAAGGATTAACAAAGAATTTCAAACATGAGATGTGCACAATCAGATTTGTGTTTTCATAATAATTACAATAGCAACCCCCGACAGAGTACTGTGATGTGCTAAGCACTTTGCACTTTTATTATAAATAATATTAATAGTAGGTACTGTGTATTATGTACCAGACCTGGTGTAGCACTCACCTCATTATCTCACTCTCCTTCTGAGGTTGGAGTTTACTATCCCCATTTCACGGAGAATGAAACTGGCACTTGACCCAATCACCACACTTGCCCAGAGTCCCGCTGGCATTGGCTGCAGAGCCAGCATGGAACACAGGCTGCTGACATGTAGGCCCAGTTGCCTTGAGTCCCTGAGCCACTGAAACTCCTGGAAAGCTGCAGAAGTTCCCTTGCCTGGCATATTCTGCAGACTTCCCTGGGAGAAGACTCGCCTCTCTGAGCACAAAGAACAGCTGGAATCAAAATTCCATGTGCATCCTAATTCCTGTGCATAGTATTTTAAATGACAAATCAGACTGCAATTAGAAAGTCCCTAACCAAAATTCAAGCCATATGCAAACGGGCTGCGGTCAGCATCGGCACAGGGGTTGGCTTGGCTCAGCTCAGGGAACCAAGTCTTCCTGGGAGGGTCTCTGAACTGGGGTCCCCAGGGAAGGCAGCCTAAGGGACTAGAGGCAGGCGCCTGATTTCTCTGCCAAGTGCCTGCAATTACAGCAATTCTCTCAGAGCTGCAGACTCCTGGGGAAGAGTCATCTGTCGCTCGGTTAAGCTGATTAGGAATCACTTGCTCTGTTGCAGAGTCTTGCCTGCGTCTCTGCAGCGTGCAGAATTGCTGTCCAGGCTTCCAAATCAACATGGATCTGAACGATTCCAGGGTCGGTCCAGATGCCCTTTGCCGTCTGGGCATTTCTCTTTCTGCCCTTTTCTCCTCTTGCCAGGTTTGCTCACAGTATGTCACCCAGGGAACAGCAGAGTCCACTTCTTTCAGGCCTCACCTTGGAGAAGTTCTGAAAATACAGTTCAGAAGCCTCTCCCAGTTCCATTCCTGTGGTCCCTCTAGAGCTTGGGTTGGCCTAGGCAGTGTTAGAAAGAGACACACAAGTGGCCAGTGATTGGCCTTCCATGCGATGGGGCACCATGCCCTGTGAACTGCCCTGGCTGTAAGAGTATAGTGGGTTCTCCATTGTGCCCAGTTCCTGAACATCCATAAAGAGCTTATCAGCATGCCATTCCTGGAGGTAGTGCATTTTGGAGGGGCAGGAGGGTGGGGGGTGTATTATTCCATTTTACAACCTCAAAAGCTCATGGCTTTCCAAAGCACACATTTATTTTCAAATTCATGGACTTAAGGTCCACTAGGTTTGGCTGATCTAGAGAGTTCACGTGGACCAGGCTTCAGGCTGAGGTCAGGTCTCCTCCACACATCTCCATCTGGTACCCAGGCTGAAGAGGCTGCCAGGAGTATGCACATTTCATGGCAGATCACAGGGGCCTAAGAGGGATGAGGCAAAAGCAGTGCATCCTAGGGGCTCAGCTCCAAACTGGCACACTGTCACAAAGGCCCGCATTCCACTGGCCAAAGCAAGTTACCTGACCCAGTTCATCATAAGTGGGGCAGAGAAAGAGGTGTAACCCATGATGGTTTCTGGAAGGGCAAAGTCCCATGATAAAGAGCATGATGCATAAGTTTAATGCAGCGAGCGATGAGACAGTATTTGAGTTCTCGATGGACACCTTGTTAATGTCTGCATCAGGATTATCTGGAACACCTGAATGAGGCAGTGTGGCTGGGTACCAAGGCTGCCCGTGTGGACACACATCTGGAGCCACTTTGGGGAAAGCAGGATGGGAATGTGGCTCCTTCCAGAGAGCATACGTGTGAACCCACCACGGCCCTGTGACCTCCCTGATCATGGACACAGCCATGGAAGGAAGCCTCAGGAAACATGAAAACATAGAATGATCTGGACATCTGGATTCACAGGAGCAAAGTGGCAGGGCTGTCCCTCCAGGACCTTGACTTGTGTCTTGGAGAACCCAGTCTTCTAGGAGGCAGCCCACCCCACTGCAGGGATCTGCGTGACACCCCAACATCCTGGCTCAGAGACACTTCACCTCAGGCCTAAAGGACACATGCAGGCATTTGTCAGATCCCCTTGTGGGGAAACTGAGACCCAAGAAAAGGAGACACTCCTTGTCTCCCAACTCAGTGCTCTGCCCAGCACCCCATGAATGGCAACCCCATGACCTCTCCTTCCTTATATTTTTCCACTCCCTCCTGATCTCCTCTGACCCTGATGTTGGTCTTCAATACCCCAGCAGAAGCCACTGGGCCAGTTTGTCCATTTCACTTGAGAGGGATGGCATCTTCCCAGGCAGGTCAAGTTGGTGGCAGAACCAGGGATAGGAGCTTGGCCCCCAAAGCCCGGGCTATACAAGGCTGGCTGAGTGGATGGGTTTCAGCATCCAATTAGCACCCTCTGGTCCCCAGAGCTGCCGAGCGAATGGCGGCGTAGTGCTGGAAGGGAGCCGGCTGGCTGGTCAGCAGGTGAAGGAGCCCTAATTGGGTGTCAGGCGCCTCGAGCCCCACCGGCACCCCTCAGTTCCCCACCAAACTCCCATAGACCACTACACAGCGCCGAGGGGTGGAAAGCAACTAATTGGTCCAGCCTGCCCAGCAATCCTGCGCGCCACATCCTGACGCCCTGTCACTCAGCCGCCTTTGTTTTCCATTTCAAGGGCTTGGGAAAAATTGCCCGTGTCTTGGAGAAGTTTGCTAGAAACCTCGGGGTGGGAGGGAAGCTTATTTTAAAAGAGGCTCTTAGCAGAGACATTTTGGCACATTTCCCACAGTGGCCCCCCTTGTCCTGACTGTGAAGCACTGTGGGGACAACCCTCCTACACACCCCTTCACACTCCTGCTTGTCCATATTTTTAGATGAGTTTTCAAGTCACCCGAAAGCTAATGAAATGCTTTTTGCTGCCTTTTGCCTGGCAGCGTCACTGTTCATTTAGGACGAAAAGAAAACTATTAATAAAAATTGCCCCCCCCCCAACACGGAAACCATACCTACCCTGGAGGGAGCAGGCATGGATTTGAACAGGCACAGGGACATACACATGCAGATGTCGGGTGACCCTCGTTTTAAGTACACATGACCTACAATAAGTAGAACTAGAGAAGTGATGATGCGGGGCTGGGATTTGTTTGAGGATATTTTGAGAGGTGAATCTATCCAACTCGTGGATTTTCTCCCTGTATTTTCCGGGCTCACCCCCACCCCTGCCCGCCCCCTAGGAGGCAGTCAGCTCATTGCTCAGTGCAGCGAGAGAAGAACAAAGACAACAGAAACAGTCTGCAGGTCTCTCTGGCTTTCCAGAAGACTGAGCCCTTCGCAAAGGGATGTCTCAGGCCTTGGCAAGCATCTTGGCCAGCAGCACTCCTCAGGGGTCCATGGAAACCCCATCCTCAGCCCCCACCAGAGGCTGGAGGAGAGAAAGACAGAAGAAGGAAGGCAGCCCCTCTGGGAGGGTCACCCAGGCAAATAGAGCCATGACCAGCCCATAAACTGTCCCCACCTCGAGCATGACCCAGAAGCAGCAGAAAGCCACGGGATACCCCTAGAAGGGGTGTTGTGGGGCTCAGTAAGAGAAGTGTAAAGCCCACTCCAGCAAGTTCTGTTTCCTCCCCTCCCTCTCAAGGTTTGGTTCTGCCTGAAAACTCAGAATCACAACTCTTCCCTGTGCACGGATCCCTAAGGAAGACCCAGGTTTATTTTCACCCCTCAAGCTCTAGGACATGAGAATTTGGAGGCAAAAATTCAATTTAGTAACAGGGAAAAGAATCTTTTAAGGTAATATGCTTTATACACGTGAATGTGCACACACACCATCTGTGGCCTAAAGACATTTTTATTTTTACCCTCACAGACAGGCCTTCCTTGACCAACCTGTCTAAAGCAGCCCTCCCCTCCATTTCAGTCTGCCCTTTCTCCATAGCGTTAACCAGTATCTAACATTACAGCATCTATTTAGTGTTTAGTCACCTTCCTTCCTCATGAGGTTGGTGTGTTAACGTCGGTTGTCCCTGTGCCCAGCAGAAGGCCTAGCACGCAGCAGTCTCCATATTGAGCTGGTGAAGGGATGAGCACATTTTTGTGCTCAATGGTGACACCTGCTGGTAAGTGCGATATTGCGGCCCAGCTTAATTAAACGCTGTCGCTGCTTAACCAAAAAAAAAAAAAAGAAGGAGTGTTTTTCTAGGTACTAAAACTGATGAGATTTGGAAGCTTCAGGAATAGGGAACATATTTTTCAACAGAAGACATGGGCTGAAGAGGGAGTTTCATATTATTCAAGGAAGTTATTCTTCTTCAGTTGAATCTTCCTATTTACTTTTATTTCAATTCACTTTCCTCAGGAAAAATATTTATAATTTAAGCACATTTGGGGAAGGAGAAGGTAAGGAGAAAAGACAGTTACAAGATACGTACAAGGCCTATTCCAAAAAAGCTTAAGATCAAGCTAAAAGGACAGGATGAGTTCGTTTCGACCTCCCTGTACCATCTGCAGAACACTTTGAGACTGGCAAAGTACTTCCCAATGTATTCCTTACTGGATCTCTCCCGTGACCAATGGCAAAGAGATAATTCAAAAGCCTCATAGTTTCCTCATAAATGAGGAAATTGAACTCCCTGAAGAAAGTGACTTGTCCAAATTCCCCCATGAAGAATTCTGGCAGGACTGGTATTCACACCCAAGTCTTCTCTGAACTGGAGTTTTATTGTAATGGTCTCATCCATGGAGGAGGAAAAACACCCCCTATGGAGATGAGGTACACAGTTAGGAAACAAAGACCAGAGCAGAGCACTAGAATCTCCAGGACTCTGGGAACCCAGGGATGGAGGATCTAACTCCACCACCTATATATGTTTTTACAATCATTACCTACAGTGTTAGTCCATTTTCTGGCGCTATAACACAATACCTGAGACTAGGTACTTTATTTTTAAAAAGAGGCTTATTTAGCTCATGATTTGGGAGGCTGCAAGTCCAAGATTGGGCCATCTCATCTGTTTGACTTTTAGTGAGGGCTCCCTTGGCCATATCACAGTCCTGTGGAGAAGTAGGAAGGTAAATGGACACATGCAGAAAAGGCCAAGCACACAGCTGACCTCGCTGTTTTTATAACAACCCATTCTTACAGGAACTCACTCACTCCAAGAGACCAGCAAAGGCAATAATTCCTTCCAAAAGCAATAACCCAATGACTTAACTAACTCCCACCTATTAAAGGTTCCTCCACTCTCCATATTACCACACTGAAGACCATGTTTCCAGCATATGAACCTTTGGGGGACACACTAAAACCATCTCCAGGCCACTGTACCTTCTCATGAACATTAACACTTTATCACCGGAACTTTGATAAAGCGAGTACTTTGATTTCTCCAGCAGGGGTCAGAAATCCGGGTCTTCCCCATCAGGGTGTCCACACCCTGGTCTTTGTAACAGGAAACTGCTGACTGCACCCCTGGGAATGTTTGCCCCAATTCATTTTCAAATCATTTGCAATTATCAAACTGTGCTCCCTTGGGTTGACCTTTAGCTGGGGAACAGCTATATTTAGAGAAATCCAGCCCTTTGTAATTACCCCCCACTCAGATTACTTAAAGGTCGGCTGAAGATGTGACAGTTTGATCCGTGGGAAGGGCTGTTTCCAAGATCCTTGGATAATTATTCAAACCAGACAATAATTAGCAAACATTTTCTTCAAATGAATCCATCCCTGTTGCTCAGTCCCAGAAGGGAGCCCAAAAGGCTGGCCTAGGCCAAAGTTATTCCTTCTGCCTATGATAACAACAATCCTCCCATGCACATTCCTTTACAGTTTACAAAGAACTTCATATCTTTTGTCATTCACTCCCCATATCAGTGTTCCTTACAGATAAGGAAACTGAGGCTCAGAGCGGTTAAATGGTCTTTGCCAAAGTCACATAGTTGAACCAAAACTTAAGACTAGATCTGATCCAAATCTCTTGCCATTTCCTAGGAAAACAATTACTCATTTTGCAAATGTATATTGAGTGCCTACTATGTGTCTGGTCTTATAGTGGACTGCAGAAAGGAAAGAAAGATTCCAGCAGTATCCCTGCTTTTCAAATAGTTCATGATTGTAGGGGAAGGAAGAAGGAGCGACATGAACCATTGGCATTTCTAGGGAGTGTCCATAAACTCCCCTGCAGAAAGAATTTTGGACATTAGAAGTTAAGAGTCAAGCCATGCATGATGGCGCACACCTGTAAACCCAGTGGCTTGGGAGGCTGAGGCAGGAGTATTGCAAGTTCAAAGCCAACCTCAGCAACTTAGTGAGGCCCTAAGCAACTTAGAAAGACCCTGTCTCAAAATTAAAAATTAAAGAAGGGCTGGGGAAGGCTGGGGCTGTAGCTCAGTGGTATAGTGCTTGCCTCGCATGTGTGAGGCACTGGGTTTAATCCTCAGCACCACATAGAAATAAATAAAAGATATTGTGTCCTTCTACAACTTAAAAAAAATTTTAAAAGGGGTGTGGGGACATGGCTCAGTGGTTAAGCACCCCTCAGTTCAATCTCTAGTACCAAAAAAAAAAAAAAAAAAAAAAAAAAAAAGATTTTGGGTGCAAATCAACCAAAGACAGTGGATGAAGACTTCAGATTGGGAGGTTGGGAGGGAGGGAAAAAGCATAAAAAGATGGTCCACCAGGATCCTGGGCTAGCACACTTTAGGTAGCTAAGTAATGAAATGGCCCATGTCACTGGGTCCCAATTTGAAGAGGGATTGGGGGTGTGAATGACATATCCTCAAGCCTAATTTTCTTAGTTTTAAAGGATGCTCCTAGAGCCCCAGGGTTTCTCAGGAACCCCTGGAAGGACAGCTTAGGAAGGAAGGTTTGTTAAATTCCACCTTCTCATCACCTAGAAACCCCATTTACATCTATTTTACATTTTGAGCTCCCATTAAATAAAGTAGCCCATGGTTTTTAAAATATATAAAAACTATCATTTTCCAGACTTACTCATAGGTATGGTGGTTTGGGTATTTATATAAAGCATCATGAGTACTGACTTCACAATTTTTTGTTAAAAGCACAAAAATAAATAAATAAATAAATAAATAAAAATAAAAAAGAAGAAGAACATATAGTTATCAATAACGTCTTTTTAAAAATTTTTATCTCAACTGACCAGCCAGTCATACAATTCTAACAAGATGAAATAATGATTAAAAACAATCGTGTTCACATGAATGGTTAACACCTATTTGGAGCTTACTGTACCCGCCCCTGTGAGGGGTGTACGATCATCTCCACTTTGAAGGTGAGATAACCAAGGCTCAGATCTGTCACACAGGTGTCTTGCGTTTAAGCTGAGCACCACAGGGGGCGTTAGCAGATCTGCAGAGAAGCAGTAGCCACTCAATGAAAGAGCTCTGATGGACAGCCATGCTCCATCTCTGTCGGCAGAGGGACAGGTCAGCAGATGAAGAGGACCTGGCCAATTCCCTCCACTGGTGATCACTGGTTGAAAATGGTGGACTGTGGGAATGAGCCAAGTGACTCCTGAGTCCCTTTCTAATTCAGCAATTCTGTAGATTCTTTTGGAGCCCAAAGGTCTTTAAAAAACCCGGGCTTTGAGCACACAAGGAGATTGGGGTGACAGCGGCTGCATTATAATCACCAATCAAGCCTCCACTGGGGATAAATGAATAACTTGTGCAAATTTGAGTTTGAGGTTTGCTCATGTTAGACTTGAGAGAGAGAGAGAGAGAGATACAGAGAGAGAGAGAGAGAGAGAGAGAGAGAAGGGGGAAATGGCAGACTTAATAAACTCTTAAGATAAACTCCTCCATAAAGATATTATGTAACTCTTTAGGGAAGATATTTATCCAACGTTTCCAAAGCACCCATTTATCTACAAACAATATTCATTTCTTCATTTATTAGATCAGTCTCCATTATTCTATTCATTAGTGTGAATCCCCAAAGACCCGCGCTGGCTGCGTGCCTTCAGTCGGCGGTGTCTGCTCCGCCGTCTCCAGTGTCAGGCACCAGGCTGGGCTTGGGGGACACAAATGGAGGAAGAAAAGAAGGGAACACCTGTTCTACTTCTGCACTCTCCAGAACCCTAGCTAATAGCCGCGTGTGGCTATGTAAATTTAAATTTTAATTAATTAAAATGAAATAAAATTACAAATTCAGTTCCTCCATCACATAAGCCACATTTCAAGCGTTCAACATGTGGACAGCATCGTGTCCCGCACAAGACAGCGCAGATATAGAACATTTCTGTCATCGCAGAAGGTTCTTTTGGAAGGTGTTGGAAAAACAAAGCAAAGCCTGTGTTGGATAGGAGGCCAGCCTGTGTTCATCGCTCGCTATCCGAGTGATACTTCTGTACAGTAACAGTTGCCTATCTTTTTAAATATTCCATAATTCTAGGGTTTTGACCAGTTCATCTTCGCTCAGCCTAGATTGCTCTGAATGAGTGAGGTAGAGTAGTCCTTGCATTCATTTGGACCCCCAGAGCTTGGTAGAAAAAGATTTTCAGGGAGTTCATGATGTATGGACACAACCAGATGGCGCCACGCAATGCACCTGCTCCCCTGAGCCCGTGTGGCGATGCCCATGCACGTGGACTCACGCAACTCACACATGGGCACGCCTGAAAATATCTGCTCACATAGGTGCACATATATAGGCAATGACACAAACGTGGGCATGCACACTGATTAACACACACACACACAGCCCCTGACATGCATGCGATTTCATATGCAATCGCATCCAGTTTTCGCAGACACGCGCGCACGCACACACTTGCACATGCAGTGGTTGACACAAACACGCCCCGCATTGCTCCTGGGTTGTCACACATGATTGAGTTGGCTACAGTTAAGTTCTGTGGCTTTTTGCTATCCTGATATAATACAGAAACAGATGGGCCAATTTTTCTTGCATTTTCCAAGATTCAAGATAAATGCTCAGGAGCTCCACGGTAACCCTGTCCT
Organism: Tamias sibiricus; assembly: GCA_025594165.1. Classification (NCBI taxonomy): domain Eukaryota; kingdom Metazoa; phylum Chordata; class Mammalia; order Rodentia; family Sciuridae; genus Tamias; species Tamias sibiricus. The sequence goes on from CM046658.1 coordinate 32,470,714, forward strand.
TGGGATCCGTCCATTCATTCGCCATTCAGCGAACATTGATTGAGGGCCTCGGAATCGGCGGCATTGCAGAGGAGGTTCAGAACTAAACCACAAAAAAATCCCACCATGAGTATCAGACATCCTGAGCAGGGGGAGGGTGTCGGTTTATACAGAACACAGTCCCTAGCCTGGTACCAAAAAATGCAAGCCATGAGCCTATCACCTACCCCTTCTACTTCTAAGTCAGGGAGGAAAGAGGAAGATGGAATCTCCAGGTTAGACCAGATGGCGTGGACTAGAGAAGCCCAGAGGTAGATGGATCTGGCAGCCGCAGTCTCCTTCCCACACCCTCTTGCCTGGCCTCCAGCTTCACACACACCCAGCACATAAACACGTTCAAGCCTCCCGCTTGAAAAAACACCTCAAGTCATCCTACAACCCCCATTCCGAACTTTCAGCTATTGTCTACACCTCCTTGGTCACAGCAAAACTCTTTCTAAAAAGTGTCTACACTTGCTGCCTTCACTCCCTCATTGCCCTTGGTTCTCAAACCCACCCTAATATGACTTCTGCCTGCAGCCTCCAATTCACGGAACTGCTCTCCCTAAGTCACCCGCGGCCACAGCAAGTTTGATTGTCACCTTCACACCAATCCTAGCAGACCGCTATGCTGCAATTTACATCCTCAGTCTGTTCCTCTAGCTCCCCTCTGACTCTCAAACTCCACTATGTGCCAACCGCACTAACCTGCAGGAACCTCAGGTGCTGCCATCTGGGGTCTCAGGGTTTTGCTTGCTTCTCTGGTGAAACCTTGCTATGATGGCTTATGATGCCACAAACACCCCTTGTTTGAGAGAAAATTGTGTTGTCCAGCAAGGAGTCGTCCAGCAAGTTTTGTACACTGCAGCTGCACCCCCAAGTTCAGTCTTGCCTTCCTGGCCCATTGAGTCGAAGGCAGTTGATGGATTGGGGGAGGGTAAATAGGACCTCTGGTCTTAGAGGTCCTTGCTCTGGGTTGAATTCTATCACCCCAAAAGATACTATAGTCCTAGAACCCAAAATGTGATTGCATTTGCAATTAGGGTAGTTGCAACTGTGATTGGCTAAGATGAAGCCATACTGGAGTAGAATGGGTCCTCAACGCAATGGGACTAGTGTCCGTATAAGAGGCAAAGACACACAGGAAGGACATGGGTGACGACGGAGGCAAAGGTTGGAGCGTGCAGCTGCGAGCCCAGGATCGACAGCAATGCCAGAAGCCAAGAGAAAGTCCTAGAACAGAGCGCCCCTTAGAGACTTGAGGGAGCATGGCCCTGCCAGCACCTTGACTTTGGACTTCAAGCCTCTTGCAATGTAAGACAATGAATTTTATTGTCTGAGGCTCCTGGTTTGTGGCACTTAGTTATGGCTGCCATGAACCAGGAAACCAACACAGTCCTGCTACCCACTCTTTGGAGAATGAGCTAATCCCCGTGAGGACTCTTCAGGAGTACTTACCTGAGTCCCCACTTCCCTGCACACATGAGGAGACAGCAAAATATAGGGGCACGTGTAAGCTTCAGAGTCACTCAGACTGGGGTTCAATTGCGGGCTCCAGCGTGACCTTTATCCCCTCACTACTCAATCCTCAGAGACCCTGTCTCCTCATCTAGACCCTGGGAGTATTGTGTGGACTACCTCACCAGCCTTTGATTAGAAAATAAGGTCACACTGACATCTAATGACCAAATTATGGTGGCTCCAGGCCTGATTGGCTTGACTTATAGAAATGAACACCCCAAAGTGTCCCCCAATTTTTCTAGGGAACTTCGTACATTCTCACAAAACCAGGGAGTACCCTCACCAGTTGGGATCAGGAAATGCAGCTGTTCGCAGCTGTCAGAGACTTCAGAGTCTGCCTAAGGAACTTCACCCGTGGTCACCAATCCTAGAGTGACCTGTACTTAGTGTCCAGGCAAGGTGAGGGTATGAAGGCCTGGCCTTTTCTGTGGGATATGGATATTCTGATGAGCAAAGTCACTCAAGAGCTCCCCAGGAGGTTGGCCCAGGCTTTGTCAGTCTCCCATGTTGGTTCCCCCACCCATGCCTGCAGATGTTCCCTGTCCTTCCCAGCTGTCAATCTCTAATGACACTTTGTGCCCCACCCTCCTCAGCACCTGTTCTGGAGAACAACTTGCACCCTGCATTTGTGGTGGCCTTTGTCTATGCCAACATAGAGCAGGCTAGCAAAGCTACTTTGGAGGAACGAGTCCCCACCTCTGCCTGGACCTCATGTGGTCCTCCAAAGTAGCTTTGCTCTGCCCCAAACCTCACAGTTTCCCTGGATTTCTGCCCATTGCTGTCCAGGACTTTAAGTCCAGAAACTTATCAAATTTCCCATGGGGGAAAAAATAAAAGAGCTCTGTCCGTCTCTAGCCTTGTCCTCCCGAGCCTAACACTTCAGCCCAAGCTACATGGGGGCCTGAGAGGAAACAGAGCATATCATCCACTTCCACCTCCTCCCAGATGGCCCTTCCCTTTCCCTGCACTGAAACAGAAGCTTCTATGCAAATCAGTGGTTAGGAAGCAGCCCTTGGTGGGAGGGAGGCGGTGGGAGGAACTGGGGGAGGAGCAGGCGTGGGCCCTGTTCCGCATGTAAAACACCTAGCCCGTGCCTGGCCCACAGCAAGTGTCCAATAAATGATGGCTATTATCATCATTGTTATTATTATGAACCGCGATGGCTTTGCCGTAGTTGGTCTGCTGGCAGCGGGAGGCAGTGCGCGGGCCTGCTCCCTGCTCCAGATCACTAACCCAGGCTAAGTGGTGGTAATTACGACTTTGAGGAACACTGGTAACAGTGCCAAGCTCCAGGACAGCTACGGTTATGAGTGGAGAGGCCTCTGGCTCAGGTCCGGACTGCAAGGCTGAGAAGGAATTTGTACAGATGGCTGTGTAGCAACGCAGGAGCAGAATGGGCATGTGTGGTAGGGAGACTGTCCCTCCTGGCCACCAGGGAAGATGAGCTCCCCGTGGGCACACAGTGGGCGAGGGCTCAACACCAGCACACAGAAGGAACAGAGGCTTCCAAGTCCTGGGCGCTGAAGCCGGTCCCAGAGACCTGGGCCCTTCTGCAGCTCATGAGGGGCCTCTGCCTGGGCCTTGCCAAGAGGGAGTCACGGAGCGCGTCTGCAGCCTGCTCAGGCCTGGCTCAGGGCTGCGTGATGCTGCCAATGATCTTGCCAGGAAAGCACCGCTGCCCCACAGGGCTTTTGGGGACTTGCCCAGGCTGCCTGTACGGCCTTTGAGCAGCTCAGCTGCACATGAAGTGTGGGGCCCACCACATTGGGGTTTCCCTTCTCAGAAAAGTGGTCCCCTATTCCCAGCCCATTGGCCCCTGTCTCACCCCTCACCCTTAGAGCCAAGAGGCAAGCAGACCGGCCCAGCCCAGTCTCCACTGCTGAGAGGGCAGCTGATGGGCTTTCATGCCCGTGCAGGGCTCTGGTCTTCCCTGCAGCCCCCCTGCCTCCTCCTGCTCCATGGCTGGCAGTCCCAGGTGCAGCAGGACAGGACCAGGGAGGGCAGGGCCCAGCTGCAGGTGACCCTGCACCCAGATCCCCCTCCTGTCCAGAGCTCATCATTGCCCTCCTGTGGAGCAGCGAAGGTCCAGGGAGCCTGGGCTGCTGAACACCTTTGCTCCGGGTGTGGATTGAGCTTCCAGGTTCAGCTCCTTCCCACCAGACACACCCCTGGAGATTCAAGAACCCTGAGCCCTAACACTTCTCCTGTCTCCAAGCATTTAACATATGCAGTTTCTTCTTCCCAGAAGGCCCGTGAATTCCCATCTCAAGTGTCAGCTCCTGGGGGTACCTCTCCTTGACCTCACCTCCCAGCCTCCCTCCTCTGACACCCACTGATTTAATCAGCACTCCCTCCTTCATGCTCCTGCTGCCCTTGAGCTCCCTCCTAACTTTGCAATGTGCTTATCTGTCTCCCGCCAAGCTGCTTCACAGTGGGGGACCTTGACCCTTTCATTTCGGTATCCCCCCTCCTCCACATCTGAATTTGGAAGGAGGCATTGCTTAGCATTTGCTGAGATGATGTAAAATGATCAAAGGTGAAAGGAAAGGACAGGTCATGGGGAGGAGGAAAAAGGACTTAATGGAGACAGGAAAAGTGTCACACAGAGAAAGAAGGAAGGGAAGGGAGGAAATGAAAAAGGAAGAGAGGGAGGGAGGATGAACTAGAGAGGTGGAGAAATGGGGAGGAGTGGACATGTATGGATTCGGCCCTTCCTGGGCAAGCTCTTTTAAAGACCAAGGGCCAGGTGCTGCTTTTAAAGACCAAGGACTCCCTGCCTTGGGAGACACCCAGTGGCAGTAAGGGCATAGGCAGGGACTCCAGAAAGGTATGTGCCTGGAGAAGGTGCTGCTGGTGTCAGTGGGCCCCTACCCCAACCTGGAGGCAGCCCACATGCCAGGTTCCAGCAAAATTCCTGGGTCCTGGGTCTGAGCTCCATCAACTCCTCGTCTTTACTGTCCGTCTTCCAGTCTGCCGCCCTTGGTCTTGACCAAGCCCTCCCTGGGTCTTCAAAGATAGGCTGCCCTTCTTATATCCTTTTAGACCCCACAGCACATACTCTTAGTCCTGGTTCCCTCCCTTATTCCCCACTCATGTTTGGTATAGGATATAAAAGCTGTGAATTTGACTATAGTGTAAATGATTTCAAATGTATCCTAAGTCCTTCTTCTCTTTGTTGTCTACATGCACTAAAACGAGACTTGCCTCTGTGGCCTGATTCCTGACCTCTTTATTGAACATGAGCTGGATGGAAAAATCAAGCACATTTTTATTTACTCATAAGACTTTACAGCCACATTTCTCCAGTGACTTGCCTACCTGTGCCAGGGCAGCGGGCTGAAGGATGTGACTTGTCCCCATCCCTTGCCCCTGGGGTTGCAGTTCTGCTGCTGCAGCCGAATGCTGGGGGTGGCTCAGCACTCACAGACCCCATAGACTTCATAGACTTCAAAAATCTGCAGCCTTTTTCACAGTCAGCAACTTGAGTCTGCGTAGATACCCTGCAGGACCTCCCAGAGAGGGACCCGGTTCCCCTGTGGGGCACATAAGCCAGCAGGGGCCTAGAAAATGCCTGTTCGGCCGGGCGCGGTGGCGCACGCCTGTAATCCCAGCACTTTGGGAGGCTGAGGCAGGAGGATCGCGAGTTCAAAGCCAGCCTCAGCAATGGCGAGGCACTTAGCAACTCAGTGAGACCCTGTCTCTAATAAAGTACAAAAAAGGGCTGGGGATGTGACCCAGTGGTCGAGTGCCACTGAGTTCAATCCCCGGTACCAAAAAAGAAAAAAAAAAAAAAAATGCCTGTTCATCAATGAGGGAGGGAAGAAGGACATGCAGGAGTGAGGGCATGAACCAATGTGTGTGGACAAATTGGCCAATGAGTGAGTGAATGAATCAATACGGCGGCCATCAGGGTCTGAGGAAGACCCACTGAGCCCTTGAGGTTGCTACAGGTGTCTGGGGCATGGCTGCAAGCCCAGCCCCTGGACAGCTGCACTCAGTTTTGGAAGCCCTTCCTTTTCCCATTCCAAGCATGATCTGTCCTTTGGAAAGACATGTGCAGCTTCAAATAGGAGACACACATTGTCCCTTCCACTTTAAAGTCAACCTGCCAAGACTTTGTGACCATTCTCTATAGCAAAGTTTCAAGGTCAGCCTCAAATGTGAAGCCTGGGACTGCCTGGCCCAAGACGTCTGGTGAAGATGTGGGGTGCTGCAGGAGGCAGTGAGCTCCCCACTGATGGAGTCTCTGAGCAGACACTGTTGAAGGTCACTCACTCCTCTGACAGGCATGGTCCCTTCCAAATCTGAGCCTCGAAGGAAGGGTTCCATGTAACTGAAAAATATCATGCAGGTCCTTCCCCCCAGTTTTTCCCTTTGAGTGACCTCAGTACTTTGTAAAAAGAAGCATTCCATAATAGGTAACTCTGTACCATTAATCTGTGCAATGACAGACAGGATCCCCAAGCACACAAGCTCTATAGCACCCCCTCATGGCATTAATCATAGTTGCAGTTTTACATGTACATGTGGGAGTGTTTGATTAACACTACCAGGAGACTAATTAATATTTCTCACCTTATTTTAGGAAGCAGTGTAGGATGGAGGTCAGGAGCATAAACTAAGTTAGTACCCTTAGTACTAACTAAGTCTCTCCTGTACTGTCTACTTACATACCATGTGACCTCGGGCAAGTTACTTAAGCTCGCTCTGCCTCAGTTTCCTCATCTGTAGAAAGGATGATAGTACCTACCTTGCGGGGTTGTAATTGTTAAATGAAAGAATTCAAATGCACTTTGAACAGTGACTGGCGCACAGTAACAAAACCAGTTATTCTTATTTTATTTATTTTATAGGAAAAACTACGGAGTCACAATTATCTTTCCTTGGAATTTTGTAAATATTTGAGCACAATTTGGAGCTAAAGCAGATAATCTTCGGATACTCTTATTGGCTTTTCTGTCTGGCACATGTAGGGTAATCTCTTAAATTTTGAACTTCATTGTCTCCTCCAAACCATTGGTGGATATTTTTAGTTGAAGACGTGTTAATTTTTCCCAGCTCAAGGACATTTCCTCCTAGTGTTTCCTTTACTATAATCTCACCTCTATAAAGTCCTTTGTCTAGAGCTTCCTTTACGTGGAGGTGAACTTGCTGGATCTGGCCCTCTGTGCCTTTTGGGGCACATTATTCATAAAATTTGGGTTTTTTTTGGGGGGGGTAACCAAGGACTGAACTCAGAGGCACTCAGCCACTGAGACACATCCCAGTCCTATTTTGTATTTTATTTAGAGACAGGGTCTCACTGAGTTACTTAGAGCCTTGCTTTTGCTGAGGCTGGCTTTGAACTCGCAATCCTCCTGCCTCAGCCTCCCAAGCTGCTGGGATTATAGGCGTGCGCCACCGCGCCCAGCACCCTTTCCCCAAACAATTCTGTTCCTTCTATAATTTTCTCTGGGTTTGGGAAAGAATTTCTCTAGATAGTCTTCTAATTAACCAGGTTGGTTTTCTGAAGGGCCCATCTGCTGTGCATGGCCTCGAAGGGGGCTTTAATTTGGAAAGCATGCCTTCCCTGGACTTAGTTTGGTCTTTTTTAATCAACATACAAGCATCTCACATCTCACTAAAAATACAACTCAGAGGACTTTTAAAATGCTTCCCTACTTCCTCAAAATATTTCTTTTGCTGGGTGCAATTTGTGCTGAATGTTTGGACTGCCTGCGTCCCCGCCCCATCTCTCTTTAAATTGTTGAGTTTTCTCACAATACCAGTAGCTTGTCACCATTCATTCACACTTGCTGGTGACATTTATAATTGGTTTGCTTTGGATAATTCATTGGTGACTAGTAAGTCACTGTACTTCCCCGGTAGTGACTGAAGGCAGTTAATAATTGAGGTTTATAAATTAGAATTAATTCACTTAATCTGCAAGTGACAGCAATTCCAAATAACAGTGCTTTAAACAAAATGTAAGTTTATTTCTCTTCCAGGTGACAACAATTCAAAAGTTATCAATAGAGTTAATATGGCATTCTACAGTGCCAGAGGCTCTGGCTCATTCAGTCTTGGTGTTCCACCCACCTTCCTCAGCATCTGGTCTCTGTAGTCCAAAATGGATGCTTCAGCCCCAGCCATCAAGTCTGTAAGCCAGCATTTGGAAGGTGGGGGAAGATCACATATCATTCCTTTAAGAATACTTCCTGGAAATAACCCTCACCATTTTTACTAACATTCCAGTAGCTAGAACTCAATTATATGACCATATTTATCTGAAAAAAGCTAGAAAATATAATCTTTTACGCTGGGTGGTTACTTGACCAGCTAAAAAATATATTGCTATGAAAAAATGGGAGAATGACTATCAAGGGACAAACAGAAGCTTCTGACATAGAACCCTTCTGTGTTTCCTTCTGCACCACACTGATCCAAGAAGCATTAGGGGACAGGGGCAGAGTGGGAATGTCTTCACCAACCACCCCAACCAAAGCGAGCAGTCACTGCTCCTCTGAACCTACACACGCACACTCTCCTCCTTTTTTTCTTTTCTTTTCTTTTTTTTTCTTTGCTGAAACTCTCTGAGGGTTCAGATGAGTGGGTAAGATCTCCTCAGCAATTATACAGAATTTCCCTGTTACTTTGGTTTCATCACTTCAGGAGGAACGATGAGAAGAAATCAAATTCAAGAACATAGCTGTCATCTTTCTGAAGAGCCTAAAACACAAATTAGATCCTATGACTCCACTTACATTTCAAATCCTGCCCTCAATAAGCCCAGGAAAAGATGTCAATATCATTAGCCCCTGGGGAAACTCAAATTAAAACACAAGAAGATAACACAACAGACACACTAGAAGGGCTAAAGTTGAGATGATGTGGGCTCCTGGAATTCCTACCCACTGCTGGTGAGAATGCAAAATGTTGCTACTTTGGAAAAGAAACTGGTATGATGTTAAACACACTCCCATGATCCAGTAATCTTCTCCTAGGAGATGATCCAAGAAAAACGCAAAATGTGTCCACACAAAGGTTTGTACGTGAATGTTCATTAACAAGTTTATTCGCAGAACTAATCATCAGAAAACAACCCAGATGGATGTGCATCCACAGGCAGATATTAAAAATTGTGGAAATCCTTACTATGGCCTACTACTCAGCAATAGAAAGAAAAGTACTGAGGTATGCAAAAACATGGATCAAAAACACTGTACTAAATTCTAAAATAAGCTAAACTAATGACCTCCAAAAAGCTAAGATAAAATAAGATATATAGTCAGTGGTGGCCTGGGCCAGGAGTGGGCTGGGAGACTGAGCACACAAGGACACGAGGGAAACTTTTGGAGAAGGTCGAGACTATTCCATATCAACTGTGGCAATTTTCATGCAAGTGAATGCATTTGTTTAAATTTATCAAATCATACACTTAAAACAAGTGTGTGGGTGCATTTTGCTGTACATAACATATCTCAGTGAAGTTGATTTAAAACAAAAACAAAACCCTGCCCTACTTCCAAGATTTATGCCCAACATAAAGCTCAGATTCTTAAGAAAACTTAGGAAGCCTTCAATGATGTTCCCCTTACCTTCTCCACCCTTCAGAGTCCTGGGGTCATGATCACTGCCATCGCTCAAACCGCCAGTCCCCTGTGTGGTAGCAAAGAAATCCATTATTGCTCCATAAATGCGGTATTCGTGGCAGATGCAACCATCCAGGTCCTGAGATATAGAGAAATAATAAAAGCAGACCTTCCTGGTAAGGGGGTGGGGAAGGGTTGAAAGTGTCATTTGTCATTTGCATCTGTGACCTCAAGACTTCATAGCCTCAGCACCAGTCTGTGAACCCTCAGAGAGCTTACCCATTGGAGCAATATGCTCCCAAATACCTATTTTTGCCAGGATAGCCCTGTTATTTTCCCACTTGAGAACAAGTTTTAAATTTTGAAAATGAAAAAAAAAAAAAAAAAAACCCTCAGATACTCTCAGTCACTTGTTCCCTACCACCTATAATGTGTCACTCCGTCTTAAAATCCTGCTCTGTATGGCTTGTCTTTAATGGGTTCAGCATTTAGTGAGCTAGGCATGGATTATGTGCGAAATGCATTAACCTCTCACATGATTGTAAAAACTGCCTTAATAAAATAGAGCTAAATCCTACTTAATAGCAATAAAACAGAAGCCACTATGTTCCAAGGATGCTAATGACCTGTGAGTCATTCCTTTTGATTTGAGAAGGTTGTACATTTGGAATTTGCCCCTTTTTGTGAAACTTTTAAGCTCAGATAACTGCTGGAAAAAAAAATCATACAAGTTAAAATAAGTTTCCTGCTCACAGATAATTGGAGAGCCAAGAAGCTTCCATCATCCTCTTAAAGGTCCATCATCCTGACACGTGCTTTTGAGGTCACAGATGCAAATGACAAAAAGGAAGGTATTGATTATAATTAATATTGCCTCGCACTTTGCTATCAGCTCTTTTTTTTACCTGTCTCAATCGATTTATAACAGACTCACCTAATAGACTAGTGAGGTACCATTACCTCCATTTTATAGATTAAAAGAAATCAAGACAGAGGAGGTAAAAGAATTTATCCCAATTCTCACAGTTAATGATGAAGCACTAGTGCTTGGATCCAGGTTCTCTGAACTGAAGTCCCATGCTGTCCCTAAATATTGTTCTCCTATCTATCTTAAAAAATAAGCATCTGCTTAGAGTAATGAGTGCCCATCACTTGAAATGGTTCAACCTCTTCCTCTCCCGCAAAGTCAAGTTTACAATGGCAGCATGGGCTGTCCCTGATCAGAACCAGTCACAATGGTTTGGAGGTGGGTTGAGTGGGTCCCCCCTTGCTCTGGAGCTGGAAGCTCAGCCCTCAGTGTGGCCAAGGTGGGAGGCAGGGCTTAGTTCAAGTGATTAGGTCACTGAGGGCAATGCCCTCGTAGGGGATTGATACTTGTCTTGCAGAGTACAGGAGCTGTTCTTGAGAAAGCGAATTGTGATTTTAAAAGAAGCAAACCTGGCTCCTCCAGCCCCCTGTCAGCCTTCTGAACTGTGAGCTAAATCTCTTTCTCCCTCTACCTTTATTTTTTTTTTTCTTTTCAGTGTTGGGGATCAAACCCAAGGCCGTGTGCACACTAGGCAAGCACTCTAACACTGAGCTACATTCCCCATCCTGAATCTACATAGATCTTTCCCCATTTTTAAGACTCAGGCATTTTGCCATAGAAATGGAAATCCAACTAATGCAATGTCTTTTCTGCCAGCCCTTGTAATAAGCAAAATAACAACAATTATTATTGCAATAGCAACAACAGTAACTACTGATAGATATGTTACCCTCCCCCACCCTCAGAGTTTTCCACACCCTAAGAGAAGCAACCTTGTTTCAAGATGTTCCAGACAGAATGTTCCTTCCCCAGGCAGAATGTTTCTTTTCCCCAGGCAAGAGCCAATAGGCTTAAAGGACACCCTGTTCTAGCCAATGGTGTTTGGGGTTGCTCTAGTGCACCCCCCACCAGAAATCCCTATATAAGGCCCTGTCTGAGAGCCTCAGATCAGACAGAGAGAGACACACGGACACAACATCGGATCGTCGCAGCTGAGAGGAGGAAGACATCGGCTCGTCGCTGCAGAGAGGAGGAAGCCACTGCAACAGCTCCAGACCCATCGCCTCCAGCTTTACGGCAGCTGCCCCAGCCAGCAGCTCCAGACCCATCGCCTCCAGCTGACGGCAGCTGCCCCAGCCAACAGCTCCAGACCGACTACCTTCAGCCCGACGGCCGCTCCCAGCTGACAGCTCCAGCCTCCAGCCAGACAGCAGCTGCTTTAGCCGACAGCTCCAGAGATCCCAGCCGGTGCAACCAAGCACCCACCTTCTGTCCAGAGCTTGCACACTCCCCTCTCCCTGACTCCCTTCTCCCACCAGAGCTTGCACACTCCCTTCTCCCTGACTCCCCTCTCCCACCTCTTCGACCTTCGACCAGAGCACCTCTTCTCCGGTTTTCGCTACCGGCCACAAAGGCTGTTAAATAAATCTTTTGGCTGCACGGCTGTCCCCGGTGTGATGCTTTGCCCTTCAACTACTGTCTTCATTGAGCACCATGACTGCTATCATATTGAACACTGTGGCAGGCATTATTATGTGTTTTGCATATTTTAACTCGTCTAATCCTCACCACAACGAGGAGGTATCATTATTAGTTCCCATCTTCCAGATGAAGAAACTGAGGTGTAGAGGAATTCAGAAACCTGATCAGTCACAGGTTGTGGTAGCTTAACTATAAAGTTGACCTCAATTTCCACCCTTCTGCATCCGGGCCTTTTGCAAAGTGACTTTATAGACCTTTCTATAAAGAAGTGAAGATACTTCTCTGCCCTCTGAATCCAGTCTCTGAGTTGCTGTGACCAGTGGGTTGTGGCAAAAGTGATAAGGTGCTGGTCTCGAGCTTGTGCACTTCTATTCTCTCCTAGAACCTTGCCACTGCCATGGACAAGCCCAGGCTGGGATGCTGGACAATGGGAGACTGGATACAGCTCTACCACCAGGTCTGAAAGCCCAGCCAAGACAAACCCAGTCTTCCCCAGATCAATAGAACCCTCTGAAATTATGAATTATTGCTTTAAGCCACTAGGCTGGGGGAAAGTAATGGCTCATTTTATGTGTTAACCTCACTGGGCTAATAGATGCTCAGATCACTGCTAAAATATAATTCCTAGGTGTGTCTGTGGAGTGCATTTCCAGAATAGATGAGCATGTGTCTCTGGAGACTGAGTAACGAAGATTGCAACTGGCCGAGTAGGTGGGCATTGTCCAAACTGTTGAGGGCTTCAATAGAACAAAAATGTGGAAGAAGGACAAATCTGCTCACTTTCAGAGTGGAGATGTCATCTTCTGCCCTCAGACATCAAAGTTCCTGGTTCTAAGGCCTTCAGATTCTGGGACTTAGAGCTGTGGTCCCTGGCTCTCATGTTTTTGGACCTGTACTAAATTGCACTATAGGTTTTCTTGGTGCTCCAGCTATATGGTGGCATACTATGGAACTTCTCAGCCTCTGTAATGACAAGAACCAATTCCCACAATAAATCTCCTCAATTATCTCTCTCTACATATATATTGTCTATTGCTCCCTTTTCTCTGGAAAACCCTAATATGGGTAGTTTGTTATGCAGCAATAGCTAACTGATACAAGTAACACCAGGACTTAAACCTAGGTCTTACAAGCTCTACAGCCTGGCTTTATCTATATGGATAAATCATATTCTTCTAAGCAACCCCAGCCAGCACAGTTGGGAGAAATGTCAATGTCCCCCTAGGGGCATAAAATAAGATAACTTGTGCACTGAGGCACTTGGGGCATTGTCTGTTTAGCCATAAGTGGAAAGACTAAGATAGCCTGGCTTCTGAATCCAGCTCTACCACTAGTTCTACATAACCTTCACAAGCCACTCATCTTTCTAGGCATCTGTGATCTTATCCATAAGATGAAGAGGCCAGGATGTATCTGCTCAAAAATTAATGTTGCCAGCAGCTGCTGGGTTAAGCAATATGCTACATGCCAGAGATACTAACCTTGCTTGCTTTGAAGATGAAGGAAGGGGCCACAAGTCAAGGAAGACAGGCTACCCCCAGGAGCCAGAAAAGACAAAGAAATACATTATCCCAAAGAGTCCCCAGAGGGGACCCAGCTCTTCCAACATTTTGATTTTAGACAAATAGGATCTACTTTGGACTTCTGACCTCCAGAACAAGGAGAGAATAAATGTTTGTTGTTCGAAACCAGTATATTTGGCTGATTTGTTATAGCAGCCACAATATACTAATACACTATACCTGGCTCAGCACTTAATATGTTCCTTAGCACATAAAAGGTGACACCAAATAATTCCCTGGTGATGTTGCTAATCTCAGGCCCTGAGTTGCTTCTCACGAAGCTCTCCTGGGATGCTCACTCTCTTTAGGTCAATGTTTCTACACACAGACCTTCAGGAAGAATGAAATGTGATGTCTGTGGAGGTCTACCAATTTCCACCACCTCTTGCCTTCTGCTGATTCTATCCAGTCACAGAACTTAATCCACGTGATGCATCTGGTTATCAACTATTCTAATCAGTCCATTAGTTGTAAAACTTTAACTTGTCAAAGTGACTTCACAACCTGGTGAGGGGTCGCAACCTGTAGTTTAAAATCACTCTTTTAAACGATCTCATCGGCCTCCTCCCTGGGCTCCTGACTCAACAGAGTATAGCAGTTGCAGTGGCTCAGGGAACTTTTAAACCAGGTCCAGTATTCTGTCTCTAGAGAGTCTGATGTCACTGGCCCAGGGAGGGGTCTGGGCATCTAGAGAGTCTGATGTCACTGGCCCAGGGAGGAGTCTGGGCATCAATATTTCTACTGAGCTCCTCAAGGGCTCAAATGTGAGTCACATACATCACCAGGGTTGAGAACCACAGCTCTAGGACCACATGAAACAAACTAAAGCAGAACTATGACCAAGACACCTGCTCAGGATATTGCATTACAACACACAATCAGGCATACACCTACACACATGCACACAAGGTCACACACAGTCTCTCTCCCTGCCACTTGCCTCTGCGCACGCAAACACACACACACACACACACACACACACACACACTTTCCTACAAAATCAACTGCAGATTCCTTGTCAGAACATCCAAGGCTTTTCATGAATAGACTCCAACTGACCTCTGCAGACTTGTCCCCAATGCCTCGCCATACCCTACTTTCTCTTTCCCCGACACTGGTCATTCGTGATTCTTGTCCATCAAGCCCAATTTCTGCTTGCAGCTCTGGGTTTTGCACCTGGAGAGAAGCCCTTCCCTGTGTCATCCTTCAGGCCAAGCTCAGGTCACGGCCCCTTTCGGGAGCCTTCCCCACATCTCCATTTCTGCACATCCATCACTGGAATGAGCCCGTGCCCCAGTGCTCAGGAATCACCCACCCACCTACCTGCATTTGTGTATTGACTGTATTTTCCTGTTTTCTTAATACTCTGGCATCTGAGGCCTCACCAACTGGGGAGAGGCCAACCTCCAAGGCTAGCAATTCCTAGGGACAGCAGGAATTGCTGCCGCAAGGAACCTTTCATACCAAACCCACCAGCCCAAAGCCCTTGTTCTCTGACCTCCTCCTTGATCAGACTCTCAGACTCCAGGCCACCAGACCAGGGACTAAAACTAGCCACAGACAGAGCCAAGTTTCAAGCGCAGGTCTGTCTGGGTTCCAGGCCACCTTCCTGGTGATCCTCCTGGAGGACCTGAGCTCCATCACAGGACGCCTGCAACCAGCTGCTGGGCCCAGATGTGTAGGTTTCACAGAGGCACCTGGAGTAGAGCAGAGGGACAAGAGAAATCAGCCTCCCCCACCCCCTGCTAGCCGAGCTGGCCTCCTCAGGCTGCTTCCTTCCAGAAGGGCTCCTGTCCCTCCCTCTCACTCAGGTACCATGTAGACCAGCCCTCTATCCAGCCGGCTAAGGCCTCCTTGAGGCCAACTAGTCTAATTTCCCCACCGCCTTGTGTGGAGAAGACGGACTCTAAAACGCATCCCAGCACAAACACCAGAGGCTGTCAGGGATGTGTCAAGCCAGCTCCGGGACTCCAGGCACCGAGATCAATCCCACCCCGCCTCTTTAATTAATTCTCTCATCCTCTTTGTGTTAACACAGACCGGGCCTGTTCCTCAAATTAGTTCATTTGTCTCTGCAAGTGAGGATTTCCAGAAACGCTTATTTTAAACAAGTCTTAACTTCTGTCATTGCAAGTGTGTGATGAGAGCTTACCACACGAGCTCTATCATAATACCAGGTGGCCCTTGTCCCCTGAAACTGGCCTTGGGAAGTATAAATGGCCTCCTGCTGAGCTCTAGGACATAGCTTGGCCCTGCACACTGAGGCCATCCTATTCCAACTGTCTTCACGAGCAGGTTACTTTTTGTCCTAACCTGAAAGCTGGGTCCCCAAAGCCCAGAGCTCTTTCTTCTTAAAAATAATCTCTTAAAAGCTAAGTGCAGTACACACATCTATAGTCCCAGCTACACAGGAATCTGAGGCAGGAGGTTGGCTTACGCCCAGAAGTTCAAGGCCAGCCTGGGCAGCCTAGCAAGACCCTGTCTCAAAAGATAACAAATAAATAAATAATCTCTTAGTTTTAGATAAAAATATCAATTTTACAAAAGACATCTACAGAGCCGGGCGCAGTGGCGCACGCCTGTAATTCCAGCACTTGGGAGGCTGAGGCAGGAGGATCGCGAGTTCAAAGCCAGCCTCAGCAATGGCAAGGCGCTTAGCAACTCAGTGAGACCCTGTCTCTAATAAAATACAAAAAAATAAATAAAAAGCGCTGGGGATGTGGCTCAGAGGTCAAGTTCCCCTGAGTTCAATCCCTGGTACCAAAAAAAAAAAAAAAAAGACATCTACAGTATCACAACTATGGATAACCTCAATGAAAGTGAGGACCCTCAGTTATTAGCTAGGGACCCAATGTTGGTACCAAGATAAGTGTCTACGTTACTTCACATCAATGACACTCTTCAACCTTCAACTATGGGAATTCATGAAATCAACAAAAGATGCCTTCTGCACTCCAGGCGTCGGTGTAATGTACCCCCTCAGAGTCAGAGGCTGGTGGCCCTGTGCAGAAGTTACACCTGCCCCTGCCTCTGGGCTTCTGGCTGCCCTTCCTGACCGTCTGGCTTCAGAGAGCTGAGGGGAGGGTCAGAATTTGTTGGACACAAAAAGAACAATATGTTTTGTTCCGGAAAATGTGTTTTTGTTCCAGAATCAGGAAGCACCATGTAAGCAGTCTATGAAAAGACCTTGTAATGATTATTACCCTTGCCACACAATCCCCACCCCATCCCAGCCCATGTTACTAGTTCTTGCTCTGGGATCATCTGCAACTTGGTTACAATCTCAGCTCTTCCAATGACTGTGTGACCTTAGCTGTGTTATCTCCCCATGCTTCAGTTTCCTAATTTGTAAATCGGAGATAAAAATAGTTCCTGCCTTGCAGGGTTGTGAACAGTTCCTGAAGGCCAAGTACCCGGTGCCTGACATTGAGTGGTAAGGTCACAGCCCACTTTCACACTTCCGGCCTTTCCACTTGCTGTTTCCTCTGCCCCGCCGTCCCTCCTCTTCTCTTGGCCTGGAGACGTCCTTCTTTCCACCTGTTTTAGGAAACATCCCCATCCTCTCATTTGAGCCCCTCCACAGTCCTCCTGAGCTCCCCCTCTAGGACACTGGACACCCCAGAGCTCCACTAGCTTCAGATGGGTCTCTTGCCCCAGCTGGGAAGTCCTGGAGGGCAGTAAATATGTCACCCATATCTGGACCACCAAACCATGGCTCCATGCTTGGTACAGCCACTCAATAAAAGTTGGTGGACTTAAATAATGAATTAACTGCACTCACCAATAAGGGAAAAGCAACAAAACACAGAAGAGTCCGACAGCCAGATAAAGCAGCGTGGGATTGAGGGTCTCTTGGAGCACTATGAATAATGCTCACAAATCCCTGCTGCCCGTGGCTCTCTACCCTACTGATTTAATTGGTCTGGGGAGCAAATCAGTCCGGGTTTTTGTTTATTTGTTTGTTTTATTTTTTTAACTTCCCAGGTTGTGCTAACATGAAGGGCAATTGCTGGCCATCCCACAGCTTACAGGGCCAGCCATAGCACCTGCAGGAGTTGACTTTAGAATCTGGTTTGACAGCTGAGCTTCGTGTGATGGGAAGGACAGGGTTGTTTTTTTAAACGCTGGGCAGACATGGGGTAGGACGGGAGAGGGATGTGAACTAAGGAGCAGGTCCCAAATCAAGGCAAGTCCATCATCCAAAGGCAACCCTCACTTCCTCCTGAGAAGCCTTACCTCAGGCACCTCCATGCCTCAGAGGCTCTCCATCAGCCCCTGCCTGCCTCTCCCCAGGCCTGCACCCACCCGTGCACACCCTAGGGACCACTTATCTCCCATCCCCCTGGTCTGCTCAGCGCCTGTGCCCTGGGATCATCATAAGGTTGGTGAAGACCAAGATGAAAAGGATAGTCTGAATTATAGAACATTTTTAAAGGAAAGCACTCTGCCTTCAAATGTAAAACTTTCTCCAACTAAAAGCCAACAGACAGGAGCCAGGGAACCCGCTTTGAGGGAGAGAGGAGTACTTTGTGATTGGACACTATGGATGTGTAAAAGACAACTTCCAAATAGTTGGCAACCATTTGCTTGTGTAAATTAGCCTTCCCTTGTCATATTATAACGATGGCCAACCTTAGTGTCTCTGCACCTCTCTACCCAGTCTTGTTCACACTTACATTAATAGTGAAAAGAAAGCCTGATTTTACTTATTTCAAATCATGCCAGACTCTAGACCACTGAGCTCTGAACTCATGAGCTTGAAGTAGGTACATTAGCATCCAGACGCTGGCCCAGCGCCTCCTACACACAGTTTCCTTCAAGGACTGTCCGACTCTCTTTGAGAACAGCCTCCTTCCTCTTAGCAAATTCTATTACTCTCCCCCTTTTATAGATGGGAAAGAAGGGGCTCAAAACATGAACAAAAATTTCCCAAGTAGCATAGGATTCAAGACCAGGGACTCTGTATTTGTAATCATTAAAGTCCCATTGCTAGAGAGTAGAATAGTGGTGACCAAGAGCTGGGTAGTGGCAAGTCATTGTTTAATAGGTGCAATTTCAGTGTGAGATGGCATAAAAAAATTCTGGTGATGTTTGGAAAAAAAATATGAATATACTTAATGCCACCAAATTGTACACTAAAAACTAGTTAGAAAAGGCATTTTATCACATATCTAGAACTACAGTTAAAAAAAGATTCGAATTCCAGCTCTACCGTCTACTGTGTTCTATTTCACTAGTGGGTCGACTTCTCTGAGGCTGTTTCTTGGGCAATAAGGCTAACTTCTCATGTTTCTCGTGGTGATTAAATGAGATAATGCAGATGAAGCAGTTAGCCTAAAAAGAGCTTAGTAAAAGGCAGTGTTACCACTGGCCTTGTTCCTGTTGTAATTTATGGTCTTCACTCCTAAGGCCCACATTTTACAGGTGAAGAAACCAAGACCCAGAGGCATGAAAAGCAAGTGTCCTATGGCCTGTTGATGAAGAGCAGGCAGGACACAGGCCTCCTGCCTCTAAGAGCCCCCTCCAGCTGCTACATTCCCAGCTGGTCCTGCCGTGGCCTCCGCAGACAGCATGAATTGTCCAGCGCAGTCTTCCCACGCACCAATAAGGAGCACGTGCTCTCGGGGCCCGCATGCACGTGACCATCGAGGCTTCCTTTTGCTTTGCTCCCCAGTTGACTCAAGAAGCCTTTCCACACGTGACACAGGAACAGGACAGGATGTGAGATCATGAGGCTGCCCCTTCACATCTTGTAATCAAAACCATTCAGGGAACAGGAAGTGGGCTCCAGCTAGGGCTATCTTTCTTTGTCTAATTCTTTTCTAATTATTTGGAAGTACTGAGTAGAAAGAGGGGGTGCTTCCCTTTCTCCCACTCCCCCCAAAATGCCCACAGCAGCAGCTGCCAGGGAGCCCACTCCAGCACAGAACACAGAGGGAGTGAAGATCCCCATTGCTAGGTCCCCATCTCTCCTCCCAAACCTGCTCTCAGTGTCCCAACCGAGGCTCTCTTTCCCAGGCAGGACCGTTAACATCTAAGTGCTTCTGCAATCACAACCCCTTGCATACAATTCGAACAAAATTAAAATAGCATTGGATTCTAACCCCAAGTATAAAATAAATATGTCAGAGTCCATGCTGAGATAAATATAGATGCTCCTCCCTCTACGATGGGATTGTATCTCAGTATACCTATTGTAAATTGAAAATACTATGTCAATAATGCATTTAATGCACCTGTGTTAGTGAGCTTTCTGTCACTACAACAAATACCTAAGATGAATCAACTATAAAGAGAAAAGGTTCATTTGGTCTATGATTTGGAGGCTCCGGCCCCTGTTCCATTGGCCCCAGTGCTTTAGGCCTGTGGGTAGGCAGGACACCATGGTGGGAAACACTTGGTGGAGCAAAATCATTCACGTCAGAGACAGGGAGCAAAAGTGGGAAGGGGCTGAGGTCCTGTATCCCTTTTAGGGGACACCCTAATGGCCTAAAGATTTCCCAGTAAGCCCCAACCCTTAACATCCTACCACCTCCCAAAGGCACTGCCCATGGGGCCCAAGCCTTTAACACATCATAGACCTTTGGGGAACACTCAAGATCTAAACCAGAGCAGCACCTAGCCTACCAAAAGTCCTGGCTTAAACTGGCCCACCTTCAATGTGCCCAGAATACTAACATTCACTCACAGTGTGCAAAATCATCTAATGCAAAGCCTATTTCATAATAAAGTGCTAAATATCTCACAACTTATTGAATGCCTGTATCTTTTTAAAAATGCTGGCAACACAGCATGCTCTAAAGGATTGGTTTATTTTCTCTTCTTCATCGTCACACGGCTGACTGGCAGCTGTGACTTGCTGCCACTGCCCCGCCTCACGAGAAGGTGTCATACATTGCTAGCCCAGGAAAGTTGCAAATTCAGAACCCCAAGTTTTGAACATATTGCTTTGGCACAATCTTAAAATCAAAACATCATTAAGTCAATCCTAGGTCAGGGTTGGTCTACAAATGAGTAGATAAATAAATGAATGGGAGAAAGAGACAAACACCCCGTGCAGAATTCCGAATTATTTATGTAGATGCTCAGTCCTCATGGAGGTGGAGGAGAATTCCCCACCCTCAATGGTGGCTGTGCATAGTGACCTCCTTCCAAGGAGTACAATGTGGAAAGGGAGGATAAAGACCGACTTCACGGAGAAGAACCCCGACAGACACTCCCTTAGCCAGGGTCAACATCAGCAGTAATGTCATGATGATAGTATGTACCCTTGATAGGACGTGATGAAAGTGGTACTTTCCCTCTGTGGTCTTCTCAGAAGCCCAGAATAATCATGAGAAAAAATTCCAGACAAATCCTAATTGAGGGATGTTCCACAAAATCCCTGACCAGCACACTTCAAATCTCAACCTTACCCGAACAAGTCTAGGAAATGCTTTTGGTCTGAATGTATATGTTGTTGCCCCCCACCCCCAATTCCCTAGATCCGTTTGTTGAAATCCTACCCTCCAAAGTGTATTGAGCATCAGAAGGGGGCCCTTGGGAGGTCACGAGGTCATGAGAGTGGAGCCCTTGTGGCTGGGATTAGTGCCCTTGAAGAACAGAACCAAGAGCTTGTTCTCACCCCTGCTCTCTACTGCATGAGGATACAATGAGACAACAGCCATCTGCAAACAAGGAGACCTCTTCAGACACTGGGTCTGTCTGCATCCTGACCTTGGACTTCGCAGCCTCTGGAACTGTGAGAAATAAATGTCCTTTAACTCACCCAGTCTATTTGTTATATCATCCTGAATGGAGAGAGAAACTGTCATAGAGAAGAGGGCCTAAGTTAGAGACAGGAGTACTACGAGTCTGACGTGTCTTGATGGGGTCCTGGGAGAGAAAAAAGGCATGAGGGGAAACTCTGGGAGCCTGAATGAAGCATGGGCTTAAGTTAACAGTGATGTGCCAATACTGTTTGGTTCATTAACTGTGATAAATGTACCGTATTGATGTTAGATGCTAATAACAGGGATAGTGGGTGGAGTTATACGAGTACTCTCTGCCCTATATCATACTTTTTCTGTAAGCCAAAAACTACCCTAAAATAAAAGTTTATTTACAAAGCCAGGTGTGGTGGCACATGCCTGTAATCCCAGCAACTTGGGAGAAGGTAGGAGGATCACAAGCTCGAGGCCAACCTCAGCAACTTAGCAAGGCCCTAAGCAACTTAGGGAGACGCTGTCTCAAAATAGAAAATAAAAAGGACTGAAGATATAGCTTAGTGGTAAAGTGCTCTTGGATTCAACTCCCAGGACTCAACAACAAAGTTTATTTAAAAAACAAGAAAATTTCTTTGGATAGTCTAAGACAGAACTGCTTATGTCATGGCCTTAGAATCAAGAGTAGTGCTGAAGGGCCCTTGGCTAGCCAGCCCTTGGATCTTGGGGTTTATCAGGGGCCCCCAGGCACTGAGTGCACAGGCGGAATCTGCCTCCCCTTTCCCGTGAGCTCCCTTTTCACATGCTTTATATCCTCAACTTCCACGTGGCATTTTACTGAAATAAAGGGTTCCTCTGATCAGAAGAGTTTGATAACTACTGATCTGGTCCAAATCTGTCATACAAGGTAGAGAGAGAGAGTGACATCCCTAGGGGGCTCACCAAGGAAGGAACAGAACTGGAGCTGGAACTACACATGGAAGGTACCCGAGACCACTCTCCAGGTGTTTCCCCAGCTCTCACCTGTGAGTCAGGATCTCCTTGAACCACAGACACTATCTGGTTTGCCTGTATCCAAAGGACCCAGGAGAGCACTTGAGTCAGGGAGGAGCCCAGTGGGTCTCATGGGGTGAATGAATGACACTGTTCCTATCACATGACGGTTCCAAAATGCCAGCGCTACTCAAACCTAATAAACTCTTCTGACATTTAGATAATGCAAAGTACAGATCTCCTGGTCTATGTCCATATATCTGGTTTTATTAAAACAGATTCCTATATATTGAAGCCAAGGTTGGGCTGTGGCCATGTGGAGCCTGCCGTGCCAGCGTGGGCCTGAGGTGCAGCAAGCCAGAGCTGAGGTGAGCCTGGGTACACAGACCTGTCAGGCCGAGGCAGCCCAGGTGATATCCTGTCCAGGCTGGTGTGAATGAACCACAGCCTTGAACCACTGAGCATCCATGATCTGCTGACTTCAACCTCCTGAGAAGCTGGGACTGCAGCCAGCTTTGAAAAAACTAGAATTGAGGCAGACATGAATGGAAGTTCAGACTCAAGGGCTGACCAATAGCATTAGTACTTTTCCAAACCCTGATTAGCATACATTTAAGCCAACAATGTTGACCCAAATGCTATGTAAACCCCTAGACCAGCACACCCACGTGGCAACTCCTCTTGGTTTTCCTCTTGCCCCTGCAAGAGTTCCGTTTCTATTCTTCATGCTTGAATAAACCCTACTCCTATCCCTCTTGCCTTCTGTTGTCCCATGAATTTCATTCTTTGGATTTGCAAGACATGAATCTGGAAAGAAGTTGGCGGTGAGCTGCTGGGGTCTGTTGCAACACTGGAGGGCACAGCCCACCATTTAAGGTTGCAACACTGAGTGCTGTAAACAGGCACTCGATGGTAGTGGAGAAGAATCAGACTTTGCTGGCTGGGACCCTTGGAGCTGATGTTGGTAAGCGTCCCCCACTGTGATTAGCTGCTGACATTAAAAGGAGCTTTCTCAGCTTCAAGAGCCTACAGACTCCACTTGCCAACAGAAGTGGAGAATCAAGTTTCATCTCAAACTCCAGTTTCAATACTGCAGCCAGGCTTGGAAGGACGTGTAGGCATCCATTTGTTCATTTGAAGAGTTTTATTGAGCACTTTCTATACATTATTAATTAATAATAGCAACAATTATAATTTATACAATAAGCATTCATAAAGCACCTATTGTGTGTCGGACACAGTTCCAGGTGTGAGAGATGCAGCTCAGAATGAGGCAGGCAGCCAGGGGCCGTGGCACAATGCCTGTAATCCTGGTGGCTCAGGGGGCTGATGCGGGAGGATCACAAGTTCAAAGCCAGCCGCAGCAACTTATCAAGGCCCTATCTTAAAATAAAAAATAAAAAGGGCTGGAGATGTGGCTCAGTGATTGAGTGCCCCTGGGTTCAATCCCTGGTACAAACAACAACAACAAACAAAATAGAAAGAAAAAGAAGAACAAGGCAGGCACATTCCTACCCTCAGAGCCTACATTCCAGGGCCCTTCCAGGCCTCTCCCCCTGAGGAGGATGCGTCCTGCCCGCCAGGCATGGTGCCTGGGATTTCCCATTCAGTCCTCACAGAGGCCCTGTGAGGTGGGGACTCTAGATTTCCCCATGTTTTAGTGGAGGAAAGGGAGGCCTTGTTACTTGCCCGAAGTCATTCAGTGGACAAGCAGTGGAGCTGGGAGCTGAACCCAGGCACTCTGAATCAAAAACACACATGGTCAGTCGTCACACTAGAGAGTCCGTGTGGGTCACGGGGCCTGCTGGAGAGGCTCACACACCAGGTGTACTGTAGTCAGATGGAAATGACGCAGCCCTTCATTACTAGCACCTGGCATGCATCCAATGTCCCTTCCCCATCCTGGCTTGCAGGGCTCTGTGGAAGAGCTGAGATGGGGAGACAAGCTTTGCTGGGAAGGCTAAGCAGCCTTCCTTGCCCGGTGACAGGACCTGAAGAGCAGCCCCTCCCACCCCCATGGCTCACCCTTTTGGCTCAGGCACAGAGCTGCGTCCCTCAGAGAAGAGGGTGGCAGGTGGGTGCCTGGCAGGATTGGCAGGCGGAGGAGGTGCAGAGCCTCTGTTCCTGCCTTTAAAACACAGGCCTCCCACCCACTGGTGCAACCTGTTCCAGAGACTGTCCCTGCTCTGTCCAGTCGTGCTCGGAATGTCTCCTCCCATGGGAGGGGCACGATCAGGGGGGAACTGGAGAGCAGCAGTCCTCAGGTGTTAAAGAAGCCAGATGTGCTTTCTCATCTCTGGGCAGAGAGGAAATACGGAGAGGGGAGTGGAAACATTCCCTCATGGCACTGCTGGGCACAGGAAGTACCGGGAGAGTAAGACAGGCCCCCTGTCCCTATGGGATTCAGAAGAGGGTGAATCAGACCACAGACTTAGACCTGAAAAACACGCCCCGCAGGACCAGGGAAGCTGGTGGGTGATGGGAGAGGCTTCCCAGGGGAGGGCAAAGGCCTGGGTTCCTGCATTCAAAAATGGGGCTCTGAAGGGTGTGTTGAAGTTCTCCATCAGAGAAGAGGGACAGGAGGATCCAGCAGGAAGGGTCAAAAACCTGAACCCAAAAGTCCCTGGTGGGTGAGGAGGTTGTAAAGGGCGGGGTATTCCTGGGGCACAGAGTGTGGGCAGGAATGAGGAGAGGAAGCTGGGAAGCCGGGCTGTAAGTCAGACTATAGCCGGCTGGTGTATGGTCCTGGAATATTTGGCCTTGTAGTTGATAAGCAATGAGCCAGGGATACGTTTTGAGTTGTTCGGTTTTGTCAAAGTCGGGGACGGTGAGTTGCAGAATAGGGCTCAAGCCTTCAGATTTTTTTTTTTTTTAATTTAGAAATGTATTTTGACAACCAGTCTGAAAAATTCATTGTCATCTAAATAATTATTGGGTGCCTACCTTGTCCCCCCAACGCTCTTGTAAGGGAGGGACTGGAGACACAATGGTGAACGGAATAAATATGATCCTGGCCATCACTGAGCTCACTGATAGGCAGAAAAGATAGACATCAAATAAATATTTAATTCCATCTGTGACACATCTGTACAGGAAAAGCCCAGGGGGTGATGCGTGTTCTCTATGCAGGGCATATATGATCTACCAGGGAGGTCAGAGAAGGCTATCCCAAACTAGTGTCATTAAGGTGAGATTGAACCTACTAGAAGTATCCACGGGGGACAGAAGGAAGGGTTCCATGGGGAAGGAAGAGCGCATGAAAGACCTGGAGGTGGGAAGGGGCGTGGCACAGTGGAAAAACACAAAGGTCGCCCTTGTGCCTGGAATAGAGCAAGCACAGGAGAAGGTGGCAGGAGATGAGATTGGAAAGGGGGACATGAGTGAGACAAGGCAGGCCTTTGAAAGCCATGGTCAAGATCTCAGATTTTGGGCTGGAGATGCAGCTCTGTTTTGGAGCATGAGACTGGGTTCCATCCATAGCACCACGAGAAATAAATAAATAAATTTTAGACTGTATCTTAAATCATTAAAGGATTTTAAGCAAAATGGTGACAAGATCCCCTTAGCATTTTAGGAAGAGTTTGTTTGTTTTGTTTTTTAATCCCTGTTACAGAGAAAAACATACTGAAAGAAGTCTCCCAAAATATGGACAGGTCAGTAGGAGGTAGACTCGGCAGGACTCAGGGATTGTCTTTTTTTTTTTTTTGGAGTGAAGCAGAAAAGGGAGAAGTTAGTGGAATGTGATTCTAAGGATTTGAGACAAGGGGAA
This sequence comes from Tamias sibiricus, assembly GCA_025594165.1. Taxonomy (NCBI): domain Eukaryota; kingdom Metazoa; phylum Chordata; class Mammalia; order Rodentia; family Sciuridae; genus Tamias; species Tamias sibiricus. The sequence continues at coordinate 32,496,360 of CM046658.1, forward strand.
GGGGCAGGATTTGGGCCAAGAGGGAGCACATAGGAGGAGCCAATGCTGGCAAGGAGCGGTTCTCCACACAAGAGAAGCCCGCCATCCTCACTGTTAAAGATCAAGGCAGCACAGTGGATTTCTAAAGAGGTAGGAGAGGGCCTGGGCTGGAAAAAGACCAAGCCAGGCAGCAGGTGACACTATCTGGCACCTCTAAAGTCCACCACTTATACCTCTGAAAGCGGCTAGCAGAGCCTCAGAGCCCCTGACCTGACCTCGCAGGGGCACAGACTTACTTCCAGCTGGGTAAGGGAACCAAAGGCACAAAAGTTCCCCACTGGTGACATTTTGGGGAGCTCACAAAATGGTGAGTTTCTCAAATCCAATCCCAGCACCAATGAAGAGCTGAAACATATTGTACCCATTAGAAAAGAAATGCAAATCGGAAAGTCAGGCATTTGTGTCCATGACAACAGGGGGAACGTATTTTGGCAAATCTGAGTTCATTTATATTCAAATAAATATTTCAGTCTATGACTCTGGCACTTTTTTGCATGAGATATTTCAGAACCATATTGAATGTTGCTCTCATGCTAAGAACTTGAGAATTAAAATGAGGGCCAATTTCAAAGTCTATCAGGCTCCAAGATTTTAGGGTTGGTTTTACCTCCAGGAATGAAAAGGGATGATAAACTAGCGGGTGATTCAGCACATTTGTATAAAGACTTTTTGGACTGAAAAGGCCAGTTCCATATTCTCCCGTGCAGCCCCTTCTTTGTACAAATGTTGGGGGGGGGGGAGGCCCAAGCGTGTTCAAAGATCACATGGCAAATCAATCTAGAACTGGAGTCTCCCTGATTCTCAGGCCAATGTAGTCTTGAGCACATCGAAGCCAGATGTTGGAAGAGTAAGTATAAAAGGACTTTGACATACGATCAATTGCTTCTCTTTTAAAGGAGGACGTTGCCCTCTAGTTATAAAAGCCTTGTATGCCCTCTATGGGAAACCCATATGTTATGGTTTGGATATGAAGTGTCCCCTGCCGCCCCCCAAAGTTCACGTCAAGCAATGCAGGAATGTTCAGAGGCGAAATGATTCGATTACAAGAGCTGCAATCTAATCAGTGAATCAATCCATTTGACAGATTAATAATTTGAATGTATTATTGGATATAACTACAGGCAAGGGGGGCACGGCTGCAGGAGGTAGGTTACTGGGGGCATGCCTTTGGGGATTATATTTTGTACCTGGCTCCTCTCTCTCTCTGCTTCCTGGTTGCCGTGAGCTGAACAGCTTTCTTCCACCATGCCCCTCTGCTACCATGTTCTGCCTCATGGGGGGCCCAGAGCAATGGAGCCCACTGACCATGGACTGAGACCTCTGAAACTGTGAGTCCAAATAAACTTTCACTCCTCTAAGTTGTTCTTGTCAGGTATTTTGGTCACAATGACTGTAAGCTGACTAATACACTGTATATCATCAAAAACTCCAAAGATATTATCTCTAGTAAACCCTGTAATTTCCCTTATAGTCACCAGTAACATTTTCACACATTTCCTTCTAGTTTTTTCTGTGTATGCAATTGAACTCTTAATGTATATAGAATTTTGCATCAAACAAATTTTGCCATCATTAAGAATTTCCCCTATGCAGAAATGAAAATAAATGAATAAATAATATTCCGCAGCCGGGCGCGGTGGCACACGCCTGTAATCCCAGCACTTTGGGAGGCTGAGGCAGGAGGATTGTGAGTTCAAAGCCAGCCTCAGCAATGGCGAGGCACTTAGCAACTCAGTGAGACCCTGTCTCTAAATAAAATACAAAAAAGGGCTGGGGATGTGGCCCAGTGGTCAAGTGCCCCTGAGTTCAATCCCCAGTACCACACACACACACACACACACAAATAATAATAATAATAATAATATTCCACCCTACAAATATACTATATATTCCCTAAATCATTTATTTCATTTGCTTTGGATCCTTAGGTAATATCCAACTTTTTTTTTTTTTGTATCAGTTAAGTGATATTGTATTGGATATCTTTGTGTTTAAATCTTTATTTAGACATGATATTCCTCTATCATTTCTTTTTTGCCATGTTATTTAGAACTTGAACTCAATGTAGAATCAAATCCTAGCATAGCCACTGCATAGCTGTGTGGTCTGGCACAAGTTCCTTGACCTCTCTGTGTGTGTTCATCGCTCATCTGTTAAACAGGGACCACAATCTATGGTTATGGGGTTCCTGGGTTAAAGGAGATAGCACAGGAGAATGGCCTTAGGCTCAGGCTCACAGAAGGTGTATAAAAATGCTGGCAGAATCTGGGTCCAAATGTTTACTGAAAAACCCATTCCAGGCTAGGTTGTTTATGAAAAGCAAAACAAATAACTGTCTTTGAGGATTTTACATCTTAATAAGGAGTCACAAGAAAAATGTACGTGAAAAGCCTGAAGAAAGAATCAAACCTTCTCTACATACCTACAACCTCAGAGAAGCTAGGCCATGGCCTCAGTGACCTCTTCGATGTTTGCATTTTAAAATAGGCTGCTTGGTGGAGCAAGGGAGGGACAGCAGGACCTGGGTGGAGAGGGATGACTGGTGACATTGCTTCTTTTCAAGGACAGTAATTCTAGAGACATTCGTCAACCTCACACTCTACCACGCCTCTTACAAAATACCTTCCAGAAGCTCTTCTCCGAGACGGCCCGCAGTCCTTGCCACAGAACATTTTTAGCACATTTAAACCAGAATATTGAGCATAGATTTAAAGTGGTCCTGTGACATCATGTGTGGAATATATAGAAATCTTCCATGAGCAGAATATTTGATTGAGCTTCATTGTCAACTGCACATCTGTCTCGAGCAGCTGCGGGGCCAGGCCCTATTCTGGGCACTGTGAACAGAAACAGAGTCAGGGTGTAGTATCTGTCTCCTAGAGGCTCACAACCGAGGTTGGAGGGAGGACGGACCAACCCATGGAACAGGAACACACCTTAATTAGTCAGAACTCTTCGGGCTGCAAGAGGTAGATACGCTACTCAGACTAACTTAATGAGAATGTTGGGGTACCTCTCAAAACCTAAGGAATAACCAAGGCCAGGGACTTGAATGCTGGCAGACCTCTCTCCATCTCTCATCCTGTCCTCTCTTGTGTAACAACCACATCCCTTCATCTCCATGGGCCTGGCTGCCTCCTTTCACACAGTGCAAACCATGGTGGTCAGCAGCTTCAGAGCTTGAGATGCCATCACCTCAGCATCCCCCAAGGAGAGACAAATCTGATCCTTCCAATTCTAAGTCTAGAATTCCTAGTCAAGCCATCAATGGCTCATTTTCGGATGGGTTTTGCTTCAGAACAAGGAGATAGAAGTACAGTGCACCCACACAGGGACAGAAGTTCTATATCCAGGAAATAGAAAGACAGCACACCAATATGGCAGCCCCCATGGTGATCATGTGGATGGTGGGGCCTGTTAGGGTGTTCCTGGAAAAAGATGCTGGAGACAGCCACTGAGAACCCTACAGGATCCTGCACAATCAGAACCAGAAAAGAACATTAGCAGGAGGTCAGAGGAAAAAGCAAAGAACCTAACACCATAGGACCTGTGTGAAGCAACGCTACAGGTGGTGCATCAAGGGCCCAAAGTGACATGGCAGTTTGCACTTGTGTTTCCTCCTTCTTACATGGGGGAAAGGGGCACTGTTGGTGAGGGAGCAAGGGAATGAAGCCCTTAGCAGCCAGCCCCAACCAGCTCACTGGGTATCAGATGCCATGCTAAACCCCTATACACATTATCCCAATGAATCCCCACCAAAAACCAGTGAGGGGAAAATGAGCATCCCATTTTACAGATGAGGAAACTGAAAGTAGCAAAGATTAAGTAACACAGCTTGAACCAGGGGTGTATGTGATGCCACACCACTGCACCTGGCGTGGCACCCCCCTGCTGCTGCACCCACTTGTACGGCGCCTGATGGTTTCTGGATTAAAAAGGCGCCTCATGAAACAACTATTTTTCCCCCCTCTGGAACACTCTTTTGAGAAAGTGCTCATCTGGGTCCACTGAGAGCAGATGCCAGGCAGGACTAGATGTGCCAAAAACTCATTAGAGGAAGCACCTGTGATTGAAAGTGGGCAGAGTGCCGGGAGAGGCTGGAGCGGAAGTATAACCCCAAGCAAAGGAGAGAAGGAAGGAAGGAAGATCTGGTGGAAGCATCCTAGACTGCCCCACAAACGGGAAGTTTGGCGGGCTGTCAGGGAATTCTCATGCCCAAGTCACCCATCACAAGAGCCCAGCGGCTCCTAAGAACAAGTTGGCCTCATATCTCTGCCCCACGCTATCACCAGCTGGGAAGGACCTGAAGCATGCACTGCCTCCAGGCAAGGCGCGAAGGATTGCAGAGCTCAGCAAGAGGGGCGGCTACTCAATGCACGGCTGGCCATTGGAAATCTGAGGGCTGCATTCTGACTGCCTCTATAGAGGCTGCACCAAACTAACATCCATTTTCAACCATTAGCTGGAGGAAAAGAAATGAATGTTTTATACCCATCGTGGGGGATCAATAAATGACTTTAAAAGCGAATGATAATTTTTTGATTCTTTTTTTTTCTTCCATGATTGATGAGTCTAATCCTGTTTTGCCCATTTATCATTGGCCGCTGTGACTCCTTTCTTACATTTACCTTCTGTATTATGTCCATACCCAATAATGCTATTTCTTTCTCTTTCTCTTGGCATCTGGGGTCCTGATACTTGTTTCCTCTCCAAATCTGTTATGATTTCATCCCAGAGTGCTAGAAGCCCAAATTGTAAAACATCAGAAAGCTTTAAACATTGCACCTGTTGTGGCATCCATGTGGGACTTCCTCTATCACAATCATCACCCTCACACTTTGCTATCCTTTTTTGCTTGCCTCTCACCTAGTTATCTGTAATCTCCACGAGGGCAGGTATTGATACGAGTATATTGTACACCAGCTCCATGGCTTGATTTAATAAGCATTTCTTGAATCAATAAATCACTAAGTCTAGCCTGATATTTTCTATCAAACACATTTGATGATGGATGGATGAGTTACTCCACTTTTGGAATAAGAATAAGACCATAGAAATATAGCATACCAGTAAAGGGATCTGTTTTAGTCAGCTTTTTTTTTGCCACTGTGACCAAAAGACCTGACAAGAATAATTGTAGAGGAGGAAAAGTTTATTTGGAGCTCATGGTTTCAGAGGTCTCAATCTATAGATGAGTGACTGACACCAATTCTCCCGGTCCAGAGATGAGGCAGAACATCATGATGGAAGGGCCTGGAGGAGGAAAACAGCTCAAGACATGACCATCAGGAAGAAACCAACTCCCAGAGACCTACATCCTCCAGCCACACCCTACCTGCCTTCAGTTGCCACCCAGTTAATTCCTATCCGTGGATTGATGTTGCCGCCTGAAGCGATGGCCGCTTGGAGTGACGAAGCCGCGGGAAGAAGTTTAGAGGCAAACTGGAAATAAACAGCTTTTTATTCTGATAACTTTTTTCTCTGGCTCTAACAACAACTAACACGCGCCACACACACCACCAAAATGGCGCTGACCCGATCTACAATCTTGGCCAAGTCACTCGAGATCCCGGGCCAAGTCCCGCGAGATCTCGGGCCAAGTCCCGTGAAACTATGAAAGGCGACAATGCCCAAATCTTTTTGGCCCATAGTCAACCACAATTTAAGCCATCTCCCCAAACAGGGCTCCTACAGATTGATCCACTGATTAGAGCAGATCATCACTACCTAGTCATTTTACCTTAGAACCTTCTTGCATTGTCTCACACATCTGCTTTGGGGCACACCTCATATTAAACCATAACAGGATCGCAGTATTGTATCCAGGAGATAGAAGAACCAGCGCACAAACGTGGCGAGAGTATTCTCTGTTGTTTCCCATCTCGCCACTGCCACCATCAAATTCCCACTACAACCACCACCATGACTGAATACCAGCTCCATGTTCTGTCCCCTGGAGAGCCTTGAGAGGTTTGCACGTGATGGATTTTTGAGAAAAAGAGGATGGCATGATCAGAGTTGAGATTCGGGAGGCTATGCCCAAAGTCAGGGAGCAGGATGGAGGTCAGAGCAGCTGAGGAAGTACAGAGGAAAGAGAATTGCTGGGAGACCATGACGCTAAGCACGTGAGAAGTACAAACAGTTTTACATGCACACTACAAGAGTTCAAAGTCAGTAATTTAAACATACTGGCTCATGAAATAATCAGACCTCTAACCCAGATTTTAAATGGAGGCTTTTCCACTCTGCTCCACTCCAGGCTGCTGCAGGCAGGAAGCCTGCAGCCAGAGCCGGGGACATGGTAGAGCTCACCTGCACGTCTCCTCCCCATCTCCATTTGCTGACCACCTTTCTGACCTCCTCAGGGATGGAGTGAAAAGAAGAGGAAGAGGTAAGAGAGCCAGAAAGTTCTGTTTGGGATGGTACATGGAGATCTAGCCTTGTTTTTCTCTAACTTAGCAGGTTTGACTTCTTCCCTTTGTGTGGTGGGTTCTCTGGGGACACCACTCTCTCCTGGCTGTAATTCTCCTGAGGAAGGCCCACATATTTCTGCTTAGGCCAGGCACTTGCCCTTCCCTGGTCTCAAGGCATTAGGTGACAGCTCCAACTTCTCTCTGTTGAGGTCCTTTTGCCCCTTCCAAGTGGCTCTCACAGACAGGACATTACACTGATTTTCTCTGTCTTGCACATTCTTGGGAAACATTTATTCCAATAGAGGGGAGCTCAGGGCCTGCAGAGGCAGCCACTTCTACTAGGCTGACAGAGGCCACCTCATCAGTCTCTTGAGCTTTAGGTCTCTTGATCTTAGGCGTCAATCAGACACCAGGTAACTGTGTCCCTCAAACTAGAGGATGTTTGTTGAACTCTTCAAGTGACCCAATAAAGCCCTTACTAAAGGCTTGAGTCAAAAGGCTAGGATCCCCACCCCTCTCTGGAGCTCACAGCACAGCAGCCTCCTTTACAAATCTCTCCCCAAATTCTCCTTTCCTTCCAGGCCCCTAATGGTTTCAGATGAAGAGGTAGCAGGTCTCACCCCTCCCTGGTGAAAGGGGTAGAGCCCGTCAGCTGGTCTCTCTGAAGAAAGCTCCCCCTCCCCCACATCTTTGATGCCTCACCACTTTGAACCCTTAATGTGGGTGAGGGGTTCCAGAGTTGTCACCTTTGAACACTTTTCATATGATCTAGCTCTGAGCTCTCCCAGACAGTAGCCCACAGCCACATGGGGCTATTGAGCAACTGAAATGTGGCCAGTTGAAATCAAAATGATTTGTCAGTATGAAATACACAATAGACTTTGAAGACTAAATACAGAAGAAGAATGTAAATGAAATACCTTCTTAAGAATTTTAACAATGATTATGTGTTGAAATTAGAGTATTTTGTAAATATTGAGTTAAATACATTGTTTAACTTTGCAGGTTTCTATTTTTTAATGGCTACTAGAAAATTTTTAAATACATAGAACTCTTAAAAATAACACCAAAAGCACAGCCCACCAAAGAAAAGTTGATAAACTGAATTTTATGGAAAAAAATATTTTTATAAAAATAGATACTAAGGAGATGACTAAGACAAGCTACCAACTGGAAAAAAATATTTTCAAACTACATGTCTGACAGAGGATTTGTATCCATAATACATAAAGAACTCTCAGAAAGCAATAATAAGAAATAAACAAGGGATTTGAACATCTGTTCCCAAAAGAAGGTCAAATAAGCACATAAAAAGATATTCAATCTCACTAGTTATTAGGGAAATACAAATTAAAACTACCATGAGAAGATACCATTTCATACCCATAGAATGACTGAAATAAAAAACGTTGACCATACCAAGTGCTGGTGAGGATGAGGAGAACTGGAACTCCCATGAAGTCCCGCCGGATTTGGAAAGCGACATGTCCATTCTGGGGAAAGGTTTGACAGCATCCTACAGAGTTAAACACCCATCTCTACAGCAGTACACACACCAGCAGCCCTGCCCAGGGCTGTTACCCCAGAGAAGTAAGAACACGTTCACACAACAGCCTCAACAGCAGCTTTCTCTGACAACCGAAACCTGGAAATGACTCAGACGCCAAGGGATGAACACACTTGGTCCATCCGTGCCAGAATGGACGCCAGCACAAAGAATGAACTTCTGATGAGAAGAGACACTTGGATGAGTCCTAAAGATGTCACTCTGAGTGAAGGAAGCCAGTCGTGTCCTTTGGGCTTCCATTTATCTGACATTCTTAAAAAGACCAGACCGTAGCACTGGAGAGTGTTACCTGAGATTCTGGGTTGGGGAGGGTGTGGTGACAAAGGGAGAGCTAGAGGGGGTGGTGGGGCCATGCTATACTCTGTGGTCACTGTCACACAAATAACATGTGTTAACATTCATGGAACAGAACACAAGAAATAAAAGTCAATATTACTGAATGACTTTTAAATTTTAATTCACAGGTTGACTCACATTATACTGATGCTCCTCAGTCTTCTGAGGGATCATGCCCCAGTGAAGCCATCATACCCTGAAAATGTCATAAGTCAAAAATGCTCTTACTAGCCGGATGCAGTGGCACATGCCTGTAATCCCAGTGGCTCCAGAGGCTGAGGCAGGAGGACTCCAGGTTCAAAGCCAGCCTCAGCAACTCAGCAAGACCCTATCTCAAAATAAAATATTAAAAAGGGCTGGGGATGTGGCTCAGGGGCTAAGCACCCCTGGGTTCAATCCCCAGTACAAAAAAAAAAAAAAAATACGAAACGCTTTCACCCCTGCCGCACATCACAGCTCAGCCATACAACGCATGGTTGTTCCCTCTCCAGATCAGGTGGCTGGCTGGGGACTGTCACTTGTTGTCATTGCCGAGCACCAAGAGAGGGTATTCGAATGGATAGCCTGGGAAAAGATAGAATTTTAAACTCAAAGTATGATTTCTACTGAATTTGTAAAGCTTTCCCACCAAGGCAGTGTCAAAAAAGTCTTAAGTCTAAACCATCTGAGTCGGTGATTGTCTTCCCATCAGGGAGTGCCAGTCTCCCTCCTCCACGGCACCGTGTCTGTTCAACTTGAACCTGAGCAGAAACCTTCATCCTGCCACCCGGCACCGGTCCATGTCCACACTTCCCATGTGGTGATATAATTTCTTATACAGCTGTCCATCTCTACCACTGGACTGTACGCACTCTGTGGGCAGGAATGTGTTCTCTTGCCTCTCCAGTCCCTGGAACACAGTAGAAGTGTAATGGTGTTTGTTGAATGAGTGCATCATTCAATCAATGGAATACATTCTTCAACTTTGGGGGAATTAAAATACAATATTGAGGGTAGTGCTTTTGAGGCCCTCCTGTCCTCTCAAGCTGAGGGTAGGAGTAGAACTGACTGACCTTCAGCAAGGAGAACAGGAAAGGGGGATGAATGTCCATGTCCTGGCCAGGGTAGTAGGAGTGGGAGGGGAACGGTAACGGGCTCTGGAGCCTCGATGAGCCACAGAGGGGAAGCAAGAAAATCAGGTGGTTCTGCAAGGCAGAGGATGAGCTCAAAGCCTTCTGGCAGGGAAGAAGTCTTGCCAGTACATATCACCAGCTAGCAGGACTAATCCCAAACTCATTCTTCTTTGGAAGACTGATATACCAAGGCAGATGGAGGAAATAGGATGCACATGGTCATAGATACAAAGTGGCCATGTTTTCAGCCTGGCGCATTTTCCAAGGCAAATGAAAATTGTTATGAAAACAATTTATACCCAGCAGACATGGATGATTGCCCATGATGACCTTTTGCCAGAGAAAATGGGCCTGATAAAGAAAAAAATGTGAGCTCATTAGGACGAATTAGAAAAAGCAAATGATTGCTCTTAAATTATGGAAATTCCAAGGCTGGTGAATCTCTCTGTCCTTTTAGGACATAAAAACAATAAAACACACTCGAAAAAAGAAATTGTTTATTCAGAAAAAAGTGTTGCAATTTGAGTGAACAGATATTTTGTTTCTTGGAAGGGTTTAGAATGGAGGGAGTTTTTTTTTGTAAACTAAATGAAATTTAATTGACTTATTAACTGCTATCAATTCTCCTTCCATAAATCTAGCAACAATTAAAAGAAGAAGAAGGAAAGCATTGAAAGTGGGCAAAATAGCTTTCTGTAAGTGCTACCCAAGGAAGATTCCCACAAGCATGACATGCTAGAATTTGGGGCACAACGTTGGTGCTTCCACTGAGGGAATGTGAATTAGTGAATTAGTGTTTCCACTAAGATGCAGAAGGAGGGCGAGAACAGGGGGGAGTGAAGGCCTCACTCGGGAAGGCTTCAACATTCTCCTGCTCTCCTGATAACAGCCCATGGGCACAGAGAACTAACTCCACAGTTTACAAACTGCTTTCACGTACATCGTTGCCATCACTGCCTCAATGTTTTGGGGAGTGTACGGGGATCGAATCCAGCAGTGGTTTACTAGTGAGCCACATCCCCAGTCCTTTGTTTATTAATTTTTTTTTCTTTTTGAGACAGGGCTTCACTAACGTGCTGAGGCTGGCCTCAAACTCAGGATCCTCCTGCCTCAGCCTCCCCCATCACTGGTACTACAAGGTCCCAGTTGTTGCCCTGATCTTGACAGCAACCACTCTTATGCATGTATGATGCTCTGGTTTGGATGTGGTTTGAGTGGGTCCCCTAAGGTCTCATGTGTTAAAGTGCAGTCCCCACAGTGAAGTATTAAGAGGGTGGGAACTTAATCTGGCCATGGTGTTTAGAGAAGAAGCCTTTGGGAGGTTATTAGGGCTAGATAAGGTCATCAGGGTGGAGCCCCTGTAATTTGAAGCCTGGTGGCTTTGTAAGACGAGGGACAGGGACCAGAAGACATGCACGCGCACACACACACGCACACACACACACACACAGACACACACACACTCCCTCTGTCTCTCCATGTGATATCCTGAGCTGCCTCAGAACTCCATTAACAAGAAAGCCATCAACAAATGCAGCCCCCCAACTTTGGACCAAAACCATGAGCCAAAATAAACCTCTTTTCTTTATAACATACCCAGTCTATGATATTATGTTATTGGCAATAGAAAATGGACAAATACATACGCCCATCACATAAGTGAGGTCACTGAGATTGGATATTAAGTGATTTATCAGCTAGGGTGATGGAAATCCAAGACTATTCATGGTCTCTCTTAAGCAATCTATTGCCCTTACTCTATCCTAGGTATGTTTTTTGCATCAAAACCGGAAGTTATTCAATTCAGGTATTTCTCTGTAGGGAGAAGCAGAAGGGGAGGGGGTAAGGGAAGGAAGGAGGGGCTCTTACAATAGTGCTCAGCCAAGAAATATGTATTGGAAAGGATAATCTTAACTCCCACATCAGACAACTCCAAAATCTCAGTCTTTACATGAAAAGCATTCTTGTAAACTTTCATGATAATTCTTGTAAAACTTTCATGATAATGTTTAGTGCAGGTCTGTGGGTGGGGCTCTGCTCCATGGGGTCATTCAGGGACTCAAGCTCCTTTCATCTACTTTCTCTGCTATCTTTTGGACACTCAGAGTCCTCCATTGGATCACTGAAAAAGCCAGAGAACATGAAGGAAAGGGAATGTGGGGGATCACATTGCAGGGGACAAGCATGGAAGGGTGCATATCAGCTGAAATAAGCTACTCGGCCCCACCCCATTCCAGGAAAATGTGGTATGCCAGGGAAGAAGGGGAAAATGTGGATACTAATGGAACCTTAGCAGTCTCTCCCATTCTAAGTGTTTTCTTTGAGTATGAAATATTTTCCAGGTGCCCATTGGAAGACCATTCCTGTGAGCCCCCAGCCAGACCCTCATACCTCTGGTGATTCTTCAAGTAGGACCACCTGACTACACAGGGCCTGGCACTGGACTTTTATCTTTTCAGTTTGAAGAAAGTGGACCTTTTGGGCTTATGCAGCAGAATCTCTCTATATATTTTCTTCCAGCGTAGCTGGGTGAAAGGGCAAACAGAAATTTGAAAGAGATGATTGCTTCCTTTGTGGGGGAGAAGGGTACCCACTGAGTTGGGAACATATATGAATTCTGATTTGCAATCATTTCCACTATTTATGAGGTCACTGGACTTACTCCTGCTGAGTCCAATTTACAAAGAGCTTTGGTTGGATCAGGGAAAGGAATATTAGAATCCTGTTGGCTTGGTGATGGCCAGAGAACTGTGGAAGGAATGTATCAATGAACTGCAAGGAAGCAAAATCCTTAACAGCAGCTCTGACATGCTACATCCCAATGGGTAGGCAGATACATCACTCCCAGGAAGCTACAGGGGTTGGGGTGCATCGACATTGTGATTTGACTACACGCCCCAAAAAACAGATGGGTGAATTTTCCAAATAAAAACTTGTTAGAAAAAATCCAAGATGCCTAAGATAAGCAAAAGAGTCTTTCTTATATCCTCATCATGTCTCACTCCCAAGGCAGTTGTGAGACGCTGTCTGATCATTGGTATCTCTGCTTCTGACCCCTCTTGGGAGTTCTGCCCCCAAATAGCCAATATTCTCTTTCAGCATCTTCAACTCTGAACTCTGACCTTCCCATCCTAGCCCCACCCCCAGGCCTACTCCATGACCTGCCACTATCTCCATAAATGGTGTCACCACTGCAAATCACTTGAGCCCCTGACCCACGGGTGATGCCTCTTTCTCCTTCAACCCTGCTCCATTCAACCAGTGTCAGCCAGGTCTACCTGCCTCCCCATCTTTTTAATCTGTTCTCTCTTCTCAGTCCTCGCTGCTTTCCTGAGTGAGAGCAACTGCCACCCAGCTGGGTTTTCTAACAGCAAAGATGTCACCCACTCAACTGCCACCATAAGAAATCAGCTCAGGAGCAGCACTCTCCTGCTTAGCCCCTTCCATGGCTCCCTATTGCTTTTAGGGTAGAATCCAAATTCCTTCCCTTGCTCTGAACGCCCCCTCTCAGTCTGTCCCCTGAAGCCCTCTTGGGTGTGATCTGCCAGTCATTCTACCCATGTGGCCATTCACCATGTGCTTTTGTGATGTCTGGTGAGTTGAAGTTACTCCTAACTTTCTCCTGACTTTAGTACCTGCTATTGTCTCTGCTTCAAATGCTTCCTGGCCTCCCTGCCCTTCTCTTTGTGGCGCATGCCCACCTGTCCAACACTGCAGCCAGCTCCTGCAGAAGCCTTGCTACAATCCCCAAGTTGATCTAGAAGCTGCTCCTCTGGAGTCTTGCAACCCCTGTGCTTGCCTCTGCAACAGCACTTGGGATGAGGTGCCACCCCCTTCCCCACACCCCACCAGGAAGCTCCTGGGGGCCAGGGACACAGTCATTTGAGCTCTCTGGTCACCAGCACAATGCCCAGTAAAGAGGAGGTGCTCAGTGAACGCTGAACAAGCACATGAATCAATAAATGCAGTACCTGGAAGTGTGTAGCCCTGTTCAAACAGATCCATCCATCCAGTGAGGCAGAGAAGGAGGGAGGAGAAGTTCATCTTGGCCATGCACTGCTCAGAAGAATCAAACAAGCTGGACAATTCAGAGTCACCATGTGCCCAAGAGATGTGGGGTATCAAAAGGAAAGCAAATCCACTCAGCCCCCAAACCAATACTCAGTCACGCTTCAAGTACAATGCTTTGAAAAAGATTCTGTGAAAATCCAAAGCAGATGTTGTCACTGATGCCATTGTCAAATAGGATACACCCAGAGGGGAAGACAAAATCCTTTGCAAAACTTCTATTCTAGTTGCGATTGCTTAGTGCTAAGGATCTGAGACTCATCGTGCAAACCAGTGAATACAAAGGTGGTTTGGGGTTTTACTGTTTATTTGTTGTTATTATTGCTAATGACCTCAAAGTACTGTTACAGAGAAAGAAGAAGCTCCTCTCTGGATGGAGATCACATGGATCCAAATCCATTTGAGCCATTTTCCATTTGAGACAGAGGTGAGCCATGTCACCCCACTCTAAAATGGGATGAGAATAGAACCCACCATAGGGTTGTCCTGAAAGTAACATGGGATCATGTATGTTAAAGCTGAGCACAGTGCCTGGCACAAAAATGCTGCTAACTCTATTTGGGAGAATGTTCTAGAACCTCCTGGAGGAAGGAGAATAAGGACGTCCCAAGAGCTGGTATTTCTTTCCATTCCTGCTTCTGGGTGACTCTGTCCCATTCACCTCCTCCCCATGCTGCTTCCTTTCAGTCTCAGTGTCTGCTCCCCCATGCTTCAACCTGTCCCTGGCTCTGCCCCATGGCTCTTCTGATCCTCCCTGGTTTCCTAGTTCAGCAGCCCCAGGCAGGTCCAGGTCCCCTAAATACCAATTAAGATTATTGCTGGGAGAAGGACAATGCATCTAGCAGCTGGAGATCAAGTGCACACACCTGGGTCAACCAGCTGGGGGCGGCAAGGAGCAAGGTCTGGGCCTCGTCTCATTACTGTGATCTCTAGGTTCATCTGCACCTGGGTTTGAATTCCAGCCCCATCATTTAATACATGAGCTTGGGCACACTGCTTAATGTCTTTGAGTCTCAAGCCGTCATTGTTAAGTGAAGCTAATCCTGGATCTTTTCACATTTTAGCATTCTGAAATTGGGGTGTGTTTTACGATTGATACATGGATTTAATGTGATGGTGTCTCCCATCCCCCAAACCATTAAAAAGGGATAGGAACTACATAATGAGGAATCATATAACAAAGACCTACTGCACATTACTGTAGTGCAGTCTGCATGAACCAGTGCAGGGTAGTGCTTAGCAGAGGGTCTGGCACATAGGGAACCATCCAGAACAGAACTCTGTGTTATTTTACACAGGGCACTTAGACTCTCTTCCAGTGAGCAGGGCCTGAGTATGTGTCATGAGCAGCATTTCCAACACAGTTTCAAACAGGTAGAAAGCTGGCAGTTGGAAAATTAGCTGAGAAATAACCATGAATTTATGTGTACAGTCTTATTTGGAGCAAATTTGCTAAGAACACAGGCGCTGAGCAATGCAGTGCGTAGAACCTCATCTACAGAGCAGGCAAGGTGGGTTCCAAGGTCACATGCCAAATCATGTGACCTTGGGTTAGTGCCTTGGTTGGATTCTCCCAGAAGTGGGTCCAGAGAAAGGGATCTGAGTGCAAGTGGTTTGTCTGGAGGTGGAGGAAACACTGGCAGGGAAGTGCAGAAGTGCAGCAAAGCAAGCCAGCGATACAGGGCGTTCTATTGCGGTGGGCAATGGAGCCACACCACACAAGGAAACTCAGGTGGCCAAAGCCCCGGGGAGCAAGGGGACTGGGATAGTAAGTACCACTCCTGTCAGTCGATGGTTGGAGGCTGTACTGGAACAACTTTGATTCCCCAGCCCTTCTGCCTGCTACCGAAGCCTCAGCAGCCAGGGAAAGCCCTCAGTCACAGAAATGCAAGTTCTGGCAGATGTAAGTAAATGCAAGGGCACTGAAGTATCGGGGCAAGGGGAAACGGGCAAGGCGCCAGCAGCATCTGCTGCAGGAGATATGCCTAGCCCTGTTCGTCTCGACTCCCCAGCTACGAAATGGGAATAATAAAATCTAATTTGAATATATGTGTTTCCATTCTTTGATGTGATCATGCTTCTTCAACCTGAATGTATTAGTCTAGGTACAATCAGGAGAGAGAAAACACACAGTAATTTGAGCAGGGAGAGTTTACTATAAGAATCAGTAACTATAATCAGAGGTTGAACTAGCAAAGGATAGATAAGGAGAACTCTGAAAACCTAGGAATAGCCCATTTAAGGAACAGCCACTACTACCCCAAGGTCTACAATATAGCAGCCATACAGGGCCACTGGTGTGTTCCAGGCCCTCCTGGGACACAGCAGAAGGAAGAAATGGCCCTCTTTCCAACTCTGCTACATTTTGGACCTAGGGCCTTAATATATAATATGTAAAACAAGGATTTTCTTAAAATTATATTCATGGTTATCTTTGCTGGGGACATGAAAAGAGAACAGAAAAATACCCAGCCCTCCATATCTGCAAGTTTGGCATCTACAGATTTGGCTAACTGGAAGTATTATTTGAACAGGTACAGACTCTCTTCTTGTCATTATTCCCTAAACAATACAGTTCAACAACTATTTACATAGCATTGACATTGTATTAGGTATTGCATGTAATCTAGAGATACTTTAAAATATATGGGAAGATGTGTGGAGGTTACATGCAAATACTACTCCATTTTATTTAAGGAACTTGAGCATTGGAGGATTTCGATATCCATAGGAGTTCTGGCCAAATCCCTTGCAGACACAAAGGGCCAATCATATGAAGTATGTTCAAGTTGTTTAAAGCTGGGATAAGAAAACAAAAGTAGCTCTACCTCCACAGACAAATAATGCTGATACTAAAATGTATTCATTTCTGGCATTGCTATATTTTTTTTTTTTTTTTTTGTACCAGGTATTGAACCCAGGGGCGTTTAACCACTGAGCCACAACCCCAGCCCCTCCCCCCCTTTTTTATATTTTATTTAGAGACAGGATCTCTCTGAGCTGCCTAGGGCCTCACTAAGTGGCTGAGGCTGGCTTTGAACTCTCGATCTTCCTGCCTCAGCCTCCCAAGCCAGTGGGATTACAGGTGTGCGCTACGGCACCCAGCCCACGGCATTGCTGTATCTTGATGTACCAAGATCGGAGCAGTTGGAGCAATTAGCAGAAAGCCCTCATTTCTGCTATAGCAACACAGGAGCTGGTGAGTCACCAGGAAATAAGCCTCCCCCTCTAACATAGCCATGTTGGGAGAGATGGACCAATGAGGAAAGTGTCCACGTCTGGCACCAGGAAGAGGGAAAGACTCAAAACAAGACCTGGGCATAGGCCAGGACACAGGCTACATGAGCATCCAGCTGCTGGTCTAAGTGACAGTTCAAGGCCCGACTCAACTGGTCAGCATAAAGTCGTCTTTAGACATCTCACGTTTCCAACACGGCCCAGACGGGAGCCACATCTAGACACCAGCCCCTCTCTACACTCTGCACTTACTTCTCTTGAGGGCAGAGACAGATCTGGCTTAATTGGTCAAGTCTAGACATTTATTTGGACCATATCTTTTTAGTGAGGGAAGTTTCTGTGGTTGGTTAATGGCAGGAAGTAGGACATCCTCTTCCTCTTGCACAATAGGATTTTTCCCCCTACTTCCTGGGCAGGATTAGCTCTTCTCTAACCTCTCTCTAGTCTACCATGACTAAGGGAATGAAGCAGAGCCCCTGTTCTTCCTGTCAGTGGAGGATTGAGAGAAGGTCCCACCTCATGCTCCACCTCCCAAATCTGTTTGTTCCTAAGGCCCAGCCACATTTCTCTTTAGAGTTCATAAAACCACCCATAATCCTTATGAAAAACCCTCTTTTTCTTTTCTTTTTCACTAACCCCAACTGAGTTCATGGCACTTGTCAGCATCAGCATTGGTCCTAATTAACACAGAGAAAATTAGAAAAGATCAACCTTGGGTCACAGAGACCAATGATACGAAGACTCTGCTGCTGGTGGAAGAAAAAGGAGGAAGGATGAAAGACAAGAGTCTCAGTCACAACCAGAAACCGCTAGGTACACATCTAATATGCCTGGATGGTACTTTGAAACCTGGCTGGATTTCTTGGCTTCCTGGATTAATAAACTCCTAAAGTCAGGTGCCAAGGAGAAATGTAGCCGTGGTCCAAATGCAGCACTCTCCACCCCTGGGGAAGAAAGTAGCTCCGAGGGGCTCAGTAAGAGAGATCAGAAGAGCAGGATATCAGCCCCACCTTCTCGTCACAACACAAATAAGCAGGCCTCTGTGTCAGAAAGCTTGTGTCAGTGCTGAATCCCTTCTACCCACTTGGGAAGGTTGGGGTGAATGTCCTCATTTCTCTTGCTAACTCTAGGGATGCATGACGTCTATGACAATATTCCTGTCATCATCTCTCTCCACCCCTTCCTGCCCTAGAGACATGTACCTCATGTGCACTCTCCTGGTATCCCTCTGCCCCATACCAACCTTCCTGGGTATAAATTTAAAATCCTCCAAGCTAGGTAATGTCCACTCATCCTTCATCTTGAAAGTTGCTTCCCAGCAAAGCTCTCCCTAACTCTGTCAACCAATGCTGGGTCCCAGTGACGTGTTCTCAGAGACCCCTCCCATCACCCTGAATTTATACCTGGGTGAATGATTGACACCTGGCTTCCCCACTAGATTGTGGCTTCCAACAGCAGAGGCTGTGGCTGTTTGGCTCTTTGCTTTCGTCACATACTGAACATGGTGGGCACATGTCTCAATCTGTTCAGGCTATAGTAACAAGCTAACTCAGACTGAGTAATTGATAAACAAACTTCCCAATGTCCTGGAGGCTGGGAAGTCCAAGATTAAGGCTCTTGCAGAATCCTTGTCTGATGAGGACCTGTCCCTCCTGGACAAAATCTTTTATGTATCCTCATACATCAGAAGGGCAGGCACCTTTAAGAAGGGCACTAATCCCATTCACCCACCCAAGGCCCCACATTTTGATGGTACTGCACTGGAGACTAGGCTTCAACATATGGATTTGGGGGGACATAAACATTCAGACCATCTAGGCACATAATAAATAATCAAATAGACACAGAGTAGTCAAGGCTCTGGAATCACACTGACTAGTTTTGAACCCAGATTCAGGGGGATAATGTGGAATGATAATAGTACCCTTAGGAGCCCTTGGAAAGACCAAATGAAAGCATGCACAATAGTGCCAACACATAGTAGGTGCTCAGTAAATGCTTGTTAGCAGTGTTGCTATTGTCCCCATCTGTGTGCATGGGAGGAGTGAAGGAGCCCACGTGGATATTGGTCAGTTGGGGTCACTGTGTGCACACTGGGGTCTTGGGGAAAGACACTGCCCTCCATGAGTGACACTCGGCATAGAAAGGCATGGGCTCGTGTTTCTGGGAAGGATCAGTTTAGCATCTTTGCCGCTACCCAGAGCATCCTTGCTCAGGGCTGGGTGATTTTCAAATTGCCTCTTGTTGCTATTCCATAGCCAATTAAGTGGCTCAGGATGAACTGACACCATAGAATGTTGTTGAAATGATTGGGTTAATCCAATCAGTGAATTAATCCCCTGATAGGGATTAACTGAGTGGTAACCGAAGGTAGGTAGGGTGTGGCGGGAGGAGGTGGGTCTTGGGGGTGTGCCTGTAGGGTATATATTTTGTATTGGTAAGTGGAGTCTCTGCTTCCTAGTATGATGTATTGAGCTTCTTCCCTCTGCCACACTCTGTCACCTTGATGTTCAGCCTCATCTAGAGCCCTGAGGAATGGAGCAAGCTGTTTATGGATTGAGACCTCTGAAATCATGAGCCCCAAAATAAACTTCTCCTCCTCTAATTATTCTTGTTGGGTCTTTTAATTACAGAAGAAAAAAAAAAAAAAAAAAAAAAAAAAAAAAAAAACTAAAACAACCTTCAACACAGGGAGTTGAAATTCTCATTTGACTTTCTGTCGACAGGATGAGAGGGTGTCCTGCAGGCACTGAGTTTGAAAACTATCTGGGGATGGACATAAACTAGTTATTGTGATTATCCCTCAATCAACGTTCACACACCTCCTACTTACACACCAGACACTGGGCAAGGCTCTGGGGATACAGTGGACGAGACCTATACCATCACTACCTTCCCTGAGCTTCCTGTCCCATAGGTGTGATAGTTTTAAAACAAATGGCCACCAATTCATCGTCTTCTTCCTCAAGTGTATACAGAGGTGGGACCTGTGTTCCCCCTCTGAATCTCAGAGGGTTCAGGAGTGCTTCAACCAGTAGAGTGCTGTTATATAACTTCTAAGACTTGGTCATCAAAGGACAGGCAGCTTCTACCTGGTTCTCTTGACACTTGTTCTGAGTTAGCCACTGTGGTAGAAGTTCAGCTATTCAGAGCCCGCCATGTTGTGGAGGCTTTGTGTGGTACTCCAGTAACACTCCAGCCGAGGACCAGCATGCTCTGCCAGTCACATGAGGGTGTCATCTTGGGTGTCCAACCGATCTGAGCTTACAGATGACAGCAGCCCCAGTTGACAACTGGTTGCAAAATATAATTGAGGTTGTATCACACCACTAAAATTCAAGGTATAGACAGTTCCCACTTGGGATGATCTGACTTATGATTTTTTTTTTAGCTTCACATGGTACAAAAATGATAAAATTCAATAGAAACCATACTTTGAATTTTGATATTTTCCTGGGCAGGTAATATGTGTTATGATACTGTCTCATGATGTTGGGTGTCAACAATAGCAAACTACCACTCCCAGTCAGCCACAAGATCCCAAGGGCAAACAACTGATGTTCTACAGTATGTTGTGCTGCTAAGTTATGATGCCCTACAGGTTAGGTATATTAATGCATTTTCAACTTTTGATATTTTCAATTTAAAGTGGGCACTTAACCTCATCATAAGTTGAGCAGCTTCTGTAACTGTTGCTCAGTGATAGCTTGTGCAGTGTTGTCTCACTGGATTGCGTAAAGCCTCACTATTCCAGTGTGGACCCCCGTATGCACTCAGTTTCTGCCAACTACGTGCTGATGATCCTTCTGTGTAAATGTTATGGTAGAGAAAACCAGAGAGCTATTAAAGGCAAATCTGCAAATTAGAAACAGATATTGATCATTTATAGACATTCACAGACACCCTCCTTAGAATTAGGCTCAGTTCTTCCAGGAAATGTTACTTAGTCAAGAATTTTGATTGCACTAAATTATGACACAGTCCATGTATAGTATTTAAATAATGGCCCCTATTGGTTTGAATGTGGTTTGTCCTTCCAAGATTCGTGTGCTAGAACTTGACACCAATTGTTGGTATAAAGAAGTAGTGGCACCTTCAAGAAGTGGGGCCTAGAGCAAGGTAATTCTGCTCAACAAGACATCACCCTTGGAAGGAATCAATGTTGGTCTCACAAAGTGAGTTAGTTCCCACAGTATAGATTGTTATAAAAAGAGTGAGCCTGACCCAAGTCCCTCTCACTTCCTGCCTCACTACGTGATCTCTTCCTCTTGCACATATACCTGCCATGGTGCCATCCTCCACGTTGTGACACAGCCAAGGGGGCCCTCGACTAGAAGCCAAGACTTTGGGGTTGCCTCATCTTGGATTTTCAGTCTCCAAAACTGCAAGTTAAATAAACCTCTTTTCTTTACCAAGTATCTAGCTTCAAGTATTTTATTATAGCAACAAAAAATGGACTAATACAGTCCCCAAAGATGTTTAAGTACTAATTCCAGAATCTCTAAAAATTTTGTTAAAACAGCAAAGAGGAATTAAAGTAGCAGATAATCAGTAGATTATGACATAGCCCTGGATAGTCCAGGTGCCCTTTGAATATTCAGAAGGGTCTGTGAAAATGGAAGAGGAAGGTGGGAAATTCCGGAGAAGGCCTTGCATAATTCTCTGGCTCTCAGATAAAATAAGGGGCATGGACAATGTTGTTCCCAAAGTTGATTCAGTATTTTTTTTTTTTTTTTTTTTTTTGGCAACTCCTTTCTGGCACTTGCCAGAAATTTCTGGAATTTTATAAATGCTCAACAAAGTGGGCTTGCAAACTGGTCCTTTTGCTGCTGACTGACACATCTGGTATTTGGCTTTCAAGGTTGTCTTCTAATGATGTATCGTAGTAAAATATACAGTTCTGTTTGAAAATATGGTTTCATCACTTAGCTTCTTGTCCCATGGGGGAGGCCTTCACACTGGAGGAAGGAGCCACACATGGGTGCAATGGGCAGGGAGTGCTATGGTCAAGAGAAGGCTGAGGTCATCTACCAGCCCTTCTTCTTACTCTGGGAGAATCCCTTCCAATCTTCAAGCTTGATTCTCTGATTTCTATTATAAGATATACCATAGGTTTCAAACACATATGTACCATCTGAAGAATAACAATGAAATGAAAATCCATGTGCCCACAATCCTGGTCAAGAAATCAAATATTGCTGGTAACTCGGAAGCTCTTCTAGTGTCCTCCCTTGTTTTACACCCACCCTACCCTAAGGTGACCACTATCCTCAATTTTGATTTAATCATTCCCCAGACTTTTTCTATAGTTTTACCATCTAGGTATGGATCCCTAAACATTATTTTCATTAACTGATAATTAATTTTTTTATAAACAGACTCATCTTATAGGTACTCTATGACTGCCTTATTTCCCTCGATATTGATTGGCAAACTCATCCTTGTTAACACAAATAGTAATAATAGATCCATCTTACTTCTTTATATTATTACATTATGTCAGTTTAACCTAGTTTCTTTATCTGTTATACTGTAGACAGGTATATTGGTTGCATCCATTAATTCTGCTATTATAGAAAATGATTGCCAGGTGTGGTGGCACACACTCGTAATCCCAGAGACTTGAGATCCTGAGGCAGGAGGATCGCAAGTTCCAGGCCAGCCTGGCAAATTAGTGAGACCCTCTCTCAAAATAAAAAGAAGAAATGGCTAGGGGCATAGTACCATGGTAGAGCACTGGGTTAAATCCTCAATACCACATGCACACACGTGATGCTGTGAAGATTCTTGTGTATACCTTCTGGTGCACACATACAAGAGTTTCTTTAGGATCTACTCTGGGAATGGAATCACTGGGCCATGGTATTTGAGTGTGTGTTCAACTTCGCTGGACAGTTCCACTTTTCCAAAGTGGTTTTACAAGTTTACTCCCTCAACAGCAGTAGATAAGAGACTCTGTTGCTCCATGTCCACACAAACATTTGACAACACCGTCTTTTTCATTTTGGAAATCTCATAGACATGTCATGGCATCTCACGATGGTTTTAGAATTGGCAATCCCTTATTATCAGTGAAGTTGAGTATCTTTTCACTTGTTGATTCCCCATCTGTGTTTCCTCTTCTGGAAGACACCTGCATATCTTTTGCCCACTAACATTAAAAATGTATTGTTCTTACACATTTGCAATCCTTTTTGTATGTTCTGAATATCAGTCCTTTGTTGGTGTCATGTGTTGCACATATCTTCTCCCAGGATGTGGCTTGTCCTTCTGCTCTGTGGGGTCTTGTGAGGAATGCATTCTTAATTCTAATATACTCATATTTATTAACCTTTGTCTTTATAATGGGCATGTGTCACAACCTCAAAGTTAGGAAGATATTCTCACATATTGTGTCCTAAAAGTTTTCTGGGCTTTTTCCCCCTTTCATTTTAAAATATTTAATTCATATGGAATCTATCTTTGTATAAATTGTGAGGTAAATCCCCTTATTTTTTCCCCCCAGGAGAGATAATCAGTTTTCCCAGCACTATCAATTGACTATTCCATTCTTTCCCCACTAATCTGCAACGTCCTCTCCATTAAGAAAAATTTTCCTTGTATACATGATTTGTTTCTGGGCTCTTTCTTCTGTTCCTTAGTCCAGTTCATCTGTCACTATCTTAATTACTACAGCTTTAAGATGAATCTTGCTATCTGGTAAAAGAAAATCCCCCCAGCTTCTTCTTCTTTAGGCATATCTTGACCCTTTGTTATACTATATAAATGTTAAAATTACCTAGTCAATTTCCAGCCTCGTTGCAAATCTAATTGGAATTGCATGAATCTAAAGATCAGTTTGGAGAATTTATATCTTTATTATATAGGGTACTTTGTCCAAGAACATGATATATCAATTTATTTAGGTCTTAATGTAATGTATTTCAATAAAATTTTTACAATATTCTCCATTAAAAACTTTCATAGCCTATGTTATATTTACTCTTAGGTACTTTTATATTTTTGTTGCTAATATCAATAGTTTACTTTAAAATAAATTTCCCAACTGATTGCCATTGGTATATAAAAATTGAATTGACTTTTGTATATTGATTTTGTATCCAGCAACCCTGCTAAAGTCTCATTTTTATTCTGATAATTTATCTATAATTTCTTCTGGGTTTTCAGCATAGTCAATAATAGATCTGCAAATAATAACCAGTTTGTTTCTTCTGTCCTAATCCTTATACTACATATTTAATTTTTAAAAATATTTATCTTGCTATGGAGCTGGAAAATGAGGTAAGTAGAACTATTATTCTCATTTTTATAAATGAGGAAACTGAGCCACAGAGAAGTTAAGTAACTTGCCCAAAGTCTCACAACTAGAAACAGTCAAAATCGGGACTCAAAACACTGTCTAAGCCGGGTACGGCACATGCCTATAATCCCAGCAACTCAGAAGCCTGAGGCAGAAGTATCACAAGTTTGAGGCCAGACTCGGCAACTTAGCAAGAACCTGTCTCAAAATTAAAAAAATAAATAAATAAATATTTTTTTAAGGGGTGGGGATGTGGCTTAGTAATAAAGCATCCCTCTTGGGTTCAATTCCCAGTACAAAAAGAAAAAAAACAGGCACAGTTTAACCATTCCAAAATCCAGAAATCCATGTTTTTACCTACTATGCTATGGATTCCTTTTCCTTTCTTTACCAATAAATACATTTGGGGTTTCTAATAAAACATTGATCTCCACTAAGGGAAAGGGTTTTTTTATTTTTTTGTGTCTTTAAAATAAAAAAGATGGCTTTGAATTGATCAACATATCTGTGCCACCAAGAAGTACAGGAGGAAGGAAATAAAGAGGTCATATATATGTTAGTACATTCCATCTTAATAGTAACCAGCAAGCTGCGTATTAGTATTCCAATTTTGCAGCTGAGGAAACTGAGGTTCAGAGAGATCAACAACAACAAGGCAACAATCAGGGGACAAAGGAGATTTTAGTAACAAGCAGAAGGGCAAAACGTGCATATTTCATCAAACAAAGTATTTGGAATAGCCTCCAAGTATAACTTGCAAATTTGTTTTACAGTCCCAGGCAAGGTCTTGGAAAGGTTCTCTGCAAGACTCCAGAGGCAAGGAATTCCTCTGGGGACTGAAAAGGAAAAGAACTAGGCAGTTATTTGTTCTTTTGCATGCATTTATTTATTTAATAAGTAGTGTTTATTAAGGGCCACCTGTCTGAGTCCTAGAATTCATGGTGGGAATATAGGTGAGGAAAAGCCAGGCACAGACCTTGCCCTCAGGAAGCTTTCCACCCAATGGGAGTCAGGAGTTCAACCAGTTCCCACAGGTCAGCATCTGTGTCCCCAAGGCCAGCCCCACCCCTCCCCACCCCCATCAAGCCAACAAATCCTAGGTGAGGCTTAGGCAGACAGTGCTGTGCTCCTGAGCATCCCCAGGTCCCAGTCTGGAAGGTGCCCCACCCTACAGCAGGCTGGTGATCCTCCTCCCTCCCCTCCCAGTTTCCAGTAGCCCCAGTGTTGCGGGAGCCTGTCCATCAGAGCACCAGTCGCGGGGGAAATTGGATCCAGGGGCTCTTTCTGGTCGTGTTTGCTCACTTCTTTCTTAGCATGATCTTTGGTTTCATTATATTTAGGTATTTCTTTTATTTATCCATGCACCAAGAAGAACGGGAGGAAAAAAAAAAAAAAAAAAAAAAAAGGAAGGTGTCTCTTTAAACCAAGCATGAAATGTATTAGGAACCTAAAGTTGAGAATAATGGGCTTTTTTTTTTTTTTTTCCTTTGGCCTCCTGGAAAGCTAGCCTACAGGAGGGGGGAAAAATCCATTCAAATAATTTCGTTTAGTCCTAAGTATAAAATAACCGAAGTCAAGGTGTCTCTGCTGTTATTATTTTTTCTGATGTTTTTGACACCCGTGTGTGGAGTTCTCCGGCATTCGCAGCTTCCAGAGCTGTGAGCTCCCACTTGGTATATTCGTAATACTCCTTAATATTTTCATTTTGATGTAATTTGCGGCCCCAGCTTTTTAAATATCCGCTCTGTAATAATGTTTAATTTCAGGGGTCACTCCGCCAAGGAGTATATTAAAGCTTATAAAACTCATTTCCAAAGCTCAAATATCAAGCTGTGATCAGGTTAGGAGGGCAGCATGTGTGAATATTTCATCTTTTATCATGCTGATAATAAGGAGATGACAGAGGCACATTATTACAATGAGAGAATTGCTCATTTCAGGCCTGGTGCTGGAAGCTGGGGTCTGCAGTGTGTATTACTCAATAAGAGCAATTCTGATATGAAAAGCAAGTTTACTGAGGCACCACTGTGTCTTATTTGATTGGAATGAATAATATATGGAGCTGCCATTCGGGCGGCTGCCGGCCGGGGGAGGGGAGGCTTGCATGGAGAGGTGCACTTGGGGATAGATGGCGAAATAATTTATCAAAGGATGTGTTTTATGGCCTGAAAATAAAGTTAAGATAACCACTGTTTATTAGAATCATTATTTCGGAAATCTGTATTCTGGAAATCTTAAACATGCGCCGGCTTACACACGAGAAGAATCTTGATCTGTTCGACGGGTGGAGATGCCGGGTAATTATCTATTTGCACACAGGGCCTGAGTGAACTTGACACCCAGGCTGATTCCTGCCACATTCTCCATTGGCAACTTTCATTATTGCTTTGCGTCAGGCCAACTTCATCAAGCGGGAACCTTAAAACTCTGGTCTCTCTGGTAGTGAGATGATAAAACGTCATCGAGCATGAAAATCAAGCGTGAACCACCCCTAATTACTGCCCCCACCCTGCAGCCGCCACTGCACCCACTCGTCCCCTCCTCCTCCCTGTCCTAGTGGGAAGGGGCAGCTCCTCCAGCCAGGACTAAGCCTTTCTTGGTGCCACGGATCCCATCCTTCCCTACCTGCTCTGACCCCCAGGGGGTGGCATCATGCTCCCCCTCTCAGGGTCTTCCACAGCCCCCTTTCAGCTGGTTCCTTCCCTTCAACCCATGAATGTGATCCTAGTGAGAAATATTTTAATTAACCCAGCACCTCCCTCTGCTTACCACCCTAGTTATTTTCTTCACTTCTCATCCAAGTGTCTCACAAGGATCGAATACGCTCAGTGCCCCACAGATTCACATTACATCA
Source organism: Tamias sibiricus (assembly GCA_025594165.1). Lineage (NCBI taxonomy): Eukaryota > Metazoa > Chordata > Mammalia > Rodentia > Sciuridae > Tamias > Tamias sibiricus. Next base: position 32,523,286 of record CM046658.1, read on the forward strand.
CCTCTGGGATCATTGTACTTTGACCTCCCTACCCACCACTGCAGTGAGCCCAGGCCCACCAAGGCCGTGGATGTCCTGCCAATGACCAAAGGCCCCTGGGGGGACATCTCATGTTGTACCTTGTGGACCTCTTGGCTGCACTGGTCCCACTATCCTCTGCTGGTTTTCTCCCTTTCTAGCTTCCTGTTCCTTCTCTGGTGCCTTTCCTGGGAATGCTTACTGCCCTCCCTGGGTACGATTGTGTTCAACAGGACTTCACCTTGACCTTCCTCATGCTGCTCTCTCTGTTGGGCATCAGCAGTCAGTGCTGTGTTTATAATTACCACACTTAGGCTCACAACTTCCTAAAGGTGATGGGTTTGTAATCCAGCCTCTTTCTTAGAGCTCCAGACCCATGTGTCCGCCTGAGTACCCCACTGGCACCCCAAATGCAACAGGTGGAAACTTTAACAACCAACACACATGTAAATACTCCCTACTGGTCATGGTCATCATCTTCCTCCTCCTCCTCCTCAGTTCTCTATCTGCAGTGGAGACAGAACCCTTCAAGTAGTGAACCAAGCTGAAACACAGGCCAAGCCAGACCCTCACCACTGGCATGTCTTCATGCCCCACTTATAATCCATCATCAAGTCCTATTGATTCTTTTTGTTTTCTTAGAAAATAAATAGATCTATTGCTCTGATTATAAAAATAACATACATGTATTAAAAAGTTTTTAAAACTATACAGAAATGAAGAGAGATTGTAAAAATCACCTGAAATCCATCCGCCGTGATTGTTAACATTTTGATACTAGATACACATAAACTTGTTTCTAAAAGTCACGCAATCTGTCAATATTTACCCTGTGCCTACTGTGTGATAATCATTGTCAGGTACAGTCCCGTGTTTTATACAGCAAGTGGGATCTAGCTCTACATAACATCTTTAATTTAATAAGGGACATATATTCCTTTCAATAAATATGGATCCAAATATTCCACTTAAATAGTTCCATAGTATCTCATTAAATGAATGTAGCCCAATTGAGTTACCTAATCAGGTTCCTGCTGATGGATGTTTAAGTTATATCCAAAGTTTGATATTATTAATAACTTGTGATGAACATCCGTATACATAAATCTCTTCTCACTTGTTCATTTATTATCTTAGAATAAATTCCTGGGAATGGAATTGTGGGAATTAAGAATGTACAGATTTTCAAGGTTTGTGATAACTATTAGCAAAACTCCTCCAGGGATGTCATACCAATTGCTCTCCTGCTAATGTGAGAATTTTCTACGCTCTCCTTGATAGTACATATTAGCAATTTTCCTAACTTTGCTTATCTGCCAAATAACATATATTATTGTTAAATTTATATTTATATTAGAGCATTTTTCATACTTTTGCTGAATACCATATTTATAAATCACTTATTCATATCCTTTGAACATTTATTTAAGAGATTGTTCTAATTTTTCCAAGTGATGTATGTAAACTCCTTGTCTATTAGAAATAACAACGCTTTATCTATCATTGATGTTGCATACATTTAAAAAAATTTTTTTAGTTGTAGATAGACACAATACCTTTACTTTTTTATTTGTTTTTATTTTTATGTGGTGCCAGGGAGCAAACCCAGTACCTCACACATGCTAGGCAAGCACTCTACCGCTGAGCCACAACCTGGGCCCCTGCATACATTTTTAACTGGGTTCTAATTAATTTTCAATATTTTTCCATAACATTTTTTAGAACAGCAATTTCTAAATTTTATATTTTTATATATTCTTACCTAATAGCTTTTTTCTTTATGATTTCTGCTTTTGAGGTCATGGCTTAGAAAGGACTTCCACACTATTAAATTATAAAAGACATAAAGATATTTATCTGTGTTTTCTTTCAATAATTCTTCAGTTTTAATTTTTATTCCATAAAGCTTTACCTTCCAAAATTTCTTTTGGCATATTGGTTATTAGTTTTAAAATATAGGAAAACAATCTAAATCAATATAAATGTGGTGGTATAACTGCAAAAATTTATAACCCAAAAAGAAATTCCTATAAAACTAAGGAAATTCCTCACCCTGAAAAAGAGCATCTCTGAAAACAAATAAACAAATAGATAACAACAGCTATTCATGCTAACACTGTTCTCCCAAGGTCAGGAACAAGTCCAGGATGTCTGTTCTCATCATTTCCATACAACCTCACATCAGGTTCTGGGCACAAATGGAATAATTTCTTAAAAGAGGATTAGAAAAAGAAGTTATGAAGATTAGAAAGGAAGCAGTCAAATGGTCTTTTCTGCAAATGACATAATTAAAGAAAATCCCAAGGAATTTACCCCCTAAAAAGAGTTTAATAGGACTAATATTAAAAATTAGCCAATTACAGCATAAAAAATCAATGTGCAAAAATCAGTTGTACTTCTGGGCTGGGGTTGTGGCTCAGCGGTGGAGCACTCGCCTAGCATGTGCATGGCCTGGGTTCGATCCTCAGCACCACATAAAAATAAATGCATTGTGTACAACTAAAAGTAAATAAATAAATATTTTTAAAAACTCAGTTGTACTTCTATATTCTAATAAATAGGAAAATGAAAATATTTTAATGATACAATTTGCAATTGACTTACAAAATGAAATGTTAGAATACCTTTGAGAAATAATTTCAAGAACTCGACACTGAAAAGTACCAATACTACCAGGAGAAATTAGACATAATCTAAATAAATGTAGAGTACACCATTCATAGATTAGAAGGTTCAGTATTGCTAAGCTGTCCAGTCACGCCAAACTGATCTATAAATTGAATACAATTCTAATGAAAAACCTAGAGAAATTTTTCTTGTTGCTTAAATTGGCAAACTGGCTGTAAAACTAAATGGAAATGCAAAGGATCAAGAATAGCTAAAAGGAAGAAGGACAAAGTTAAAGGATTTACACTATTTGATTTTAAGATATACCATAAAGCTATAGTTACCAAGGAAGAATGTACCAGCAAACATATAGAACAACTGAATAGGCTAGAGAGTTCAGCAATAGTCCAATGTATATGTATGGCCAGTTGATTTTCAACAAGATAGGCTCCAACATAATTCAATGGAGAAAGGAGAGCATTTTAAGCAAACAAGGCTGAACAACTGGATGGTCATGTGAAAGACAATGAAACTCAATCCCAACCTCACACTATACACAAAAGTTAATTTAAGATGGGTCATAAGCATAATACTATGAAATTTTGAGAAGAAATAACAGAGGACAATCTTTGCAATTTTGAGTTAGTCAATTATTTATTTAACAGAAAAGAAAAAAATTGATAAATTACACTTCATCCAAATAAAACACTTCTCCCTAAAAGACACAAGCAAGAAAGTGAAAAGGCAAACCAAAGACTAGGAAAAAATATTTGTACCACATATATCTATAAAGGATCTTATATCCAGAACACACAAAGAACTCTTAAGACTCAATAATAGGAAGACCAACCACTCAGTTTTAAGTGGGCACAATCTGAATGGACACTTCACAAAAGAAGATATGCAGAAGGCCAATAAACACACACACACAAAGATGTTCAACAACAAGTCATCAGAGCCGATTAAAACCACACTGAGGTACACTTCACACCCATCGGGAAGGTTAACATTTACAAAGATAATTCTAAGATGAGATGATGCAGATGTGGGGAGGTAGAACTGCCCTAACTGCTGATGAAAACAGGAAATGGTAAAAACACTTGGGAACACAACTTGGCAGCTTCTTATACAGCGACACATAAATAACCCACAGCTCCATTCCTGGGTACTTATCCAAAAGGATAAAAAATATCTCCACAGCCAGAGTCCTTCAGTGGCCTCTCTGCTCTGCTCTCCTTCTGGGTCCAGGCATTTTCCTCCCTTGGGTCCAAGAGGGAAGTTTTCATTTTCCCTTCACTCTGCTATGCAGTCTCACAGTTCACGCTGGTCTCTGACCTTCTTTATCTTCTTACCAGCTTCCACCCTTGACAAGAGGAGATTTTTTCCTTCCCTTCTCTGGTTCCAGTAACAGGTGATATGTGAGGCTCAGCTTCTTTAAGAATGACTGATTGGTGCTATTTGAATGTATTTTAGGGGTTTCAAGATGGAACGTTTTCTCCTTCCATGTCATTCACTGTGGAGGCACACACACAGACACTTGGAATCATAATAGCCCCAAACTGGAAACCCAAATATGCATCAACAGGTGAATCGATGAGCAAATTAGGCTGTGTTAATGGAATACAGTCACCCTTCATATCAGGTGGGAGGGAGGGGGGATTGGGTCCAGAACCCCCATGGATACCAAAATCCATGGATGCTTAAGTCATTAAATAAAATGGAACAGTATTTGCATATAACCTACACACATCTTCCCTTTAAATCACCTCCAGATTACTTATAATACTTAATGCAATATAAATGCAATGTAAATCATTGTTATACTGTATTGTTTAGGGAATAATGATAAGAAAAAAGTCTGTGCATGTTCAATTCAGACACAGTTTTTTTCCAAATACTTTCAATCCACAAATGGTCAGATTCAGATGCAAAACCCACGGATGTGGAACCCATGGCTGTGGAGGGCCACCTGTAACACGCTGCAATAAAAATGAGCTATTGATACACTCAACAACATGAATAAATCTCAAAACAATTATGCTACATAAAAGAAGCCAGATAAAAGGGGATATAGACTGTATGATTCCATTTATATGATATTCTAGAACAGGCAGAATAATTTAGTATGATAGAAATCAGAAGAGTGGTTACATAGCACAATCTGGCATAGGGACACCAGGACACTTCATGCATAGATGGAAATGTTCTATTTCTTGAGGCCGTAGTTCCACAGGTATATACATTTATCAAAAGTCACCAACCTGCAGGCTTAAAACTGGTTTTATTGTATGTAAATCACAACTCATAGAAGTTGATTTTAAAAACATTAGAGCAGGGTTTTGATGGTACTTCAAAGGCAGTATCTTTTCCTTATGTAACTGGTTCTTTTCCCTGTATCACTTAGTAATAAAAGTATTGGCAATACATGACTAGAGCATATTAACCAATATTCTTTTGGGAACAGAACACAAATTCAAAGTAATTTTTTTTAAGTTTGGCTGATGAAACAAGTATCGTGGGTAGAACTTGCAGGACTTTCCAGTGCATTCCATTTCAAGAGTACCCAAGTGGTTGGCATACAGGGGCCCCTGTTCTGGACAGTGGCAGGTAAAGGAGAGGTGGTACAGAGCTGGCAGGAGAAGCCCAGTTGCAAAGCTTGCCACTGGGGCAATCTGGGGTGTACTTATTCAAACCATCAAGTTTCTTCTTTTTTTCTTTTCTTTTCTTTCCTTTCCTTTTCTTTCTTTCTTTCTTTCTTTCCTTCTTTCTTTCTTTTTTTTTTTTTTCAGAAAATGGTGTACATGAAAGAAATGGAGAGGAGTGTTTTTGGGTATCCACCACTAAAATGGGCTTCTTCAATAAGGACTCAAATACCTTTCTGTGGGGAGAGGCAGCAAGAGCAAGGAATGCAACTCTTTTGGCTGCTAGAGTTATTGGAAGACGGAGAAGATTCTGGTTTGCAACTTCCGTTTTATCTAGATGGATGTTGCAGTGTGCAAAAAAAAATATATTCCCTTCAGAGCCTGTGAGTTGTTGGCTCCACCAGGTTTCCATCCTTCTGAGTTCAGGTGTTCCAGGGGGCAGCATGTCTGACCACGTAAAAAGAGGACCAGGGTCCTCTCTTCTTTGCATTCACAAAGATTCCCAAGTACTAATGAACTGTGTGTGCCCAATACAAGGCCAAGCTCTCGGCAGGGCTAGGAGGAAAGATTAAAGAAGGAGGAAAAGGTGAGAGGGAGGAGGGGAGAAGGCTACATGTGAAACCAGATTCTTTTCCAGCCAAACCCAACAGCTCATGTTCCTCAGTGCCGGCTCCCTGTCCACCTGTGAGCCACAGTCCCCATGCCTGCCTTGAGAGCTGCCTCCCGTTGCTGGAACCACTCCCAGATACCACCACAAGGTGCAGCTGCAGGCTGGTCCCAGCTCACAGATGAGGCCACCCTCCAGCTCCCTACCAGAGCACCCTCCTGTCCACTCGGCCACTCCATTAACAGACCAGCCCAGCCTTATTAGCAAGTCTATAGCCTCAGAGTCAGAAAAAGTGCTGCTCGTCCCATTTATTGGGCATATTATTCTCGTCAGCGGCTTTTAGAGGATTTTGCTAATGGCTCAGGGACTATATGAACCATCACAATTAAGACATTGCTAATAAATTAAGTTTTATGGACATAAATCAGCAGGTATGCTTATTCAGCTGTTACACCTCACTTAGAAGTAGGCTTCGCACCTCAAGATGAGGTATGTTTCTATTCAGGAGTTGTAATGGCCTTGTTAATGGAATATTAATTACCTCAGTTGTTGGACAGCAAGATGTCTGTACCTGCTCTCTTGCCACTAGTGTTCTTAGAGGAAAACATTTTTCCAACTTTATGTCACTAAGGCTGTTGAATGTGAGCCAAGCCCACTCCATCCTCCCCAGCAGGACAGAATGATGTTCACCTTCCTGTGCCCTGCACCCCAAAGTATTGCTAGACAAAGCCTGAAGCCATCACAATGATTCCACCCTCCCTCCTGTGTCCCATCCCCCACAGGAGTGAGCCAAACAAAACTCGAGGCATCAACGTGATAGAGCACAGTCCACCGAGACAGCGCACGGTCACCTTGGTGTTGGAGAAGGAGGGGTGAGTTGAGAGTCAGGAGGCCTGGGTTCTCACCTCCTGCCCTAGTCTAGGCTTCCATGAACTGAGTGCTTTCAACACGAGGCATTTATGTGCCACAGTTCTGGAGGTTGGGAAATCCAAAATCAAGGCACTGGCAGACCGGTTGCCCAGTTCCTGGCTTGTCGGCGGCTAATTTCTCTCTGTAAGTTCACTTGGCCTTTCTAAGTATGTGTTTATAGAGAGAGTGAAAAAGAAAGGTCTTGTCTCTTCTTGTCAGAGCACTAATCCCATGGTGTGGTCACCATCCTTGTGACCTGTCTAACCTAATCACTGGCCAAAGCCCCACCTCCTAAGACAATCCCCTTGCTGATGATTCATTCACATATGAATTTTGGGGGTGGGGGATACCACATATTCAGCCCATCATACCACCACTCCAACAAGAGCTGCAGTGTGACATTATCCTGGCCACTTACAGTCCCTGGACCTTAGTTTCCCATTTCTTACATGGGTATAATAAAGTGACTATGGCTAAAACTAACTGGGGGGAAACAAACCTTTCAGATATATCAGTTACGGACAATTTTGTGTTTATCTTTCCAAGATTATGGAAGAAACCCCACTCCCCAAGGACAGAAATGGATTCTGCATGGGAGGGAATGAATATTCTGTCAATCATCTATAAAGTTGTTACTACAAGAGAAAGAAATGAGCCAGGCTTGTGATGGAGGTTGGGCAGTGGGCACTCCTTCCTCTCTGCAGATGCATGAGGAGCTCTTGGCTCCAAACTCTGCACCATGGAAGGGCTGGAGAAGAGTGGGCCAGAGGGCATAGCGCAGCACTTATCGGCAGGGCCAGGGTCTGTGGCAGCCCAGGCACCAGCAATGCAGGAGGGCAGCCAAATTCAGAACAGTTAGCATCTGGAGCAACAGGCAGCCAGGAGTGACTCTTCAGACACAGGAGAGCAGGGAAGAGGAGAGTATCCCAGCAAGAAGATAGGTGATAACTGCTAATTCCATAGGAAATTGAACCAGAGGGGATGTTAATCCCTACCCTGATCTTGTACCAAGTTGGTCCCAAGAACCTGCTCAACAAAGAAAGAACTCAGCAGGACCTAGTACACCTGCATCCCAGTCCCTGCTCTGCCCCCACATCACTGTGGCCCACACCACTTTGGCCCTCGTTGCTTTCTCTCGACCACCGATCTGGAGGTCAAACAGCCTCTGCCTCTGAGATATACCAGTAAAAATTGCTTTATAGCATGTATCACCTTCCTTTTCTTCATCTGAGGGAAAAATTCTCAGGCCAGGGGACCTGCCAGAAGAATTTCTTTCTTTGCATCCATTTAGCATATCAATTCTCAGATTTTCTGCTTGAACTTCAGAGCAAAGGACTGGAGAAGCTGAACCTTTGCCTGTTTAATGCACGGTTTTGCATATTCTCCTGGACTCTTTCAGGTCCTCTTTGCCCTTGAGGGGCCTACCACACACCATCCCTGTTCTCTGGGAAAAGGCAAAGCCCATTCTCTCCATAATCAATTGGGGCAGCTGTACATCTTCCACTCCTCCTAGAGAGAGTAAAAGTCCAGGCCAATGCAGAAAATGGGGAATAGGTGATGAGAACCCCAGAAACAGGTTGCAGTATAGGTGGTTGGAGGGAAGCTATGGTTTGCAAAGCAGCTGATGTTCTGCATTGGGCCTGTGGACTACCATGAAGCTTTGTCTGCATGAAAGCTTTGTCTCACACAAACTTTTTGGTATTGCAATGTCAAAAGCATCCAGAAACCCAAGACCTCTTCCAGAGGTGGAAGGCAAATCTGTGACAAGATGCACTTCTTCCCCTGTGGCACTCTGTCTTTTATTCACTCCACAATGAAACTGCAATCCCAGAGAGAGGAAAAAAATCTTGCTACTTTTTATCAGTGCATTAGTCAGCTTTTCATTACTATAATGAAATACTTGATGCAATTAACTTATAAAGAAGAAATGTTTTTTTTTGGCTCACTATTCTGGAGGTTCCAGTCTTATCATTTTGGTCCTCATTCCAAGACAGCACATCATGGCAGGAGTGCGTGGCAGAGAAAAATTGCTTACATCACCAGCCAGGAAGTAGACTATAAGAGAATGATCTGGGGCCCCACAATCAGAGGCATAGTCCCAGTGATCTAAGGAACTCCCATTGACTCTACCTCATAACAACACTACCTCCCAATAGAGCCACCCTGAGGACCAAGTCTTTAATACATGAACTTTGGGGAACACTTATTCAAACCATAGCAACAAGAAATGGCCTTTAGAGGTACCTGAGTCAGCTACTGCTGTGTAACAAACAACCCCAGACACATACCACAACAAACATTCATTTAGTTCAAATATCTGCAGGTCATTTGGGAGTCATGGGATCAGGCTAGGCTCAGCTTGGCAGCTGTAAGCTGCAGGTTTAGTCTGAGTCTGCTCCATGTTTCTCATTGTCCTTGGACCAGTTGGCTAGAGCACATTCATATGTCAGTAACAGGCACAGGACAGCAAATGGAAATATGCCGTGTCTCTTGAGGCCTGGTTCAATCCAGTACCCTATGGTGTCTGTCCCTTTTCATTGGCCAAAGCAAGTCATATGGCCAAACATAAAATTAAAGTCCAGAAAAATATACTTCACTCAGAACTGCAAAGCCATATGGAAAGGGGCATAGGCACAGAGAGAGAGAGGTGAAGAATTGGAACTAATGATGCAACCTACAAAAGAAATGAATCCCATAGTGCCTCAGAGTTGATGGGACATTTTTTCTATGTATTCCTTAATTTACTCTTCATTACAACCTGGAAACACACTGATTCATGTCCATTTTATAAGTGAAAAAATTAAAACTCATAAAGAAGAGAATACTCAAGATCACACCATCATTAAACATAAAAGTGTACACTAATCTTCAAGTCCAGAATCTTTGCCAAAACCCCAATGTGGCTTTCCTTCAGTAGATCCTAGAAATCTCAGATTTTTTGAAAGGTCCTTCACTATTGATGTCCAGTGACGAATTTTATGAAGGCCAAAAGGACCTCAATTTTCTTAAGCATAAACTATTTGGCATGTATGCTGCCCCTAGCCATCCCCCCATCCACAACAGACATCACTAATCAATGATGCACTCTTTCCTCATGAGCCTCAGAATCTCTTCACACAGCACTGCAGACAGCCACTACTATTAAACTGGAAAGGACGCAGAAGATGAAAACTATTTGTAAATGATATGTAAACTTTTTCTGAGGCCCACTCAGCCCATCTGCCTATGATTCTGAAACTAACAACATTGTGGAACAACAACATGGAAAGGACACTTGGCTGAAGTCAGAAAAATAGATTCTAGCCCAAGCTGTGCTATCGCTGTGACTTAGGAAAGACATTAAACTTCTCTCAGCATTGTTGCATCAGCTTTGTGACCTTCAAAACCAATTGCTCCTATTCCACAAATGCTAATTGAGTGCCCATCCTGTGCCAAACACTGCTGTCAAGAGACCAAGGAAATGAGTGGAATGAGACAGCCTACCCTGGAAGGAAGGAAGGCAGGGGGCTGGGGGGATGCTCTGATCTCTGAGGTTCAGTCCAATGCTACTATTCCACTAATAACATTTGAAAGCACAAGACAGCCAGGCATGGTGGCACACGCCTGTAATCCCAGCAGCTCGGGAGGCTGAGACAGGAGAATCGTGAGTTCAAAGCCAGCCTCAACAAAAGCGAGGCACTAAGCAACTCAGTGAGAGCCTGTCTCTAAAAAAAGTACAAAAAAATAGGGCTAGGGATGTGTCTCAGTGGCCGAACGCCCCTGAGTTCAATCCCCGGTACAAAAAAAAGAAGAAAAAAAAAAAAAAAAAAGCACAAGACATTATCACAGGGCTCATAAATCCTGTAAGCTCTCCAAGCTTGAAGATCTGGGGTGATTAATGAAAGAATCTGATCTCAGAGTGAGGGTTACCTATCCCACTGTTATCCAAGGCTCTCAGAGTAAAACACAAATGTAACCTCTGAGCCCAACCTCTCCAGTCCCATTTCCAGATTGAAGGGTCTGAATCCCAGCTCTGCTGCTTACCAATGTCAAGACCTTGAGCCATCCACTTACCCCTTACCTGAAAAATGGGGAGAATAATCATCACCACCACATGGGGTTGTCCTGTATACTATTCAATGAGTAAAATCCATGCACATGCCTGCCACACAGGAATGCCCTAGTGAATTCATGTCCCTGTCCTTCACATGCGCTGGGCCCCAGCTCAGAGCTTCTCCATCCTAGTTGCAGAACAGAGTCCCTAGGGAGTTTTTAAGAGAGGTGTCCAGGCCCTGCCTCAGAACAATGGAACCTGGGGACAGAGACCAGGCAGTCACTTTTTTAAAACACTCCCCACCCATTTCCACTGCCAGGTGATGCTAACTGGCAGTCACAGTCGAGAATTGCTACTCTGGCTACATTAGTCTGAATAAGCAGAATACAGATATAGAAATAGATCCCTTTATTAGTTCTATTTTTATTCCAAGATCTGCCATTGGCAAGCTGGAGACCCACGAGAACCAGTGGTGGTAAATTCCAGTCCAAATCCACAGTCAAGAAAAGACTCATGTCCAAACTTAAAGACGGGCAGAGAGAAGGGATCCTTTCCTACTTAGCCATTTTATTCCACTCAGCCCTACCTTCAGGGGATTGGCTGATGCCCACCCACTTTGGGGAGGGCCATCTGCTCTACTCAGTCTAGTGATTCAAATTAATCTCACCCAGAAACACCCTCAGACACAGCCAGAATGACATTTAACCAAATGTCCAGGCACTCCTGGGGCTAGTGCAGTTGACCACCATCCTGGCCTCAGCCAATTTTCCTCACTCTACACATGAGACCAGCACTTAGCAGAGTTCTTGCCTAGCAAGCATAAGGGCCCGGGTTTAATTCCCTGTACACACAAAAAAAAAGAAAAAAAAAAGATTTCCCAACCCCACCTTTTGCTAAGCAAACTCTATTCAATTCAACCAGAATGTCCAATCCCCCCTCCAGGAAGCCTCGCATGAGCTATAAGTTTGTCCTGGGTTTCTGGAAACAGAACTACTCCAGAGTGACCGGGATGCCACCATCCTCTGCACCCTTGCACTTACCCTTCCAGGCCCAGAGCTTTTCAGAGCTTTAAACCCCTACCCCCACAAGGCAGGGTGAGAAATGTCATAAACCCTTGGGAAGCAGCAGGTTAAGAGTCCACCCCAAGGAGAGCTGTTGGGTCACCTGCTGACCTTATTCAAAATAGCCTGAATGTCTCTAGACTGACAGGCCTGTGGGCTTGACTGAGATCATGTAACAGAATTACCCAAATCCCTCTTACTCACACCCTCACCTCTGACCTGCCAACTCCAGCCCCCTTAACCATGATCCAGGGTCATGCACACTCACAGTGCTTCCAAATAAAGCTCTTGCGTTTTCTGACCCTATCACCTTCAGAGATGTACAGGGTGGCCCTCCACATAGCCCAAGCCACCGGAGCCCTCAGGAAGAACACCCTCCACTAGGGGAACACTGTGTTCAGGGACTCCACACCCATGCCTGCTGCTCCCTCCCAACCCAGAGATACACTGTGCTCCCAGGCAGGTTGGGAAGGAGGCTTCTGTCCTGGCTCAGTGTCACCAGCCCCGGGGCCTCAAAGCCATGCTGCCTACGCCTTCAGCCACAGGGTCACTAGGAAACACAGCTGCCCCTGAGGTTCTAAGGCCAGTTCACGGGGCTGGGTCGGGCCAAACTCCAGCTGCCTTCTCCTCCTCTACCTCTGCCTCCAGAGCCCTGAATGCATCCCGTGCCCCAGACCAGCCAACGCATGCACCCACTCACGCAAATGGAATGCCAGAGATGCGGCCTGCCCGGGCTCAGAAAAGACAGAATTTCCACTTAGGCTTATTGGCAGCATAAAAATCATCCTTCAAATCCAGGCAGGCAAAGAAGCACTTTAGATAGAACAGCCCCATCAATAGATGATGTTTTGAGTCTGACCCCCACCATCCCTGGCCACACACCCCCAACTCTGGGAAATATCTTCTTGGGGGAGGGACAGGAGGGCACTTGTATTTGGGAATCTTATTCTTCCACTTATGCTCCGCTTTATTCAAAAATCTAAAGTGAGTCTCATTCATATTTTCTCCACTTTTTTTTTTTCTGTACCAGAAATTGAGCCCAGGGGAGCTTAACCACTGAGCCACATCCTCAGCCCTTTTTATTTTTATTTTTTTTTATTTTGAGGCAGTATCTCAGTAAGTTGCTTAGGGCCTTGCTAAGTTGCTGAGGCTGGCTTTGAACTTGCGATCCTCCTGCCTCAGCCTCCTGAGCTGCTGGGATTACAGGCGTATACCATGCTGCCTGGCCATAGTTTCTCTATTTTGCCGTGATCAGGGTGACACGCTGCTGCATTGCCCAGAGGCCTGGAGGAGCCTCTGCTCAGCACTTCCTTGCTCAGTGGTTGAGCCTTGTCCCAGGAGCACAGTGCTGGGGGTTGCCACAGGACCAGCACCTCGCTGTCCACAGCTGCTCTGCTGCCTGTTTAACTCAGCTCCACCTGCTCCCCCTTTTCTCTCCCTTTTCTCCCCCGCATACCTGGGAGCTTGCCACGGCCCCTAGAGGTAGAAGTACTACAAGGTTGTTCCCCTGCTCAACTACCCGCCACATCAGATGACCAACCATCCATCCACGGTGTGGAGCAGGGCAGCGCCAGATGTGTGGCCGGGCGAGAGCGTGGGAAGTTCGCCCAGCGGGCGTGTGTGTGTGTGTGCGTGCGTGCGTGCATGTGTGCTGCATGTTGTGCTGGGCCTATTCATGTGTGCCGCGTGTTTGCCTGTGTGTACATGTTTGGGATGCCTGCGTACAGGCATGTGTGGTATTCACTGCATACGTGCAGAGTCGTGTGTGCCCCGGTGCAATTGGCTCACATGTGTGTGATGTGTGGCTGCCTCACATCTATGGTGTCCGGGTGCCTGTGTCCGTGTATGTGGAAGGTCTCTTCCTGTGGGCAGAAGCCAGTGGCTCATGGTGGCTCTCTGGCGTGCAGTATGCTCCCTCTCTGAGCTTCAGTGCAGCGTAGGACCTGTCTGCTCTTCGGGGAGACGGTGTACAAGTGAGCATTCGAGGGGAGGAAGGACGGGTTCTGTAAAGGAGCCCATAGTGACCTGGTAGGAGGTAGTGGAGCCTTTCTTGGATAGGCCTGCTGGGCCTGCCCACTTGCAGAGTGTGAGCCACTTGGAAAGGGGGCCCACGGTACAGATGGACACGAGGCTGGTCCCAAGAAGAAAAGCATACTGAGCCAGGGTGAGACCCAGGAGCCACGGGGGGGGGGGGGGGGGGGTAGGGGGGGAGTAGGGGCTCACAGTGAAATCTGGCCCCTCGTGGGGACAGAAGGGAGGGGCAGCTCAAACCAGAAAGTGTTCGGGTGACTGTCTCTGTGCACGTGGAAGGCCACATCAGATAACCGACCATCCATCCACCTCCCTTGGTACTCAGCCAGCACAGCCTTCAGGAGGTGTGGCCCGCCAAGGCCTGGGTCGGAATCCTAGTCTCTGCTGCTTCCTTGTTGTGTGGTTACGGACAGTCGACTTAGCTCCACTGGGCCTCAGTTTTCTCATCCACAAAATGGGCTGCTATAAAGATTAAAAGAAAATAATTTTTACAAGGGCTTAGCAAAATGTCTGGTACCTCGTAAGCACCAAGGTGTGACCATTATTGTCATTCGTTGCTATTATTCTCCTTCCCAGCCCCAGCCCTGCTGAGAAGAGAGCCAGAAGAAGGTCATGTGGGGGTTATGCCACCATTCCCACCAAGCCTGCCACCTCAGCCCTAAGAGGCTAGCCCTTAGGGAGCACCCAGAGTCTACCCCCTGTTCCCCTGTCACAGCTGCAGCCTGCCTGGCACTGCAGCTGTTTTTTGGGAAGGTGACATATGTATGGGTGGCAAGTGTGTATGTGTGTGTGTGTGTTCAAGGGTAGCTGCCTACTCTGGGGATAGACCAACAGCGAAATCCTGGGGAACCGTTGTTTACTCGCCTGTTCATTTATGGAAACTTCCAGGAACCATTCTAGTAGCTGGGACACAGAGGCGACTGCAATACAAGCTGTGGATGTTCAGTATTCCAATATCACATGCCAATTTTAAGTATCAAAATGCTGATGTTTTGGTTGGTATAATACCATTATTTCAGTATTTTCTAAAATTTAAAATATGGGTTGTTTATATCTTGAGAAATACCCAGAAAGTTTTACACTACACCAAAAATTCTAACTGGCTCAAGCAGCACTCCTTGAGAAGCCCATCTGTCCACACACCTCCCCTGCTGCCGTTGAAATCCCAGGACCTGCGTGGCTAATTGGTTGGTGGGTCATTGTTTGCTTTTTCCTCTGGTTGGTTGGTTTGGATGTTCTTAGTAATTATATTCCTCCCAAAGCTGGTCTGGATGCTGCTGTGCTTCTAAGGACCCCGATGGAGTCTCCTTAGAATGGGGATGGAGGTCACAGAAGGCAAACAAGAGGCACATATGGCAACTGGACTAGAGGGTGAGGAGGTGGGGAGACAAGCCAGGGTGAGGATTCCAGGTCTTGGCACCCCCCTTTCCCAGCCCAAAAAAGGGCCAGAATCCTGTTAGTGCCACCTCCCCTAGGAAGGTTTAGTTTAGCTTAGTTTAGTTTAATCATTCTTCCAGAAAAGCAAAGTTGCCTCAGTTCTTTACCCCAGCTTTCTCTCAGGTAGAACATAAGACAAAACATAGAAGATCTTGGTGGCCCTTTCTCCCCTTTTTAACAAAATGCTAGGATTTGGGTCTTCACAAAATACCATATTGTCATTTTGATCCAATGCTTTACACATTAGAATACAATGCTGAGCAAAACTCCCTACCCTTGAGGAATTTATATTTTAGCAAAGGAGACACGTCATTTCCAACGGTGATATGGGTTGGCTCAGTTAGCTTTTGCCAATAACCTACCATGCTAATACTTTGTGATTTAAAAAAAAAAAAAAGTCTCATGTGTTTTTGTAGTTGTAGATGGACAGAACGCCTTTATTTTGTTTATTTTATGTGGTGCTAAGGATCCAATCCAGTGCCTCACACATGCTGGGCGAGTGCTCTGCCCCTGAGGGACAGCCCCAGTCCAAAACTTAGTGATTTTTTGTAAAGGACCGTTCATTATCGTTCATGAGTCCACAAATCAGTTCAAGAGTTCCGCTCATCTTATCTAGACTCCTTCGGGAATCTGATTGGCTCCAAGTCAGCCAGGTGGCTGTGCTTCTGGGGAAGGTGGCCACTGGCTAGAGACTCAGTTTTCCTCCACTGAGCTAGCTCAGGCTCCGTCACATGGCTGTTGCTGGGGTCCAAGAGTAAGAGTAGCGGGTGGCAAGGCCCCAAGCTGGTGCACCTTTTCTCTCCCAATGTTCTGCTGGTTGAAGTGAGTCCTAAGTCCAGTTCAGAATCAAGGAATGCGGAAATAGATTCCACCTCTTGATGGAAAGTGCTGCAAAGAAGCATAGATAAAAGGAGGGGTGGGAAATGGTGCTATTTTTGCAATCAATGACATGAGTTTTAAAAAAATAATACTAAAAGGGAGTAATGGAATGTAAAAGCAACATTGATGAGAAGATTTTTTATACTAAGTGGTCAGAGCAGAGATAATATTTGAGGTAAAATCTGAGTAATAAGAAAAAGCAGCCTTACTCTAAAGATTAGGTATTTGAGCACAAAAGGCAGAGAGGGCAGCATGTGCAAAGGCCTTGCACAGGAAAAAAAAAATCTCAATTGCATTCAGGATTCAGAAAGGAGTTACATATGACTTCAGTAAACAGATGGATGGGGAAATGCTAGATTAAGTTAGAGAGGGGAGGAACCATTTTATAGGTTATGGTAAGATATTTGGATTTTATTTTAAATGTAATGTGAAGTCGTTGGAGGGTGTTGAACAGGGAAGTGAAATGAAGGTTTGAAGAGGTCTCTTTGGCTGCTGTGGGGAGAACAGACTGAAGTGGGAACAGGCAAGAATGGATGCAGGAAAATCATGTGGGAGACTATCACAATAGTCCAGGTGAGAAATGATCACAGTGGAGACTAAAGTGGTGGCAGTGAAGGTGTCAGGGCCAGGTGCTCTGACATGCATTTTTTAAGCAAAGCCTGCAGGAGCTACTAATGGATTCAATGTTGGAAGCAAAGGTGGGGAAAAGTGAAGATGTCCCCAAAGCATTTTGCCTGAGCCCCTATATATGAGTGCTGTGGTCTGAACGTTTGTGTCCCCCCAAACTCCATGTGTTAATCTTCACTCCCAAGGTAACGGCATCAGGAAGTCAGGTCTGTGGGGAGTGATTAGGTCATGAGGGCAGAACCATCAAAAATGGGACTAATACTTCTTTATAATAAAAGAGACCAAGGAAGCTTGTCTGTCCCTTCTGTCATGTGAGAAGAAATTCACCAGGGAGGGAAATAGGCCCTCACCAGACACCTAATCTGTTGATACCTTAATCTTGGACCAGCTTCCAAAACTAGGAGAAACAAACCTCTGTCGTTTATAAGTCCCCTAGTCTATGGTATTTTGTTTTAGCAGCTCAAACAGACTAAGATAATGAGTTACAGATTAAGCCACGTTGCTAAAACAAAAAGACTGTGGGAGGGAGCAGTTTGGAAGAAAGAGGAGTAAGTCTGGCAAGTGGCCAGAGACATCCCAGAGGAGATGTCAATCAGGCAGTCTGTGTGTGAGTCTGAAGTTCAGGGGGAAGATTGGGTTGGAGATACACAAGGCTAGACGAATGGACCAATGGAGAGATTGGACAGAGAAGGGGGTCTAAGATGGAGGCACAGGGATAATATTGTGCTGATGTTCTTAAGTAGATTAGAGGAGGATAAAGAAGAAAAGGAGACTGAGTGGCCAATAATGTAGAACAACAAAGAACAAGAAGGCATTTCATGAAGGAGGGAATGAATACTTCTGCTTTCAGCAGAGATGGAGTAACAGAGACCAGACACCCGCACACTTACACAGCTAGACTACTACATCCTTGTCCCTTAACAACAGTTTTTGGTCATAATACAACAGCAGCAGCTGGGCGCAGTGGCACACGCCTGTAATCCCAGCACTTGGGAGGCTGAGGCAGGAGGATCCGCGAGTTCAAAGCCAGCCTCAGCAATGGTGAGGCACTTAGCAACTCAGCGAGACCCTGTCTCTAAACAAAATACAAAAAAAGGCTGGGGATGTGGCCCAGTGGTCAAGTGCCCCTGAGTTCAATCCCCTGGAACCAAAAACAAACAAACAAACAAACAAAAGCAGCACCACTCTTTAATCCCTGAGAGAAGGGAAACTAGTCAAGTAAACTACTCATTGTTCCACCTCACAGCTTCCAGGAAATTTTCAGGCCTAAACAAAGGATATGGAGACCAAAACAGAAGCCAGCAGTCTGGCCAAGTTGAGAAGTCAGAGATGAAAGTTTGGGGGGTCAAGAGAGCTATAATTTGTAAGGTAGAATATCAGAAGGAAGGAACCTATACACAGAAGAGTTTCAGAGATCTAAGAGTGGTCCCCACATGTCTGTGGCTGGGTGCTGATCTGCACGTGCATAAGAGGAAATTATCCAAAGATGAAGAAAGAACCAAAAAAATAGGCAGAACAAATCCCAGAGCTCACAAAGACTGGGAATAGACCTCCTAACATGTGGGGCCCTGGGTAGAATCCTCAGAAGGGAATGCCTTAGTATTGGTGCTAAATTACGCCCAGACTAAAAGTTGCTTTGTACCTGACATAACAAAGCTGAAAAGGGTTTAAAGGAAATGATTTCAAGAAACTGACCAGAAAAAAAAAAATCCAACACCTTTTAAATAAATAGAATAAAAACAACAACCAGTAAACACTGTGCAATTAACAGATCTACCACGGAAGCAAAAATCACCAGGCATGCAAAGAATTAGGAACATTTTTTTCTTCATAACCAGGGGGAAAAAATCAATCAGTACAAAGAGAACTACAGATGGCAGAATTAGCAGGCAAGGACTGTAAAATAGCCGTAATAAATATATTCCACTTTTTTAAGAAGAAGAAGAAGACAAATACAAACATAACCATGATAAGAAAGAGAGAATAAAAAAAAAGAAGAAGAAGAAGGAGGAAATGGAAATTCTAGAAATTAAAAAGCACAATATATGATAGAAAAATACTCTGGATGGGGCTAACAGATTGAACACTGCACAAGGGAAGATCAATGACCTTGAAAACATAATGATATAAGCTATCCAAAATGAAGAATTGAGAGAAAAAGAAACAAACAAACAAAAAAAGTTCTTCAGTGACCTCTAGACCAACATCAAGCAGCTTAACCTATGTGTAACTAGAATCCCAGGAAAAAGAGGAGGCCATAAATGAAATTTGGGGGAGAAAAAAAAGGCCAAAACTTTTTCAAATTTGTTGAAAATTACAACCCCACCAATCTAAGAAGCTCAATGAACTTCAGGCTGAAGAAATCTAAAGAATACCACTTCAAGGTACATCACAATCAAAATGTTGAAAATCACAACAAAAAGAAAATTTTAAAGTCAACCAGACACATTATGTACAGAAAAACAAAGATTCGAATGACTGAAAATTTCACATCCAAAACTATGCAAGCCAAAAGAAACTAATAGAAAGACATCAATAAAGTTCTAAAAGAAAAGAAAGACATTATCAACATAACTTTCTCTACCCAACATAGAAATCTGAAGACAAAATACTTTTTGAACAAACAAAAGCTGAAACTGTTTATTCCAGTAAACCTATACTAAAAGAAATGATAGAAAAATTCTTCAGACAGGAGGAAATGATAACAGATGAAAATCTAGCTCATCACAAAAGAATGAAGACCAACAGAAATGGTAAATATGTGAGTAAGCATAAAAAACTTTTTTCTTATTGTGAATCCCTTTAGAAAATAATTGGCTTAAAAATGTATTTATAATTTATAGCATATATAGATATACAAATATATCATATATTGTATATATGAGTTATGAAAACAATAGAAAAAACAGGAAGATAGACATGGGAATACACTATTATAAAGTTCTTATACTACAGAAAGTGATATAATATTTTTTGAAGACAGACTGTAATAAATTAAAGATCTATATAAACCTCTAGATTAACCACCAAAAAAAAAATAAAAATAAAAAGAGGTTGGGGCTGGGGCTATGGCTTAGTGGTAGAGTGCTCGTCTTGCATGTGTGAGGCCCTGGGTTCGATCCTCAGCACCACATAAATAAAATAAAGTTATTTAAAAAAAAGAAAGAGGTAATAAGTCATTATGGTTCAGATCTTAAATGTCCCCTAAAGACCCACACGCTAAAGATTTGGTCACAAACCTGGGGTGCTACTATGAGATGGAACTACTTATCTAAAGCTTTTTATTACAAAAGAAGGCAAGGAAGAGGCGTAAAAGAACATAGGTCAATGAGCAAATAGAAAATTAATAGCAAGGGGCTGGGGTTGTGGCTCAGTGGTAGAGCGCTCTCCTAGCACGTGCGCGACCCAGGTTCGATCTTCAGCACCACGTAAAAACGCATTGTGTACAACTAAAAGCAAATAAATAAATATTTTTTTAAAAAAAGAAAATTAATAGCAAGAGGGTAGATTTAAACAATCATATTGATAATTTTGTTAAATTTAACAAACAGTCCAATTAAAAAAAGAGAGAGACAAAGAGTATTAGATTGGACCCATTTATATGCTATCTACAAGAAGCCCACTTTAAATATAAAGATATATATAGGTTAAAAGTGAAAGACTATAAAAAGAAATGCCATGCTAACACTAATTTAAAAAGAAAGCTAAACAGTTATATTCATAATTAGTAGATTATCACAAAAATCTCACATTTACTGAACATACAATCAACAAGAGAACACATATTTTCAAGTTCATATAACCAAGATCATATTTAGGAATATGACAAGTTGAATAAATTCAAGATGATTAAAATCATGCAAAATATGTTTGCTGGCCACAACGAATTTAAACTAGAAATAAAAAACAGAAATTACATTTTTTATCTAAAATGCCTCAAATGTTTGGAAAATAATGTATTTGTAAATAACCCATGGATCTAAAGAAACCATAAAATAAAGATATTTTGAAGTATATGGAAACTAAAACAACATCTCACATTGTATGGAATGTAGCTAAAGCAATGCTTTAAGAAAGTTTTATAGCATTAAGTGTTTATTTTAGAAAAGCAGAAAGTTCTCAAGTCAATGATCTAAATGTCCACAATAAGTAATTAGAAAAGGAAAATCAAATTAACACAAAATATGCAGAAAGGAGTAAATAATTACGATCAGAATGGCAGTTAGTAAAATAGAAAATAGAAAAACAACCAAGTGGATCAATGAGACCAAAAGCTGGCTCTTTGAAGAAAAAAAAAATCAATAAAATTGACAAACCTCTAGCCAAACAGGGGGAAAAAAAAAAAAAGAATTAAAACACTAGCTACCAATGTCAGGAATTAAAGTGGATACATCACTACAGAGCCTACAGAGCCTAGGAGGATGGAGGGAAGAAGATGGCCAATTTATGCTAGTAAGTTGTACAGCCTAGATGAAATGGACAAACTCTTTGAAAGATACAAGCTACCAGACTTTATTCAAGAAGAAACAGATAACCTGAAATTTGAATTTATAAATAAAAACCTTCCTACAAAGTAAATTCAGTCTGAGATGGCATCACTGCTGGAGTCTAACGACCATTAGAGGAAGAAACAGTCATTGTTCTAGATGAGCTCTTCCAGAAAACAAGAGGAGGGCACATTTCCCAGATCATTTTATGAGGTAAGTATTACCCTGATACTAGAACCAAAAAAAAAATTACAAAGGAAAAAAGAAAAAGAAAACTAGGGACCAGTATCTCTTATGAACATAGATCAAAAACATCTTTAATGAGCAAGTGGGTCAACTATATAGAATTTTGCTGAAAGGGGAAGAAATGGGGATAGAGAAGTCATTGCTGGATTTAGCAACAAGGAACCCCAACGTGCCCACCTTCTAGACTCAGAGCCTCTCTCTCACCTGGACCTTTGTGTAGTACTTCACAACCTCTCAGGCCACATACCCTACTTACCAATTTCATACAGTTGGCCACCTCACCTAGCTCCCACTCACCGAAACTACATCTCATGTCCCCAAGATTGTGACAGACATTGGTCAGTACTTCCCTCAAAGCCAGACCGACAGACTTCCCTAAAGGTTTGGGATGGGCGTGAGGGAAACGAGGTGGCATACTCTCAGAGTACAAGGACCAACAGGTGCCTCAGGCTACCGGGGCAAGACCTTCCAGAGAAGCCAAAAATGAGACTGGCTGATTGTGGTTGAGGATCCCTCTTGAGGTTCAGTGGTCCCTAAAGAGTGTACAGGCAACACTTTACCAGTGACTGACAGGCATACCATGCTGTGGGTGATAACAGCCTAGGAAGAGAAGCCAAGCAAGGCAGATCAAAGAAAGACCTCCAGGTTCCCAGTTCTGCCCCCAGGCAACAGGCTTACACTGTGTACACTCGGGCTGGAAGAGCCCTACTGTCCCTCACTCACTGAGCTGTAGTACTTCACAACCTCTCAGGCCACATACCCTACTTACCAATTTCATACAGTTGGCCACCTCACCTAGCTCCCACTCACCGAAACTACATCTCATGTCCCCAAGATTGTGACAGACATTGGTCAGTGCCTCCCTCAAAGCCAGACCGACAGACTTCCCTAAAGGTTTGGGATGAGCCCAGGCTAGACACCACAAGGGATACCAAAGTGCTGCCAAGAGTACCATGCCTCATGGTGCCTCTATTCTGGGCCCGCTAAGCCACCTTGAACGTACAGAGGATGCACGAATACATTTTTGTTTGCTTGTCTCTAAGCACAAGTGTCTGTTCATTTCCTCCTGGAAGTGGATGCTAGGACAGAATTAGAGGTGCAAAGTATCTATGCTGGGGAAATGCCTGTAACAGATAAAGGGGAGAGGAAGCAGGAACAGGCAGGGGAAACCTCCCATCCGCAGTGCCAATCTGATACCTTGAAAGGAAAGGGGAAGGAAGGAGATTTTAAACAGAAGAGCCTTGGACCACAGTATGGCTCTTGAGCAGTGATAGAGATCCCTGAAGCACAGACTGCCCATCAGAGGAGTCCCACATCAGGCAGAAAGTGACCCAAGTCTAGCATCCTGCAGGGCTCAGTGGTTGGCCAGGCGCAGTTCTGGGAGAATGGGTCTCAGCTAAACATTGCTGAGGTCCAAGGACACAGCACCTGGGGACCGTCAGCCACTCTGCTCCGCACAGTGAGTTCTTTTAAAGGGACAACTGAGTGGCTCTCGTCTATAGTCACCATCTCATGGCTGATCACACCCACGAGAAGCTTATTCTCAGAAGATTTACTAAATGAGGTGGCAAAGGGATTAAAGAATCAAAGTGTTGATGAGTCTGAAACAGTTGATCATGAACTAGGAGAGACTCAGTCAAAGCAAAGCTATTAGAACTCCAATAAGAACTAGGACGCTTCTCTTTCTTTTTATTTTTTTGTGGCATTGTTTGATTTTATCAATTTTGGTTGATGAAAGTGAGTAGACTTTTCCAGTTTATTTACAGTGGCTTATGAGGAATGCGGTTGAGGTATTTTCCTGATGTTGGCTGTTGAATCTTAAGATGCCAGTCTAAATCAATTCAACCTTCGTCAATGAATATTCAGGCACAGGCCCCAGCTTGGTCTGAGGACAGTGGCTGGAGGCAGAGGAAAGCTAGCGTAGCTCATGGCTCTCACGCTTGGCTCCAGGCTTCCATGAACTCGTTATAGATCCTGAGGAGCCAAGTTCATGGTCAAGAGCCAGCCAAGTTAAAAAAAAAAAAAAAAAAAAGTAGAAGCAGTAGACTGTTAAGGAAACACAAGACTATGCAACTGTGAAACTGAAAGATAGGGTTGAGCAAGGAGGGGCAGCCTTGGCATACCCGACGTACAAGGACATGGTCTAGGGTCCCCTTTGAACTTCCAGCCACTAAAAGGCGCACACAAATGTTTGTCAAATGAATTGGTGAGTGTGCAAGAGGGCATCCTCCCACCCCCATTTCAGTGGAAACTGGGGGAACCAAAAAGAAGCCACTCCCAGTCAAGGGGGACAAAGGACAGCCAGAGACCCAGCACCGAGGAGCCAGCTGGAGGCAGAAGGAGAAGTCAGCACTGAATAGAGAGCACAGGGGGGGTGGGGGGGGAGTCATGTCGGCTCCCTAGAAGCCACAGAAGGTGACAGGAAGGTGAGTTCTCAAGGAACATGAGGGGAAAGATTGGGGACAAGCTCACGGTGAGGTCTGACTCAGGGACACACAGTTTGTTGGCTTGTTTGTTTCATTATTCCTGTGATCTTCTCCTAAACTAAGCCAAGGGGACCCAAAGCATCCTGGATTAATATAGTTTCACACAGTCTCCACACAACAGCTCTGAGAAGTCACGATCAAGCCCCTGAGGAGGCCGAGGCAAACCTGCAGAAAGGTCTGCTGTGGAAGGCACCAGAGAATCTCTGAAAAGAAGAAGCAGTCACACCGACAGCAGCAATAGCCACCTTTCCAGGACCCAGAGCGTCAGGGATGGGGTTGAGAGAAGAGATGGACAGGCCTCGGGCTTTCCTTCCTAGGATACATAACATAAAGGATTCAGAGTTTATATCAGAAGACCTGGATTCAAACGCCAGGACCCCCACTCTTTGTTGCATGTACAAGCCATTTAGACCCCTGATTCTCCATTTTCTTGTCTATATAATGGGGCACATATTTAACACCCACCTCAAAAGCAGTAGTGGATACTAAATGTGTGAGTGCTGGTGCAACAACTTCACACGCCCATCCCTGTGCTATCTGCAAACCCCACCACTGCCCGGCACAGAACTCTGGGCCCTGCTAATACCCAGAGTATGTCGCCTGACAAGGCCCTGTGAGGACGTGGGTGCACCCAGGAGCCAGCCTCAGAGGGGAGCCATATTGACTTGTGTTCTCACACATGGGCCACAGTGAAGGCCAAAGTCAGCTTCTCTCCAGAGCAGGCTTCTCCTCAGGGGCATCTTGTTCTCTCTCGGTACCATACAAGCAAACAGAGCGTGTGCTCCCCATGCCGAGTGCAGACTGGCAAAGAGGGTGGGAGATTAATGGCTCTCCTATACAACAAAGGCCTTCCTGCACAGCGGCAGGATTCAATATGCAAACCCACCACCCTGGCCTCGGACCCACCTCCCAGCCCGGTGGACAGCGGCAGCTCCAACCCGTAATGTATGCACGCTCCGGCTGCTGGGCCCAAGTTATTATTCATTACGGTTTTCTATTACCCAGTGATAAATGACGCCCCCAGGCTGGCGTTGCCCCCAGAATGCTTATTACGGCTCACTTAAGTAGGCGTTGATTTAGCTTAAATCGGTTGTTCTGTTCAGCCCAGACACGGTCCTGCCCCAGCTCTGCCTGGAAGACTCCCTTCACCAGGGCTTAATTGAATTCTAACTACTCAGGGCCTCCTATTAGGGAGAGGTGGGGTAGGAGGCCCCGTGTGGAGCCACAGGGTGGCCCACGCCCCAGTGGTCTCTCCAGCCCTGTGCAATCCTAATTTGATAAGGGTCTTCCCTTTGACTCTAGCCAATAAATTTTGACAAGCAACTCCAATTAGACCAGACAGAACTTCCTGGATGGACTTAGCGCACAGGGAAATGATAAAATCAGGTAGAAACAGGCCTCGGGATGCCAGTGTAACCGTCTCTAAGTGCTGACTCTAAATTAGGTCACTCAGGACATGGAATCTATGGCCTGTCCAAATCTTTCCATCCAATTACTTGCCAGAGTGAAGGGCCAGCCCTGGCCCTTTAAGGATCCAACATGGTTGGGTGTCCCCAGCAGGAGACACAGTGGCCTCAACCACCAGAACCTCCCACCTTTATCCAGGTGGCACTGACTGAGCACACACAGTGTGTCCCAGCTGCTAGCCCAGGCTCTGTTCTCTGTGACGAACAACACAGAGAACCCTCTGCCGTCGTGGCATTCACATTCTTGAGTTCTGTTTATTTATTGTTGAGTATGTGCCAGAAATTGTTGGAAGGGCTTTACCCATATTACCAAATTTAGCTGTCCTCACAACCCCATCCTGTTTTCCTGTTTTACAGAGGAAAGAGGAAAAAAAAAAAAAAAAAAAAACTGAGCCTTGGAACATTCAATGATTTGCCCAAGGTCACTTACAGGATAAAAGAGACGGCAGGATTTGAACACATGCTTGTAACCACACGCTATACTTCTTACATGATGCCTCTTTTTGTGTTCATATACATTACCGCACGTTATCTGCCTCGCACAGCAGAGGTTCCAATGTGCTTTTCATATTCACTGAGTGACACCACAACCTCCTGGCCAGTGGGGGTTAAGGTCAAGTTCTCATTGCTGCTGTGGTTGGGAATAGGGACTCATGGTCACGTGGCTCAGATGAGACCCATTGCTCTGCCTCTTACTACAACGTGACCTCGGGCCTCCCTTTCCTTGACTGTGAAATGGTGACCAACAATAATAATATTAATAAAAGAAGGACTGGTATTTATCCAGTTCGAAGAATGTGCCCAGTCTACATTGTGTGCTTGAAATACCTGAATCCATTTAACTCCACCACCTCACTCTGAGGCAGGTACTCTCCCTCTCCTCCATTTTATAGATACAGAAGCAGGCTCAGAAAGATGAAGGAATTCGCCAACATGATTTAGCAATCTTTCCTAAGTAGCTAAAATAGAATTTAAACCAGAGGGGAGCACAGATCTCCACCTCACCCCTGAGGAAAGAGTTTACAACCTCAAACCAGATGAGACGCTGAGGCATTTTCATAAATTCGTGTCTTTCACCTGTTTTCAACTGTTCAGGGAGCTCTGCGAGCCCAGGAAGAACTGAGAACAACTCAACACTGGAGACAGCCCAGCCCCGGCTGGCCTGGAAGGTGGTGGGTCATAAGACGGAGTCGTTCTCAGCTGGGCAGGTAACAAAAATGTTCCAAACCATCAATCACATCCTTAGTGCAGTCTCCCAGCTTTTGCTTTTGTTCTGTTTTAATTAAAAATAGTTAGCTCAGCAGTAGAGTGCTGGCCCAGCATGCACGAGGCGCTGGGTTTGATCCCCAGCACCACAAAAGATTAAAATTAAAATTAAAACGGGGAGGTCGACTACCAGAAGTTTCTTTGTTTGCTTCTGAACTTGCTGTTTGGCTCTTGGGAGACACACCAATGTGCAGAAACAGGATGTTCCAGATGAAAAGGAGATTGGGGTACTTATGTCACCCAGAAAACTAGATTGCCCTCCTGGTGAGCAGTATCTACAGGGCCCACGCTGGCAATTCCCATGCTGGCAATTTTCCAGTGCAGCCAGAGACACACACAGGTGTCCACCAGCCCCGTAACCCCAGGGCGTGTGCCACGCATTGCCCCCCTGCCTGCATTGACCCAAGGCATCCTCCTTAAACAAGGTCACCTTTGGCTGCTATAAAATCATTCATCAGCTTCAAATATATACACATACATATGTATATTTATGTATACATACCTCATTTTCATCATAGAAAACAATATAACTATTTTGCAGAAAAAACTTGAAAAAAATAGGGGAAAAAATGAAGAAAGAAAAATAAGCCATAATTCATTATCCTGACACAACCATGGGGCATTCTTAGTCCATTTCCTCCCCATAAGCTCTAGCTTTTAGCTCATTGTAACCATGGTGAACTCACAATTATATGTCCCTTTTTTTTTTTTTTTTTTTTTTTTTTTTTTTTCAGCCTAGTACCACAGCCTAAATGTGTTTGGAACCATATACAATCTAAATAGCTGTCATTTGAATAGCCGTCTAATACATGATGGTTTGTGCCACAATTGTCAGCTAGGCTATCGATGAACGTTTAACTGCTATAAATAATGCTGCAGTGAACATCTCTGTACTTCCTGTTTTCTTCCCCAGCGTTTGTGATTCTTTTTTTTTTTTAATATTTATTTATTTGCTTTAGTTGTACACAATGCAATGCATTTATGTTTACGTGGTGCTGTGGATCGAACCTGGGCCGCGCATGTGCTAGGTGAGCGCTCTACCACTGAGCCACCACCCCAGCCCGCGTTTGTGATTCTTTCCTTTCAAGACAAATGTGGTATCTGAGTCAAAGGGAGTGACCAGCTTTTTGAGTCAGCATTCATGCCACAAGGAGAGAAGAACATCTGGTTCTTGCAACATTGTCAACACTGATGTTGTCTGTTTTCCTCTTTTAATAGATTAATTTGAGAGTGGAGGGAGGGAGGGAGATAGAGAGAGATGTCTCCTTGTTGTTCTAACTTAGTTGTTGTAACTTCTAAGAGTCTTTGAAGAGGTTCCAATCTGGGACAAGAAAAGAATGAAACAACAGTTTGGTGTGACAATAAAGCTCAGGATAAGGTCATGCTGCCCAAGTGGTACAAACTGAGGGAGGTTGGGGCAGAACCAAACCACACCTGGGAATGGAGGGAGCACAAAGGGCATTATGGAAAAGGCACAGGTGGAGGAGATGGGCATTGAGGAAAAGAATGATATTCTGACAGAGCGACAGGGGGCGTAGGGGGCCAGGGAGGTGCATCTCAACAAGCAAAGACTCAGAAGTAGGAAATTTCACTCAAAATAGACAAGGAGGACAGCAACTAGCCCCACTGGATTCATGAGCTGTAGACCTGGCCACTGGGTAGCAGGTCCGATTGCAAGGTAAGCTTGCTCTCCCAACGCAGCCGGCTCCACATGCCTCCTCATCCAAGCTAATATTCCACATGACAAGGAGGGGGAGAGGGGGTGTTTAAATGATAAAGCCTCCCTCTTAAAGCTTACTCTTAACACGTTGAGATAAAAGGATGCTAATAAGGCCATCCCCATCCAGAACCGCAGAGCGCCCACCAGTATTTTGTCAGACTAGAGAGCCCTGACGCTCCGTGGGACAGGGGTGCTGCGCCTTGCCAGGAAGTCTTACTTTGAGAATCTCTTTCTCGGGATCCAGCTGCTTCCTGTCCATAGCCATGTGTGTCTGAAAGCAGTAGACATGGCTCAGCTCCATAAGGGAAGTTCTGACAAAATCCATTATCCAAGACCCAATGCCACCATGTCCTCCTCCATCAAGCCCGCAACCATCTCCAGCACGAATCAATGCCACATCCCTTCTTTATTCTCTCTCACAGGCTTTTACCTGAACACAGGTAAGACCTGATCACTGTGAGCAAGACTGGAACTGGAAATCCAAGCCCTTGAGCATCCTTAAGGCTTTCTCCCTCCCCGCCACCCCGTGCACTAGATCAGCAGCTTAGAGCGACTCAGACTCTCCAGTCTTGATTCCAAATTTCAGAAAGAATATGGCCCAGCCCATGTCAGATGTCCACCTGGGTCTAAGAGTACCCACAAGAGCTGCCATTTGTGAGGTGCTCCCTAAGCACAGGTACTGCTCTAGAGGCTACTGTGCACTAATCGCTTAACCCCCTTGCAACCTGCCTTGGAGGCAGTTGCTCTAGCATGAGCCTCGTTTCACAGACGAGGAAAGCACTGTAACAGAGACCTCATTTGTATGGCCAGATTCACATAGCTGATAAGTAGTGAAGCCAGGACATGAACCCAGGGTGTTTGACTCCAGAGCCCAGGCTTTTGATATATGGTAGATTGTTTTGGGACACTGTGGACAGGGCTGTAGTAACCCATCCTCACCAGTGGGCACCTGTCAAAGAAACACGATCTTTTAAAACCCTTTACTACTACTCAGAGTAGTGGAAGGTGGGGAATGGATGGATGGATGGATGGATGGATGGATGGATGGACAGACAGACGGATGGGTGGAAATTTGACAGTGCCATCTCCTTGTTGCTCCACCCATTCCACAGCAAAGGAATTCTAGGAGTACCCTTGCCATTTAATAAGAAGGGAAGGGGGCTGGGGATATAGCTCAGTTGGTAGAGTGCCTTCCTTGCATGCACAAGGCCCTGAGTTCAGTCCCCAGCACCACCAAAAAAAAAAAAAGAAGAAGAAGAAGAAGAAGGGAAGGGACACCGGGGCTTTATGTTCTCTCATATCAAGGGCTTTGGTGAAGGGACAAATGCTGACATTCCTAGGCAGAAAAAGATAACTGAATCCCACCTTTATTCACTGGATAATCTCCCATGTGCCCAAAGTACAAAATCCACCAATTCGGCTTCTTAAAACCCTCCAATAACTCTTCATTGTTCTCAGAGTAACATCTAAACTCCTTAGCCCACCTGCAAGGTCCTTCATGAGCTGTCCCTCACTGTCCCTTAGCCGCATCAGCCCCTGTAAAGTCTAAAAAGCCAAGAGCAGCTTTCAGTTGGAGCTGTCACTTCACCCCTTCCTCTAAAGTCACACTGGTCTTCTTTCAGTTTACTGAGCCGTCCCCTCTTGTCTCCAGACCTTCAGGCCTGCTATCCTCTCACCTGAAGACTCTTATTCAAGTGCACTTTGTGATCGTTTCCTGACCTTGCAGCAAGGGTTCTCATTAAGTCTCTAGTGCATTTTCTAATCCATGGTGCCTGTTAGATTTTTAAAACCACAGTGATTATTGAATGAATGGAACACAACCTTCCATCCCTTCCTCTGCAGCCTAATCATCTCTGCTTCTAAGACCAGCCTACCCAGCCTCTTGTTCCTTGAGACCACCATTATGTACTCTGCCTGTACTGGCTTCTGTTGTAGACACACAATCCACAGCACACTCAGAAAACTCTGGACAGGACGGCCTCCTTTAGGAAGCAGAGGATCAGCCTGCCTGCCATGCCATCTCAGAGTACCTCAAATCTCCTAGGTTCAAAGGTCCCAATGCCCTAACCCAGGTGGGAGTCTCTGATCCTTAACAATCTAAGCAGCTAAGCACACAACCGTGTTTCCTGCAGAAGAACCAAGTTGTTGCTGTTGTGGGTTTTCTTTTCAATGTTCTAGACTGAATTATTATAGCCAGAGGGAGTCATTCATCAGCTGTGACACCATAGGAAGCTTCCTAGGCAAACAGCTTTATTGCTGCGTGAGATTAACCCAGACTGTAGTAATTTGTAACAAAGATAAGAAAATTGCACTGGTCTCTCAGAAATAAATCTGAATTCCAAAGTGGACAAAGGGGACTTCAACTTGAAATCTGCTATTTCAGATATAATCAAATTTATAACAGCCCCTGAAGAGTCTAAAAAGCCAAGAGCAGCTTCCGGTTGGAGCTGTCACTTCAGGACCCACCAGGATGAAATCAATTTAGCTGGAATTCCTCACCAGCCACTCTCCCAGCCCCACCTCACTTTTATGGAAGACTGTCTGGCCTGTTTGGGAATCACCCCCTCATCCATCTGACTTGGTGATATGAAGAGACCTCGTGGGGTAGCTATCACAGGACTTGATGTGAGGTCAGGCAACCTGCCTCTTACCAGCTGTAAGATCTGGTGAAACAGAGATGATAATGGGAGCTCCTCCCAGAGCTGTTGTGAGGATTAAATGAGATAAGAATGTGAAAGTGGAATGCAGATGTCAGATATTAATGAGAGCCTGTTAACCTCATAGATTCCATGGGCTGAACTCTTACAACTGCTACTGAGCAAGGACTTAAGTGTACCAGCTTGGCTTCATTCCATCCTCCCAATAATCACTCGAACAGGGCTCTGTAATGATCTCCACTTACAAACGAAGAAACTGAAGGCCAGAGAGGTGATGGAACTTGCCCAAGGTCACACAGCCAATATGTGGCATGACATGGATTTGGACACCTGCTCTTGGCTACTATACAGTGTTTTCCAGTACGCAGTGGTAGTCACAGGGATGAAAAGGTGACAAGGCCTGGCAGAGCACACAGCCTGGTTGGAACACACACCCTTGAGTAAGGACCTGTACTACAGTAATAATGGGTGATGCTTATTAAGCGATTATACATGCCAGGAGTGGTTCCAGGAGCTTCATACAAATCTCATTTAGTACTTAGAGAGGTGGGCGCTCACATACGCCCTCTATGGATAAGAGAACAGACTACAAAATCACACACAGGTAAGCGAGGTAGCCCGGGACTTCACGTGGACTGCAGTCCATCTTCTCTAGTACAGAAGACCCTGCAGGAGAGAAAGGCCAGAAGAGCCCTGGGCTTGAAAAGGCAACAAAAAGTACCCCCAGAAGAGTTAAGTCTGAGCTGGAGACTGAAACGGAAGTGGGGGAAACCAAGCCGAGTCTCAGCTTGCCGTGGGACCCGGACTAACCAGGCCCCACGCTGTGCTGGGCACAGCCACGGGTAGAGGGTCAGCTGCACCGAGCTGGCTGGGCAGGTGGTCATCTAGAAGGCAGGGACCCACGTCACCTGTCTCTGCACCCCAAACCCCACACAGGTCCACGGAAACTGGGACCTAGAAGAGTACTTGAAGCCTGGGTCATCACAGTCCCATGTTTTACAGGAGGGAAACTGAGACCTGAAGAGGGAAAGAAGGGGTGAGACTTCGAACTCCATGTGCACATGAGCCCACAGGGTCCCAAGAGCCAGGAGGCAGGACAGAGGTGAACAGAGTCAGAGGAGCCTGCGTTGGATGTGCACCAGAACTGGGCGGGGTCTGTGTTAGGTAGTAATGGCAGAAACCAGCAGAAGAAGGCAATAAAGCATGGCGGTTGTTGCCAGATTCATCCCACTGGCGGCATAAG
Organism: Tamias sibiricus; assembly: GCA_025594165.1. Lineage (NCBI taxonomy): Eukaryota > Metazoa > Chordata > Mammalia > Rodentia > Sciuridae > Tamias > Tamias sibiricus. The sequence continues at coordinate 32,555,708 of CM046658.1, forward strand.
CCATTAACCTCCGAGAGCTTCAGTTTCCACATACAGAAAATGGGGATGCTAGCCTCCATCCCCAGGTTATTGTGATTAAGGAAAACCATGCACATAAAGAACTCAGCACAGTGCCTTGCACATAGTAAATGCTCAACAAACAGCACTGATACTAGGGCCCCAAGTGCACCCTCTTTGCCAACCCTAATCAATAGTCTATTGAGCACAGTCCCCCCACTTCCCACCTCATTTGTCACTGCTCTTCGTGCATGTCAGAGCCTCTCCCAGGAACTCAGGAACTAAGGCAAGACTCTTTGATGACTAATAATCCCAAATAAGAAATGAGGGAGATGTGGCTGGATCTGCTGGTCCAAGTGCTTGCTTTAACCAGCAGGTGTGGGCAGAAAACCTGTTGGAGACAGGTCCCTCTAACTCCCCCTTGAAAATGCAAACCTGCTTAAACGTAGACAGGCTTCAAATTCCCCCTTTTTGCCATCCTTAATACCCATGAGTGGGGACAGAAGTGAGTGGGGGGAACAGGAGATGAAGGGAATGATTCCTGACCTCCCACATGCTTTCTTTCCCAAGAAGCAATTTACCTGCAGCCCTGCCTGGCTAAAGTGGACGGGACGTGCTACATTCCTCAGCAAACTACCTGCTACCTGTAGGAGAAATGCAGGCCCAACATAATTCTGGTAAGAGGAACACAAGTTATCCTGAAGTTGGGCGGGGGGGTGGCTTTTGTGACCCTGTCACAGACCAGATCCGGGGACTCAGGGAGGTAGGGATAATTCCCCACCTAATCATAAAAACTGTTAGAACAGTTTCCAATTAGAACTGGGTCAGCATAGACCAAAGTGACCTAGAGTGGCCATGGAAGAAGGGACTTGAAAGTCTGATGTCATCCTGATGTCAGTCAAAGATCAAGAGGGGCACCTGGGCAGAAATCTCTAGAAAATTCCCTGGGACACTCAATAAAACTGGATGGTGGGTAAAGCCCGCTGTCGCTCTCCTCTCTGAGAGGATTCACTCTCTTCCTTGAGAGTGTCCCCTTTTCCATTCCTTCTAATAAACTCATGCCTGTTACTTTGAGTGACATGCCCAGAAATCTTTCTGACTCCGTCTCAAGAATCAGGGTTTGAAGGGAGGGCCTTTGCACTGTCAGTGTCCCAGAAGGCCCCAGTTCAGTAAGACCATAGGGTCTCTAGAAAAACGGGAATACAAGTTCCAGGATTTTGCCCTGCAAGCCACCTAGGCTTCTTATTACTGCCGATTTTTAAAAGGGTGGGGTTAGTTCATTTGGGGAACTTGCAAGAAAAGTTCCCCAAAATGCATCCAGCTCAGGGGTGCGCACAGGGCTGGGTCATCTTGTCAACCATTCCCACGAAGCATTCACTTCCCTCCAAACCCTTCCTCCAGAAGGGTCCATCAAGACATTTTTTCATACTTTGCCCGGAAAAAAAGTAAATATTTTTCAATGAAATTCAGCAATCAATTAAACACCGTCTCTCTTTAATATGAACGTTGAACCAACAGCGACTGCACATTCCAACAAGAATATTTAAAGCAATTAAACTTTAGCTACTTTTAAAACAAATTCTTTTAAATGCTAATGACCATTGTTTTCGCACTTCATAAGTAAAATTTTGTGTCGAGCAAGGTTAGATGATTGCAATGATTTAATTGTACTTCTCAAAGAAAGGAAAATGTTAAGAAAAAAAAGCTAAGATGGACCTCTTACCACATCCCTACCACAAAATGTCCTGTAACAATAGAAGCGTGATTTGCTGGAATTAAAATGCTATTATGGTGAAATTAGGGCTTCAATATTTTTAGCAGCTTTAATAGGCCTTGCATTTTAAGGGACATCTGATAATAGATAATTACATTTCATCTTAAAGAAACTGAGTTGTTTTCTTAAGGAAAATACTTTTCTTTCTTCCAGAGAGGTTAAAGCCCAGCCATCATTAGAAGCAGCACCAAGCTGGAGGTTCCTGCTTCAGCTTGGGAAATAGAGATTAGCATATAAATAGCCTTCGGTGCCTGCTTGATTCCAGCTATTTTGCGTTTCAATGTGGCATCAGAATGCACTTAGCAAGAAATGTTCGAGAGGAGAAAGAGGTTTGTAATATGTCGCTTTTATAGAGGGGGGAACTTTAAGTATAAAAGATCATCCACTCCTCTGTGGGCTTTTTTTTTTTTTTTTTTTTTTTTTGTATCCTTTCAATGCCCCAATTACAGACTCCAAGGAGCCAACAGGCCCCCTAGAACGGAGCCTTAGTTTACGCCGCAGCTTTCTTTGGACTGGGGAAATAAGTCAAAATGGTGCACAGGAAATAAGATAAATATGCGGGCTTCCTCCCGGATTCGGTGGGGGTCCTCTGGGGCACAGCCATGCCCTTTCTCCTCGCCCCCACACTACCCATCAGCGGCGGGGACGCTGACGGCTCCTCCAGGACCCATTTGCTAGAGCAATGAGGGAGGCTCCTGGCTTTCTGCCTGGAGGCCAGCTTCTCTCCTGGGAAATCGCAGAGACTGGCATGGAGCCCAAGGTTCTCTCTGCAACCTCTTCCCACCACCTACTCCTCCTGCTACACACACACACACACACACACACACACACACACGCACGCACACTCAGGATGACAGTGGTTCAAACTGAGTCTTGAGCTGCAGCAGGATGATTCACAAACCTCTTACTTCCTCTGTGAGGCGCAGGACATGGGACAGTTCTGAGAAGAGAGGTACTGCACAGCTGTTTGGGGACATGATTTTTTTTCCCCCCTGGGCATAGCAGTGGTAGAAGAGCATGGGCCAAGCAGTGGTGCCCCTAGGAATCCTCCCAGGGTGGCTTGGACCAATCCTGAGCTCTGGACCAATCCAGTCTCCCTGGTGAACTTGGAGATGTAGGGGCCATAAAGGGAGTGATCTTCTGCTGCCCATCACAAATTGCCATGGCTGACACCTCTATAACAGAAGACTGGTTAACAAGAGGAAAGTGCCACATATTTATTTGATCTTAGTTTTGCTTGACAGGAGAGACTTCAGACTGAAGATCCAAAGAGCCCAGGGGAGCTATCCATTTTTATGCACAGGTTCAATGAAGCATGGATGGCCATAGAGAACACAAATAGACCTAAAGGGTGGGCCTAACAGTAGCAGGCTGAGAGGGGAGACCCAGCAACTCCTTTCTGTCCAGGTTCTTCCCCACCACTTAGTGGTAGCATTGCTTCCTCCTGGGGGTGAAGCAGGGCCTCTCTGGGATGAGGGTCTTAATTTCCCTATTTCCAGCTCTTCTACAGAAAGGCAGGGGAAAGTTAGAGTCATATTTTAAGTTGGAATAATTTGGGGGCTGACCTTGGGGAAAAGCAGCTCTGGTTTCTATGACTTGCTTTAGGAACCAGGAATTGTAGTTTCTATGACTTGCTTTAGGGGAGAACAGGGGGTGGGAGACAGGAGGGCAGAAAATCAAAGAGAAACTTGGCTTCTGAGGCTTTTGCTTTGGGGTGTCGTTTTCTGAGCCCCAACAGAGACCAGTCCTGGCCAGTTCGCAGCCTAAGTTTCTGCCCTGCCCTGCCCTACTCATGACTGGGACATGATAAGGAAGAGAGGAGACAGAGAGGTTGGAGAACTTGGCGGCCCCTTCCTCAGTTAGCACTGTGTGGCCAGGGCCTTCCGTGAGGTTCCCCCTGGGCTGTCCTAGAGCTGCACGCAGCCCCAGGTTTCTGTCCAACCATGCTAGCAGCTCCCGCCCTGACCAACCTCCCAACCACCACCACCACCATCACCACCCCCATGTTCCTGGGGCTCCCCCTAAAGTGAGGGAGGTAAGGAAAAATGGCTTTTCCAGGACATGGGTTGGAAGGTCACAGTCCTCAGGAACAGGGCCAATGCCGAGTGGTTTGGAAACCAGTGGGTGAAGACAAGGCTGGGGTTGAGGGATGGGTCCAGGGGGACCGGCTCAAGCCCCAGCCCCAGTCCCCCACCTCCTCACCCCCCACAGCACCCTCAGCCCAGGCCCACCAGGCCTCCATCTTTTGAATGCGCATCTTTTGAAGCACTTTGCGGGGATTTCTATTTATTTATTTATTTTAGTTGTAGGTGGACACAATACCTTTATTTTATTTATTTATTTTTAATGTGGTGCTGAGGATTGCACCCAGTGCCTCACATTGCTAGGAAGGTGCCCTACCATTGAGCTACAGCCCCAGCCCCTGCAGGGATGTTTTGAGGTCAACAAAGAAAGCACCCCTAAAAGCCTTCAGACTCCGAGTGGCAGGGCATCGGTTTACTCCTTTTCCTTTTAGCTGCATCATACCAGTGCTGGGCTCAGCGAATGATGCCCCAGAATATGTAACTTGGACTTCCCAGTCGCGAGCCCAGGGAGCAGCACAGGAGGGAAGGGCTCTCCTGGGGCTCCCCTGTCTGCCTTGCAGGCCGTGACCTCCAGAAGAAGGGGTCTTGCTGCAAGTCCCTCCCCTGGTGTCTCATCAACCTAGGGACTGATGCAGAGTGCAAGAAGTAAAGCTAGAGCTGATGCCACGCTAGAGTCCCACACTTTGTCCCCAGCTACGTGTTCTTGAGGTTCATTCATCCCCTCTAAAAATAATTCACTCTTCCTCTCCAATTGCCTATACCCCTGTCTCTCTCTCTCTCTCTCTCTCTCTCTCTCTCTCTCTCTCTCTCGTGTGAAGAGGGTGCAGAAGCTTCTAAATCTCACTGGGAGGTCAGGCACTCACTCTCCCGTGACACCCGAGTACATGCAATACAATTTGTATGTGTCCTGTTCGCCGGTCTGCTGCCAGTTAATCTCTCAGACTCAAATACTGAACCTGCATAGTGGAAAGAGAAGGTTCTTGCACTTCTACACTGGGGCACTAGCAGCTGTCCCCTCCCACTCTTTTCTCCCAGGCAGTGTCATGCTCCCAAATCCAGCAGCAGCAGCCTTCAGCATGGGAAAGGGCGTGCCCTGGTGGGTGAGGGCACACCCTGGTTTCTACATTAATTGGCCCAGGCTCTGCAGGATCTCTCACAGGCTGCGCCATGTCCCAGAGACCTCATGGGCACCATCTCCAGGGAAGGGTCAGCCGCACTTGCACAGGAGCCCTGGGAAACCTGAGGATTCTCATCAGGCTGGTGGGGATGCCTCTCCTGGTCTCATTCATGGGAGAGGTGCCAACATGCAAATTCCTCATTCCTTTTCCCTCTCTGTCGTGGAGCAACACTTGGTGTTGACAGAATGCTAATTCTGGACTTCACACATGAAGACTGTTTCCATCCACATCAGCTATGTGTTTGGAAGAAAGGTGGGCCCTTTCTGGAAATCTGAGGGGGTTCCTTGGGTGAGTTGGTGATACACAGGCAAGATGGCCTGGAAAGCAGTGGGCTCAGCCACAGTTCTGCACCCTGGTCTGCTGATCTTGGGCAAGTGCCTCCCACTGGGCAAAGAGGTTCCCCATCTTTAAAGTAAGGATTTGGAGACAGTCTCCAGGGACTCTTCTTGCTCAAACTCCTGATTTTCATACACAGTAGTCCTCCCTTATCCATTCTGCAATTTCAGTCACCCATAGTCAATAATGGTCCAAAATTATTAAGTGGAAAATTCCAGGAATAAACATTTTTTTAAGTTTTAAATTAAGTGCCATTCTGAGTAGCATAATGAAATCTCATGCTTTCCCATTTCTTCCTACCTAGGATGTGGATCATGCCTTTATCCAGAGTATCCACACTGTATATGCTACCTGCCCATTTATCACTTAGTAGCCATCTTGGTTATCAGATTCACTGTCACACAGTGTCTGGGTACTTGTGTTCAAGTATCCCTTGTTTTACTTAATAATGGGCCCAAAGTATAAGAGTAGTGATGTTTGACTGTAATAATTGTTCTAACGTATTATTATTGTTAAACTTTATTGCAAGTATGTATATACAGGGAAAAAATATAGTGTAAATAGCATTTAGTACTATCCACAGTTTCAGGCATCCACTAGGGGGCCTTAGGACGGATCTCCCACGGATAAGAAGGGATCACTACATTACTGTCCTCCTGGGTTTCCTCTGGCTTGAGCGTTTCTCACTTTAGACAAGATGTTCAGTATCATCCATTTTGCTATAATATCAGCTTCTGTTTATGGAGTCATTTATTATCCCTCATTATATGTTAGGAAATCGAGGCTCAGAGAAGTTAACTCACTGACCAGGGGAGAGCCAAGACTCCATCTTGGGTTCTTACTCAACTTCAGACCCCAAGTTCCTACTCACCATTCTGACCCTTTCCTGGGTGATGGCCTTAGTTGACTAACGCACCATTGACCATCAACAGAATTATAGGACAACCTATTTCTCTCAGGCCTCAAATTGCTTTCCAAGTTGTGATGCAAAGAACACTAATTCTACTGAATGTTAACAGATTTTTCTTAGAAAAACAGTTTTCATGGTCTAATGAGTTTGACCATGAAGCAAACAGTTTCAACTGCAGGACTTCTCAGGGCCTTTAAGACATGGATAAGATGCATTTCAAATCTATAAAAAGGGAAGGATATATAATTTTCTCTAAACCTACTTGTCCGTAGACCATTTCCTCCTTGAGCAACTTGTGTTCCACTAACAGATTAGAGTTCCACAATTTAGCTACTCAAAGTGTAATCCCCAGACCATCAGAATCGGGTATTCCCTGGCAGCTTGTTAGAAATGCAGAATCTCAGGCTCCATCCACACCTGCTGAATCAGAGTCTGCATTTTAACAAGATGTCCAGGTGCTTCACATGCACATCAAAATTTGAGAAGCATTGGTCTCCATTATACTTACCAGGAAATATGGCTGATTGGTTATAGAATGTGTCCAGGCAATGGCCATTGGCATAAATGCCAGCAGTGAAAAAAGTCAAGCATTACTTGGCATCACGTGGACAAAGGATATAAAATGGAAATTAAGAAGAAAGACTGAAACATCACATGGACATAACCCAAGAGAGTTCACATGTGGACAGTTTTTTCATTACCAACTGAGTGCAAAACTGGATGGTGAGGAAGGGGTGATCAATAGCCTTTGTTAAGAGCAATCCTAGGATGTGCACATGACAAGTGTACTTCCTAAAGGGTGCAGATCTCTGAATTCTTAGAAGAAAGGTGCCTTCATTTCCCTGGATTCCCTCTCAACTAGAGAAGTAGTCAAGGTAACTGGGTGTCCCTGATTTATCACCTGAGGTGCTCTCGGGAAATGGCACGCTGACCCCTAACCTAGGAACTGAAAAGACAGCCTTGAGGGTACAGAAGCTTGTCTCAAGGTTTTAAAAATCACAGCTGAAATGATCCATTCATGCAAGATAAGACCTTAAAAAAAAATGCCTTTGCTCTTGGCTGCAATTATTTCAATTCGTGCAGTCACACTCTCTCAAGTTGGCCTGACATTTCAAGTTGCAGTTTGATATATCTTTGGTCAACAACAAAAAAAAGGGGGAAACAAATTAGTTTTCACTCAATAACTTCAGTTATTAATGCACCAAAAAAAAAAAAAAGAAAAAGAAAAAGAAAGAAAGAAAGAAAGACAGAAGAGAAAAACTTTCAAAGTTTATGTGCAAAAGGGTTTAGTAGTAACCAGCCAGAAGACAGAGTGAAAGTGATGACCAAGAACCTAGGTCAGGATCCTGCTGTGGAAGCAGTCAAGCACACACACACACACACACACACACACACACACACACAAAAACACACCTCCATGTTTGGTTCTTAGGGGAATTGCCTTCTGTTTATTATGCAAAGTGCTGCTGCTAAGCCCTCTGCTCCTCCCTACCTCCCCACCTCCTTTCAGTCTTTGGAATTAGAACATTCCATTCACCTTATTGAATTCCTTCTTCCAGGTGCTGCCCAATGTACCAGCTGGCCAAGATATTTTCCCCATACTAAATCATCATGCAAGTCCTTCTTCTAGTCCTCCTCCGGAATGGGATGACTCTGCCTTTCTTGGTCAGGGACTGAGCCCCACAGCCTCCTCTGGAAATCAGGTATCTAGCAACCCTGTCAATCAAGTAGGATGCATCTCGCCCTCAAGGTATCAGAAATGGAACTCCTGATTCCTCCCCAGCCTTCCCACCTGCAGTATGGTACCACCATCAATTCAGCTGGGAGGGAGGGGGTCTGTTCTTCTCTATTCTTCATCCCCTACACGTTATCTATCAGCAAGTCCTTTCATCTCAACTTTAAAAAAATATTTGAAATCCATCACTTCTCACATGTAACATGGTCATCAGCAAGTCTAACCTACTGTCATCTCTCAGATGCCTCCTCTCATGTGACGTCCTCAAGGCAGCCACGGCAAACAGCCTCCTGCTTAAAACGGCTCCCTGCCAGAACACGAGCTCCGTGAGATCCGGGGCCCAAATCTCATATTCATCACCTCCGTATCCTAGTGTTTGCAACAGAGCCTCGCAGAGAGTAGGTGCTCAGTAAGTACTGCCTGCATGAATGAATCAAGCAATGATCTTAATTCCAGACAATGAAACTCTTTTATTTATATTAAAAAGTGACTCTATTTTATTTTTAAATCCTTACATTAAAAGTGGCTCAGCCGGGCGCGGTGGCGCACGCCTGTAATCCCAGCACTTTGGGAGGCTGAGGCAGGAGGATCGCGAGTTCAAAGCCAGCCTCAGCAATGGCGAGGCACTTAGCAACTCAGTGAGACCCTGTCTCTAAATAAAATACAAAAAAGGGCTGGGGATGTGACCCAGTGGTCGAGTGCCCCTGAGTTCAATCCCCAGTACCAAAAAAAAAAAAAAAAAAAAAAAAAAAAAAAAAAAAAAAAAAAAAAAAAGTGGCTCTATCTTGGTTTTAAATTGTCACATTGTGGTTGGTCTTCTCTAGTTTCTGAGTAGATGTCAACATATCTAGACCCTCAGAAATGTATTCTTCCCCTTCCCTCCAGCCCACAGAGGCAGAGTAAATGGAATCTGTGACACACTCACAGATGTATCTCGCTCCAGTTTTGTTGCTTGAGAATAGATGGGAGGTTATGCTGATTGAACTGGACATTTTCCATTTTATTATTTTAATTATAAACATAAACTATTGGGGATAAAATCAAATGGAAATCTGCCTATCAATTTCACAATTAACATCTCATTTCAAGAGACCAATCAACTCAAATGAGGGCCAGTGACCTTAATCTTTCCCCAAATACAGTGCCTGATTCCTCTTATTAGTTGAAGACCTCCAAACTATGAAATATGTGAGTTATCCCTATATTTGTATCAATGATGGCACTGACACATCTAAATAAGTCAAAGGGTCTCTGTGACCTTCATGTTACGGTTGGTATGAGCGAAAGAGAGAAAGCTAGGGCTGTATGCCAATCAAGGAGGAAAGATCACAAGGCCACTTAAACAGGGCCTCTGTTTTCATTTATTTTTCTAAGACTGTGGAAGGAGTATGATTTTTTAGGAGACTTATTTTGCTACCGATTTGTTAAGATGAACCCAAGAGAGAAATCCAGAAGTCAAAGGCAGCTAGCTTATTTTAATCATAAAGTTCTGTTATAAATCCAACTGGGGAAAAAAGAAAAGATTTTCCTCTGTGATACAGGAAGGGGTAAAAACTTTTAAAAAGGTAAGAAATAGAAAAAGACAAATTTGACCTAGCAAACAACACATCTACTTAACATGAACATCCCTACAAAGATTAGAATGAGACCACCTATTCTATGGGGTTAATAGGCACTCGCAAAAGGCCAAAGGTTTTCCCTAGGTAAAGATGGGAGATCTGTACACAGGAGCCAACCAGCCATTAGAAGTGGATGGAACAATTATAAAGGGTTTTCTCAACAGCTTTCTGAGATATTTCACTTTGGAGAAGACTCAGATGGACAAAATGCCAAAACTATCCATAAAACTTTTCAAGGTCATCCAAGAGCTGCCAGTCTTACCCACTTGACTCCCAATGGAGGCACCTTGAGCAGCTCCAAAAACAGCTTCACTAAGATGACTGATTTTTTTTTTTTTTTTTTATTTGCTCACATTGATGATTGGCTGTTTGGGATCCGGATGGCCAGAATCCTTAAGCTGCAAAGAAATAGAAACCCACATAAGCTAAGCTGCTACAGCAAGGGGAGATGCATTACAAGGATATAGGGCTATTTTTCCAGGAACTCAGGGCACAAACGGCACCAGACCTCAAAAAGAACTCGCACCATGACTCTTGCCTCTGATTCTCAGCACTTTTGCTTTTCAGTTCACAAGGCGGAAGAAAAAAAAAATGGCCACCTTTTGCCCACAAGTTCCCGCAGAGTCTATCCCAGCCAGCACTAGAATCTTTGGGTCTCAAATTCATCAGAGAAAGAATCTGAATCATCAGATTGCACTCCGGTATCCATGTTGACATACTGAACCAGGGCCAAATCGAGGGTCACATGGTACAGACGTGACCATAAAGGTCATGAGGAGGGCAATTCAGGAAGGTGGCCATGAGCCAGGCAGAATCACCCAGAAGGTATCTAGTAAAGGACTGTAGATCTTTTATAATTCTTTTGTAAAGGTGGCAAATGAACTGGCCTAATGCACAGAACCTGGGTGAGGTCAAATGATCCCAATCATGTCCCTGGTCAGTCCATCTTCTTAGGCTGAGAGACTGGCACCAGTAAGGATTGATACTCTGGGAGAGGAGCAATGGCCAGCCTCTCTGAAAGCACCCTGAATTCTTCTTCATTCAGCTTATTACCATTTATACATCTATTTGAATCTTAGTTTAATGAGCATCCCTCTCTGAAAGCTTGGGCCTGAAGCTCTATGAGATCCGGAACCATGTTGGTTTTACTTTATTTCATTTACTGGCACCAGTTTGGCACACAGTGGACACTCCCCTTAAGAGCTGTTGGATGAAAGAAAGAAAGAATGAACGAATGAATGAATGGAGTGAAGGAGGCCAGAGAAGTTGTGCCAGATGGTTCGGTACAGGAGTTGAGTCTTGAAGGACAAACAAGAGCCTTTTAGGAGAAGAAGTAAAGAGAGCATTCCTGGCAGAGGACGTGACAGAGGGCCCCAAGGCACAGAGGTACATAGTACAGACACTGTGGAGACTGTGAGGCAGGAGGTGTCAAGAGAGCTGGCTTGAAAGCAGAGGTGGAAGTCATCTCGAGGGTGGCCTTGTGTAGAGACTGGGGTAGAGCTAGGAATTATGTGTCTAGATTTTAGACAAAGCCCTCCATGGGAATGTGGAGGCTGGATTGCAAGAAGGAAGGTGAGTCAGGAAGGTTCTGAGTCATCCCAGAGAAAGGATCAAAGGCGGTGACGATGGGACAGAGATTCTGAATCTGTAGGAAGTGGAACCCACAGGAATTCCAAGACGCCTCTCATCTCCACCGAAAGACTGTGAGCTTTTCCCTCTGTCTTCCTCATTCCAGGGCTACCAGGGCTGGCACGGTGCCCACCCAACAGCAAATAAACTCACAAAAGATTGACTGATGACAACTAACCAAGAGTGACAACTGCCTTGGGACCGGGTGCCAGGCAGTGTCCTTGGAGGGTTTCGAAGAACCTTGCTGCTTGTACGTGAATCTTGCCTCCGTAAAAAAGGTTAGAGCTCCTAAACTTCTTTTATATGCACCTCAACCCCCAGCCCAGGCCTGGGCTCAGGGTAAAGTTCCAGCCCAATACCCCTGTCCATCATCTGGACCGGGATAGACTGAAATGGAATAGAATGAACCTCCTATTTTTTTTTTTTTTAACAAACTACCTAAAATGCAGACCCAAAGGAGAGGAGAGCAGCTGACAGACTCCCCTTGCAAAGACTCTGGATAGATGAGGCAGGAGTCTCTGCCCAGGGCTTCTAACAGAACTGCCCTCTCCACTGAGCACCAGCAGGAGAGAGGATAAAACCCCTCAACGGATGCAAAAACACTGGCACCTGTGGGCAAACTCTAGGGTCCAAAAGCTTCAAAGAGCCAGGACTGAGCCTCAGGAAATGCCAGAAGCTCCTGACCTTAGGAAATGACGCAGTGAGTGACAGGTGCTCCCCATTCTCAGGAAAGTGAATGAATGAATGAACGAATGAATACAAATGAACGAAGGTTTTCTGCCTAATCATGACAATTTCAAAAAAAGAGGTAAGCCTAAAAATATATAATCTTTAGTGAATAAAGACACTGCATTTTACTCAGGAGTCTCTGTTATATTGTCTTGATCTATATTATTTACAAGCTAAAAAGCACTGTTTTATTCAAACATTTGTTTCATTTCAAGAAAAATTCCTACACGGAGACCATAACGTAACTGGAGCATGTCATGTAGGCTGCTGGCCTCTATGAGGGTGACCTAGACATTCAGCAAATAACACTAGTACCTGCACATTCCTGGGTGGCAGCTACTTCAAAGGGAGGTGTGAAGCCTGGGGAAGTCATCAGCCCGTGACTATTCCAAGCCTTTAAGTGGCCTTGAAATCACCACTGTCCTATGGGTGAAAGTTTCTCCATAATGACTTTGATGGAAATTTCCTATACACACAAATCAGTTTGACTGAATCAAGCATTTGGAAGAGGAGGAAGGAAAGAAAGAGAAAACTGCATTTAAAAAAAAATCAAAACAAAAATTATACTGCACTATAAATGCTTTGGTAGGTTTTCTTTTATCTTTTCAGTTACACGGATTAAACTCATACCTGCTTCTCCAGGTTACTTAAAATCTCTGCACAAACAGATTTTTAACAGTTGCATAATATTCCTTCAAGCAGCTGAGCCGTGGTTACGGAACCAACAGCCCCCTTCATTTCAGGCAATCTGATCAGTCCTCATATTGTTAAATGATTCACAATGAATGACCCTGTACCTAAAACAGTTTCCATATGTCAAGTTAACTAGCTTGGAGGACTTCTGGGACAAGCAATTGGTCATGGATACATCTGTGTACATGTTCTAAAAGAAGATATTATCTTTGTCCTCTGTACAGATTATGAAGCAGGATGAAGATTGTGATTTCTGAGTCCCTTCCAGTTGGAAGGTCCATCTAACCCCAAATTCCCAATGATGACTGCTTCAGAATCTCAGGGGAGGGTCCTGATGACCTGTCTCTTCAAGCCTCCAGGGAAGGAACCACTGTGGCTAATCCCACCCATAGAAATCCCTACAGGTGCTCAGCTCACATAGGACTCTCTATGGGTCGGGGCTCTGCATCAAAACCATTGAAGGCAACGATAGTGAGTTCAGCAGCAGGTTAAGACCACCCAGCAGCTCGCAGCATCAAGGAGAGAACCCGGTCCACCAGCAGATGGGATCCCAGGAAGTCAGGAGGAGTTGTTGTAAGGACAGACAAGGCAAGGCACCGAAGATAACAGGAAACAGCTTTATTTGGCTGCAGCCGGTTCAGAGAGTACAGCACTCGCTGTAATCAATTGATCCCCTGAACCCTGAGTTCAGGTAGTTTCAGAAGTTTATACCCACCATCTAAAGGGAGGGGCTCAGAAGCTCACAGTTTACAGAAGTTCATATAAAAGCCGCTTTTTTTATTTTTTCTTTCACTGTTCTGGGCAAGTTAACCCTTCAAGGACAACACCTGAGAAGGGGAGAGCTGCTTCTCCCCTTTCTTTCCTCCCCCTGCCAGCTGCTACCATGGAGCCCATTTAGTAACTTCTCTTATCTTAGAAATGTAGACATCTCTGTGAAGCTCCAGCTCAAGGCTAGAGGCCTTGTTAAAGAATTTGTCCTTTTTTTTTTTTTTTTTTTTTTTTTTTTTGGTACCGGGGATTGAACTCAGGGGCACTCGACCACTGGGGCCACATCCCCAGCCCTTTTTTGTAGAGACAGGGTCTCACTGAGTTGCTAAGTGCCTCGCCATTGCTGAGGCTGGCTTTGAACTCGTGATCCTCCTGCCTCAGCCTCCCAAAGTGCTGGGATTACAGGCGTGCGCCACGCGCGCCCCGGCTAAGAATTTGTCCTTTTTATTATCACACTTTGCACTTGCAAACACACTTCTACAAATTATTATACTGGATACATATTTGTGAAAAACAAGTAAAGGAGTATCCAGCACCTGGAGTGCTGATTTCTTTTAGGCCAGTGGCCAAGTAATATAGCAACAGGAAAATAAAAAGTTTATCTACATTGAACTTTTTTTGTAGAGACTCTATTGCTGACAGTCCTAAAATCAGCCATGGTGAAGATTTCTGGAGAAGCTTAGTTAAGATTTTCTGTGGAGGAGAGGGTGCCACTACAGAGTCTGGGTAGAGCACCACCTCCCCCTGCTAGCTCCACGGCCTCCGGGATGGATTCTAATCTCCTGCCACCTGGTGCTTCACTCGGGTCAAGAACCACTGCATGGGGAAAGAGCCCGTGCTCATGGGTACCTGGCCCCATCCATCTCTGCATGAGAGGCAGAGCTTTCCCTCCTACCCACCTCCACAACTGACTCCCACCCAAACCCTCAGGTGACAGCAGAGCCGCTGTTATCCCCCACCTTACCAACAAGGAAACGGAGGCTCAGACAAAGTAACTTCCCCAACCGATGCCAGAGGTGGAGACGAGCTCTTGCTGTCACTCAGTGCTCTCTGTTTGTGGTCTGGTTCTGTGAACTATTGACAACAAATGTCTGTCCCTTGAGCAATGAGTTATTGGAGGAGGATCAACCCTCACAATCATCAGACACCACACTTCATAAACATACCGACCTGCACGTCATTTGTCTTATTTTTTATTGTTGTTAATACTTTTTGCCTCTGGAGAAAAGACTCTGAGCAGTGAGCTCCTCTGTTCTGCCATCCGAAGTATTAAATTAACACCTCAATGCATGGACTAAAACTTAGAGGTGAAAAATCTGGTCCTTGCAGCCAAGACTGAAGATCGTTTATCTTAACCTTGCATAGCAGGAAGACTGTCTGGAAATGCACGTTTGAAGTTCATGTGGGGGAGAAAAAAAGGTTTTCATTGCATTGTTTGGAGAATTAAATCTCAAAGAAAAAAGTTGGGAATTTGTAAAATTTAAGAATTGTGCTAAACCTCAGAGGCACCTCACCTCTTTCTGCTTTGTATTTTTCTGGGTTTCAGAAGCAGACTGGGACAGGTCCAAGGATGGGGGCTTCAGGGGGCCTTTCTGGAAGAAGTAACACTTGAAATCGGTGCCCTGAGATTGAACATCACATAAGGCCATATGGAGAAATAAGCAGATAGTGGGGCTGGTACCCATAGAAGAGGCAACACAGGGCAGGGCGTTCCTGAACTGGCTTCAAGAGAAAAGGCCATTCTGACATGGACTGAAGTGCAAACTGCTAATATTTCGTCTTTTTCTTATCACTATAGTGGGAGGTGGACCTCCTCCACCCATTAGTAACCCCATCCCACGAGGTTGGTGAGATTGAATGGTCCGAGCTGAAGCGTGGATCCAGGACCTCTGTGGAATGCGTTCTTTTATAACAAAGTAACTGCCTGTAATCAGAGATTCTTCTGTGTGTTGTATAATCTAGGATAAGCCTACAGGACTGTCGTCTCTCAGAGTGGTAGGATTATAAGGGACGGTCACTTTCCACATTGTGTGTTTCTGTAAGGTTTAAATTTTTTTTTCCATGAGTAAGTACCTCTTTTGTCATCGAGAACTGCAAACAAACCATAAAGATAAATGGCGTCTTTAAATGGTGGTTTTCCAATCTGTCATACCACAGGCACGGCACGTTGAATGTGCTATGGCCACACTGAAACATCTCTTGCCATAAAGTGGCCACATCAAGACGGCAGCATCCCCAGGCCCTGCTTAGAGGCGCCACAGGAGCTGTGTAGCCAGCATCCTGCCTCTCCCTGCCCTCCTGCCACGCCGTGGCCACTGGCCTGTCCCCCCAACCTGCCCCAAACTCACTGGAACCCCAGGAAGAAGCCCTTTGGCAATAATTTTAGTTGGCAATTTTAAAATCTCAATGCATTAAATGGAACAGTGGATGAGGGGGGGAGGAATGCTTCTCCAGCCCCTGTCCAAGGAGAAACCCATCTTCCGCTGCATTTCACTGTTTTCCAGCATCTGTGTAGAGAGACGTGTGTAATATATAAATAATAGAACGCGGAGGTGGGGGAGGAATCTGGGAGTTCCTAATGACCTGACCAGAAGACGAATGGAGGAAGAAATAAGGTGGATGTGAAGAGATCTAATTCTGGGTGGTTATTAGAATTATGAGCAAACCGCCCCGGGCTTTTAAGTCAAGTCATATTGCCACCGAGTCACTGTTTGGAGATGCACAGAGGAGGGGGAAGCCTTTCGTGCTCAGGCATTTGGGCTGAAATGTCAAGAATGTTGTCCGGTTTAAAAGCTGACTTAACAACATTAGCATCTCCTGCCTGAGCCCGGCACAGGCCTTCATGGTGCAAATGTCAGCACACAATTTCTTGCACCCGGCCAAGGTATCTTTGAGTCCAAGACCTACAGGGGTGCTTTGTGGGTCAGAGAAGAGGGAGCACAGCCTACTGTGTGTAAAGTCCCAGGCTGGCCTCACCTCCAGGATACCCCATGAGGGAGTCCAGGGAACAAGTGCAGAGACAAAGGCCAAGGGTGTGGGGCTGCTGCCCAACGCACCTGTCGGCAGGACAGCCCACTTCAGAGCCCACGCTGTGTGCAAGAGGCTAAGGTGCTAAAGCCAAATGAGAGTCCCAGAGTCAGCAAGGACCAAACTGGGCGCCACGGATGAGTGAGCAGATTCCACAGTGCTCCCTGTCTGGCCCTGGCACTGGGAATACAGCTGTGAGTAACATTCTGTCACTCAGCCACAAGAGAGCAGGGCCTGACACGAATAACTACAGATAAACACAAGGGATCACAGCTCCCAGGGAAGAAGGGATGTGCTGAGAAGTCACAGCCAGCAGACCCAGTTCTTCTGGGAAGTGGCATTAGGGTGGAACCTAGAGAATGGGAAAGAATCCGGCATTGTAGGCCTCAAGAATGGCATATGTCAAGGCCCTGGGCCGGGGAAGCCCTGCAGATGATCAGAGAGTAGAAAGAAAAGCAAATGATTGGAGAGCTGTGAGCAAGGGCAAGAGCTGTCCAGACAAGGCTGGGGAGGCCACAGAGAGAGCAACAGAGGTTGAGGGCCTGTGCTTTGGAGACAGCCAGACTTGGGTTCCAATCCTGACTCTACCAGTTACTAGCTATGTGATCTTGGGTAAGCAACTTGACCTCTCCGAACCCATCTCTTCAAACATAATCATTCCCTTCCTATCTCACAAAGGTAGTGTCAGGATTAAATGCACACAAAGTATTTTCTTGGTGTAATAATGACTCATAATAAACATTCAATGGATGAAAATTAGGGTTGATGCTGAGACCTGAGGGAACTGGGAGCGGCCCAGCTGTCTTCCCTTGATGACATATGCCCTGGTTTAACTTCATTACTCACTGTGACCTCTGACATGCCCAAGACAAGCCTCGCGTCTTGGATGGAATCGCCTCTTTCAGTGATTCTGCAGCTGTCAGTCTCCCATTGACGCCCCCTCTCTCTGCCTCAAGAAGAGCCCACTGGGGCTCCCTGGAGGCTGGCACAAAGCCAGAGCCCCCATCCCTGGTCTTAGTGGGCCCTCCATGACTGCTGGGCTCTGCCACAAATAAGTGTTACAAGAGCAAGTCCTGGGACCCCAGGAAAACAGACCACCTTGCCCTGCCCTGTTGCTGGCTGAATCGTGCCTGACTCAGAACCCCAGGGTCTCCTACCCTCAGCACTGGGATTGTGACCTGGTAGCCTTGGCCTGGCCCCCATCCAGGGGAGGCAGTCCAGCCATGGGCCCAGCACAGTCACATCCAGACAGAGCTGCCAGGGCCAACAGCCACCCATGGAAGCCCCCGGCATCCCCTCCCCTGCCTTCCTGCCACTCACCCACTGGCCCTGAAAGGACCATAGGACCAGTGTCCTGATAAGCATGCTACAGTTGGGACCCATAGCTCTGAGCCCACCCTGGCCACTCAGCCTGGCCCTAGTGGCCTCCTTGCCAGCTACGACTTTGCCAGGTGCCATCTCAGAGGCCCTGGACCTAGAAGAACGCAGTGGGTTTCTAGTTTGCCATCCTCCTTTCTCTCTCCCATCCCTCCCTGCACATCCAACTCTCACCCTCCAAAGAGCACAGTCCCAAGTCTGTAGAAGAGACTCCTGGAAATACAGGAGTAGATGTGTTGCTGTTGTTGTAGCTAAATTTGTTGAGTACATACTATGCACCAACTACAGGTTAAATGTTTTACATGCATTATCTTGATCAATCCTCGTTAAAAAATATATATATAGACACCACAATTTCCCTTATTTTATAGATGAGGAAATTGCAACTCAGAGAGATCAAGTAACTTTCCCGAGATCACACAGCTAATGAGGATAATCAGATTCAAACTCAGGGCTGTCCATCTTCAAAATGGGCACTCTCAACCACAGCACCACGCTGCCTTCCTACCATCAGAGACCCCAGGCCCCCAGAGATGATACTACTTGACTCATCTCTGTACAGATAAGAAATCTGTGACTCAAAGGAAGAATTGGGCTTGTCAAAGTCACACTGTGAACCAGTGGCAATGCCTAGGGGTTTCTAGTCCCAGCAGCTCAGGGCTCTGTCCTGCATCTCAGTCACCGTAGTCCCTGCAGGGACAGAGAGGGACAGGCCTGGTATCTGCAGGTTATTCTAAGACTTCAGCTCATTCAGCTACTGTCCATCGCTATGCTGAGTTGAGAAGAGAGAAACTGTGTCCTCTCAGTAACACCCTGGGAGATGGGGACTTTATTTCAGCAACTCTGCAGCATTGAGAGCACAGCGGTGACCCACAAGTGGGTCCCAAAAGTTGCAACGAACTAACGACCACTGCTACAGGTCCTGCCGTGGCCTTGCCTCTCCCACACTTCAACTTTTGGATCCCAGGCCTTGCCTCTCCCATTCCATTTTTTGGAGCCCAGAATTTGGAGGTGTCCCCAGAGCTAAGGCCCTTATAAAAGGGCTGGAGGGGATGGGCTAGCCCCTTCAGTCCTGTGTCCTTCCACTATATGAGGACCCGGTGTGTCTCCTCAGGAGGACACAGTAACATGGCATTGTCTTAGAAGCAGAGAGCAGCCCTCTCCAGACACTGAATAGGACTGCACCTTGACCTTGGACTTCCTACTCCCTGAACAGTGAGAAATACATCTCTGTTGTTCATAAATTACCCAGACTAAGTGGTATTTAGTTATAGCAGCCCAGAATTACTAGAGTCCAGAGACCTACATTTTTTTCTACACAAGTGAAATCTCCTTTTGCAAGAATTGGTGTTGCACAGAAAACGGAAGTGGCCTGTGTCCTACACTGCATCTACAGCTGACTGGCCCCAATGGACACTTGACCCAAGCTGTGCCAAGCAGATTATCTCCTCCTGAGGCTTTGGGATGAGGACCCAGAGCCTGTGTGGTTCCCCTGGGACATGGGGCTAAGAGGTCCGGAGATGTCCGTGCTGATGCTCCCATCATTTCGAAAGGACCACAATGGTCTTTATGCAAACACACATGTGGACAGAGTCAGGCTATAGAAGAGGAGAATAAGAGGTCCTGAGGACATGAGAGGCCAAGAGGTCCCTCTCCTGGGTGAAGCAGGCAGGACAATAAATAGCAGCCCCTCATAGCCCTCGGATTCCCAGCACCACAACCACTGCAGACTGCCATTCCAGTGTCCCTGCCAAACTGTGCAATCATCAGAGCAAGCCAAACCCCTTCTCAGTCAGCATCTCTTCCACAGCCCTAGCCACAGCAGAGAGGTCGAGTCCATTAGGTCATAACTCCCTCCACCCACACACCTGCTTTGTACTCACCTGATGGCTTTCCCAGGGCCGTGGCAGTAAGGTCTTCTCAAATATCTGAACCCAGCTAGCCCTGGTCACACTGGTCCAAGGAATAACATTTGTAGTAGACCTTTCCAACTGCTTAGGCTCTTCTCTTTTCCAAAATGGTCCCACAGCCACTGGTTGGGACTGTCAATCACATGACCCCAGCCCAGGTTGGCCATTCAAAGCTCCCCCGTCCCACTGGTCGCAGGGATCGGTGGAGGGGTGAGCTCACGACCCTAGCAGATCTACTCCCTCAACTGCTCAAGAGGAAAGCATAGCTTGAGTACAGACAGTTATCTCCAAGGTCCAGACAAGAGCCTTAGTGACAAGCTGGTGGAGAGGATTTCCTTTTTCTGCACTAACCTTTCCCTGAATGTCTCTCAGAGAAAATATGAGATGGCCATTTTCTAAAGCTGGTGACATTCACTGGGACCATGTGACAGGCTATAATAAGTTGCAGGAAGAACTAAACCACAAAATCTCAGAGGCTTAACTAATGAAGGTTTATTTCTTAGACAAGGTCAGGTGCAGATCAGGTTGCCTCCCTCTGAAATATTTGGCTCCAGGATCTCCATGTCAGAGGCAAAAAAGAGATGGAGGAGATGGATGGGCTTTTGACGGCTTTAGCCCACCAGTAACCTATGCCACTTCCACTCAAAGTCTATTGGCCAGAACTGGTCACGTGGCCTGTGCCAGCTGCAAGGGAGGCTGGGATATGTAAGAAGCCAGATAGACGCTCAACAAGCACTGATAAGCTACGTTGAATTATTTGTTTTTAATCACCAAATATTATTTCAGCCAGAGTTCTTACTTTCTTTGAATTTTCTCCATGGCCCCAAAGAGTCATGACTTCTAGAGAGGACGCCAGAGCCCAGAATACTGGGAATCATTTTGCTGATCCTGCCCCAAGAAAACCACAGCCCACCTGCCTCTGACAGAGCTCCAGGCAACCCAGGGGGCACCAAAGCTGTCCTACCCTGAGGCACTGGCTCAAGGACAAGACTCAACTGGTGCCACCCCTCGATGGTCAACCGAACAGTGGCTTCCCACAGCTCATCCGGGAACTCAAGGGATTGGGCTGCAGAACTGCACCAAACCCTCCAGGCTGCTGCTTCTGTGAAAAATGCTCTTCCTGTGCAATTAGGCCAACACAAACAAATTGGCCCAGAAAATCAAGTCTCCCACAAGCGCAGGGACTTGATCTTGAAGGAAGACAACATTGCCAGCCTTGTACCTCTTAATCAACACAATTACGCAGAGGCCTTTGCCGACAGTCCCCCTGCTAGTCTCTACCCACCCCCAGTTATTGCTCAATTGGTAAGAGCCTAATTAGTGCAGAAAGGAGTGCAGGGAGGGAGGGGGGCACCTCCTTGCTCCTTTTCAGGAGGCTGCGTGCACCTTCAAAGGAGCCATTCCGGGCAAGTGGAGGGCTCTCCTGAGCCGGGAGCTCAAGGTGAGGGGAAAGGGGCCCCTCCACGCTTGTAAATCAGCTCTGCCTAATGCAAACAATGTGCTCTTCCTGCTTCTAATGAGCCCATTTTCCCACAGCTGGAAGGGGCCCGCAATGGCAGGGAGGCTTTGATGTGATTCATTGGAAGCTTGATGCTGGCGCTGAGGCGTTCTGTAGCAGGCTGAGCCCTTTCATCTCAGCAAAGAGAGACACCCCCTGATATCACCAGCTCACCTAGAAGACAGGTCTTTTACAACAGCGATTCTGGAATCAGCTGTCGAAGAAAACCAGATGGTTTTGCTTTTACTCATCCTGATCAAATTAGCCGGGAAGCTGTCTAGCCTCCAGGAGGCGGAGAGGGGTGGGTGCAGGTGGGCCTGTGCGGAGGGGCTGGGGAGGCCACAATGGAATAGATTATGTAAATGTATTCATTTGTATAAACGCAAATGTTCTTAAGGAAATCTTCCGACTAAATTAGGAAAAATTGTTTATGATCAATGAGCAGAATTAGACCAAACTCCCCAAGTAATCTGCACTGTTTCCCTGAGTCATTCGTTACTAAGAATGAAGATCCTTCCACCAAATGGGAGGGCCCGGGGGGGGGGGGGGGGCAAGCGAGACCCCGCCCCAAGCCGCCTCCAGATGCACTGCCCCCATCAGGTCGGAGATGGAAGTGCTTCCTGGCGCTCCTGGAGAAGGTTCATCCTCTGCTTCTACGTTCACCGCCGCCTGCTTGGGACTCAGGTGCTTGTATGAAAGCTGCTTCTCTAAGACCCATTCCAAGCTGCCCTCCAAATGCGCTCCCGTTTGGCCTTCTGCCCCAGCATCAGCCTCTCTCTCTGCCTGGCTCCCCGTTCCTGGTGCTGTCCCAAAGCCAGCCCTTTCCATGTGAGGAGACCTCTTCCCCACGACCCCCCATTTTCTCCCCAAGACAAGCCTATGAAGTAAGCAGATCATCCTAAACCATGCACAGAGACCAAACACGTGCTATCTGTTCATTTGTTTTACCTAAGAGGAAACCAAGGCTCAGAGAGGTTATATAATTTTCCCAGGTTGACCCAGATAATCAAAGGCAGACAGAATGTAAACAGAATGCCTCAGAGGTGTGCCTTTATAATGCCTCAAAGGTGCCGATGGAAACAGTAGCATCTCCTTCACCCCCCAGCCCTACGCAGACCAGCTGTTCCCTCAGCCTCCCACAGGAGCCAGGGCAGAGACCAGTGTGACCTTTCACTCAACCGCAAAGGGGTTTTCCAGCAGATCCTAAGCAGAGCTTGGGTGTGTGATCCAGGGGTCCTCTGCACCTATACACCACTTTTTGCATCCACTGATTTATGTGGCAACTCTGGAAAAAGAATTCAAAGAACTGGGCTACAGATATATGCAGGCTGTATACAGGCATGCCTAGCAAATCCTGGCAGGTGTCAAATCCTGCCCTGAGAAAACAGCAGCCCACCTGGCCTCTAACAGAGCAATCCAAGGGGTCCTGGGAGAAAATCCACCCTGAAGGAAAAACCTGCTCCACCCGGGGCCTGAGGACCGGGGAGAAGTGGTGCTTGTGGGACGCTGCCTCTCCAGCCTGCCGGAGCCCAGCCAGCCAAGGAGAGAGAAGGACTGGGAAGCACGACACCAAAAGAGCTGCCACAGGGGTGGCCCCACAAGCTCCCCCCCCCCAAAAGCAGAAAACAGCCAAGGGGATGAAAGGCCCCACTCATGTGCCGCTGAGTGATGGGGTAGGGTCGCCAGGGAGCAGTGGTGACAGTGTCCAAGAGGAGGGTGAGAGCAGAGGCCCCGAGGCAAGGGGTGCATCCAGAGATACAGGCCACGCTCCTCCCAGTGACAGGCAGAGTGGCCACAGCAGCACTGGAGCAGGAGGGAGCCACGTGACACCCCACACACACCATGTCAGCTGAAGACCCTGGGAAGGGGAGGGGACTCGAAAAGACAGAGTCCCAGCTCTGGTAGCTGTGCACACGGGGGCCACTGATCAGGGGACAGCTGGATCTGCCTAGGGAGGGGAGCTCCTTTTCCACTGGACACCCTGAAAAGGCACCCCAACTCCTCAGGGCTGGACCCCAGAGCAGGAGTAACGCCACATATGGCAGTGGCCACAGGCTGACCTGTTGTGAGCCTACTGAAAAGCTTGGAGGAAAACCAGGAAGGATTTGGTTCTGAGAGCAAGACAGAGCTTCCAGGATGCCACTCTCCCGTCAAATCTGCCTGGTGATGTTGGAGGCACCAGCTCCCCCATCTCCCTCCTAATGCAATCCCAGCCCCAAAGAAGAGGGAGGGATAAAGACAAAAATAGATAGTGGGCCCAGCAAGGAAGGAATTGTGGGTTTCCTGATTCGGATGAGGGAACTGAATCCAGATAGAGAATGATTTCTAAGTCCCCTACAGTTGTGCTGGCAGCCCTGACCCCAGAACACACAGTTCTGGACCCCGGTTGATGGTCTTTCTTCTAACCTGCTCCTCATCCCCTAAGTGCCTGGGTTAGAATATATCCTTCGACCATATGAGCTCTCAGAGTAACAGTTACTAAAGGAAGGGGTATCATTCTCATCCCCCAACACACATACTCTGCTACCATGTCCATGATTATAAGAGCAAAACTAGTAATAGCCCCTCTGGGTACCAAGCACTGGCCAGCGCTTTCCAGGCCCTTCCTTGCACAATCCTCATAGTCATCCCACACAGTGGGAACTGCTCTGCTCCCATTTTTCAGGGAGGGAAACGACGCTCCAGGTGGCTGAGCTGTCAGCACACGGAGAACATGACACACACGAAGAAACACTCCGTGATTGCCACTTGCCACCAGGACAACCTAGTTCCACCTCAAAGGTAAAGATGGCCTCCGGGAAGCCCACTAACCCTTCCTCTTAGTTCTCCAGGAAGACCTGCGGGACCACAGCACAGGGAGGGATCCTGGAGACCAACAAGCACTCACTTTCAGACCCAAAATTTGGCAGGCCAGAGAGAGGATGCTACAGATGTGGCCACTTGGTCTCCAATTCCACTTCCCCAATTAGCACCGTTCTCACCATCACTGACCTGAACCCAGGGGACATTTCAGCTGCCACATGCCTATCATTTCTCATCTGAGCCACTGCAACAGCCACCTAACCTCTCTCCTTCATCCTCCTGTCTCTACTCCTCATTTCATCCATGGCCCTTGAGGTAAGCATAAATCTGTTGAATGAATGCACGCATGATCACATTCCTGCTAAACCCTTTATTAAGCGACTTTTCATTTAAAAAAAAATAACTGAACTCAATCATAGAACACACAAGTTCCCTGATTGTCTCTCACCTCTCCCATGCAGCCATATTAGATTTGTTTTTAGTTGATGGAAACATGCCACACTCTTATCTCCGGACCTTTGCACATGCTGTTCCCAGAACTCTTCCCAACTCTACTAACTTATATAATCCTTTAAGTCTCAGTGAAATATTACTACCCCATCAGAGGTCTTCCCTAACCATCCCTTCCCACCCTATCTCCTGCTGTCTCAACTCCATGCACCAAGAAGGCGGAGACTAAGTCTGTCTTGTTCTTCACTGTATTGTGTTCCTCACTCCACAGAGTCTCATTCATAATAGGGATCAATAAATATTTAAGAAAGTAAGAAGAAAAAGGAGGAAAGAGGGGAGGTCTTATAGGTAAAAGAGCCACCACCCCTTTCCTGGCTGAACTGAGAAAACTTGCCTTCTGTATCCTAAGGAGAAGTGGCCTTTAAGGAGCATTCCATGTATCAGTCTTCTCAAAATGCTGTGAGGTAGAGACCATCGCTAGCACCACTGGAGGAACCTGAAGGTCAGAGAGCTGAAGGAAATTGTCAAGTTCACACAACTAGTAAGTGGTGGTTGGGTTTGAAGTCAGGTCTGAGGCTGGGCTTTTAGGCAATAGCATAGACCACCTCCTGGAAAGATCCAGACTGGTCACACAAGATGTAAGGATCTTCTGCATGTGAGACTAAGATTATCAAGAAAGAAAATGAGCATGAGTTGCATCTCCAAAGTGAGTTATGTAGAGGGGAGAGAGTTTAATCCTGAAACCCTTAAAATATATCCACATAAAGCACCAATCAGTCATTCTTAAAGAAGCTCAGGCTCATATATCACCTGTTACCAGAGCCAGAGCAGGGAAGTAAAAATTTCCTCTTGTCACATGTGAAAGCTGGGAGATAAGGAAGGCCAGAGACCAGCGACAGGTGAAGATTGCACTACAATGTTCAGGCCCAAGAGATAAAAGCGCTGCCTCCCTCCATATCCGGGAGGCACTCAGAGGGCAGTGTGGCTCAGACCCCCTGGCCAGGCCAAACCAAGCCTCCTGGACACAGAAGGAAGGCAGAGTGGAAAAGCCACCAAAGGGCTCTCACTTGGAGATGTTTTCTGTTCTTTCTCAAAAATGCAAGTCCTTGCCAGGCGCAGAGCAGGTGTGGCTGTGGTGTGGTATTCTCCTTGGGTTAATTACATAGTGTCATTTCCCCTTCCCTGGTTTACAGAAGCCTTTTTTTTTTTTTTTTTTCCAATATCAGGAGGTCACAACTCATACAAGTGTATTTTGATTGGTCTAAGCCAATTCAGGCCATCCTATCCCGCTGGCCAGTGATTATTTAGGAATGGACATAGGATGTGATTCCAGACAGTGAGACATCAGGGAGCGTCCACTGGAAGACTTCTGGCGTGCAGCTGCTGCAGCAGGTCTCTTACGCTTGTGAGGGAAACAGGTGACATACCAAATGTCAGAGAGGAAAGAGGGAATGAACTTGAGGCCTTGATGAGATCATTGGATGGTGGAAATCCCCACCCTAGAACCGTCCCAATTCCAGGTTTCTTACTATGTGAGCATTAAATTATTCATTTTGTCCAAATGTCTTTGAGCCTTCTTTTTCTCATAGCTGAAAGCATCCAAGTTGATACATGTTGTGGAAAACACACTGATCTCGGAGTTCAAACAGATTCAAATTCATATTCAAATTCATCACCTCTCTCAGGTCCACCTTCCTCCTCTCCTCCTGCAGAAGCAATTAGGCTCATTCATACAATGAAAGTTTTTTGATACCTATGGCATCATCCCTACATCAGAAGGGCTCGATTTGGTCGGAGAATTCTGGTACTTACAAAGATAATTACCATATTCCCTTTAGTACATGATAGCATTGATCATTAGAGGCATTTTCACGTTTTGTATTAATAAGAAAGAAAGTGCTGCAAATGAAATTAAGGTACAATGGTTCTATCACAGAATTTTTATTTTATTCTCATCAGAAGGGCTCTATTCAACTTAAACTTTTTTTCTTTTTTCATTCCAGTCACTTTTGGGTATCCACATAAAAAGAAAACAATACACAAAACTAGTTGCATATGTGTCTTAAATTTTTCATATTCCAAATCCAACTCTTGTTAATCACTTTTATACTCAGAGTGGCTATGGTATGGCTTTTTTACATAACATCACCCTATCTGATGTCAAGAGCCTAATGATGTTTCATTTCTCCAAAGAGGGCTCCATCCTCCAAACAGTTGACAGCCATCTTGCAAGTTTTAATTCTGGACGTTCTTGGTATTACTGGATGTCAACAGAAAACTTACAGACAAAAGTCCAGGTTCGTGGCCTTCCTCAGATAGCTGCAGCTCAGCTGTTACCTGTCCAACAGTGATTGTGACAATGTCATGCCTTGTAAAAATGCATCCCAATTTCAGAGATATGAACACATGGAAAATCCTAGAAGTGATAAAATATGGTGGTTTGGTCATGGCGCTTCAGTGGGCTAAGTAGACTTACACAGTACTAGAAGCTGTAGGAAGAATTCACTTGTGCAGTTGTGGTGGAGGTGGCCTTTGAGCAGCATCCTGAATCATAATGAGGAAAGTGCTGTAAGGTCAGGGAGGACACTCTAGATTGAGGGAAGCCATTCACGGAAACATGAAGAATCAAGGCACATTTGGCCAACCGTTGATACTTTGGTGTGGCTTAAGTAGGAGGACAAAATATGAATCACAAAGGGTGTTTTGGGAAATGCATATGTTAGGCTGAGGAACTTGAACTCAAATCTTTGGTGATGGGCACCACCAAAGGATAGTTAAGATAGTCACAGGGTCAGATGGTCATCCTAAATTGACCTCTGTGGCTAAAGAACAGAATGGAGGAGAAGAGACAGGAAGCCACAGCCCTGTTAGGAATCTATGCATAGCAAAGCTGGGCCTGAGGCAGGGGAGGGCAGAATAGATCATCTCTAGATGTGGCCACCAAGGATTTCTTCCACCCCTCTGTGCAAAAGCTGCTCTGCATATCAAGAGCTGGAGACTACTCTCCCTAACCCTAACCCTGCTAACACTGGGTGGATCTGTGACTTGCTTTGACTATAGTGTACAGGCTATAAGAGAGTTGGCAGTTTATACTTTCCCCTCTGAAAGCCAACTACCATGTCAGAAAGTTCAAGCTAAATGATTGACCATCTTGGGCACCAAGATGCAGCCACGTGGGTGACCTCAGTTACCAGGAGCAGAAGAACCACTCAGCCAAGCCCAGTCAGTCCACAGAATTGTGAGAAACGATGACATGTCATTCTAAGCCACTGGGTTTGGATGTGCCCTGTAATACAGCCACAGCTATGTGATAGCTGCATGGGAGGAGAGCAGGGGAAGCAAGGGAGAGACATTTGTGAGGATGCAGGAGGGAAAAGCATCCTGAGTGTTGTATGTATGGCGTCTCTTTGTGGGGGGATGGGGCGGGGAAGGGGAGCTCCCAGAAGGACTGCTGCAGGTCAGCGCAGAAGCTGAGCGGGAACGAGCTCTGTGTTTGGAATGCACAGCGAAATTCAAAAGGCAAAACTCCATTTGCTTCTGGTGTAATTTGACAAATAGCTGCACCCCCCTCTAAATGAAAGCTGCTGCTGAAGCCAGGGACAAATGCCCTGTGAGAGGACAAACAGACGTGAGGGGTGGGAACCTGAGGCTATGGAATAATTCTGTAAAATGGGCCCACCGTGCGGACCCCATATCCTTTCTTTTCCAAGAAGCAATTCACCTGGCTTAAGTGGACAGGTTATGCCACATTCCTCAGCAAACTACCTGTTATCTGCAAGAGAAATGCAGGCCTTAAAAAATGTTGATAAGAGGAACCCAAGTTACCCCAAAAGGAAAGAACTTTGTGACCCTTTCAAAGCCCAGATCCCAGAACTCAGGGAGATAAAGATAATTCTTCCTAACCAGAAAATCTATAAGAATTTGTGGCTGATAATCCAATTAGAACTGGTCAGTACGAGCTGAAGTAACCTAGAGTTGTCATGGAAGTGAGGACTCAAAGGTCTGACGTCATCCTGCTGTCTGTCAAAAGTCAAGAGGTGGACCTGGGTGGGACTCTCTGGAAACTTCTCTGGGATCTCCAATAAAACTGGAGTGCAGGAGAGGCACACCGTCCCTCTCCTCTCTGAGAGGACCCACTCTCTCCCTTAAGAATATCCCTTTCCCCTTTCCTATTCTTTCAATAAATTCGTGTCTCTTACTCTGACTGACATGTCCAATATCTCTGACTTTATCACAATAACCAGGGTTTGAGGCAGTGGGGAGGGGAAAGGCTTTACACTGCCTCAGTTTCCTGAAAGGCCCCAGCCCTGTAACTTTTGGTCCAGTGGTACATAAAAAAAGACTCAGAGGAGGGAGATGGCACACTTGGATGTAGGGGGAGGAGAGCACTTTAACTGTTCCTTTAAAGACAGACAATTTCCACAAAGGTTGATAGACTAGAGCATCCTGGGAAGAGGGACCAGCATGTGCAAAGGCACAGAGGCAGGCAGAGTGTGAGGGCCATGGGGAGGGCCTGGGAGAGTTCAGACTGGCCTTGCAGTGAGTGCTGGGCTCTGGCGAAGTGCTCCATGCTCTGTGATAGGAGCACATTTAATTTCTACATGAACCCCAAGAGGTGTATGATTCACTATCCTTGTTTTTCAGATGAGCAATGAAACACACAGTTAAGTAATTTTTCCAGAGTCACAGGGTGATCCTGCTGGAGTTCAAACCCAGGACCCATGGTTTGAAAGCCCATGCTCCTCTCAGGTGAAAGGGCTATCCCTGAGGCTGTATCCATGAACCTGGCCTTGAAAGGGAAAGAAAGGTCAGGCTATAACACAAGGGTGTGAGACAGGCTCAGAGTTAGCCATGAAGAGCTTTCCAAAACTGCTTGCAATGAGGTCCTATTGAGGGGAAGCTGCTTAGACATCTTGTCCTGGGACATGGCATGACATATTGGAAAAGCAATTGGCCTCAGACTCAGACAATGGGATTCTACTAAATGACCCAGAAAAATCCTGTCTCCTTCTGGGCTTCAACTTCTCCATCTGTGAAATCAGGGGGTGGGTGGGTTAGCCTGGAAGGCCCCTTTCAGCTCTGGTATGCTGAGGTTCTTGGGGGCGCTGAGGCCCCGAGGCTAGGCTGAGTTGTAGTCCTGCAGGGCCCGTGAGGAAAGAAGCAGGGGTCCATTCAGCAGAGCACCCTCTCAGCACACAAGGCAGTG
Organism: Tamias sibiricus; assembly: GCA_025594165.1. Classification (NCBI taxonomy): domain Eukaryota; kingdom Metazoa; phylum Chordata; class Mammalia; order Rodentia; family Sciuridae; genus Tamias; species Tamias sibiricus. The sequence continues at coordinate 32,585,430 of CM046658.1, forward strand.
GGTCTTGGTCAGAAAAGAGGTTCAGGTCTAGAAATAACACCGTGTCAGCTGACAGGCAACTCCTGGCCCAGCTCCCAGGCTCAGCTAAGTCCAAGGAATAGGCAGACAAGGAAAGATTAGCACATTATAAACCCTTTCCTTCAAACCTCTATAAATCCTGAGAGTAAATCCAGAGCCAATCCAGTCTGAGGACCATAGAGAGAGCACTGGAGAGAACTCTCTTTATTCAAGAGTGGGAAAAGAGGAACTGCAGGCACCACAGGCAAAGCAAGAGCAGAAGACCAAACACTTGAGGGGTGCCCAGCAGCCCCTCTGACCCCAGGACTGCAGATATGAACACCTGTGACTCTGCTTAACAGCCCTTTCTCCAACCAATGGCAAAACTGTGGTGAAGGAACAATACCCCAACTTCCTCCACCCTCAGAGAAGCTAACTCCAAGACTGACACTAGTTCAGACTGTCCCCAGAGTTCTCCAGGGGATCAAGCTCAAATGACCATAGCGGATCTAGGTGGACACTGGACCTTCCCTGGCTTCTCTTTCTTCCCTGTTCTACTTCCACACTCCCATCCGCCCCACAACACACACACATAACACACACACCAGTGTTGCTTGGGATCAGCTCCCAAATAAACTCCTTGGCCAGGTGCGGTGGCACACACCCATAATAATCCTGGTGACTCAGGAGGCTGAGCCTCAGCAATTTAGCAATACCCTCAGCAACTTAAAGAGACTCTCAATCAAAAAAATTTTTTTTTAATATTTATTTATTTGCTTTAGTTGTACACAATGCGTTTATTTTTACATGGTGCTGAGGATCGAACCCAGGCCGCACATGTGCTAGGCGAGTGCTCTACCGCTGAGCCAAAACCCCAGCCCCTCAATCAAAAATTTTTTAAAATATTTATTATTTTAGTTGTATACAATGCCTTTATTTTTACATGGTGCTGAGAATCGAACCCGGCCGCGCACGTGCTACGCGAGTGCTCTACCGCTGAGCCACAACCCCAGCCCTCAATCAAAATTTTTTAAAAAATGATTTTTAAATAAAGTTTTTAAAAAAGGATTTGGGGGTGTAGTTCAGTTGTAACTCCCAGTGCCAAAATTATTAATAAGTAAATAAATAAGAAACAAATAAACTCCTTGGATTCAAATCCTTGTTTGGTTATTTTGTAATGTGTCACCTTGGCTAGGTTAAACCACATTTCCCAGGATCCCGTTTCCTGTGTGTTTTAGGTTAAAGTCAGTCATGACGAACTTCCTGTGGGAGATATAGGGGCTGAGAGAAGCAGGAGACAGCCATTTCCTGGCTCCCACACCTTACGGCCAATTGAGAGACTCACCTCCTTAGCATGAGGTGTCACTCACCCGCCCCACTTTCCCCTGGACCTTCCTTGTCTTCCCTCAATTCCAGGTCAGACATATGTGTTAGCCCTGTCACCGAGGAACCTGGCTTCAGCCGGACACCCAATGCTGTCAGAGGCAACACGAGCAGACACCAGTCTTAGAGCGCTCTCACAGGTCCCAGCTCAGGTCTCAGAGCTCCCCCTGGAACCCGTTCTCCATCACTGTCCATCCCTCTTCCCTTCCCACCGGCCTGCCTTCCAGACTTCAAGCTCCAGGATCAGGCACAATGATCTGATCCCAGCCTTCCTTCCACAGTGGGTGACGTCAACTCCTTGAATCAGATCCCTTACAGGTGGATCTGTATTCTTCCAGAAGAAACCTCAGAGATCAGGGCTCAGACAAATCCCCTCGAGGAGACCTAGGTGGTGGCTTTGCCTCTCCTGACGGGGCTGCACTTCTCTCATTGAGTTCTCACTGGGCAGCTTGACTCAGGTTCTGCTTTTTGGGAGAACTCATAGCCAGATAGCCAGGAACTCCCAAAATCTGCTGGAATGGCTCCTCTGGGGTTGTAGCTCCTGCGAATAGACAGACCATGGGCATAGCTTGCTTAGGATGATGGTTGGGGGTACAACTTGACCCCCCCACCCCAGCTGATGAGGCCCATATGTTACACAATCAAGCTTTATATTCACATTCCACACCTCTTCCTGTGCTAAGAAAACAACATTGGCGTATTCTCTAGCATTCAACAAGAAATATTTCTGTTAAAAATGTCAACAACATTAGCACTTTGTGTTTAAGTGGTGGCATATTCCCCGTTGCTCGAAATTAAGAACCTCAGCATATATTCAGCCTATTTTACTATTCAGTTCCCCAAGGTGGAACCAGAAACCAAGTTCCAAGGTGTTACAAAAGATCCACACAGCCCTTGTCCAATGAAAGGGGTCAAGGGTCAGCCGGAATCAGGCTTCCAGCTTCTAGAATTCTTTGGGGATTCGAGAAGGTTGGAACTGAAGAAATTTGGGATCCTCCAGCTTTACAAGTGAAGCTGTTTCTTTTCTCCTCTGCTCTCCTGCAGTGCTCTAAACAAATATCCCTTGGCCCATTTACTAGTTGGTCATGACCTCCAACTCCTCAAGATCGAGATCTTGATGGGCTCCTCCCTGGTCCATGAGGCAGTGCTTGGGTGGAGTTTAGTGAATGAGATCAAAGAAAAGGTGCCAGCTATCAAGGCTTTTATGGTCCCAGAACACTAACTCTAGAAGAGCCCTCTGTGAAATTCTACTCCAACCTCCTTCCCATACAAGTAAGGAAACTAAGACATAGGGGTGGGATTTCTGTGAGGAAGGCACAAGGAAGCTATGAACTCCTTGAAAAAGGAATGATGACTTATTTACTTTTGTGTTCTCACAACAGGACCCAACACATAGAGGGCACCAGTAACTGGCAAAGGAAAGAAGGGAGGGATAGAGGAAGGACTCCAGCTATAGAAACTCACCTAGAACTAGAAGTCAAACTCCACTGGACTCATTGTTCTTCCTTCACTCCTTCCCCACCCCACCCTCAAGGTTGCATCTGGTCTAAAATACAATTGCCATTTCTTCCTTTATCCAAAATTCTCTTGGAATATTCACCCAGAATCCCTCTGAGTTGGTCACCCAAAATCCTGGCTCCTCATCACAGAAAGTAGAACTTTTGGAATACCAGTCAAAGGCATCTGAGTGTAAAGTCATGAAAATCCTGGTTGCTAGGGCAGCTTTTCCAAATCCATCGAATGAGGATCTCCAGCTGTGAAAAGGAGCATAGAATTAGACAGCTTTCAGTCCTCCTCACCACCACCTCCAGCCCTGCATTCCCCATATGATGGTCACTGGGAGATATTAGCATCTAAATTATCTTAAGGAGATATAATAAGATTCACCCAGCAGGCCATTAATGACGAAAGAGATTATTACTGGAAAAAATCCAAGACTGACTTTGAGCAGAGTTGGTTCATCTAAATGACCCTCTCCCTGCACCCCAGATCATCCCAGTCCCCAGAGATTATACAGATTTGAAAAAGTAACTGCCATGGAACATGCTCACGTTTATGCAAGAGGATCTTACGAAAGGAATCCCTGGAGAATTGGGGTCAGGAGTGCATAGCAGTGAGATAAATGAGATGTTCCCTGAATCGTAAGAATGCTCCGTGGCAGAATTTACAGGAAGTATCTCGAGTCTCCATACTTGGCAGGCATCCAGCCAGAGTTGTCAAGTATTAGATTAATTTTAATTCAATGCAAAAAACCACATTAGTGTAGTGTTGCAATCGAGAGTTGAAACATACAAAAGCCAAGAGTCCTTGAAGTGGATCATTCCAAAGCCTGAGCATCCTTTCAAGCGTCCATCAAAAAAGACACATCTTCAGAGCATTCCCCAGCTATCTGCTGCCTTCAAATCGTACTACTTAGCCAGGTAAATGAGCCACTTGGCAGTGACCTGGAGGAATGGAGCTGTTGATTAATGTCACTTCACAGATTCTGGTCACAGGAGTTAAAGTTCAAACTCCTTGACATGGCATTTAAGACCCTCTATGCTCGAGCTTCAGATGCCCTTCTGACTTCACCTTTTAGTACAACCCTCCATGTTTTGCAGGATGCAACCACATCAGCCCTGCAATTACCACTGGTACACTTAACTTGCTCTCATAGCTTTATCTGCTCCACTCACAGTCCTTGGAGGGAGCAACCCAACATGCTAAGTATTAGCAGGGCACCTCCTCCACCAAGCCCCAGCTTATGGGTGAGAGAAGAAGCACCTGGGGGGCAGGGTAGCCCATTGGCTAGCCATCAGCCAATCAGATTTCTCTTGAAATTTTGAACTAGAAGACACAAGTGGTAGTAGGAGGTCTTGAGCCCATGAATAGGGAAGACCTTCTGAGGCACTATACAATGAGGAGCAAGCAGAGAGGTACCCCCAGAAAGGACAGCACAAGAAACCACAAAATGGAATGGCGATGGGCCCCGCTCCCTGCCAGTTCTTTCATTCTCAATTCTTGCCTCTCTCTCTCTCTCAAGTCGTCTTACCACACTGGCTGTTCTGGAAGGCTGTGGGACATCTCTGTATCCTGATTAAGCTATTTCTCTCACAAACCATTCTCAGCACACGGGTTTCATGGGCTCCTTGGAAATGCTCCCACTGGGAACATGCTACAGCAGCGCTGGATACAGTGATGCCTGTCACCCCAATGGACCCTAGTAGATGTCCATATGGATGGTCCACATGCCGTGTTCTTGTCCCAACAGGAAGTTCCTCTCCAGGTCCTTTCTGCAGAAGTTGTCTCACCCCTGGAAGGAAGTCCTTTGGGTATATTAGGCATTGTTCTCCAGAGAACAGAACAAGAGGGTGTGTGTGTGTGTGTGTGTGTGTGTGTGTGTGTGTGTGAAGAAATTTATTCATTTTCAGGAATTGGCTCATACCATTATGGAAGCTGGCAAAATCTTCAAGGGTGGGCCAATAGGCTGGAGACCCAGGAAGGGTTGATGCTACAGTCCAAGTCAGAGGACTATCTGATTAATAGAGTTCAGTCTTTTGACATAATTGATCTTTCAACAGATTGGACAAGGCCCACCAACATTATAGAGGGTAAACTGCTTTATTCAAAGACAACCAATTTGAATGTAATCTCATCCAAAAGCCAACCAATTTGAATGTAATTTCATCAAAAAAATCCTCACAAGCCAGGCGCAGTGGCGCACGCCTATAATTCCAGCACTTTGGGAGTCTGAGGCAGGAGGATCGTGAGTTCAAAGCCAGCCTCAGCAACGGCAAGGCACTTAGCAATTTAGTGAGACCCTGTCTCTAAATAAAACACAAAAAAAGGCTGAGGATGTGACCCAGTGGTCGAGTGCCCCTAAGTTCAATCCCTGATACCACACACACACACACACAAAAATCCTCACAGAAACATCCAGAACACTGTTTGACCAAATATCTGGGCACCATAGCCCAGCCAAGTTGACATAAAAAATTAACCATCATGTCCAGTTTTTTTTCTTCTTTTGTTGTTTTTAATGACTGTTCATACCCTCTGGCCTGTGGAAGTTCAGTGTAGCCACTGCCACTTCCTACACCTCCTACTGTACACTGTGCTTGAATCCGTGTTATATACAGTGGCACTGTGGATCTCAAACTCCAGCAGGAACATAAAGCCCTCTGATTACATTTGGGACAAGCATCCCCCCACTCCATGGATGGAACCCAGGACAGAAATGCCACTGTACTCCAACAACGTTTTCAGAAAAGAAAACAAAATTTCTCAACTATCTTAGAACCTGAGCCAACACCGAGGCAGAGGGCTCCATCCTCCATTGTCTTCGATCAGCTTAAGTGGGTTTCCACCTGCTGTGGGGTCAGTCCTTGAAGCATTCTGGGTTGAGCCAATCCTCTCTCTTCTATTGCAATAGTCTTGATAATGAGTGTCAGAATTGCCGGGTGCTGTGGTGCTCACTTGTAATCCCAGAGGCTCAGAAGGCTGAGGCAGGAGGATTGCAAGTACAAAGCTAGCCTCAACAAGTTAGGGAGGCCCTCAGCAACTTTAGTAAGACCCTGTCTCAAAAATAAAAAATTAAAAGGGCCAGGGATGTGACTCAGTAGTTAAGTACCCCTGGGTTCCTGGGTTCAATCCCTGGTGCCAAAAAAAAAAAAAAAAAAAAGTGTCAGAATCATTTTTTTTTTTTTCTTTAACATCAGCAAAGTAAGGATATTAGACCTGCTGTGTAAGTTTCCTGTTGCTGCTGTAACAAATCACCACAAACTTAGTAGCTTAAATGACACAATTTATTATGGCATATTTCTTAAGTCAGGAATCTGAAATGGGTTCCTTGCCTCATGGCTGTTTGTAAGCCAGCAATGATGCCACTTTGACTGTGATCCTCTGTCTCCCTCTTTCCCTTATGTGAACCCATATAGTTTATTGAACCCACACAGGTGATACAGGATAATCTCACCATCTCAAGATCCTTAATCACATCTTCAGAGTCTCTTTTGCCTTGTAAGGTAATGTGTCACGAGCTGTCTGTGGGCTCTGTGTGGACTATGTTAAGCATAGTAGCCTCCTGAGGGGATAAGCCTGGCACTGGGAACTCCTTGGGGCACTCCCCACAGGGACTGACAGCCTCATATAGGTGAACCTCCCTTTCAGGCTCTGCCTAAATCCCACACAGCACCTGAGATGGGTGTGACCTGCCAAGATGTCAGTCAACCTGCTGACTGCAAGACATCACAAAGCAAGACTCCTCCCTTGAAACCCTACCCCTGCCTTTGATGTACACCATTAAGTAAACCACCAGAGCTACTTTGTCTTTGTCTAGTTCAAGAACCCATGTGGACTAGATCTATCAGGGGCTTCACTTTTGTAAATATATTTCTGGGTGTTTGTGTTTTATTATTTGTTAATTATTTGAGATATTAAGATTTAGGGTGGCTTGATTATTTGAGATATTAAGAAGTAGGATGGCTATTTAGGGTGGCTTGGATTTCCCTGGGCAGAAGAACACTTCAATGAGACACTGGCCATCTTCCTCCCCAAAAGTAATGTATTTGCAGGGCCCAGGGGTTAGAATGTGCACATCTTTATGAGCTATTACACTGCCTACCTTGTAGAATTGTGTCTAAGGATTAGGTAAAATAATGCATATACGCAGCTTATGCCCAGTGTCCAGCCCATGGTAAGTCCTCAGTAAACATAAACTGTTACTGTTCTCCTCACCCCACCCTGTATCTACTGCTAATAAGTGTTTGATAAATATTATATACTATTATTGTCACTGAGGTTGTCCCTGGGCTTCCCCAGTGTTGTGCCTTGTCATCCCCTTGCTATACCATGTTTCACTCTACATGCTACTTAATTGTTTGCATGTCTCTTCCCCCAACTCTGCCTCCTCAAAGCCAGTGACACAGTGCAGGCGGCACTGGCCTCGTAGGGGCCTGGTGTAGAGCGAGCACCCAGGTAATGATCCAGGAAAAGCTGGGTAATCAGATCCTGGCGGCTCCTTAGGAGAGTGGGTACAGTAGTGGAGGAGGACCTCTGTGTCCCAGGGCAGAGGGTGACACCCCCACCCTGTTCAGCCTTCACGGTGGCTAGAGATTAGCACTATCCACCCACTGGTCTGGGCTGGGAGGCTGAGCAGTGTGATTCCTGCACAGGCCAGCCAGCCTGCTCCTGAGGGGAGCCACACCCGGGATGGAGCAGGTGTTTGCTCTGCATTTGTTTCTTTGCCCAGATGCATGACTGCGTTGTCCAGCCACTGGCCTGGAAAATTTCTGTTTAGCAAACAGCACTCTTAGCCTGGGGCAGAGAAGTGACACACCTTTGCTGCTCTGAGTTCTATCCCAACAGGGACTGAAGAGCAAGGTAGAAGCTGGGAACTGGGGGCATTTTAACCCTTCCTTCTGGTATTAATAGGGCTGCAGCAAGGTGAGGTATGGAGTTGTTAATAGATAGTACTTCTCCCTTTGCTGCCTCCCGCCCTATCCATGCAGTTCAGGTGGCCAGGCCCTTCGATGTCCCCTTTCCCTTGGGGAGGTTTGTTTGAGGACAGCTGGTCCAGAGTGGAGGCAGAAATTGCTTTCAAAACACTTCCCTTCCTGGATTTTGTTTCTTAAACCCTGAGCCCTTCAAGGAGCGAGTGTGCTTATCTCCCCCGACCACATTCCCAGCCTTGGCTCTGCCCAGCACCCCCACCCGACACACCAGCACAAGCACACACCTACGTATGCACACACACACCATGCACATCCATGTGTACTCACATATACCTATACGTGTGTGCACCTGCACACACACACATCCAAAATTCATACACACACACACACACACACACACACACACACACTGTGCTTTAGCCATACTGAACTACTTCCTGAAATCACACTTCCTCTTCCTGCACATCCCTCCAGCACCCACCAGGCCTTTGCACCTGCTGCAGCCTCTTTCTGGAACATACTTTGCCCTTTGCCCTTTTTTTACCTAGCTACTTCTTATATACCGTCTTCACTCTTGAACTTCCAGCACTCATTATTGTAATTGACCATTTACCTGTCTGTCTGTCTGTCTGTCTGAGCAACAAAATACACATCAGTTTTGCTCATATTTATATCAGTGGCACCTAGCATGAGACTGTTATGACATTTTGTGGGATGGAGGGAGGGATGGATGGATATGGAATCAGATCACTAGCTCATATCCTCATTTACCCCAGGGAAATTGTCTGAGCCTCAGGCCCTGCACCCTTTGGGGTCCCCACATTGTCTTGTCTATGCTCCAAAATGTCCACAGGACATGGTTTCCTGTATACTGCCTCTTCCTGGGCTCCTAAGGAATCTGGAGAAATGAGGGCACTCCATGGTTTGACTGTGATCTAGAAGCATCCTCAAGTTCTCCAAATAGTTAACATTCCATCAGGCTGGTCCGCTCCTCTCCTGGGCGTTTAAAAACACTGTGACTCAAAATGAAAGCCCACTGCTGATAGCATATCAGGACATCTCCATGAGATACTGTCCCGTGTCCCATTGCAAACTGATGGTCATGCCAAGTTGAGAGATAACGGGTGAGGGCTCCCGGGAGTAGCTGGTGGCCGAGGACAGGGATGAAAAATGGCTGCCTTGTGCTGGGCTTCAATGTGTGTTTGTTCTAAGAAAGAACAAATGAGGGTCCTGCACTTGGGGAGGGCATTGTGCAGTGTCTCTCTGGGGAGAGACCACGGGGGTGGAGAAGCATAACCTGGATGGCTCATAAAACTTATAGCCCTTCCCTGCCCCAATGCATCTGGCACCCAAGTGCCCCTCAGTCTCAGCTTAGGTAGACCAGCCTCCTCTTAGCCTCTCCATTCTGCACCCCCAGACCTGCCCTCCTCCTGGAGTCCCCACCTTGGTGAATGACACCACTCTCTACCCTTCATAAGCCACAGACCTCTGTCTCCCAAATTCCCCCTCTCTTATGTTCCCCACCACCATCTCACAGAACAAGAATCCCTGTCAATCCACCCTCCTGTGTGACTCCCTCAATGCTCCTTGCTCTCCGCCCCCAGTGCCCACCCTGGTGTGCCTCATCATTTCTAATCTGAACTATTAAAAAAAAAAAAAAACCCTTGTCAGCCTCTTCCCCGAGAGCTTTATCCTAATGCACACTCAGTCCTCTGTACAAAGCATCTTTTGAGTACCTACTATCCACCATGCACTTTGGTAACAAGAACATGAAAACAAGACACCAACCCAATTCTATCACTTGCCTGTTCAAAAGCCTAGGACAGCTGGGGACATCACTTGGTGGTAGAGCACTCACCTAGCACGGATGAAGCCCTGAGGTCCACCTTCCATGACAGAGCCTCAAGTTTACCCTTTGGCCACAGCTCCCTCCAGATACTCTAAGGGTCAAACTGCAAACAACAACGCCCTGCCCCACACCAAGCCCTCTCCTGGATCCATGCCCTTCTTGACCCATTTCTTTTCTTTTCAAAATCCTCCTTGTTCATCAGTGAGAAACAGCTCAAGTGGCATTTCTTCGGTGGAGTTGCCACAATCCTCTAAGGTGGAATTAATCACCCAATTTCACCCAATTCTCTTCACTTCCAAAACATAGCACCAACACCAGCATTTAGACATTTATTTCTTCCAGGTTCATGGTTTAGGTAATGAATGAGGAAATTATTATGTAATGACTGACACCAGAATTTTTCTTAGGGAGGAAAATGTCCTTTGGGAAAAAGAATACTTTGAACCCCATTCCCCAATTCCCTCCTTGTGTGGGGAGGGGGATCTCCTCCCAGGGTGGTGGGCGAGGGTCCTTCATATGCTGCCTCTCCCAGCATCCTCTTTGAGGAGATGGCATTGGCATAGAGACGTGAATGGAATGAGGGAAGCCTAAGATGGGAATCCTGCATGGCTGGAACAGCAGGAGGAAGGGCATGCAGGTGTGTGGCTGCAGAGTGTGTCCAGGGAATTAGAAGCAGTCATCTCTTTAGGGGCATAGGAGCCTGCTTAGGGTCACCTGATTCTGTCTCCGTGGCACATGGGGGCACACTTATGCACAAGTTTTGCCCTGAATTTTGGAGGTTTCTAACACTATCTCTAAAAATCTGGCAAAGAAGTTGGCACATAGATCCCAAGTTAAGAAGTGCTGTACTTTGGGCTAGGGGTATAGCTCAGCAGTACAGCAGTACAGTGCTTGCCTAGCATGCATGAGGCCCTGGGTTTGATCCCCAGTGTGTGTGTGTGCACGCACGCATACACACACACACACACACACACACACACACACAAATTGCCATACTAAAGCATAAAGAGTGAAGCAGGAAGAAGCAAGAGATGACTCTGGAACCACAGGCAGGAGTCTAGTCATAGCCAACCTTGAACACCATGTCAGAGGGCCAGGCCTTAGTTCTGAGTATGATGGAATCAATATCATCAACATATTATAAAATCATATGTGATACAGAAAGATTTGGGAAGATTTTGCAGGCAAGAGGTGAGGAAGGGTAGTGGGGGTGAGGAGAGAAAAGGGTACCACCTGGAGAAACACCTAAAAGGGAGGTTGTGTTAGTTTCTCATAGCTGGTGTAACAAATGACCTGACCTGTTGGTATCTTTTTTTTCTTTTTTTTTTTTTTTTTTTGACTGGGAATTGAACTCAGGAGGGCTTTACCTCTGAGCTACATCCCCAGAGTGAAGGAGCCCTAATTAGGAAGGGCTGTTGCAGCTAGCTGGAAGCCATAAGTTCCACCTGATATGTATGTGACGCACCTGTAGGCACCCGCAAACCTGAAGGTATATAACCGGGTGAAAGCGGTCCGAGTTAGGAGAACGGAGAATTCAGTCAGCCGGGCAGTCACTCGGTCGGTCAGAAGAATCAGAGCGGCCAGAACGTAGGCAGAGCGGTTACAGAAGAGAAACCAGATAGAAGACAGAAGAGAAACCAGATAGAAGAAGTAATGACTGGTCAGAGTTAGGCCGAGGCTCCTGAGGAAGACAGAAGACAGAAGAAAGAAGAGAGAAGAAAGAAGCTCTAATCTTTCTCTAAGCTAAGCTCTATCTTTCTTTCTCTCTAAGACTCTAAGCTAAGAAGACAAGAAGAAAAGCTCGCTTTAATCTTTCTCTCTAAAAATCTTTCTTTCCCTCTCTAAGCTCTAAGAAAGTAGAAGTAAAAGTAGTAAAAGCTTCACTCTGCCTCCGAGATTTCCTCCCGGTTTTCGGTACCAGGCAGCTTACACCAGAGGCCCTTCCCCCTCTTTTTTTTTTTTTTTTTTTTTTTTTTTTTTTGTGGTACCGGGGATTGAACTCAGGGGCACTCGACCACTGGGCCACATCCCCAGCCCTTTTTTGTATTTTATTAGAGACAGGGTCTCACTGAGTTGCTAAGTGCCTCGCCATTGCTGAGGCTGGCTTTGAACTCGCGATCCTCCTGTCTCAGCCTCCCAAAGTGCTGGGATTACAGGCGTGCGCCACCGCGCCCGGCTCTTTTTTTTTTTTTTTTTTTTTTTTTTTTTTAATTTTGAGATAGAGTCTTGCTAAGTTACTGGTTACTGAGGGTCTCACTAATTTGCTGAGGTTGGCATTGAAGTTTCAATCCTCCTGCTTCAGCCTCCCTAGTTGCTGGGATTACAAGCATGCACCACCTCATCTGGTTCTTGGTGGCCTTTAACAACACAAACTTCGGTTGGGGGTTGTGGCTCAGTGACAGAGCGCTCGCCTCGCAAGTGCGCGGCCCGGGTTCAATCCTCAGCACCACGTAAACATAAGTGCATTGTGTACAACTAAAGTAAATAAATAAATATTTAAAAAACACACACACAAATTTCTTCTCTTGCTGTTTTACGCCATAACATAAAATTGGTTTTCCTGGGCTAAAGTCAAGGTGTCAGTGGGGCCAGTTCCTTCTGGAGGCTCCCAAGGAGAATCTGTTTCCCAGCCTTTTCTAGAATCGGCAGGTTGCCTGATTCCTTCCTCAGATCACTCCAGCCTCTTCTTTGCTTTTTTTGTTTGTTTTTTGGGGTTTTTTTGTACCCAGGATTGAACTCAGGGACACTCGACCACTGGGTCACATCCCCAGTCCTTTTTTGTATTTTTATTAGAGACAGAGTCTCACTGAGTTGCTAAGTGCCTTGCCATTGCTGAGGCTGGCTTTGAACTCAGGATCCTCCTGCCTCAGCCTCCCAAGTGCTGGGATTACAGGCGTGCACCACCGCACCTGGCTCAACCTCTTGCTTTGATGATCACTTCTCCTACTTCCTCTTCCGTAGTCAAATCTCCCTTTGCCTCCCTTCTACGAGAACACCTGGGATTATATGGAGAACCCACCCAGACAGTCCTGATTAATCTCCCCATCTCAAAATCCTTAATTCCATCCCATCACATCCATCACACACAGCAGACTTTCTTTGCCCTATGAAGTACCATTCACAGGTTCCAGGGTTTGGAACATGAATGTGTTTGGGGGCCATCATCCAGGGTGTCACAGAAGTCTCCAGGCAGAATGTGGCATTGATGAGATGGTGTGAGTTGAAGGGAAGGGAGATAACCAAGAGAGCTCTGTGGTTTCTGGCTTGGGCTGCCACCCACAGCTGTCTCCAAAAAGCAGAAAGAAAAGGTCCAATTTGGGAGGTGTTCTGCAAGCCACCCAACATGGATATTCAGAACTAGAGCTCTAGGAAGCCTTCAGGAATAGGCTCAGAGACTGGAGATCTCCACACTGAAATGGAGTTAAAAATGGGGCCCAGAAGAATGTGCATGCACCCTGAGAAGAGCAGCAGGGGAGAACAGGACCCTGAGGGCACAGGGCATCGGGAGCCCTTGGAGGAATCCACAAAAGTCAAGCAGCCGCAGAGCCCCGGAGATATTCAAGTCAAGGGGAGCAGTAGCCAGAGTCCAAGGCAGGCAGGTTAGGAGGTAAGGAGGAAACGGAGAGACTGCTGCTGGATCTGGCACCAGCAGGTGAGAAGAGTCCCTGGAGAGAACCGTTTTAGGCTAATGGAGGAGCCAGAAGCAAAGAGAATGTAAACCACGGAATTGGCTGCAAAAGAGACAATGACTTTAAACATCAAGAAGCAACAGCTAACATGCACTGCACACAGTGGTCACCTCTGAATCAGCACACAAACCCATGAGAATTTACTATGGTTGTCATTCTCCCCATTTTACAGAGGAGAAAGCTGAGGCTCAGGAGGCAATATGAATTCCCCAGCATGGCAGAGCCAGGAAGGGGCAGGATCAGGAGGATTCCATCCCAGACTGCTGAGCCTTTGCCCCACCCCTGGTTCCTTCTCACGATCATCCCTGGTCCCAGCCTGAGGAACTCTCTGATGGGTGACCCTAGGCTCAGACACCAGGCTGAGCAGCCACCAGTAGAGATGGACAAAGTCTGACACACTCCTCTGCCTTCCCCTAGGGGCCCAGAGGGCACTAGGCATTTATAGAGGTGAATCTAGCCTATTCAGACACACTTCTCCATAAACCCTTCCAGTCCTGGAGCACTTGCCGAAATCCTCACGAGACAGAATGGCAAGCTGTGATTCTTGTCCCAGATGTCTGCTGAGCAAGAGACCCCTGTGTGGCCTCACTGGACAGCCACACTCCTGCTCTGGGATGACCGAGCTCAAAGCAGGTATAGCACTCCGAATGGTGGCACCTGGGGACAGCCGCCCCCTTCCTGGGGTCACAAAGCACATCTATGTGTGCTATAGCCTGCATAACCTGGCTGGCCCCACACTCCAGTCACACGATGAGCCCCTTCCCCAGTGAGTAGCCACCAGCAGATGGGCTTTCCAGGAGCAACCGGATCCTCACTGACCCCAGCTCTGGCTCCTCCAGGCTGAGGGACCATGGGCATTGGCCAGAAGTCTGATGGGACAAGAGTGGGGAGCAGGAAAAGGAAAAGGATCCTCTTAATCTGTGTCCTTCTCAACAGTTTGGATGCTACATGTTTGCCTTAATTAAATACAAATACTGAGAGCTGATGTGCTGGTTAAGAACACAGACGCTGCACTGGGGTGTAGCTCAGTGGTAGAGCATTTACCTAGCATGTTCAAGGCCCTGGATCCCATCCCCAACACCAAAAAATAAAAATAAAAAAACAGGTGCTGACATCACCTGGGTTCAAATCTGACTCCTTACTTACAAACCAGGCAAATTTGGGTGGGTTATTTTCTCTCGATATAGTTTGGTTTCCTCACCTGTAGAAATAGGACAACCCTAATAAAAGTAACTTTCTAGACATTCTTTATGTCTAACAGGTGCCTAACTATTAAATATAATGCAATAATTAAAAGATGCAACCAATCTGGTTTTAAATTCCATCTCTATTAGCTGTGTGGCTTTGAATAAGTTTCCTAAGCTTGTCTGTGCCTTAATTTCCTCATCTATAAATGGGGCCAATGATAATAATTGTACACCCCTCAAGAGCTATTATGAAGATTATAAGAGGCTGTGTAACTACATCACTTAGAAGAGTGGCACACAGGAAACACTGTGCAAATGTTAGTTATTACTGTTACTTAGTAAACAAATATTAACTGTTATTACAAATACACATTGTGTGGTTACTTTTACTTAAATAAGATCATACTATCAATATTGTTCTGCAACTTCTGTATTTTACTTAACAGTAGGCATTTCTTGTTGTTTATTTATTTATTGGGGTTTGTTTTTTTGTTTTTGCAGTGCTGGGGATGGAACCCAGGACACAATAGGTTCACTACTGCTGAGCCACATCCGCAGTCCTGGGCCTTGCATTTCTTGGAGATATTTTTACACCAGTGCTTGAAGATATTCCTTTTGAACCACTGCATCACAGGCTCACTGCCTTAAACTATAATAAGGAAGTTCCCAGCTTATTTAACTATTCCCCTGTTGGTGGACACCTAGGTTGTTTCCAATTTTTTGTTTTTAGAAAGCGTGTTGCAATGATCATCCTCTCTCTGGTGGCTCCTGTGGGTTTAACTTGGGATAGATAACTGCAAGTGGCACGTGTAGGTTTCTGGATGTGTGCTTTTTGATTTTTGATGGATTCCTCTAAGTGGCCCTCCAAAGAGGCTCAACCAGCTCCCCCTACCACCCACAGTGCATGAGAGGACTCATTTCCTCACCCTTTCCCAACACTAGAAAGTTTATCCATATTTATAAGTTTCCGTCAGTCTAATGAGGGTAAAAGAAAGCTGGTTTTATTTTGCCTTTCCTTCTTTCTGGGGAGGCTGAGCATCTTTTCATATGCTCATGTCTATTTGTATTTCTCATCTGTGACCTGCCTGTTGACAGACTTTGTCTCATTTTCTGTGGGGTTGTTTGTCTTCCTATTGATTTTTTAGGGCATGTTGATTGATTGGATGTGGGGAACGTGAAAATGGAGAGAATTAAAAGTCACACCTTTAAAAGTCCTCAGGCAAATCTGGAGGCCATGAGGCCATCCCCTGGAACCTGGAAAACCAGAGAGACAGCCCCCAGGTGGGACTGTGGAGTTCATGGTCAGACCAAGGCTGGGCTGTACTCTGGGCTGCTATCATAGCCTCCTCCCCTCACCCACGTGACCCTAAATAGGATCCTGGACTCAGAGTGCCCCAGACCTGTGGCATTCATGGTCATCATTCATCACACAGCTCCTGAGCGTCCACCATGTGCCAGACACTGTCCTGGGCAGTAAGAACACAGAGATGAACACGTGGGCAGACTTTTTTGTTATTGTTGACACCAGGGATTGAACCCAGAGGTGCTTAACCACTGAGCCACATCTCCAGCCCTTTTTATTTCTTATCTAGAAACAGGGTCTCACTAAGTTGCTTAGGGCCTCGCTAAGTTGCTGGAGCTGACTTTGAACACACAATCCACCTGCCTCAGCCTCCAGGGTGGCTGGGATTACAGGTGTGCATCGCTGCACCCGGCACATGGGCAATGTTTAGCAAATGGAAGCGAAAATCAAAGCAAACCATAAATAAACAAGAGAATTTCAGGTAATGATAAGTACCATAAAGGCAATAAAACAGCAATTGCATAGAGTGCAGATGGCATTCGGTGTGGTGGCCAGAGAGAGCCTTTGTGAGGAGGCAACGCTGGGATCTACAGCTGTGTGATGAACAGGAGCCCTGCCAGGTCCTGGGGGAAGAGAATCCAACAGAGACGAGAGCCAGAGCCTAGGCGCGAGGCAGGCAGGGGCAGAGCACTACAGGAATGGAGAGAGAGCTGGGGTGGCCACAAAGATAAGGGTGGGTGAGGGGAGGGGCAGGAGAAGGAGCTAGAGAAACGGAGAAAGGCCAGTTCAGTTGGGGGCCTTTCGGAACATGGCAAAGGGCTTGGGGCTTCCTTCCTGTGAAAAGGGAAGCTCTTAGAAGCTTCTAAGAGTCTAACGGGGCATGGTTGTGATGTGATTCGTGCTGCATTTAGAGAATGGATTTTAGAGAAGCAACAGGAGAAGCAAGAAGACCCATTGGGAGGCTACTGAGGCAGCCCCGGAGCCACAATGCTGGCGTGGATGTGGGTAGTAACGACAGAGATGGAGACGCAGGGAAAATTCAGGGCTAAAAGTTAACCCCCGGGACAAAGAGCTGAGCTGGGAAAGGAGTGAAGGTCATTGGCGTCCTCTGCATCTTCACCCACCTCCTGAGACAGGCATGCGACCTAGCTGGGCCCACCAGACCCTGTTTCTGACGCTTTGAAATGTGAGCAAACGCTTCCAGATGGGGGGCAGGAGGATGGTGCCAGGCGGTGAGGACATCGGGGCGTGCGTCCTCCCTAAGGCCTGACTTCCGCTGCAGCTCCTGCTGCCAAGTCTCCCCTTTCTCAAGTCTGATCCCAGCTCGTGTCTGCTCTGAGAGCACCCCAATAACATTCTGCTCTTTGCCTGTGTTCCCTCCCAATCAGCAACCCTGCCTATACATGTGACACGTAGTCCGCATGACCAGAAGAACCACGCAGGGTCACAGTAGAGAGAAGAAGGGTGGAACAGAGAATGGACTCTTGTAGAGGAACTCTGTTTAGAACAAAGACTTGAGACCAAGCCCTGCAGGGAACCAGAGCTCCTGTGAGGAGGGTTGTGCTGAGGTCTTCAATTATAGCCCCACCTGGAGGATTCTCTCCGGAGAGCTAGGCTGGGATAAGGAGCCAGACAAGGCCTCCTGGAGTTGGAGGTCCTGGGGTGGGGATGAGACAGCTCGTAAGGATCCAGCATCACCAGGGATGTCACTAGTGACTTAGTCCTGGGAAGAGGTGACCTGTCACAGCATGAGGACAAAGGCACTGCTGCAGTTATGAAGAGGCTTAAAAGAAGGAGAAAGAGTGGAGGAGGAGAAGGAGGAGGAGGAGGAGGAAAGGGAGATGGGCTCAGCCAGGCCAGAGAGGAGCCCCTGAAGCCCCCACCAGAGTAAGTGCTCCCTAAAGCCATATGGGGGTCAGGTAGCCATAAGGTGGGGCCCAAGTCATTTGTCCCCACATATGTCCACCACCACTAACCTCCCACCCACAAGCCCTGCTTTTGCACCAAGGCCATGTTCCTCACCACCCTAGCAGCAAGGATGCTGGCTACAGCAGGGAGCCAGGAGCAAGGAAGAGAGTGAAGATGCAGGTGCTGCGGCAATCCTAGCAGAAGCAGAAGCCCCCTGAACTGGGGGCTGGACAGCACTGAGTGGGGACAATAAGGAGGAGGCTGAGCCAGGTGTGTGAAGCTGAAGGCTTGGAGGTCTCTTTTTTTTTTTTTTTTTTTTTTTTTTTGTGGTGCTGGGGATTGAATCCAGGGCCTTGTGCATATGAGGCAAGCACTCTACCAACTGAGCTAGATCCCCAGCCCTAAATGGCGTGTTTTTTAATAAATATTTTTAATTGTAGATGGACACAATAACTTTATTTTACTTATTTTTTTTTTAATGTGGTGCTGAGGATCGAACCCAGTACCTCACATGTGCTAGGCAAACGCTCTACAACTGAGCCACAACCCCAGCCCAAGGTCTCAAATTTTGACATACATCCAAACCATCCAAGAAGCAGATTCCCTGGAATATGTATCCTTTATAAACCCCACTCCCATCCCCACTTCCGGGTAACTGAGAAATCCCAGCCTTTGCCAAAAGCCTCCAAAAGGCCATGCTCATCATAGGAGGCCTTCAGCAGGACTTTCTCAGTTGGAAAGCATTATTTCCAGCTGGCCCTTCTGAGAGAGAGAGAGAGAGAGAGAGAGAGAGACGGGAGAAAGGGAGAGAAAGATTGAGGGGGCTGAGGAAGGAAGAGGAAAAAAAGGAATAAAAGGAAAAGACTTCAAAAACTTTTTCAAGTCAAACTGCAGCTCCGATGACTATCACCTTTAACCCCCCAAAAAGCCCCATGGTAGCTTTCAAGTGTCAATCTGAGTGCTGGGCCTGAATTATCTAACCTTCAGCTTTAAAGAGCCACAGCCAAAGGTCAGAAGCAGGAAGCGGGAACTTTCTCAGCTTTGGATGATTGAAAGGCAGAAGATTTTCAGAGGTGGACCCAGCCAAGAGAAGTCACCATTTGGAGTAAAACAGCCTTGGTTGTTCAAACAGCTTGCTTGTGATTTAATTAGGTCCCTTATTGTTTAAATAACTAGGAAGAATCTTTGGAAAACACAGACCTGACCCCTCACTCCTGTGCTTCAAGTCTTCTGATGCTGCCCTAAGCCCATAAGTACATCCCCAGAGGGAGACCTGCAGCAGCGAATATTAGGGGAATAAAGGGATCCCTGGGGTTGCAGCAGTTTGTAGAACACTGGGTTAAGCCAAGTGAAGCAGGCTTTTTTCTTATAGGACTTGTCAGAGCCTTATGCTAATGTGCATGAGCCACCGGCCAGGACCCCTGATTGCAAGGAGGCAGTAGGTGGAGCCTGATGGCCAGGACCCCTGATTCTAGGCAGCTTTTCTCTACTGGGTTTCCCCACCACTGAATCCCAGCATTTCTCAGGACTACGGTCCACAAAACACCTTTGGGATTTACAGCAAACCTTTAACCCAGCACGCCAGCCTTCCACACCAGCCCCAGCCCCTATTTCCAGCCTCGCACCCCTTGATGCACACGTGCACACCCACCTCTGAAGTTCTAAGCACATCAGCTCTTTGCCCTTCACAAAGCACTTGGGACACATATCTGGCTGCTTTTGCAACCTGAAACACCTTCCCGCCTCTCCTTCACCTCCCACTCCACTCACGCTTGGAACCCTTGCTCCAAGCCGTCACCTCTATGAGACCTTTAGTTCCATCAGGCTCCACCTACTGCCTCCTTGCAAAAGTTGCCTGCCCCCTGCTCTAGGCTTAGTCACAGCCTGATCGACCAGTGCTGTGCTGAGCCCGAGTCACTCTGGTACTAATTGAGGGCGATATTAATGGCATCCCTCTGTCAGTCAGCGCTCGCAGGCATTACTGGGAGCTCTCAGCGTGCATGAGGACAGGGCGACAGGCATCAGGTACATCCTCACAACCTTACTCATCCTGTTAATAAGACTGCTATGAATTCTTACTGTCCCTATTTTATAGATGTAGAAGCTGAATCTCAGAAGAGGTTACTTAGCCCACAGTCATATGACCAACATGTGGCAGAGGCAGGGTTCAATCCCATGCCTACATGACTTCACTGAAGACAGCACAGGTGAGCTTGACTCTAGGGCCCACTGACTCAGAAGCTGCACAGTGTCGTCCAGGACTCCGTTTCTTTGCATTTCTCCACTCTGCATCCTTAGCGAATCTGTTCTGCCCTGGGGCTGGCTCCCCACATGGTGCCACAGCAGCTGCAGCAGTTCCAGGGTTTGCATCCAGATCCAACAATGTCCAGAGGAAGAAAGGGAAGAGAGAGTGGAGATTAAAAGCACTGACTATGGAAACAGCTTCACTTCCTGGGTGTCTGACCTTAGATAAGTCAAGTGTGCAAAGATACAGTGAAGAAGGAACGGGCCATCTTGAAAGGAGCTGCCACCTTCTCTCTTTTGCCTCAGGTTTTACTTAGAATACTTTTCTACTCCATATTTGCCCAACAAACATCTTTGTGTGTGTGTATGCTGGGGATCAAGCTACACTCCCGACTCTACTATTCTATTCCTTAAAAATCCATTTCAACCTCACCTCTTCCAGGAAGCCTTCCCTGATGGCACCCCCAGACTGGGTTTGATGTCCCTGCAGTGCATCCCAGTACTCTGCATTGTTGTGCCCATTCTCCGGGACTGTAATGACTTGCTTCATTGTGTTCCACACTAGACCATGAGCTGAAGGAAGGCAGGAAACATGTGGCTTGTCACTATAGCACCCCCAGTCACTGCTGTAGTACCCAACACATGTTGGCTTTAAAAATGATCTGCTAGACATTCAGGCAGAAGACTCACTTCACTGAGATGTGGTGGCATGGGTTAGACAGTTTGTTTAGATCAACTTTGGGCCTTGGTGGCCAGTTCTTGGGTACACCTGCTTGTCCTTGTTTGGAGAGCACAGGGGAGCCGTGGCCACCATATCCAAAGAACCAGATGAGCCAAGTTCAGGGAAAACATTTCTTAGGTTTCCCCCATCACCAGGGGTCACCTAAAAGATGTTAGTCAAGAGTGATGGGGCCGGGGCTGGGGTTGTGGCTCAGCGGCAGAGCGCTTGCCTAGTATGTGTGAGGCACTGGGTCCGATCCTCAGCACCACATAAAAATAAATAAAAAATAAAGGTACATCAACAACTAAAAAATATTAAAAAAAAAAAAAAAAAGAGTGACAGGGCAGAAGCAGTCTCGAGTGACACAAACCCTTAGACTTACATTCTTGCTCTGCTGCTTCCTGGGCATGCTCCTGACAGGTCACATCATCTCTCTGGGCCTCATTTTCTTCATCTGTAAAATGGGGTTAAAAGCAATACTTCTTCCGAAGGCTAAATGACACAAATTAGACAGTGAGCAAGGCACATAGTCAACTCTCCAATGAATGTCGGCTCCCCTCATCAGCCTGCACAGTCAGTGACAAAACCACGCAGAAGCGGTGACTTAGCTTATAATCCCATCTCTGTGCTTGGTCTCTGGAGTCCCAGCAAGGCTTGCTACTGGAAAAGGCATGATGGGCGAGGGGTGGAAGGTTCGTGGGCTGAGCATACACTGTCCCTCGTCAAAGCCGAATTAATGAAGGCAGAGATGAGGTCACCGATGGCTGAAAAATGCAGGAGGGTGGGCAGGGCCAAAGCCAAGCTCTCTGAGTAATAAGAGCTAATTGTGTATTGAGTCGGGAAGTGTTTTAGGAATAAAACTTTCATCAATTTTTTTCTTTTAGGAGAGTTTTAGAAATCACTGCAGAATGCGTTGCTCAGTCACTCCAGAGTGTGAGAAAGCAGGCTAGGCTAGGAGCTGGGACACTTGGATTCTTGTCCCAGATCTGCTAGGGTGGCTTGCTTTAGGACCTTGAATAGTTTTCCTCCTTGCTCTGGCCTCAGTGGAGCTCAGTGACCTCAAAAGTGCCTCTGAGCCGGGCACACACCTGTAATACCAGTGGCTCAGGAGGCTGAGGCAGGATCGCTAGTTGAAAGCCAGACTCAGCAATTTAGCGAGGCCCTAAGCAACTCAGCGAGACCCTGTCTCTAAATAAAATACAAAAAAGGCTGGGGTTGTGGCTCAGGGGTTAAGTGCCACTGAATTGGGGTTATGGCCGCCCCAACAGGTTTGAGTCAAATGCAGCTCTTCCCTTAGAAACTGTATTCCTCAGCAAGCCAGGCAGCCCCTGTAAGCAGGCCTCAAGCTTATTCCGTAGGAACTAGGAATTTTAATTGTTCCCACTTCCCAGGACCTGCCTACCCCGATCTCTCACCAGCTCTTCTGGGGATTAAAGGAAGTAATTACACAAAGCTCCTAGCCAGTTCTGGCACAAGAGCATTTAATAAGTGGTAGCTGTTGTGCTGATTCGGATTCAATAAGACTCTTGGTACTTTTGGTGACAGCATAACCTTGGGAAGGCTCATACAGACAGTGCACTTGACAGAGATGCGAAAATCCCCTCCAAATAGGCACATCACAGCCCAAACAGAGGAAGGGCTTCCATCCCAGGGCTGTGTAGCTTTCTGCTTCATTCATCCTTGAAGTCCCTGTGAAACAGTCAGGCTCTTAAAGGTCCTGAGCTTGACACCCCCCAATCACATTAGGTGTGCTCTGCTACCTACCTGACAGTTGTTATCCCCCGCAGAAACTGATTCAACCTCAAAACAAAACAAAACAAAACAAAAAAAAGAAAGAAAGAAAAAAAAATAGATAGTGCTCTTCATGTTGGGAAAGCTGCACTTTGTATCCACTATTAGTTTTTTTAAGGTTTTTTTTCCTAAAGGAAAAAACTTTGTGCTCTGCCAATGGTTCAAAAGATGGGTTGAAGAATCAAACAGACTTGATCTTCAACCTGAGCTCTTTACCACTCCCCATTCAAGGGCAAGTTATTGGGCTACTATCTAAGTCCAAGGGCAAGTTATTTCATCCTGTCAAGGCTGGGTTGACTCATTAGTAAAATGGGGATTAAAAACAGCACCCATCTCTTGGGGTTACTGATGGGCTTAAATGTGATGATGCAAATAAAGCTCAGCACAATGTCTAGCACACAGT
Source organism: Tamias sibiricus (assembly GCA_025594165.1). Lineage (NCBI taxonomy): Eukaryota > Metazoa > Chordata > Mammalia > Rodentia > Sciuridae > Tamias > Tamias sibiricus. The sequence continues at coordinate 32,608,336 of CM046658.1, forward strand.
AGGACTTGATAAGATTGCAACATTATTATAACTTTGTTATCCCCAAGAAAAACTGGTAGGAAGTTAAATCAGCAGATGAGAAGGTGATTAAAATGCCACGAATGCTCATCAAATAGCTGAGTATTGGGCTGGGCCTGTAGCTCAGTGGCAGAGCGCTTGCCTTGCATGTGTGAGGCACTGGGTTCAATCCTTAGCTCCACATAAAAATAAATAAAGGCATTCTGTCCATCTACAACTACAAAAAAAAATTAATAAAAAAAAAGAAATAACTGAGTGTTTAGCCAATTGGTAGGCACCAGCCAAGCACAGACCACCTAAGTGACTACTGAATGGCTCAGACACACCAGAGATGTGACTTTCCCTGGTCCAGATTGCCAGAGTCCCAGCCTCACTCCCAGCTCTGCCCTTTACACATGTGAGTGACCATGCAAGCAAGCTCTGTCCCTTCTCTGAGGGTCCTTTTCCTTGCTTGTCAGAGGTAAGGATTGAGTTGGCCTTGAAATATCTAACTCCCCATAATTTTAGGATTGCACTGAACTCCTAAGCAATCATCATCTGTGTATTCATCTGGTTGCAGAAGCTTGTCCCTGTTAACTCTTTCAGGGTTATCTAAATTTGCCACCTTTAGGCTTTAGTGTAGCTTTGGGAGGAGATGATGTCTCTAAATTTATCTATGCTCTGCCTTGAGATTTCTTGTGGACACACACAAGCTCTAGGAACAGAAAGCCTGTGTCCCACTTTGAGGTCTGACACTGTGTCAGCATGCAGCTCCAGGGAAGTCACTGGCCCTTCCTGGTCTAGGTTTTCTTTTCTTTTCTTTCTTTTTTTTTTGGTACCAGGGATTGAACTCAGGGGCACTCAACCACTGGGCCACATCCCCAGCCCTTTTTTGTATTTTATTAGAGACAGGGTCTCACTGAGTTGCTAAGAGCCTCGCCATTGCTGAGCTGGCTTTGAAACTCACGATCCTCCTGCCTCAGCCTCCCAAGTGCTGGGATTACAGGCGTGCGCTACCGCACCCAGCTGGCCTGGGTTTTCCTCTACTGTGTCATGAGAATAAGGACTGCGATCCACTGGACCATTGCAAAGAGGACAGGGGAGAGGACAGGTTCAGAGAGGGTCTCTCAGGGCTTTTGCCAGCAAGGTGGGCACAGAACCTCACTCTCTCCTGCTGGATTGCACATGGGGGGTTGCCCAGCACCTCTGACCACCCATGAGGGTGGAGCCACCTGATAACAAGAGTCAGCACAGAGGAAGCAGAGAAAGGAGCCAGACCCGAGGGTGACAACACAGAGCCCCAGTGCCCATCCCCAACGCCTCCTGTTACACAAGACAAAACACCTTTTTTCTTAGCAATGAAAAATTGAGATTTTATTTCTTCCAGAGCAGTTATGGCTTTCTAATGTGTAATTTACCAATTTGCTTATTAATTATTATCTGTCCTCACTAGAATGTAAGCTCTATGAGTGTAGGATTTTTGTCTCTCTTGTTTATGGGTTTGTCCCTAGCACCCAGCAATGTGCCTGGCACGTAGTACATGTTCAACGCGTACCTGCTGGGTGCATGGTGAAGACTCTGAAATCTGGAGAATATTGCAAATGTCCATAATCATAACTTACAGATAGTTTTTTTTAATATTTATTTATTTGCTTTGGTTATACACAATGCAACACATTTATGTTTACGTGGTGCTGAGGATCGAACCCCGGCCGGCACAACCCCAGCCCCTACAGATAGTTTTTCATAAGACTTTTTCCTCATCTCCTGACTAGATTTGCCCTCCAGTTTATAGCCTAAGATGAGCCAGACACTCCTCAGATCTAAGACAGTGCCTAACCTTCAGTGCCTCTTCTCAGAAGGTGAATGTGGCAATGGGATCACAATGTCATTGTCTTTGGAGGTTCCGCCCTTTTGGAGTCAGCTGCTACAATTCTGGGTGTCTCTGGGTCCTGTTCTTGATTCTCCTCTTGCTCTCTGTGTCCTCCCTAGTGAGGCCGTCCTCTCCCAGGTTTGAAGTTTATGCTCTCCTTATGCTGCTTCCAGACCTCCATCTCCAGGCCTGACTTCCAGAACCGGAAATCAAGCTGTTTACTTGACTTTTCCACTTGGATGAACTGCATTGCAGGACCAGTACAAAATGAAAAATGCAACATTCAACATTTATTACAATTTCAAGACAGTGACAACAGAACATTCAACCGAACACAGAGCCTGTCTGAGCAGAGGGCAACCACCCAGGTCCCACACCCGTGAAGCTGGCCTGGACTGCAGATGCATCCAACTCCACGCGTCCAAGATTTAACCCTAGCATGTTCTCCTCACGACTGTTTCATCTTAAAAAATAGCTCAGGGCTGGGGTTATGGCTCAGCGATAGAGCACTCGCCTAGCGCGGCCCCTGTTCGATCCTCAGCACCACGTAAAAATAAAAATGCATTGTGAGCTGGGCACGGTGGCACACGCCTGTAATCCCAGCACTTGGGAGGCTGAGGCAGGAGGATCGCGAGTTCAAAGCCAGCCTCAGCAATGGCGAGGCACTTAGCAACTCAGTAAGACCCTGTCTCTAATAAAATACAAAAAAGGGCTGGGGATGTGGCCCAGTGGTCCAGTGCCCCTGAGTTCAATCCCCAGTACCCAAAAAAAAAAAAGCATCATGTACAACTAAAGCAAATAAATAAATAGTTTAACAAAAAATAGCTCACCATCTGCCCAGTCACTTAGAGAGCAGCCCCTCTTCCGTCCCCATCACGGCTGCCCACACCTCTCCTTTCCCTCTGTTCCCTTAACCCAGGCCAAAGTCATTCCTGCAACAGCCTCCTAACCCCCACTGCCTCCTGTCTCACTCCCACTCCAAACCATTCCCTACACAGGAGCCACAGTGACTTCTAAAGTGCAAACCCTTAGCTCCAGAGTCCTCGACATGGATGTGAGGCCTGAGTGGCGTGACTTGCACTTCTCTCCCCAGCCTTGCAGTTAAAACACTAACCACCCTGAACTTTCTGGAGGTGCCTGCCACCTGCCATTCTGGTAGTTTTTCCTTACACCCCAGTTCCTCTCATCGTCCTTCCTCTGAAAAGCTTCCTTGACCCCCTGAGTACCACTCCTGTGGACTCCTTCAACCCCCCGCCTTTCTTCCGCCACCACAGCATTATTCACAAAGTGGTACCAATCCCTCAACAGATAGGAAGCTACCCAGGGTGCCCCTCTGCTCCCCGTTGCTTTCCTGGGACTGGCACCATGCCTGGCCATGTAGGCCTTTATAGCCTGACAGGTTCTGAGTAGGAAAAGTGTTGCCGCCTGAAGCACTTGGAGGAACGGAGCCGCGGGAAAAACTTCAGAAGCAAACTGGAGACAAACAGCTTTTTATTCTGATAACTTTTCTCTCTGGTTCTAACAACGACTCACACACGCCAAAACACATCCCAAAATGGCGCTGACCCGATCAGCAATTTTGGCCAAGTCACTCGAGATCCCGCAACAATCCCGTGAGACTACGGGTGGCGACAAAGGCCAAATCTCCACGGCTCATAGTCAACTGCAATTCAAGCCAATCCCCAAACAGGGCTCCTGCAGAAAAGGGAGAATGGTGATCTTCCAACCATCAGTGGACCAAAAACAAACAACAGTACCAGGCATGGTGACACGCCTGTAATCCCAGCAACTCAGGAGACCGAGGCAAGAGGATGGCAAGTTCCAGGCCAGCCTCAGTCACTTAGACAAATCGTAAGCAACTTAGCAAGACCCTGTCTCAAAATAAAAAAATAAAAAGGGCTGGGGACATAGTTCAGTGGTAAAGCACACCTGGGTTCAATACCCAAAACAACCATAACAACAAACAAACAAGTTCTATCAACGTGCCTTCTTCAAGTTTTTCTAGAAGAGACATGAGACATGAGAGACACCCGTCAGACAACTTGCACACAAGTTTCACGCAAGACACAGAGGTGTGCCTTTAACACTAGTTTTCAGACAGTTAGGTCATTCTAGAGCAACACTGAGGCTGCCTCACCCCACCGAGGGGTGGGCTAAGGGGGGTAAGCTAAGGTGCCGCTACCACCTTGTATCCTCATAAATTTCCTTTTTATAGAATCAAGAAAGAAAGCAGACCCCTGGATGAGAAGCAAACATTTGTGCTCCCTATGACTTCATTTTCTGGTATCCTGATCATTTAAAAACTTGAAAAAGAACAGGATGTCTTTTCTTTACCCGCATACCTAATTATCAAGAATACTGAAACCGTTTATATCATTTTAGGGGAATAAGATAAGAAAACATCTTAAGAGGAAACATGACCCATACTTTAAGAGATGGACATCATATGCGGGAAAACATTCCGAATGAGATCAATATCAACAGGGTTCACTGTATTTTAAATAGCGGGATTTAAGTAGGCTTTTATTCATAACACGATGAACAGTCCCTTACATTATGCTGAGACATCAGGGGGACAAAGGGAGAGAGAGGAGTAAGTGATGGTCCAAAAGCATATCTGTGGGATCCTAAACGATGCAAAATTAAAATGCATTTTTTCCAGAAAACCAAACAAATTATAAGTAGGAACAATTAGGTGACGACAATTCCTCTAGTAGAAATATTTACATATATTTCTGCTTTCCTATTTATAACAGAACTAGAAGGTGTCAGAGTCCCCCAGTTACATGTGAGCTGGTTTGAAGCTAAGTTTCAAATGAGGGTAAAATAATCCCAGGAAAAAATCAGGGACAGGGACTTTGGTCTAGATGGAAGTGTAACCCACACCTATGATTATCCAGCTAGTTAGTACTGATTTTGAACATGAAACCACAAGAGAATAAACAGTTCCTCCTGAGCAACTGGGTTCTGATTCGTCAAGGAATTCTCATTGTCTGAAAATGCACATATTGTCTAAGGAGCAATTGTTGCAAGCAAGTTATGTCATCTAAAGGCATGCTCAGAGATATGTTTGTTTCTTAAAAGAAAAAAAATATATATATATATATTTGTTTCTTAAAGAAAAAAAAAAATATATATATATATATATGGTGGCTTTCATATTTTAGTTTGGACTTTGGAACCCAAGCTTGCCATGTAAGCTCAGCACCATTTTGCAGGGCTTCTGGTTAAAGATTCCATTTTGATTTTAATGGAAGGATCAGTTACATCTGCAACCCAGGCAAGCTCCTGCCTCCTCTCCTGGATCTACCCAGAGAACAAACAAGAGGGTGACTTGAGTCCCAGGAAGTAGTCCCCTACACACGTGGATATTTCTAATTTACGGATAGAAAACTCTCCAGTTAAAAAACAGGCTAGCTAGTAATCTATTTAAAACCACGACTGACATGATAAATGAAACAGAATAAATGTATACAGCGAGTGAGCCTCCCCGGGAACACGGGGGGGACTGGAGCGCTTCTGCTGACAGCGACTTTCCCGTCAGTGGCCTGTCTCTCTTGGAGGCAGCTGTCAATCACGGGCCAGCCCGTGCTCCCGGGGGAGTTCATTGTGCCCGCAGACAGTTGTGGAATAACTGCTCCTAGGCGTCGGAGCAGCAGATGGAGTGTATCTGTCAATCATTGTCACTAATTATTAACTTCTGTCACTCAGAGCAAGGCAACATCTCGGCGCCTGATCCGCTGTGATTTGATCTGCCACGCCACCTCGGAGACAGACGGAGCAACCCTTCATTCCGGTCACACTCGCAGCACTTTGCTGGGTCAGCCGCCGTGACTCAGTGTTCGCGCCCCCCGACCGGGCTGGCACACGTGGGTGTGCACACGCATGCGAGCTTCCGGAGGTGCAGCGCCACGAGGGGCCTCCTCGGGAGCCCAGGCCAGGGGCAACCGTTCCTGCTCATTAATTATTAAAGGAGGACGGTTTTATCTTGGCCGCTGGCGGAAGGAGGGCCAAAGTGTAAGAGAAGACCAATTTAGAGGGTTTTCTTCTCCTTGCACCACCCTGGGACCAGCGATTATCAGTCAAGTTCACATTGATTATATTCCTATGATCTTTTCTCAACCTTCTGATTTGGGAGCTGGAGATGTCAGCCTGAATAATTAATTAAGGCATCTGTGTAGCATGCTTTGCAAACAGGAGCTATAACCTAAGGGGATATTTGCTACCAAGGGCTCAGAGAGCTTCTTCGTGACAAGATTGGGAAGGGGGCTTAGGGATCTTCAGGTCCAACTTCCCCCAGAGAGGACATGACTTGCCTAAGGTCACAGAGCCCATGACTCTGTCACCTTAAGGAGACTTCCTACCCACACAAATACATGGAGCATCTTCAAACCTGGGCAGCTTAAGAACTCTGGGTTCTTTGCCAGCTGCCCTTCACCAGATGGCCCCTTTGAGAAGCAGAGTCAGCATGATCACCCACTCCTCTCCAGAGGGAGGTTGCTGGGAGCCCTTGGACAAGCCACTTTCCCTCTCTGACCCATAATCTCCTCATCCACAAAACAAAGATAATTACAGAACCTCCTTCAGTGGTTAAATGAGAATATTCCAGGTGAAAGCACCCAGCACAGTGCCTGCGTGGCACATTCCAAACTCTCAAGGAACGGTCCATACCAGTCCAGCACAATGTAAAAAGTGATGCTGGGTGTAATGCCACACACCTGTAATCCTAGTAACTCTGAAAGCTGAGGCAGGAGGATCACAATTTTCAGGTCAGCCTCAGCAACTTAGTGACACCCTGTCTCAAAAAAAAAGGACTGAGGATGTGGCTCAGTGGTGAAGTGTTCCTTTATGTACTGGGGTTCAGCCCCCAATACATAAAAATAAAAAGTTTCATTTTTAAGAACTATTCGGAAATGTTCCTCAATTACTATTTTTTTAAGTACAAGCAATGAGACCGATGTTAGCCAGGCTCTAAAAGTCTAACAAACCTGGTTGTCGTTTCCATAACTAGGTCCTCAGGGGTCTGCTTTGGTGAATCGACCAGGATTTGTGTTAAGCATATCAATCGTCTGTGTGTAAATAGTGATGCACACTCAGCTGGGTCTCCTCAAAATCAGTGGTGTGCTCTTAGGATGATGAAACCCCCCATTCCAGTCTCCTTTCCTATTTTCGTATTTGCTTTTTTGAACACTTCTCTCGATAGAAAGTGCTCCAGGGAGTTCTAGCCCAAGCCTGATTAGAAACCAAATTCCAAATCCTGAAATCACAGGGTCTGACTGCACCCTGCTGCTTCCAGCACCTTCCAGGGAGGCTCTAGGCCACCCAAGATGAAAAGCTGGGCCCACCCAATTCACAGTCCAGTTAGATGGTGAGCAAACAAGTTGCCCTAAAACCTACAAATATTTGCTTATTACGCTCATGGGAATTCCAATAGAATATGGCAGGGGTGGCTTCTCAATGTTCCGTGACCTCTAGGGCCTCGTAAGTTGGACCCAATGGGTATCCTTGGGCATTTCACTCTTTATCTACTTAGGTTCTTCTCAGAATCTCTCCAGTATGTCAATTGTATAGTAGTCAGATTTTCTAGATACATCCAGGGCTCTTGGGGCCCATGGAGAGAAGAGGAAGCAACTATCACCCTTTATACTCTGTTCTGGTTTAGATATGCAGTGTTCCCCAAAAATTCACATGAGGAACAATGAAAGAAAGTTCAGAGGTGGAATGATTGGGTTACAAGAGTTTTAACTTAATCAGTGCTTTAATCTGCTGATAGGGAATAACTGGGTGGTCACTGTAGGCAGGTAGGGTGTGGCTAGAGGAAGTTATTGGGGGTGTGCCTTTGGGGTATATATTTTGTCCCTGATAAGTGGAACACTCTCTCTCTCTCTCTCTGTGTCTCTCTCTCTCTCTCTCTCTCTCTCTCTCTCCCCCCCCCCCTCTCTCTCCTTCCTGATTGACATGTCCTGAGCTGCTTTCCTCTGTCACATCCTTCTGCCTTGATGTTTGGCTTCACCTCCTGCACAGAGCAATGGAGTCAGCCAGCTGTATAGACTGAGACCTCTGAAACCATGAGCCCCAATAAACTTTTCCTCCTCTAAAATTGTTCTCATCAGGTCTTTTGGTCTCTGCAACAAAATAAAGCTGATTAAAACCTGCCTGAATCTCCAACGTCTCATGCAGCCTCACCGCCTCCGTTTTCTCTTGGTCAGAGCATTTATAGACCCAGGTTTGAGGGGTCAACCTCATATTGCAAGAACAGCAGGAGTCAGGTATATGTTAGTGCAGCCATTTTTAGAAGATGTGATCCACAAAAACACCCTCCATGGACACTCTCCTGGAAGCTGAAAGCCAGACTGACACCATCTCTAGGGAACCTCATGACTCCAGCTCTGGGAGAGGATGAAAAACCGGGGATCTCATAGTTGGATGCAGTGGTGCATACCTGTAATCTCAGCTACCTGGGAGGCTGAGGCAGGAGGATGGCAAGTCTGAGGCCAGACTGGGCAACTTAGCAAGACCCTGTCTCAAAATTTAAAAGGTCTGGGGGCTGGGGTTGTAGCTCAGTGGTAGAGCACTTGCCTAGCATGTGTGAGGCACTAGGTTCAATCCTCAGCACCACATAAAAAAATAAAATAAAGGTATTGTGACCACCTACAACTAAAAACTATATATTTAAAAAAATAGGTCTGGGATGTAGCTCAATGGTAGAGTGTCCCCAGGTTCCAGCCCCAGTACCATGAAAGAAAAGAAAAAAGATAGAAACCTGAGGCCTCAGTTGAAAGACACACATAAGACAGACCCTCCCAAGCCCTGTGTGGGAAGAGGTCTAAAGGGTGCTACCTTGGCATGATGCTTGACCTCTGCACTCAGTGGGTTCAATTTCAGCCAGTGACTTTCTTTGCCCAGCATTTACCCCACCAATTCCTTTAGATGAGTGATGCCCTTCGATTCCTGCAATATACCATTCTTTTTCCTGCCTTGAAGCCTTGGCATATTCCATTGCCTCTGCAGGGAACATTCTTTGTCCCCTGCCCCATACTCTTGCTAAACTCCACTCAATCTTTAGGTCTGTTGCCACTTCCTTGAGGAGCCCTTCCCTAACTACCCACCCCCCCAGCTTAGGTCACACGTCATGGTTTTATGCTCTCTGACACCCTGCATTTCTCTCTTATAGCAACTTCACCACCGTAATTAAATAATTGTTTTAAAATGTCCCCCGGATTTTGTTTTAATCAGGTTTAGTAAGATCACAGATATGGAGACAACCTTGGAAGAAGAGTTTCTTAGGGTTCCTAGGGGAAGGGCACACCACACCACATGGGGCCACGTGGTGAAGCAACAGGGTCCCTCTAGAGGAAGAAGGATCCAGGGAAGAGTGTGGGCCAGAGCCCTTATTGTGGTTTCTGCAGGAAGGATCAGGTGAGGCAGGATAGGTACGCTTGGCAAATTCAGGAATGGCTAGTGTGAATAGTTTCCACAGATTCTGGAATATAGGAGTGGTCTCCAGTTCATAGTCCCTGGTCCTGGGGTGATTTAGGGTAAGGGAAATATTGCTTTAGTGTTTGAGAGTTGGATAAATAAGGAGGCTGGAGATAGGAGATTTGGATTGGCTGGTGTTGGGCTAAACATTGATCAGTGCCTAAGAAAACTTGCAGTGAGGTAAGACGTCTCTAAAGAATGTGATAATGAAGGAAATGAGGAGGGAGAGCTGGCCTTTTTCCTTATCTCCAATCTTTAGGGGAGGATCTAAACACAGTGACCCTGGTTGTAAAGTAGAGGAATGTACTCATAAAACATTTGAGGAAATCCACCTGTGCAACCAGCACGCAGCCTATCCCATACAGTCCCCCTGCATGGCACCCAGCCTGCTGCCAATGAGGAGTAAGTAATAAAGTCCAAAACCTCTCGGTTGAGTTCTCCAAGTTCTTTCTTAGGGATCCGTAAACAATTTGCTTGGGGCATTTGCAGCCCTGGGGTTGAACAGCTGGTTTGCATATAAAACGCATGCTCTCAGGCAAATCATTTACCATCTCTAGGAATTAATGAGCCCAGGGAGGGGCATTCTCTCCAGGACTAGCAAGGCCCCCAAGATAGCAATGCGTTGTAAATACAGAAAGTAAAAAACATGATTAAGATAATAACCAATAATGTAACTATTGCCTTAATGTTGGCCTTCCCTTCAGAGTTGAGACTCCATGAGGACAGGGACAGGGGGTGTCTTACTGCTGAATCTGAGGGCCAGCTGTGTGATGAACTGAATCACAGCATCATCACGGTCACTGGCAGAGTCACAGGATAGGGCTCCGTGTTACCCCAGCCTGTGGCTGCCTGCAGCTTTGCTCAAGGGGAACCCAAGGTCATTTATTCTTTTCTCTGTGAGCTGTACACAGGCTCCCTCCTGCTCTCTACCTCTGAGTGGCAATGTTATTTGCCACTTCCAGCCTTGCTGTCGAAACCACAGGAATTGTGTAGACTTTCCAGTTTTGTGCCTCGGGTGTATTCAAACCCTCCAGCTTGGCTACCCAGGCCCAGGGCCAACAGAATGTTCTGCAAAGGCAGAAATGTACCATATTTGCACAACTCAGTTCAGTAGCCACTAGCCACCTGGGTCATCAAGCTCCTAAAATGAGCCTAATGCAACGTTAAATTTAAATTTAAGTTTTGTTTAATTATCTTAAATTTAAATAGCTGCATTCGGCTGGAGGCTACGGGACTGGACAGGCCCAGATTCCATGCTCAGATCTAAGTGCAATTCTAAATCCTGAGGCAGGGAAGTGACTTAGCTCAAGGACAACCCTACAGAAGATAGGCTCACCTCTGTGCCTCCAGGGCCCATGGGTGAGTATCTTTTAAAGAAAAGGAAAGAAAGGATTATAAAAGGTGAGTTCTGAGCCCTTCTCTACTGATTGCTCCATTCAATCGAGTCTCTTCTGAAAATTATATTCAGATAGTTCCTCTCACTAAACATTAGAAGGCCAGGGAGCTGGAATTCAGCATCAGAAAACCAACAGGCTTCTGCCCGGAGCGTCCTCTCCATCATCCTGCACCTGCACAGAAAGCAGAAAACATCCCAAGCTAATTTTTTTCTTCTAAAAAACCAGAGTGCTGGAGCCACGCTGCAGGTGGCGAAAGCAGATACAGAGTGTGCTACCACGGAAGCCGAGAACACCAGGAAGGGCCATAAACTTAATCTGGGGCTGACAGGGGCTTCAAGCAGAACTAATGGCGCAGTTACATACCTCATTAGCCGAGTGGGATTTTACCCCTTTCCTTATTGTGGTGGTTATTTCCCTCTTCTGCTACTGAGTAGAAGAAATTTTGCAACAATGTTATTTGCCACTTCTGGGTGGGGTGGGGTAGGGGGTGATCAATTAAAAATGAATCAAAGAGAGTAAAAATGAATTTCTTTACCATTTGCAATGATCATTTAAGATAAGAAGCCCTTCCCCTTCCCCCCCCCCCCGCCCCCCACCATGCAAGGAGACTGAAAGGAAAAACAGTAGCTCTAGAATATTTGATAAAGAAAAAATCCTCTCTCGGAGCTGATTAACGTTGCCACAAAGGGACTTGGAATTTCATACAACTTTCAGCTTTGTGTATAGCTTCCCCTACTTCCCCAGAGTAGGGGAACCCAAAATTTGGAGTGCTCCACAAAGGAATTCTGCATGGAACCCGCTGAGAGGTCTTCACTGTGGACCACTGCAAACCCTTTACAAAATGAAAATGGATTTTGCCTCTTGTGCAGATTCTCCAGGCAGAAAACCTGGCTGTGCTTCCTCCTGATGAATCCCTCCTAGGAGGTGGAGAAATGAACTCCCCAGCACCACACCTCCTTGCCTGCACCCCAGTACTCAGCCTGAAGTTTCCAGCAAGCCTCCATATGTGCTCTCAAACCCCTGACAACTCGAATCGCTAACAATATTTCCACCAGAGAAACTTTTATAAAATATTACAATCAATTCAATTGCATTAACACGTTTGAACCTCTAAGTTCAACACAGAGGAAAACACAATACTTCTCTATTACATCAAGTGTCTGGTCAGATATATATCACATGAAACTGAAACCAGAGGCACTGGGGGGACCCTGTTTATCCCAACTTAGCAAAAGGAATTATCTGACAGTTGGAAATGAAAAACTACTAATAAACATTACGGTTTATTGAAAAGTTTAAACAATAAGATTAAGGAAACTTCTGCAATATTAAGAAATGTATATTATCCGACTTTACCTTGCTTGGGGAATTCCTCCAGGATTTATTATTCTGTTCCACCACCAAAAAGCCTGCGTTATGTTAAGGGATTCTGCCTTCCTGCCTGCATTCCGCATGAATCTAAAATTAAGAGGCAATCTTTCTTCAGCACATTGTACTTCCCTAAATTAGGTTTGGTTTCCAGAGCAGAATTTGGAAGTCAGTGTTTTTTTTTCCCCCCTGGGTACCACTGGCCCCTAATAATAAGAGCTCTAGAGAAAAGAGCCCCTCTTTCTCCAGTGCTTTTGTTGGTGGTGCTGAAATGCACGCACTTGACGCCAGTGAGGGTGCTGGGATGGGGAGCTGTCCATCCAGAGCCTGGGGCACAAGGGGAAGGAGAGGAGCCAGGCAAGGCCCACTGCAGGGAGCACTCTGGCCCCTGGCCAGTCAGGAACAAAGATGTCCAGAAAGCAGCCTCCAAAACCCACGTAGATCTTGGATTGAGTGGCCTTGACCCAAGCAAAGAACAGCATCCTGGCTGCCCTGTTTCCTCCTTTACAGCTTCTCTCTCCACGGGTCTCCAGTTGGTCTCAACAGTGGAGCAGTTCTCTCTCCAGGCATAAAGGAGTTCAGGAGAAGCAGGCTAGAGTTGTGGGGATCTAAAGCTCCAGGGGGGGAAAGAACTGAACTGAGATTCCCCCACTGTAAATCAGGGATGTTGATGATGGAACTCAGAGGTAACTGCAGCCGGGAGACAGAAATGGGAGCTTTTTGAGCTATCCCCAGGATGTCAAGGCCCCAGACTCACACACCTGTGACCTCAGCTTCTGCTCCTCTGCTCCCCCATGATGTCTCTGTCCTGCTTCACATCACCCCAGGTGCAAAACTCAGCCTTTTGACCAGTGTGTCTGCTGGAAATTCATTCCCACTGAGCATGCGGCAAGTTCCAATAGAACTTATGAGGATTTGGGAGTGGCATGGGAAGGGAGGAGGGGGCTAGAGAGATGCCACATCAGACAGTATATAGTGTGTGCCACCCCCCTGTCCTGCTGTCCTAACTCACAGAGAATCCCATAGCTGATAAGTAGCAATGGGTATGTCACCACTCCAGGGATATTTCCTCTACCAGGTGACCTTGTCGTTTTGAATTGTTTCTGCCTGGGGGATGGGAGGGAGGGAAGCTCAGCTTCAGTCACCCACGCTTTCTGCTTCCTGGGGCACCAGCTGCAGGCAGCATGGAGATGATGCCCTCCCCCAATGCAGTTCATGGGATACAGACTTTGTCTGGGGGTTGAAGATTTCTCTCCTCCACATTGCTAATCAGCACCCACAGGAGGTGAGTCTGTAATCCTGGTAGTCTGTAATCCTGCCAGGGCAGCCTAACAACAAGGTATGGTTGTTCCCCAAATGGAGAGGACCTGCATGCAAGACTGGGAGGAAGGGAACATGAATTATTGTCTGAAGTATACCCAACTCCTTGGGAAACCTCTAGAGATCTTTGTTTCCAAGCCTTAGTTTACCACCACTGCAGAATGGGTATTTTCCTGCGTCTTTATGATACTGGTTAAATCTTAGCCGGTGTTGGCCTGTTTTATAATCTGAAACTCCAAACTAAAACTACTTTCCTGTTCCAGAACCTCTTTATCTCACTAACCTCCTGCTGCATCTGTTTAACTCTTACCCCTTCTCCCCATAATCTAATTATCCAAAAGCCCGAGAGGCAGCCCATAGGTCTCTTGAACACGCCCTCAGTTGGAGAGACAAGGGCCGAGCCTGCTTCCCCCAGGTTAGCACGTTTAGGACTTGCTTTCATCCATTATGTTCATGTATGTTGGAAATTTCCCCAAATGCATTTTAATCTCCATCTGCCATTATAGGGAAATTTTCCCAAAAAAATTTTTTTTGTTATTACATCTTGTAGTTCTAGAATATAATGTTTAACCATCAAACCTCGACAGGCCTGTACTTCAAATTCCAAATCTTTCCTCTCTTGGAAATTCTGCATCATAAATTGTTAGCTGAACATCCAAAAATGGTTTGCACTGGCATTCAACTATATTCTTTTTATTCCACCCAGCACAATGGAATTAACAGTCCAACCTGACTCTTCTCAGGTCCACAGAAGATCACAAGACAGCCACATTTCTGGTCTAAGGAAGATCATTTTGTCAAAGCGAACATTCCAGTGATGGCAACGTTGCTAATTTACCAAATTTGATAAAAGTAGCCAGTGAGGCCGAATATAAGAGAAACCACCCAAGGACACAGCAATTTCTACTCATTTTCTGACATCTGTCCCTAGTCTTGCAGACACAGTCCCCATTTGAAATAAACCCTCTAATATGGAAACCTTTAACACCAGCATACATACAGCCTTTGTCTGGGGGTTGAAGGCCTGTCCTTTGTGGGAAGATGGGGTGGGCTGTGCAGAAGAGCAAGGGTTAAAAACAGCAGAGCTCATCTTAGTGAACAATGGCAAAACTGTCTCCACTTCACAGAAGCTGGGGGTGGGGGTGGGGGGAATGGCATTTACTCTCCTGGTCCCAGCTGCTCTACTCAACTTTCTGTGAGGCAGGGCTCACTATGCCATCTCATAGATGGGGAAACTGAAACTCTGAAATGCAGTAATTTGTTGGAGATTACACTGCTGGGGAATTACAGAAGTGAGTTCATACTCGGGTAGGGATGTAGCTCAGTAGTAAGCTTGCTTAGCATCTAGCTTGCTTAAAGTCTGTGGGCTCAATCCCCAGGACCAGAAAATATATATATCTTCCCAAAAGTTATTCACAGCCCAAATCCACACACACACACCTGACCCCATCATCCAATGCCTGAATCCTTGCTGCAGCCTCCAATTCTAGTGGCCGTCCTACCTCTGCTCCAACACCTGCAGGGACAGGGTCACTCCCTTCTGAAGAAACCTCTGTCTCCCATCAGCACCCCTACCCCTTCTTACCTCTCCACTGGAGACAGCGGGGAGCCTTCTACCCACACTGAGGTAGGATGTTAAAAGGGAAGCCTTAGAACCACGTTGTTAAATTTTTTTTAAAAAAATTAGATTCATTTAATCTCATTTAAGAAAAAGACAGAAACTGTAGCAACAACCAGGAACCTAGCCTGCTCCAAACATTCGATTTCACTTCTTGGATAAAAATGGGAGCAGGCAAAGGGAATGGGTGATGCAGAGATATCCCTCCTGGCAACCAATCTCTGTAGGTCCAAGGGGGTCCTGTGTTCCTATCTCCAACCCAGCTGAACTTCCAGGGAGGCCTAGGTTGACATTTCTCACCTCCTTACACTGCATCTAGATCAAATGAGTACCATCAGGAAAGGACACCAGTTTTATGGATTGGCAAAGAGTGACAACAGTTGGACTGATTAGACTCCACTGAGGGGTTGCAGCCAGGTTTGCTGCAGTGTCTCCCCAAGCTTATTGTGTGCCAGGCTCTGAGCTATGCATCTTTCCTCCAACTACTCCTAAAGGAAGATTCTATTATTATTCCTTTTTTATATAGCAGATTTGAGAGAATTTGTTATCTCTAGGCTCCAAACAACTCATTTGCTTCTCTGAGCCTCAGTTGCCCTGGACTGCTAGCAAGAGGAGAAGCTGGAATTTGACCCTGTGGTTTTCACGGCCTGTGCCCTTAATCACTAGCTAACTGCTTCAGTATCTGCGGCTGTAGACACAGAGTTTACATGGTAGCAGGCAGCATGGCTGCCATTTAAACAAGGGCAAAATCAACCAACCAACAGGCTGAACAAAATCATACAGACATTGCAAGCTTTCAAAATTCAATTTTGAAGATTCCAAATTCATTTTCTTGAGACATGGGCTTGCTAAGTTGCTTAAGGCCTCGCTAAGTTCCTGAGGCTGGCCTCAAAATTGCAATCCTCCTGCCTCAGCCTCTCCCATATTGCTATCATTACAAGAATATGCCATCATACCTGGCTCCAAATTTACTTTCAAAACCAGTATAACATTTGATATGAAACCTTAAAAAAATTCAAAGTGAAAAGTTTTGCCCTATTTATGAATGGCAAGTAATAATCTAAACAGATTATTAGCAGCCAGATTCTTACTACATGTTAAAAGACTAAAATACTTTGACTAAATAGAGTTCTTCCTGGAAATGCAGGGATGGTTCAATTTTACATGTGTGGTTACTATCAATCACTATAATAACAAATAGAGACCATATAATCATTACATAGATGTGAAAGAATTTATGAATTTCTACATTCATTCCAGATGCTGTGGTTTGGGTAATTGTCTCCCAAGGCTTGGTTCCTAGCCCATGGTGCTATAGGGAATTGTGGAACCCTTTAAGATGTGGGGCCTTGTTAGAAGTCTTCTGGTTATATGGTAGCATGCCATGGAAGGGGATATTGGGACCCCGGCCCCTCTTCCTTCTTCTGCATTCTAGTTGACATCAGGTGAGCTGCTTACTCCACCACATGCTCCCCACCATGATGTGCTGCCCCACTGTGAGCCCAAAAACAATCAGGCCAACTGACCATGGATTGAAACCTCCAAACTGCGAGCTAAAATAAATCTTTCCTCTCTTTACGTTGATTATCTCAATTATTTTGTTATAGTAGCAGAAAACTGACTGACACCATAGATTTTAAGACTGGAAAGAAAAACTCTCAGTAAAATAAGGATAGATACTTACCTAAATGGCTTATGCACACTACACATCAAAATAAAGCCAGACAAACACTGAGTCTTGGGAAGGATATAGAGTAACTAGAGCTCTTATGCATTGTTAATGGACATATAAAACATTTTGGGAAAAGTTCTAGTACTTTCTTATAAAACCTGATATTTACATACCCTACAACTGGGCAAATGTATTCCTAGGTATTTTCCCAAGAGAAATGAAAAAAATGTCCCTAAAGAGACATGTACACAAGTGTTCATAACACCTTTATTCGCCAAAAAACAAAAAATACAGGTACCTATGAACAGCATAATGGCTAAACAAATTGTAGTTTATTCATATACTGAATGTCTTGGTCTGCTTAGGTTTCCATAACAAAATGCCATAGACTATGTGGCGTAAACAACCAAGATCTATGTTCTCACAATTCTGGAGGCTGGGAAGCCCAAGATCAAGGTACCGGCATGGTCAGGTTCCGGCAAGGGCTCTTTCCTTGGGCTTCTGACAGCTGCCTTCTCACCGTGTCCTCACAGGGTAAGGAGAGAAAGAACAAGCTCTCCTTATTTTTAATAAGGACACTAACCCATCAAACCAGGGTTTCATTCCCATGACCTCCTTTGTTCTGATTACCTCCTAAAGGTCCCAGCTCCAAATACCATCACCCTGGGGACAAGGGCTTCCACTATGAATCTGGAGATTACACAAATACATAGTCTATACAAGGAAGGATACCTGCACCAATATGAATGAATCTCAAAATTCTTCATGAAGGAGGTCACACAGAGAATGATTCCTTTTATATGAAGCTCTAGAATAGGACAAAGTAATCTGTAGTGGAAAAAACAAAAACCCCAAACTGTGGTTGGCTTAGGTGGGAGTGGGGGACAGGGATTAACTGGGAAGGAATACAACAGAACTTTCTGGAATGATAACACTATTCTACTTCCCGTATGGGGTTGGGTTATATAAGTGTATTAATTTGCCAAAACTCAAAGAAGGGTATACTTAAGATTTGTACATTGACTTGCGTGTCAGTTTTACCTTGGAAAAAACAAATAACCGTAAGCAAATATTGAACTCTGGTTAAAGATAAGTTGCAGGCAATGTGCTAATGTCTTCAATTTACTTTGAAATGCATCAAAAATTAAGATGAATTGAAGTTTGGATGAAGGAAAGGCTAGATGACAGACTCGCAATAAAATCAAGTTTAGTGAAATGTTAGTGTAGCAGCTAGGTGGTAGGCATGTAGGTGTTCACTGTATAATTCTTTCAGCTTTTCTGTATGTTTGAAATTTTTCATAATAAAATATTAAAGGGAAGAGCCAGACTATACTTAGTAAAATACCAGAATCATTTCCATTAAAGTCAGAAACAAGGCCAGGCTACCTACTACTGCCAATATTATATAATGTTACCTAGAAAGTACCAGCAAGATCTCAAACTCCAATGCCTTCAGGGACATACGGGAAGGTTAAAAAGTAAAGAGAGTTGGGTTTTTAAAAAGTAGGGACTGGTTAAACTCTAGCCCAGAGCTCATGCCCTCCAGTGTATTCTCTTCCTCAGGAATGGGGACTCATAGAGTTGTCAAGTCACCTAAAATTTCAACAGAAGCTAAAAAGTCAGGTTTTGGTATAGGTGTGAAAACTCTACCACCACCACCACCACCACCCCACCACTACCTTTTTTTTTTTTAAGGATGGTTTAATTGTTTTGAAAATAGAGCTGGCGCCAGAGCCAGTTCAATTTCAACCTCCTTACTAGCAAATAGATAAGAAAGAAAAGAAAACAAGTAAAGGTTAAATCCAAGACAATCCACTGAAAGTCTATCAGAAAATCTAAAAGTTCAGTAAGCTGACTGATTACACGTTTACAATGCAGAAATGGATCACTTTCCTGTATATAAATTATAAGCCATTAGAAGATATATGTAAAATTTCAAAATCCCATTCATAATAGCACCCAAAAAAAAGAAAGAAAGAAAGAAAGAAAGAAGGAAAAGAATTAAACCTAGTAAGAAATGTGCAGGACTATTTGAGTAAAAATTTAAAATGTGACTGAGAACTTTAGAAGTGTTCCTGAGTGTACGGCAGGCCATATAGGCTAAACAGTGCTACAGAAACAATTAGCACCAAAATCTTGGTGACTTCACACAATAAAAACTTATTTTATTCATTTTATTTAACTACACACCTGAAGTCAGCTGTATAGTGATACAACTGCTCAGTCTTCCACACTCAGCAGTAGACTTGCTTTAACCCTGTGCCTCAGTCCCAAAATGTCACATGTCATTTCTGCTCACATTTCACTGACTAGAACCAGTTCTATAGCCCTGCCTAACTGCAAGAAGCTGCCAAATGTAGGGGAACAAATGAAATGATGAGCATTTACTGCCTCTGACCAGAGTAAATTAAAGCCATATTGTGATCCTGATTAAGAAGACTCAATGAAGATATTGATTTTCCCTAAATTACACCATAATGGTGGGAGGTGGGTGTTGGGAACTGAACCCAGGACAAGCACTTTACCACTGAGCTACACCCCCAGCCCTATGCTATAATTCAGTGTGATCCCTATTAAAGCACCAGTTAGATATCTTGGAACAAAACAAGTACTAAATCTACAGTTCGTATGCAAAAATAAACATGTAAGTATAGCTAGAAGAATTCGGGGGAGGGGGGAGCTGAGCATGAGGATTAGCCCTACTACATTTAAAAACACATTACAAATCATAAACAATTAAAACAATTTGGTATGAATCAACAGTCCAAGGAATGGAAAGAATAAGCCAGGCACTGTGGCACACTGACTCAGGAGGCTGAAGTAGGAGGATCCCAAGTTTGAGGCCAGCCTTGGCAATTTATCGAGACCCCCATTTCAAAATAAAAAATCAAAAGGGCTGGGGATGCAGCTCAGAGGTAGAGTACCCCTGGGTTCCATCCCCAGGACCGTAAAACAAATAAATAAATGATAAAAATGGAAAGAATAAAGGGTATGGAAAGAGACACAAACGTGTACAAAATTTGGTATAAAAGTGAGATGGCAGGGGCTGGGGTTGTGGCTCAGTGGTAGAGCCCTTGCCTAGCACCTGTGGGGCATTGGATTTGATCCTCAGTACCACATAAAAATAAACAAATAAAATAAAGGTATTATATCCATCTACAAGCAAAAAAATTTTCTTTGAGATGACATTTCAAAATGAAGAGAAAACTTTTGATTATTTAATAAATAGTATTGGGAAAAAGAGCTTGTCCTGGTGGTGGGGAGCTAAATTTCTATCCAACTTCTCACACTAAAACATATTCTGGACAGATGAAAGATTTAAACATTAAAAACAAATTTATAACAATACAAAAGAAAACATGAAAAATATTTTGAAATTTTGAAAAAATGCCTGAAGGTCTTTCCTTCATATTTTCTACTTATAATTTATGTATAAATGCATATCTCAAGAATTATTTAAAAATTAACTACTCTACAAAAACAAAACAAATTTTCCAGACAAACAAAATCAAAAGATGATGGCTGGGGTCATCAGTGGTAGTGCTCAGTGGTATAGCACTTGCCTAGCACGTATGAGGCACTGGGTTCAATCCTCAGCACCACATAAAAATAAACAAATAAAATAAAAGTATTCTGTCCCCATCTGCAACAACAAAAAAAATTTTTAAAAAAGATGATGGCAAACTGGGAAGAATGATATCCAGAATAGTACAGAAGAACTTTCAGAAAACAAAAAGAAAAATTCCAACGACCCAATAAAAAACACAGTGACCAAAAAAATCCAGTGACTTCTAAACATGTGAAAAACTGCTCATCCTCTGTCAAAATTAAAACAATAAATGATTTTCATTCATCTGGTTGGCAAAGATTTTTAAATGTATTAACACCTAGTACAGGTGGACATATGGAGATATTGGCAGTAGGAGTAAAACTTGATGCAACTTCTTGGAAGGACAAATTGGCAATAAGTTTTGGGTTTTCAACTTACATGTCCTTCAACCCAGCAATTTTGCTTCTAAGAATATTTCCTACAGATCCACTCACATCCATCTGCCGAAAGTACAAGAATGTTTGCTGCAGCTGTGTTATGTAATCATTCAAATAAATAAATAAATGGAAAAGAAAAAAAGAAAACCTGAAACACCAAAACATTCATCAATAGGATAGTTAAATACAGACCCAGTGTAATGAATGGATTATAAAGAGACCCTGAAAAGCTACACACAAAAAAGCAGATGCCCAAGGTGGGGGCAGGAAGGGCATCTCACAGGGGAGGCAGGGATAAGAAAAAGACTTCTCAATGTATTCCTGTTTCAACTTTTGATTTTTTTTTTTTTTTTAAGCTGTTGGGTACCAGGGATTGAACTCAGGAGCACTCGGCCACTGAGCCACATCCCCAGCTCTATTTTGTATTTTATTTAGAGACAGGGTCTCACTGAGTTGCTTAGCACCTCACTAAGTTACTGAGGCTGGCTTTGAACTCGAGATCCTCCTGCCTCGGACTCCCGAGCTGCTGGGATTACAGGTGTGCACCATTGCACCTGGCTCAACTTTTTTAACTGAGTGCCTTACCTGTTCAAAAAACAAAATTGAATTTAAAAATAACAAGAAGAAAAAGAAAAATCCATCTATCTATGCCAATTGAGGATGACTTCCTGATATACTGTTAATTGGAAAAAAAGCAAAATACACATGCTACCCTTTAATTGGGAAAGTATCTGCACTGAAAATGCTTTAAAGGATACATAAGAAACCGCTAACTGGAGTTTCCTCTGCTAACTTAAGTAACCAGAAATCTGGAGTGAAAGAATCACTTCATTTCATACCCTCTAGTATGTCTTATTTACCACATAAATACAATTTCAGTTCTTGAATCCCTAGACCAAAACCACTGGGCTGGAATCTCCAGGGTGAAATCAGTAGAATCCCACAGAAACACAGATATTGAGCTCGTCTGTGCGATTAGAAGCCTCCAAGGAAGGAAAAGTACCTGCCTGCTAATAGTCAGTGACCTGAATGACACATTTGGCTGGGCCCTGAGCTTTGGGAAAAGGAAAAGACTTCAAAGTCAAGTCCACCTGGTCTTGAATCCTGCCTTTGCTGCTTACTTACAAGCTGTGTGGCCTGAAATAAATTCCTTCCCCTCTCTGTGCCTGTTTCTTCATTCCTTAAAAAGGGAATTATTACTCTTGCCTTCTAGAACAGTTATGATGATTAAAATGACACAATACAGGTAAAGTGCTTAAAGGTCTGGCGCGTAGCAAGCATTTAATTAGTAGTTGGAGAAAGGTTAAATTAATTATTTTACCCTGGAACTCTGGACTATTGCATGGCTTTTGAAAAGAATTAGATAGGGCTCTGCCTACTAATACGGAAAGATCTCCAGGCACATTCTTGCATGAAAAAAAGCAAGTGAGAGACCAGCATGCATACCAGGATTGATTGCATTTAGGGGTGGAAAAATAAAAACTGTATTACGTTTCGATTTTGATTTTTTTAAAAAATCAAATTGCTATGAGTATTAAAAAGTCTGGCAGCCTAGACCAATCTGTAAACAGAGGGTAGCTCTGGAGAGTTCTCAGGAAGGCGGGGCCGGCGGGACCAGGGCTTCTTACTCCACGCCTCGCGGTGTTGTTTGAACTTTGTAGACCAGCACTGGTCACTTTTTTTCTTTTTTTAACTGTTAAAAGAAGTAAATACATTTTAATTCTAAATTTAATGGGAATTAGGAACCTGCGCAGCGGGCCGGCTGGGTCCAGGCGCCCCCTCCCCACCCGCGCTCGGGCGGCGGCCGCGGGGCGCGGGCCGGAGCGCGCAGCCCCGCAGCCCGGGCGCCCGCTGGGCCCGCGGGCCGCGCCACCGCGCCATCAGCGCCGCCATCAGCCGCGCCGCGTGCGGCCCCGCGCCCCGCTGCTCGCGGCCGCCGGCCCCCGGCGGTAATAATGAGGCACAGCGCCGTGACCGCAGCCCTCGGCTGCGCCGCGCCAGGCGCATTAGCATTTTCGAGGCCTTCTTGTTTGTTCTTTTGTGCTCATTTTCCAGCCCGAATGCGCGGCACATCCCCGGCCGCGTACTGAGCAGCGGGGCCACCGAGGCAGAACGCAGCTGGCCTGGTTTTAGAAACCGCTGCGGGCCGCGGGGCCTGGCTGCCCCCGGGAGACCTCTGCCTTCCGCCTTGACAGCCAGAGCCTCTTTGGGGGCATCGAGCCAGGGGAGAAGAGGCTGGGAAGGGAAGAGCGCAGGCTTCGCCCCAGCATTCGCCCCGAGCGAGGCCTTCTCCCAGGAAGGCTGGCTTTGTCCCTGCAACTGTGACCCAGACAGCGGTGGGCTTGAGACCTGGCTCTGCAGGGATGGGGAGGGGACCCTGGTTTACAGCCTCATCCATGGGGGTCTCCGTTTCCCAGCCTTTATACAGGAGGCTAAGACTACACATCTCATAGGATTGGATACTTGCAAAGCACTTACCTTAGTGCTTGACACATTATCTAATTTATTCTTCAATAACCCTGAGAGGTGGGTATTAGTACTGTCAAAGGAAATGGTGTAAATGGGGGCGAAGTGACTTGGCTGAGGTCTCGACAGCTAGGAAGCTACTCCACTAGGGGAGGAAGCAGCCAAGAGCAGCGGCATTTATCTCCAAGGTAGACTGAGGTGAGCACTTTGCGGGTGGCAAGTTTTCTGGCCCAGGAAAGGACCTCAAGAACTATGCTTGCAAGGAGGCGCGTTTAAGATGGGGCTCCCGGAGCCCTGAGGTTTGGGGGATGAGCGTGCACTTGCTGCCCTGATCAAAGGGAATGGCTCCTCTTTCCACCGCTACAAACTCAGCAAAGAGACACCTAGACATTCATGCACCTGCAATTGCCTGGAAGGGAGAGGACCAAAACCTAGTAAAAATCCTATAGTGCTCAAGACTGTGTGACAATGGCATAGGATAGTCATGTAGATCTGTGGAATATTAATTGAAAGTCCAGAAATAAACCCCTCCTTTTATGGCCAATTGATTTTTGACAAAAGGCTAAATACATAAATAATAATAATAATAAACCCCTCCTTTTATGGCCAATTGATTTTTGACAAACTCAATGGGAAAATAATAATCTTTTCAACAAACAATGTTGGGATAAATGAATGGCCACGTGCTTATATACAAAAATTAACTCAAGAGCTGAGGATGCAGTTCAGTGATAGATCACTTAACTGGTATGCATAAGGCCCTGGGTTTGATCCCCAGCCAGCACCATGAGGAAAAAAATAATTCAAAATGGATCATCGACCTAAACATAGGGCTAAAAGTATAGCACTCTTAGAAGAAATACACGAGTCAATCTTTGTGATCTTGGGCTAGGTAATGGTTTTTTAGATATGCCTCCAAAAGCACCAAAAATAAAAATAAATAAATAAAATATATAAAAATAAATTAAACTACATCAAAATTAAAAATCTTTGTGCTAGCTGGGCGCAGTGGTGCACGCCTGTAATTCCAGCACTTGGGAGGCTGAGGCAGGAGGATCGCGAGTTCAAAGCCAGCCTCAGCAATGGCAAGGCACTTAGCAACTCAGTGAGACCCTGTCTCTAATGAAATACAAAAAAGGGCTGGGGATGTGGCCCAGTGGTTGAGTGCCCCTGAGTTCAATCCCTGGTATCAAAAAAAAAAAAAAAAAAAGAAAGAAATACCTTTGTGCTACCAAAAAAATTGAAAAGACAACCCCAAAAGTGGTTAAAAAATTATGAATTATATATCTTGTAAGGGACTTATATCCAGAGTATATAAAGAACTTTTACAACTCAATAGTAAAAAGATAGATTACTGCGTATTTTTGGAGAAGATCCCAAAGCACAGAAAACAAAAGCAAACAGACAAAACTAAAAAGTTTCTGCACAGCAAAGGAAACAATCACCAAAGCGAAAAGACAACCTGCAAAATGGGAGAAAATATTTTCAAAGTACATACATCTGACAAGGGGTTCATATGCAGAACATATAAGGAACTCTAAAAACTCAACAGCAAAAATAATAATAATAGTAAATGAGCAATAGATCCAAATAATTCAAATAGACAGTTTTCAAAAAGACATACAAATGGCCAACA
This sequence comes from Tamias sibiricus, assembly GCA_025594165.1. Taxonomy (NCBI): domain Eukaryota; kingdom Metazoa; phylum Chordata; class Mammalia; order Rodentia; family Sciuridae; genus Tamias; species Tamias sibiricus. The sequence goes on from CM046658.1 coordinate 32,633,149, forward strand.
GATATGTGAAAAAACACATTTTGTGTGTATGACTACTACTAGAAAGATGAAAAATAACAAGTGTTGGTCAGGATGTAGAGAGAAAGGAAGACTTGTGTGCTGTTGTTGGAGGTTTCTCAAAAAATTAAAAATAGAATGACTGTATGATCCAGCATTCCAAATCTTGAATATATATCCAAAAGAAATAAAATCAGTATGTTGAAGACATATCTGCACACCATGCTAATTGCAGCACTATTTGCAATAACCAAGAAATGGAAACAACCTATGTGTCCATAAACTGATAAATGAATATAGAAAATGTGGTACGATGGAATACTATTTAGTCATAAAAAAGAATGAAATCCTGTCATTTGCAACAGCATGGTTGGAACTGGAGGTAAGTGTGATCAATCAGGTACAAAAAGACAAATGCCACATGATCTCACTCACATATGAGTGATCAAAGCCACTTCATACCTACTAGGATGGCTATAACCAAACAGGATGTTTGGTCAGATTCGAGCCCTCAGATACTGCTGGTGGGAATGCAAAATGGTGGTCATTAGTAAAACAGTGTGGTGGCTCCTCAAAAAGTGAAACACTTACTGTATGTCCCAGCAATCTACTCCTAGATGTATGCCCAAGAGAATTGAAAACATCCACACAAAAAGTTGTACATCGCTGGACGTGGTGGCGCACGCCTGTAATCCCAGCACTTTGGGAGGCTAAGGCAGGAGGATCGCGAGTTCAAAGCCAGCCTCAGCAATGGGGAGGCACTTAGCAACGCAGTGAGACCCTGTCTCTAAATAAAATACAAAAAAGGGCTGGGGATGTGACCCAGTGGTCGAGTGCCCCTGAGTTCAATCCCTGGTAACCAAAAAAAAAAAAAAAAAAAAAAAAAAAAAAAAGTTGTACATGAATCCCACAGCAGCATTGTTCACGAGAGCCAAAATGTAAGCTTGGTGGTGAATGGGTTAGTAAAATAGGAGAGAGCTACACAATAGAATATTATACACTCATAAAAGGGAATGAAGGGCTGGTGTACATGCTACCATAAACCAAAACATTAAGCTAGCTGGAATTGTAGCTCCGTGGTAGAGCTCTTGGCTAGCATGTACAGGGTCCTGGGTTCCAGGCAGAGGGAAGAGCATGGGTGAATTGAGGATCCAATAATAGGAGAGGATTGGGTGGGGGGGGGGGGTGCTGGAGGAGGTCAGAAGGCCTAGAAATAGACTGTAAGTGGTGCAGAGGCTGGCGATGGGTCAGAAGTCAGATTGCAGGGATGGAAGCAGGAAGAGTCTTGTGGGCCGTGGTAATGAACTGAGGCTCTCCCCTAAGCTCCCTAGGCAGCAACGCCATCCCTCTCACGGACTTACACCTCCATCCCCACTCACATCCTCCTGTATTTTGCCACATCCTGGCTTCCCTCCAGCAGTGATGCTACTTGAACCTGATCTCCTGGGATCCCTCCACACACCACTCTCTCCAACCTCTACACACAGTTTGTCTTCTGCCTGGAGCCCCAGAAATCCTTCCTCCACCAGGCCACTCTTACCTGTCCTTCAAGCTGCAGCTCAGATGTCACAGCCTCTGAAAACAATCCCTCCAACCTCTCACCTCCACCCACCTCCCCCAGGATAAGTTCAGCTCCTCCCTCCGCTGGGCTCTTGGAGCCTGTGGAGACCCCTCTGTTCTCAAGTGTCTCTTGCTGGGTTGTGAACTGTGAGTCTCCTAAGGGGCAAGGGAGGGCCACTTGCTCAAAGACGCAGCACTGTGCGCTCGCCTAGTGAGTGGTCTGTACCTGCTGGACGAGTGACGGCATGGGAAGGTGAAGACTGACTGCAGCCGCCCCGCGTGCAGCGGGTCTTGGGAAAGCTGGGTCCTCACAGGGTGTTCTGGCTGTGGCTCTGCCGTGTGGCCTGATCCGTCAGTCCTTCCTGGCAATGTCATGTAGCCACATCATATTCAATTGTCCAGTGAATACTTTAATTTTCTCTAAGCTTAAGTCCAGCTCCGAGGACCCAGACCTCTAAACCAAGGGGAATTTTAATCAGTCATGAGGACTCTTCTCTGCCCCAGAGTTGCTCCAGGATGCTAGGGTCTTGTGCAGCACCGAGCCTAAGACAGGGCTCCAGTCACCATCAGTCATCTGCTCCCCTGGATCCTGAGGAGAAGGACACCTGCCGGTCCCATCACCACAGCCTGTCCAGTCAGACAGAGAGCTGTGCTATCTACATGCCACTCAGCCAGTACCCTAAAGTCACATCATCAACCCTGGATAAGGGTCCCTGCAACTCCTTTGGAGGAACCCACCATGCTTTCCCATTCCAGGGTTTTGCAGGTTCCATCTTCTCTCCCTGGAGAAGGGATTTCCCAGCATCATTTATTCAAGGAGCTTGGCCTTCCAGAAGAAGAGACCATCTCTCCAACCAATTCCTGCTTTGCCCCCTGAAAGAACCCCAGAGGCACAGGAATCCAAAGAGCAGGCTGTGAGCACAGGGACTGGGGAAGAGAAAAAATAAAAATGCATTCAGATTGTCGAAAATAGATCCCGCCACAAGCATTCATCAAAAAGCTTTCATAGATTGTGAAAGGGAGTGCCTTGGGTAGAAGTTACACAATACCAGGTCCTGCTCAGGCAGAGCTTCCATTACCTCCACATGCAGACAACATCCTTCAAGAAAAGCCTAGACATACTAGGCCGTTCATAAGGAATCACAGAATGGATAAAATGACAGAATGGATGAAAGAGCGGAAAGATCTGCTTTCTCAGTTCCAAGTAACAAACTTTTATGATTGAACCAGAACCATAAAAATCCAAAAATTAAGCTGGGTGCCACTTAATCCTGTAATCCTCACTACTCAGGAGGCTGAGAATTGTGTCACCTTGGGCAATGTAGCCAGACCCGGTCTCAAAATAAAATAAGAAGGGCTGGGGATGTAGCTCCGCGGTAGAGCACTTGCATAGCATGAGGGAGCCCCTGGATTCAATCCTCAGTGCTGCAGAAAGACAAAATCCCAAAATTAGAGACTAAATGTTTGACATCAGCCTTCACACCCTCTTTGATTTCTCTGTTGTTCTAGACACAGGGCAGGAACTGCAGCCCAAGCTTGGGAACCACCATGGTTGCTGCAAACATTGGACTAGTGAATGCAAGGCACCTTCCTCCCTTCCATGCAAAATTTTATTTAATCTGCACAAAAGCCCTATTGCTTTCTTCTTTTTACACAAAGAAAACTGTGGCATAGTGAGGTGGGTTCCAACCTACATCTGTCTGACTCCAGAGCATGTATTCATAACCACCCTGGTACACACCACTGCCAGGTGTTTAAAAAGAAGAAGCGGTGGGGGAAGAAGTCTGCAAATAAATCCCTTGTGGAAGAAGCACAAGCCCTGTCCACTCAACACAAGCCCACAACCAAAATCAATCAATAGTCTTCACAGCACCTGCATTCATGCTGCGGACACCCCTTCCCTTCTAAGACTGGCCTGGGGCTCTGGGCTCTGAGTACAGGTCAGGTGCTCAGGCAGTCTACCCTGCGTCTTCTCTCTTGTCAAACATCTCAGTGCTTCTCCATCACCAGCACAACCAGGTCCTCTGCCTCTTCTGACCTGCTGAACAGCAAGGACTGTGCTGGAGTCGTGCTGGAGACCCGAGTTTTGTTTTTTTTTTTCCTCTGACCTTGGTGGGTCTCTCAGTCCCCCTGCTGTGTGTCTTCCTTAGCAGTCTGTAGCTCTCACCCAGCTCCTATGACTGACCTCCTGGTCTACCTCTGCCGCCGTATCTCCCAGCATAGCCCCGTACTCTACCCAAACTACTTGCCTGACCCCAGACCCGTCTCATACTTTTCCTCCCTGGGCCTTTGTTCATGATGCCCCTTCCTGTGAGATCTTCCCTGCCATCTCTGCCCATCCAAATCCAACTCGCCCTCCCAGCTCCTGCCCAAATATCACTTCTTCCAAAAAGCCTGCTCTGATCCCAAGAAAAACCATCTCATCTTTCCCCTGAACATCCCTGGCACAATACTTGTGGCTCTCCCAAAGAGCCCTACTCCTTCCTTGTTTTTCAGGGTTTTGTGTCTGTGTAAGAGACACAGGTTTCAAGTCAAACAGACCTAGGTTTAAATCCCACTTCCACTGACTGTGATAATCTTGAACAAGTGATTAGCAGTTCTGAACTTCGCCTAACTCTTGTGTAAGTCAGAATAATACAACATCTCCTATACAGGGCCTTAGTAAACATTAAATAAATGATGCATGATCAGCCGGGCATGGTGGCGCATGCCTGTAATCCCAGCACTTGGGAGGCTGAGACAGGAGGATCGTGAGTTCAAAGCCAGCCTCAGCAATGGTGAGGCATTTAGCAACTCAGTGAGACCCTGTCTCTAATAAAATACAAAAAAGGGCTGGGGATGTGGCCCAGTGGTCGAGTGCCCCTGAGTTCAATCCCTGGTACCAAAAAATAAAATAAAAAAATAAATAAATGATGCATGAAAGAGCTCAGTAAATAGTATATATTGCTCTTGTCATTACTTATGCAAGCTTCCTGAGGGCAGACAAAACATCTTTCTCATCTCCTTATATAAGCATAGCACTGGGTCCATCCTGAACATGGCTAGACATTTTTAGAATAAAAGAAACAACAGAAGTAGTTTGAGGGCTGTGGATGTAGTTCAGTGGTAGAGCACTTGCCTATGAGGACCTGGGTTTGATCACCCAGCACTGGAAAAAAAAAAAAAAAAGCAATTTCAGGCTGTACATCTGTGTTCAAGCAGCATTATTCACAATAGTCAAACAGTAGAAATAACTCCAGTGTCCATCCACAGATGAAAGGATAAACAAAATGTGATTCACACACAAAAAATGGAATATTATTCAGTCTTTAAAAGGAAGAAGATCCTGTCACATGCTATAACATTGATGAAATTATGATAAGTGAAATAAGCCAGTCACAAAAAATTCTGGCCAGGCATCGTGGCACATGCCTGTAGTCCCAGCTATTCAGGAGGCTAAGAAAGGAGGATGGCTTGAGCCCAGAATTGAAAGGCCAGACTGGGTAACTTGGAGAGACCCCATCTTTTAAAATAATAATAACAAATAATAATAATAATGGTATGATTCCACTTACATGAGGTACTTAGAATGGTCAACTTCACAGACAAAACGAAGGTCGTTTTGGGCTGGAGCTGGGGCTCAGCAATAGAGCACTTGCCTGGCATGTATGAGGCACTGGGTTCAGTTCACAGCACCACATATAAATAAATAAAATAAAGGTCTGTCAACAACTAAAAAAAAAAAGAAGAAGAAGAAGAAGGTCATTTCCAGGGACTGTGGGGAGAGGCAATTGATTATTGTTTAACCAGTTCAGAATTTCAGTTTTATCAGATGAAAAGAACTTTGAAAGTGGATGTTGGTAATGGTTACATAGCAATGTAAATGTGTTTAATGGTCAGTATACTTAAAAATGGTTAAAATGCTACCCTTTATGTTATATATTAACATGTTACGTATGTTATATATTGAAACAATTAAAAATAAAATTTTAAAGAGTCATTTCAAGGTTTTTGGTTGGAACAGAAGCAGCTGAAAAAAAATCTGCTTAAAGTTTAAAATGTTTGAATATAAATATTTTTTAATGTCTGTGAGCCTACCCATATATACATGCACTCCAAATGAGCTCATTTTTCTTTTCCTCACTGCTCTGAAGGGTGACATGGAGATCATCTGCACAAGAAGGATCTGAACGACCCACTGATTACAGGATAATATTCATACAATGAGGTTAAAAGCACTGGCTGAAAAGTTCTTTCATAAAACCTGCTACATGAGAAGAGAAAATAATTTATGAGAACATGAACAATTAGCACTTTGTAAAAAAGAAATAATGCACTTAACTTGATCCCTATATTTAACATCAATTAAAGATTATCCTCATGAATGAAACTCGACCTGGAAATTAACAAGGGATTTAAATTGCATTATGCAAGCAAAAGAGAGAAGCCGGAGCACTGGTTCAGGACTTCTGATATTCGGCTAGAATGGCATCTACAGTGCAGCTTGGCCATTTCCTCACATTTCTCTGATTTGCAAGAAGTTGCTATAAACATATAGGAACATTTGCTTCTGCACAAAAACCCTGTGACAAAAATCCCTAGGCAGCTGCAAACACAAGGTTGGCACCCTTCATTTTTAAAAATAACTTCTGGGTCAGTTTTTACCAAAAAAATTAACCAAGAGAGTCCCTTTAAAAAGCTGTCTGTGCCGCTCCACGATCTGAATCTGGATCGTTTTCATAAGACTATTCAAGTGAATCTAGAGGGCAGGGCTAGATCAGAAATCATATTCAGTGTCAACTGGTTTCAAGTCACCAAACATTATATTCCCTAAAATGAGCAGCTCTAAAGGTATGAAATGGGATTTTGAAAATGGGTGTGGACTCTAGCTCTTTATGTGTGGTTTTTGAAATATTTACTATGTATTGAGACAGACTCTGTGCTCAGCAACCCACAACCCACACACGAGGCCTGAACTATTTTCCCCAGATTTGGGGACAGGGACCTAGGTTCCTCTGTTGCCAGGGTTCACAAACCTCACCAGGGAGAGCAGATATGATAGCAGAAGCACAGAAACCCTCAAAGAGAACAAGCCGAAGACCCTCTGGGTGCTCCAAAGCCTGCATCTAGAACTAGAGGCTGAGCTCTCGTTTGTCTGCAGGTACAAAACATCCTCCCACTTCCCAGGGGACATGTCAGGACCAAAGCTCTGATGCTGATTGCTCTGAATTGCCCCACTGGGAAGAAGCAGAATGCTTCTTGCCATCTTTCAGACCTCCTGGAAGAAAGGGTCTTGTTCACAGCCTGGAAAGTGCCCCCTGAGAAATTGACTTTTTTTTTTTTTTTCCTGTTGCTGTCATTCATGCTACATTCAAGTTTTCTGGTTATTGTGCCTAGGGTTGGATCTAGGAACAATTTACCCTTTTGCTGGGGTGTGAGTGAGTGTGTGTGTGTGTGTGAGAGAGAGAGAGAGAGAGAGAGAGAGACAGAGAGAGAGAGAGAGAGAGAGAGAGAGAGAGAGAGAGAGAGGGAGAATATGTGTGTGTATGCATGAGTGAGACAGAGAGAGACAGCTTTTGCAAATCCTGGCTCGGTGTGTGCATGTGCTGAGCACTGGTTTCCCATTGTTATCTTGGGAAAAGAGAAAGCAGATGTTAACCATTACCCCTTGAGAATTCACCTTGCTATGCTGTAAAATTCTGCATTATTAACATTCCAAAATCCTTCCACTCTTGTGTGCATCTTAGATGGGAGTGAATATTTGAGAATTCAAAAATGTGGAAGGATGGAGGTGGCAGAAGTTTATTAAATTGGCCCAGGGCAGTTTTGAAATTTGAAAGTTTCTCATACTCCATGGCTCTGGGCCAACTCTTGGCCGCCTCAGCTGAGCAGCCAGTGCAGAGCCCTCTCATCTGGAAGTCTTCTTTCTGTCCTCGTGGAAGAAAGACAAGTGTTAGGTGGGTACCAAGGGAGGGCAGATTTGTCCAGCTGCAGCTGGACTCTGGGGCACCCCAGGAACAGGGAACAGTAACATGGGGAAAATGTTCAAGGTTGCATCATAGTAAGTTGCATCAGATCTTAGCTAAATTAATGGATAATTTTTTGAAGACAAACCATTCTAAGACAACTTCTCTTTTACAGAAGTCAGCAATGAAACAGCAGTTGTTTCTTCCTCTGGTCTGGCTGACCCATTGGAAAGTGAGAGATTTGGTGGTGTAGGGGGTTGTTTTGTTTTCTTCTCTCTGTTTTGGAAAAAAAGGTAGAGAATCAGCAAAACCAAATATCTACTCATTGTAAAACTATGCCATAGTTTTTTTTTGTTTTTTTTGTTTTTTTTTTTTTTTTTTTGGTACCAGGGATTTAACTCAGCGGCACTCGACCACTGGGTCACATCCCCAGCCCTTTTTAGTATTTTATTAGAGACAGGGTCTCACTGAGTTGCTAAGTGGCTCGCCATTGCTGAGGCTGGCTTTGAACTCGCGATCCTCCTGCCTCAGCCTCCCAAAGTGCTGGGATTACAGGCATGTGCCACCGCGCCCGGCTAAAACTATGCCATAGTTGTAAAGGGTGTTTCCAAACATACAAATGTGCCTTGCAACAAGACAACTGCAATAGAGCAGAGTGCCTAAGTCCAGCGCTTTGAAGACAGAAGTTACTTGAGCTGGGTTCTGCTCCCCAGCTATGTCGCTTTAAGCAAGTTAATTAACCTGTCTGACTCTCAGATTCTTCCCCTACAAAGTGGGAATAACAAGAGGACTGCTCTGAAGATTAAATCAGATAATAGATATAAAGGGCACAATACCTGGCACATAGTAGGTGCCCAATAAATGCGAGCTGCTGTATATTATTATTTTCATCATCATTATTGTTAGTGAGGTCATTTTAAGTAGGTTGGTCCCAGAATTAGTAGCATCCACACCTCCTGTCCTGAAAGCACAGCTGGGACTTTGTTTCATCATTAGCTAGATCCAGCTAGACCCATGACAATGGGCTAAGTGCAGAAAAGAGCCCCCTTCCAATGAAAGGCACTTGTCCCCAGATCTCCTCCCGAATTCTCATCCTCATCCCTAGATTTTAATTTCAGAATTCCCAGCTACAGAAGACTTACTAACATTCTGGAGTACAGAGAAAAAGACAAAATAGAATCTAATTCCTGCAATTAACTAATTAACTAGAGCCTTCGATTAATGGAATTTTAAACTGTATTGCCTTTAAAAGAAAGGAGGGCCCACTACTCATCTCTGTCTCTTCCCAGGGGTAAATGGACCCCTAACCTAACTGCCATCCTAAGGAAACTCCTGTGAGTCCTGGTGCATCCTGAGCCTCAGGCATCTGAGGAAGGGATACCCGATGTGTTTGTTGCAAAAGGGTCCAGCCGAGCCCAGAGGAGGCGATACTTTTCTGTGCAAGATTGCCACAGATTAGGGTGAAACCGAAAAGGATGGTCTCAGCCCAAAATAACCGGGCAAGTTAATTGACCCAGAGCCCACGTTCCCCAGGCCTGTCGTGCGATGGGGAGTTTGCAGCAGCCGCTGCGCGGCGCCGGGTGTGGGAGGCTGAGCGCCGCTCCCTGCAGAGGGAGCTGTGCAGGCGCTCCCCCGCCTCAGCAGACAGCCATCCATCACTCCGGGAGAGGCAGCGGTGGGGACGTGAACTCGGTCACCTCCTCCCCCAGTCCCCTCCCCAGCAGGCTCCGAGGAGCCCAGGCGGTGGCGGCAGCACGAGGAAGGGAACGCGTTGCACACTGGTTGGCTACCCCTCTGCATGATGACGCCGCAGACACAAGTTTTTGCTTTTCCTCAAACAGCCTTGCCGCTGCCAATAAGGACCGCTGCTCTAGGCCTTCGCCTTCACGCACTGTCAAAGGGGGGCTTCCCGGGGCGGCTAGGAAAGCTCTCTCCGCCCAGAGCCAGCGCCCAGGGGAAACCCACTTCCCCCTCTCTTGGCTGGAGGACAACCGAACCCGGCCGTGGATTGGCCCTGCGGAGTAATTTCCAAGTAATTTGATGGCAAACCTGATGGGTGCCGGGTTCGAGTGCCTCTGAAATCGAATTCTGCCACCCTATACATCCTCTGTGCTCAAGTCACTGTTAAGGCCTGTGATCCCACATCCGGGTTTCTGGTGGGTGTGCTCCGAGCCATTACAGCCTAAGCCAAAGTTGATAGGCTCCATTAAGAGGGTGGCTCTGTCGTAGTAATTGTGATCTTAACAGAGTGGCACTTGGTAAAAAGCAGTTCTGCACACCTCCTTACGTTGTGTGTCAGGCCACTTCTCCTGGGGATGACAGATGATCAGGAGACATTCACAACACCTTTTCCCAGGTGCCCTCATAGGACCTGCCCTGTAGGACCCAAAACGGTCTAGGCACCACCTAGAGAACCCCCCAAGGGAAAATCATGCCCCTTAGATGCCCAACCCCACTCCAAGGGCCTAATAATGGTCCATGGACTCTGAACAAACTTTCAAGTGCTTCTCAAAGTGAATGCAAAGTGCAGAACTTTGGGAGGACTTTGGGACCTAAAGTAGGAAAGTCTTTTGAGCAGGCCTTGCAGCAGCAAGAGCCCTGGAGTGTGAGACCTGGATGCCACAGTGACCTTGACGAAGGCCTACACTACCTAGGGCTAAGCATCCTCACCTCCGAGGGCCAGGACAAAGCCCTTCTGCCATGCTGCCTAAGGTACAGCTAAAGAAGACCAGTAGGCCAGGCCAAATTCAGGGTAAGCCCTTTTCCTCCTAGAAAGGAGAGGCACCACCTCCTGGGGAGGAACTGAACTGGAGAAGAGAAGTGAGAGGGGCTTTCTAGTCCTTCCCTGCCCATAAGGTAGATCCCAGTACAGGAAGAAAGGCCCTTGAAAGAACAGACGCTAAGACTTTGTGCACAAAAGAAAGAGGCAATAAGGTGAATCCATGAAGTCACTGACCTCAGCCTCCTGGGTCCCACCTCCCCTCTGTTGTAGGAAAGATATGTTTCTTTCCACCATCACTTTCTCTACACATTATGAAGGCTCTTCTACAGTGAGGGGACCTCAGCTACCAGCTAATAGCTGTTCACCCAAAGGTGTGGCCATAGAACTAGGCAGCAGTGACTCCACCTGCCATTGTGGGTCCTGGGTGGGAGGAAGTCTTGATCTTGGGTTAGTTCTAAAAGGACCAGACCAAAATATTGCCAGGCGGCCTCCCGCCACAGATAACCAACTTGCGACCTCGTCCACGTCGCCCCACCCAGTTCTGTGCGCTCGTCCCGCACTGCCCGGGCAGCACTGAAGGTGCCAATCACTGAGCAGAGACCTCCAAGGCCCGAACCACTGCATTTTCGGACCCCTCGCTGGGAAAACCAGAAAGAGGGCCCGCTCCATTCCTGAGGGGGGCGGGGGGTGTTTTCGGCAGCGCTCTTCTTTCTTTGGTCATTTGGACCCTGAAAGCCCGAGCTGGGTACCAACAGGAGCGCCACCCATTGAGCAGCCCGCGGGGCCTCCAGTCAGACCCTCACGAGCGGCCACCGCACCCGCGGCGTCCCTGCAGAGCCCCCTCCTGCCCGCGGGCCGCCCTGCGCCGCAGAGACCAAGGCTGCCATCTAGCGGGCACGGCGGGCGGGCGCCGTCGGGGACCAGAGCCCGGGCCGGAGGAGAGGACTCCGGGGTTTTCTGCAACTCGGCCGCGTTTGGAAGCAGGGACTAGGGCGCAAACTTAAGCACTGCTGTGTGACCTTGGGCAAGTCCCCAGCCTTCTTTAAGTCAAAACTCTTTTTTTTTTTTTTTTTTTTAATGTAAAACTGAGAAGATAACGACTCCTCCACACAGGGTCGTCGGGAAACGCAAGACCCAGGGGATGTCTCACCCTCTTTCTCTACCGGCTCTATCCGCTGCACACCTTACTCTAGTCCAAGGGAGTAATAAGCTAACTCGTCCCCCAAACACAGGAGGTGGAAGGAGGCGCTGGGGAAAGCCCGCAAAGCAGGAATCCGCGCTGAACAGCAGGATCCTTTTCTAGGAATTGTAAACCCAGAATTGTAAATAAAATGCTAATGATTTATTCGTGCTTAAACTCCGGGGGCTGCATCGCAGCTTTTGAAGACAATTCCAAGCATGACTTTCCAGGAAGGCAGGCCTCCCTGCAGCGCCTTCCAGGGCTCTGCAGGGGTCCTTCCAACTTGCCAGGGACGTGGCGGGAACGAAGTGACTCTCGGTGGAGACTGGGGAACCTGGCCTTCACTGAGCTCTGGGATGGGGTCAGAGGAGGACCAGTCTTTTTTCACCTATGTGCAACACCATCAGACCCTTCAGCCCTCAGCCCTCCTTCATTCATTCACAAACCCCTTAGTGGAATACTGGTATTCAAAACAGTCTTCGGGTTCACATATCTTGGCAAAAGTTGGCTTAACAATCCCACAACTAAAGACAGGGAAAAGTCTTTAACTTGGACTTTAACTTGGAAGATGAATTCTATGACAATTCCAAGAATCTCCAGGGAGGCTTCTGGGAGTTTGAGTCCAAATTTCTCCATAAGTCTTGGCCACCTTAATATATGTTAAGGTATTTCTTTAAAGGGTGAGACTTAAAATATATTAATTACATTTATTCAAGTAGTAGTGTGCATTTGCATCTTCAGCTACCAGGGTAGCTGCCTGATGCCTGAACCTGCTGGGTCAGGTAAGCATCACCAAGAAAACACAGGGCCCAGCCACCTGCAGTCCAGAGCAGCAGAGACGCCTCACTTAGCTTCCTCACCCCACACAGCCAAAGGTGCTCAAGAGAGCCCAGTTCCTGGTTCAGAGCTCCCTGGAAAGGTTTCAGTAGACACAGCCTTCCACCTCCAGGCCAGGACACACAGAGCTGCTCCACCCAGCAGTCCAGCCAGCACCTCCTGGCAGAAGCACATTGCAGTCTTTGTTGGTTTTTATTAAGAGCTTCTCTTGCCCACACTTTTTTTCATGCAATTTCTTGGGAAATGTTGAGTCTTTGGTTAATAATGACCTTTCTAAGGTCCTTTTGAATGTAAGATTCAAATATGATCATAATATCTCCAAAAACAAGCTGGTTTTTTTTGCATTTGGTGACTGTTTATCAGACCACTAAGGAAACAGTTCCTCAGCCACCGGAAAATCTGTAGTCTATACTGTTGAGGAAATTCAGGGGTCCTGCAGAAGAAGCCTGTACTAAGTGACCTTTATTCTTTTGTTCCTTGGACAAACTTATTGATCTCTTCCTATGAACTGACATAAAGGGGAGCCTTGGGGATATCAGGCAGGTAAAACAATCCTGCCCCCAGGGGGCTCATAGTCTAGTCAGGCCTCCTTTATAAAACAAGGAATTCTGGGATTCCTCCTCCCTGCCCACCAGAATGAAGCTGCAGACCCCAGGCACAATCCTGTGTCCCAGAATTTTTGAAGGAATTCATGGGGGAGGGGGCAGATCCCTGCACTTAAAAAAGGGGGGAAAAATGGCATTTGTCAAGGCAGACAGGATCAAAGTTCAAACATTAACCTCTTAGGGACACCCTTATTCCATCCCTAAACTGAATTATATCAAGTATCACACTTTATTTCTCAGGGCAGTCTTCTAGTATAGCTTTTTAAAATACACTAACTACATTAGCAATGAAAATCAAATTCAGCTACCTGCTACAACATGGATGAATTGCTCACAATGCTGGATCAAACAAACAAGACACAAAAAAAGCATAAGCATACAATGTGATTCTATTTATGTAAGTTTAAAAGCAGGCAGGAATAAGCTAATTGGGTATAAAATTATGAAAATAATCAAAGAAATGGTTATCACTAGGGGTGAGGGTGTAGCTCAGTAGTAAAGCTCTTGCCTAGCACATTCAAGACCTGGGTTCAATCCTCAACACCAGGAGAAAAAAGAAAAGTGGTCATCACTGAGGTCAAGATAGTGATTTCTTCTAGAAGGGATAGGGTTATGATAAGGAAGGCTTATCTTATACAGTGGGTTTTTGTGGGGCCAGCAACATCTCAATTTTTTTTTTAACCTGAGTGGTGGTTACAAAGATATCTGCTTATAAGTTATTTGTCAAATTGCATCTGTGTTTTATGGACTTCTCTATGTTTCATCTCAGAGTAAAAAGCATGCTAAAGAAAAAGGAGGAAAAATATCCAGTCTATTTTTAAAATGTATTGCAATCTTCTCAAAATGAAGTTTTTAGTTTGAGTGTCTACACTCTGCCTGAATTCTCTGTGTATCAACCTTCTGATGACTGCCACAGCCTCTGACCTGGACTCAGCCTCATAAATACAGGGGAGGCAAAGAGGTCTAGTTCTACAGCCTTACTGATGCATTGTATGACCCCTGGCCAGTCCCTTCCCTCTCTGGGCCTCAGTTTCCCCTGCTGCACAGTGAGTGGGACAGGGGAGATGATTTTCCAGACCTCTAGTTATGTGAGAGTTACCTTGTGTGTCCAATGAGGTTTTCCCTGGACCTTAGCATATCCTGCAGTGATGTTACACTCCCACAGCAAGCAAGCATCCCCAACACAGGCCATCAAACACCCAAGGTAGTCTCTGAAACTGCCACAAAGACTGCTCCTAAGGGGTGGGCACCCTGCCTCTCGCTTCCTTCCAGAATCTGCAGACAGAGATTCACTCCATCGGTTCTCAGATTCCTCCCTTCTGCAGAGGCCAGAGTTGTCTTTGGGCCCCGTGTCCCTTGGGGCTGTGAACACCGCTAAAATCCCATTGATTAATCGGGTCCCACCCTCAGATCAATGGCTGGCATTAGTCGAGCTTAGCGCAGTTTTATTAGTCTGGCTGCCCTCTTGCAGATGTTATAGATGAAGAAATAAAATGAGGAGGAGAGGGAAAAAGGACAAAATCATTAGTCTGAAAGAGGCAAAAGAGCATCTTCTCTGTTTTGTATTCAGATTCAGAGCTGCGCTGTCCAAGCCAGGAGCACACACAACAATCCATTTGTAAGCTGTTTCCAGAAGTTCCGACCAGCCTCCTGATTTCCCATTTTGCCTGAAATCTAAGATCCCAGGAGCATTTGGTCCGCAGCAACCGCCAGCTCCGTCTCTGAAGCCATTTTAAAAGGCTCCGAAAACACCTGAGGTCCTGTTCATTCGTTTGTCCATTTCTCACAAGGGCAGAGGATTTTGCCTGACGTGGGGGAACAGGCCTAACTATCTGCCAGATAATCCATCTTGAAAGTGTCATATTTTCTCAGAAGGGACCGGTCCTTCCACAGGACTCACAGAGAAGCCTGCCACATGGTCCCCACCTTGCCAAAGCTTTGGTTTCAGCAGAGGAAACCCACAGGCTCTGCTGGCTGAAACTCTCCAGAGAGGCACTTTGAATTAAGACCAGAAATGCTTTTAAAAAGACTTCAGTGCATGGTCTTCTGATGATGACCTCTTCCTTAATTTTGTGATCTGCCTTTTTCCATCATCTAGGTAGCTATAAAAAGCTAAACACCTCCCACAACCCCATTAGGATGAAAGCGGAGGATTTTATTATTCGTTTTTAATAGGAAGAATCTCAAACTCCCCCAGGAAGCGTAAAAGGTAGGGTTTTGATGTATCAGGTGATGGAGAAAGGTTTCAACCAAGTAGATCCTCCAAGAGAGGATGTCCTGTTGGGGACAAGCAGGAAAGGCTAGGGTGACCAATCTCTGCACAAAAGGAAAGTCAGTAGTCCCAGGTGGTCCCCTCCAAGGTGCCTCAGCACCATGGGCATGGGCTGATTTCAGGAGCTGCTGGGAAATCCAGGAAGAACCCTATGCCCCTAGAACACTGTCTCCTAATATTGTCTGTTAAACATTTGCAACACACACACACACACACACACACACACACACACACACACACACAGAGGTAACTAAACGAAATGGTTCCCTCCAAGACCGTGCTGTTCATAACAGTAATAAAGTCCCTGCCACAGACTGTGTCATTATCCAAACACCATTAACATCAATATTCGTATTGAATACCATCTGGCAAAAGAGCCTGCAGACTGAAACCTCGCCTACTCTGGGACTTTCCGGCCCACGACCACCTCCTCCCTTACCCTGATGCATAGGGCATAAGAGGGCCAGGCCTGCCTGAGAATCCCCTGCCAAGCCAGCAGGTGCACCCTGAGAGAGCACTAAGGTATACAGGGAAAAGACGGCCGGGGAGGGTGAAAGACATCTAAGTCTAATTTATTCACTGTCATTGACTTCTCTTCAAGTCTTAATTATGAAGATGCAACCAACTGCGTCTTCACATTGTCATAATAGGAAACTGATTGAGTATTGATATAAACCTCAGAGGAATCATTGTTTTGAAGAGAAACAGAACCTACCCTCCTGCCAGTCCCCAGGGTTGTCTTACAGACAGTGTCACATACAAAACCCTATACTTAAGTCGGAAGAGCTTTTTGTGGAGAGTAATTACGTGACCCCAGAACAGGAGTTCTTCCTGGAGAGAGAGGCTGGGTGCTTAGGGCACAGCTCAGCTCCTCCTCTGGACTGGATCCTGCTTCCCTAGCCACTGCATCAGTGTCATGCCTGTGGTCCCCTGAGAACCAGAGGTCACCGGCACAGCCATGAGGCCTGGCCTCCCTGAGCCTCTGCAGGGAGAATGCAGAAAACCTGTAGGTCTGGAGCTTGCCGGTGCTGCTGGGCAGGCAGGAAGCAGTAGAGCAGCCGGCCTCGGGGAGCTCCTCCCAAACCATGCTGAGCCCCATCTCTCCTCGTGTCGATTTTAGCTATTGTGGTGATAAATATCTATAAACGAGTAAGTGCACACCTGCCATGTGGGGTCACAGTGAGATTTGAATGAATTAGTACTAATGATAATGATAATAATAAAAAATAATAATAGCTACCTCGTTCCAGGCGTGAGGCTGAGTGATTCACATTTTCTCATTCAGTCTTCATCGTAACCACATGAGGTTAAAAAAAAAGTATTAATCCTCATTTCATACAAGATGAAGCAGAGATTCAGAAAAATTAGGTAATCAACTCAAGATAAGGACACAAGTAAGTGGGAGAGCCAGAATTTGAATCCAAATCTACCTAATTCTAGCGCCTGAGCTCTTAGCCATAGTTCTGTCCCACCACCGAATGCATTTTGTAAGCTCTGATGTCCTGAGCACAGGATCTTGACTCCTGGCTCTACCACCACTTCCTCCTGTGCGACCTTGGGTTAGTTGCTTTGACTCTCTGGGTCATCTGCCTACCTACCAGTAGTGGTGATGCTCTTATGAGGTGAAAGCTGATGCTGACAGCTCTCCCTAATGGATAAAAAATGTACAAATGAAACTAGCAATCACAAGTTTCACTCCTAGGAACATGGCACAGCTGCAAACAGCTGGTAAGCAGCAGCAGCAGCAGCAACACAAAGAGGAAAGAAGTCTCTGTTGGAGCCAAAGTTCTGGTGCAGCCATAAAGTAGAGGGTCCATTTCCAGCCTTATGGGCTCCTCAGGGAGCAACCGAGGACCATAGAGATGCTGCTTGGACTATGGGCTCGGGACAGGACTTTAACCCTAGACAAGCCTGTTTGGGAACACACATTCCCAGACCTGAGGACCTGGACAAGATCATGGGATCACTATTACTGTTAGGCGCAGCTGCAGCATCCTTTCTCACTGAGACGAGACTGGCTGGTAACATCACTGAGAACTGCTCAGACTTGGACAGTCTCTGTGGCCGTGAAGATATTATATGGCAAGAAGCAGTTTACTGGGCTGGGGTTGTGGCTCAGCGGTAGAGCGCTCGCCTAGCATGTGCACGGCCCGGGTTCGATCCTCAGCACCATCTAAACATAATTGCATTGCATTGTGTACAACTAAACCAAATAAATAAATATTAAAAAAAAAAAAAAAAAAAAAAAAAGAAGCAGTTTACTCCTGCTTTAAATGCTTTCTGGGAAGACAGGATACAATAAATTTTTAAAAATCAAAGGTGAGGGCTGGGGTTGTGGCTCAGTGGTAGAGCACTTGCCTAGCACGTGCGCGGCCCGGGTTCGATCCTCAGCACCACGTAAACATAAATGCATTGCATTGTGTACAACTAAACCAAATAAATAAATATTTAAAAAAAAAAAAAAAAAAATCAAAGGTGAATTTCCCAATGCTGAAATCACCCATGCTTAGCCTGTCAGCAGGAATTTCTACAGTGAGAAGGAGGTCTCCATACTGGAGGACTTTAGTCCTGTAGTGGGCCCCTGTGATCACCTAGCACACCTTCTTACAGGAGACAGGGACAGACCTGGAGAGAGGACACAGTCTTTCCTGCGGGAAGCTAAGTGCTTGACTCCAATGCAGAACTGTTCCCCCTCTCCTGTGTTAAAGTCTAACCCTCCAACCCCCTCTAGCAACCTGCTAGCCCTTAGGGTTAGCATGGTGAACACAGGCTAAGGAGCTGTAATGGGTAGGTTTGGAGGCCAGGACAGAACCAGGGCTCCCTCACCTGAGAAAGCAGAAGACATCACTACCAGAAGGGAGCAAAATCAGAGCACAGCTTAGAGTCCTGAGCAAGGAAACGGGTCCAGCAAGGTGAGGTTCAGCTAGGGAGGTCTGAGTGCACCAAACGCCAGTAGCTTTCAGAGCTCACTTTTCTGGCCAGTGAGAATGTGGCTCATAGCCAGGGGTGGGGGGAGGTGTGCCTGGAGTGAGGGCAGCAGCTCCTGCCACCGAGTGCACAGATGCCAGCAGCCTGCCCTTCACCACCTGCAGTGCCCTCTGAAAACCCTGAGCACCTTCTTCTCTAACTTTGGCCTGCTAACAGGCAGAGGGAACTTTTTCCTTTTCTGCTTTTCCCTAACACATTCAAGCAGAAGTGTCATTAATACTTCACAAGAAATGAAAAATCAAAAGGGGAAGACTTTTTTTAAAGCTGTATTTTTTAAACATTTGGGTAGGAAAAGTCAGATGTCAAAAAAAAAATCCCCATTTACATCTTTTAAAATATGAGCAATTAATATTTTCCACAGAGGTTCAAGCTCCCTCTCTTCACTGTTTGCAGGGTATTGTTAAGTCTCGCTTTGTAATTTGTTGCATGCTTAAATATTCAGTCTGTATTTCATTTGGGCTACACATTTAATTCAGCCAACATGTTCATTTTAAGATCAATACTGTCATAACTATGTTGAAAAATTAAATTATTGTAACTTTATTTACATTTCTTAAAAGTACTGTGAAAATTATTCTTAACCAGGACCTAATCAATGTTAGAGTCTAAAAATATGCCACTCTGCATGAAGCTATAAAAAGATTAATGTACATTTTTTTACAAGAAATTAGTAGCTTAATGAAGTGGATAAAAACGCTGTCACAATTTTTATTGGATCTAAATTGCATAGTAGTGGAGGTACAGTAAGTGCCTTCTACATAATGACATAATGAGTCATGACTAGTGCTGGAAGGCTAATTTGCCCTTAACTGACACAAAACCAGGGAATTAACATCCCAGTCGCTCTACGCCAATAGCAGATGCATTATTTCATTGCACAGCAGGGTTTTTAACTAAACTCTTAACTGTAGAAATATTGATCTATTCTTCTGTGAAATGATGAAATTGGAATTTTTTAAAAGGACGTCTTAAATTACGGCTGCTGCAGTGTCATTTGCTTTCACAATACCACGCCTGCCTACAGAGCAGATGGAACCAGAGAAGTTTTGGGAGGCCCCTACCTGGGTTTTAGGGTCTTTAGTCAGAGGGATAAAGAAGGAGGCGTTTCACAGGAAGAGCGAATGTTGGCGTGGAACCAATGGGAGAAAATGACAGCCCATCTACCTGGGCCCAAGTTCTGGAGTGGTTACTCTTGAACATTGTCACAGTCTGTAAAATGGTTGACTCTGAAGGTGATTTGGTGCTTACAAGCTGTTTTGCGTGAAGCATTGCCAAAAACAGTGATATTCAACTTAAGTCCCAAATAAGAATTGAGTGGTGATAGGTAGAACAGGCAGTAGTGAAAGATCTAATGCTTCCTGCCTTATTGTACCTTTTCAAGATCATATTATAAGAAACAAGTATAAAGTGAGAGATGTTGTACTGCCCTAGTTCAATGTTATCATTCATTCAGCCTCTATTTATTGGGTACCTATGGAGTGCCGGGGATGGATAAATGCACTACTCTTTGGTGGCTAATTATTACTCTGTCAAATAGTGCAATGCAACATATTTCTTTGTTTAACCAAGTGAATCAAAATTTATCTTGCTTTGAAATTCTCACAATAAACCATGTACTAACTGCAGATACACTGAGCTGTCACAACCCAGGAATTTAGAAGAAAACAGAACAATGCACTGACTAACAGATACACATCTGACACCTCATGTGTGTCTCTGTTTGACATTTTGGGTTAGCACCAAAAAAAAAAAAAAAAGGCAACAGCAAAGTCAAAAATCTTTGTATTTGAGGAGCTGGGAAACCAAACCCATTTAGTTCATCATATCTGCATTGTCACACAACTGAGGCCTAGGCACAGAAAATAACTAGACACAGTTTGATCGGGCCCAGAGACCAGTAAGCACAGGGGGCAGCCAGACTGAACTGGTTTGGGATGTCCGCTATCACTATTTCCTAAACTCACCCCCAAGAGTGAAGAGTGCAGCTAGGGCTGAGGATGGCTGCGACAAACAGATGGAATAAAACAGAAACTGCACAGCACCTGCTCAAAGGCCTGGAGACCCTGATGATCCAGCTGAAAAGAAGCATTCACAGACAGGACAGGGCAATGTGACACCATGAAAACTGCAGACAATAACTCCATCTCCTGTTTTGATTCTAGGATAGTGTTTCTCTCCATATTAAAAACCAGTAAACATCCCCTCCTTAGCTTCTTTTCAACTTTTATGGGATTTTTAAAAATGTATATATGGATATTGTTAATTATAAAAAGAATACATATTCATTTACTCTAGAAAAATTGGAAGACACTGTTAATATGGTTAAAAAAAAAGTAATGAGACTTTTCAAATCTATGTTATTTTAAAGAAGTACAAGAATCGATCTATTTAAGAACATCCTAAAATTGGTCGCTGAAGCATGTAAAAGATCCTGTTCTTATACTCTCATCAACATGGAGTCTCATCCTTTGAAAAGATGCCCATTTGATAAAGAGAAAAGGAAGCTCATTATTTTAATTTGCATTTCTCCTATTACTAGTGAGGTGTTAGGATTTTTCATGTTTTTGGCCTCTTTGTGCTTATACGCATAACAAACTAATGTCTTTTCCTCATTTTATTTTTAGAATGCAGTTCTGATTTATAAAATTGTATTAAAAATATTAACTTTGTCTATTGTGTTTTTCTTAGTTTCTTGTTTTATTTATAGTAAATTTTGACCTCAAGCTTTCTATTCATTTTTTTCTTTTGTTTTTGTTTTATCGGTACCAGGGATTAAACCCTGGGTGCTTACCCACTGAGCCACTTCCCCAGCCCTTTTTAATTTTTTTGTTGTGAGACATGGTCTTGCTAAATTGCTTAGGGCCTCACTAAGTTGCTGAGGCTGGCTTTGAACTTGTGATTCTTCTGCCTGGGAATCAAGCCGCTGGGATTACAAGCATGTACTACCACACCTGGCAAGCTTTCCATTCTTACGTAAACACACACACACACACACTAAATAGAATCCTTAAATTGCCTCTCATCTCTCCTCTCACCCTCTTGGTATGGTGACAAGCCTGTGTGAACTGGAGTTAGACCATCAACACTCACTCACCATCTGGGAATCTTCAGGGGAAAGCACTTCACTTCTACGGAGCCCATTTTTCCCTATCTGCATCCTAACTTTTGTCAAGATGAAATTCAGTCAACACTATGATGGCAAGGACTCTGCTATCTTGTTCACTGATAGAACCCTAGAACCTAGAGTAGAGCTTTACACCCAGTAAGCACTTAATAAATCTGTGACTGAATGAATAAGCCGCTGGCTTGGACCCCAGCCCAGAGCAGACAATCAGCACATGATGGTCAAAACCTTGTACTGTTCACAGCAAGCCCAAAAATCACTGTTCCCAACAGCCTCCAATAGGTCAGCATTTACATCTCCCCATCCTGTTGTTTACGTCCTTCCCATTGTTCCCCAGCTCAGCCAAGTCCATACTGAGTGTGCAGTGAAAGCCCAGCTGGATACAGAAAGGATCCAATGTCCAGGCCCTGACCTTTGGCCTAGTGATGGCCCTGACAGGACTTCATTTACCATACAACAAAAGCAAAGGAGGCAATGAGATGGGCTAAAATGAGGGCCAGGAAACCTACTGAGAAGTGAGATTGAGAAGGAGAAAATGAGGTCAGGAAGGCTTGCTACAGGAGGAGAGACCCCCCCACCCTGGAGAGCCAAGCCATGGAGATACCTGGACACACAGAGAAGAGGAGGCCGGCAGGCCAAATGGGTAAACCAATGATGCAGGCTTACTTTTATTCCTAAGACTACTGCCTTCTACTTGGCCACAAGATGGGTACACTTTAAATTCATGATTCTGTTGCCCAGACTGTTTCACTTGCTCATTGACCCTTGTGCCATATACTAATGCATCAGCTTCAAGGAAATAGCTCCTTTTGTAGTTTTTACATGTGTAAGGGGCAGAACTGGAAACCCCAGGGGAAAAAATGGTGAAATCCAGAACATGCAGACAAGTTCCATTTTGCATTTTTGTTCCAAATAAGCCTTCTAAGTGGTTTGTAATCCGTTTCACAACCAGTTCTTCACTTTCTCAAATGCAGTGAAAGGTCCATTTCCCTACATCCATTTTGCACACAAGTTCAATAGCTCTTGGAATGCCTACAGTTCATTCTGTGAACTCCCTGCATTAGAATTTTGCCCTGAAGAGCAGCCAGCAAATCCCAGACTTCAAATTCTGTAATCATTATAATCTCCTTGTCCTGAGAAACATTTGTTGTTATCATTATCGCTGTTGCTATTCATTTGCAACCGGTCACAAAAACTGGATCTCTTGGGCTGGGGTTGTGGCTCAGCGGTACAGCGCTCGCCTAGCATGTGCGCGGCCCGGGTTCGATCCTCAGCACCACATAAGAATAAAGGCATTGTGTACAACTACAACAAATAAATAAATATTTTAAAAAACTGGATCTCTCTAGTTCATTTTTTACAACAAAGATATTTCCTTTTTCACTCACTGTCTGAGCTCTTAACCAAAAATAATTACCCAAATGGTGTTTGGGTATATAAGTTAGGATAAGATCAGCTGCTATAACAAATAAAGCCCATAATCTCAAAAGCTTAACCAGAGCCATCTCTACACTGCTTATGTATCAGTCCGATGCAAGTGTTTCTGGTCAGCAGATGAGGCTTCTACAGTGTGTCACAGGAACCCAGGTTCTTTCTAAGTCAACACCCAATGTTACTGTACTCATCTGAAGTGATCTAGCATGAAGAGAAAGAGCATGGAGCACTAAATGTAAGAGAGGATGTATGGGCTGGGCCTTAAGGCAGTGTATATCACTTCTACTTACATTCTATTACTAGAACTATTACACCACCTTCCCTAACTTCAAGGGAGGATAGAAATGTCATCCCTGTGCCTAAGAAGAAGAGGAAGAGTGTTTGGTGAACAGGTATCCTGCTTCTGCCACAATGAGTGGTGCAGCTCTCAAAGAGCTCGAGGTAGAACTGTTTGGGGTCCTCCTGTAGCCATTTGCCTTTCTTCCTTTTGTAGATTGGACCTATAAGGAATTTTATCACCAAGAAGGCTGAACTTTGCTTTACCCTCAGACAGATGGGACTTCAAGTCCAAGCACTACTAACAAAACTAGTAAATATATTCTCGGGAGTTCCTTCCTCTGGATGCCTGAGTTTCCTTATTTGTAAAATGGGCCACAACCATAGCTCCACCTCATGACACTGGATGGATTAGGTGAAATGGTACAGTCAGCTCTCAGAACAAGGGCTGGAAAGTTGTAAACATTTGAATATTAAGATACTAATGCTACTGCTAATAATGATGATGACAAAAATAATACTACTAACATTATAGGCTAGTCCACATTTTTTAAAAGAATATAAAAGACAATCATTGAGTTACTTAAAAATACTTATGGTAACATTTGTATATGTATCTCTCTGTAGGGTTTTCATTTGAGACCTTGTATTATAACAATGTTCTGTCATACCATAGAACATTCCTATTAATATCCCAATTTTGAATCTTGATTTCTTAGAAACAATGCTTTCCTCATAGAGATTTCATTTATTGAAGTCTAATGAAACTCTACTGTAAAGGAGAATTTAGTTGAAGACTAGATGGGGCTAAGACAAAATCTCCTAAGGTGGTGGGAAAGTAGGATTAATGGAAAGGCATGATTCTTTATTTTCTTACTAGGAACTTTGTAACTAGAGAAAAAAAAAAAAAAAAAAGACAAAAATCGCTGAAACTTCCATTAAAATTGAGATAAAATGCGGGAAAGGCCTAGACTGGAGTAAAATGAAAATACCAGTTAAACCGTACTTTTCCAACCATTATCTTAGAGCTGAAAGAAATTAAGAATAATTTAAGGATTTAATGCTAACTTGGAAAAGGTGAGTCAACTACTTACAGAGGTAATAGTGGCCCAGATTTCTAGTTCGAAGTTCTTTCAAGGACACCAATATTCCTAGGAAAAAGTAAGTCCTCCCATTTGTTCTCATCCTCTGGGTCTCTGTGCTCCATTTCGGTGGAAAGCATTCCTTCCTTGCTGATTTCCTCCTCCTCCTTCTTCATCATCTTCCTTTTTTTTAGAATATAGACTTTTTTTAACTTTGTTTATTTTTATGTGATGCTGAAGAACAAACCCAGTGCCTCACACGTGCTAGGCAAGTGCTCTACCACTGAGCTACAACCCCAGCCCTCTGACTTCCTTTTGTGTGTGTGTGTGTGTGTGTGTGTGTGTACCAGGGATTGAACTCAGGGGCACTCAACCACTGGGCCACATCCCCAGCCCTTTTTTGTATTTTATTAGAGACAGGGTCTCATTGAGTTGCTAACTGCCTTGCCATTGCTGAGGCTGGCTTTGAACTCGCGATCCTACTGCCTCAGCCTCTCAAGTGCTGGGATTACAAGCATGCGCCACCATGCCTGGCATTCTGACTTCCTTCTTGATGCAAGGATCATTCAAAGTTTTATCTCAGCTATCCTCCTTTCACAGATTCACCATGGCCCTCCCTACCGTTCTGGCCTCCCTCGGTGTTCTAAGGCCTATCTACAGCTCAGCTCCTTCCCCTCCATCTATCTAGCTCCATAACTGAACTGTCAGGGGACATTCTACTGAAGTCCTGCCACACCTGACTCATTTATATGAGCTCCTTTTTGCCAGATGGCCTGCCTGTCTCAAGTATCCTGTTTCCACCAACAGACTGCCATAGGAGCCAGGTAGTAAAGAGCCCAAGAGCCTGGGTCTTAACCAGAGAGGACTACAATGCAGCAAAAAGCAATCTCCACACATGGAAATGACCAACAGCTCCATTTCCAAAGTGAAGACAAGTATCATAAAAATGGTTTGTAGGGCTATAGGATACCTCTCAGTCCATCTTCCAAAATTGTAAAGCCAGTGCCTTTGCTGGAACAAAGTCAATACAGAGAATTCCAGCACTGCTTTTTCAGAATAATATAGGCCTGGTCTGCTCAAATAAATCAACATTCCCAAGCACAGATGGAGAAAGGTTGATCAATGGGTACTTAGGAACAAGCAGCTCTGGTGTGCATACATAGTGACTACAGATAACAATTATGCATTGTACATTCAAAAAGCTAGGAGAATTTGAAAGTTTCACCACCAAGAAATGGTAAATGTTTGAGGAGAAAAACATGTTTAATCTGATTTAAACACTATGTGGTGTATACATGTGTCAAACATTACATGATACCCCCTTAATATATACACTTTTATGTTTTTGTGTACAAAAATAAATTTTTTTTAAATTAACATTCCCTTCCTAGCTGACTCATTAACTGGAACACAAAAAAGCAGTCCTGAAATTCTCTGTACTGACTGCTAATTTGAATAAAGACGGGAGAGAGGACATCAAAAGAAAGGAAGAGATATGCACAATTTAGTAAAACTGTGTAAAAACACCTCTCTTTTTAAAAAAATATTTATTTGCTTTAGTTGTACACAATGCGTTTTATTTCTACGTGGTGCTGAGGATCGAACCGGGCTGTGCGAGCACTCTACCGCTGAGCCACAACCCCAGCCCCAAAAGCACCTCTTTTTAAAAGAAAATCAAAAAGAACATTGCAGAAGATTAATATTCCATTTGTATAGTCCAAGCTTCTGCAGGTTGTGATGTAATGAACCAAATTAATCATCTCCCACATGCCTTCTGATATTTGATCACTCAGCTTAGAAGGTTCATTTTAAAGTCTAAGAATCTTCAGGTGGAAGTTGCTACACCTTGAGGGCAACACATTTGGTAAAAATGGCTCACTGAAGTTGGGGAGGGGCTGATTTCCTGCCATTCAGTTCCTCATTGTAATTATTCTTTGCAATTGACTGCTATATTTTAAACAGATCTGAACATGCATCGATGTATTCAGTTGTTTTTACATTAAAATTTGTCTCTGCAAAACAAAGTCATAGCCGGGGGTTACAGAGATGAGGTTCTAAAAGAAAAACAAGTGCCCATGGAAAGGTACTTTGATGCAACCTTTTCTTTTGTAATATTTTCTCTCTCAAACCCACATGTGAAATAATTTCAACAAACCTCATTTAAGACAAAGGAAAATGATGAAAGATATATTTTAATTCAAATATGTTGCATTTCCTTCCATGGGAGTCTTTAAGGGCACACACATCTACAACAGATGGCTTAAGGAGCAAAAAGTTCTGCCTGCTATAGGAATGCATATAGAGCTATCTTCCTAAAGCCTCTAACTCAAAATTCATAAAGCAAATTGTTATAATCTTCATCTCTATCCAGTCTTTTCTTTAAAAATGTTGAAAATTGCTCCACTTCCAACACAAGGACTCATACCAGTCCTGAATATTATCTCCGGGGAAATAAGTTCAGAAATTTTTTGAATCTCTACTTGGGTTGGTCAAAATCAACTTTCAGAACAGAGGTCAGAAAGCTAGCAATGTGTTTATGTAATACAACACCGCCACCTAGAGGCCAAATGCTAAGGAAAAGGATACAGGCAAACTGAAAAGCTAGAGGAGGTACTCACTCACTGCCTTTTCTGTGAAATAGTGAAGTAGCAGTTACCCCACAAAGTGCTGTAAAGATTACATGAGGCAATACATACAAACACCTAAAATAACTGGTAGTAACTGCTATCTCCTCATGTTCTTCTTGGATGTTTGGTCTAGAGTTTCCTAACTGGTGAAGCAGCCCAGGGAAACCACTATTAACAGTAATAGATTCCAGATATGCCCATCTGCTGCCCACATTCCCTTTCAGCTATGACCCTATGTTCCTTCCGGGCCACTGGCAGGAGAGGAACAATACTCAAAGTTCTTTCACTAACTCATAAAAACAGCAAGGGCCACTAATAATCTCCTTTTGAATCACTGAAGAGTGTTCAGCATTTGCAAAAAAAGGACAAAGAGCCTTACCAAAGTCCACAAAACACAGTGCTTTCCCCAGCAAACTTTGCAACTCTAATAAATTTTACCTTTTAAATCATTTCTCTGTACCAGCACAGAACTCAAGCATGGAAGGTGAATTAACACAAATAACTACAGCATTCTATGTGGGAACATCATTATCTGTTATATACATCTACATGCACACATGTATGTGTGTGTGTATATATGAGTGTGCGTGAATGGAGAGGTAGCAGAATATGAAATAGCTAAAATATCTTGCTGCAAAAGCCTTTACAGGGTGGGCCGGGCGTGGTGGTGCACGCCTGTAATCCCAGCACTTGGGAGGCTGAGGCAGGAGGATCGCGAGTTCAAAGCCAGCCTCAGCAATGGTGAGGCACTTAGCAACTCAGTGAGACCCTGTCTCTAATAAAATACAAAAAAGGGCTGGGGATGTGACCCAGTGGTCGAGTGCCCCTGAGTTCAATCCCCGGTACCAAAAAAAAAAAAAAAAAAAAAAAAGCCTTTACAGGGTCTTTGGTTTTTGCCATCCTTCCTAGCTCTGAGATGGCTGGTACAGATTAAAGTCCACTGGGATGGAAAACATTTCACCTAAACCCCTCTTTAACAATTTTATATTATTTTGCTTTTCACATTCAATTAGATTCTATTTCACCATTCTCTTTAATTGCTTACTGAAATTAAATTTTTTAGTAGTCATAGCTAAAAACAATATTTACTGGGCATATATGCAACACAATTTATTTTGCAGAGAGGTTCTGTATTGCTCAGCATGGCCTCAAGCCTCCTGCCTTAGCCTCTTGAGTGGCTGGAACTACAGGCATACACCACCACACACAGCTGTACCACATACAACTTGAAGTAGTATCTCTATTTCAATCAACAAGGGTCTGAGGAAGGAGGTAAAGATAGGCAGAGTGGGCCTACCAATCCTGGAGTACAAGCCCTGCTTTGCCACTAACTACATCTGCGACTAGTTTTGGCCATCCTCGGTTTACCTGGGACAGTGCCAGTTTACACCTGTTGCTCAGGCATAATTATGAACAATCTCTCTTCCACTTTCAACAGTGCTTGGTTTGAGGTTTAAATTATATAATCATTTATTTATAACCCTCAACAAGGCTCTTTACCCCTCTGGGCTTCAGTTTCTATCATCTAAAAAATGACATAGGATTAGACAGTATTGTAAGAGGTTTTTGCAAGCTGTTTTTGATTTCCATTTCAGTTTTAAAATTTAACTTCTAAGTATTCCAAATACAAAAGTAAAGATCTTTCAACCTGTCTCCCTCCTGTTGATATAATAATAGGATTAATTTTCTCTAAGTATACTTTTCTCTCATCAGCTTAAACCCTGTGTTAGGCTCTGTGTGTATGCAGATAAACGGCTTATAACACACTTTAGGGTCAACAATGAGTATCTTGGGAACCGGGAAAAAAAGAAAGAAAGCTGGAATTGGTACCATCTTCCTAACAGTATTCTATGTCACTCATCTCCTAATTCCTTAGCTTGGATACAATGTATCAGCCATGCCAGGCCCTGGACATTCCCCACTAGTAACGTTTACTGATGTCCAACTCAACCCAAACACATTTCATCTGGGTCTACACCTCCTACCCTAAAGCAGAAATGGGCTAGGGAAGATGCCTGCTGCACACAAAGTCATGGAATTCCCATACCAAGACAGAACTCTTAAGTCCTGAAACATTAACCAAATAAGGCAGCCAAAGAAAAGAAAATAGATGATGCATGGGAAGAGGACAGAGTGGGACAACCCAAGGTTCCATCACCCCACCCTCTCATACCTTCGGCAAGTAAGAAAACTGATTTTGGAGTAAATACATTTATTGATACCCATTTTATATATAGTTCAATGAAATAATCTATAAATATAAAAGCATTTTTCTTTTGGATATCACCATGGTCCATGTAAATACTCAACAGTCAGAATTACCTGCAAGAAGCACTCCAAGTCACACTGTTAGGTTTACAGACCTGAATATATATATTCCATTAAACAGTGGCACTTAAGTACTCAAGTGGTCCAGTGGCTTTGGGACATATGACTACTGGGCATGTGGAATAAAAATAATGTGTAAATTTAAATCAACAGAAAGGGTATCAACCACTGACAAAAAGAAACAATTACAAAGTAATATCCTAGGTGAAGAAAGTACCACAGTTGACACCTGGTGTCAGAATACTGGAGACAAGGTATGTTAAACAACACATGTGGCATGGCATGCTCTCTCCAACACCCAGTAGAGTTCACCAGTGCCTTTAGAGTCATTCGTGGTCAACAAACATCAATCCTTAAAGAATCTAGATAGCTTAGAATAAAAGGTATGGGGAAGCTGATATCAAGTTTAAAGAAAAGTGGACTAAATATCTCAGTGACATAATGAGTTTCTCCCCTAGAAAGGGGCAGTGGGGGAAAAATTAAACTCCCTTTGTTACATTTAACATGATCATTTATCAAACACAGGAGGAAAAATTCATACATCTGGTATTCAAAACACAGGTGTAAAAATTTTCTTCTGCTTCAAAGATTTTTCCTCAATACTTCCAAGGGAATGGGTGCAGCCACTGTTGAGCCTTGCTCTCCACCTGATGCAGCACAAAATATTCTCTCATTTCTTCAATAACAATCACAGGAATGTCTTTTGCTGCAATCAGATGATGTGTCCTCTGAGTTAGCAAGCGAGTGCATTTCAAAGGTCTTAGAGGTGCAATGTCCAAAACTAAGATCGGAGAGGCAGTGTTAGAACTTAAGCAAAGCAGGGTTTTAGAGACTATTCAAACAAAAGCCTAAAGAAAGCATATAAAAATGCAGTTTTTTCTATTATTTTCAGCTGGAATTGATGGCAACATTCCCTGGTATGATGAGTAAATGGTGTGATCTCCAGGTCCAAAATATCCCAACTATTTAAAGTAGGACCCAAAAGAGGAGAAAGACACACTTGAGTTCTGTGGTGTCTAGAATTCCTTTTTTGCCATTTTAAAAAAAAAAAAGAAATAGTAGCTTCAGTTGTACACCGCTTGTTGAAGGGGTTTTCATCCAAATGAGAAACTCTACCCCTCGTCTCTAGTGGGACAGGCACCAGATTCCCACAAGCAGCAGCTCCCATGTCCTGCAGCACGTGGCATCTGACCCTGGAGTGAAGAGTAAGCTGGCATCGAGCCCTGATGCTGTAATTCAGATTAGATGGCATTTCGTGGCGTGCCATTGTGTGCCAATGCTTTCAGGCTAGGGGCACTGGTCTGGTGACTACAGCTCCTATGAGAAGTCACACCCACCTCAAAAACCTCATGAATAGCTTTTCGGAAACAGTGGAAGTTGTAGTCTATTAAACCTGCAAGAGAAAAAAAGATCATACTTCCTGAATGTCAAGTGTGAAATTATCCACTACAAAACATCTGTGACAGAGAAAAATTGATGTGAATTTTAAAAATTAATAAAAAAAAAAAACACCAACTGAGAAAACACAATAAAACATAGACCCAAAATGTTAACAATGGTTACTTCTAGGGCCTGAGAGCAGACATGAGAGCAATTAATCTAGCAATCAGGAAGGTAAATTTGCTTACAAAAGAAAAAAATTTTTACAATGAAATATAAAGGTAAAATACTTTTTGAATTATCCAGCTTCTCCTTTTACAAGTCTTTGGGGCAGCCTATGAAGGGCTTAAGGAAATGGGTATTCAGGCAAACTGCTCAGTGGATTTCTGGAGTCTGGGAAGGGCCCAAGGCCCATCAGGCAGAGCTCCAAACATCCTGAACCCCCTCTGCAAGCAGGCAGCTTCCTCTCTAACCTGTTTCAGGAACTAGACTTTCAAATAGGATTTTAGTTGAACAAAGGATACTATTTTGTGACATAAATAGGCATAGTTGCCTACCAACTAACCATTTTTCCCATTCTTCCCTCAGAAGCAGAACTCCAATTTTATATAAGCAGTCTGCTGTTGAGCTAAAACATATTTCCCAGTCTTCTTTGCAATCAGATATGGCTACATGACCAGTTCTGGTCACTGAGATAAATCAAAATGGGTGGGACTTTTGTGAACTCTCTTTAAAAGGAAGACAATGTATTTTCCCCCTGTCCCTGCTCTTCTTTCTTAATGTCTGGGCTATGGATAAGATGGCTGGACTATACAGGAACCTTGAGAAGAGAAGCAAGAACTAAGAAAAGACAGAGCAGGAAAAGAAGCACTTAGGAGGTTACCAGGAACTGCCTTAGCTGTATAAGACAGTCTACCTCCAAACTTCTTTAAATGTGAGAAGGACATAAACTTCCATCTTGTATATCTGGGTTCCATCTGTTATCTGGATTTGCAGCCAAGCCTAACCCTGACCCATAAACACTGCTTGAAATTCTTAAACCTCCAAGCCAGAGAGCAACTTCTCAATCTTCAGAACCAGCTGGTCATCATATGTATTCACTGTCACAAAATTCTCTTGTGAACACAATGAACATACAATTTGACCATCACCATGGCCAAATTAACATCTTCAGCATCAAAGTTTCAACTCACATTCAGGAAAAATAAAATATTAAAATACACTGTGTGGCCTGCCTGAATATAGTATATAACCTTTCAATAATTTATATTTGATTTGATGAAAATCATTAAACACTCACTGAACAGCATCTTACAGGGTACCAATGTGTCAAAAGAAGCAGCAGATATGGCCCATGTCTTCAAGGAATGCTAGCTGAGGCATAAAGCCAACACACAAGAAACAAATCAAATCAACATGATGTCAACTGACTACAAATGTGAAAGAACCCAAGGAAGGCAGAGCCAAGTGCAGGGCAATGTAATCAACAGCCCTGAAAGCTTTCAGGCTGAGGCAGAACTTTGGGCAAATGAGTGAGATTTAATTACACAAGAAAGGGGAGAAAAATTAAAGAAAACTGCAGGGAGTTGGCAATGAGAACACAGAACAAGTGGAAGACAGGAAAGAAACCAGGCTGACTGGAGAGCTGGGCATGAGAGAACTCTTGCCAGAAAGTGCTAAGAATCAGGTCTGAATGAGTAGATTAGAGCCAAACTGAGGTGGTCCTTCCTACTCAGTGGGGAAAACCATATAATATTAAATCGCTCTTAATTTTTTGTGCTTATTAATATCACTGTTTTTACAAGCACACTACCTTCTGAAATCTATATAGACAAGATGATTTAATATAAGGGATTTGCTTCAAAATAATCAAGTGGTAAAAAAGATACACATATGAAATAAAACAAGCTATGATTTTGATAACTGATGAATGTGGGTGATAAATTTTTTTTAAAGAGGCTTATTATACTATTTTCTTTACTTCTGTATCTGACAGTTTTCACAACAAAAGAGTGAAAAAAAAACAATAATAATCAAATGGGGGAGGGGAACATACAGAGAAAAGTGGATTGAATACATCTGAATGAATGCTAAAGCAGGGAGCTGAGTATAGAAAGATGTGTCGTGCTGGTTTACTTTTGTGCACACCTGAAATTTTCCACAAGTTAAAAAAAAAATTTTTTAAAGAGTAGAATGGGCCAGGTGCAGTGGCGTACGCCTGTAATCCCAGCAGTTGGGAGGCTGAGGCAGGAGGATTTCGAGTTCAAAACCAGCCTCAGCAATGGCAAGGCACTTAGCAACTCGGGGAGACCCTGTCTCTAATAAAATACAAAAAAAGGGCTGGGGATGTGGCTCAGTGGTCAAGTGCCCCTAAGTTCAATCCCTGGTACCAAAAAAAAAAAAAAAAAAAAAAAAAAGGTAGAATGGGAAAAAATAAAGACTTAAGAATCAGTACTAAAAATAATAGGGGCTGGGGTAGTGGCTCAGTGGCAGAGCGACTGCCTTGCACATGTGAGGCACTGGGTTCAATCCTCAGCACCACATAAAAATAATAAACAAACAAAATAAAGATATTTAATAATAATAATAAAGAAGGGGCAGGGAATATAGTTAGTGGTAGAGTGCTTGCCTAGCTAGTATATACAAGACCCCGGGTTCAATCCTCAGCACCACAAAACAAAATATAAAAAAAATTTTAAAATTAAGGTATATAAACTAGAAAGTTACTAAAGAAACCTGAGCAGCCATGACAAGACACTTGCCCTATCAGTAATAAGTAAAGGTAAGAACTAAATGAGAAACCATTTCATACCTACCAGATTAAAAATAATGTAAACAGTCTAACAATATCAAACATTATCAAGGATAAGAAGTGACGAGAACTCCCATATGGTACTGCCAGCGGTTAAACTGTCGAAGTCACCTGGAGAGCAATTTGATAATGTCTAGAAAGTTGAAAATGGATTTGCTCCCCAAATACCACTCCTAAATACATACTCTAGAGAAATTCTCCACATGTACAAAATGGCAAACCAGCTCATGAGCATTTGTCACAATACTACTCATAATTTTTTAAATAATCTAAGTGTCCAACAAGAAAATGTGAAGTCTATTTAACCTATAGAATGCTATGTGGCAGTGAAAATGAACTAGAGCTATGTGTTGTCAATATCTGGATTAATTTCAAAAACAAACTTGATTATAGAGAAACAGGCAAGTTTCAGAAAACAACTTATATTTAGAAAGAAGTCATTGTTACACAAAGATACACAATATATTGTTTTGGGATCAGTATGGCATAAGACTAAATCATGCAGAGGAAAAATAAAATGCACGTAGCACAAAAGGGACCTCAACCTTGAGAGAGATACACAAGACTTCAACTGTGTGTCATATTTCTGTTCTTAAGCTCAAAAGTGAATATACTCATTTTTGCTTTATCAAAAAAATTAATATATATCTGAAATATTTAAGAGCTCAGGCAGAGTGGGATCTTGTTGCAGAAAATGATACAGAGCTATTATTGATCCTTGAGTAGTTAACATGACAAAATAGTTTCTGGCTGGGAGTATAGCTCAGTGATGGGACACTTGGCTTAGCAGTTTACTGCATAAGGTTCTGGGTTTGATTCCCAGCATTAAAAAAAAAAAATCTGGCCGGGCGCAATGGCACACGCCTGTAATCCCAGCACTTTGGGAGGCTGAGGCAGGAGGATCATGAGTTCAAAGCCAGCCTTAGCAATGGCAAGGCACTTAGCAACTCAGTGAGACCCTGTCTCTAAATAAAATACAAAAAAGGGCTGGGGATGTGGCCCAGTGGTCGAGTGCCCCTGAGTTCAATCCCCGGTACCAAAAAAAAAAAAAAAAAAAAATCTGAAAACTAGTCTACCTTTGGATAAAACTTGATGTTCATGAAACCTTCACAACATATGTTAAATGTGTATTATCCAATAGAAGGTCACTGTAGCTTGGAGGGATGAGGACCTGGACTGAAGTCACTGATAGTAAAAATGGAAAGGAGTTCCAAGGAATAAGTGATAAGATCTGATGAAAATTCACTGCAAACAACATAGAAAAATGGAAAAAGAAGAACATGAAATTCCCTGTGTAAACCAAGCTACAAGGGCCTCAGCAAAATACCACATGACCTGACTACAAGATATCTAAGGTTGGACTTAAGAAAAATATCTTAACTGGTGACAGAAGGAGGGCAGCCAAAAGAATCATGAAACACAGGGAAAAATTATCATCAGCTGTGATTAACCCAATGGCCAAGAAACCCATCAAATGTTCAATTGAAGATATCTTACTAATAGCTCCAAACATAGGACTGGAACATGAGCCTAAGGAAGATCTGGAGATTTGAAACTGAATCAGCCACATACAGAAGATCAACCAAAGCCATAGACTGGATGAGCTCACCTGGAAAACGAGTGAAAAAGCAAGCAGAACATTTTGAAGAACACAGAATTGCAAAAAGCAGGCAGAGGAAGCAGGAGAGGCAGTCAGAGAATACACACACACACACACACACACACACACAAAATGACCTGAAGCATTAGGCTTATTAGGGAGAAGAAAGTTCCAAAAGAGGGACTGATAGGGTCATACCATTTAGAAGGCTAAAGAGGCTGCAGAAAGAGAAAATGCCACTGAATGCAGCAACAAGGTAACCTGTTTAACTTCCAAGGAATAGTTTTAGTAGACTGTTCTCATGGAAGCAAACTGTGGGCAGTTAATGAAGTATCCAAAGTAAGAGAGGCTGGATAAAAAACCTGACTTGTAAGATCAAAAGAAGGAAGTATGGATTATGTACAGAAGGGAAGCAATAAAAGTAGTTTGAGCTGATTTTATATGTATATACATATACATATATACATACACACACAAACATGCACATATACATACACATATATATACACATATATATCTATATATATACACACATAATTTTTTTTTTTTTTTTTTTTTGTACCAGGGATTGAACTCAGGGGCACTCGATCACTGGGCCACATCCCCAGCCCTTTTTTGTATTTTATTTAGAGACAGGGTCTCACTGAGTTGCTAAGTGCCTCGCCATTGCTGAGGCTGGCTTTGAACTCGTGATCCTCCTGCCTCAGCCTCCCAAAGTGCTGGGATTACAGGCGTGCGCCACCGCGCCCGGCACATAATATTTTTAAGATAACCATTTTTCCAACAATATTATTTTTTATTTTCAAGAACCTGAGAAACTATGACAATGTAACATAAAAAACAGCTTTTTAAAACATCATTACCTTTTCGTTCAAAGCTCTCTTCCCTAAGAATGCAGACCAGTGCCAAAAATTTAGTCACCTCCTTTAAATAAAGGACAGTTGTATTATTCAGCTTGATAATTGCCATAGATTCTTTGTCATAAGCACTTCCACTTCCATCTTCCTTTAACCTATTTTTAAAAAAAGTACTACTCATTACAGGTTTTCCAGCTTATTTTATCACAATTAATTTGTACAATGACAAGTCAATCCATCCAGGTTCCTAAATGTTTTGATAAAAAAATAACAGTGGCTTAAATATACTGAAAGAGAGCTGTCATTTAGTTATAGAGCTCCCAAACACAGAGCCTCCCATTAGCAGCAGCAATAAAAAGCTCCATACATAGCCATACTATTACAAATAATCAGGCAATTGGAGGAAAAAGTGAAGATACAGGTAGATGTTAACCAGGGAAATGACAACATTCCACCTCTTGCTCCAGGAGCTACTTACCTGCTCAGACTATATGCTGGGGGCACAGCTAAGAGGCCTCCTCTCCTTACTTCCCTCAGGCCACAGGGCCCCTTTGGGACCTGCCACCACCTCACCAAGTTTCTTCAAGGCACATTTACGTGCCAGGCCAATCACACCTTTTTTCAGAAAGCCTTTTTTTTTTTTTTTTTTTTCCTGCTTCTCACAAAAGCAAGAAAATAAAAACAATCCCAGCTAAAGTCCAGGAAGAATTATGTTGAAATCAACAACTTTTAGAGATGGGTTCTGACATATTCTCTAATGTACTTGCTTAGCAAAAATCTAAAAGTTGTCGAGCAATTGCTAGGAATTAAAAGAGTTTTCAGCCGGGCGTGGTGGCGCACGCCTGTAATCCCAGCACTTTGGGAGGCTGAGGCAGGAGGATCGCGAGTTCAAAGCCAGCCTCAGCAATGGCAAGGTACTTAGTAACTCAGTGAGACCCTGTCTCTAATAAAATACAAAAAAAAAAAAAAAAAAAAAAAAAAAAAGGGCTGGGGATGTGGCCCAGTGGTCGAGTGCCCCTGAGTTCAATCCCCGATACCAAAAAAAAAAAAAAAAAAGAGTTTTCAGCTGGGCGCAGTGCACTTGGGAGGCTGAGGCAGGAGGATTGAGAGTTCAAAGCCAGCCTCAGCAATGGCGAGGCACTTAGCAACTCAGTGACACCCTGTCTCTAATAAAACACAAAAAAGGGCTGGGGATGTGGCCCAGTGGTCAAGCGCCCCTGAGTTCAATCCCCCCCTGAATTCAATCCCCGGTACAAAAAAAAAAAAAAAAAAGTTTTCAAAATTGCCTTTTTAAAAGAAGTATTTTTCCTGAAGGAAATATATTTAAAAGAAAATGTTAACAGTTGTCATTGCCGGGTGTGGTGGCGCACGCCTGTAATCCCAGCACTTGGGAGGCTGAGGCAGGAGGATCCAGAGTTCAAAGCCAGCCTCAGCAATAGCGAGGCACTTAGCAAGTCAGTGAGACTCTGTCTCTAATAAAATACAAAAAAGGGCTGGGGATGTGGGCCAGTAGTCGAGTGCCCCTGAGTTCAATCCCTGGTACAACAACAACAACAAAAAAAAGTTGTCATTGGTAGAACACTGATTTTTTTTTTTTTTTTTTCTGTCTCCCATTTTGGAGATGGGGATTCTCACTATGTTGCCCATGCTCATTTCAAACTTGTGGTTCTAAGTGATCCTCCTGCCTCAGCCTTCCAAGAACTGGGGCTACGTGTATTTTCTATGTATGTTTTTCATGACTGAGGGCTTCTTTTTTTTTTTTTTTTTTTTTTTTTTTTGGTACTGGGGATTGAACTCAGGGGCACTCGACCACTGGATCACATCCCCAGCCCTTTTTTTTGTATTTTATTAGAGACAGGGTCTCACTGAGTTACTAAGTGCCTCGCCATTGCTGAGGCTGGCTTTGAACTCGCGATCCTCCTGCCTCAGCCTCCCAAAGTGCTGGGATTACAGGCGTGCGCCACCGCGCCCGGCTGAGGGCTTCTTTTTTAAAACTCTTCTAAACCTTACAACTTACCTTCTTATATGTTAATCTGATCCACATAACACCCAGAGAACAAGAATTATTATATCTACATTTAACCACTTCAAGTCCTTTCTGAAACAAGTCAAAATAAGCTAAATAAATATAAGAAAACTGTACCCATTTTAAAGATGTAGAAACTGAAGTTCATTAAAAGTAAAGTGACCTCTTGACAATGTCAGGATTCAAACT
The DNA here is from genome assembly GCA_025594165.1 of Tamias sibiricus. Lineage (NCBI taxonomy): Eukaryota > Metazoa > Chordata > Mammalia > Rodentia > Sciuridae > Tamias > Tamias sibiricus. The sequence goes on from CM046658.1 coordinate 32,670,990, forward strand.
TAAGAGTGTTTAACTCAATTCCATACAGTTTCCAATATCTTTCCTAGCTAGTATAAATAAAGTTGATTTGGGAAGGTAGACCAATGAGGAAGTTAAGTGTCATTTGCTGCAAGAACCTAAAAGAAATCTACTTCCTTCTGATGGAAAAGAGGAAGTTATAAAAGCTATGTGTTCTCAGATTATAGTTAGACACTGAGTAAATCCTTCTCTGTGCTGCATGGAAAATGAGAACAGGAGCTAACTCTTGACAACAGGCTCTGACACAGACAACCCTGACAATGACTCCTTAAACCCACAGCCAGCAGCTGAAAGAAGCTGCAAAGTTTCTCATGTCAGGCCAGTATATGATCTTGATGAAAAAAGAAAGGCATGTTCTAGACTCGGGATGTAGCTCAGTAATGGAGCACTTGCCTAGCATGTAGAGGCCCCAAGTTCAATCCGTAGCACTGCAAAAAAAAAAAAAAAAAAAAAAAAAAAAAAGCAATATATTCTACTCAAAGTCTGGGGATTAGTCAGATTTTATTTTTGTAATTAATAAAATTAAGAATACAAATATGCTAATGACCTTAGACAAAGCTTGCTCAAAAATGAGTGTTTAAAACACAGTATTTACTTTCTATTTTTTTTTTTTTTTTTGATAGTTTTTAAGACCTTTAGGCAAACAGAATTATCTGAAGCTTAGTCAGAAATTACCAAAGCAGAAGCTGAAAGGTCATAGCCATGAGGAACAAGACTTAGAAGCAGCACACCCCAAGGGCTGCAAACGAGAGGGGAGGGAAAAGGAACCTGGTTAGTACTCAAACCATGAAGCAAAAAGCTTGTAGAAGATATCCTGCAAAAAACGCATACCAAGTGTCAACGACAGACTCTTTCCCCTTCTGTGACCAGCAGTGTTCCATGCATTCATATACCTTCCCCTTGTTTACACAGGATGCATGGAATACAGCAGGCTTTAAATCTTCCCTCATATTAATCTGCACTGACATAGTCTATAAAGAATGATCTACAATATGAATACTGCTATTTGTAGAAAGTGACTAAATATAAAAACTAACAGAAATATGGTCTATTAAATATACAATGGCATGCTGATACTTGCAAAGTGAGACCTACAGGGGCTAAAAGCTACTTCATTTATTAAGCTAGCATTGCCAGAATTATATGTAGTCCCCCTTCAAAAAATATAAATCAAGAGTCAAGTAAGAAACAAATTAAGTCAAGTAAGAAACTACAATTAAGCACATCAAATGGCATGCACAGATTATGCTGAGAATAGTGAGATAATGAACTTTTTTCCTCCTTTTATACAGGTACATTGCAATGTCTGTACTTCATTATATACCTTATAAAAATAAATTTTTAAACTAAATTTGATTTTTAAATTGCAAAATAATTGGTTTATGAAATTCTGATTTGTCTTAAAGAAAAAGCAAACATTCTACTCATCTATTTTTAAAATTAGGAGTGGGTGGGGGGTGAGGATATAGCTCAGTTGCTAGAGTGCTTGCCTCATATGCACAAGGCCCTGAGTTCAATCCCCAGCACCACACACCAAAAAAAAAAAAGAAGTGGGGAACATAAAACTTTACTGAGAAATATAATAGATAATATGTCTCATTTTCATTATAGAAATAAAACAAGGGAAAAGATATAATCATAAAAGTGAAAAAGGAATAAGAAATGGAAACAGGAATAGACAGGTCAAGAATGGATAAGACAGGGTTGGAAGTTTATGTAGTTCACACAAGGAATTGAGTTCCAATCCCAGCACTGCAAAAAAAAAAAAAAAAAAAAAAAAGACAAATTCATTCTCCTGTCCAGAGGCAGCTGGAAAAAAAACATTGACAAATCAGACAGACCAAGATGAAGGATGTGGTCAGAGGTGAAACAGAGAAGAGAAACAGAAGACACAGGTATTAGAAGATAAAAAGCAGCTGAAAGCTTCTTGGAAATTCAGATGTTAATATAACAAAGGAATCAGGGCTATCAGAGGATACACAGAATGTTATTGGCTTTTGAAACACCAATAATTCCCCTAAATTTTCATTCTTCCTGGTACCTATTCTACAAAATCACTGTTTGCTATCTTTCATAAATTTCTTTTCTTTTTTTTTTTTTTTTTTTTTTTTTTTTTTTTTGTGGTACCAGGGATTGAACTCAGGGGCACTCAACCACTGGGCCACATCCCCAGCCCTTTTTTGTATTTTATTTAGAGACAGGGTCTCACTGAGTTGCTAAGTGCCTCACCATTGCTGAGGCTGGCTTTGAACTCGCGATCCTCCTGCCTCAGCCTCCCAAAGTGCTGGGATTACAGGCGTGCACCACCGCGCCCGGCTCTTTCATAAATTCCTATATGGTTTTGTGAATTTACATATGGGAAAAGTTCAAATCTTAGAGATTTATTTTGGAAACTCAGATGTATAGGTTAAATTTTTATATGCATAAGTCCTTCTACATCTAAAATTCTACCTTATTTCTTTGCTCTCTGAAAGATTAAGAATCCATCATTTCATAAAGCCTGAGAATAAATTAGGACCAGCACTTTGACATTCAGAAATGTAAATAAATTAACAGTTTTTTGATTTAGCTAAGTCCCAATAGTGAGAAGACACAGTGCAAATTCCTTAAATAAGGGCAAAAGAAACTTTCAAAGATAAATAAGTCAACACTCATCACATTTTCCAAATGCTCTTTGCCATGCTCTCTGAAAGAGTAAGAGCCAGCAGCCTGCTTTAAGAGAAGTCTTGCTCCAAGTTGAAGCACTGCCATCAAAACAATCCCATTTCACACAGTACTTGCCAGAGGCCTCAGAAATTCCCTCAACAAATACAGCTGTTAGTTTTCCACCTGTCTGAAATCTTGCAGAATTATAACTTACCCATATATACAAGACACATCAATTACAACATCAATCATGTCACAGCAAAGTTCATAAGACTGCATATCCACGGGGGAACTGTCTGTTGCAATGTAGATTTTGCTGACAACATCAAAGAGAAAAGCTTTTTCAATACCTGAATTCTTGGAAAAACAAAATTGGGGAAGTGTTCAGTTTCTTTTAAGAATCACATTTTACAACTAATCAAAGACCTTAAATTATTAAGTAACATACAAGGTCATTTCTAACTGTACAACCCAATACCAAAACACAAATAGTACTTGTTTGAGAAACACTTCTATTATCAAAGAATAAAAGTTGAATTATATCTCTGCTTTGATTTACTGATACAATTGCATATGTAAAATGTTTTTCTTATTCCTCTTTATGCAAATGAATTATTTTCTAAGAGATCACAAAAAAATTTAACAAAAAATTTCTCCAAAAATCAAGCTATGCTACATTGTCAATAAACCTTTCTTATAACCCATCTCCAATGTGAATGATCTTGCTACCAGAAAGTCCTTATATGGACAATCAGTAAAACACAAAAGAATTACAGTTTAATGTTAGATTATCTATCATAACACAAAAGCCCAAGAGGCCACCACACACTGAATCCTTTCAAAGTAATGTTTGGAAAAATATAATAGCTATATTAAATTTATTGGGGTGGGGAAGCAATCCTTTTTTCTCAAGCTGAATCCTCAGAATAAGAACACAAAATATGAAGCTAAAATTACAGTTGGTGGCTGGGCACAGTGGCACACGCCTGTAATCCCAGCAGCTCAAGAGGCTGAGGCAGGAGTATCAAGAGTTCAAAACCAGCCTCAGCAACTTAGCAAGGTCCTAAGCAACTCAGCAAGACCCTGTCTCTAAATAAAATATAAAAAAGGACTGGGGATGTGGCTCAGTAGTTAAGTGCCCCTGGGTTCAATTCCAGGTACTCAAAAAAAAAATTACAGTGGGTGAGGAAATGATCAATTTCTAAATGTGACCTCCAATGAGGCAGAGAATAAAATTAAACTGGGTCACATTCCCAAGACCCAGTCTTTTCTAGTTACTACTCTTCCTTTAAGAAACGAGCATCACATAAGCCGGGCGCAGTGGCGCACACCTGTAATCCCAGCACTTGGGAGGCTGAGGCAGGAGGATCATGAGTTCAAAGCCAGCCTCAACAATGGCGAGGCACTTAGTAACTCAGTGAGACCCTATCTCTAATAAAATACAAAACACGGCTGGGGATGTGGCTTAGTGGTCCAGTGCCCCTGAGTTCAATCCCTGGTACCAAAAAAAGAAAGAAAGAAACAAGCATCACAAAAATATTTTTAAGAAAGTATGAAGAGCCAGGCACAATGTGCTTGCCTATAATCCCAGCAATGTGGTGGCCAAGACAGGAAGATTGCAAGTTCAAAGCCAGCCTCAGCAACTTAGTGAGGCCCTGTCTCAAAATAAAAAATACAAAGGGCTGGGGATGTGGCTCAGGGGTGGAGTAACCCTAGGTTCAGTCCCCAGTACCACCAAAAAAAAAAAAAAAAAGCATGCAGAAGTTTTTCAGTAGTTCATCTTAAAGACAAAATGGGGAGGAAACTAAGAATTCAGAAAATAACACCTCAACCCATATTTTCTGCTCTTGTTTTATATGTTAAGTGTGTCAGTAGTCTTTAAGCTAATTCTAGTTCCAATTTTTAGAGAATGTGAAAACAAATATATTTAACAAAAATGGAATCAGAAACTATGAAGAATTAAATAGCTCACTTACTGATATAAAGATATTTAATAGGTTTTCCAAGGTCGGCAGTTGTGGAATGAGTTTCTGCACCACCTTACTAAAGGCTTCAAATATTGAGTGGTCATAGATACTAGTCAAATAAAAGCTGAAAAACATAATATGGTTATGATTAACGTGGAAAATGCCTTAAAATTTAGTGACAACTATCATAGTAGATACAATTTTAAGTTTCTAAGCATTTGATTTAAATAAGTTCAAATAAACTTGTCTACCATTCCCCATCGTTTCAGATGACAAATGCAGTCTCCCAACTGGCCTGTGGCTATCACTCCCTTTACTGCATTTACAGACAGCAATTGAGGGAGCATCCAGGAAAGTGTGTTCAGACGGAGAAACTTGAATGTTTCCCTAAATCTTTGCAACTTGATTCATAAATCTTGGTGTCCTAAGCACATAACTGAAACAAAGTCCAAGATTCAAACCCAAGAAAAAACTAGAAGATATATGTCTCATTTACTAAATAATAATTTAAGTTTCTAAAACAACAACAAATAAAAGTTCTCTCTTAACTAGCCTACCTAAAATGGTAATCCTACACCTAATTGCTTTCTATCCCTTTGCCTTAATTTTTCTTCATAGCATTGCTAGGTACTTAAAATTATACCACACTATTTATTTATAGGTGTTTTTGAGCTGTGTCATTTGTCAGAACATAAGCTCCATGAGAAAAGAGACAGTCTTACTCATAGCTACAAGTCCACTGCCTCAACAATACAATTGGTGCTCAGAATTTAGGTAAACAGCATAGTAAGAAGGATAGAAGCTGGGGCCATGTAGAGAACAGAACAGGGGTCTGGAGGCCTAAAAGGGTGTAAACAAGTAACATACACAGATTTAGCAGAACATGTTAACAGAGAAAGGCCTTTAACAATTTAAACACATCTGCTTTTTCACACAAAAGTATACCCTTCATTATACGACTGTATCCACAATATATTTATATGTCTGTTGTACAGAGTCATTTTAGACAAAAAGAGTAAGAAGAATTCAGAAAATAACACCCCAAGCCATATTTTATGCTCTTATCCTTTACTTTAACCCATGTTAAGTGTGTCAGTAGTCTTTAGGCTAATCCAAACCTCTTTTTGAGACTCTGAAAACACAAATATATTTAACAAAATGGAATCAGAAATATGAAATATGGAGAACTATGTAGCTTTAATAATAGTTCACCACTTTATAAATAATTTAAAGATACTTTCAAGAAGCTGATGTAAGAACCTAATTCTATTAAGGGACTAGACTCTAGATATGAGAGCACTGGAGCACCAGAGCAGGTAAAGTCAAATGATCTCAGAGACAGGAGGGAGAAAGGAATATTTTAGTATTTCCTCTCAGTAAAAAAAAGTTAGCAAATAACAGGGCCCTCTTTGAGGTGAATGAAGAGAATAATCTGCAAAATATAGGGCATTTTAGTTAAGCTGAGCATCTAGAAACTGGAAATCAAATAGAACTTCATCCATAGATCTGCTGGTACTAAATAATAGCCTGATGGGGGCTAAGGATATAGCTCAGTGGTAGAATGTTTGCCCATCATGCAAATCCCCAGTACCACAAAAAATAAACAAATAGATCAATAATAAAAGTTCGATGCAAAATTCTACCTTGGTTAATAAGGCCTAGGGGCCCTCCTGTATACTAAGGAAAGGGCTAGTGTTACCATGGGGTGGGATGTCATTAAAAGTGACTGAGACATGGAGTAAAGACAATCAGAAAGATCCCCATAAACACCTGAGAAGACAGGATAAGCATGGCTTAAAATTCAGGTAAAAATTATTAATAGTGGATTTCTAAAAAATAAGGTTGAGGGATTTTTACATGAAGACAGTTTTACTTTCTCTTACAAAACACTGCTGAATTTTATTTTTTTAAGCATGAATTGCCTATAAAATGTTTTAAAAATTTAATCCAGGCAAACTAGAAGTCAACAAGACTTTTCTACATGGTTTGTAGGGGAGTAACTGAAAGATCTTGGACCCTGAGGCCCAGAGAATATTATGGGTAGTAGGAGGGTTGGCTTGAGCCTATAGGGAAGTCACCATAACAGACCTGGGATAAGGAAATTACGACACTTGTGTTTTTCCTCTGCTCCCCCTTTAAGCTGTTTCTATCAATCATTAAGAGAACATTTTATTGGTATTTTTAAATGCTCATTTCTACCTATAATCACAAAATATAATGTACAAAAATATCCCTTATATACGTCCAGAAAGCAAACACAAAGTCATCAGTCGTCAATAGTAGGTGTTCTTTAACAGTAGTTTCTCTTTTTTTGTTTTGTTTTGTTTTTTTAATTGTAGTTGGACACAATACCTTTTATTTTTTCATTTCAACGTGGTGCTGAGGATTGAACCCAGGGCTGCGCACATGCTAGGCGAGCACTCCACCGCTGTGCCACAACCCCAGCCCAACAGCAGTTTCTTAATTAATTATAAAACAGCAGTCCTTTAAACTATTTAATAGCAACAGTATGCAAACTTATAGAATAAATCCACCTAACCCAAACTTTAGAGTTTCATAAAAGTATAAAGTGTTTTAAAATCTAAGATACATTAGAGTCAGTCCAAACTTTAAAGCTACCCCATTTATAAAGACTCTTCCTACTAAGAAAGATACTATTGAAACTCAAGCTAGACTTCAACAACAAATGTGACAAGAGATTCCCTGCCTGAGGCAACTAGGGAAAGAGGACAGCCAGAGATTCAGGAAACCAAGAGTGGGGAAATCCCTAAACAGAGCCTCTTGAGATGAATCTGCAAAAGCACCAATAGAAACACTTCACATGAATTCAATCACTAGGAAAATGTAAAAAGTAACTTCTCAATAACACCAGGTTCCCAGGATAGATTGGAATACAACAAAGAAGAGACCAAAAACATTTCAGAACTGGGAATGGGCATACCAGTAACAGAAAACTATGGTGCTTGTAATGACAGAGATGGGAATACATCTATGGGGCTCTCATATCAAACACACATGTTGTTTTTTCAGGGCTCTCATATCAAACACACATATTGTTACCTAAGATGGAGTTTTTCTAGCCCAGCATCTGCAAGGTCATCATTGGCCCTCTGATGAATGTCCCTCTGTGTTTCTATTTTGTGATCATCAGACAGACCATCAACTTTGTGAATAAAAACCTCAAAATTCATGTCTGGGTTAACTTTGTAGGCTTTAGAAACAGTAATGTGAAGTCTTGTTAAAGCCTCCATGTAGTCATCCTGTAAGTCAGAACAAAATATTTTTTTAAAAAGAATCTTACAAAAGGCAAGTAATGAGTTAAGAAAGCCTCAAACCACCTCTTTCCCCAACCACAGAAAATATACTATCCTAATTATTCATAAATATTCAAACACTCAAATATACTAATAAATAGTTCTTCAACTTCTTAAGATAAAAAATTCAATACCCAAGTTAATGCCTGTAATTTTTAATACTGATAATATAAAGGAAAAGGGATATGGAAAATTCTTCACAACAATTTTTTAAAGTAATCCCAGCTCTGCCATTTATTAGGTGTGTGACTTTAAGCAAGTTGCTTCAACTCTGTGATCTCAATTTACTCATCTGTAAAACAGGAATTATAATACCAACCTCACGATGTTGTGACAATTAAATTAGATCATATATGTAAAAGCACCCATTATAGGGTCGATCACTCAGAAGACATTCCCAACTAATATTTAAGCTTATGGAAAGCTAGCTTCCTAAGAATAGGGACATGTACCATTCATCTAACTGCCTGCCACATGTTAGGCCCTCAATAAATGCTTGTTGGACTAAACTGAATTTGGACAATCAAGAAAACTAATCACTCTAATATATACTGACTCTGTTCTCATAGTCCATCTTATACTATGGGCACTGACAGGATCTTTTTTTTTTTTTTTTTTTTTTTTGTGGTACCAGGGATTGAACTCAGGGGCACTTGTCCACTGGGTCACATCCCCAGCCCTTTTTTGTATTTTATTTAGAGACAGGGTCTCACTGAGTTGTTAAGTGCCTCGCCACTGCTGAGGCTGGCTTTGAACTCGCGATCCTCCTGCCTCAGCCTCCCAAAGTGCTGGGATTACAGGCGCGAGCCACCGCGCCCGGCTGACAGGATCTTTTTGATGAGTAGTAGTACTAGTAGTGGTAGCACTACTGTAGTAGCTAATAATAATGTGTAGTAAAATTTACTGGAAAGCCAATGTTAACTGCCCATTAACTAGGACTCAGGACATAAACTACATCTCCTAACCAACTCATTCTTTCACACTGCAATGGCATGCCTGTTCCCAAAGCACCTCTGCAACTGCATATCATACTGTTATGGAATCTACTGGCAAAGAAATGAGCTGCAAACAAATGACAAAGAAGATAAACAACTTTCCGTTGTTTCTACATCTTTTTGCCACCAGGGAAGAGAAGTTAACATCATTATTTCTAATTACCTGTGCATCAATGACATATATCAATGCTCCTGTTCCCCTGAAGATCATCTCGTAGTCAAAGGTTGGGTCAAAAAAGTCCATCTGCCCAGGAAAATCCCAAATCTGGAAATTCACAAAGGAGCTATTGGAAATGTCGTCTTTATAAATCTTGTTGGTACTTTCCAAAAAGAGGGTCTCATTGGGTGACATCTTATGAAACACCACCTGTTAGGAAAAACAAGACAATTTAATAGCTGTTCAACTTCAGAATTTAAATTTAAAACTCCATCCTGAATTAACATTAAAATTTTTTTACCTTAATGTTCTTTGTCACAAGATCAAAACTAAATGTTAACAAATGCATTTGTACTCATCTTTTTAATTACGACTAAAGAAAACACCAAACCAATTTCCATTCAATCTATTTTTAAGCTGAAACTTTTTTTGCTATTTTCTCTGCACCACACTCAGTATTAGCAGTAGCACTCTATTGCACCTACATTGTTGTTGTTGTTTTGTGGGGTTTTTTTTGGGGGGGAGGGTTTGTTTGCTTGCTTTTATGGGGATTTAAACTCACCACAGTCTACTTTAAGATTACATAGTTTTAAAATTTAATAAGTTTTGTTCATTCAAAAATTACTCCAATGCCTACACCAGGCTCTGAGGAATACAAAACATGAAACATACCAGATCCTGCCCTCACTGAGTTTGCAGTCTTGTGGAAGAAATACAACAAAGGGAGTTAGTAATTATACCAAATATGTCCAAAAAGGGAGGGAGGGCATGCGGGGAGCTGACAGGTGATAGGCAGCTCCATGAGAAAAGAAATGCTAAACGCAATTGTTAAGAATCACAATATTCACAATCCATACAATCCTAACATAAAAGTACTTTGCCTCACTGTTGCACTCTAGAAGAGAAAAACAGTTTACTTCCAAGGTTTTGTAACAAATGAGAAGAGCTAAAGTCAGTTTGCTAAGAACCTACCGTAAGTACACCCAAGTCACTGTAGAGGTGAGAAGCAAAGTAAATAAAACACAGTCATGAGGCAAATTTAGAAGACTACTTTTTAAAAACATCACATCTACGAAATATCACACTGACATTTGTTTTGCAACAGAGTGGAAAGGGGGAAAGACTAGGGGTGCGCGACAATAATTTAGAAGTTCGTTTTGTGTGGAATGAGGATGCAAGAAGTCAACTCTGCCTCTATTTCCCCCTTTACCAAACAGTATCCAGTCCTTCATTCGTTCTCGACAGATCCAAAGTGAAAACAAATGGACTGAAATCTATATGCAAAACATTTTCAAAGTTTCCAAAGATTTTTCTAAGTACGCACCTACAGGGAGAATATCACCAGTAACTACACTCACCAGGTCACAAATACTAAAGTAGGTGCAGTGGTGGTACCCAATTCCAAAAATGTTACAGGCAAGACTCCTGCAGGCTAGTAACAAAGTATTTAAATGCCCCGTGCCGTAGTCACAACTCTTTTTGACGCTGCTCCCTAGGGCTCCGCTGGAAATCCCTGCAAACTCGGGTCACCTAAAGTGAGACGGGGCAGGAGAGGGAATCCAACAAGTTCTAAGTGAGATCTGAGAGTACGTCTCGCCTCGTCAAAGCCACAGGGACTGTGTCCCAGGGGCGGAGGTCTAGGGCTGTGCCACCGCGCACCTGCCTCTCTCCAGTCAGTTTCGCCCTCGGTGACCCGCTCGGCCTCAGCCGACTTGGGTGTGGACGCAGAGGTCGGGGTCCCGCCGTGCCTCCGGCTCCGCGTACGCTCGCAGGAGTGCGAGAGAAAGTGCGCTGGGACCCAGCGCTAGGCCAGCGCGGCCGCCGCCCTCCTCCGGGCCTCCACGCCGGCGGCCACCAGAGCCCCTGGAGGGGAGCGGAGGGAGGGCGGGAGGACCCGGCGCGGCCCCACTCACCTTCTGGATGGAGGACTTCCCGCTGCGCCGCAGCCCCATGAGCAGAATCCTCGGCTTGGAGCTGTCAGCGCCCCCCGGGCCACAGCCGCCGCCAGCCCCCGCCCCAACCCCGCCGCCCGCCGCCGCCGCCTCCTCTTCCTCCTCCTCCACGCCGTAGCCGAAGTCCTTTGGGAACGAATCCGCCGCGCCGTAACTACCGGCGAGGGGCGTCTCCTCCGCCCCGTACTGCAGGGACATGGTGCTGGACCGCCGCCGCCCGCGCCCTGACAGGCCAGGCCAGGCCAGGCCGCCGCCTCCCCAGGCCGCCGCCGCCGCTGTCGCCGCCCCCGCCCCCGGCAGCCGCCGCCGTCCGGCCCGCCCCCTCACCCAGCCCGGCTCTCATAGGTCCCGAGCTCGGATCCAACCCCTCATTGGCTGCCCGAGCCGCCACTCGGGAGCAGCAAGGTAGGTGGTGCCCGTCACGTGCCCGGAATCACCTGACTCGCAGCAGCAGAGGGGGGAGGAGGAGTCACGAGGTGGGCGGCCCGGCCGCGCCTCTCGCGGTGCTCGGTCCCTCTGCCCTGGGCCCAGCCCGCACGCACAGTGCTCCTCACAGTTTCTCTACCTTCTTCAGCGCTCTCGAGAGCACCGCAAGGGGAGATGCTCTGCTTTGGGGGAAGAACTGATTGTCCTCCTCCTCCAATTGTACTCGCTGAACTTACTGATGCCTGTGACGTCCTGAGTATCTAACAAGGGGCTTGAAACTGGAACCGGCTTGGACCCTGCCTGCCTCAAAACTGCTTGAAGATTAAGAGAGATCGGAGCTATGCGTAAGTAGCCTCGGCACGAGATATTGTGTGGGAATGCCATAGGCACAGATGAAATGCTGGAGATTTGGCGTCTGAGCAGGTCTAGACGGATGGATGCAGTTGGGGTGTGCAGAGGTATGAAGGAGCCATCTAGAAGGCAAAGCCTCAACCAAGGCAGCCATGGGTGGGTGTGACAGCTTGATTTAGCAGGTAGTAGGACCTTGATAGGAAAGCAAATGCAACCAAGTTAGATTATCTTTCTTAAGCAAATAGCTGATATACTTCAAACTCAGCAAGACTCAATTTCCTGTCCTTCCCACATGGTCAAACTTTACTTCTCCAGTAATTCCATCCCCCCTGTAGAACGCTGCATCTTCTCTGGCCCTTTCGGATTAGAGACCAAAGGAAAGAATAATGAAAGCACACTAAAGCAAATGTTGGTTACCAAATATGTTTGAGAAAAATACAAGAAATTTTGCTTTTCAGTCTCTAGAAGGAAATTTGACAACAGGACCCTCTTAAAATACAGCCATACACGTTTTTTAAAAAGTCGGGGTGGTCTTCCAAGGAGACTGACTTTTTGATTATGAAGGCAAAAGTACACTTCATGCAGGTCTAGGATATGGTTATGTATGAACCTATAAGTTAAAGGTAGGACATCCTCAGAGGTCATTCTAGCCCAACCTTTCACCTAAAAGAATCAACTCTAGTGTGTCTGACTGACAATACAGAAAGCACTTAAATACAGTCTTCTTTGGTATCCATGGAAGACTGCTTCCAGCACTGCCCATCACAGGGATTTGTGAATGCTCAAGTTCCTTACATAAAATGGCCTAGTATTTGTATGTACCCTATGTACATCCTCCTTCCATGCACTTTTAGCATCTCTACATACTTATAATACCTAACACAATACTTAAAATACATACTTATAATTACTACCCAAATAGTTGTTATATTACTTGGGAATAATGACAAGACACAAAAATCTGTACATATTCAGTATGGAAACAATTTTTTCCCCCAAATATTCTCAGTCCACTGTTGGTTGAATCCACGGATGGAGAACCCATGGGTACAGAGGACTGTATTCCAGAGGAGAACTCACTTTCTCAAAAGGCAGCCATTCCACTGTGGTAGTTTTGCTTAAAACTTTCTTATTCAAGTCAATAATCATACCTAAAGCCTAAAATGGAACACAATATAATCATGTTTTCATAACAGCCCTTCAAATATTAAACTGCACTTTTTGGGGGGGGGTATGGGGGATAGAACTCGGGGACACTCGACCACTGGGCCACATCCCCAGCCCTTTTTTGTATTTTATTTAGAGACAGGGATCTCACTGAGTTGCTAAGTGCCTCGCCATTGCTGAGGCTGGCTTTGAACTCCCGATCCTCCTGCCTCAGCCTCCCAAGTGCTAGGATTACAGGCGTGCACCACCACACCCAGCTTAAACTACAGTCTTCATTATCCACCAAGACAGTCTTCTCTGTTCCACATTAAACATCTTAAGTTCCCTCAACTATTCCTTCTATGGAACTGTTCCATAGAACTTTCTGTAATGATAGAAATGGTTTGAATTTCTACTGTTCAATATGGTAACCACTGGCCACATGGGGATTGAACACTAGAACCATTGCCAGTGTGACTAAGGAACTGAATTATTTTTATTTAATTTTAATTGCCACATGCAGCTAGTAGCTTCCATATTGAACAACACAGCCTTACATTTTCAAATCCTCTTTCCCTATTGACCTTCCTCTAAATGCATTCAAGCTTATCAACATCCTTTCAATGTCTGATACCTACAGAGCAGTACTAACCCACACAGTATTCTTTCTCCTGAGTATCCACAGAATATAAGTAGTTCACATTGGCAATCACTGGAACTACTTTATTGGCAATCTTATTTCCTAAACTAGTATAACTGCATTTTTAACCTAAGATTTGATATTTCAACTTCTGATTTAGGCCCAGCAGTTTGGGTACTCCAGATTGATAACCATTTTAAAATTTGTTCCAATATTGTCTACCAAGTAGCCCTTCCAATTTTGTGGCACTCTCAGTGTATGTAATCCTTTTGCAGTTTTCAAGGCACTTGTTACATCCACTATATTTAATTTGATCCTTACAACAACCTTGTGAGGTAGGCAAGATGTGAAATCTATATTGTATAGATGAGCAGCTGAAGCATAGTAGGACTGAAGAAATCCATTTTCTAATCCATTGAGTATCTTCTCATACAGTCTTCATCCAAATCCTTGATAGAAATATTGAAGAGGATCTCCAGAAGCCAGGCTGACCCCAAATTCTGAAACATCACTGGCTGGTACAGCAGTTAAAAGCAGGTCATTTCCACCTAAGGTGTGATTATCCAACCCATATGTTGCCATTCTGTCCAAAGGGATGGTACAAGAGAGTGTCACTAATTTGTTGGCATAAATAGTAATACTAAAAAAACAAATGAAGGTTTGCTGCCAGGAAAAAAAAAAATGTGTTTGTCTGTATCCACAAAGGGACATCAATTGCTTCAAGAAGCCAAGTCCTCCCTCTATTCCCAAACTCCCATGGGGTCATGTTTTTATTATTCCTACAGTTCTTAGCACATCCTAACCCACCTTGTAATTGTTTACGTACCTGTCTTATAAACTACTTCAAGTCATTCATCTTTATTACACCCAGCCCTTAGCTACTGCTGTCCACGTAGGAGGTACTCCAAATGGAAGAGAAATCTATCCAAGTAAATATTCTTCCATTAGTATCTGGCATGCTCCAAAAACAAACTGTGACTAGAAGAGACAGATCAGCCGCATCACTGTCAGCACAACTGATTTAAATTCCCATATAATTGGCCTGGTCAGTTTTTAGCAGGTGTCAGTGTCTTTGCTAGTTAAACCAGCTTGCTTTGGATGTGTTTTGAATAAAGACATGTTCTCTAATGACATGAAATAGAAACACTTGTTCAAAATGCCATTCTATCAGTGAGGAAAATAAGTGATCAACACAACAAAACACCTGATTTTAAGTCTTCCAAAAGAAAGGGAAAAAGACTAACAAACAAGAATATAGTGGTTTACCATTTACAAATCTTTCACATACATTCTCATTTGACCCTCACAACAACCCTGTGAGGTAGGCAGCACAGACATTATTCTTATTTAACAGATGAGGAAAGTGAATCTAAGAGCAGTTAACTGATGTGCCCAAGGTTCTATAGTTAGCAAATAGTTTGTAATATCAATCTTTGGCCTAAAAATTCAGCGCCCAAACTCCCCACATACTTGCCCTACCTACTTCACAGGGATAATGAAGATAAAATGAATTCAAAATTAGAAAAATATTTTGAGGGGAAAAAAACCACTATATAATTATACCCATCATTGCCCATTGATATATGGCTCATTCCTCTTCTCATTCCAGTTTGTGCATGAACCAGAATTTTATATTACTACTGTGCTCAACTAAGCAACTAAGTAAGGCAGGGTAATAGTGTGATCCTGTTTAAAATTATATAAATTACAATCAGGGTAACTGCATTATTAAGCAAATTGAAAAACAGGCTAATGTGCAACTAGGACCCAATAAAGCACACAGCAAAGCAAGGCAACATTATCAGATAGGGCATGATTGCATAGAAGGAAATCGTGGTGTCAGAGTTAAACTGGCACACACACAGTTATCTAAGGCAAAGTGGTGGCAAAGAAGAGTTATTTGTTCTGCATTATATAAAAGAAGATGATTAGTGGGAACCCATGCAAAAGCATCTTGTCACACAGCACTCTCCAGCTGCCTAAAGAGAATATAAACACTGTCATCTTCATTGTCGAGAATGATTCTATCTATGCTCATATCCTGAACTAAACCAAGGAATACCTCCATGCTAATCTTCCTTGGCTAAAATACAACTAGTGCCATTATTCCTAATCCAATTAATAAATATCTTTTAAGGTAATGAATTAGATGGCTGTTTAATTTTTTTTTTCAGGATTCACTTTGGATTCTTCTGCTTTAAGACCCAAAGCAAGTTATATTGAGTTTTTATTGGTGATTCTAAGTATATGTGTTTGTAACAGTTGAAGTGTGAATTTAACATATTAAAAGAGTTTTATAGCATCTGTTCAGAAAAGATTATATACTATACAAACTATTCAAGTCATACAAAACCATTTTTTCAGTGTCTTTTCAACTGAGAAGAATCCTATTCAGCACGCTTCTCCTCCTGAGGTGGTTCATACTGAGCAAGCTATGGGGTAAAGACAGAGGAGTTTAGGTGAATTTTATTCTAAATTGGGTAAAAACTTAGTTAACAAAAAAAATGAGTTTATTATATCCAATTTAGCTTCTGAATCAGAAATAAGTTTACAGAAACTATGCTTTCTAAACCAGTAATTTAAGATTTGATACAATCAAACCTAATGAAAGCCCTTTTTATTTAAACATTTAATGTTACTGAGAAACTACAATTTTAGTTCATGACTGAACTATTCAAATACTTGATATACAGTAATCTAAATCTTCATAAGGATACTATGCCTTATAATAAGGAACTTTCTTCCTCTCCACCAAAGGTTTACTGAAATTTCCCCTAAAAAGTACAGGAAGCCAGTGCGATTATGAATGCCTGTAATCTCAGTGACCTGGGAGGAGAGACAGGAGGATCTCAAGTTCAAAACCAGTCTCAGAAACTTATCAAGATCCTGTCCAAAAACAAAAAAGGCTAGGGATGTGGCTCAGTGGTAAAGCACCTCTGGGTTCAAAAAACAAAACAAAAAAAGAAGAGGGGAAAGGGCTATGTAATGAGTTAATACTGGCTAGTCAACAAAATATGGCTAGTCAACAAAAAGTAACTAATGTCTTTGACTTAAAAGGTGCCAGAGTTTACTAGCACTTGCATATTGTGGAATGTTAGATAATTTAAGATACTGCATTTTCTTTTATACTAAGTTGTGCTTCCTTAACCCAGTTAAGTTTTGTGCTATAAAACTTGAAAAGCTTGTTAACTTCACTGTGCTTTAATTTCCTCACCTATGAAATGGCCTGAGTACCTGTTTATTTATCTCAGTTGTTGAGATCATAAAACACATTATGAGAAATACCTTGAGTAACATAAAATGTACTATGTGATTCAGAATGCAGTAAAACCTCAAAGGCTTATTAGAGTTGATGATTTGAAGTTTTTGCAAGTTCTTGTGGGAGTTGGAACCAAGAAAAAATATTAGCCTAGATAAAATTAAGTGCAATTTACTTCTGTAAATTTGTTAACACAAGGCCACCACGACAGTGCAGATTATGCACTGCACAACTCTAGGAAGAACCATTCACAAGCAGTGACCCTAAATTGACCTAAACTAAGAATCTTAGAATTATCCATTTGCTTAAAAGCAGCCGTAACCTATCTTTTTGTTGATGCAGGTTCCCAAGAACCTCTTCTTGACCACACTTTGCTTGTTCTATTTACAGTCTATCTTGTGATTTTTCTAGATGGGCGTAAGTTTGCCTTGCATTTGATTCAGATTGATATTCACCCTCTTCCTTCCCCAGTTGTCCATTTTAGTGAGATTATGATCATATAATCACTAGAGGAAAATGTATTTTTAACATGAATTTCTTAAAAATTTACCTTTGCTTTCAGTTTTTTATTTTCTTCTACAGTAGCTTCATATTTCTCTTTCATTTCTGCCAATTCTAAGCGGAGCAACTCTATTTCTGGATTTTCTGGGGTAGCAGCTCCTAAGTGATGCTTTAAAAAACTAATATCAATGTTAAGAATTTACTTCTTAAAGCTGAATGGAATTAATGAACTAGCCCAGAACAGAATCAATATCCAAGACCAGAATCAACCACCCACCAATATTTACCCAGATAGTATTATCAAAATACAGAAAGGAGGGGCTGGGGCTGAGCGGTAGTACACTTGCCTGGCATATTTAAGGCACTGGGTTCAACTCTCAGCACCGCGTATAAATAAATAAAATAAAGGTCTATCAACAACTTTAAAAATATTTTTTTAAAAAACAGGAAAATAACCTTTTCAATAAGCCAAAGTATTTTAAAGGTTATTATGTATGTGAAAAAAAATAAGAATTTCAATAATAAGGCCTTTTTCTGACTTCAAAGATGAAAAGGATACTCCAAAGCACTATTAGGTTTCTCTGGTTCTTCATATAAGGCTACCAACACTGCAAATCAAAAAGCAGAAAAAGCAACAATTAAAGTCTTAAATTTGAATGGGAAAAAAATTATATTCCGTATCTCAGTAAATACTAAGTGCCAAGCACATTGCTAAGACTGTCCATAGAGTGGTGAACAAGACAGACAAGGTCCCTGCTCCCAACTAATTTACAGTTTAATGCAAAAGATAAGTAAGGAATTAGACAAGAAAGAGTATCAAGCAGCAATGCTAAATAGTGGGTTTGGAAGCACACTGAAAGAATTGGGCATCAGACAAGGAAGGCTTCCTCAGGGAAGGATAGACCTAAAACCCAGCAGTGAGTGTTTCAGATAAAATATAAAGGCCCAGGGACAAGAAAACAACATATTGAGGAACTGACATTTCAAGTACAGCTGGGTGGAGTTATGGGCAATGTGGCTGGAAAGGTGTTTCAGGGGCCAGACTACAGAGGGTCATGTAAGTTTAGTTGGCCGTTAGTGACAGGATCCGCTTCAGTGGAAGACTGACTGAAGTGGGACAAGGATAATGGCAGGAAGAACAACAATTAAGAGGTAGATGTAGTAATCCAGTTAAAAAAGATAGTGACCTGCACTAGATAGAATTATGGGGAAAAAGAAATTTAAGAACACTTTAGGAAAGAGTCAGTAAGGCTGTGGTAATTACTAGAAGAAGCTTTCATTTCAAAATGGCCAAGAATGAAGTATCATACAACATGCTAATAACCACCAACCAAAAACTTTGCCAGTAATCCATATGCTCAAATCAGCATTAAAACATATACTACAGTAGTTTCAAATCTAATAACTCATGTGAGCACTACCTTGATCATCTTGTATTCAATAAATACCTCCTGGAATTTTGTATTCAGATAAAAAAAATCTCTCTAAACAAGTGGTTAACTGTTTTGTGCATGGAACCCTTTGAAAAATATGATAAAAGCAAAAAATGTAACTCCATACCAAAAAAAATGTGCATATCTAAACTTTAAGTTAATAGGTCCTGCTCTAAACTAATTCGTAGGTGTCCCTTTTAATTTTTAGGGCTTTATTAATTTAAAATAACAGTATGAAAAATTCAAATGTGCACCTACTTTTAACAATACTGAAATACCCTCTGTATTTTTTGAGAAGTTGGTATATTTACACTACTGTCCTCTCAGCTTCTCCTCTCTCCCCTTTCATTGTCTTTTACAGTACTCTAATTCCTCTGTTTATTACCTTTTTCTTTAAATTATATGCTCAAACCTGATTCTTCTTCCATTCATTTCCACTGATCTTTGTTGAATTCCTAATTTTACAAGACATGCATATCAGTGCTTCTAACCTTCCCCATTTCTTCTCCCACCCCATTTCTTCCAGTTTCTAAATTTTCTTTAGTGATACTTACAAGGTTGACAAGTGCAAAACATAATGTAAATGCTAAATTTCCTGTGTTTTTCTATGGATGAATACACATCCTTCTAGTCAGACAAGTCTTCACCAGGATTTTTTAGAGGTTAATAATAGGGCTCAAGACATCTAAAATGCGCCTCTTCTCAATGATTTTCTTATAGTGTTTTAATGTTATAAAGAGTTTAATATCCTCTTGGAAATTGCTGGATAAAAAATGTAAATTTGGGTGGCTGAGTATATACCCTCTGTATTTTTTGAGAAGTTGGTATATTTACACTACTGTCCTCTCAGCTCAGTCAGTAAAATGCTTGCCTCGCATGCACAAGGTACTCGGTTCAATCCCCAGCACCACAAAAGTAAATAAACAAATAAATGTATGTGTGTGAAATACCTATGTTTAAAGCTTAAAATAAATTTTTACATAAATCTTATCAATAGATACTATGTTTTCTGATGTTATTTAGAAGACTGGCTATCTAGGAGATTGAGGAGTTACATTTCTGTGGGTGTGAACAAGGGAAAAGAAGCTCCCAGGGGTCGGTCTCATGAAAGAAAATCCTTTATGGTCAAAGGCTGTGCATCTTCTCTCTGGTCAGTTATCTTCTACAATTGTCACTTTTCTACCTTTTACTATCTGTCTTTCATTCACTTTAGCGACCCTGGCCTCCATGTACAGTTTCAATATTCTCTATCCAAAATGCTCGGGACCAAACACCTGATTTTTTTAGACTTTGGAATATTTTCATATACATAATAAGATATTTGGGGGATAGGACCCAAGAGTAACACAAAATTAATTTATACACTTCATGCACACCTCATATACATAGTCTGAAGGTATGTATATACATGTCACATGCAGCCAGTTTTGGAATTTTCCATTTGCAGCATCAAGTCGGTGCTCAAAATTTTTCAAATCTTGTAGCATTTTGAATTTTAGATATTCTGATTAGAGATGTTCAACCTATATTTCCTGGAACTCTTGATAACATACTTAGTTCATTCAGATCTCTGCTCTAAAGTTATTTCATAGAAAGGCCTTTCCCCCACCACCTTGTGTAAAATGGCACACAAATCCTACCCATCATCTTTATCTTCTAACCTTGGTATCAGTTTTAGTTATAACACTACCACTAGCTGACACTATGTATTTCTTAAGTATCTGTCTCCTCAACTAGGATGCAAGCTCATGAGGGCAAGAACTATTCTTTTTCCATTGCTATCCCCACATTCTAGAATAGACACCTATTAATTAGTTAAATGAAAGAAGGGACTGTATGAGGTTTCCTGAGGTTTGAAATTCCAAGCATTGGGCTGGGATTGTGGTTCAGCGGTAGAGCGCTCGCCTAGCACATGGGCGACCCGGGTTTGATCCTCAGCACCATGTACAAATAAAACGCATTGTGTACAACTAAAGCAAATAAATAAAAATATTTTTTAAAAAAAGGAATTCCAAGCATCTATGATACTTGGGAAGACAACATAGCATGCATTTTCAGAGTATTTCCTTAGTATTTGCTGAAATTAATTTGCAAAGACATAGGGAAACTAGTATCCAAACTTAAGCAGGAAGCAAATTCAAAATTGTCAACATATCAATGCATGGGAATGAAAAGGCCTGCTTTCTTTCTTTTTGTACCAGGGATTGAACTCAGGGTCACTCAACCACTGGGCCACATCCCCAGCCCTTTTATGTATTTTATTAGAGACAGGGTCTCATTGAGTTGCTAAGTGCCTCGCCATTGCTGAGGCTGGCTTTGAACTCTCAATCCTCCTGGCTCAGCCTCCCAAGTGCTGGGATTACAGGCGTGCGCCACCGCGCCCGGCTAAAAGGCCTGCTTTCTGCTAGACCCAGAAGTTCTCCCAGAATTTCCCCGTAACCTTTATTTCTGCACAAAATGCAGAAATTATTATCCAGTCATTCTCATTCTCTGACGGATCCATGTCTGCATCCCTGCCAGCATACCCTTTCCATCATCTTTGAAAATCCCAATGAGCTGAGTAGTATATAGCAGGCATTCAAATTACAGCTAAGCTAGTAAGTAAAGCAGTACTTCACTATCTCTTGGAATCCTGTTTCAAGCACCTTCCTTGTCTACTTAGATCTTGAATCCAGGAAGAAAGAGATGTAACAGTGTAACAGTACACTTCCATTTTTAAAAGTGTAAACAATATAACTATTTATGAAGCGTCCTCAAATTCTTTTAAATATGGAATCTACACAAAGCAGGAATTGCTATAGACTTAAGAAATAGGGGCTGAAAAGCCACAGCCAAATTGTCTATGAATCGCTTACTTCGAGGATAAGACTCACTCAACAACTTTATAGCCCACTTTCAAATCTGCAAATTCCTCAAGTTGCCCTTTGTTCGAGGGAAAATGTTTCTTAAGATTCTGAGGACTCTGCAAACTCGGTAAAGCGGAAGGAATTGGGATCTCAAGGTCTTTAAAAATATGTTCACTGCGGCTGCTCGAGGCAAAGCAACGGAAGTTGGAGAGACTTTGCAACAGCTGCAAGAGTTTCACTCCCCGCGCTGAGAGCGAAAGCGTGAACTAGACTACCCCACCGGGCAGAGTCTGGCGTCCAGAGCGAGCCGGTCCCCGCTCATACCCAAGCACACTTCGCTGGACCCTGGACGGGTCCCACCTGTTCCCCCTCCTTCCCCACGCCGTGGCCCGTCAGGGGCACCGCGCCGAGGGCACGAGGAACCCTTTCCTAGCCATGCTTACCTTTGGTCAGCGTGTCCAGCACCCCCGACTTCTCCAAGTACCTCCGGAACTGCTCGCGCTTCGAGTCGGCGGCCTGAGGAGACACCGTGGGTCAGTGACCGGAGCCCGGGGGCCAGAGCAGGAAGAAGGCGCTAGGAGTCTGGCAACCCCACCTCTGCCTCGCTGCCTCAGGCCCCCGAAACCTGCGCGCGCCCCCATTTCCCACCCGGAGCCGACCAGCGGCTGTCTACCGCCCGCACTCCCCCAGCCACGCCGCGCCCCCCTCACTTTGTAATGGGCCATAGTGACAGCGGCCGCGGCGTAGCAGGCGCCGGAGACCGTGGCTGGCGGGCTCGGAGGAGCACTGCTCATGCGCGGAGGGGAGCGCGCGCTTGCGCACTTGCGAACCACGGGCCGGCATCGCCGGGGTGTGGCCTGTTTTCATGGCGACCAGGACGCTCAGCATCCCCAGGCGCCAGCTGAACTGAGGGAGACTGCGTACGCCCGCCCCTCTGGCTGTCGAAGTAGCGCCTTTCCTTCCTCTTCCGGTCCCCGGGGCGGTTCGGTAGCTTAGCGAAGAGGCAAGGGTTTGGCAACTCCGCGTAAACGTCCAGGTAGAGCCCGGGGTGGGCGTGGCGTAGGGGGCGGGGCCTAGGGGTCCAGGAGCTTAATCCTCTTGCAGGAGAATAGATGGCTCTACTTGTAGCGGGCGCGCCCTTCTCACTTAGGTCTTAGAAGCTGTGGTGACCCATGTGTGCTGGACTTTTTGGCTCTCATATGGAAAAAATACGACCAAAGCAGGAGGACTCTTGGATTTCCAATGGCTTGAGAAGAGTATTTTAAATCATATATTTTGGCTCCAGCTTTTACATTTGGTGTCTCCTTGTTTTGTGGCTGACTGGAAGTAGCCCTCGGGAGGATCAGCACTAATGTGCTAATAAAACTTTTTGAGTGCTTACTGTGCACCAGGTACAGTGCGTTTTGAACGTAGTTTCTTTTTCTTTTTCTTTTTCTTTTTTTTTTTTTTCACTTTAATTCTCACAACATCTTTGTAGGTAAGTATGGTAGTAAAATGACTAGGTTATGTGACCAGTGAATAGGAGAGCCAAGAAAGACTCCAATCCAGAATGTGAATCACGATGCTATGAACTGGTGAGAGAAAGTCTTGCATCTTTTTCAATATTTTATTTACTAGATAGCAATATTATGATTATATTCAACACACATCAGTTTGCAGTTTATAAGGAAACTAGTCCCACGGCCAACAAAAGTAACCTAGTATTCAAAATAAAGGATTAGTAACTAAAAGGAGTAATTACATAGATCAAGAACAGTTTTCTAAGGCTGTGAGAAAACCTGATCCCAAACCATTTAGGATTGAATCAGAGCATGTGATTTTCCCCATGTCAGTTTCACACATTTTATAAGAGAGGTTAAAAGATAAATCCTAACTTGGCTACCTTTCATCTTTGAATTTAGAACTTCCCATTCGCAAGTTCAGAATTAAGCTGTTTTCCATTTCTGAAATGAGTTTGCAGTTGTCTATCTTAACAGCTGGTCTTTAGAACTATCCTTATCTACTTTCTCCATGTTCCATCACCACTAGGTTACTACTCAGATGACATAATATGCAGAATATCTAAAAGCAACAACAGTTCAGATCTGAAGGTCTGTTGGAACCCGCCTGCCAATGAGGTTGTTCGTCAAGGACATTAAATGATTTGGAGGACAATCTGTAGAATTGTTGCAGGTTCTAATAAATTTTGACTCAAAGGACCACTCTCCCAAAGAATCAGAAGTGTTTGGAATGTCAAGTGGTTGGAAGTCTCTCTGTGAAGGAGGAAGGTTTCTGATGGTGCCCTCTCTGAACTGGCCCTGGAGGTTACCTATAGGAGATGACCCTTGGTTTGCATCTTCTGTAGAGGGTCCCCAGGTAGCACTGAGCCACCGAGGTTTCCAGGTGCAGGAGCCTGCTGCCAGGGAGAAAGCTGTGTGGGATGACTGCCTCATGTGGTTGTCTGTATCTATAGCAATACCTGGAATAGAACAGTGATCTCTAGAATAGTGGTTCTTTTTGCTATCTTTACCATCAACTTCTCTTTTTTCCCGCAAGTGGTTGCCATTAACTTCTTTTCTAAATATTTTATGAGTGTCTTTGTTATTATTTGAGCTGGTGTGTTGAGGGTGACTGCAAGTAGTACTAAGTGTGTACATCTCATTAGTTTCCTGTTCATCCAAAATGCTTTTCTCATCATTTATATCATGATTGTCAGGATCTGCCTGAAATACAGAAGATGAATTTAAACTTGGGTATGCTACTCTATGTGTTTGTTTTTCCACTAACAGATTATAATCAGGTGCAGAAGGGAGTCGCTTCAGTGAATTTGCAGATGTGCTCTGATATTTGGCTAGATTTTGTTTTGACTTGTTTGCACAGAATTCATTGTGTTCATTTCTCAATTTATATTGTCCCAAGAGCCCTCTTTTAATTTTTTTAAAACCTAGGTGGAAAATTTCTAGAATGTTTAAGAAAAGTGAAACTGTGGCTATGGATTGCATAAAAAATAGAAATATTGTCTTTTCTGTTGGTCTTGAGACAAAACAATCGATTATATTTGGACATGGGTGACCATGGCATTTAAATAAAGGCTCTAAGTGAAATCCATATAAAAGGTACTGTCCAATCATGAACCCAACTTCAACCACAGAGCGAGTGAAAATGTGTATCACGTAAGTGCAAAGCAAGGTTCCTCTGAGCGGAGCTTTATTTAGTTTCCTTTGTTCCAGCTGACAGAGCTCTTGCTCCAGTCTCCTCTGATTCGCAGGCATTTCAAACTCTATCCCATCCAGTTCTCTCCTTAATTGAGCTTTCATCCTCTCCCTCTCTTTCTCTAGAACTCTCAGTCGATATAAAGCATGGCCCATGTAGACCAGAGATGGTGAAGACACAAATATCACCTGCAGAACCCAGTATCTAATGAGGGAGATAGGAAAGGCCTGGTCATAGCATACATTTCTGCAACCCGGTTGTTGTGTATTGCAGATAAAGCCAGACTGCTCATCATTCCAGACGTCTTCAGCTGCTACACCCAGAACAAGCATTCGAAATATGAATAATATGGTGAGCCAGATCTTTCCAATCATGGTAGAGTGAATGTGGACTTCCTCCAGAATACCTCCAAGGAGATTCCAGTCCCCCATGCTTATTTATTCCGCCATCTTAGCTCTGAACCCCATCAAATAGGAGGCAGATAAATTCTTCCATTCTGAAGGGAGCACTGTTTCTTAGAGCAAACCTATGGCCAAAATATGAACAAATCATCACTCTTTCCATATGCTGATTGTTTTACTTTTTTCCCTAGATAGCAGTAACAATCTGCCACAAAGAATGTAGTTTAGATTTGAGGAGTTTAAAATAACTTAAGTTTCTGTTTAGACATTACAGTGCAAAAAAAAAAAAAAAAAGGCGATACCTAGAGGAGACATGTATATATTCACTATTATGAATAAAATTGTTGGGCTAGTGATATAGCTTAGTGGTAGAATGTGCGCCTAACATGCATGAGGCCCTGGGTTCAATCCCTAGCACCAACTAAATAAATAATAGAATTCTGAGATTCCCATCATAAGTCATCTTACTTAGCTGAAGCATCTTGTTCAATTTTGTTAAACTGGGAACTCTTAGAGAGGTTCCTAAAAATACTGACTTGACCTTACAGACAAACTATTAAGATTATTTTATGAAAGAGTTTTATAACCAAAATAAGTGATTGTAAATTTTCATTTATACACAAGGAAAATGAACGTGCTTCATCTGATGATTCAATAAAATACAGCATTTAATGAAACTAGAGGAAATTAATCTGGCTCTTGCTATAGTAATTTAGATTAGTGTTTTGTTTTGTTTTAATTTTGTTTTGTGTTTTGTGCTGTTTTATTTTGTTTGTGGTGCTGGGGATCAAACACAAGTGCCCTACACACATGCCAGGCAGATACTCTACTACTGAGTCACATCACTTTAACCCGAATTTAGATTAGCTTTTTGTTTTTTAAAAAAAATATTTATCTATTTGTTTTAGTTGTACACAATGCCTTTATTCTTATGTGGTGCTGAGGATTGAACCCCGGGGGCACACGTGCTCGGCGAGTGCTCTACCGCTGAGCCACAACCCCCAGCCCCAGATATTAGTTTTTTAATACACATTTGAATATATAAATTCTAGTTTCTTTCTGGCAGTTGCTGAGCATTTTTAGATCAATTCCAGTAATATTTATGAATATTTATAAAATTATTACACTTTGCTATAAAAATTATAAATTTTTATAATTGAAATGCACTCTAAAATTTCTGAGCTTTTATATGGTACTAAAATATTATTAGGAATAGGGTGAAATAAATTGATCACTGGTGTGGTGATGGTATAATAGAAAATATTATAACAATGTCTTATCTATTTAAGATGTAGCTTGCTTTTTTGGAGAGAATGGTGGGACAAATTAGAATTCAGCTACTTGGATTATTGGTCAATAAATTCCATACTAAGATTGATGAAGGCTATCTTAGGCTTTCCCCAAAGGAAAGATAGAAAGAATGAATGTTTTCATTCCCTTTCATTAAAAATATATAAATGTAGCCGGGCGCGGTGGCGCACGCCTATAATCCCAGCACTTTGGGAGGCTGAGGCAGGAAGATTGCGAGTTCAAAGCCAGCCTCAGCAATGGCGAGGCACTTAGCAACTCAGTGAGACCCTGTCTCTAATAAAATACAAAAAAGGTCTGGGGATGTGACCCAGTGGTCGAGTGCCCCTGAGTTCAATCCCTGGTACCACAAAAAAAAAAAAAAAAAAATATATATATATATATATATATATATATATATAAATGTATGTCCTATGTCCTTTATATAAAGGGAAATATTACACAATCCAAGAAAATACTAGGATACTATAATTACAAGATACATTCATCACAAAAATCTTATGAGGTGGCTATTCCACTCATTTGTTATCTATCCCATCTTATCTATATGATGCAGAAACTGAGGCATGCTAGCTCCAAGTCCACACAGCTGGAGCTAGCATTCAAACCCACTACCTAGAGTCAGTTCTTAACTATCTTCCCTAACTGCTAATTTTTCTCTTGAACAAACTTGAAATTTGCATGATAGAAACATTAAGAGATCATATGTTTTCTCTTAAAAGTTCATTTAAGTTTAGGAATGTCGAATAGTGATAGTTTTGGCTTTTTGGTTCTAGAGTCCTTAGTTTTTTTAAAGATTTGTACAGTTAATAAGACTTACAAAAGCATCAGTTGTCTAAAATTTAGCCATAATCCTGATAGAGAAAATTTCTATTGACTGTATTATGTTAATAATGGTATACTCTGACCTTTAAAAAATGACTTTAAAATGTAAATTAGGATATTGTTGTTGTTATTTATAATAGTCATAAATTGAAAACACCCAAAATAATTTTCCATCCAAGAAAGATTGGTTAAATAAATAATGATACATCCACAGTGTGATACCAGGCAGCCAGTAGAAATGATACATGTATACTAACATAAAAAGACATTTAACATATCGTTTCAGTGCAATTCAGGTTATAAAATAGTATAGTCCATTATTATAAATTTATTTATATGTAAAGATGCATACAAAAAACTCTAGAAGGATATCTGTCAAAATATGAACAGATTATCTCTGAATGATGATATTACAATTGACTTAATTTTTTATAATTTTGTTTTATCATTTTTTACCATGAGCACTTTACTATTATAATAATAAAAGGAAGTTTTTTTCCCTTAAAGAATAAAACATAGTATTTCCTAAAAGAAGGAACAGTATAATTTAATTACAAATTAAAACTTTCATGACAAATGACATGAAAACTAGTATACATACATACAGTTCCACAGAATTCAAAGCAAAAGATAAAAACATTTCAAACAATTATTTCTTAATTAGCTAAAACTGAGATTAACACAAACCTTTTTAAGCTTTGGTAAATCTGAGAAGTGAATCATGCTTAGAAGTTATACCATGGCTGTCTTCAGCTTCTCTGAAAGCATCCCTTTGAAGCATAGAGCAGATTCTGGTCAGTTCAGCGCCATGGATGAGTTAGCCGGCAACTAAAATCCATTTCCCTTTCTGCTTGTTCTACAACAGCACTAGCCAATAAGAACTAATTTCTGTAACACTGGAAATATTTTCTCTCTGCTCTGTCCAATAAGGTAGCCACCAGCTACATGCAGCAATTGAACACTTACAGTCTAATTTGTGTATGACAGCAACTGAATTTTTCATTTTGTTTAATAGAAACTTAAAGAGCTACATGTGCCTAGTGGCTACTTTGTTGGACAACACAGATAAAGAATGCTTCCAGGGAATGAAATTGACCACATCATGTTGCGTACATATGTGAACATGTAACAACAAATCCCACTAATGTGTCTAATATGCACTGATTAAAAAAAAAAAAACTTTAAAGAATTCCTAATACAATGCAGTCTACAAGAGCTTTATGACCTCCAAATTAAGCTGAATAAATGGTTCCTCTGTAATTCAGAGAGATCTAATTTAAGACATCAGGAGATGTTTGTATGTTTTTACTGTAATTTTTGCCAGTAAAACATCACTGTTTTTGATAATGTAACCCATGTTTCTAGTACCAAAAAAATCTTCCTTATTAGATAATAACTTCATCATCAGCCCATAATCAATGGGTCATGTCTGATTTTATAGTTAGATAAATTCTGTTTTCTCTGTCTAGTTTTCTATTAACAATTACATTGTACTTCAGGCCATTAAACAGGTCTCTTCAGAGCTAGTGAGCTGGTGCATTGGCCATGGCAGATAAATATTCCTTCCCTGAATAGCTACTTTTCTGACTAAACAGAAACATTTCATCAAGGGAACAATTATACACATATATTCACATTTACATTATGTATGTATTCATGTTTTTATATATTATATATGATTTATATATTATAAGTTATATGTACTGTGTAATATATTAAATTATTAGTAAAATTGAAAAATATTCATCCTCAATAGTTAGAGATAAATTCAAATAAAGCATTATATTCTAACTATAAAAATGCAAAAATTTCAAGATTTCAAATATCTTCTTTTTTCAAAGTAGAGGAAAACTCTTGTATATGGTAGGTAAGAATATAATTGGATAGAGATACTCAAAGAGCAATTTAAATCTATCCCAATTAACATTTCTACTTCTGGATACTTGAAATATTCATTCAGTAAACAATTAAAAATATACTGCAAAAACATATATACTGCATATACTAGGATATTCACTGTTGGTAACTGTACAAAACTAGCACAATTTAAAAGTCCAATAAAGAAATAGTTAACTATGGAACATCTGTATCATTCAGCAACTCAGAGAACAAAGGTCTCTATGAATTGATACAGAAAGATCACTAGCTCGGGGCTGGGGTTGTGGCTCAGCGGTAGAGCGCTTGCCTAGCACGTGCACGGCCCGGGTTCGATCCTCAGCACCACGTAAAAATAAACGCATTGTGTACAACTAAAGCAAATAAATAAATACTTTAAAAAAAAAAAAAAAGATCACTAGCTCATATTGCAAAGCAAGTTACAGAACAATATACATGTATCTTAATCTTGTTAAAACCTATACTTTATCTGGGTACAATGGTACATGCCTATAAGCCCAGCCACTCAGAAGGCTGAGGCAGGAGGTTCACAAGTTCAAGGCCAGCCTGGGCAACTTAGTGAGACTCTGTCTCAAAATTAAAAGTGCTGGGATGTAACTCAGTGATAGAGCATTTGCCTAGTATGCCCAAGGTCTGGGTTATCCCAGTGTTTAGTTCCTAGTACCAAAAAAAAAGAAAAGAAAAAAGTATATCAAGAGTCTAGCACAGATATGAAAAGTTTTTATTCTTCACATAGTACAGTATTCATGGATTCTATGAAACAGTCTCCAAAATATGTCCTCCAAGGAAAGCCAGTTCTTTTTTATAGAATATATCCGTGCATACTGTGTGCCTGGAAGACTCAATCTCTGGTTTTTCTACTATTTTTTTTTCTTCCTCTTCCGGTTTCAAGAAGGTCCTTCCTCTAATCAGAAGACCCTTTTGTAAGCAGTCCTTGCTTGCAACTGATAAGTTGGGTGTTGTTTTATCCTCTTTATAAAACTGTTAGCATTTGCTGGAACCTGTTTCTTCATACAGTTTTCCATTTCTCCCACATATGGCTCTTTTTATTATTGGACTTACATTAGGGGCAGGTCAGTTTGCTGGTGATAGGAAAATGTTGAAAAATACAGCAAACAAGACACAAGCTAAATAAGCAGCAATTGCTATCCAAAACCTTGGATCTTTTAGCAGTGCTTTATCAAAGCAGCTAAACACAGTGTAACCTATGGACATTCCAGCAAATCCACCTGCAATGTGAGCTGCAAAGGACACCTTTGGAGAAAAGGGAGAAAAATGGAAATAAGTGAAGAAAATGCTAATTGCATGTTTTGGTCGTATCTCTCTTAGTGAAACACAAATACCATTGTAATCAAGCAAGGGTCTTAAAAGTCTGGAGAACTATGGATAAAACAGAAGAGACACAAAACCCCATGTACACAGAAGACGTTTTAAAACATGCAAAGCTGGGCTGGGGTTGTGGCTCAGCGGCAGAGTGCTCGCCTCGCATGTGCGCAGCCTGGGTTCGATCCTCAAGCACCACATAAACATAAATGCATTGCATTGTGTACAACTAAAGTAAATAAATAAATAGTTTTTTAAAAAACATGCAAAGCTAAAAAATGTCATTTTTACCCACTCTGAGTACATAAAACAAAGGCCATTGTTTCCTCATTCTTCTTGATCACCATTACATTTAGGACAGTTCTATATAATGCCAACCAAGAGACTAGGAATTGAGTGGCCATGAGGGATCTCTATGAGAACATCCTATTGAAATGGGATGTAGAATTAGAACAAAAATAATAGCATATACACAAATACTCAAATAGAAACTCCAGATTTAAAGATTAATCTCAGGAAAACTGAAAGTCAGTTCTCTTTGTATTATAAGTTCATATGGAGCCAAATTTTCATTACTGTATTCCAATCTGCTTTTTATTCTCTGTGGACAGGGAAATCCTTTCTCTCCTATTTTGGAATGGCTACCAACATGGCAGGTGCAGTGATCAGTGAGGTAAGTGAGGACAGTCCAAAACAAAAGTTGATTTCCATAGAGTTGTATCCCTTGTTCAATGACCCTTTTGATAAAGAAATCTTAATTTAATAAAAAAAAAAAAGAAGCAACTCACCGGAGACCCATTTTCAGGGACAAAGAACCTTCTGTAGAGAGCAAATCCCATGTCTGACACAACTAGAAGGAAAAACACCCAGATGAAGCCCCAGGATCTCCACAGTACTGCACCAAATGTTTTTGATTCCCCTCTAATAATGATACATAACAATTCCTGAGTTTTTATTCTGTGCCAGGTTCCATTGTAAGCATTCTACATGCATTAACTCATTAATCCTCTCAACAACCCTATGAAATAGGTACTATCATTATTCCATTTTATGTTTATTCATCCAACAAGGATTTATTGATTATTCTCTATGTGGCAGGCACAATTCTAGTTGGTAAACATACAGCAGTGAACAGTTCAGAGACCAGCCCCATAGAGCTGATGATCTCGGGGAGCAAACAAGTAAAACATACAGTATGTCAAATGGTGCTGAGTATTGTGGAGGAAATAACAAAGAGAGGAAAGTCGAGAATGCCAAGGGTAGGATATAACTTTAAATAGGAGGGTCAGAGAAGATCTCCTGAGAATATGACATGAGGGAGCGGGCCATGCTGATATGTGAAGTAACAATCTGTTCTAAGCAGGAAAAAGAGCAAGCACAAAGTCCCTTTGACAGGAGTGTGCCTGGTGTGTTTGGGGAGGACCAATGCAGTTGATCTGGCTGGATCAGTGGTTTTCAAAATGTGTTCTCCCAAGACCAGCAACACCAGTATCACCTAAGAAGTTCTTAAAAATGAAGATTCTTAGGCTCCACCTAGACCTATGAACCAGAAACTGAAGATGAGGCTTACATTCTGTATTTTAGCAAGACTTCCAGGTGATTCTAGACTAGAGTTAGGGACAAAAGTGGTAGGTGATGAGATCAAACAGCAGAAGGTACATTTCATAAGGTCCTTTTGGAACACTATAAAGACTTTGATTATTACTCTGAGTAATCAGAAGCTTGTGAAAGCTTCTGATCATAGGAGTGACATGATCTGACTTGTGTTTTACAAAGATCATTCTGGCCACTATATAGGAAAAAGATAATAAGGGAGCAAGAACAGGAGCAGGGAAACCAACTAGAAGATTACTTGTGGCAATCCAAGTGAAGAATAATGATGGAATTTTATATATAAAGAAGCCAAGACTCCACTCTTATCCACCATACTAATTGCCTTTATTTATCATCAAGAGTACTGAAAATGGGCCATGAAAGGAAATGAGTCTACATTCCCCAACAGAACATGAGAGCCAGAACTTAGACTTTTTTCCTAAGTCAGGTCTGTGCTGACAGAGGAGTTTCTGGGTTGCTTGGCCTGGAAGAATTCTGCCCTACATGTGTAGAGCTTGGAAACATCTCTTGCAGCTATCACATTCCACACCCATCCCCCAATTCCCTGTGCTCTATTTAGTGAGCCACTGTGTCCTAGGAGATGGAAAGGCCTAGTCCTTGCCTTTGGGAAAACAGCATCAGGACCATGTGTTCTGGCTAGTTTCCCATTCAATATCATATTGATGTAGAAGTCACGGGACAGAGGTTGAGGACGAAATTAACATTAACTCAATGTTAATTTTTTCCCCCTCACTACTAGGGATTGAATCCAGGGCACTTTATCACTGAGCTACATTCCCAGCCCTTTTTTATTTTCCCCCAGCCCTTTTTTTATTGTGCGACAAGGTCTTGATAAATTGCCCAGGCTGGTCTCAAATTTGTGATCTTCCTGTCTCAGCCTCCCTAATTATTGGGATTACAGATGCATGCCACTGTGCCCAACTTTGATATTAATTTAATTGTAAATGACAGTTATATAAAGTGCTGGATAAATGGGGCTGCATCATATTTTCATTCATCATTTGCATTTCCTGATCCAGCATAAATAACATGCAGGGAGGACTATGAAAGAATGGGAAACCTCTGCCAAAGACCAGGGCAGACAAAAGGAAACATTCACTTTAGTCTTCCACAGCAGGGGACAGCCTCAAAAAAAAAAAAAAAAAAAAAAAAAAAAGTCTCTGTGATCATCTCAATTTCTTCATCCCATTTCTCTCTTATTTATCTTCCCCTTCCTACATCTCTGCCTGGCTATTTCTGCCTCCTAGAGTCTGCTCTTTAAACTAAAATATGTCTTCCCACCTGAAAAGAGGCCCTTATTCCAATAAACCAAACTGTTGACTCATTAAAAAGTTGGCACTTTTTTCTTTTTGGGGGGGGGGCATTGGGAGTTGAACCCAGGGGTATTTACCACTGAGCTATATCCCTAGCCCTTTATTTTTTATTTTGACATAGGGTCTCACAAAGTTGCTAAGGTTGTACTAAAACTTTTTGTGATCCTCCTGCCTCAGCCTCCCAAATCACTGGGATTACAGGAATGTACTCCTATACCCAGCTATTGACAGTCATTTTAAAGGAGTTGGCTCTATGTGGATTTTTTTTTTTAGATGAAAATGTGAGATTTTCTTAACTTTTTTAAAAAATATTTATTTATTTACTTTAGATGTACACAATGCAATGCATTTATGTTTACGTGGTGCTGAGGATCGAACTCGGGCCATGCACGTGTGAGGCAAGTGCTCTGCCGCTGAGCCACAACCCCAGCCCGAGATTTTCTTAACTTTTACTCAAGGGAAGCTCACTTTCTTAGTAAAATAACACATCCCACAAATATGGTCCTTAATACCAATTATCCTTCACAATTAAGGGTCATGTTTACCAATTAAAAGGAAACCAAACTATATACGTTTCCAATAAATATGTTTCAAATTAAAATGTATTTATATTTCCTTAATTTGTAATTTTACAAATCTGGTATGTGTTTCAATTCTCATTTTCAAGCCAAAGAACTTTTAGAAATGACATGTCAGAAGCAGGGAAGGTTGACAATAGCAGATCCTACAAAGGGAAAGCAGGTCATGCAATGATTTTAGTATGGACCTGCAGAATAACAGAACATCACAGAAACCACCTTTGGAGGTACCCTGCACAACGAAGCAAGGGTTTTCACTTCAACATTGAAAAGTATGAAAATCATTTCCCCACTAAGGATGTTCTTATTCTACAAAGACCTTCATGCAGATTGACAAAAGACCCAGGTCATTTGTATGACAACATTTTTTTTGTTCAAATGACTGGTTTGTGGGTTCTGGTGGTGACTCTTAACAATTGAGGAGCTCCCCATAGGGCCCAGATATTTGCTTTTTTCCTTCTCTTCCAACAATTTTTCCTTAACTTTTTGATTTCTTATAGAAGGAAAAATTATCTACAGCATGGTGTAAACTATAAACAAGTGAACTCTTACCTCAGAATAAGAGTGTTTTTATTTTATTTCAGAACTCTTATCTCAGAATAAGAATGTATTTATTTTATTGACGTTTTTATAGTTAAGTAGTTCATAAACTAAATTTAGGATCTTTCCACAGAGGCCCTGTTCCCGTATGTGGATTATTGAAACCTTGATACCAAAAATCTGAGATTTTATCAAGTGTGACCTCTGTCTTGGCTTTCAAGTCTGACCCCAGGGTCTGTCCTCCTCCCCCAACTCCCCCCACATCCCCAGCAATGGGTACAGCTCCACCTGAAGGAGGTCCCTGAAAAGTTACCACCCATGCCTCTGTCCTTGTTTTCTTCTACCTTGTATATCCCGCTAACCCCCAAGATCTATCCTTACTTTCAGACTCAGTTAAAATCCAACCCCTCAGGACAGGGGATGTGGCTCAGGGGTGAAGCCCTTCCCTGACAGACACCAGACCCTGGGTTCCATCCCCAGCACATACACACACACACACACACACACACACACACACACACACACAAATCCAGCCCCTCTCTAGATTGCATGTTCTTCCAAACCAAAACTTCACTAGCATGTAATTCTAGAATTCATGGAGATTTCAAAAGCCACCTTAGTCACCCTCCTAGCTTTTGAGCCTCTTGGTTCCTTGACCACCACTCTCTTAGCCTCACTCCTCAACTGCCACTCAGAGTTTATATCCTAGATTAGTTTTTTTTTTTTTTTTTTTTTTTTTTTTTTTAATCTGAAAATGGAAAACTTGAGGAAGAAGGCAGATTATCTCAGTGGTTTCCAGGCTTTTCCTTTGTAGACAAAAATCACATAAGTCCCCAACATTTGAAAGAGAAAGTCCAGTTTATACAACATTATGGTTGAAGTAGAGGGGGCACCTAGAGCTCTGCTTTGTTGGCTTTCCCCACTCTAGAAAGAAACAGCAAGCCAAAACACATCACCAGGCGCCTCTAAGAACCACCCTGAGGGTGGATCCTGTGAAAATTCCTCCCTTCACGCCTAATCCTGTGAAGCCAACAATTCCTTCTGACCCTAGGCAGTATTTGGGAAATGTAAAAAGGCCTTCTGAAGGTGGAACCAATTAAACCAAAGATGTAAGATGTTCCCCAAACTCACTTACCTATAAGGATGATGATCAGTAGTCTGAAAATTCCAAAGACAGGAATCATTTCTCGAAAATTCTTGCAAAGAGATAAGTCATAATAATGTAAGTAATCTGTTGGCAAAGGAAACCTCAGCTCTACCCCTTGTTCACCTGCTCTTTGATTTAAACCTATGTTTGAGCATAAGATATTTGCCAAACAAAGCATTGTTGTAACAGCCAAGTTTTCAAAAAGTTTTTAAGAAATACAACGCTAGTGCGCTTTGAACAAAAAAAATGAAGTATGGCATTTAATTCTATGATTTATGACACAATTTTTGGAGCTGTGGGTATAGCTAAATGGTAGAGCATTTGCTTAGCATGTGCAAGGCCCTGGGTTCAATCCCCAGAACTGGGGGGGGGGGGCAGAATTTTATTAGCTGGAAATTATCTAAATATAGGTAATAAAAAGTCTACACTGAACATGTCAATTAATGAATATATAGGTGGATAGTTAGATAAATAAATGCCATTAAACTAAGTGTGATGCAATAGCTTTTTTTGGAAATACTTATTTGCTACTTCTTCACTCTTTTTTTCCATAGTAGTTAGCAAAGACTTAACTAAATTTGAGTATCACTTCAATTTTTTTTTAGGCAATTTCAAAAGAAAGGAAAATGTTGATCAAAATACATTGCTCTATTTTAGCTTTGAAAAATGTGCCTGCCTATGGTAGCCCTAGTGTCACTTAGAGAACTGCTGAGTCACATATCTCCACTTTAATTTATTGAGTTGCTTCTCACTCCCCTTCAAGTTATTGACTCCCTTTCTATGAAGTGAAGATGATGCACCAAAGGTGTTAATTCTTTTTTTTTTTTTTGGGTACTGGGAATTGAACTCAGGGGCACTCGACCACTGGGCCACATACCCAGCCCTTTTCTTTGTATTTTATTAGAGACAGGGTCTCACTGAGTTGCTGAGTGCCTCGCCATTGCTGAGGCTGGCTTTGAACTCACAATCCTCCTGCCTCAGCCTCCCAAGTGCTGGGGCCAAAGGTGTTAATTCTAAATCACTTGTTTTCAAGATGCTGTGAACATGACCGACAATAAGAAATAACATAACAACTCAATGCACACATAAATCAAAGAGTGACTTCTCTTATTAGATGTGACACACGCTAAAATTTTTGTTTGTTTGACTTTGGAGCAGAGGATCTTAAACAAAGTTCACAACCACTAATGGGTTGTAATCCAGAGCTTGAAAAATATTTTTCTAAGAAGTAACTTCTATCTCTGGAACAGTTTTAGAATTGTTTGGTATTTATCTTCCTAGAGTGTTTTTAAAGTATGCCTAAAATGGGTAAAGGGTTGAGGACAAGTCAGGATTTTTTTCCTGTTTTAAGAAATGGTTGGCACTCTCACATGCCATCATGGGAGTGTAAAATTACATGCCAGTTTTAGAGGGCAATTTTTAATTTGCATATTGACATTTAAAGTTTTCACCTAGTAAGTCCACTTCTAGGAGTTTATCCTGTCAAAAAGAAAAATCACAAATGCAAAATATTAAATGTAGGAGAACGTTCCCTATAGTATTATTTGTAATGTGAAAAGCAAAATGGCCCCACATTTTTTTCAAGAGATTCTGTAAAAAAAAAAAAAAAAATCATCATGCAAATATATAAAGGATGCCTTAGAGCCCCTGCAAAGACAGAGGGATATCTCTGTGTACTGACATGGGTGGATGGCCAGGATACCCCATGAAGACGCACAACAATACGAGGGAAGGCCATTTCTGTATAATATTGGTGGAGTTTAAATACATATAGAAAAATGTCTATACATGCATGTCAGACTGTTAAAAGATATTGTACTGGGGAACTTGACTTTCTTTTTTTAAACTTAAATATTTATTCACATTATTTTGCCCCTCCCCCACCCCTGCTTCTAGGGATGGAACCCAGAGGTGTTCTACCATTGAACTACATTCCAAACTCTTTTTATTTTATATTTTGAGATAGGGCCTCAACTAAGTTGCTTAAGCTGGCCTCAAATTTGCAGTCCTCCTGCCTAACTAAGCCTCTTAAGTCACTGGGATTGCAGGCATGCGCCACCTTGCCTGGCTAGTCCACATTACTTTTGAGATAAAAAGAAAATATAAAATATGAAGGGTAACCTCTGATAGCCATATGATTCTTAGAAAGATGAATGCTCCATAAATATTGTTAAATGAAGATTTTTCTGAACGAAATAACGGGTATTGTTTTGGAAAAAAGGGGAAGCAAGGGATGTAGCTCAGTGGTAGACCACCTGCCTGGCATGCCCAAGGCCCTGGGTTCAGTTCGCAGCACTGCAAAATCATCATCATCATCATCATCATCATCCATACATTCTGTTTCCAAAGTTCTTACCACTAGAACATTCATAAAATAACCTCCCATCAGGGCATAGACTCCTCCTGAAGCACCCACGAGAGACCTGAGTGGATCAAAAATGGAACTGGCAAGGGAACCTGAAGAAATAAAACACAAAGGATCCGACATGATAAGAAACATAAGATACAAATATTTCTAATCTAAGGTAAAAGTTTGGTAAGTTTGGATCATTTTCACATTAACAAGCAACAAATTCATTTTATCACTTGTATGAGTAGAGATATATAGTTTAACTATCTTAATTTTTTTCTGAAACATTAAATGTTTATTGGAAAAGTAGTATTACAGAAACAAGAGCATAGACTCTGGAGCTAGATTTACCAAATATGTAACTTGAAGAAGTTATTTAACCTCTCAATGCTGTTTCCCTACCCACAGAATAAGGATATTAATAGAACTAACTTCAGTGAGTTATTGGGGAAGTAAATACACATATAGTACTTAGAACACTACCTGAAATGTATTATATACTTGTGAACTCTTATTTCAAAATACTCCATATATTTAAGAAAACTGTCAAAATACCTAACATATTCCAGTATTGTCTAAGGACTGTGTTTCTCATGGAATCAAGACGTAGACTCAGAATCCTTATTAACATACCATTTAATCAGATCCCCCAAGCAAGATGAATTTATTTCCTAACCCAATCATTGATTCCTGGACCAAACAATGCTTTACAAACCACCTCATGCAAACTCTAATATGATGTTTTGGGCCCGGCAAAGTGGTGCACACCTATAATCCCAGCAACTCAGGAGGCTGAGACAGGAGGATCAAAAGTTCAAGTCCAGCTTGGGCAATTTAGCAAGACCCTGTCTCAAAATAAAAAAATAAAAAGCACTGTAGGTGTGGCTCAATAGTAAAGCATCCCTGGATCCAACCCCAGTGCCCAAAACAAACAAGTTGAGCCTCGGACAAAAAAAGACCAGTGAACCTACAGAGACAGGAAATAATTTAGATGAGGTATTTGATTGCTGAGGTACTTACTACCTTAAGCAAGATTACAGCCTGCAGTTCATGAAGAGGGAACCCAGGCTGATCCCAGCAAACCAGAAGTTGTTAAGATGGAATTTAGGGTACATATAGATCTAGGCAACTTGAGTTCATAAGACAGGGTACTAGAGAGAAGAGAGCTGCACACAAAGAAAGAAGCATGGGAGGAAATTACCAAAGCCAAGGAAAGAACCACCAAAAAGCACGTGGGAACACCACCTGCTGCTCACACAGCAAGCACCAAACAGGCTAGATAACTTTCTAAACAAAAACTTCATAGCTGGGCGTGGTGGCGCACGCCTGTAATCCCAGCACTTGGGAGGCTGAGGCAGGAGGATTGCGAGTTCAAAGCCAGCCTCAGCAATGGCAAGGCACTTAGCAACTCAGTGAGACCCTGTCTCTAATAAAAATACAAAAAGGGCTGGGGATGTGGCCCAGTGGTCAAGTGCCTCTGAGTTCAATCTCTGGTACCAAAAAAAAAAAAAAAAAAAAAAAAAAAACTTCATAATTCATGGAGCATTGGTTAGAGTACACAAAAGGATCCTGACCAGTAGTGAGATTAGCACTCAACCTGACTTGAAACACAATTTAACATAGCAAATCTTACCAGAAAAGATCAAACTGCCTTCAAGTACTTTTGAGTTTCAGAATGTATCTGAAGAATATATATACAAAAATATCTGTCATCCAACAAGATAAAATGTATAGCCTCCAGTCAAAAATCATCAGATATGAAGAGGCAGAAATAATGAGACACAAGAAAAGTCAACCAAATAAAACTTACCCAGAAATAACTCAAATGTTAAATTTAGGGTATAAAAGTAGTAAACAATTATTCAACTGTATCCTTTCTGTTAAAAGTTAAAGACATGTAAGGTATAAAACATATTCAAATCAATGCTCTAAAGATGAAAACTGTAATGTCAAAAATGATAAAAATAAACTAAGTAGGTTTGATGGCAAATCAGACATTGCAGGAGAAAAATATAATGAACTGACACTATAGAAATAGAAACTATCTCAAACAAAACACACAGAATATTTTAAAAATAAATATAGCATTAGTAA
This sequence comes from Tamias sibiricus, assembly GCA_025594165.1. NCBI lineage: Eukaryota > Metazoa > Chordata > Mammalia > Rodentia > Sciuridae > Tamias > Tamias sibiricus. The sequence goes on from CM046658.1 coordinate 32,711,222, forward strand.
GCTACAGGACAATTTCAAGCAATCTAACAAATATGTAATTGGAGTCCCCAGTAAAGAAGAGAGAAGACAAATACAGAAAAGTTATTTGAAAAAATTATGGTTGAGATTTTTCCCAAAGTTTGATGAAAATTACAAACCCACAGATCCAAGAAGCTCAACAAACCCCAAGCATAAGAAACATGAAAACAATTACACTTAAAAACAAAAACAAACATCAGATTGCTCAAAACCAGTGCAAATTTTCAAATCCAAAGTAAAAACACATGTTTTATATTAGGGAACCAAGATAAGGATTATAACTCATTTCTCACTGGAAAACAACACAGCGAGAAGACAGAAGAGTAACATATTTAAAATACTGAAAGAAAATTAGTCTCAAGTTTGGATTCTATACGTCGTAAAAATATCTTGCAAAAATGAAGGTGGGGCCAGACGTGGTAGTGCACACCTGTAATCCCAGTGGCTTGGGAGGCTGAGGCAGGAGGATCACCAGTTCAAAGTCAGCCTCAGCAATGGTGAGGTGCTAAGCAATTCAGTGAGAACCCTGTCTCTAATAAAAGACAAAATAGGACTGGAGATGTGGCCCAGTGGTCAAGTGCCCCTGAGTTCAATCTCTGGTACCAGAAAAAAAAAAAAAAAAATGAAGGTGGGGCCTGGTGGGGTAGTTTAGTGGAAGAGCCCTTGCCTATCATGTGTGAGGCCCTAGGTTTCATCCCCAGCACCAGATTCAGAGGTAGAGCACATGCTTAGCATTCCCAAGGACCTGAATTGTTCTAGCTCTCCCATCCTCCAAAAGAAGAGATAGGGACAAAAATTTTTCCAGATATAGAAAAACTGAGATAATTGACCTACAGACCCATACCATTAGAAGTGTTAAGGGGAATCTCAGGCAGATGGAAAAAGATCTCCATTGGAAATAAGGAGCTGCACAAAAGAATGATGAGCACTACAAATGATAAGAACATGAGTAAACACTATAAGTTTTGTTCTTATTATTTAAATCTCTGTAAGAGATAATTATGGGGGCTGGGGTTGTAGCTCAGTGGTAGACCACTTTCCTACCACGTGTGAGGCACTGGGTTCAATCCTCAGCACCACATAAAAATGAATAAATAAAATGAAGGTATTGTTGGGGCTAGGGTTATGGCTCAGCGGTAGAGCGCTCATCTCGCATGTGTGAGGCCCTGGGTTCGATCCTCAGCACCACATAAATAAAATAAAGGTCTAAAAATTAAAAAAAAAAAAAAATGAAGGTATTGTGTCCATCTACAAGTTAAAAAAAATGTAAAGAGAGATAATTATGTAAGCAAAAATAATAAGGTGGCCAGACATGGTGGTGCACACCTGTAATCCCAACTACTTTGGAGCCTGAGACAGGAGGATCACCAGTTTGAGGCCAGCCTCAGCAACTTAGCAAGACCCTGTCTCAAAAATAATAATAATAGGGGCTGGGATTGTGGCTCAGCGGTAGAGCGCTTGCCTAGCACGTGGGCGACCCAGGTTCAATCCTCAGCACCACGTACAAATAACACGCATTGAATAAAACGCATTGTGTACAACTAAAAGCAAATAAATAAAAATTTTTAAAAAATAATAATAATAAGCCGGGCGCGGTGGCGCACGCCTGTAATCCCAGCACTTTGGGAGGCTGAGGCAGGAGGATCGCGAGTTCAAAGCCAGCCTCAGCAATGGCGAGGCACTTAGCAACTCAGTGAGACCCTGTCTCTAAATAAAATACAAAAAAGGGCTGGGGATGTGGCCCAGTGGTCAAATGCCCCTGAGTTCAATCCCTGGTAACCACAACACACACACACAAAAAAAAAAAAAAAAAAAATAATAATAATAATGTGAGATTTATTTTTTTTAATATTTTTTAGATGTTGATGTACCTTTATTTATTTATTTATTTATTTATATGTGGTGCTTTGAATCGAACCCAGGGCCTCACACATGCCAGGCAAGTGCTCTTACCACTGAGCCACAACTCCAGCCCCTGTAATGTGAGATTTATAACATGTAAAAGTAAAATGTATGATAACACAAGGCTAAAGAGGATAAATGGAATTATGCAGTTTATAAAGTTATCATTATATGCAAAGTGATATAATATCACCTGAAGGTAGGGTGTGATAAGCTAAAGACAGATACCATAAACCTGAAAGCAAACACTGAAATAGCAAATCAGAGAATTATCATTCATAAGCCAACAAGGAAGATAAAATAAGATCATAAAAAAAATACACAATCCAAAAAAGGCAAAAAGAAAAAAAAAAAGAAAAACAGGAAAAAATGAACATAGAACAAATAGAAACATATTGAGCTCAAACCTAGCAATATCATTAATCACATTAAATGCAAATGGTTTAAACACACAAATTAAAGTAAGGGATTATGAAATTGGATTAAAAAATAGGATCCAGCCGGGCGTGGTGGCGCATGCCTGTAATCCCAGCACTTTGGGAGGCTGAGGCAGGAGGATCGCGAGTTCAAAGCTAGCCTCAGCAATAGCGAGGCACTTAGCAACTCAGTGAGACCCTGTCTCTAAATAAAATATAAAAAAGGGCTGGGAATGTGGCCCAGTGGTCGAGTGCCCCTGAGTTCAATCCCCGGTACTACAAAAAAAAAAAAAAATAGGATCCAACTATATGCTGCCTGAAAGAAATGTTTAAAGGTAAAGACACAAATTAGATTAAAAATAAAATGATAGACAAGATATGCTCACACTAATTTAAAAGAAGGCATTTCATTTTAAAGTGAATTTTAGAACATATAGTGTTATCACAAAGAATTTAATTTCATACTGATAAATGGATCAATTCATCAGGAAAACATAACAATCCTAAATGTTTACATACCTAATAACAGAACTTCAAAATAAATGAAGCAAAAACTGATAGAACCACAGGATAAACAGACAAATCTATCACTCAGAGATTCAACATCCCCCTCCTAAACTATAGAAAAAGTAGACAGAAAACCAGTAAATCTATAGAATAAAACATAATAAAATTGACATAAATGACATTTACACAATACTCCAGCCAGGAACAATAGAACACACATTCTTTTCAAATACACAGAATACTCATCAACAGGCCACATTCTGGACCATAGAACACATATTAATATACTTGAAAGGATTCAAGTCATACAAAGTTTGTTCTTTGACCATAATTAAACTAGAAATCAATACGGAACATCTCTAGAAAATCTACAAATATTTGGAGACTAGCACACTGTCTCCAAATATAGCACACTGTAAATAACCCATGTGGAAAAAAAGAAACCAAAAGGGAAACTAGCAAGTTTTTTGTTTTTGTTTTTGTTTTTTGGTACTGGGGATTGAATTCAGGGGCACTTGACCACTGGGCCACATCCCCAGCCTTTTTTGTATTTTATTAGAGACAGGATCTCACTGAGTTGCTAAGTGCTCACCATTGCTGAGGCTGGCTTTGAACTCGCGATCCTCCTGCCTCAGCCTCCCAAGTGCTGGGATTACAGGCGTGGGCCACTGCGCCTGGCTACTAGCAAGTATTTTAAGCTAAATAGAAATGAACCAAATAACATAGCAAAATTTGAGGCATGTTGCTGTGGTGCAATACTTTCGGGGAAATGTATAACATTAAACACCAGTGTTCAAAAAGAAGCAAGTTCCAGTGAGTAGCCTTACCTTCCATTTAAGCAAACTAGAAATAGCAAGTGAAACACCAAGTAAATAGAGGAAAGGAAATAATACAGACCAGAATATAAATCAGTGAAATGAAAAGCAAAAAAATCAGTAGAGAAAAAATAATGAAACCAAAAGCTGGTCTTTTTTTGGGGGGGAGGGGGTGGATACCAGGGATTGAACTTGGGTGCACTCGACCACTGAGCCACATCCCCAGCCCTATTTTGTATTTTATTTAAAAACAGGGTCTCACTAAGTCGCTCAGTTCCTCGCTGTTGCTGAGGCTGGCTTTGAACTCACAATCCTCCTGCCTCAGCCTCCCGAGCCACTGGAATTATAGGTGTGGGCCACCATGCCTGGCAAAAGCTGTTCTTTCATTGAAAAAATAATAAATATGATAACCCCTAATCAAACTAATCAAGGAATAAGGAAAAAAGATATAAATATTTTATTCCAATATCTGGAATGAAAAAAATTATACCACTACAAATTCATCATCTATTAAAAGATGATAGGAGCCAGGCACAGTGGCACATACCTGTAATCCCAGCAGCTCAGGAGGCTGAAGCAGGAGGATCACAAGTTCAAAGCCAGCCTCAGCAAATTAGTGAGGCCCTATGCAACTTAGTGAGACCCTATCTCAAAAACAAAAAAGGGGGCTGGCGTTGTGCCTCAATGGTAGAGCGCTCACCTAGCATGTGTGAGGCACTGGGTTCGATCCTCAGCACCACACAAAAATTTTAAAAAATAAATAAAAAGGGCTAAGATATAGCTCAGTGGTAAGTGTACCTGAGTTCAATCCCTAGTACCAAATATATAAATAACAGGGGAGCCACATGTGGTGGTGCATACCTATAATTTCAGCAATTCAGGAGGCTGAGGCACGAGGATTCCAAGTATGAGACCCAGAAGTCTGGGCAATTTAGCAAAAACATCTGTGAAAATAAAAAATAAAAGGGGCTAGAGATGGGCTAGAATTGTGACTCAGTGGTAGAGCACTTGCCTTGCAAATGTGAGGCACTGGGTTCGATCCTAGCACCACATAAAAACAAATAAGGCATTGAGTCCATACACAACTAAAAAAAGATATTAAAGGGGGGGTGGTGGCGGGGCTGGGGATGTAACTCAGTAATAGAGTATACCTGTATTCAGTTCCCAATGCCACAAAAATAGTAGTAATAATAATAGAATATTATAAGCAACTTTATTGCCAATAAAGATGACATCTTAGATGAAAGGGACAGATCTCTTAAAAAACACAAACTCCCAAAGCTCACTCAGAATAACCCAAATAGCCCTGTATCTACTAAAGGAGTCAAGTAAAAGTTTAAAATCTCCCAAAAAAGAAAAAAAACTCCAGGCCCAGATGGCTACACTGCTGAATTATAACAAACATTTAAGGAAGGACTAATAGTTCTATACAAACTGTTCCATAAAATTGAGGAGAATGGAATACTTCCTATTTTATTCTATGAGGCAAAGCATTAGCCTGATACCAAAATCATTCAAAGTCATTACAAGAAAACTACAGTCCAGTATTTCTCATGAATAGAGGCAAAATTTCTAAGCAAAATTGTAGCAGGTAAAATCCAACAATATAAAAAAGGGTAATACATAATGACCAAGTGTTGTTTATCCCCAAAAGAGCAAGACTGACTTAACATTTCAAAATTAGTCAATGTAATTCACCATACTGCAAACTAAAGCAGATAAAAAAGAAATGATCATCATAATAGACATAGAAAAGGCATTCAACAAAATCCAATACCTTTGTGTGATTAAAAACACTAAACAAACTAGGAATGTAAGGGAATTTCCTCAGCCTAATAAGGAGCAAGCATGGGAAAACCATAGCTAACATCACCCTTAACAACAAAACCTCGATCCTTTCCCTTTACAATCAAGAACAAAGATGTCCAGTCTCAGCTGGCGCACGCCTGTAATCCCAGTACTTGGGAGGCTAAGGCAGGAGGATCGCGTGAGTTCAAAGCCAGTCTCAGCAATGGCGAGGCACTTAGCAACTCAGTGAGACCTGTCTCTAATAAAATACAAAAAAGGGCTGGGGATGAGGCCCAGTGGTCAAGTGCCCCTGAGTTCAATCCCCAGTACCAAAAAAAAAAAAAAAATGTCCAGTCTTGAACTTTAGCATTATGCTGGAGGTTCTAAGCAGTGTAATAAAACAGCAATCAGTCAATGAATCAAGGGCATCCAGATTGAAAAGGAAGGAGTAAAACTGTCTCTGTTCACAGACGTAGCGATTTGTGTTGGAAATCTAATGGAATTAACACCACCAAGAAAAAAAAAAAAAAACTACTAGAAATACTAGGTGAATATAGTAAGGTCAATATAGTATACACAAAAAATTCAACTATATTCCTGGGTAATAGCAAGGAAGAATCAGAAATAGAGATTTTAAAAATAGATATGCATGGTGGCTCAGGAAGATGAGTCAGGAGGATCACAAGTTCAAAAGTTTAAGGTCATCTTGGACAATTTAGCAAGACCATATCCCCAAATTAAAAAAATAAAAATTGTAAAGGACTGGGGATGTAGCTCAGTAGTAGAACATTCCTGGGTTCAATCCCCAGGGAAGGAAGGAAATGTTTTAAATAAAACCATTTACTGGCGCACGCCTGTAATCCCAGTACTTGGGAGGCTAAGGCAGGAGGATCGCGTGAGTTCAAAGCCAGTCTCAGCAATGGCGAGGCACTTAGCAACTCAGTGAGACCCCTGTCTCTAATAAAATACAAAAAAGGGCTGGGGATGAGGCCCAGTGGTCAAGTGCCCCTGAGTTCAATCCCCAGTACCAAAAAAAAAAAAAATGTCCAGTCTTGAACTTTAGCATTATGCTGGAGGTTCTAAGCAGTGTAATAAAACAGCAATCAGTCAATGAATCAAGGGCATCCAGATTGAAAAGGAAGGAGTAAAACTGTCTCTGTTCACAGACGTAGCGATTTGTGTTGGAAATCTAATGGAATTAACACCACCAAGAAAAAAAAAAAAAAACTACTAGAAATACTAGGTGAATATAGTAAGGTCAATATAGTATACACAAAAAAATTCAACTATATTCCTGGGTAATAGCAAGGAAGAATCAGAAATAGAGATTTTAAAAATAGATATGCATGGTGGCTCAGGAAGATGAGTCAGGAGGATCACAAGTTCAAAAGTTTAAGGTCATCTTGGACAATTTAGCAAGACCATATCCCCAAATTAAAAAAATAAAAAATTGTAAAGGACTGGGGATGTAGCTCAGTAGTAGAACATTCCTGGGTTCAATCCCCAGGGAAGGAAGGAAATGTTTTAAATAAAACCATTTACAGCTGATCCTCGGTCGGACCTGCGGGAGTAGGGACGGGGCGGGTGGAGGCCGGGCTGCTGAGGTACTGGGGGAGGAGCCCGAGCCGCCGCTGCCGAAGGTGACAGCATGTCTGCAACTCGAGCCAAGAAAGTGAAGATGGCCACCAAATCATGCCCCGAGTGTGACCAACAGGTTCCTGTTGCATGTAAATCATGTCCCTGTGGTTACATATTTATTAGCAGAAAACTTTTAAATGCAAAACACTCAGAGAAATCACCATCTTCTACAGAAAACAAGCATGAGGCCAAGAGGAGGCGAACAGAGAGAGTTAGGAGAGAGAAGATAAATTCTACAGTAAATAAAGATTTAGGGAAATAAAATGCTTGATAGTTTTCAGGTGTGCCACCAGAGATGCAATATTTTTACAATATATCAAAAATACAAGCTTGCCTAGCATGTGCAAGGCCCTAGGTTCAATCCCAGCACTGCGAGACAGAGAAAGAGAGAGAGAACGCGAGCGAGCGCAAGAGATACATAGAGATAAATCTGACCAGAAATATACAAGACCTAAATACTGAAAATTTAAAAACATGCTCAGAGGAATTCTGACAGACCCAATAAATGGAAGGATATATTGTGTTCATTGGTTAAAAGTCTCAAAATTGTTAAACTTTCAATTCTAGCCAGTTGTAGGGGTACAGGCCCATAATCCCAACTACTTCAGAGACAGAGGCAGGAGGATCAGAAGTTCTAGGCCAGCCTGGGCCACTTATCAAAACCCTGTCTCAAAAATTTAAAAAGGTTGTGGATAGACCTCAGTGGTAGAATGATCACCTAGCATGCATGAAACCCCAAGTGCAATCCCCATTACTGAAAAACAAAATGTCAGTTCTCGCCAAGTAGATCTATAGAGTCAATGCAATTGAAATCCAAATTCCAGCAGATTATTTTTGTAGAAATTGACAAGATTGCGCTGGGGTTGTGGCTCAGCGGTAGAGCGCTTAGAGCGCTTGCCTAGCACATGCGCGGCCCGGGTTCGATCCTCAGCACCACGTAAACATAAATGCATTGCATTGTGTACAACTAAAGCAAATAAATAAATATTTTAAAAAAAAAGAAATTGACAAGATGATTAATATGGAAATACAAAGTACCTACAATAGCCAAACAAAACTTTGAGAAAGAACAGTATTGGAGTGCTAGCCCTTCTGATTTCAAGACTTACTAGAAATCTACAATAATCAAAGCAGTGTAGTATTGATGTGACTATATACAGATACATAAGTGGGACAGAATCGAAAGTCCACAAATAAACACAAACATACATATGGACAACTGATTTCAACAAAGATACAAAAGCAATTCAGTGGAAAAAAATATTCTTTTCAACAAGTGGTATGGAATAGGCATCTATGTATAAAAAAATATTTCATTTCATACTTTGCAGCATACTTTGTATATAAAAGCATCATAGACCTAATGTAAAGCTAAAATTATAAAATTTCCAGAAGAAAGTTTTATGACCTTATATTAAGCAAAATTTCTTTTTGATATGACAATAAAAAGCACAATCCCTAAAATTAGGAAACTGACAAATCAGACAAACTTTAAAACTTCTATTCTACAAAAGATGCTATTAAGCCGGGCGCGGTGGCGCACGCCTGTAATCCCAGCACTTGGGAGGCTGAGGCAGGAGGATCGCGAGTTCAAAGCCAGCCTCAGCCATGGCGAGGCACTTAGCAACTCAGTGAGACCCTGTCTCTAATAAAATACAAAAAAGGGCTGGGGATGTGGCCCAGTGGTCGAGTGCCCCTGAGTTCAGTCCCCGGTACCAAAAAAAAAAAAAAAAAAAAAAAAAAGATGCTATTAAAAGAAAGCAAAACAAGACATGGCTCAGGAGAAAATATTTGCACACCATGTATCTAATGAAGGACTTGTTATTACATACACACACACACATTATGTGTATACACATATGTGTGTATAGATATTCCTGGCTAACCCAGTTTTTTAAATGGGCAGATGATTTAAACAGGCCTTTAACATGCATAGCAAATGAGCACATGAAAAGATGCTCACAATCATTAGTCATTAGTAAATGCAATAGGGCTGGGGCTACAGGTCAGCAGTACAGCACTTGCCTAGCATGCACAAGAGAAGTTCAGAAGAAATGCACATTAAAACCCCCTGAGAAAAAATTAATTAAAACCCACTGAGATATTACACACTTAATACATTGGCTAAATTAAGACTGACCATACCAAATGTGGAGGAACAGGAACAATATGACCTGACAGTTCCACTCCCAATTGTATACCCAAGAGAAATGAAACCATATATCCACACAAAAGTTTGTGTGTACAAATGTTCACAGCCCTATTATTCATAAGAGCCAAAAAGTGGAAACAACCCAAATGTACATGAACTGACAAATGGATAAAGAAAATATGGTAGCCGGGCGCAGTGGGGCATGCCTGTAATCCCAGTACCTGGGAGACTGAGGCACGAGGATCGCAAGTTCAAAGCCAGCCTCAGCAATGGCGAGGCACATAGCAACTCAGTGAGACCCTGCCTCTAATAAAATACAAAAAAAGGGCTGGGGATGTGGCCCAGTGGTTGAGTGCCCCTGAGTTCAATCCCCAGTACAAAAAGAAAAAGAAAAGAAAACATGGTATATTCATACAATAGTATGTTGTCCTGAAATAAAAAAGAATAAAATGTGATGTGTGGTACATGAATGAATATTGAAAATGTTCTGCTGAGTGAAAAAATTCAGTCACAAAAGACCACATATTATATAATTCCATTTACATGAAATGACTAGAATGAACCAGCAGTTGCTTGTATCTGGGGCAGGGGGATGGGGGTAGAGTGGGGGATGACTGCCAATGGGTACAGAATTTCTTTGGAGGGACTGGGGTTGTGGCTCAGCAGTAGAGCACTCACCTAGCATGTGCGCAGCCCACGTTCGATTCTCAGCACCATGTAAAAATAAATAAAGGCATCGTGTACAACTAAAATAAATAAATAAATTTTTTTTCAAAAGAATTTCTTTGGAGGATAAAAATGTTCTAAAATTACATTGTGATGATGGGTGAATAACCCTGTGAATTAACTAAGACACACTGAATTATACACTTTAAATGGGTGAATTGTACAATATGTGAGTTATATCTCAGTGATGCTGTTAAAAAGTTTGTTCCTTAAAAAGTTAAAAGATGGGCTGGAATTGTGGCTCAGTGGTAGAGTGATTGCCTGGCATGTATGAGGCACCAGGTTCAATCCTCAGCACCATATAAAAATAAATAAAGGGGGCTGGGATTGTAGCTCAGCGGTAGAGGCTCGCCTAGCACATGCGCAGCCCGGGTTTGATCCTCAGCACCACATAAAAATAAACGCATTGTGTGCAACTAAAGCAAATAAATAAATATTTAAATAAATAAATAAATAAAGTTATTGTGACCAACTACAACTAAATACACACACACACACACACACACACATTTTTAAAAAGTTAAAAGATACCCTACCATAGAATCAAGTCATTTCAATCCTAGGAATTTACCTAAGAGAAATGAAAACACTTGTCAACACAAATTTCATAGCAGTTTCATTTGTAATAGCCTCAAACTGAAAACAACCCAAATATCCATCAATAAGACAGGAATGAATAAACACATGGTAGTATATTCCTACAATGTAATGTTATCCAGTCATAAAATGGAATAAAGTATTGATACACACAACATGGAAAAATCTCAAAATGTTTATGCTGAGTGAAAGAAGCCAGACAATCAATACAGAGTATATACTCTAGAATTCCATTTAAATAAAATTCTAGAAAACACAAACTATAATTCCAGAAAATACATGCTGGGGAGAGGAGGTCACAAGATAATGTTCTGAGAGGTGAGGAGATTATGATGAGGGTTACATACACATATCAAAACTCATCAGATTACACACTTAAAAGGTATACAGTTTATAGTTATCAGTCAAACTTCACTGCACAAACAAAACAAAAACAAAAAACAAAAACCCATAGATCCAGGGCCACATCACCAGAGATTCAGATTCAGTAGATCTGGTGGGATCTGAATGGCTTCGGTTGCAACAAGCTCCCCAGATGATTCTGACCATCTGTCAGCCTGAGGGACACTGTCCTGAAGTGCAGACCAGCACTCCTCAATCTTTAATGTGTGTCTGAGTCTCCTGTGAACTTGTTAAAAGAAGGATTCTGATCAGCAAGTCTGATCTGAGGCCCAACATGCTTCATTTTAACAAGCTCCCAGGTGAAGCTGATGCTTCTGATCCACGGACCTGGACACATTTTGTCAGGAGCCAAGGAAAAGGAAACTAGAGTTATATTACATGTGAAGTAATCTAAAAAATTAAAAAGCAAGAAAGACAAAGAAGCCAAGCAGCACAGGGGAATGAAGAGCATTCTTGGATGTTTTGGCTTTCTTTTGGCTACTGTAAATTTTTTTTAGGAAGGGTGCGTAATGTGATCTAATCATTGTTTGAGGAAGATGATCCAAACAGCAGTGTGTGAAGGATAGACCGGAATGTCAAAGAGCCACCTGCCAAGAAGCTATTGCAAAATTAGGCAGAGGATGTGAACAGGTTATTCATGTTCTCCTTTGGCTCTCTGTGACTGGGACAGGGCGGAAATCAAGCCATGGGGGAAACAGGGATGTAGAAGCTGCAATCAGGCAAGGCCTGACCATCCCAAAGGGCCTTCAAAAGCAGGAAAAAAAAAGAGATGTATGCAGGAACAGAAGGTGGAGGCAGAAAAACAGGATCCAGAAAAAGTAGGAGGGAGGCAGGATGGGGAGCTATGTCACCAAGCCTTGTCAATCATCTTTTTTTTTTCCACATTCAGTTTTATCTCAGTGTGGTTCATGACTGCTTCCTGCTCTCTACCCCACTGCCACAGCACCCTGCCCTTTTTGGTCATTACAGGCCCTTACTGGAACCCTTGAATGTAGGAGGCTGGCAGACTTTTGATAAGTTAAAAAAAAAAAAAAATGGTGAGAACTAATAATAGGTTGAATTATGTACCTCCCAAAACAAACAAACAAACAAAAAAGATTTGTTAAAGTCCTAACCTCCAGTACCTTATTTGAACTTAAGTGACCATATTTAGAAATAAGGTTGTTGCTGATGTGACTAGTTAAGGTGAGGTCATTCTGAAGCAGGGTGGGTCCCCAAACCACAATGGCTAGTGTCCTAGAAGAGAAAACATGGGCTGGAGATGTACCTTAGGGGTACAGCACTTGCCTAGCATGTGTGAGACCCTGGATTCAATCCCCAGTATTTAAAAAAAAAAAAAAAAAAAAAAAAGGACACCAAGACTCACAGCTACCACCAGAAACTAGGACAAGGCAAGGATGAATTCACCTACAGGTTTCAGAGGGAGCAGAGTCCTGAAGGCTTAATTTCAGACTTCTAGCCTCCAGAGCTGTGAAACAATACATTCCTGTTTTGTTTTGTTTTTTTATCTATTTGTTTTCATTTATTTATTTATTCCCTTATTTTATTTATTCACTTATTTTTTGGTACTGGGGATTGAACCCAGGGGCACTCTATCACTACATCCCCTTTTCATTTTTGTTTTGAGACAAGGTCTTGCTAAGTTGCTGAGGCCAGCCTTGAAATTGTGATCCTCCTTCCTCAACCTCCCAAGTCGCTGGAATTACAGGAGTGTGCCACTGTGCCTGGCTCAATCCTGTTGTTTTCAGTCACCCAATTTATGGTACTCTGTTAAAGCAGCTAGGAAACTAACACAACCACCACTGAAATCTTTTTATTTACATATTTATAAGTTATATATATGTGTACTACTATACTAATAGGTTTTTTAAACAAGAATAGAATTTTAAAACAGTATTTTAGAATTATTTTTACTTCATTAATGGTATAAAAAAATCTTTCAATGAGTAGTGTTTCTTTAGTAGGTTTCATATTATAGTTTGAAAACCTTGGTTAAATATCATGACACAGAAATGCAAAGATGTAATTCTAAATTCAATTATTTTCTATAGAAATGACTACCATGGCCAAAATTTAAAATTAAAAAATGATATGTAGTTTCAAATAGAATTGTATCACTGACTGTGCTCACTCCAATTATGCAAAAAATTTTGTTGCAATTTGGCTAATTCCCATTTTCCCCAATGTCAGTCATTTGTTCTTGCAAAATAATCAAAGTGCTACATTAAAGTTTAAAGCTCACTAAAACTCTTCACTGAGAAATTTAAAAACCGATTAAGGAATTGTTTCCCTGCCTTCTAAGTGTGAATTTATGAGATATTGCATCATTTTAGCAGCAAAATCACATAATAATGAAACAATTTGCAATTTTCAAAATGCCCTTTGCATAGCATGAATATTTTTAGAAAAGCAGTTATTTTTCTCACTTCTTTGAGGGAAAAATGTAATCATGTCCTCAAAGGGACATATTGCATATTTGTTTTTTCAACATCTGTTAAGTAGCATATTTCTAAAAAAAAAGAAAAGAAAACCTTTTATTATCACAGAAAAAGTCAGCGGGCTAGGGTTGTGGCTCAGCGGTAGAGCGCTCGCTTAGCACGTGCATGGCCCGGGTTTGATCCTCAGCACCACGTAAAAATAAACACATTGTGTACAACTAAAGCAAATAAATAAATAAATATTTAAAAAAAAAAAAGAAAAGAAAAAGTCAGCAAATTGGACACCCATCTTTTTGTAAAAGAAAAACATATAAACTAATCTGAGTAATTTACCATTAAATAATCAGTGAATCTCTGGGAAGTAATAAAAGATTCTAGCCGGGCACGGTGGCGCCTGTAATCCCAGCACTTTGGGAGACTGAGGCAGGAGAATCGCCGAGTTCAAAGCCAGCCTCAGCAATGGCAAGGCACTTAGCAACTCAGTGAGACCCTGTCTCTAAATAAAATGCGAAAAAAGGGCTGGGGATGTGGCCCAGTGGTCAAGTGCCCCTGAATTCAATCCCCGGTACAAAAAAAAAAAAAAAAAAAAAGATTCTTATGACAACTCCTTACTCAGGATGTCCTTTACTCCTTGTGAAGATTACCCTATTTATTTAACCAGGCCCACACAGACTGCAATAAATCCTACAACATGAAAGAGAGCAAGCCAGGTGTGGCTTTTCATTCCTGTGTCCTGTGGAACTGCCCCCCTACTCCCAGGAAACTGCATGTACTCCTTCCTGTAACACATAGACAGTGGGGCCCATCTCAACCTGGTTATCCTTGATTTCTTGCTCATTTCTTAGAAATAAATGTATTGGTAAGCCAGTAAACCTGTAATCCCAGTACTCAAGAGGCTGGGATTGAGTCTAGGAGTTTGAGGCCAGCCTGGGCAACAAAATGAGACACTTGTAAGAAAAAGAAAGAAAGAAATGCATTGCAAAAATGCCTCTACAAAAAGCCTACAGCTAACAGCTAACATTCTACTTAGTGGTAAAAGACTCATTGCTTTCAGTCAAAGAGCAAGAACAAGGCAAGGATATCTGTTCTCCCTACTCTTACTGAACATAGTAGTGGAGTGCCTGGCCACCATGGAAAGGAAAGGCAAGGAAAAAAAAAAAAAGCCATGCAGGGGCTGGGATTGCAGCTCAGTGGTAGAGCACTTACTTGCCTACCACATGTGAGGCTCTGGGTTCAAACCTCAGCACCACATAAAAGTAAATAAATAAAATAAAGGTATTGTATCCATCTACAACCAAATATATATATATATATATATACATATATATATATGTAGAGAGAGAGAGAGAGAGAGAGAGAGAGAGTTTTAAAAAGCCTTGCAGATTGAAAAGGAAAAAAATAAAACTGTCCCTATTCATAGATGGCATGATGAGTCACAGATGACATGGAAAATCCCAAGGAATCTAAAACAAAAAAAAATTAAACCCTACAACTAATAAGCAAGTTAAGCAAGTCACAGATATAAAACAAGTGTTTAAAAATTAGTTGTATTTCTATATACCAGCAATGAACACACAGACACTGATTAAAATTATAGTAGCATCCAAGATATCTAAATAAGAGACACGCTGTGCTCATGGATTGAAAGACAACACAGTAAAGATTCTGGTGCTCCCCCAAATTAACATACAGGTTTAATGAACTACTATCAAAATCCCAGAAAGAATTTTCAAAGTTCCACACAGGATTGTTATAAAAATGTATATGGAAAGACAAAAAATCTACAACAGCAAAAATATTTTTAAATGAAGACTAAAATAGGAATCATTCATATTGAATTCAAGAGTTATTATATACTACAATAACTAATGCTATATAGTATTAGTTGAGAGACACACAAATCAATAAAATAAAGAATTAAAAAGAAGCCAGAATAGTCCCTATAACTATAGGCAAATGGTTTTTGACAAAGTTGCAGAAGCATTTCAGTAAAGGAAGAACAGTTCTTTTAACAAATTGTTCTAGCATAGTTGGATATTCACAGGTCAAAGAAACAAACAGAACCTCAATCTGAACCTTATACATCATAGAAAAATTAACCAAATCAAAACTTATCACATATCTAAATGTAAGGCATAAAACTAACTTTTAAGAAGATAATGTAGAAGCTGGGTGTGGTGGTGCACGCTGGGTGTGGTGGGAGGCTGAGGCAGGAGGATTGCGAGTTCAAAGCCAGCCTCAGCAATGGCAAGGCACTTAGCAACTCAGTGAGACCCTGTCTCTAATAAAATACAAAAAAAAGGGGGCTAGGGATATGGCTCAGGGATGAGTGCCCCTAAGTTCAATCCCTGGTACCAAAAAAAAAAAAAAAGATAATATAGAAAAAAAATCTTCAGGAACTAGGACTCAGTAAAGAGTGTTGAGACAGAACCCCAAGAACACAATTTTTTTTCTTTTTTATAATTTTTTTAAATTCTAAGTTATTATAAATGACAGCAAAATGCATTACATTTCATATTATACTTATAGAGCACATTTTTACATATCTGTGGTTGTATACAAAGTATATTCACACCATCCAAGAACATAATTCATAAAAAGAAAACTGGGTAAAAATTGATTGGGGGCTGGGAATGTAGCTCAATGGTTAAGTGCTTACCTAGCAAGCGTGAGGCCCTGGATTCAATCCCTAGTACAGGCAGGGGGAGGGAGGGCAACCTTGATTGGACTCCATCAAAATTAAAAATTCATGCTGTGGGGGCTAGGATTGTGGCTCAGCGGTAGAGCGCTCGCCTAGCACGCGGGCGACCCGGGTTTGATCCTCAGTACCACGTACAAATAAAATGCATTGTGTACAACTAAAACACATTGTGTACAACTAAAAGCAAATAAATAAAAATATTTTTTAAAAAATTCATGCTGTGTGGCAGACCATATTAAGATAATGGAAGGACAAGCTATAAATTGAAAGAAGATATTTATAAACTATATTTTGAAAGAAAAATTAGTATCCAGAATATATAAATTCAACAGTTAAAAAAAATCAATTAGAAAATGGGCATAAAACAGCCAGGTGCGGTTGCGCACACCTGTAATCCCAGCACTTGGAAGGCTGAGGCAGGAGGATCGTGAGTTCAACGCCAGCCTCAGCAATAGCGAGGCACTTAGCAACTCAGTGAGACCCTGTCTTAAATAAAATACACAAAAGGGCTGGGGATGTGGCCCAGTGGTCAAATGCCCCTGCGTTCAATCCCCGGTAAAAGAAAGAAAGGAAGGAAGGAAGGAAAGAAGGAAGGAAGGAAGGAAGGAAGGAAGGAGGAAGGAAGGAAGGAAGAAGGGAAGGAAGAAAGAAGGAAGGAAGAAGGGAAGGAAGAAGGAAGGAAGGAAGAAGGAAGAAAGAAAAAGAAAATGGGCAAAAAAAAACAAGAACAGACAGGTCACTGAAGGTGATGGACAGATGGCAAATAAGCACATAAGAAGATGTTCAACATCAGCGATTAGGAAAATTAAGACCATGATAAGCTATCACTGCCCTCTTCTCAGCACAAGTAAAATAAAAAATAGTAACAACACCAAATCTAAATGCTATTGAGGATGTGGAGAAATGGAATCACTTGTCCTTTACTAGGAGGACTATAAAAGGAACAGATATTTTGGAAAACATTCTGGAATTTTCGTTTAAAAAGTAAAACATGCCACTCTCACATTATGATCTAGCAGGCATGCTCTTTTTTTTTTTTTTTTTTTTTTTTTGGTACCAGGGATTGAACTCAGGGGCACTCGACCACTGGGTCACATCCCCAGTCCTTTTTTTGTATTTTTTATTTAAAGACAGGGTCTCACTGAGTTGCTAAGTGCCTCACCATTAATGAGGCTGGCTTTGAACTTGTGATCCTCCTGCCTCAGCCTCCCAAGTGCTGGGATTACAGGCGTGCGCCACCGCGCCAGCCAGGCATGCTCTTGGACATTTACTCTAGTCCATTGAAATCTTATGTTCACAAAACCGTGAATTTAATATTCATAAAAACATGTTCATAAATGTTTACAGCAGCATTATTCACAATAGCCCAAAACTCTGAACAACCCAGGTGTCCTTCAGTGAGTGAATCATTAAATAAGTAGTTTTACATCCATACTATGGAGTCCTATTCAGCAATACAAAGGAATGAACTATTGATACATGAAACAACCTAGAGGAATCCAATCCTAGAGGAAAACCAATCCCAAACACTACAACTAGATTATTTCATTTAATATTGTTCTTGAAATGACAAAATTATGGAAATGGAGAACAGATTATGGTTGCCCATGATATAGGAGTGTGGTAGGCAGTCAGGGATGAGCACAGAGCTATAAAAGGCATCATGAGGGATCACTGGGGTATTGGGAATGACTATACCCACGTGAGTGTCCTGGTTATGATACTGTACTAACGTTTTGCAAGATGTTACTATTGGGGGTAACTGGCTAAAGGGTGCATGGGATCTCTAGTACATGGGATCCTCTAGGTAATATTTATTTTTTTTCTTTTTCTTTCTTTTTTTTTTTTTTTTTTTTTTTTTTTTTTGGTACCAAGGATTGAACTCAGGAGTACTCGACCACTAGGTCACATCCCCATCCCTTTCTTGTATTTTTATTAGAGACAGGGTCTCACTGAGTTGCTACGTGCCTCACCATTGCTGAGGCTGGCTTTGAACTCAGGATCCTCCTGTCTCAGCCTCCCAAGTGCTGGGATTACAGGCGTGCGCCACTGCACCCAGCTAAGGTAATATTTCTTAACCTCTGCTGGTATGTCTACAATTATCTAAAATTAAAATTTTAACATTTTAAAGTGTTTAGATAAATGAGCTGACAGGAATTCTAATATATTCTTCTCATACCATAATGAATCAATTTAGGCACATTTTTAGAAATTACTGCCATATTCTAATATTCTACTAGTTCCTCCTCAGTCTTTAAGTCCCTTTTGTGTGTGTGTGTATGTGTGTGTGTGTGTGTGTGTGTGTGTGTGAGATGGTGCACTGGTAATTAAACCCATGATCTTACACATGCTAGGCTACATCCCTAGCCCAACGTTGTCTTTCTAAAATGCAAACCTGATCATATTACTTCTGAAAATCATTAGCCTGACAAATAAGGGGCTTCATGACCTGGCTTTAGGCCTTTACCCAATAAAGGCAACCTGTACACCAAACTGCTCGCAGTTTCCAATTGTGCAAAACTTCTTCTGAGTGTGAGATACCTGAACATAGGCACCACGACTTATTTTCATGTGCTCCTATTATCTCTAATATCTGATCTCTAATTAAATTATCTCTAATGCTTAGTGTGTTCCCTAACACATATTAGGGACTTAAATAAGAAACCACAGCCATGCATGGTAGTGCCCACCTATGCTCCCAGCCTCTCAGGAGGCTAAGGCAGGAGGAACACAAGTTCCAAGGCTAGCCTAGGCAACTTCTAGACCCTTTCTCAAAATAAAATTTATAAAGAGGCTGGGAATGTAGCTCAATGGTAGAACTATATGAGCAAGGCCCTGGGTTCAATCCCCAGGACTAGAAAATAAGAAAAGAAAGGCAGAAAAGAAAAGAAAGAAATCCACTGTAAATATCTATTATTTTCACTTTAAATCCTAAGAGCCCAGAAGTGTTGATTCTGCTACTCTCAGAACACTGACCTGCAATCACTCCTGCCAGGTATACCAGCCCCACTCGGAGGCCTTTGTGGACCATTTCCAAGGGAATTCCCAAAACCAGCTGCATAAGAAGATTCCCCAGGATGTGCTGAACTCTGCAGAGACAAACACAGTTGTCAAATATTAAAGCAGTTATTTCCTTGATAGGCTCTGATATGTTGTTTCCAGTTAAGGACATGTACTTGCTAGAATTTCATTTTCTAATTTTTTTTAATAAAATCTTCCGAGGCACTTCAATATGTAAAAGAGATACAACAACATTTTAAAAGTATAATGTATTTTAAGCTGGGCACCGTGGCACACGCCTATGATCCCAGCACTTGGGAAACGAGGAAGGAGGATGGGGAGTTCAAAGCCAATCTCAGCAATGGCGAGGCACTTAGCAACTCAGTGAGAACCCTGTCTCTAAAAAAATACAAAAAGGGCTGGGGATGTGGCCCAGTAGTCAAGTGCCCCTGAGCCCATCAATAGATGAATGGATAGGGAAACTTTGGTATATACACACACAATGGAGCACTACTCAGCACTAAAAGAGAATAAAATCATGGCATTTGCAAGTAAATGGATGGAGTTGGAGAAAATAATGCTAAGTGAAGTCAGCCGATCCCAAAAAACCAAAGGTCTATTGATTCCTTTGCTATGATGATACTGAATTATAGTGGCAAGGGAGTGGGGATGAGAGGAATGAAGGAACTTTAAATAGAACAAAGGGGAGGGAGGAGAGGAGGCAAGGGGATAGAAACAATGGCAGAATGAGTTGGACATCAATATACTAAGTGATGTATAAAAACTCAAATGGTGTGAAAATACTTTGTGTAAAACCAGTGACTTGGAAAATTGTGCTCTTTATATGTAATATGAAAGGAATTGCACTCTGCAAGCATGTATAACAAATTAAATTAAAAATAAAAATAAAAATTGTATACAAATATACAAAAAAAGGCTGGGGATGTGGCCCAGTGGTTGAGTGCCCCTGAGTTCAATCCCCAGTACCAAAAAAAAAAAAAAAATTATGATGTATTTTATAAGTCCATTTGATAACAATTATAACATGAAACATCAGGGAGGCAGGTTTAAGAAATATAAACTTGAAATTAGGGGTTTGGATGACAATCACAATCATGTCAGTCTCAGTATCTGATTTTGTTTCCATTTGCAGTTTTGAAAAAATCCTGACTCATTCACACTGAGTTTAAATTTCAACAAATTTTTAAACAGTCTTGTCTTGCAACCTCAGGATATTTAATAAAACAGAGAAGGCAAGAGAAATTTCACTGCTGTTTCTATATTTAAAAGTTACCTTTAAGACCTGCTAAAGTAATTCCTATGTACTACAACTTGGCATATAACACATTTGAATGTGGGTGTTTTTTATTATAGTCTTTTTAAGTAGGTTAATATATATATATGTATGTGTATATATATTATGTATGTGTGTGTGTGTGTGTGTACACACACATATGTATACACACGTATGAGGATGTATACACACACACACACACACACACACACCACTTTTTTTTCAATCCTGGGAATTGAACCCAGGACCTTGCAAATGCTCTACCACTGAGTTACATCCTCAGCCCAGTAAAATATTAAGTTTTTTATTATCTTGCTTATTGAGCCCCACAAAGCATCTCTGAAGAATCTGAACATAATTTGAAAAATTCCCACATTAGAGTAACCCTTAATTTAGTTACTATGCAGCACAGTGTTTTGTTTTGTTTTGTTTTGTTTTGTTTTAAGGAGATTTCCGATTGTAACAAAAGTTCCAAAACAAAATAGAAGTATCAAGCTTCCAAAGTGCAGCAGTTCTCATGTTAGTTTTAGGGACTGTGTTTTTGCATCATCATTTACTTTAGAGATATCCAACAGGTCACTGAAGAGGTTCTCTGGATACACCCTACAGAATGGATCACTGACCTTAATGGTGCCTGTGCTCCCAGCTACTAACTATCAGTGCCCAAGTCATCTTCAAAGACATACGAGAGTCGGGCATGGTGGCTCATGCCTGTAATCCCAGCAGCTCAGGAGGCTGAGACAGGAGGATCACAAGTTCAAAGCCAGCCTCGGCAACAGCAAGGTGCTAAGCAACTCAGTGAGACCCTGTCTCTAAATAAAATACAAAATAGGGCTGGGGATGTGGCTCAGTGATTGAGTACCCTGAGTTAAATCCCTGGTACCCATCCCCCCAAAAAAAAGACATACGAGAGGTATGTGTCATTCAGCACAGAATAGTCTAGCAAGGACAGTTATACTAATTTTCTGGAGACCTCAAGCATAAAGGAGATTAGAAATATCTGCTCCTGAATTTAAATGAAAAGGTCAGAGAAAGCCATCTTGTCCTCTGAGAACAAGGTGACCAATATCATAAAAACTCCAAACTCCATAAAAACTCTTTCTGCTGCTCAACAGCAAGACTAGAAGAAGCATTAAAATTATAACCTGTCATCTTCCTTAAGTAGAAATACTAATTTTTTTCATCCAAATTTTATCTACCTTCAAGATCCAACTTGAATCTGTCATCCGAGAAGCCATCTCCACCCTGGTCTTTCCCTCTCTCTGTTTATCTTATACTATAACTATTCCAACATCCATTTCTCTTCTCCCTACCCAGCCTCCTCCAGTCAGGCGAGAAGATCTAATGCTGACTTTCCCATCCTCTCTTAGCTAGGAGTTGGCAGGTCCAGTCACATAGTTCTGACCAATGAGCAAGTAAGAGCCCTTTTAAGAGAGCTCCATCTTGACTAAAGGGCTGGATGCACCTGAACCTGTGTCCCCCTTCCCCTTCTTTTGGCTTTGAATGCAGAGTTGTAGCAGCCAACCTGCAAGCAAAAAAGGCCAAAAAAAAAAAAATAGCAGAGAAACCAGCACAGAACCTAAGCTGATGAACCAATTACTTACCTTGTACTTTTCATATTAGAAAAAAATTAGCCTCTTGTCCTCTTGCTTAGCATGCTTAAGGTTCTGGGTTTAATCCCCAGAACCATATGCCCCACACGCACACCAAAAAAAAAGTCACTATTTGTTCATTCACATCCCAAAGCATTTCTTACACAACCCCATATGTGACATGTCCTACACAGCCAGGCAAATTCTTTCTGAGTGTCTTACTATATTTCAGACACTGTGAAAATTGTAGCAGTGTCTAGTTTAATCACAACCACCTTAAGAGGTTGTACTATTACCCCATTTTTTTCCATTTTTTTTTTTTTAGTTATAGTTGGACACTGTAATATGATGCTGAGGATTGAACCCAGGGCATTGCCCATGCTAGGCAAGCACTGTACCGCTGAGCTACAACCCCAGCCCTATTCCCCATTTTTAAAATTAAATTATTTATTCTAATTTGTTATATATGTCCATTACCCCATTTTAAAGAAGTTAAGTAGCTACTATATACTCTAATACTATACTGCCAACATTACTATTTGTTTATTCTTCTTATAATTTTAATGCCCTTGAAAGTAGAAGCCACATTTGCTCAGAACATATTTGTAAAATGGAAAATGAAACTGTGGAAGTGTGGACAGAAACTCAGCAATTAGGGATTTTGTCCCTGACTTGTCAAACCTCTGGGTCCTGCATCCTGTAATAGTTGCTTTTTTAGCCACTGGCCAGAAGAGTCATCTTTCAACTCCAGAGCTGGGTAGGCCACATAGACAAGATTGGCTTCTCTGCATACCACAGGAAACCACCAAAGGGTCAGGACCAGCAGCAAGCTGCTGACTGACTGCAGCGGGTATGGGGGATGGTGGATGCTGAGTGACATGAAAAACTATCTGCTTTTAGGAAATGATACAACTAAAATGCAGCACCACACCTTCTATTACCTGTAACATATCAGATGGATAACAGTATTACACACTAATGAAAATGAATTAATTTTTTTAAGAGTATGGTATAGGATTATTGGGGGGTGGGGCACTGATGGTCATTTGGTTCTACTATTTCATAACCTAAATTAGAAAACATTTAACAACATCCATCAACTAGGGAGACCTACTTCTGATTTGATAATTATTTGGCATCTATCCATTAAAATTCCTATATCAAAGGGCTCGGGTTGTGGCTCAGCTGTGGAGCACTCACCTAGCATGTGCATGGCCCAGGTTCGATCCTTAGCACCACGTAAAAATAGACACATTGTGTATAACTATAGCAAATAAATAAATATTTTTAAAATTCCTATATCAAAACAAATATTATAAACTACTTCATACTGCATTATAACTCAGTCAGCACTAGTGGGATAAGGTCTTGCTCTGGAATCAAACTACTTCATACTGCATTATAACTCAGTCAGCACTAGTGGGATAAGGTCTTGCTCTGGAATCAGCTGTGTGATGTGCAGCAAGTGATTACATCCTCAGACATAAAATCGTGAGAGAAATACCCACCTTCTAGGCTCCTGTGAAGTTCAAACAAGAAAATGGACATGAAAGTACCTTTTTTATGATAAAGCTCTAAACACAAGTCAGGGGTGACAGCCGGGCAGGGTGACACATACCTGAAATTCCAGCTACACGGAAGACTGAAGCAGGAGGATCAGAGGTTCAAGGCCAACCTGAGCAACTTAATGAGTCCCTGTCTCAAAATCTAAAAAGGGCTGGGGGTGTCGCTCAGGGGTAAAATGCTAGCCTAGCAGGTGTGGGGCCCTGGGCTCAATTCCCAGTAAAAACACACACACACACACACACACACACACACACACACACACAGAAGTGACAATTTCTTACATTACTTATAATCACCTCTGACACCAGTGACTTAACTGTCACTCCTTACCCGGCATGGACCAGCATGTAGGAGATAAACCTCCAGGCTTCCTCTCTCTTCTCAGGACTGTAGATAAAGGGACTCTCCAGGATGCCTGTGTCCAAGGTGATCCACTGTTTCTGAGGCTTCCATACCGCATAGTAAATAAACACTGCCAGCTGACAGGGAGGGGCAGACACAATGTTAACCACACCTTCTCCAGAGAGTGCCCCATTAAGCCCACAGGCAGTAACTGTTTAAATGATCAGCTCTGAGTGGGCTCAGAAGATGACAGCAATTATGTTTCCCAACCATCCCCCACTGTGATCAACTCCTTCCTCCCATGGTTAGGAGCTGCACTAGACCAGCTGTTACCAAGAATCCCTTTCCCTTGCTTTTGACACCCTGTTGTCTAGCACAAGGTTCTCTCCCACCCCACTGCCCTCACCTTCCCACCCCCACTATTTGATCCTTCATTTACAATTAATATAAAAGTAAGTCAATGATGGCTTCCAGGAATGCAGTAAGGAAAGGGAAAAGTAGTAACTCCACAGTGGCAAAATCTGGCAAACACTGCCTCCACCAAACGGTGAAGAGTAATGTCCCTGTAACATTATGTGATGTCCCCTACTCCCTGATGTGATGGGAAGAGAAGGGGACTTCACCTTTGGGGTATTCTCCCCCAAAACCCATAACTCTAGTCTAATTATGAGAAAAACATCAAACAAACCCAGAAGGGGTGGGGGAGGGGGGGAATTGTACAGGATACCTGGCCAGTACACCTCAAGACTGCAAAGCTCATGGAAAAACACCTAAACCGTCAGGAATCAGAGAAGGCTGGGGAGATCTGACTACTAAATGCAATTTGATTCCCTGGTTTGGAGGGTACCAGGAGCACAGAAATAAGACATTAATGGGAAAAATGGTAAAATCTAAATAAAGTCTGGAGTTTCATTAATAGTATGGGTTAGACATCTCTACACCTTTTTTCTTTGTGTTACTGGAGGTGGAACCCATAGCCCTGTGCATGCTAAGTAATTACTCTACCACTGAGCTACATCCCCAGCCTAGGTTAAGCATCTCTGATCTGAGAATCTTAAATTCAAATTGTTCCAAAATCTAAAACTTTTTGAGCACGAACATGACACTTGTAAAGTTTTGGATCAGCCAGGCATGGTGGTACACACCTATGATCCCAGCAATGCAGGAGACTGAAGCAGGAGGATTGCAAGTTCAAAGCCAACCTCAGCAAATGAGAGGCCCTAGGCAATTTAGCAGGACATTGTCTCAAAATAAAAAGTGCTGGGCATTGTTACTCAGTGGAGCAACTCTGGATTCAGGTTTCAGTCCCCAGTACCAAAAAATAAAATAAAATAAAATTGGATCTTGGCATTTTGTATTTTAGATTTTCAGATTAGGTCTACTCGACCTGGAAAGTCTATGTAAATATTCCCAAATCAGAAAAACTGAAATCAAGAATATTTCTGATTCCCAGCATTTCAAGTAAGGGATACTCAACCTGCACTAAACCAAACATCAGCTTCTTAGTTTTGACAAATGTACTATGTAACATCCTGTGGAATGTTAATACATTTAACAATGGGAGAAATTCAGTGAATATAGGGGAACTCCCTGTTATGTCTTTGCACCTTTTCTATAAAGCTAAAATTATTCCAAAATAAAAAGTTTATTTCCGGGGGCTGGGGTTGTGGCTCAGCGGTAGAGCACTAGCCTAGCATGTGCGCAGCCTGGGTTTGATCCTCAGCACCACGTAAAAATAAATGCATTGTGTACAACTAAAGCAAATAAATAATTTTTTTTTAAAGTTTACTTAAGACCTAGGGGTATAGCTCAGTAGTAGAACACTTGCCTAGCATGTGCAACATCCCCAGCACCACCAAAAAAAAAAAAGTTAAAGTAATTTTAAAAGCCAATCTTTCTGTAAGAGTCAGAAATCCTAGCCCCTGCCCCCTGACCTACTGCAGGAAGCTGTACACTCTGCCTAGCACTCAGCCTAGCATCATGTTTGTGCCATGTAGCCTTACCTCTTTCTTCTCCAACCTTCCTCCCACCCACACACACAGCTGATGGGAACATGACCACACCAGAAAATCCGCAGGATAAAAGGATAACATGAAGGAAGAAGCAGAAAGAATCCACATACACAGCCTAATAACTTCCCAGTCATAGGTTAAGTACAACAACAAACCCCACAAGAAAACAGAGAGCTACCTGCCTTCAACCAAAACAGCCTTGACAAAGGGTCTCCTGGGAATTCTTACACATTAGTTTTTATCATTATGAGCCATAAGAGACTTGGCTCCCATGATAGCTAAATTTATGTGTCACCTTCCAAGGCAAATACAGTATCCAGATAGTTTTTCTAAAGCTGAGATTAACATTTAAATCAGTAAAGCAGATTTTCCTCCATAATGTGGGTGAGCCTTGCCCAGTTATTTGAAGGCCTAAATATAAAAAAAACTGCCCTCCATTAGAAAAAGGTAATTCATGGGCTGGGGATATAGTTCAGTTGGTAGAGCACTTGCCTTGCATGTACAAGGCCCTGGGTTCAATCCCCAGCACCACACACACACACACACAAAAAGGAATTAAACTGCAGCTCTTCCCTGGGTCTCCAGGCTGCCAGCTAGTCTTAAAGAGTTTAGACTTGCCAAGGCTTCATAATTCTTTGAGCTAATTTCTTAAAATAAATCTGTGTGTGTGTGTGTGTGTGTGTGTGTGTGTGTGTGTACACATTCACTCATGCTCCATTGATTCTGTTTTTTTCTGGAGAACTCTGACTAATACAAATGGGAATTAAGAAGATTATGTCCCTGAAGTCACACCCCACAAGTAGCCATGCTATGCCAATTTCTTTATGAGACAACAAAGACGAAAGGAAAAGTTCTCAGGAAGAGCCTAGTCCTGCCCCAATCACTAAAACATGCCCTTAGGTGAGTTGTCCCACCCCTCTGAGCCTTGCACTCCTATGGAACTCAAAAGGCCTACCAGATCAGAGACTGAGCACACCCGCAAGCTGCCAGAGGAGACATCTTTAGAGGATCCCGCTCTTCTCCTCTGAAACTCAAGAAAATTGTCTGACCAATTAAACTGCACCCTTGGTTGGAGGGATGAAGAGCACAGGAAGCCAGGAAAGGCAGCTCTGGAGAGGGGCCAGGTGTGGGGAGCGAGCTGTGCCAACCCCAGCCTCTTCTCCAGGTCCAGGTCTTACCCCGCTATGTTGGCATCTCCCAGATGGAGTGTGCGCAGGTGCCCACCACCCAGGTGCCCACCACCCACTGCGCTTACCTCAGCCAGGCTGATGGAGATGATGAACAACGGGGGCGGGAGGCAGTTAGCTCTCTCCAGGTATGTTCTTCGGTCTGGTTCAGGAAGCATCCACTTTGAGACGATCCTGTGGACCTTTCTACTCTTGGGGGGGTCTCTTCCTCCCCCATCCACCCAAGTTTTCTCTTCTTCCAGCTCTTTGTTCTCTCTTTCCGTATTCAAATTTATACTCTCCATCTCCAAATCATGAGCCGCAGCCATCGTCTGGGGTCCTCCCTCCACCTGCAAGGGACAAGAATGTCAGGTCAACAAAGGGGACCCTTTGGTCTTCAGGCTGTGGCTCTTTTCCTGAGTTCTCTGGTACAACCACTGGATTTCCCATGCCTTGTGTGTTGAGAGGAGGCAGCTAAAGATGATCAACATGGTCTCAACCTCCCAAATTAAGTTTTTACTTTACTCTCTTGTACTAGTTTTGAAAAGCATGAAATCTAAATAAAGATTTTAAAATAAAGATGAGCCATGGAGCCTGACAACTGGGGTTAAAATACAGTCCTAGCCCATGTCACCTGTAAGGTTCCCTTAGGTAAGTCACTGAAATTTTCCTAACCTTCAGTTAAATTTTTCTTAATCATGGCAAAATACACACACATAAATTATTCCATTTTAACTGTTTAAAGCATACTATTAAGTGGCATTAGGTACATTTACAATGTTGTGTAACTACACCACTATCTAGTTCCAAAGCTTTTCATCACCCCACACAAAAGCCCCATACCCTCCTCACCCAGCCCCTGGCAGCCACTAATCTGCTTCCTGTCTCTATGAATTTACCTATTCTGGATATTTTACATAAATGGAGTTATACAATATGTGATCCTTTGTGTCTGACTTCTTTCATCTAGTATATGTTCAAGGTTTATCTATGTTGTCACGTGGGTAAGAATTTCCTTTCTCTTTGTGGGTAATATTGGATTATGTAGATTTGTATGCCACATTTTGTTTATCCATGCATCTGTTGATGGACATGGGGTTGTTTCCACCTTTTGCCCATGTGAATGAACTACTGTGAACATCCCTGTACAAGTTTTCATTTGAATACCTGTCTTCAATTCTTTGGGACAGTTACCTATAAGAGGAATTACCAGGGCATATGGTAATTCTCTGCCTAACTTACTGGGAAACCGCAGATTCCATTTTAAAGTGGAGATGATAATAGTCACCCCCATAGCATTGTTGGAAGACTATTTGAGATAATGCATGTAAAGCACTTGGAACAGATCTGGCGTGTAGTAAACACTCCATAATTATTAGTTATTGGCAATGGATGGGTGGGTGGATGGAATGGACAGAACTAAGCCTGGGGCTTGTTTTCAAAAGCAAGTTATTGGAAATCAGATCAAATTCAATTTATTTCCAAATGAATCTCATTAGGCAAGTTTCCAATTTACAGTAGGTTATATTCAATGAATCTAGGGAGGAAGCAAATTCTTTTAATTTTCTTTTCTGCAGCAGTTTTTCTAAATAAAGAATTTGTCCCTCCCTGGCATCTTCCACCCTCTCATCAGGTCAGACATTAAGTCTGTAGACATATAGCTACTTCATTCATTTTTCTTGGACACTGATAATAATTTCTAGTTTTTAACCACTTCCTTATAGTTGATAAAAATTAGAGTGTGCATTTAAGATCAGCAGCCTTTAACTGTAAATATTAAAACATTTAAAAATAAGTTTAGGGGCTGGGGTTGTGGCTAAGCGGTAGAGCGCTTGCCTCACACACGCACGGCCCGGGTTTAATCCTCAGCACCACGTAAAAATACAGGCATTGTGTACAACTAAAACAAATAAATAAATATATAAAGAAAGAAAGAAGTTCAGGCTGGGAATGTGGCTTATTGATAGAGTACTTACCTAGCATTTTGTGAGGCCCTGGATTTGATTCCCAGTACTGCAAAAAATAAGATAAAATAAAATACCCAGCAGGGTGCATTGGCACACACACCTGTATTCCCAGCAACTCCAGAGGTTGAGGCAGGAGGATGGCAAGTTCAAGGCCAGACTCGGCAACTTAGTGAGACCCTGTCTCAAAATAAAAAAATAATAATCAATGACTAGGGATGTGGGTCAGTGGTAAAGAGTCTCTGGAGTCAGTTCCAGTACCACCACCACCACCTCCCCCCGCCAAAAAAAAAATAATAATAATAATAAAATAATAAGCTTGATTAGGAAGTATTAACATTGTGTGAATAAGCCATATTATAAATTTAAGTACTGTACATGATCACTTTATGAGGAAATAAAATTCCATGTTGTTAATAATATAACTTTACACTCATAAAAGGAGCTAGAAAAATAAGGATTACATTTTCCTCTAGATTTTTCTTTTCCTTTAGATTTCAAGATTTCCAGAAATATTACAACTTCACGTTCACCATTTTACATATATAAATACCTAAACATATTCCTGTGTTGGAAAGCTATCTGACCCACTGGTCCAGGCAGGAGTCCTTATGTGTCTGCTTTGTTCCTTGGCCTGGGCAGTAGAGATCGGATGTGTAGTTCCAGCTACTTGGAGCCACAGTGTCAGGCAAGCTCACGGGGAGTGATTTGCAGCTTTGGTTTTTATTTCTCTTCAGTCAAGATCACACTCCAACTTCCCCACCTGGCTGTCCCCTTGTTCCTTGAGCACAGGGGCCTCTCCCTGATTCATCTTCTCCCTAACACCTGGGCCTGCAATCTTCCCAGGTGCTCCTTCTGACACTCCCCATCCCTCCTACTCCTGTTTCTCTTCTGTCCCACACCTGAATTTCCGAGTAGAGTTAACTATATTCTCGATCAGATTGGCAACGGTGAAAAAGACTGATACTATCCCATGCTTACCAGGCTGTGTGGAAATGAGCGCAGGGTGTGAGGGACAGGTTGACACAGCCTTTTGGAAGACAATTAGGCAGCCTCTATAATACATCAAAATCATATACCTTTCAACAAAACAGCCAACTTCTAGAATGCCATCCAGCAAATGTGTGTGAGCAAGCACACAAAACCATATTCCAAGGATGTTCAGTGCAGAACTACTTATAGTAAAAAAAAAATTGTAAATGACATAAATGTACTTCAGTGGGGCTGTTGCGTTTTCTGATGGTTCTAATTCTTAGGTAGCACTTCCTTACCCTGCACTGAAACCTGCTCCCTAGGACATCTGTTCCTGGGTCCAAGGTTTCCCTCCCTAGGTACTCACAAAGCTAAGTCTAATCTAAAGTCATTAATTTTGTCCTTGTTTGGGTGTGGCCTGCATATGAACTCCATGAGCTCTCTAGTGTCTGGGAGCACTCTGTACCAGCATTCTAGGAGGCCTGAGTGAATAGAGCATGACTCTTAAAACAAGTGGCAATGATCACACACAGTATAGACTCACCAGGCTATAAAAGCATCCACAGCTATCCAATTATTTATTTGGTGACTGTTGGTCACAGTGTCACTCATTAAATGGATATTTACTGACTGTGCTTTCATACAAAGGCTGTCTTTACTGTGGGCGTGATGTTAGGCGGCACCTCCCACCTCTTATCTGAGCAAGTTGCTGCTGCCTGCTCTTTGTTGCAAGGCCGCACACATGCAGATCAAAACTGGTTGGCACTGCTGTGAAATCTGCTTACCCTACCTCTAGGAAAAACTAGGGTAGATTGTTAAATGCCTCTAGTCTTCTGGCTTTAAAAAGGCCATGTTCCTCCTGCACACTGAGAACCAAAACCCTTCCCTTTATGGTTGGCAAGTTCTCTCAAGAAGAGGCAAGGTGGAAAGAACTCCCCTGCCTCCTGACCTTGTCTGGTATAAGCACTGCACGTGTCAAGTATGTTCACCAAAGACTGGGAAGGGTAGGCCTGTGCTAGTTTACTCAAAATTGTTGTCTCTCCTTAAAAAAAAAAAAAATCAGTAGAAAGAGATTTCCATGAAGAGATTTCCATAGGAGACCCTGACATTAGCAAGGGATGTTTTTTCAAAGACCTTTGGTCTGATTCACTACATATTACATAGTATCTCCCAAAATTACGCTGTAAATTATAGTCAGAAAAATTTTGGTTCCATTTCAGTCTCTAAATGCTCTATAAGCATAAAAGTAAAGTTATTTATAAAATTTTATTGTTTGAGGAACATTAATCATATTTAATACTTGGCACCCAAGGTCCCAAAGAAGAAAGATAAAGGAAACTCCGTCAGTTGTATGCCTCTGCATCTTGTAATAAGGTCTCAGCAGTTTCTTGAAGAGCAGTTTGCACACTGGCTGACACCCACTAACGCAACTTCCCAAAGCACTTCTGTCTGTGACACACACACAGTGGCTGTATTGATATTGAGACCCTAGATACCACTGAACTTGATATTCCACTCCAGTTTATTCAAAACTTCTATTGGTGGCAAAATAATAATAGTAATAATAATGTCACTTTCTCAGGTCTCTTCACTTTCTCTTCATTTCTCTCACTGGCACTATCAAGTGACTTATAAGTCTTTTCTATTCCCCAAACAAGAAATAAAGATTTCAATCACTACAGTTACATAAAATACATAAAACACAAAGGCTATAACCAGTAGAGAACAGTGAAGTTGTGTGAGCCGTCCAGGCACAGTAAATGGCTGGCTTGGGCAGAGCCGATCATTCAGCTCAGTTGTTCACAACGGGACTCAGAAGACAGCTAATAAAACACCCAGACTGTATGTGTTCAATCTGCAAATATCAAGGACTTTCAGTCTTTATTTATTTACTTGTTTGCTTGTTTTTGTGGTACTGGGGATTGAACCCAGGGCCTCGTGTATGGTAGAGAAATGCTGTACCACTGAGCTATATTCCCAGCCCTTTTAGGGGTGGTGGTGGGGAGATAGGGTCTCACTAAGTTGCTGAGGCTGGCCTCAAACTTGCCATCCTTCTGCCTCAGTCTCCCAAGGAGCTGGGATTACAGGCGTGTGCCCACCTGCCCAGCTCAGTCTATTCTTTTGATAACACTTAGGTTGGGGTCACGTGGTCAGTTTTCTTGGGAAATTCCTCATCTCTTCTTGGTGGGCAGCAGGGACCACCTCCCACTACAGAAACTAAAATGCCTGAAAACTCACATTTCCAGGTCCCTAGGCAGCAAGGGCTCTGGTTGGTGACTTCAGCTTGACCAGTCAGCCACATTTGCTTAGGAGGGTCAAGGATGGAGCTGGGAATGGGGAAAATCTTTTCAGTGGTTGCAGTGATGGCAGCAGCATCTGGTATCCAGACACCTTGCCATTGGGGTCAGTGTGGCATCTAGCGTCCAACACCACTGGACTGTGACAAGGGCAGCAGCACTTGAGCATGCAGCAGCTCTGCACGCCGTCTCTGAGGGGCTTGGGGTGGAGTGCTTGCTGCCTTGTTGCACTTTCTTTCTGCTCACATCCAAAGCCTTGTTTCTTCCATCTTCAGGAGTCTCTAACCCACCCAAATGTGCTTTCAATTAAATTCATTTTCCAGTTTAATCAGTCAGGATCAGTTTCAGTCCCTTGTAACCAGGAACCTAACTGATTTATCTGAATAGTCAGAACATTCTTCTAAACTCCGTCTGGAGTCTTTTCTTTTTTCTTTATTTGTTTTAATTAGTTATACATGACAGTAGAAGGCATTTATGCACTTCGGTATATCATACACAGATGGGATATAATTTCTCATTTTTCTGAGAATCATATTGGTCATGCAGTCACATATATGCACAAAGTAATGATGTCTGTTTCATTCTACTATCTTTCCTATCTCCACATTCTCTCCCCTTCTCTCCCTTCACTTCCCTCTACCTAATCTAAGATAACTCTATTCTTCCTTAGTGCCCTCCGCCTTATTGTGAATTAGCATCCGCATATTACAGAAAACATTCGGCCTTTGGTTTTAGGGGATTGGCATGATCTTCTCCAACTCCATCCATTCACTGGCAAATGCCATAATTTCATTCTTCTTTATGGCTGAGTAATATTCCACTGAATATATATACCACAGTTTCTTTATCCATTCATCTATTGAAGGACACCTGCGTTGGTTCCATAGTTTGGCTATTGTAAATTGAGGTGCTATAAACATTGCCGTGGCCACATTGCCGTAGTATGCTGATTTTAAGTCCTTTGAGTATAAACCGAGGAGTGGGATAGCTGGGTCAAATGGTGGTTCCATTCCAAGTTTTCTGAAGAATCTCCATACTGCTTCCCACAGTGGAACCAATTTGCAGTCCCATCAGCAATGTATGAGTGTACCTTTTTCCCCCAACACATTCTCGCCAACATTTATTGTTGCCTATATTCTTGATGATTGCCATTCTGACAGGAGTGAGATGAAATCTTAGTGTAGTTTTGATTTGCATTTCTCTACGTGCTAGAGATGTTGGACACTTTTTCATAAATTTGTTCATGGATTGTATTTCTTCTGTGAAGTGTCTGTTCGGTTCCTTAGCCCATTTATTGATTGGGTTATTTGTTTTATGTGTGTGTTGGGTTTTTTGTGTGTGTGTGTGTGTTTTTGTTTTGTTTTTGTTTGTTTTTTTTTTGTTTTTGTTTTTGTTTTTGTTTGGTACCAGGGATTGAACTCAGGGGCACTCGACCACTGGGCCACATCCCCAGCCCTTTTTTGTGTTTTATTAGAAACAGGGTCTCACTGAGTTGTTAAGTGCCTCCCCATTGCTAAGGCTGGTTTTGAACTCACAATCCTCCTGGCTCGGCCTCCCAAGTGCTGGGATTACAGGCGTGCGCCACTGCGCCTGGCACTGGTGTTAAGTTTTTTGAGTTCTTTATATATCCCAGAGATTAATGCTTTATCAGAGGTACATGTAGTAAAGATTTTCTCCCAATCTGTAGGCTCTCCCCTCACATTATTGTTTTCTTTGCTGAGAAGCTTTTTAATTTGAATCCATCCCATTTATTCTTTTTTTTTTTAAATATTCTTTTAGTTGTAGGTGGACACAATACCTTTATTTTATTTATATGGTGCTGAGACTTGAACACAGGGCCTCACACATGCAAGACAAGCACTCTACCACTGAGCCATAGCCCCAGTCCCCCATTTATTGATTCTTGATTTTACTTCTTGCACTTTAGGAGTCTTGTTAAGGAAGTCAGATCCTAGGCCAACATGGTAAAGATTCGGGCCTACTTTTTCTTCTATTAGGTGCAGAGTCTCTGTTCTAATGCCTAAGTCTTTGGTCCACTTTGAGTAGATTTTTATGCAGGGTGAGAGATAGAGGCTTAATTTTGCTACATATGGATTTCCAATTTTGCCAGCACCATTTGTTGAATACGCTATCTTTTCTCTGGTGAATGTTTTTGGCAACTTTGTCTAGTATAACATGACCATATTTATGTGGGTTTGTCTCTGTGTCCTCTATTCTGTACCATTGGTCTACAAGTCTATTTTGGTGCCAATCCCATGCTGCTTTGTTACTATAGCTCTGTAGTATAGTTCAAGGTCTGTTATTGTGATGCCTCCTGCTTCACTTTTCTTGCTAAGGATTGCTTTAGCCATTCTGGGTCTTTCATTTTTCCAAATAAATTTTATGATTGATTTTTCTATTTCTATGAAGAATGTCATTGGGATTTTAGTAGGAATTGCATTAAATCAGTATAATGCTTTTGGTAGTATAGCCATTTTGACAATATTAATTCCGACTGTCCAGGAGCATGGGAGACCTTTCCATCTTTTGAGGTTTTCTTCAATTTTTTTCTTTAATGTTCTGTAGCTTTTATTGTAGAGAGCTTTCACCTCTTTTGTTAGATTGATTCCCAGGTTCGTTTGTTTGTTTGTTTTCGAGACTATTGTGAATGGGGTAGTTATCCTAATTTCTCTTTCAGTGGATTCATTGCTGATATATAGGAATGTGTTTGATTTATGGGTGTTGATTTTATATCCTGCTACTTTGCTGAATTCATTTATTAGTTCTAGAAGTTTTCTGGTGGAATTTTTCAGATCTTCTCAATATAGAATCATGTCATCAGCAAATAGTGATAATTTGAATTCTTCTTTATCTTTTTGTATCCTTTTAATTATCCCATTAATTTCTTTCTTCTATCTAATTGCTCTGGCTAGAGTTTCAAGGATGATGTTGAATAGAAGTGGTGAAAGAAGATATCGTTGTCTTGTTCCAGTTTTCAGAGGGAATGCTTTTAATTTTTCTCTATTTAGAATGATGCTGGCCTTGGATTAAGCATAGATAGCTTGGAATCTTTTCTTACAAGTGAAATTCATTTTGTTCTGTATTTGGGAAACAATAGTATAAGTCACACCAATTCAGGGACAAGTTCCTTCTGTCTCTGAGTCATAGCTCTCTCACCTGCACAGTGAATAGTCTTCACTAGACTAGTACTTCCTCAAAATACTGACCATGCTTTAGAATTCCCTGTAGCACTTGTCTACAGGCAGATTCCCAGGACCCACTCCCAAAGAGTTATTGAATAGATTTAGGAGATCTCTGTCAAGTATACCAGATGAAGTGGAGGCAGCAGCCCCTTTAAGAACCAGACTGACGGCTGGGGTTGTGGCTCAGCGGTAGAGTGCTCACCAAACATATGCATGGCCTGGGTTCAATCCTCAGCACCACGTAAAAATAAAGGCATTGTGTACAACTAAAACAAATAAATATTTTTTTTAAAAAATGAACGAGACTGAGCTGGTCATGGTGGCACATGCCTGTAATCCCAGTGGCTCAGGAGGCCGAGGCAGGAGGATCTCAAGTTGGAGGCCAGACTCAGCAACTTAGCAAGGTCTGAAGCAACTTAGCAAGACTGTCTCAAAATAAAACATAAAAAGGGCCTGGGATGTGGCTCAGTGGTTAAGCACCCCCGAGTTCAATCCTTGGTACAAAAAAAAAAAAAAAAACAGAATGAGGGTCTCCAAGTCCGCTCCAGCTCACATACTCATGCTGTCCTGGAGGGCAGAGACCTGTTCCCTGCTGTATTCTCTGTGCCCAGCACCATTCCTGGAACATGGAGGATATTCAAAAAATATATTTGTGGGCCGGGGATGTAGGTCAATGGCAGAGCCCTTGCTTAGCATTATGAGGCCCTGGGTTTACTCCCAGCACCAAAAAATTAAAAATTAAAAACAACCTCAGCCGGGCGCGGTGGCGCACGCCTGTAATCCCAGCACTTTGGGAGGCTGAGTCAGGAGGATCGCGAGTTCAAAGCCAGCCTCAGCAATGGCGAGGCACTTAGCAACTCAGTGAGACCCTGTCTCTAATAAAATACAAAAAAGGGCTGGGGATGTGGCCCGGTGGTCGAGTGCTGCTGAGTTCAATCCCGGTACCAAAAAAAAAAAAGAAAAAAAAAAAACAACCTCATGTCTGAATAAAGGGTGTCTGAAACCTCGTGTGTGAAACTCGGCACTACCTTTGCAAATTTTCTATAAATCTAAAATTAGCCCCACCCCCAAAAAAAGTTTATTTAACAGAATGCTGGTGGAGAGACGGAGGGAAAGAGGGAAGAGAGAAAAAGGAAAGGAGGGAGAAAGGACATCCACACCATGTGGACTAGATCTTGTGTCACCTTCTGTTGCAAAGCGCCTTGGTCTCTGGACTCCCATGTGCCCACTGACATTCCGCCCTCACTGAGTCCTCAGAGGAGACCAGCAGAGCCACCGTGTTGCAATGACTGCCTTTGGGAGCAGCGCTGCTTGTGTAGCACTGTGAACACCGACCTTCTACTCCCGGCATCCACATTTCACTGGGCCTCAGTTTCCCTGGCTGTAACAGAGCTCACCTCTACCCCGAGTGTCTCACAGAATCCCAAGAATCAGGTGAAGTGTCCTGACGATCACAGCAGTAAGCACTGTGGGCCAGCTCCCACGCCACGCATCTGTGAGCTCTCTTGTCATCGTTTTTTTCACAGCCACCTGGTGAGGCAGGGTAGTAACACCCCCATCTTATAAAGAAATTCAGGCTCCAGAGTAGCTTGCTTAAGGCCCTAAAGCAAGCGAGGGGAGGGCTGGGAGAGAGCCCGTGCTTCTAACTCCACAGCCCCTGAGTGTTCCGCTGCCCATTTTGATTATTTCCACCCCATCCCTCTCCCTCCACCCTCATATTTTCTTCATATTCTGGCTGCACAGACAGACCCAGACCAAACCCTGGGAATTCCCAAAGGAAAACTGTTGAAGAGCTGGCAGGTCCCCTGACAGTATGGGGCTGGGAATTCCCGCCACCCCCACTGCCACCACAGGGTGTCTGCATGGAGTCAAGTACCCAGGCAGGAAAAGGATCCGCCTCTCTGAGAACCAGAAAGACTAAGTCAGGCTCACCTTACCTCCTTCACCTGGCCCAGGAGGGCACTGACAAGGCCAATACCCTCAGGACAACTCCTCTTTGGTGGAAGACACCCATGGTCATTAGTTTGTGCTGTTTCCTAGCTGCATTCAAATGAGTAGGTTTAAAATATCTGAATTGTTGTTCTAAACAGCTGGCCCCACCCATTCATTGGTACCAGGCGGACCCCTTCCCGGGCTGAGTCCAGCCTTGATGTGGCCTGGGAGCCCAGAAGGCAAGCAGCTGGCTGGCTGGGTGTGCCCAGTTGCTGCCTGGTGGGGAGGTTTTGGTGGCGTTGCTAGGCAACCTGCGTAACTGCAGAGGCCACAGATTGGGCTTTGGGGCCACTGAGATTAACAGCCTCCCTCATCACACAGCAAACCATCATTATGCCCAATTCCAGGGGTCCAGCAATCTCTCTGTGGTTACGGCCTGAAATGCTGCTTCTTTTAGCTACACAAACTAAGAAACTGGCTTTTCAATATTATGGGCTTGTGGTTGTGGTTGTTTGCCTTTTGCTCCATCTCTGAGGGCACATTTGGAATAAACAGGCAAAAGATTCAAAAAACCCAAAAAAAAAAAAAAAAAATGCTTCACAAACTCCTGTTTTTAAAAGTTCTTCTGAGGCAAAACACACTTACCCTCCACAGTGAGGGCAACTAAGGTAGAGCCACTCTGCTTCCTGAGGTCTCTCCATAGCTCACCATGTGCTCAAAGCTTCTTCCTTGGACCACCACAGCTCTGACTGTAGCTCAGGGGGGAGGGACCAGAACTCTGATCACGCACAGAATAGCTTCCTCATGTCCTTCCCATAAGACCATCATGACACCTCACCCCTGCCAGTCTATGGACCACTTTCCCCTATTTTATTTTGGTGGCTCCTCCCATCTGCCTTATCTATGAAGATGAACTCATTGTTATTTCCACTCTACAGATGAACAGCTAAGGCAAAAACAGGCACCCAGGATCACATATCTCGTGACAGCGTAGCAAGAGATCAAATCCACATTATCTGAGGCCAGATCCTTGGCCTCTCCACTATGAACAGCCTGCCTCCTCACAGAGCTGTTTCAACATATTACATAGATTTATGTACCCTGTTATAATGTTAATAATAGTACTAATAACACACATTGCTCTAGGAGACACGGGGAGATCCCTCCTATATCTTATACTATCCTCAACCCATCATCATCCTTATTGATTGAGCTTTAGAAGCTACCTCATGCACACTAAGAAATACAGTCTGGAAGAATCCCCCAAATTGGACATCCTAAGTGAGCTAAAAGACCTAGCACACCAGCGCACAGGGTTGATGGGAACCTGGCCCTGAGACGGTTCCTCCCTAATTCAAGCAGTTGGCTGTTTGATAACATCATGGAACTACTTCAGTCTCTCAAGTAAGGAGATAAAAACCATTGCTTTTACTAGAAATTTGTAGGTGTCTTTTCCCAAAAAGACTTTTGCTACCTCCATTAATAGTGTCCAATCGTCACAGTTTGCACAGAACTGTGAGTTTCTTGGGATGTGGGACTTTTAGTGCTAAAATCAGGATAGACCTGGGCAAACCAAGGGTGTTTGATCACCCTGTCCTAGATCACCCACTTCAGAATCATCCAAGGAGGTTAGGCAAAGATGCCTGGTTTTACACCTTGGGCTACAGTTCTTAACCCTGGCCTCATATCAGAATTCTCTGATGAGTCTGTTTATTTGGACTCACCCCAGATCAATGGAATCAGAGCCTCTGAGGCTGAGATCTGTGCATTGGGATTTTTTTTAATTTTATTTATTTATTGGCACTGGGGGTTGATCCCAGGGGCACTCTACCACTGAGCTACATCCCCAGCCCTTTTTTTTATTTTGAGACAGGATCTTGCTAAGTAGCTGACTCAAACTTGTGATCCTCTTGCCTCAGCCTCTGGAGTTACTGGGATTACAAGCATGTACCACTAAACCTGGTTCTGGGATTTTTTTTTTTCAATGAGCATCAAAGAATAAAATCCTGCCCTTGGGATTTGGATTCAGAGATTCTGGTTTTGGGTCTTGCTGGGAATCTGTAGGCATTTTTAACAGGTTTCCCAGGGAGTCTTTTGTACACCATGTTTTGATAACCACTGAATGCTTATGTGGACATACATTGGACACACTTTCTCTGAATGCCTTGTATGTGCTGGGCTCTGGAAACACAGAGGGAAGGGGGGAAAAAAAAACTTCTTTTCTCCAGGCTCCCAAATTCAGTAGGGAATAAAGACCTATAGATTGTTCCAACACAATGTACTATGATTTAGACTAAAAAGCGGGTCAGCACCAGCTGAGTGGTTACGGTCACTCAGTTTCCATAAGCCTAGCGTGGCAGACTAAAAATGGAGCCTATTATTTGCCATTCCTCCCCCTGAAAGATGTGGTTTCTTTCCACTTTCCTTCAATCTAGGCCAACCCTGTGACGGGTTTCGACCAATACTACATGGTAGAAGGAGTGCTTCCAAGGCCAGGCCTGAAGAGATGTGGCTCCTTTTGCAAAGCTCCCTCCTTGATGCCTGACACCATATAAGAAGGTTGACTATGCTGAAGCCACCATGCTATGAGGAAGCCCAAGCTACCCATATGAAAAGAGCAACCACGTAGAAGAGCACCAAGGCCTCAGACTGATGAATGAAACCTTCTTGAACCTTCCAGCCAAGAATACAGCCAAGTGCATGACCCCAACCAACAGTACATGGAGCAGAAGTGCTCAGCCAGACCCTGCCCCAATTCCTGACCCACTGAATCAATACAAAATAAAAGCCAGGTAAGGTGACGCACACCTGTAATCCCAGCAGCTCAGGAGGCTGAGGCAGGAGGATCATGAGTTCAAAGCCAGCCTCAGCAAAGGCGAGGTGCCAAGCAATTCAGTGAGGCCCTGTCTCTAACTAAAATACAAAATAGGGCTGGGGATGTGGCTCAGTGGTTGAGTGCCCCTGAGATCAATCCCTGGTACAAAAAAAAAAAAAAAAAAAAAAAAAAGACAAAATAACATGGTATGTAGGAGCCCTGTTTGGGGAGATGGCTTGAATTGTGGTTGACTATGGGCCACGGAGATTTGGGCATTGTCGCCTTTCGTAGTCTCACGGGACTTGGCAACAATGGTAATTGTTTAATTGTTTTCAGTCACTAAATCTTGGAGTGGTTTATATTATACCGCAACAACTACCAATGTCCCTCATCTAAGCCAGAAGACAGAATGACATTTCATAACATTCCATTAACCTTGACCACCTTTGGATCCCTCCAGGAATCAGACTGCAGATATCTTACCTGAAATAGCCTCCCAAATCAGTCTCCACCTCTATTTCCACACCTGCTTAACCGCCCCCCCCCAAAAAAAAAATCAGAGTATACTAATTCTCCTTTAAAACCTTCAATAAAGGCTGTGCCCCATGGTGCACACCTATAATCCCAGCTACTTGGAAGACTGAGACAGGAAGGTTACAAGTTCAAGGCCAGCTGGTCTTGAAATAAAATAAAATAAGGGCTGGAGGTGTAGCTCAGTGGTAGACCACTTGCCTAGCACATACAAGATCCTAGCACAGTCTATTCCCAGCACTGCAAAAGATTTTAAAAAGCCTTCCATGGTCACCCATTGTCTTCAGGAATAAGTACTGGTAAGGTCCCAACTTGACCTTAGCTCCTGCCTTCTTTATAGAGATCAGCTTCTACCACTCTCTCCCAACAACTCTGTGTTCCACAGGGAATTCTTTCTGTTCCTGGAACACATCAAACTCTCTCTTGCCTCAGGGTCTTTGCACTTGCCAT
This sequence comes from Tamias sibiricus, assembly GCA_025594165.1. Taxonomy (NCBI): domain Eukaryota; kingdom Metazoa; phylum Chordata; class Mammalia; order Rodentia; family Sciuridae; genus Tamias; species Tamias sibiricus. Next base: position 32,752,437 of record CM046658.1, read on the forward strand.
TCCTTCTGTGTAGCCCTTTCTGCCCCCTCCTCCCCATTCCAACACACACACACACACACACCCTTCTTCATAACAAGTAGTGCCTCCCTAGGAATTCTCTCCCATCCGAGCCTTCCCCCACCCCCACATCCTCCAGCACATTTCCCTGCTTATTTGCACCCAGCATTTATCATACCTAAAAATATCTGGTTTATTTATTGTCTGACTCTTTACTGGCTCCAGAAAAGTCAGAAATGTTTATTTTTCTATTCCATCTGTACCCCAGCCTAGCACAGAAAGGAGCTAAGAGTTTGCTGAATGAACCATCAAATGAAGAAGGAAGGAAAGAGGAAATATGGAGTATGGAAAGAACACTGACATTATAGGAGCCAGAAAACCCTGGTTCCTGCTGCAACTCTGCCCCTGCCTTTCTGTGAACAAGTCACTTGACCTCACCTGATCAGGAACCTTATCCCCACTAAGGACATCTGGCTAGTGCTGTCTATCTACATGTGCTGCACTTTGGAAGTTCTTTACATATTTTTGTTCATGAATCCCCATAATTACTTTGAAAATGCTATATCCCTTCTCACACTCTTCTTCTTTAAACTGGGTAGCTAACCCAGGGTCTCATGCATGTTAAACAAGAGCTCTACCTCTGAGCAACACCACCAGCCCCTGTCACACATTTTTAAGTTAATAACTAGAATTATTTTTCACAAGTTAAAATCGGTTCCAAGACAAGTTCTCTGGCATAGTCTTTGTTAGAGACATGCTTTAAATATATCTTCACCCAAGCCTTGGAGCTACAGATTTAGCTTGTTCAGTTTACAGGAAATGTCTACCATATAATCCAGTTGGCCAAGCCACTCCTCACTGTCAAACCAATCAACCAAATTAGATGGATTTTCTATCTGTAAGAAAATACACTGCATTTTTAAAAAAGTTTTATAAATGTATTCATTTGCATTCCAATGACAACAGGCTCATCTCAACTCTAACTTTACAATACATAAAGAACTAAATAACTTAAGGTTAATAGAAAGACATCATGATTAAGAACACCAATTCTAGAGGAGTTCAAAGTGCCGGGAGTTCAAATCCTGATTTTATCACTTAATAGCTCTGTGACCTTGAGCATTTCACCAAATCTCTCCATGCCTCAGGAACTTCATCTGTAAAAAAAAGAAGGATCAAAGTATCTGTAGACTTAGTATGAATATTAAATTAGTTCCTTTTCTGTAAAACTCTTCAAAAAGTGTCTGGCACATAATTAGCATCAAACAAGTATTTTAAAATAAAGTAAATACTATGAGCTGGGCCTGGTGGCACAGCCTGTAATCCCAATGACTTGGGAAGCTGGGGCAGGAGGATCACAATTTCAAGGGCAATCTTGGCAACTTAGTAAAACCCTATCTCCAATAACAAGGGCTGGGAATGTAGCTCAATGATAGAGCACTCCTGGATTTATCACCAGTACTGCAAACTAAATTAAACTAAACTGAATAAATAAATACTATGAGTCTGTAGTGAGGCATGACCCCTTACTCTTTTACTTGCTCTCTCTCAGAAACAGAGCTTCTCCAATTGTCCTTTTGAACAATGTGTCACAGAAAGATTGAAGATGGATAAAAGTGTGCCTTTTTTTTTTTTTTTTTTTTTTTTTTTTTTTTGGTAAAGCCAAAAGAAAGAGAAACAATGAGAGCACAGTTGAAAGGACAACTTAAAAGAATCCAGACAAGCCGGGCGCGGTGGCGCACGCCTGTAATCCCAGCACTTTGGGAGGCTGAGGCAGGAGGATCGCGAGTTCAAAGCCAGCCTCAGCAATGGCGAGGCACTTAGCAACTCAGTGAGACCCTGTCTCTAAATAAAAATACAAAAAAGGGCTGGGGATGTGACCCAGTGGTCGAGTGCCCGAGTTCAATCCCCGGTACCACAAAAAAAAAAAAAAAAAAAAGAATCCAGACAAGCAGATTGCATTTAAGAAGCAGTACCTGTGGAGGTTGAGGATGTGGAAACTGGCTCCTTCAAAGCCAGCAGTTGCAGGAAGACTGGCATGTTCCATACACCCTCCCTGACCACATGCGGGTGGAATTCCTGACCACCCATCTACAACTCTATCTCTTACATAAGAAAGCACATGGGACTGCAAGTTAGCAAGCAGAATGTCTTTGAATTTGCTCCAAGTTATATAAATGTAAATTATTCATAAATTTCAGTGTTTTTATCAGAAGGAACAGATTGGCAGAGATCCAGGGTACAACTGAGGACAAAATGCTAATAGACCAGGACATGGGACAACTCCAGAGACTGTTCATGAACAAAATCATCATGAGATCCTAGAAAGAAAAGCTTATTTCTTCAGATAGGAGAGGACCCCACTAGCCCTGAAAACCTCTGTCATCACCTAGTGTTAGATAATTCCAGGCCAGCAGGCCACACTTCCCAGGTACCTTGGACAGGCCACACCTCAGGTGCCTTACTGAGCCAATCATGACACACGGGTTCCCCTTCCAACCCCAGGAAGCCTATGGAGTCAGGGGTCCCTCCAACCACCGGAGTCACTATTTAAACCCCTGCCAAGCTGAAATTCGCCCCTTTTTTCGCCTTTCCGTCCCTTTTTTCAGTTTTCCTTCCCTTTTTCCCCTTCCTCTTCTTTTCTTTTCGTCACCCCATCTCCTCTCCACCCCACCCCCAGCCGGTTTTCTTCATTCCCTTGCCCTTCACCTTCCATAAACCCCTTTCCTACACGGAGGTCCCAGCATGTGTTCCTTTGCCCTTCATTTTGGTGCATTGGCCGGGGAGGTGTGGCCTGTCCAAGGTATCTGGGAAGTGTGGCCTGCCGGCCTGGAATTATCTAACACCTAGACCCTGTGCATTGGTCACACTTCTGAAATGCAAATTGAGGCCCTTGGTATAAAGTCCAGGTTCATTAGCAAAGTTCACAAAGGCCTCATGATCTGAGACCTATTTTTCCACTTTCATTTCTTGCCATTCCTCCCAACATACCCTTGTATTCCAGCCTACTGAGCCCTAACCAGTTCCAGCTTCCATTTTCCACTAAGCCTCTTCATGAGCTTCTCTTTGTGTTAGAACATTTCCCCTCCCAATTTTCTCTCCTGAGGAAGTCTTAACACCCCTCTGACTTTTACACCTCCTCTGCAAAGCCTTAGTGGTCATCTACCACATACCTGGTGTTGTGCTAGGCCCAGCGGAAACTATGTGGAAAAATGCAGACACAGTAGAATTAAATGCTCCTCTTAGGCCCCAGAGTACATCTGCTCATGTCTAAAGTATATTCTTTGGGGGCTGGGGTTGTGGCTCAGGGGTAGAGTGCTTGCCTAGCATGTGTGAGGCACTGAGTTTGATCCTCAGTACCACAGAAAAGTAAATAAATAAAACAAAGGTATTGTGTCCATCTACAACTAAAAAAAAGTTTTTTAAAAAAAGTATATTCTTTGTATTATAACTGTCACAAGATGTGAACATCCCAAGATAGGACTTCTATTTATCTTTGAATCTTTATTACCCAATCAATGGAATCCATCAATAAAATTTTTTTTTTTTTTTTTTTTTTTTTTGGTACTAGGGATTGAACTCAGGGGCACTCGACCACTGGGCCACATCCCCGGCCCTTTTTTGTATTTTATTAGAGACAGGGTCTCACTGAGTTGCTAAGTGCCTTGCCATTGCTGAGGCTGGCTTTGAACTCGCGATCCTCCTGCCTCAGCCTCCCAAGTGCTGGGATTACAGGCGTGCACCACCGCGCCTAGCTCATCAATAAATATTTGTCAGCCTCATTTATTCACAAAAGATTCGCCCAACAGTTTTACCCTAGAGACATACAAGTTGCTGGTAATGTAACTGAATCAACAGACATGAACTCACCCTCTAGGAACCTTGCAGTCTCATGGGATGAACAGGGCACTTGATTAAATGAATGATGTATGAATGAGTGGATGAATTAATGAATCAGAGAGTGTGCTGTTCCCCACCTGGCTGAAGCACCCCAAAGCTGGAGATGAACAGGAAGTGAAAAGACTAGTGTCTTAAGTAGTTGCAGGATCACGACGCCCTTACTTTCAGCCTTTCTAGTACCAAGAAACTTAAAAGACAGGAAACAATCAGGCAAAGAGCATGGAATTTAGAGTCTGATCTACAAGATTGAATTCTAGATCCATTACTTACTATCCATGTGACCTTAGGTACATAAATTCCTTAACCAGTTTGTACTCCATTTCTTCATCTGAAAAATGGGGATAACATTGTAAACAGGTTTATGATTTTGTGAGATAATGCATTTCAAAGCCTTTGCCCTACAGCCACGCAGAGTTAGTTTTAAAGATTTAATGTGCAAGTTCAGACACACAAGAGGGTCTGGACCAGCCCTGGTTCAGTGTTTTCACCTCCAACCAGCAGCCGTGCTTTCCCTCTTTAGTCCCATTTCCATACCTTCTGGCCTCCCCCTTCCTCCACCACCTCCCTGCACTGCCCAGTTCTGTGTTTACAAGTCCACCTAGGTGCTTTCAAGGCCAGGGGTTGTCTTAAGTATCTTTACCAGCCTAAGGCAAGGGAGGTGCCAGTGAGGGGTGTGGCAGGAAGGGGGTCAAAGAAGAAGGAGAGAGCTCACTTGTTTATCCAGGCTCCAAGATGTGCCTGACACCCAGCTTTAGTACTTGTCATGTGTTGTTTCTTGTCATCTTCGTAAAAATGCCATTTTACAGACAAGGAAACCCGAGGTTCAGGAAGTAAGAGGGAGTTGTGGGATATGGCAAGTGTCCCTGTGATTCCAAAATAATTTTCTACCCTGCCACTCTGCCTGCCAGTGTGTAGTTGATCATTAAATGTTTATGGATAAATTTCAGTTTTCTTAGTCCCAGGAGAAGCAGAAATAGTGCTTCCCGGTCCCTAGAGAATCCAAGCACACACCCACAGAGGAGGAACAAACAAATGAATAATAATAAGTGAATGAGGTAGTGAAATCCCTCAGGTGCTCACACCAGGAAGGAGGAAACAAACCAACCCAGGGAGCTGCCTGGCTGGAAGCAGCACAGTAGACCCTGAGGGGGTCTCTGCTGCCCAAGTCAGGAGCAGAGGTCTGCTGAGTAGGAGGGCTGGGAATTGCTGGGCTGGAGGTAGGAAAAAAAATGGACGTATAACTGGGGGTGCAGCTCAGCAGTAGACCATTTACCTAGCATCCTTAAGGCCCTAGATTCGATCCCCAATACCGACCCCCCCCCCAAAAAAAAATTGAGGGTAGAGACGCTGGGAAGAACTGATGCAAAGAGAGAAAGCCAGCGATTGAACGGGACAGGGAAGGGGAATTCCATTACCTGGTCATCTCCCCCATCCTCGTGTCCCTGAAGGAGACAGTCCCCTGACTCCTGGCCCAACGTGCTGCCAACTTTTAAAACCAAAGTTGCAGGACCCCAAGCGGCCACTCCAGGCTGCTCCGGAAGGCTGATTACAAGGGAGCACCCTGCCTCCCCGGCTCCCTCCCACGCCAGACTAGGGCTATAGAGCCCAGGCGCTTCCTGCGCCGCCTCCGGTGGACGGCTGGACTCCCTCCACTGCCCCAGCTGGTATCTTACCTCGGGTGGCCGAGGCAGGGGCGTCTCAGGCAGCACAGTCCGTCCCCGAGTTTGAGGAGACCCGGGCCACCGGGGCTGCCAGCAGCCCCAAGCTCCCGCCCCGCCAGGCGCTCCTAGGTCCCTCCCCTACTACCGTCCAGACAGGTTCCCAAGCGACCCAGCCCAGGGGGAGGGAGTCTGAGGAAATCCCCTCCCGGGCCTGGGCTGGGCCAGCCTGCCCGGCAGTCCCGCTCTCAAGCTGGCCCTGGATGAATGAATCCTCCCCCTCCGCCGGCAGGCTTAGGTCTGTGCCAGGGAACCTGTGACGCCTCCCTGTGCCTTCTCCTGAGCGCTGCACCCTCTCCACGCCTCCTCCAAGTCCCACAGTCCTGCTGTATGTCTTGGCCCCTTGCCTTGCACTCTCAGCTCTCTGGGGAAGGCCTCATGGGAGGTCTCTGTCACTCTGCACTGGGTTGTTCTCTGGTGTGAAGCCTGGCCTGGTTCCTGGCACCAGACTGGCATGACTTGATGACTCCCCTCTACACCGGCAAAGCTTAGCCACAAACCCCCTGAGCTCTGTCCACCAAAGGTTGTGCCTTGGTCCCTGGCACACCGACCCAGTTTCTAGTTATTCATTCAATGCATTTTGAGACTGGTTTGCTTTGTGCCAGGCCCTGAGAATGAAGAGGTGGATTAATGTGTTTCCTGCCCTCCTACTCTAATGGGAAGACTAAGAACAGGTACAGCAGGGACTGGGGAGGACTCCCCTGTGGGGGAGGGTTCTGGAAAAGCTCTTAGAGTAGATGACATACAAAATAAACTACTAAAAGTTCAGAATGTGAGTGAGGAGTGTCAGATCCAGAAGGACCTGGTATTCCTTACTAAAGAGCTCAGACTTTACGTCTAGTTATTAGAGAATCATAGAGAGGTTTTAAACACAGGAAACATTCTCAGATTTTTTTTGTGTGTGTGTGGTGATGGGGATCAAACTGTGGACACCTGGGCTCCCTCCACCGCCACAGCTGGCACCTTACCTCAGGTGGCCGAGGCAGGGGCATCTCAGGCAGCACAGTCTGTCCTGGTCAAAAAGCTTTGTGGGGGCTGGGGTTGTGGCTCAGCAGTAGAGCGCTCCCCTAGCACGGGCGCAGCCTGGGTTCGATCCTCAGCACCACATAAAAACAAAGGCATGTGTACAACTAAAGCAAATAAATAAATATTAAAAAAAAAAAAAAAAAAGCTTTGTGGATGCCAGGCAAGTGCTCTACCACTGAGCTACAACCCCTCCTCGGATTGCATTTTCAATGCCACATAAAGAAGGGTTTGAAGACACAAGACTGAAGCAAGAACACCAATCAGATTGCTACAAGAGTTACAGCAATGATAATGGATAATGTGGGCCTAACCCAGGGCACTGGGTGAGGGTGAGAGGAAGGGATGGATTCAAGGGATGCTTAGAGAGTAGCACTGATGGATTTGAAGAATAAGGAGTCCAGCAGTGTGAGGTGATGCACACCTGTAATCCCAGTGACTCTGGAGGCTGAAGCAGGAGGATTCCAAGTTCAAGACCAGAGTGAGCAATTTGAGACCCTGTTTCAAATTAAAAAAAAAAAAAAATTAAAAGGGCTGGTGATGAAGCTCGTAAATAGAACACTCCTATCTTTAATCCTGCCCCGCACCCCAAAAAAAGAATAAGAAGTCTGAAATGAATACCAGGTTTTTAACTTAAATAATTGACGAGGCTATAGTTAACCAAAGTGGGAATGTCAAGAGGAAAAACAGTTTGGGAATTTGAGAAAAAATGAATTGTGTTCTGAACTTGTTGAGTCAGGGACACCTGTGAGAATGTTCAGGAAGCAGCTGCTCCAGGGAGAGGTATGAATTATGTATCAGTCAGGGACTCAACAAGAAGGAGAAGGTATATTCCAGTAAATGGAAGGAAATTTAATGAAGTAACTATTTACAGAGATCTGGGAAGAATAAAGGAAGCCATGAAGAGATGTTGAATATCCAGGAGCTCGCATCAGTGGGAAGCCATGACCACCCCTGGTCTAAAGGGACAAGAAGAAGAAACAGTGAAGATGGAGACCAATAGGAGCTGGAGTTGTGAACAAGGGTCCTGACACGGCTTCCACTGAAGAGAGAAGTGACCACTGTGGAGCAGAGAAGAAATACCCAACTACTCTCTTCTCCCACTCTCCTATTCCCAGACTCAGATGGCACAAAGTAGATGAGAACTGCGGAGTCAGTAGTGGGCTGCTGGGGGAGCCCAGGAGATGCCCTGAGGCACTAGAAATGGGCAGCTGAGGCTTTTTTTTTTTTTTTTTTAATGTTTATTTATTTGCTTTAGTTGTACACAATGCGTTTATTTGTACGTGGTGCTGAGGATCGAACCCGGGCTAGGCAAGCGCTCTACCGCTGAGCCACAATCCCAGCCCCAGCTGAGGCTTTTTGCAGGGAGTTTATACCTACATATGAGGGAGTTGCACTGCACCTTCATTTCTAGCTAAAGTAAGTGGCAAGAAGCCAGGCACATGGCACATGCCTGTTATCTCAGCTACTTGGGAGGCTGAGACAGGAGGATTGCAAGTTTGAGGCCAGCCTTAGCAATTTAGCAAAACCTTGTCTCAAAATAAAATAAAAAGGGCTGGAAATGTAGCTCAGTGGTTTAGCACTCCTAGGTTCAATCCCCAGTATTACAAAAATAAAATAAAATTTAAAGTAAGTGACAAGATTACCTGCTAGGGATCAGAGGAAGAGAGGCTGAGTAGAAGCTTGAAGGCATTTGCAAACTTTGATAAAATAGCTGAGAGGAGAAAGAAAAGGGACCCGTGCAAGATACAGGACCACAGAGAGATGCTGAGAACCTAATCAGAGTGGCACAACTAAAGATGAAAGACTCAAGCCGGGCGCCGTGGCGCATGCCTGTAATCCCAGCACTTGGGAGGCTGAGGAAGGAGGATCATGAGTTCAAAGCCATCCTCAGCAATGGCAAGGCATTTAGCAACTCAGTGAGACCCTGTCTCTAAATAAAAATACAAAAAAGGGCTGGGGATGTGGCCCAGTGGTTGAGTGCCTCTGAGTTCAATCCCTGGTACAAAAAAAAAAAAAGATGAAAGGCTCAGGGACACTCAAGGAGTGAGGCTATCCTGTCCTAAGTAACATGTTAGTAGAATCAGTACAATGTGGGTAAGACCCAAAGTGAATATCACCAACTCATTCCACTCCCAGGACTACAGGCTGTGCTGTTATATAAGATGAAAAATGTCTATGGAAAGAGGGTATACAGGAAAAAAGAGAGAGAGAGAGAGAGAGAGAGAGAGAGAGACTGTTCAGCAGGGCTATCGGCAACCATAGGTGTGCAAAGAGCATTAGGAGGCAAATGCTGGCAGGGCCTAGTTACAAAACTGTGCAGGGGAAGATGGTCGTGCCAACACCTACTCTAGTATCCAGATATCTCTGGCTCATGGACATACCACTGGCTGTTATTCCAACTCTCCACCAACCTTTCTTGTTAGGATAACGCTCAACAAGCAACTTCCTAATTGTGATTTGGCTTCCTAAGTTGTATGATTTCAGACAGAAAATGTGTCTGCCCACACCCAATGCGCACACAATTTAGGGCGCTCTTAGACAGCAAAGTCCACATCTTATTTACCTCTCTATACCCAGCAGTCAGAACAGGACTTGGTGTTTTGTTTTGTTTTTGTTTGTTTATTTGTTTTTTGATTCAAAAAAATATTTGCAAAACAGATCTGGGGGCTGGGGTTGTGGCTCAGCGGTAGAGCACTCGCCTAGCACGTTCACAGCCCGGGTTCCATCCTCAGCACCACGTAAACATAAATGCATTGCATTGTGTACGACTAAAGCAAATAAATAAATACTTTTAAAAATAAAAAAAAAAAAAAAAAACAGATCTGGGAAAAGTTGAAAAATTTGTAAACTAATAAATTTTCATTTAAAGTTTGTATATAATTTTCTTATAAATCTCAATCATGTGAATCAGAACCTATAAATCAGATTAGTTCTGAGACATGGACAAACTTGTTACTAGTCTTGCAAAATTCAGAGGTTAACCTTGGACTGGTGAATTCAACAAGATCATGTTTCTTTGGAATCAGTGAACCAGTCTTCTTTGCAATGCTCCCCCATCCACACCATCCCTGTCCATCCAGCCACACTGAATAAAGTCCAGATAGCCTTGAAATTTCTGTAGAATTCAGGGAAAAGATCTGAGCAACTAAAAGAAGGGGGGTAGTAGGATTGGTTAAGTTTGGGTGCTAGAGAGGCCAGGGCCAGGTATCCTTCTAGCTCACTACAAGCCCCTTTTTCTGAGAGCTGCCCCTATCCACACCACCCTTCAGGACTGAATACTGCCAGTGTATTCTGTGGCCAGCAATAGTCACAGCAATTAGAGGAGGGGAAACCATTTGACCGAGTATGGACCAATTCCTTTCTTTCCTAAAAACCTGCAACTAGGGCAGAAAGACCTTACTTTGTCTCTTCTTGTAACCAAAACTAAAGATACTAAATCCCAGAGGTGCACAGTAAGGTCACCCTTAGGGCACTTCTGAGTTTGTCACAGTTTTAATGCCCGTCTGTAGGAGCCCTAATTAAGGAGATAGCTAAGATTGTGGTTAGCTGTGAGCCATAAATCATTACCACCTTCCATGATCTCACGAGACTTGGCCCAGGACATTGCAGATGGGGTCAGCGCCATTTTGTGGTGGTTGGAGGAGTGTGGATTGCGTGTTGGGGGTGTTGTTGGAGCCAGAGAGAGAAGCTGGCAGAATAAAGAGCCTGTTCGTTTCCAGTCTGCCTCTGAACATATTCCCGTGGCTTTGTTGCTGCAGGCGGCCATCACTTCAGGCAGCAACACCCGTCACAATGTATCTCTTTCTTTTCCAAAGGACTTGCCCTTGGATTATGAGTTCCTCAAGAACATAGCCTTCTGTTACATCCTGGTATGCATAAAATTGTGCCTAGAATTTGACACAAGGTATGAAACAACTGTTGAACTCAAACTGGAGAGCACAAAATGGTTGCAATTCCAAGGTTCTTGATCTACTAGACTTAAGTAGAACACTATAGCAAATCTTTTGAAGAACATATTAAGGAACACTATAATGGTCAAAGGGAAGGGAGGGGAAAGGAGGGAGCAAGGGGGGAAGGGGGAAAAAAGTGGTTGAATAAGACGAATATCATTATTCTTGTTTTTAATATTTTTATTTATTTGCTTTAGTTGTACACAATGCGTTTTATTCAATGTGTTTTATTTGTACGTGGTGCTGAAGATCGAACCCGGGCCGCCCACACGCTAGGCGAGCGCTCTACCGCTGAGCCACAATCCCAGCCCCGGATATCATTATTCTTAATGCATGATTGAAGACTTGAATGCTGCGAATATACTTTGTATACAAACTGTTTTGTGTAAAAAGATGCTATATATGTATAGTATGAACTGTAATACACACTACTATAAATAAAATTTTAAAAAAAGAAAAAAAGAACATATTAATATTTACAAAAATTGGCTGAGGTTGTTGCTCAGTGGTAGAGAGCTTGCCTGGCATGCACAAAGTCCTAGATTTGATCCCCAGTACAAAAAAAAACAAAAGGAGAAGGAGAGAAAAGAAAGAAGAGGAAGACAAAGAAGAAAGAAGAAAAAAAGAAATGGACTTATATTAGGTCATAGAAATCAAGACATTTCAAAGACATGATATAACAGAGATCACATTTTCTGATCACAACATAATTAAGCTAAAGACTGATAGTGAGGGCTGGGGTTGTGGCTCAATGGTAGAGCACTTTCCTCACATGTGTGGAGCCCTGGGTTCAAGCCTCAGCATCACATAAAAGTAAATAAATAAAAGTATCGTGTCCATCTACAACTAAAATATATATATATATATACACATATATATATAACTAATATATATACAGAAATAATAACGAAAAGACACACAGAAGCAGTGGGGCACACCTGTAATCCCAGCCACTCGGGAGGCTGAGGTAGGAGAATCAAAAGTTCAAGGCCAACCTCAGAAATTTAGTAAGACCCTGTCTCAAAATAAAAAAATGAAAAGGCCTGTGGATGTGGCTTGGTGGTGAAGCACCCTCTGGGTTCAATCCCTGGTACCAAAAGAAAAAGCGTAGACTTATATAAAATAGCTTTAAAAAATGTCTAAAATAGAACAGAGACAGAATGCAGATTAAAGGTTACCAAGGTTAAGGGATTAATTGTTACAGAATTTTTCTTTAGGGTGATGAAAAAATTTGAAAATATGTAGTGTTGATAGCTGCACAATATTGTGAGTATAATTAAAGCCACTGAATTATATACTTAGAAATAATTCTAATGGCAAATTTTATGTATATGTTTTACCAGAATAACAAAATTAAGAAAAACACCAAAAAGATAAATTAAAACAAAAAGTGATTTGGAAAGTAAATAACACACTTTTAAATGACCCATGGTCAAGGAACAAACCACAATGGAAATTAGGGGATTTTTTTTTTTTTTTTTTTTTTGCGATGAGGTCTCATAAATTGTTCAGACTGGACATGAACTCATAATCCTCCTGCCTGTCTTCTGAGTAGCTAGGACTATAGGCATGCACCACCACGCCTGTTTTTTCAATTTGGGGGATCAAACCCAAGGCCTTGCACATATTAGGCAAGCACTCTACCACTGAGCTCAACCACAACCCATAATTAGAAAATACTTAAAACCCACAATGCTATATTTAAATAATTTATTATCTCTTGTTATATAAATAATCATGCCCAAACTTGGTGACTTAACAAATAGTCATCATTGTTTATGCCTCCCATGGGACAGAAATTTAGAAGCAGCTTGGTGGGATGGTTCTGCCTCAGGATCTCTAATAAGGTTGCAGTCACCTGGAGGCTTGCCTGGGGCTGAAGGAAGTGCCTCAGGGGTACTCACCATGTTGCTGGCAAGACAGCACTGGCCACTGGCAGAGGCCATCCCTCTGTTCACGGGCCTTTACTCAGGACTGCCTGAGCCCTTGAACGTGCCGGGTGGTTTGCCCCAGAGTGAGTAATCAATAGTAATGTGAAAGCCACAGTGTCCTTTTATAATCTTTCCTTGAAGACTCATTCATCACTTCTACCATCACTGGGACCAACCTCGATTCCCTGTGGGAGGAAACTATATAATGGAGTGAATAGCAAATGGTAAGGATCATTGAGGGTCATCTTGGGGGCTGGTTGTTACAAGTAGTGAAATATTTAACGTATTTTTTTCTTTAAACTTAAAAACAAGAGAGAAATGGCTGTCATCACCATTTCCATTCAACATTACACTGTAAATCATATACTGTGCACTAAAAGAAAAAGCAAAGGAAAGTGGGAGCTCTTAACTCAGTGGTAGAGTGCTTGCCTAGCAAGTGCAAGGCACTGGGTTCAATTAAAAAAAAAAAAAAAAAAAAAAACATTCTTTTTTCTTTTCTAAAGTATTGGAAAGAAAAAATAAACTGTTTGCATATATTATGCTTGCCTATGTAAACCATCCCCCAATAAAACTACGAACAATTTTTTTTAATTGAGAAATATAATTTAGCAAGTTTTGTCAGACTTAGGATCAATACTTAAAAGCCTTTTGAATTTCTATACACCAGCAACTAGCATAATATAAAGATCTTTTAAAAAGAAAGCATTGTAACATTTTTAAAAGATACTATTGATAATATTTTCAAAAATTATAAGGTGCCTAGGATTAAATCTAATAATATTTTACAAAAGCTTTTTGAAGAAAATTAGTTAACCTTATTGAAAGACATTAAAGAAGCCCTAAGTAGATGGAGGAATATACTTGCTCTGGTTTGTATCTATCCCCCAAAATCATGTGTTGGAAAGTATATCCTCATTGCAACAGTGTTGAGAGGTGAGACCTTGAAGAAGTGAGTAAGTCATGGGGTGTCTACCTCATGAATGGATTAATGCTATCCTCACAGGAGGATTAATCAGGGAGTAGTTTCCTGATTAATGTTGCTCTTGCTGCTTTTCTGTCTCATGATCCTTGCCCTTCTTCCACCATATGCCACGGGATGATGCACCTTGATTTTGGAACTACTGGCTTCCAGCACTATGAGAAACAGACTTTTTTCTTTAGTCCTATCCTTATATACAATTCTGATGCATCAATAAAAAATGTGGGAAAAATTCTTTTCTTTATAAATTTCCCAGTCTGTGTTATTCTGTTATAGCAATACAAAATAGCCTAAGACAATACTACATACAAGGATGGAAAACTCAATATCTAAAGACATCAACTATTGACAAATTTAACATGGGTTTTTGTGCAATTTGACAAACTTATTCTAAAAATCATATGGAAGAGCAAAGGACCAAGAATTATTGAGATACTGCTAAAGAAGCAGAACCAGAGATGTGCCCTACTAAATTTTGTCTTAATAGAAATCCATAATAATCATATCAAACACATATATAATGCTTACCATACAACATTTTTAAAGTATTTTTATTACTCATTAAGTTATAGTAATTAAACACGTGATTTTGGTGAAACGATAGATAAGTAGATTAATAGAACACAACAGAATGTAGAAGCAAACCCATGCATACAGAGAAACTTTATATATGGCAGAGCTAGACTTTTAGACTAGACTGGGGGAAAGGTATCTTATAAACATCACAAATTTGGGGGCTGGAGTTGAAGCTCAGTGGTAGAGTGCTTGCCTAGCATGTGCTAGGTACTGGGTTTGATCCTCAGCACCACATTTAAAAAATTAATGAATAAAATAAAGGTATTGTGTCCATCTACAACTAAAAAAATTTTTTTTAAATCTCAAATTTATTTCTCACGGTTCTGGATTGTAGGAAGTCAAAGACAAGCCTACAGCAGATTCAGAATCTGGCAAGGGACCACTTCCTGGCTCATGGTCAGCCCTCTTCACACTGTGTCCTCAAGTGGCAGAAGGGGCAAGAAAGCTCTCCAGGATCTCTTCTGAGGGCACTAACCCCACTTATGAGGGCTCAGTCGTCATAACCTAATCAGCTACCAAACACTCCACTTCCTAATACCATCACATTAGGAGTTGAGGTTTACTAACACGTGAATTTTGGGGGGGGCCACAAGAACATTCAGTCAATAGCACCCATATTACATACACACACACACACCAAAAAAAAAATTCCAAATAGGACAAGGACTTACAACGAAAAGCTTAAACCTTTTGAAGATAATATAGGAAAATGTATTTAAGAACTTTGGGCAAGGGCTGGGGATATAGCTCAGTTAGTAGAGTGCTTGCTTTGCGTGCACAAGTGCTTGCTTTGCATGCACATGCACCACACACAAAAAAAAGAAAAAAGAAAAAAGAACTTTGGGTAAGAAGAATTTCTTAAAGATATTAATAAATGTATATTGTGATATTGTGAAGTACATATTTGATTTTGGTCTCGTTTGCTGGCACAAAGCCCCTAAAGCCCTTGGAATCTCAGTGCCTTTTTGTCTAATAATGAGATAGCTGGGGGCCTAGGGAACCTAGATAGGCTGAAGATAGGGGCTGGTTGTTAGAGCAACCAACCATATAATTAGAGGTTGAAACTTTCAGTCCCATACCCCCTTCCCCAACCTCTTAGCAGGAGAGAGGGGCTGAAGTTTGAGTCAGCCACCAATGAATGGCCAGTGATTTCATCCATCATGCCTATGAAATAAAGCTGCCACAAAACCCCAAAGGGCCTGGGTTAGGAAAGCCTGCAAGAGGCTCACCCAGAGAGGGTGTGGAAACTTTGCTTCCTTTTTCCCATACCTAACCCTATGCATTCCCTGCATCTAGAGGCTCATCAGCATCCTTTGTAAGAAATGGGTAAATGCAACTGAAGTGTTTTTCCGAGTTCTATGAGCTGCTCTAGCAAATTAACCAAACCCAAAGAGGAGGTCACAGGAACCCTGATTTAGTCAATCAGTCAGAAATAACGGGTCACAGCCTGAGTTTTGGGATTGACATGTAGTCTAGAGGGCAGTCTTATGGGACAGAGCTCCTAATCTCTACCCTGCTATATCCAGATAACATCAAAATTGAACTGAATCATAGGACAACTAGCTAGTGTCTGCTGCAGAATTGGTCACTGATGGGGAGAAATCCTCATGTTTTCGGTGACTCTAGAGGTGAACTAGCCTGAGCTGCGTTGACTATGTGGGAATAGGAAAAACATTTATTTTTTTTCCTCTAAATAACTACTCTGCTTCGAGAAAATATGAAAATCATTCAGGGGCTGGAGATGTAGTCCAGTGATACAACACCTGCCTAGCACATGTGAGGCCCTGAGTTTAATCCTCAGCACCTCAAAGAAAGAAAGAAAATATTTTATTCTGAACCAAATATGAGTAACCACAGCCCAGGAACACAGACTGAACTGTCCTGGAATGACATGTTCTGCTATGGAAGAGGTCACCTGAATTTTATTTTAGCTTAGCGTATCATTTATTTCTTTGTTTGTTTTTTCCATTCTGGGAATCAAAGTCAGAGCCTTGCAAAAAAATATTAGGCAAGTGCTCTACCACTGAGTTATACCCCAGCCCTGAACTTTTATAGCCACAGAACAAAGAAGGTCATAAATCAACATATCCAGTAAATACATTGGTGGGGACATCAAGTATGCAAAAAATCTCTTCCTGAATTTTCAGATGTTATTGTATTTCTAGCTTTAGGGTTGGTGGAGGCTGGAGGTCTGCTAAGCTTAGTGATACATTCCAAGAGTTTTATCTACTAGTCATGAGGATGTTAGGTCAGATACAGAAGTTGAAAGTAAATGGTTATTAAAGGGACTAAGACAGCTCCAGATAATTTTGGCTCTGAACATTCCATCCATCCACAATCACGACATTCTAGAGAGCCACAGTCAGTCAGATCTTTAATACAGATGAAGTTTCTTCAGAGAACTTCAGTTCACACGTGCTTTTAAGGAAAAGAGTAACAAATTCAACTGCATTAAAAATAACATCTTACTTGGGAGGCTGAGGCAGGAGGATCGTAAGTTCAAAGCCAGCCTCAGCAATGGCAAGGCACTTAGCAACTTAGTGAGACCCTGTCTCTAAATAAAATACAAAAAAGGGCTGGGGATGTGGCCCAATGGTTGAGTGCCCCTGAGTTCAATCCCAGTACCACCCCCAAAAAATAATTGCACAAGGCCCTGGGTTCAATTCCTAGCAATGCAAAAGAAATTTTTTTAAGTAAAAAATTAACATCTTTTCATAACAACACATCAAAGAGAAAGAAAACACAGTCAAATAGAAAAATGAACAAAAGACATTTTGTAGCAAAGAAAATACCAATGGCCAATAAATACACATAAAGATGCCCAACCAAATCATTCCTCAGAAAGATGCTAAGTGTCTAATGAGATACTATACTTTTGGTTTGTTTTCTCCTTTTTTTTTTTTTTTTTTTTTTTTTAATTTTTGGGACAGGGTCTCACTATGTTGCCCAAACTGCTTCCAACTTCATGGGCTCAAGTGATTCTCTTGCCTCAGCCTCCCATGTGCTAAGACCACAGGCACACACATGGCTAATTTTTATTTATTTATTTATTCATGTATTTTTACAGTGCTGAGGACTGAACTCAGAACCTCATGCAAACTAAGGCAAGGTCTCTTATTGAACTACACTCCCAGCCCTAATTTTTGTTTTTTATTTTATTTATTTGTTTGTTTGTTTGTTTGTTTTGGTACCAGGGGTTGAACTCAGGGGCACTCGACCACTGGGGCACATCCCTAGACTTTTGTTGTATTTTTATTTAGAGACAGGGTCTCACTGAGTTGCTAAGTGCCTTGCCATTGCTGAGGCTGGCTTTGAACTTGCCATCCTCCTGCCTCAGTCTCCCAAGTGCTGGGATTACAGGCATGTGCCACCGCACCCAGCTTAATTTTTGTTTTTTAAATTGACATATTGTACATATCTATTAAGTACCATGTAATATTTCAATATGTGTATATACTGTGTGTTGTTCAGAGATACTATGCCTTTCATATTCACTGTACTGAAAACAATTTAAAAGTATGACCATATTAAGGTTAGGAATGATGCAGAGCAATGACAATTCTTATCTACCACTTTGAAAAACAGTTGGACATGGATCTCAGTAACTAAACCCTAGGTATAGACCCTAGAAAAACCCATGTTCCCATATACATGGAGACATGTTCAAGAATTTATAAGGCAACATTGTTCAAATATAAAAAAATGGAAACAACCAAAATGAATAAATTATTGTATACTTATATAATAGAATGGGAAAAACACTGAAATTAATTGAACTTCAAATATACAACACAAATTTTCTCAAAAATATTCTGTTGAGCAGAGCAAGGTGGTGCAGCCTGTATCCCAGCAGCTCGGGATACTGAGGCAGGAGGATCACAAATTCAAAGCCAGCCTCAGCAACTCAGCAAGGCCCTAAGCAACTTAGTGAGACCCTGTCTTAATATAAAACATAAAAAGGAGTTGTGTGGTGGCGCGCGCCTGTAATCCCAGCACTTGGGAGGCTGAGGCAGGAGGATCGCGAGTTCAAAGCCAGCCTCAGCAATGGCAAGGCACTTAGCAACTCAGTGAGACCCTGTCTCTAATAAAATACAAAAAAGGGCTAGGGGATGTGGCTCAGTGGTCCAGTGGCCCTGAGTTCAATCCCCGGTGTCCAAAAAAAAAAAAAAAAAAAAAAAAAAAAAAAAAACCACACATAAAAAGGGCTGGGGATGTGACTCAGTGGTTATGCACCCCTGGTTCAAACTCTGGTGTAATATATATATGTATATATATTTTTTTTAACTAAGCAGGTTTTAAATGAATACATATAGTATGATTCCATTTATATAAAATTCAAAATCATATAAAACTATATAATATTCTCTTTAGGGATACACACACACACATACATATATATATGTGTCATATTGTATATCTATTACATTGTATATATATCACATTTTATATACTTACAGTTATATTTATATAATCATAAGGAAAAGTAAGGCAATGATTACACAAAAATAAGAATGGTGGCCATTGTCTGGGAGAGGGAGATGGGATGGCAAAAGACACAATAGCAGCTACAAAGAGACTACTGAGGGGCTGGGGTTGTGGCTCAGCGGCAGGGCTCTCGCCCTGCACGTGTGCGGCCCAGGTTCGATCCTCAGCACCACATAAACATAAATGCATTATTGCATTGTGTACAACTAAAGTAAATAAATATTTTTTAAAAAAGAGAGACTATTGATACTATTTCTTTTTAAAAAATATTTATTTATTTGCTTTTAGTTGTACACAATGTGTTTATTTTTACGTGGTGCTGAGGCTCGAACCCGGGCCGCGCATGTGCTAGGCGAGCGCTCTACCACTGAGCCACAACCCCAGCCCCTTGATACTATTTCTTATGTTTGATGAACATTCATTTAACTTCTAATATTTTATCATTATGAGCTATTTTATGGTAAGCACCCTGTTTGTACTGATTGTATTTCCCCCAAATTCATAATGTTGAAACCTTATCCCCCCAATATGACTATATTTGAAGATTGAGCCTTTAAAGAGGTAATTAAGGTTAAAGGAAGTTGAAAGGGTGGGGCCCTAGGACTCGTGTCCTCAGAAGAAGAGGAAGAGACGCCAGGTATACCAGGCACAGTGGAAAGGCCACAGGAGGACACAGCACGTAGGTACCAAATGCAACCAAAACCTCCATCTCAACCCTGGACTTCCAGCCTCCAGAGTTACGAGAAAATAGACTTAAGTCATCCAGACTGGAATTTAGGCAGCCCTAGAAAACAAACATACACCCTATATGTTTGTCTTTATATATGAATGATTTTTTTTTCTTCTTTTTGTACTGCGGATTGAACCCAGGGGCATTTTAGCACTGAGCTACAATCTCAGCTCTTTGTTAAATTTTATTTTGAAACAGTTTTTGTTAAGTTGCTGAGGCTGGCCTCCAACTTGGAATCCTCCTGCCTCACCTTCCCTTTGCTGGGATTACAGGCATAAGCCACCACACCAAACTAATGATTTTTTTAAATTTTGTATATATGTAGGACAGATTTCACGGAAGTTGAATCACTGGCTGCATACATTTAATTTTACAAGATGCTGCCAAATTTCATTCAGAAAAGAGCTGGAATAATTCACATTTACATCACCAACATACAGAGTTCCTTTCCCCCCACACCTTTCCAGTAACAGGAGCTATTGACCTTTTAATTATCTGAAGATCTGATGGGGATAAAGTAGTGTCTCATTGTACTTTACATTTCTCTAACATTTGAGTTTGAACTTCTCTTCAAATGGGTGCAGGCCAGTAGGATATACACCTCTATGATTTGTTTCTTTGTGTCTTTTGTCTTTTTTTTTTTTTAGTTGTAGATGGACTTTATTTATTTATTTATTTATTTATTTATAGTGGTGCTGAGGATCTAACCCAGGGCCTCACATGTGCAAGGCAGGCGCTACAGCCCCAGACCCTCTTTTTTTTTTTTTTTTTTTTGGTACCAGGGATTTAACTCAGGGGCACTCGACCACTGGGCCTCATCCCCAGCCCTGTTTTGTATTTTATTTAGAGACAGGGTCTCACTGAGTTGCTAAGTGTCTCGCCACTGCTTAGCTGGCTTTGAACTTAGGATCCTCCTGCCTCAGACTCCCACGTGCTGGGTTTTGGTTTTTTTAATTAGTTTATTTTCTTCTTTTTCATCAATTTGAAAGAGGTCATTATATGACAAATATTCTCTATCCATAACCCTCAAAACTGAAAATATACTTTTTCTTAATATAGTTCTTATCTGTTAAACTACTCACTCTGGTTGTTTTTTTGTTTTGTTTTGTTTTTGGTACCAGAGATTGAACTCAGGGGCACTGGACCACTGGGCCACATCCCCAGCCTTTTTTTTTTTTTTTTTTTTTTTTTCTTTTTTGTGGTACCGGGGATTGAACTACATCCCCAGCCCTTTTTTTTTTTTTTTTTTGTATTTTATTTAGAGACAGGGTCTCACTGAGTTGCTCGCCATTGCTGAGGCTGGCTTTGAACTCGCGATCCTCCCACCTCAGCCTACCAAGTGCTGGGATTACAGGCGCGCACCACCGTGCCCAGCTTTTAATTAATGTTTTGATGTGCAATAATTGTATATATTTGTGAGGCACAATGTGATGATTTGATGTATATATGCCATTTGCAATATTTTTAACTATACAAAAATGTTTCATTATTAGTCACATATGTCTTTAAGTTTGTGAATTGCCAGTTTTGACTAGGAATGTCTCCCTTAATCCTTGAATGTTCATAATAGCTTATTTTTTCAAGATTTTTATGATTTTAACTTTTTATTTGCCTTTGACTTGCCATTTGATAATATTTTAACTTTTGTTTGTTCTAAATAATAAGTAGAGATTATTATCTCTGATAGGACAGACTATGGGTGCCAGGAAATTGTTTGGCATTGGGAAGATTGTATGCCATGGGTCATCTCTCTCGTTGAGTGCCCAAATTATATTCCAAAAACTCTAGCTTCATGAGATAATTTTTGAAAGTAGGATTTCCTCATTGAATATGTTTAGAAAAGGCTGCATATCATAACCCTCTGTTTTTTGTCTTTTTGTTTTGTTTTGTTTTTCTGATACTGGAGATTAAACCCAGGAATGCTTTACCACTGAGCCACACCTCCAGCCCTTTTTATTTTTTATGTTGAGACAGGGTCTCGCTAAATTGCTGAGGCCAGTCTTGAACTTGTGATCCTCCTGCCTCAGCCTTCCAAGTCACTGGGATTGCAGGTGCCTGGACTCAACCCTCTCTTGAAGACTCAGCACTGTTGGTGTCACAAGGCCTCTAAGAATCCTGCAACAAGCAAGTCTGTTCAGCTTTGCTTCACCTGGTACTTCCCAAACTTGTCTGACTCCTGTAACATTCGCAGTCATGTTGGTCAATCTGATGACCCCACCCCTCTAGCAATAGCTTTGTAGACTAAAAAAAGACATTTCTTGCTAAATTTTCTTACAAAATAAATTTAATAAAATTTTACCAGATAAATTTGGAGAAGGCAATTTTGTTATATTAATATAGGCCATATTATAGTTAGCCTTTCCTCATTTACCATTATTCTTTAGACATCAGATTATATTCATAATCTAGTTGATATTTAATGAATTACCCCCAAAATTTTAGTGCCTCAAAAGTTAACTATTGTGTCCTAAAGTTTCTGTGGGTCAGGAATTCAAGAGCTCTGGCTTAGAGTCTCTCATGAGGTTGCAAGTGTCAGCCAGGGATGCAGTCATCTGGAGGTTTGATCTGGGCTAGAGGATCTGCATCCCAGGTGACGTATACACAGTGGCAGGCTCACAGTGGCTGGTGGCAGGAGGCCTCAGTTCATCTCCAAGTACGTCGCTCACAGGCAACTTAGTATCTTCAAAAGTGATAACTCAAGAGACCAAGGTAGAAGAGGCAATGTCTTTTATGACTTGGTCTTAAGAGTCACGTACCGTCACTTCTGGAGAATTCTCTTGATCTCACAAGTCAACCTTTACTTCAAATAAAAGAGGAGTGCACAGGGGCATGAATATCACAAGGTGAAGATCCTTGGGGGCTGACTGTCACAGAGATCTAGAACTATTCTGAAGACAAATAACATTTGCCTCTAACTTCAGTCTCTGACACAGTAACCTGAAAACAAATGTGTATCTACAACTGAATAAGAGAAACTAAAGAATTAAGAAGATTGAAATTTAATGACAACTTTTGATTTTTCTTGGCAATTTACTATTGTGAAAGAATTTATTTTCTTTTTCTTGTTTTCTTTTTGTACAGGAGACTGAATTCTGGGGCACTCTACTACTGACCTACATCCTCAGTCCTTTTATCTTATTTTGGGACAGAGTCTAAGTTGCCCAGTTTTCCCTCAAACTTGCAATCCTCCTGCTTCAGCTTCCAGAGTAGCTGCAATTGTAGGCATGTACCACTGCATCCAGTGAAAGCTCTGTTTTTATTATACCTTTGATTATATCTCTGCCCTTTGCTTCATCTTCTATCAATAGATTATTTATAACTAAAGTTATTGCATGTAAGTTACATGCAAAAGAGAACATACATGATACCCAAGAACTTAAAACTTATCAGCACCTTAATGTTCTCAAGTAAGTTATGCCTAATAATCCTTCCTTGCAAGAGATTCTGGACTGTGTTAAAATAATAATAACGAACAGAAACTTCTCAGAAGATATACGATCCGTCAAAAAAATATATGAAAAAATGTATCTCTAGCAATTAGAGAAATGCAAATCAAAACTACTCTAAGATTTCATCTCACTCCAGTCAGAATCGCAGTTATTAAGAATACAAACAACAGCCGGGCGTGGTAGCACACATGCCTGTAACCCCAGCACTTGGGAGACTGAGGCAGGAGGATTGCGAGTTCAAAGCCAGCCTCAGCAATGGCGAGGCACTTAGCAACTCAGTGAGACCCTGTCTCTAATAAAATACAAAAAAAGGGCTAGGGATGTGGCTCAGTGGTTGAGTGTCCCTGAGTTCAATCCCTGGTACCAAAAAAAGAAATGAGGGAGATTTGGGTCCAGGTGTGCTCTTTTTATAATTTACTCTCTCATGAGGTAACCAGGATCCTGAGAACTATATTAATACCTTCCCAGGGTGGCACCCCCAATGCTGACTTCCATTACATCCCACCCTTAAAAGTCTCACCATCTCAACACCACCACACTGGGGACCAAGCACCCAGTGCATAGCCTATCTGAATGAGAGAGAACTGATGGGGAGGCATTTGGGGACTAGGATTGCTGCATGCACATGGCCAGTGCTAATGTCCCTTCCAAGGGTAGAAAAAGTGGAGTATAAATGGAGAATAGGAGAGATCATAGCTGAGGGTAAAGGAATGAACGAAAGGGGGTATCTACACCTCCAAAGAGGCTCAAAGCAAGAGAGGATAACTATGCTAAGGCCTGGAAGGGCAGAGTTATGTAATCACTGAGACCACTCCTACTTGTAGAACTTGATAGAATGGGAGGAAGCCTACCACACCTGAGGGACCCCACCTGGAGAGACACATTCGTATATATTTTTGTCAGTTTTTTCACTGCTATGACTAAATGACCCAAACAGCACAACTGTAGAGGAGGAAGAGTTTATTTGAGGGCTCGCCATTTCAAAGGTCTCAATCCATAGACAGCAGGCTCCAGCCCTCGGGGCTCCGGTGAGACAGGAACAATGTGGCAGAGGAAAGCAGCTCATGTGGTGATGCGGAAGCAGTGAGACTCCACTCGCCAGCTACCAATATCTACCCCAAAGCCTCGCCCCAAAGCCCACCTCCTCCAGCCACACCCTACTGCTGCAGTTACCACTCAGTTAATGTCAATCAGGGGATTAATTGTCACTGACTGGGTTAAGACTCTCAGAGCCCAATCATCTTTTCTCTGAACCTTCTTGCATTGTCTCACATGTGAGCTTTTGGGGGACACCTCACATCCAAACCATAACAATATGATTTGACAATGGAATGGCCTAATTATTAGTGAATAAGTGGGATTCCGGTATATTTTGAACTTTTTCTTTTCTTTCTTTCTTTTTTTTTTTTTTTTTTTTAACAGTCTCACTGTGTTGCAAGTCCAGGCCAGCTCAAGCGATCCTCCTGCCTTGGCCTCCTAAAGTTTTGGAACTACAGCCATGTGCCCCCAGCCCAGCTTAAGTTGTATATTTTTTAAAATTGTTTTTATTTTTTAGTTGTTGATAGACCTTTATTTTATTTTATATGTGTTGCTGACAACCAAACCCAGTGCCTCACACATGCTAGGCAAGTGTGCTACCGCTGAGCCCCAGCCCCAGCAAGTTGTATATATATATATTTTTTTTGATGTAAAACATCCATGTTCAAAAAAATGAGGCAGGGAGAGGGGGTAGACTGTAATATTGGTAAATAGATATTTGGTCTTCCTCCTAACTTCCTGACATACAACTCCTAAAACCATTGGAATCTCCAGAATTACAGGTGTCTCTCTGAATGCTAATGAGGTAACTGGTGGCTGGCAGCATCTAGGCAGCTCTACGCAGCTCTAGGCAGCTCCAGTCACAAGAAAGACCAGGGCATGATTAGAGGATTGGGACTTTTCAGCTCCCCCGCCCCAACTTCTGAGGAAGAGAGAGAGAAGATAAAATTGATCACCAACAGCTGATGCCTACATAATGAAGCCTCCAACAACCCCAAAAGGACAGGGTTCAAAGAGCTTTCAAACAGCAGAACACAAAGATGTTCCTGGAGAATGGCATACCTGGTGAGAGCCTGAAAGCTCTGTCCTCTTCTCCCCCAGATGGATAGATGCCCTATCCATCTCTTCATCTGATGTACCTTAATATCCTTTGTGATATCCTTATGATAAACTAGTGCACTTATGTGTTTCCCTGAATTCCATAAACTGCTCTAGCAAATTAACTAATTAACCCATAGTGGGGTTTGTGGGAACTCTGGTACACAGTTTGTTTGTCAAATGTACAAGTTAAACAACCAGAGGTTTTGGCTGGCATCTGATATAGGGAGGAGGTAGTCTTGGGGATTGAACCCTTAACCCGTGGGAAATGACACTATCTCTAGGTAGTGAACTGAATTAGAGAACTCTCAGGTAGCCTCTGCTGCAGAACTGATTGCTTGCTAGATGTGTGCAGGAAATTGGCCCCGACCTACTTGGTCTTCTATGTTGATTTATTGAATGTATAAGAGAAACTGGGTTTGTATGTCTTCAGAGTGCATCAATTAGAAAGTCTGAATGCTTTGCACCTAAATGGTCCTTAGTTTTTGTTTTTTTTTTTTCCTTTTTATAGTACTGGATTGAGCCCAGGGGTGCTTTACCACTGAGCTTCATCCTCAGTCCTTGTTATTTTTATATTTTTTTGGTTTTTGTTTTTTTGGGGGGTTTTTTTGAGACAGGGTCTTACTAACTTGCCCAGGTTGGTCTTGAATTTGCGATCTTACTACTTTAGCCTTTGGATTCACCAGGATTACAGGTGTGCATCAGATGTACAGGTGTGCACAATCTACTCCCACTCAGACAGGGTATGTGCAGAACTAGTGGACCATCTTTACCACCAGGTAATATAACTGCATTCACTGTTAACCTCAATGTAAGTATATACAGATATATTTTCTCTCTCTCTCTCTCTCTCTTTTTTTTTTTTTTTTTTTTTTTTTTTTTTTTTGGTGGTGTTGTTGTTGGGGATTGAACCCAGGGCCTTGTGCATGGTAGGCAAGCACTCTACCCTCTACCAACTGAGCTATATCCCTCTTTTTTTTTTTTTTTTTTTTTTTTAGATGAGGTCTTACTATGTTGCCCTGGCTGTCCCCAAGCTCCTGGCTCAAGTGATTCTCCTGCCTCAGCCTCCAAGTAGCTGGGACTACATGCACACACCACCTTCCCCAGTTTTTGTTTTTGTTTTTTAAAGGAGAGGTTTTTTTTAGAAAAATCTTTGTTTATTTTTATGTGGTGCTGAGGATCGAATCCAGTGCCTCGCATGTATGAGGCAAGCACTCTACCGCTCAGCTATAGCCCCAGCCCCACCTTCCCTAGTTTTCAACCCCAATTTTTGCCAGGTGATGTAAAGCCCCAATTTACACTATCAGGGCCTTAGGAATTGTGACATGGTTTAAAAACAGTTACAGGGCTGTCTCTCCTTTGGAGATAGCCCAAGTTCTCCCTTATCTGCATATTCCTAGCTTCACCCCAAGGGCATCTCTCTAGAGATTGCCCCTATTCTCCCTTGATTATACATCTGATTATGCATCTGATTATGCATCTACTTTCCTAAATAAACCTCTGTCTGTGTCTTTGACTGGTGTGTGCTGGAATGTTTTTTCTGTCACATTTGCCAAGTATCCTACTGGTCCTAAGTCAAGATTCCCCTTTTCTCAGACCCTCTTGGGAAACATGTCTTCTCCTGTGACATCTTTTTTTTTTTTTTTTTTTTTTTTTTGTACCAGGGATTGAACTCAGGGGCACTCGGCCACTGGGCCACATCCCTAGCCCTTTTTTGTATTTTATTAGAGACAGGGTCTCACTGAGTTGCTAAGTGCCTCACCATTGCTGAGGCTGGCTTTGAACTTGCAATCCTCCTGCCTCAGCCTCCCAAGTGCTGGGATTACAGGCATGCACCACTGCACCTGGGTCCTGTGACATCTCTTAATGGCCCATAAGGAGAACTTTGGAGGCAGCAACTTTGAGTTCTTAACAGAGTCTATGACTACAAAAAGTCATGTGGAGACCAACAAGTAATTTTCAAAATACACATATTTAGCCATAATGAGCACTGGCCCTTATGGTTCAAGATGAAGATTTGGAGCCTGGTGCTGCTATAGGGGACAATTTCCAACACCTTCTATAAATTGAAAACCTGCTTTTGGACCCTCCCTGCAACTTGCAATTCTATGCTGCTCCTATAAACCACTTGAAAACTGCATAATGAGCAATAAACCTAATAAATGGGAATGAAGAATGTGCTAGGATGGAGGATAAATCCCAAGGACCTGTGAATTTAGTGAAAATCTGCCTTTAGTTTCTCCCAGTCAATGTCCTTTTACTACAGCTCTAAGGAGGACTTTCCGAACTGCATGTTAGGTCAAAATAAGCATTGAAATTTAAGTACCCAGCTGAAGAATGTGAACCAAGTGTTGCAATGGGGAAAATTCCCAATTCCCTCTCCATGAAATTAAGTGAGAACATACTTTTGGAACCTCGCTGCAACTTGTGTTTGCTGCTTCAAAAACCCATTTTCAGCCGGGCGCGGTGGCGCACGCCTGTAATCCCAGCACTTTGGGAGGCTGAGGCAGGAGGATCGCGAGTTCAAAGCCAGCCTCAGCAATGGCGAGGCACTTAGCAACTCAGTGAGACCCTGTCTCTAATAAAATACAAAAAAGGGCTGGGGATGTGGCCCAGTGGTTGAGTGCCCCTGAGTTCAATCCCCGGTACCACAAAAAAAAAAAAAAAACCCATTTTCAAACTGCAAAATCTGGCCATCAGGAGAACAGGACCTAATGCAACATACCAATGTAAATGTGATGGGCCTTGGGGGGAAATCCCAATGCCCTGTGAATTGAAAACCTACCTTTGGAATCTAGTCACTTGCATTTCAAGTTGCTGCTCCGACAAGTCATTTTCAAACTGCACATATTCAGCTATAATGAGCATTAGGCCTAGGGGGCCTAGATGAAGAATGTGAACATGCTGCTACAAACAGGGACAATTCCCACTGACCTCTCTGTGAATTAAGTGAGAACCTGCCTTTGGATCTTCCCTGCCAGTTGAATTTCCATTGCTAACAGTTAAAGTTTTTAGGAATCATCCCTACCTACAGTGCTTGTAGTTGCAGCTCTGGTCCTACAACACTATAAGAATAATAAAAAATTTAAAAAAATTTAAAAAAAAAGAGTCATTATACAAGCATATTTCTTCCTTGTCAAGAATTGCACTGTTGGGCTGGGGTTGTGGCTCAGCGGCAGAGCGCTTGCCTCGCCTCGCACATGCGCAGCCTGGTTCGATCCTCAGCACCACGTAAACATAAATGCATTGCATTGTGTACAACTAAAGTAAATAAATAAATATTTAAAAAAAAAAAAAAGAATTGTACTGTCATACCAGCATCCTTACCCACCCTTCCCCATCCTTACCCAGATGGACCAGAAAGAAAGAAAGAAAAAGAAATGTATACATACATAGGAAAATCTAATGGGGACTGTTAAATAAATAAATAGAAAGTCATTGTTTTGCTCCTGCACTGGGCCCTAGGCTAAAAGTCAAAATGGAATCAAAGTTCCACCTCACTAAGCTGGAACCAATTGTTTATCTGACTTTCAAAACATCAGGATTAGAGAGTCAAAAAGGAAATTTCCCAACTGGGCCAGTTTTGGCCTGTTAATGTAGTTTTGATTGACATGTTAATGAGGTTAATCCATAAAAGTAGAACCCAAAATAATCTAATCTGTTATTTTCCTATTGTTCTGTCTGCCTATTGCAGACAAGCAAAACAGAAGGCAATTTTAAAATGACCAATCTGCTTTTTGTTCCTGCCTTTTTTTTTTTTTTTTTTTTTTTAAGTAGTAGGGATTCAACCCAGGGACACCTCCGATCAACATCCCCTTCCCTTTTTTATATTTTATTTAGAGAAAAGGTCTTGCTAAATTTCTTAGGGCCTTTCTAAATTGCCGAGACTGGCTTTGAAGTTGTGATCCTCCTGCCTCAGCCTCCTGAGCTGCTGGGTTTACAGGCATGAGCCACCCCACCAGGCCTTGTTTCTGCCTTCTTCAGACTTTTTCTATCTATTTTATGAAATGAAATATTGCCTGACCCTAGAACAGAAAACAAAGTGTAATGTTCTCCTTTGACAGGATACTCCTTTAGTACCACTCATGCTGAGGGTGAGCACACACTCATGAAGGCATATAAGCCAGCCTCTCAATCCTTTATCATCTATTTTAGACAGCGGAGACTTCAACCACTCATTCCAATTTCCTATTAAACCATTACTATGGGGATGATATGCAACACGTCCTTTCTTTTTCTTTTTCTTTTTTTGGTGTGTGGGGGTGGTAACCAGGAATTGAGTTCGGGCCTCTGGCCCACTGAACCACCCCTCACCCTATTTTTTGTATTTTTTTAGGGACAGTCGCACTGAGTTGCTTAGGACCTTGCTTTTGCTGAGGCTGGCTTTGAACTCGCAATCCTCCAGTCTTAGCTTCCCGAGCCACTGGGATTACAGGCGTGTGCCACCGCACCTGACTAGCAACATGTCCATTTGATGTCTATTTCTTTGCCCACGATTGGGCACTATGTGAGAAATACAAAGTCTGGTGGTCCATTTTCAGAATATAGTAGATAGCCTTAAATGTAAAATTGGGTTATAAGAAAGGCAACATGTAGCCTATCTATCTGAATGCCTGGATCCCATCCCCGGAGGATGGCCTGAACATATCCAATCATAGCCATTTTGCACTTCCCAGCCTGTACCCGATTTTAGGCATTTTGACTATAGCCCTTCCCTTTGCCCGCCCCAATTTTAAAATTAGCCAATCATGTAGATGACAACTCCAAGCTCCTCCTATCAGAGCAAGGGGCAGGTCTGCGTTAGGGATAAAAGCAGGCGGACTGATGCCCCACCCCACTCTCCTCGGCCCCAAGTGTATTTAGTTTGCCAGACTTAGTGCCATGGCACCCTTATGCAAAAGTAAAATTTGAGGGGCTAGGGTTGTAGCTCAGTGGTAGAGCGCTTGCCTAGCACATGTGAGGCACTGGGTTCTATCCTCAGCACCACATAAAAATAAATAAATAGCCGGCCAGTGGCGCACGCCTATAAGCAACTCAGTCAGACCCTGTCTCTAAGTAAAATACAAAATAGGGCTGGGGATGTGGCCCAGTGGTCGAGTGCCACTGAGTTCAATCCCTGGTACCAAAAAAAAAAAAAAAAAAAAAAAAAAAAAAAAAAATCTTTCCATCTGCTGGTATTAACTACAGCATCTTTCCAAACACAACATTGTCTCTTCATCTTGAAACTGCTATCAATCAAGAGCCGTTCTTAGCCAAGTGCAGTGGCACACACCTGTAATTCCAGTGGTTCCAGAGCTTGAAGCAGGAAGATCTCCAGTTCAAAGCCAGCCTCAGCAACTTGGCAAGGCAGTAAGCAACTCAGTGAGACCCTGTCTCTAAATAAAATACAAAATAGAGCTGGGGATGGGGTTCAATGGTTGAGTGCCCCTGAGTTCAATCCCCGGTACCAAAAAAAAAAAAAAAAAAAAAGCTGTTCTTAGAGCATTGTCCACATGACCATAGGTTCTGGCAGTTCCTTAGAAGCTTCCAAAGTTGGTTCTAGAGGAAAAGAGGCTCCCTGCTTATGAATACAGTAGGTGCCTCTTTGCATCCCCTGGCTGTAAGTTCCTGTATAAACAATTTCCATTTTATTATGGAACATTTCTGGGGGCTGCCTTTCTTCTTAGAGTGTTTCTCTGACATCACTCAAGACATTATGGGTATAGTAGGTTTCATAATTATTTTATGTCATTCAGTCATTGAGGTAGTCTCAACTAATGCCTAATAAGAAGCTAGTAGTTGTCTCCCAAATTGGGCAGCAGCATCTGGAAATGTTCTGATCCAAAATCCCAATGGCCACCCCCGGGCTCTTGCCTTAAGCTGCAGTCTGCCAGAATGCCAGTGGCAGACACTTCCAAAATCACAACTAAGTGGGAATCATGGGCCCAAGGCCATGAGAAGGTTACTACTTCGTCTAAATCCGATATGATCTGGTTTTGTTCAGGTCTTCACTCAATATGGCTTTTTTTCAGATAGTCTTATAGTCAGGAACTAGCTACGTTGCCAGATGTGGAAGGTGTGTTCTGCAAAGTCCAAATAAACCAACCAAATACTAGCCTTCTTGTTTGGTCCTAGAGGTGGGTAGGTTTTGGTTGCTTGTGGAATATCCCACATGGCTCCTGCCCAGGTTATTCCTAAGAACGTTACCATTTGTACAGGTCCTTGGATCTTTGCTGGATTTATTAACCAGGCTTGGTTGTCATTTGAGTCACCATTGATTCAAATCAGTCCTCTCCCGCTCTTCAGTTTCCAACACTATCATAATGTCATCAGTATAGTGTAATATTACACTTGAGACCTGTGTCAATTCCAAAGCCCTCTTGAACAAATTATGATAGTAAGATAATGAGTACAGATAACCTTGCAGCATTAAATGTCAATTGGATCATTCCCACATGAAAGGGAACTGCTGTTAGCTTTTTTCTGAATTCGAGATAGAGAAGAAAGCATTTTAAGATCAGTCACGAGTACCAGTCTCCTTTGACCTCGACTGTGTTTTCTGGTTGAAACAACAAGAAACACCTGATGAGGCAGGTGGTACAACTATTTAATCCTCAGTAGTCTACTGTTAGTCTCCATGAGCCATCTGCCTTTTTCACAGCCCACCCAGGGTTATACAGACTCTGTTGTACCAGCTCTCCAGCTTCTAGCCTGTCATTGATTAAAGTGATAATCTCTTTATGACCACCAGGTATTATGTATTGGTTTTTTGTTTGTGTGTGTTTGTGGAGGTGGGTGCTGGTGATTAAACCCAAGGGTGCTCTACCACTGAGCCACAACCCCAGCCCTTTTTATTTTTTATTTTGGGCAGGGTCTTGCTGAGTTGCTGAGGCTACCCTCAAACTTATGATCCTCCTGCCTCTGACTCCCTAGTAGCTGGGATTACAGGAATGCACCACCATGCCTGGCTTCTATATTGCTTTAGCTTAATCACCTTTCTGGATTGGGTGGTTCCAGTGCTTCCCATTTAGCATGTCCAATCACAACAAACCTGAAAATGGACAGCCGTGCTTTCCGTTTTACAGTATGAAGTTGGGGAAGCAATCGCCAGTCAGACACAAACATCCATTCCAGCAATACACAGAGGTAAAGGAGATGGGACCACTTCATACAAAATTTGTTCAAAAATCCCCATTTTCACGTGTTTTACCAGTCTAACCAGTAAATGCTAAATATAACAGCTAACCCAATAACAGGTTAAAAAAGTGTGGGTCATTTTTTAAATTCTGATTGTTAATGCTCTCTTTTATTTTGGCAGTTATTTTCATGTTTATAAGCAGAAAAATTTGTATTTCTCCAAATAAATTCAGATGAAATAATATCACCAAAATCATTGGGAATATAGTTAGTGGTAAAGTGCATACATAAAACCCTGGGATCTATCACCAGCACTGAAAAAAATTTGTGTGTGTGTATGTGTGTGTGTGTGTGTGTATGTGAGAGAGAGAGACCCAAGTCAAATACTGAATGTCCTAAAGACAAGTTTATATAGCACTTAATGTACATGATATGAATTGAAGCCCCGGGTTATTTTACCTGTGCTTCTGAGTGACCAGCTATAAACTGGGGTTCCCATAATCCCCTCCTTATGTTTGATTAAGGAACAGAGGGAAATACATACTTACATTTTCCACTTTATTATAAACAATATTTTAACGAACACAAATAAATGGCCAGATGAAGAGATACACAGGGTGAGATCTAAAAGGGTCCTTGGCACAGGAGCTTCTGTCCCCATGACTTGGGACCCGCCACCCTCCCTGAATATGGTTGTCTTCTTGTTCACCTTCCTGGATACCTCCCTCTGTTCAGCTAGCTACCCAGAAGCTCTCCTGGTACTGTTCTTTTTGGGGTTTAATAGAAACTTTTTTTTTTAAACATAAGCATGATTGATTCAATCATTAGCCATTGGTAATTAGCCTCACCTTCAGCCTCTCTTCCCCTCCTCAGGGATTTGGGAGGGGCTGAAATTTCCAACCCTCTGAGCATAAGGTTTGTTTCCCTGGCAACCAACCCACTCCCCCCCACCATCCTGCAATTACTTAGGGACTTTCCAAAAGCACCTCATTAACAAGTTTAGGTGTGTTTGATAGGGCTTGTTATAAATAACAGAAGATTGACTTTCATCTTTATCACTCTGAAGCTGTTGCAGGCATCAAGGAGCAAAGACCAAATATTTTTTACAAAAGATACCCTTATTGCTCTAGTCGCTTAGGAAATTATAAAAGCTATGGGAGCTGAAAGCCAGGAACCAGGACAAAAACCAAAATATACACATAACATCATAGTACCACAACTCTGATTCTCATTCACCTATTTACTTATTTCTGTGGATTCTTGTCTTATCTGAATGAACTTGAAATTTAGTCTATCTTGCCTTCAAAAGAGGAACTTCTTTTTTTTTTTTTTTTTTTTTTTTAAATATTTATTTATTTACTTCAGTTGTACACAATGCAATGCAGATGTTTACGTGGTGCTGAGGATCGAACCCGGGTCGCGCATGTGCTAGGCGAGCGCTCTGCCGCTGAGGGAACTTCTTTTTCCAGACCACAGATCTGTTTTTCTGTTGGTCATTCCACATAAAGATCATTTAGTTCTTCCTTAATAACAAGAGCAAGCACTCATATAGTACATATTTTGTACCAGACACTGTAACAAGTATTTTACATAAATATCAATTTATCAATCCTAATGTATATAGAGATTAAGTCATTCTAGCTGATGGGTGGCCAAGTTTGGCTTTGAACACAGGTAATCTGGTACCAGATCTAGCTTCTCCTTAGTCAAGTGTTGGTCTAGTTTTATATAAAAACATTGGTTGGTATGGCATATTAAAGATGGCTACAAGTGCTGGAGAGAGGGTATAGTTTAGTGGCAAAGTTCTTGCCTAGCATGTGCAGGGCCCTGTGAGAATGAGAGAGAGAATGTGAGAATGAGAGAGAGAGAAAGAGAATGAGAAGGCAAGCTACAAACTCTTTGCCACTGTTCCCTATTTCCTATTGAAAAATGAGTCTATTTCCTCTCCCCTTGAATCTGGGCTGGCGCTGTGACGTACTTTGTCCAAAAGAATGTAAGGAGATTGGTGTTATATTGTCACCAAAAGAGGGTCCCAAATAATTCCTAGAGGATGGAGGAACTTGACTCAGGACAAGTGGGGTTCTTGACTTAGGTAAAGAATTTCAGCATATGTCAGTAAAGGCACAGTTATTTATTTAGGATAGCAAGGAATACACTTTCAAGGGAGACACCATCTTGAGAAAAAGAGATGCCCTTGGGTTTTCAAGCTCTTCCTTTGAAGGAAACTTGGTGAGGGGTGGGCTTCGGAAGATATGTGAGATTGATATCACTCAGGTATCACAAAATGGTTCATGGTGGTCTGGCAATTCTCAGAACTCATGCTGATCAATAGATAATGCTGAAAATTATGAATTATAGGTTTCTTAAAATATTGTATCTCTCTTTGCCTAACCTATTTATTGGTAGGCTAATTAAGAGTACACAAGGAGGGCTGGGGATGTAGCTCAGTTGGTAAGAGTGCTTGCCTCATATGCACAAGGCCCTGGGTTCAATCCCCAGCACCACCAAAAAAAAAAAAAAAAGAGTGCACAAGGAAATTCTCAGAAATGAGTGATTTTATGGTGACTTTAAAATTTATCAATTTTTCAGAAATTTGGGGATGACAGGCTTGGAAGAGAGACTGGCTTGGGGAGTGACAGGCCTGGAAAGGTATGAGGAACCTCAGATTAAAATTACATTTCCTTCTCTTTCATCTCCTTTCTACTTTTTAGGTTTTCTGTTGCTGCCTGAAGCGCTTGGAGCAACGGAGCCGCGGGAAGAACTTCAGAAGCAAACTGGAGACAAACAGCTTTTTATTCTGATAACTTTTCTCTCTGGTTCTAACAACAACTAACACACGCCAAACACACCACTAAAATGGCCCTGACCCGATCAGCAATTTCGGCCAAGTCACTCGAGATCCCGCAACAAATCCCGTGAGACTACGGGTGGCGACAATGGCCAAATCTCCACGGCTCATAGTCAACTGCAATTCAAGTCAATCCCCAAACAGGGCTCCTGCAGTGGATATGGTGGCAGCAGGGATGGCTACAATGGATTTGGTAATGACGGTGGTTATGGAGGAAGTGGCCCTGGTTACTCTGGAGGAAGCAGAGTCTATGGAAGTGGTGGACAGAGTTATGGAAACCAGGGCAGTGGCTATGGCAGGAGTGACAGCTATAACAACGGCGGAGATGGAGGCAGCTTTGGCTGTGGTAGTGGAAGCAATTTTGGAGGTGGTGGACGCTACAATGATTTTGGCAATTACAACAATCAGTCATCAAATTTTGGACCCAAGAAGGGTGGAAACTTTGGAGGCAGAAGCTCTGGACCTTATGGTGGTGGAGGCCAATACTTTGACAAACCACAAAACCAAAGTGGCTATGGCGGTTCCAGCAGCAGCAGTAGCTATTGCAGTGGCAGAAGGTTTTGATACTGCCAAGAAACAAAGCTCAGCAGGAGAGGAGAGCCTGAGAAGTGACAGGGAGGCTACAGGTTATAACAGATTTGTGAACTCCGCCAAGCACAGTGGTGGTAGGGCCTAGCTAGAAGACATGGTTTAGACAATACTCATGTGTATTTGTGACTAATTTTATAACAGGTTATTTTAGTTTTTGTTCTGTGGAAAGTGTAAAGAATTCCAACAAGCCGGGCGCGGTGGCGCACGCCTGTAATCCCAGCACTTTGGGAGGCTGAGGCAGGAGCATCGTGAGTTCAAAGCCAGCCTCAGCAATGGCGAGGCACTTAGCAACTCAGTGAGACCCTGTCTCTAATAAAATACAAAAAAGGGCTGGGGATGTGGCCCAGTGGTCTAGTGCCGCTGAGTTCAATCCCCGGTACCAAAAAAAAAAAAAAAAAAAAAAGAATTCCAACAAAGGGTTTTAAGGTAGACCTTTTTTTTTTTTTTTTTTGCACCCATGATGTTGATTGCTAAATGTCTGATCATGACGCTGAATAAATGGATCTTTTTAAATAAATAAATAAATGTGGTAGTTTTAAGTCATTAGGTTTTAGGAGGATTTGTTATGCAATAAAATATAACTAAGTGGGTGTGGTGGCACACATCTGTAATCCTAGCAACTGGGGAAGCTGAGGCAGGAGTATTGCAAGTTTGAGGCCAGCCTGGGTAACTTAGCAAGACCTTGTTCCAAAAAAAGTACAAGGGGCTTGGGCTGTGAGTCAGTGGTAGAGCACCCCTAGATTCACTCCCCAGTTACCAAAAACAAAACAATTGTTAATAGAAATCTCCACAATGAAATTAAAAGGCAGTCAGCTAAGGTTTAAGGAAATTGTACTGCTAGGAAGCAAAACAATGGGGGTCAATGAAATTGTGCAACCTTTAAGGTTTTCAAGGGTCTTCTACCTTAGCAGTAGAAGGACAAAAACTGGGGAACAGTCCCCCAAAAAGGAATCCTCTCTTATCCCCCTTTCAAGAGTAGTTCTAGGATGGGGGCTCGGGCTCAGTGTTAGATCACTTGCTTAGCATGCAGGAAACCCAGGATTCAAATCCCACCACACACACACACACACACACACACGTACACACACTCACTCACACACTCACACAAGAGTAGCTGTAAGAGACTTTGGACAAGGGAAATCTCCTAGTGGTCATAACCCAAGATAACTTGATTCTCTAACCAAGTATTTCCCCATGGGAAGAAACTGCTACTACACGAGGATACAGGGGTTATTCGGTGTACAACACAGGCACCATTCTCAAAGACTATCATATGAACGTTACCCTTTGGAGTTGCAAGTGTGGTGACCCTGGTCAAGAAAATGTGAGTGAAATTTGCTGGCCTTACTGCCCTCTCTCTAACCAGCATGTATGGAGTATATCTCATATTTGCACGTTGTATCTTATTTCCATGCTTAAATGAGAGGTTCAGGTTCTGTTTTGTTCTTTTTTTGGGGGGTGCCAGGGATTGAACTCAGGGGCACTCAACTACTGAGCCACATCCCCAGCCCTATTTTGTATTTTATTTAAAGACAGGGTCTCACTGAGTTGCTTAGCACCTCGCTGTTGCTGAGGTTGGCTTTGAACTCATGATCCTCCTACCTCAGCCTCCCAAGCCACTGGGATTACAAGCATGCACCACTGGGCCCGGTTCTGTTTTGTTCTTTAAGATGGGGTATAACTGTGTTGCCCAGGATGACACCAAACTACTGGGTTCAAGTCATCCTCCTGCCTCAGCCTCCCAACTAGCTGGGACTACAGGCACGCACCACAGCATCTAAATTAAATGAGAGTTTTCATCAAGATCTTTATTAGAGTGTGGGTGGAGATCTTTATTAGTTTGCTAGGGCTACCATAACAAAGTACCCCAGACTGGGCAACTTAGAAAGATTGCTGGTTAGTAAGGCCAGCAAATTTCACCAAAATCATTCATGAACCCATTTTCTGGACCAGGCTCACCACACTTGCAACTCCAGAGGATACAATTCATATGACAGTTCTGGAGGCTAGAAGTTCAAGATCAAGGTGTTGGTAGGGTTGCTTGCTTCTGTGGCCTTGCTCCTTGGCTTCTAGGTGACCATCTTCTCCCTGTGTTTCCCTCTCTGTACATGTCTGTGTACAAACTTTCTCCTTGTAGGAACACCAGTCATCAAATTAGGACCCACTCTAATGACATAATTTTAACTTAATTGATTCTTTAAGAATCTTATATCTCAATGCAGTCACATTCTGAGGTAGTGTGTGTTAGTGTTTAAATATGAATTTAGGGGAAGATACAAGAATAGTCCAAAAGTCCAACTGTATTTCTATCTCTCCTCAATCAAGGTTCTTGACTTACAATTGTCTTTCCCATTTTGCTTAACATGGTTTGAATTGGTTTTTTGATTTTATTTTTACAACCAAATGAATGCTTATTAATACAGTAAAATACATGTTGGTACTAGTGAATCCATGTTATCACCATTCTTTTTAACGTAACATGTTCCTTCAACAGTGTTGCTTCTTGACTTAGAGCAACGACGCCGCGGGAGAAAAACTCGGAGGCAGAATGAAGATGAAAGAAGGTTTTTTATTCTTCGGCTTTAGCAACCTCTCAAACCTTAACCTGACTCTTTCAGCAACCTCTCGAACTCTAATAGTGACTCTTTACTTCTACTTCTTTACTTCTTTACTTTCACTTTCACTTTCTTTGAGAGAGCTTAGAGAGAAAAGAGAGAGAGAGAGAGAGAGAGAGAGAGAGAGAGAGAAGCCAGGCGCGGTGGCTCACGCCTGTAATCCCAGCACTTTGGGAGGCTGAGGCAGGAGGATCGCGAGTTCAAAGCCAGCCTCAGCAGTGGCGAGGCACTTAGCAACTCAGTGAGACCCTGTCTCTAAATAAAATACAAAAAAGGGCTGGGGATGTGACCCAGTGGACGAGTGCCCCTGGTACCACAAAAAAAAAAAAAAAAGAGAGAGAGAGAGAGAGAGAAGAGAGCTTCTTCTTTCTTCTTTCTTCTTCGGCAGCCTCGGCCTGACTCCAACCAGCAACTACTACTTCTTCTATCTCTTTGGTTTCTCTTCTGACCGAACTCTTAACCGCTCTGACTCTTATTTCTTCTTCTGACTACGTTCTGGCCGCTCTGACTCTTTTCTTCTTCTCCGACCTGAACTCTTCTTCCGACCGACTGAGCGACTGAACGACTGACTGAATGAATGCCGCTTCTGACCGCTTTCACCCGGTTATATACCTTTAGCTTTGCGGGTGCGTCACGTGCATTTACAGGTGCGTCACGTGCATACTTAATGTATGATTATTATCAGGTGGAACTTATGGCTTCCAGCTAACTTCAATAGCCATCTCCCTGATTGGGGCTCCTTCAAAACAGCATCTATTATTGGCAAAAGTCCTACCCAAGTGAGAGGATTTGTCTTCTCTGTGTTCATCAGAATTCTTCTTTAAGTTTAAATACTTTCGATTTTATTAAAGAAAACATAAACTATTGAATTTTTTTGTAGTACTGGGGATTTGAATTCTACATTTTAAACACTATTATTTTGACACTCAACCAAGTCTCTTCATATTACCGGTATGTCTCAATAATTCCATCTTGAAAAATGTGGAATGCATTATGAATTTTCAGGTTGTTATAGTCTGGCTATGTATGAGACAATGCAAGAACATTCAGAGGTGAAATGATTAGATTACAAGAGTTGTAACCTAATCAGCAGACTCATGTACTGATATAGATTAAGTTGGTGGTAACTACAAGCAGATAGGGTATAGCTGGAGGAAGGAGGTCCTGGGGGCATTCCTTTGGGGTTTATGCTTTGTCCCTGGTGAGTGAAGCTCGCTCTCTTTCTCTGCTTGTTTGTCATGTCCTGAGCTGCTTTCCTCGGCAATGCCCATTGGCCATAATGTTCTGCCTCACCTCAGGCCCAGAGTTATGGTGTCAGCTGACCACAGACTGAATCTCTGAAACAGTGAGTCAAAATATACTTTTCCTCTTCTATGTTGTCCTTGTCACATCTTTTGGTAACAGCAATGAAAAACCAGACTAAAACACAGGTCATCCTAGTTCAGAGCCATGTTAATCTTTTCTGTATCATTTCTATTTTAGTATAGATGCTGCTGAACCAACCACTACCTCAGAATTCCTAATTACAAGCAACTAAAACCAACTTAAGCCAAAATGAATTTATTAAAAGGATATTAAATAACTCATTGCATAAAGGTAAAGGCAGAATAAGCGCATTCTGAACCACATAATGAGAAAGAGCCAAAACCAAGTTGCAGAGCTGGTCTGGAGATAAGGTCATCACTGCCTGGCTGCTGAGCTCTGGACATGCCGCCTGTGTTGGTGGTACCCCTGGCATGGGATCCTGGACCAATCACTATCCTATAGCCACTGCTTTTCCAGGAAATGAACTTCCCAAAACCAACTTTTCCAGGAAGCTTTTTGAGGCAAGTGTGCCTAACAGGCAGAGCCTGTTTACAATGCTCTAGCTGCAAGAAATGTGAGTACCTAGTGCTTTCAATTTCTGTAGGAAATAATAGGCCTGTATCTCTGATTCATAACCTGAGGAATTCCCTAAATGCAGGAAAGGGAGTTCCAATGCTGGGAGCCCAAAATAAATGTAAAGTGTCCACTACACCCTTAATCTTCAAGACGCCCCTCCCCTTTGCCAGGAATGTCTTTTGTATTGGTGCCAACATACTTCATAGAGCATGCTGCAAACAAGGCTCACAAGTTTTATCGATCTATACTTAGAGCTAGTTATGAATGAGAGTGGATTTGGATCAGGCACAAGCTTTTACCAGGAAAACTGTTACCCCTGCCACATCAGAAAGCCAGGAAATTAAAAATCCACTGTTCCAACTGTGACTCCCGTAATATACTACCTCAGCCACATTCTGGGAAATAGGAAGTCACCCTTTAGAGGCTTGGTATACTAAATCCTCAGTAATACCTTAATTTCTTCCCCTCTTTGACTCAGTTCCATATTCAAGTTCCTTAGGTATGATTGGGGAATCTATTTTTAATTAATTATCTATTTATCTTATTTTTTATTTTATTTATTTATTTTTTGTTACCAGGGATTGAACTCAGGGGTACTTGACCACTGGGCCACATCCCCAGCCCTTTTTTTTTTTTTTTTTTTTTTTTTTGTATTTTATTTAGAGACAGGGTCTCACTGAGTTGCTAAGTGCCTCACAGTTGCTGAGTCTGGCTTTGAACTCATGATCCTCCTGCCTCAGCCTCCCAAGTGCTGGGATTACAGGCATGTGCCATCGCGCCCAGCTCTAATTATTTATTTATTGTAATTTGTTATACATGCTTGCAGAATGCAATTCATTTCATATTACATATATAGAGCACAATTTTTCAAGTCACTGGTTCTACACAAAGTATTTCACACCATTCATGTCTTCACACATATACTTAGGGTAATGATGTCTAACTCATCCCACCCTCATTCCTTCCCCTTTGCCCCACCCTTCCTCTTCCTCCCCTTTGATCTATTTAAAGTTCCTTCATTCATCCCATGCTACCCCCACCCTCACCATTATGAGTCAGCATCCTCATAACAAATAAATCCTTCAACCTTTGGTTTTTTGAGATTGGCTTACTTCACTTGGCATTATTTTCTCCAACTCCATCCATTCACCTGCAAATGCCATGCTTTTATTCTCTTTTAATGCTGAGTAGTGTTCCATTGTGTATATATAC
Source organism: Tamias sibiricus (assembly GCA_025594165.1). Lineage (NCBI taxonomy): Eukaryota > Metazoa > Chordata > Mammalia > Rodentia > Sciuridae > Tamias > Tamias sibiricus. The sequence continues at coordinate 32,793,577 of CM046658.1, forward strand.
CAAAGTTTCCCTACCCATTCTTCTACTGAAGGGCATCTGGGTTGGTTCCACAATTTATCTATTGTGAATTGTGCTGTATAAACATTGATGTGGCTGTGTCCCTTTAGTATGCTGTTTTCAAGTCCTTTGGGTATAGACCGAGGAGTGGGATAGCTGGGTCAAATGGTGGTTTTATTCCAAGTTTTCCAAGGACTCTCCATACTGCTTTCCAGATTGGCTGCACCAATTTGCATTCCCACCAGCAATGTATGAGTGTGCCTTTTTCCCCCTCATCCTCGCCAATACTTATTGTTGTTTGTATTTTTTTTTTAAATATTTATTTATTTACTTTAGTTGTACACAATGCAATGCATTTATGTTTACGTGGTGCTGAGGATCGAACCCAGGCCGCGCACGTGCGAGGCGGGCGCTCTGCCGCTGAGCCACAACCCCAGCCCCCTGTATTTTTTTAAATATTTATTTATTTGCTTTAGTTGTACACAGTGCAATGCATTTATATTTATGTGGTGCTGAGGATGGAACCGGGCCGCACACGTGCTAGGCAAGCACTCTACCGCTGAGCCACGACCCCAGCCCCTGTTTGTATTTTTGATAGCTGCCATTCTGACTGGAGTAAGATGAAATCTTTCTCTAATTGCTAGAGATGTTGAACATTTTTCATATATTTTTTGATAGATTTCATATCATCTTCTGAGAAGTGTCTGTTCAGTTCCTTGGCCCATTTATGGATTGGGTTATTTTGTTGTTGTTGTTGTTGTTAAGGTTTTTGAGTGCTTTATATATCCTTGAGATTAGTGCTCTATCTGATGTGCTTGTGGTAAAGATTTGCTCCCATTCTGTAGGTTATTCACTTCGCTTATTGTTTCCTTTGCTGAGAAGAAACTTTTTAGTTTGAATCCATCACATTTATTGATTATTGATTTTAATTCTTGTGTATAGGGGTCTTATTAAGGAAGTTGGGGCCTAATCCAACATGATGGAGATTTGGGCCTACTTTTTCTTCTATTAGGCGCAGTGACTCTGGTTTAATTCTTAGGTCCTTGATCCACTTTGAGTTTTGTGCATGGTGAGAGATAGAGTTTGGTTTTTTTAAAAATATTTATTTGCTTTAGTTGTACACAATGCATTTATTTTATTTTTACGTGGTGCTGAGGATCGAACCCCGGGCCGCACACGTGCTAGGCGAGCTCTCTACCGCTGAGCCACAACCCCAGCCCAGAGATAGAGGTTTAATTTCATTTTGTTACCTGTGGATTTCCAATTTTCCCAGCACCATTTGTTGAAGAGGCTATCTTTTCTCCAATGTATGTTTTTGGCATCTTTGTCTAATATAAGATAACTGTAGATATGTGGGTTAGTCTCTGTGTCATCTATTCTGTACCTTTGGTCTACAGGTCTATTTTGGTGTCAATACCATGCTGTTTTTGTTACTATTGCTTTGTAATACAATTTAAGGTCTGGAATAATAATGCCACCAGCTTCACTCTTCTTGCTAAGGATTGCTTTGGCTATTCTGGGTCTCTTATTTTTCCAAATGAATTTCATGATTGCGTTTTCTATTTCTATGAGGACTTTTTATTTGGATTGCATTGAATCTGTATAGTGCTTTTGGTAGTATGGTCATTTTGACAATATTAATTCTATCTATCCAAGAACAAGGAAGATCTTTCTATCTTCTTAGATCTTCTTTAATTTCTTTCTTTAGCATGCTATCATTTTCATTGTTCAGGTCTTTCACCTCTTTCATTAAATTGATTCCTAAGTATTTTTTTTTTTTTTTTGAGGCTATTGTAAATGGGGTGGATTTCCTAGTTTCTCTTTCTGAGGATTTGTCACTGATGTACAGAAATATCTTTGATTTATGGGTGTTGATTTTATATCCAGCTACTTTGCTGAATTCATTTATTAGTTCTAGAAGATTTCTGGTGGAATTTTTTAGGTCTTCTAGGTATAGAATCATATCGTCTGCAAATAGTGATAATTTGAGTTCTTTTCCTGTTCGTATCCCTTTAATTTCTTTCGTCTGTCTAATTGCTCTGGCTAGGGTTTCAAAAACTATGTTAAATAGAATTGGTGAAAGAAGGCATCCCTGTCTTGTTCCATTTTTTTTTTTTTTTTTTTTTTTTTTTTTTTTTTTTTTTTTTGGTACCGGGGATTGAACTCAGGGGCACTCGACCACTGGGCCACATCCCCAGCCCTTTTTTTGTATTTTATTAGAGACAGGGTCTCACTGAGTTGCTAAGTGCCTCGCCCATTGCTGAGGCTGGCTTTGAACTCGCGATCCTCCTGTCTCAGCCTCCCAAAGTGCTGGGGATTACAGGCGTGCGCCACCACGCCCGGCTTTGTTCCATTTTTAAGAGGGAATGCTTTCAATTTTTCTCCATTTAGAATGATATTGGCCTGGGGCTTAGCATAGATGGACTTTACAATGATGAGGTATGTTCCTGTAATCCCCAGTTTTTCTAGTGTTTTGAACATAAAGTGGTGCTGTATTTTGTCAGATGCTTTCTCTGCATCTATTGAGATGATCATATGATTTTTATCTTTGAGTCTATTGATGTGATGAATTACATTTATTGATTTCCGTATGTTCAACCAACCTTGTAGCCCTGAGATGAACCTTATTTGATCGAGGTGCACTGTCTTTTTTATATGTTTTTGTATTCAATTTGCCAGAATTTTATTGAGAATTTTTGCATCTATATTCACTAGAGATATTGGTCTGAAGTTTTCTTTCTTTGATGTGTCTTTGCCTGGTTTTGGAATCAGGGTGATATTGGCCTCATAGAATGTTTGGAATTGTTCCCTCTTTTTCTATTTCATGAAATAGTTTGAGAAGTATTGGTGTTAGTTCTTCTTTAAAGGTCTTGTTGAACTCAGCTATGTATCCATCCAGTCCTGGGCTTTTCTTGGTTGGTAGGTTTCTGATGGTGTCCTCCATTTCCTTGCTTGAAATTGATCTGTCTAAATTGTGTATATCATCCTGATTTAGTTTGGGCATATCATATGCCTCTATAAATTTGTAGATGCCTTCTATATTGTCTATCTTATTGGAGTATAAATTTTCAAAATAATTTCTAATTATTTCTGTATTTCTGTAGTGTCCATCGTGATATTTCCTTTTTCATAATGGATGTTAGTAATTTGAGTTTTCTCTCTCCTTTTCTTCATTAGCATGGCTAATGGTTTATCAATTTTATTTATTTTTTCAAAGAACCAACTTTTTGTTCTATCATTTTTTTTCAATTTTTTTGTTTCTATTTCATTGATTTCAGCTCTGATTTTTAATTATTTCCTGTCTTACTGCTTTTGGGGTTGATTTATTCTTCTTTTTCTAGGACTTTGAAATGTAATGTTAGTTCATTTATTTGTTGACTTTTTTCTTCTTTGAAGAAATGAACTCCATGCAATGAACTTTACTCTTAGAACTGACTTCATAGTGTCCCAGAGATTTCGATATGTTGTATTGGTGTTCTCATTTACCTCTAAGAATTTTTTAATCTCCTCTTTGATGTCTTCTGCAACCCATTGTTCATTCAGTAGCATATTATTTAGTCTCCAGGTGTTGGAGTAGCTTTTTCTTCTTTTTTTTTTTTTTTTTTTTGGTACCGGGGATTGAACTCAGGGGCACTCAACCACTGGGCCACATCCCCAGCCCTTTTTTGTATTTTATTAGAGACAGGGTCTCACTGAGTTGCTAAGTGCCTCGCCATTGCTGAGGCTGGCTTTGAACTCACAATCCTCCTGCCTCAGCTTCCCAAAGTGCTGGGATTACAGGCGTGCACCACCGCGCCCGGCTTCTTCTTATTTTATCATTGATTTCTAATTTTATTCCATTATGATCTGATAGAATGCAGGATAGTATCTCTACTTTTTTTGTATTTGCTAAGAGTTGCTTTGTGGCATAATATATGGTCTATTTTAGAGAAGGATCCATTTGCTGCTGAGAAAAAAGTGTATTCGCTCATAAATGGATAATATACTCTATACATGTCAGTTAAGTCTAAGTTATTGATTGTATTATTGAGTTCTTTAGTTTCTTTGTTTAGGTTTTATTTGGAAGATCTATCCAATGGTGAAATAGGTGTGTTGAAGTCACCCAGAATTATTGTGTTGAGGTCTATTTCACTCTTGAACTTGAGAAGAGTTTGATCGATGAACATAGATGCTCCATTATTTGGGGCATATATATTTATAACGGTTATGTCTTATTGATGTATGGTTCCCTTAAGCAGTATGAAATGTCCATCTTTATATCTTTTGATTAACTTTGGCTTGAAGTCTACTTTATTTGATATGAGGATGGAAACCCCTGCTTGCTTATATAGACCATGTGAACGGTATATTTTATCCCATCCTTTCACCTTCAGTCTGTGGGCATCTTTTCCTATAAGATGAGTCTCTTGAAGGCAGCATATTGTTGGGTCCTTTATTTTTAATCCAATCTGCCAGCCTATGTCTTTTTTAAAAAAAATATTTATTTATTTGCTTTAGTTTTATGTGGTGCTGAGAATCTAACCTGGGCCACGCACATGCTAGGCGTGCGCTCTACTGCTGAGCCACAATTCCAGCCCCAAGCCTATGTCTTTTGATTGGTGAGTTTAGGCCATTAATATTCAGCATTATTATTGAGACATGATTTGTATTACCAGTCACTTTTGTTTATTTTTGGTATTTAGCTTGACTTGATTTCTCCTTTGGTTGGTTTTTCCTTTATTGTAGTTCTTTCCTTTGCAGATTTTCACTGTTGTTTTTCATTTCTTCCTTGTGGAATATTTTGCCAAGAATGTTCTGTAGGGAAGGCTTTCTTGTTGTGAATTCTTTTAGCTTTTGTTTATCATGGAAGGTTTTTATTTCATCATCAAATCTGCAGCTTAATTTTGCTGGATATAAGATTATTGGTTGACATCCATTATCTTTTAGAGCCTGGTATATGTTGTTCCAGGATCTCCTGGCTTTGAGGGTCTGAGTTGAAAAATCTGATGAGATCCAAATTGGTCTTCCCTTATAGGTAATCTGATTCTTCTCTCTTGCAGCCTTTAAAATTCTATCCTTATTCTGTATGTTAGGCATTTTCATTATAATGTGCCTTGGTGTAGATCTGTTTAATATTGTACATTTGGTGACCTCTTGTATTTGGTTTTCCAATTCATTCTTCATGCTTGGGAAATTTTCTGATATTATTTCATTGAAGAGATTGTGCACTCCTTTGGTTTGAATCTCTGAATCTTCCTCTATTCCTATAAATCTTAAATTTGGTCTTTTGATGGTGCCCCATAATTCTTGGATATTCTGTTCATGGTTTCTTACCATCTTCACTGTGAGTGAGGTCAACCTTATTTTCAATAGTGTATATTTTGTCCTCATTGTCTGAGGTCCTGTTTTCCAAGTGATCTAGTCTGTTGGTGATGCTACCTAGTGAGTTTTTTAAATGGCTTATTGTTTCTTGTTTCTTTCATTTCAAGGATTTCTGTTTGTTTGTTTGTTTGTTTGTTTGTTTTCAGAATCTCTATCTCTTTCTTGAAGTAATCTCTTGCTACCTGTATTTGCTCTCTTATCTCTTTGTTGATGTGATTGATGGTTGCCTGTATTTGATCTCTCTCTCTCTCTTTTTTTTTTTTTTTTGGTACCAGAGATTGAACTCAGAGGCACTCAACCACTGGGCCATATCCCTAGCCCTTTTTGTATTTTTATTAGAGACAGGGTCTCACTGAGTTGCTAAGTGCCTCGCCATTGCTGAGGCTGGCTTTGAACTCGCAATCCTCCTGCCTCAGCCTCCCAAGTGCTGGGATTACAGGTGTGCACCACCATGCCCAGCTTGTATTTGATCTCTTACCTCTTTGTTGGAGAAATCAATTTTTGCCTGTATCTGCTCACTTAGGTCATTCTTTAAATCCAAAATCATTTTAGTTATGTATATTTGGAACTCCTTCTCTGACATTTCACCTACTGCACTATCTATGGATTCTATTGTTGTAGTATTTTGGTTTGTTTCAGGCATTTTCCTCCCTTGTTTTTCATGATATCTATGTGTTTTCCTCTCTTGCAGTGTAGATCTGTGAAGGAGCCCTAATCAAGGAGATAGCTAAGATTGCGGTTAGCTGAGTGCCATAAAAGATGTTCAAGTTCCACCTGATATTCATACATTTATCAAAGAATCTTTGTATGCCCGTGAACACTGTGTAATGCACCTGTAAGCTCGAGCTGTAAGCACTTGTCCTTGTTAAGGCAAAATGTATATAACCGGGTGAGGATTAGTTAGGTTGTTGGTTGTGGTTGGTGTTTGATGTTGGTGGTTGAAGTTGGTGGTCAGAGTTAGAGCAGTTGGAGTGGAGAGGTTACTGGAGCCGGAGAGAGAAGAAGAAGAAAAAACCTTTTTTCATTTTCATCCTGCCTCCAAATTTTCTCCCACGGCATCATTGCTCCAAGCGGCAATCGCTTCAGGCAGCAACAGATCTGAGGTATTATGGCTTCTGCCCTATTGTCTTATAGTGTCCAGACAGGTTACCAATACCTCACTTTTAAGGGAGAGATCAATATTACAGCATTCAACGTGTAGCCATATATCAGCTTCTATTTTTACATTTACAGTTTTGTCACTATAATTAGAAATGATGAGATCAGTTATCTTCTACCATATAGTCAATAGGTTTGCATAATGGTTTACAGTTTCTAATGGTAGAAGTGGGGACTGAGATGTTGGCTGAGAAGTAGGTAGGATGTAAGAAAATAGAGATATTAGATTATTTGACTAGTGAGAGGCTAATCATAAGAAATTGTCTGTTAGTAGGGGAAACAAGAGTTTGGCGTACCCATGTAAGACTCCCTGTTAGCTCAACAACAGGATAACTGTTAGCACTTTTAGTAGAGAAACCTCTGGTGCAGCCAGGCCCACAGGGACCTTGGTGACGTCTTACCAGGTCCTTAATGTTGTCCCTTGATAGAAGCAGTGCTATCCCAGTTTCTTGGTGGTGGCAGCCTCAAGCCTATAATTATCCTGATGTTGAGCTGTGCAGCCACACTTTGGTGAGTAAGGAACCCCAGTGTGGAGTGCTTCTCCACACAGGCATGGAGTGACTCTCCAGGTTGTGGGCCTGGGGCAGGCCTCTCTCACCAGTTCTCTGGTTCTCTGGTTCTCCAGGTCACAGTGTGTCAGCACGAGTGGGTGGTCAAGCCTGTCTCTCCGGATCTCCTCTGGCCATGGTGTGGTGGGGCAGGCCCTGATTGAGCAATTTAAAACATCCAGAGACCTATCTGCTTCAAGAAGGTCTAGAAGCCAGGTGCAGTGGCACACGCCTGTAATCCTAGCACTTTGGGAGGCTGAGGCAGGAGGATCGCAAGTTCAAAGACAGCCTCAGCAATGGCGAGGCACTTAAGCAACTTAGTGAGACCCTGTCTCTAAATAAAATACAAAAAAGGGCTGGGGATGTGACCCAATGGTCAAGTACCCCTGAGTTCAATCCCTGGTACCACAAAAAAAAAAAAAAAAAAAAAAAAAAGTCTAGAAAAGATAGTTTTAGTTTTTCAGCTTGTGTACCACAAGGAGGCATCATAAAAAGGGGTTGGAATAGATGTTGAACCAGCATCTACTCTATCTGCCTTATCCATTCCACCTTTATGTAATCTCTGAATGCTATTTATTTTGGGGGGGTTGTTGTTATTGGGGATGGAACCCAAGGGCACTCTACCACTGAGCTGCATCCCCAGCCCTTCTTATTTTTTATTTAAAATCAGGGCCTCACTAAGTTGCTTAGGGCCTCACTAAATTGCTGAGGCTGCTTTGAACCTGCGATGCTCCTGTCTCAGCCTCCTGAGCTGCTGGGATTACAGGCGTGGGCCAACCCACCTGGCCAAAAAATAAATATTTTTGGTTTGGATCTTGAATGTCCCCAAAAGCTCATGTGTTTAAGGCTTGGTACCCAACTTAGTGCTACTGAGAGGTGGTGGAAACTAAGAGGTAGGGCCTAGTGTGAGGTTTTAGGTCATTGAATATATCCATTAAAAAGGCTTGTGAGACTCTGGTCTTTTTCTCTTTTCTCTCTTTCTTAACTTTTTGTAGTTGTAGATGGACAGAATGCCTTTATTTTGTTAGTTTATTTTTTATGTAGTGCTAAGAATCAAGCCCAGTGCCTCACACATGCTAGACAAGTGCTTTGCCACTGAGATACAGCCCCAGCCCCATCCTCTTTCTCTTTATGATTCTCAGCCATGAGATGGGTGGTTTTGCTCTACCACGTGCTCCCACCATGATGGGAGCCCAAACAGGCCCAAAAGCAATGAGGCCAACAAATTATGGATGGAAACTTCCAAAACTGTGAGACAAAATAAGCCTTCATTATCTCTCTTTCTTTCTTAGAGGCACTTAGCAAAAGAGCTTGGGATGTGGCCCAGTGGTCAAGTGCCCCTGAGTTCAATCCCTGGTACAAAAAAAAAAAAAAAAAAAAAAAAAGAGAGAGAGAGAGAAGTAAGAGGCATCACAATACCAGACCTTAAACTATACTACAGAGATATAGTAACAAAAACAGCATGGTATTGGCACCAAAATAGACACATTGACCAATGGTACAGAACAGAAGACACAGAGACAAATCCACATAAATACAGTCATCTCATACTAGACAAAGACACCAAAAACATACAGAGGAGAAAAAATAGCCTTTTCAACAAATGGTGCTGGGAAAACTGGAAATCCATATGTAGCAAAATGAAATTAAATTCCTATCTCTCACCTTGCACAAAACTCAACTCAAAATGGATCAAGAATGTAGTCATTAGACCAGAGACCCTGTGCCTAATAGAAGAAAAAGTAGGCCCAAATTTATATCATGTTGGCTTAGAAACTGACTTCTTTATCAAGACTCCTAAAGCTCAGGAAGTAAAATCAAGAATCAATAAATGAGATGGATTCAAACTAAAAAGCTTCTTCTCAGCAAAGGAAACAATCAAGAACATGAGGAGAGAGCCTACATAACGGGAGAAAATCTTTGCCACCTGAACCTCAGATAGAGCATTAAGCTCCAGGATATATAAAGAACTCAAAAAACTTAACACCAAGAAAACAAATAACCCAATTAGTATATGGACAAAGGAACCGAACAGGTACTTTACAGAAGAAGAAATATGATCAATTGGTCAACAAACATATAAAAAAAATGTTCAACATTTCCAGCAGTTAGAGAAATACATATTAAAACTACACTGAGATTTCATCTCACTCCAGTCAGAATGGCAATAATCAAGAATACAAGTAACGAGCCGGGTGTGGTGGCGCACGCCTGTAATCCCAGCACTTGGGAGGCTGAGGCAGGAGGATCGCAAGTTCAAAGCCAGCCTCAGCAATGGCGAGGCACTTAGTAACTCAGTGAGACCCTGTCTCTAATAAAAATACAAAAAAAAGGGCTGGGGATGTGGCCCAGTGGTCGAGTGCCCCTGAGTTCAATCCCCGGTACCAAAAAAAAAAAAAGAATACAATAACGAGCTTGGATTGAAGCTCAGTGGCAAAGAACTTGCCTTGCACATGTGAGGCACTGAGTTTGATCCACATAAAATAAATAAATAAAAGTATTGTGTCATCTACAACTAAATTTAAAAAAAAAAAAAAAATACAAGTGGCGGCAGAGCGCTTGCCTTGCATGTGCGCGGCCCGGGTTCGAGCCTCAGCACCACGTAAACATAAATGCATTGCATTGTGTACAACTAAAGTAAATAAATAAACATAAAAAAAAATACAAGTAACAATACATGTTGGCGAGAATGTGGGGAAAAAGGCACACTCATACATTGCTGGTGGGAATGCAAATTAATACAACCACTATGAAAAGCAGTACTGAGATTCCTCAGAAAACTTGGAATAGAACCACCATTTGACCCCGTTATCCCACTCCTCAGTTTATACTCAAAGGACTTAAAATCTGCATACTACAGTGATGCAACCACTTCAATGTTTATAGCAGCTCAATTCACAATAGCTAAACTATGGAACCAACCTAAGTGCCCTTCAACAGATTACTGGATAAAGAAAATGTGGTGTATACACACAATAGAATATTACTTCATGATAAAGAAGATTGAAATTATGGCATTTGCCAATAAATGGATGGGACTGGAGACTATCATGCTAAGTGAAATAAGCTAACCCCCCACCCCCCCCCACCCAAAAAGGCCAATGTTTTCTCTGATATGTGGATGCTAACTCACAATAAGGGGGTGGGTAGGGAAGAACAGAAGTACTTTGGATTAGACCAAGGGGAATGAAGGGAAGGGAGGGGAAATGAAAATAGAAAAGATAGTAGAATTAATCAGACATTATTATCCTTTGTGCATATATGATTACATGACCAATATAATTCTACATTATGTAAAACCAGAAGAATGAGAAGTTATACTCCATATATGTATAATATGTTAAAATGCATTCTATTGTCATGTATAACTAATAAGAACAATTTTAAAAAGATTATTAGGGGCTGTAAAATGGTGTCAGCTACAAGTGTCCAGTGGTGGTGTTGTGGTTATATTTTTTTTTGGGGGGGGTGAAGTTTAACCAAGGCTGTGTACCTTATTTTGGTCAGACAAATGGATTTCTGTTTATTTTCTAATTCTGCTTCTCCTGTTTGTCCTGTCTTTCTATGAGTTACATAATCCCCTGATAATTCTTTTTCGACTTTAGTTATCCACCTTTTGCCTCTATTGTTGCAACCAGCAACGCTGGTTGGCATTCTGTTGGAATTCTAGTGGTCTGCTGTGTGTGGCAGTTAATTAGCCATGATTGACTTCTGGATGACGTACCCCTAAAGGTAAGATGTAGAATATTTGATTAGAACAATTTTCATGGGCTGAAAAATGTAAGAAAGATAGAGTTCATTAATTATGCCACCGACAGGATAAAAGGGAAAACTCTGGTTTAGATTTCCCAATTCAAAGCAAATTTTAAAATTCAATACTATTGTAAAAATATAGCAGGAAGGGGGCTGGGGTTGTTAGCACATGTGCAGCCCGGGTTCTATCCTCAGCACCACGTAAAACTAAAGGCATTGTGTACAACTAAAAGAAATAAATAAATATTAAAATATATATATATAGCAGGAAGTCCTTTTGCCTGTATCCAGGACTATTGCTGATTTTCATCAAATGCTGCAGGGACAAGTGGATATCCACATGCAAAACAGTGAAGTTGGACCCCCCTACCTCACACCATACACAAAAATTTAGTAAAAATGGACCATAGACTTAAATATAAAAATTAAAATTATAAAACTCCTAGATGGAAACATGCAGGTAATCATAAGTTGGGCACAGTGATATGTGGCTATAGTCACAGCTAGTTGGGAGCCTGAGGCAGGAGAATTACTGAGCCAGGAGTTGAGGATCAGCCTAGACAACATAATGAGATCTCATCTCAGAAAGAAAAAAAAAAAAGGATATTTTATGACCTTGTGTTAAAAAATGGTTTCATAGATTCATTAAACATATAAGTGAGGGTTAGGGATGTGACTCAGTAGCAGAGGACTTGTCTAGAATGTTCAAGGCCCTGGGTTCAATCCCCAGGACTGCCAAAAATGTGTGTGTGTGTGTGTGTGTGTGTGTAAGAAAATAGATAAGTTGGTCTACCTCAAAAGTAAAACATTTGTGTGGTAAACTATACATTAAGAAAGCAAAAAGATTGGGAGGCTGAGGCAGGAGGATTGCGAGTTCAAAGCCAGCCTCAGCAATGGCGAGGCACTTTGCAACTCAGTGAGACCCTGTCTCTAATAAAATACAAAAAAGGGCTAGGGGATGTGGCCCAGTGGTCCAGTGCCCCTGAGTTCAATCCCCAGTACCAAAAAACAACAAACAAACAAACAAACAAACAAAAAAACCAACAACAAGAAAGCAAAAAGACAACCCACTAAATGGGATAAAATATTTGAAAAAAAATGTATCTTATAAGAGACCCATCAAAATATATAAACTTAATTAAAAAAATATATATATATATACATATCCTGATTTAAATTGAGCAAAGGTATTAAATAGGCATTTATCCAGAGAAGATCTATTAAGGGCTGATAACTGTATTTAAAAATGTTCAACATAGTCAGGCATGGTGGCACACGCCTGTAATCCCAGCACTTGGGAGGCTGAGGCAGGAGGATCATGAGTTCAAATCCAGCCTCAGCAATGGCGAGGCACTAAGCAACTCAGTGAGACCCTGTCTCTAATAAAATACAAAAAAAAAAAAGGACTGGGTGTTGCCGCCTGAAGGGCTTGGAGCAATGGAGCCGCGGGAAGAAGTTCAGAGGCAAACTGGAGACAAACAGCTTTTTATTCTGATAACTTTTCTCTCTGGTTCTAACAACGACTAACACACGCCACACACACCACCAAAATGGCGCTGACCCGATCAGCAATTTCGGCCAAGTCACTCGAGATCCCGGGACAAGTCCCGTGAGACTACGGAAGGCGACAATGCCCAAATCTCCACGGCTCATAGTCAACCGCAATTCAAGCCATCTCCCCAAACAGGGCTCCTACAACTGGGGATGTGGCCCAGTGGTCGAGTGCCCCTGAGTTCAATCCCTGGTACCAAAAAAAAAAAAAAAAAATGCTCAACATCATTTGGCATTGGTTATTATAGAAATGCAAATCAAAATCACAATGAGATCTGTCTACCACTTTATACCCATGTGATGAACAGCATGCCTTTATTTTGTTTATTTTTATGTGATTTTGTTTGTTTGTTTGTTTTTGTCTTTTTTTGTGTGGTACTGGGAATTGAACTCAGGGGCACTCGACCACTGGGCCACATCCCCAGCCCTTTTTTGTATTTTATTTAGAGACAGAGTCTCACTGAGTTGCTAAGTGCCTCACCATTGCTTTAAACTTGGGATCCTCCTGCCTCCGCCTTCCAAGTGCAGGGATTACAGGCATGCGCCACGGTGCCCGGCTTATGTGATGCTTTTATTCTTGCCTCCAGTAACCCTGATTGACATTCTGTTGCAATTTTAGGGGTCTACTCTTGCAGTTAAATAACTATGATTGTCTAGAATTAACCATGATTTAGAAGTCAAACAGTCATGGTTAATTGTCACAAACTGCAGACCACAAGAATTTCAATGGTCTGACTTTTTTTAATTAAAAAAAAAATTTTTAAGTTGTAGGTGGACACAATACCTTTATTTTATTTATTTATATGTGGTGCTGAGGATTGAACCTGGTACCTCACATATGCTAGGTAAGCATTCTACCACTAAGCTACAACCCCAGCCCTGGTCTGACATTTTTTTCACTTCTGTGAAATTGTTCTAATCAAGACCTCTGTGTCTTACCTTCAGTGATCACATCATCCAGAAGTCAAGCCTGAACTTTGGGGAAGGAAGGGAGGAAAAGACATTGAATTCAACCAATGATTAATAGCCAACCAATGCCCAAATAATTCAGTCAATCATGCTTATACAATGAAGCCCCAATAAATATCCTAGCTTAGTGAAACTCTGCCTGACTGCTGCCATACCTCCATCACAGACAAAAACCATGTGCAGCCCATTGAGCTGGTCAGGCTCACTAAAGTGCTGGACAGGACCAGCTTTCAGGGTCAAAATCAAGATGTTAGCAGGGTCATGAACCATCTGAAAGCTCAAGGTCAGAATCTATCTGTTCCTTGCCTTCTCTAACTTTTGGTGCCTGGCACCATTTGTTAGCTTGTGGCTGTATCACTCCAGTCTATTTCTCTGGTCACACTGCCTGTCTTCTTCTGTGTCAAACTTCCCTCTGGGGGCTGGGTTGTGGCTCAGCTGTAGAGCGCTTGCCTAGTGCATGGGCGGCCGGGTTCTATCCTCAGCACCATGTAAAAACGCATTGTGTACAACTAAAAGCAAATAAATATTAAAAAAAAATACTTCCCTCTGCCTCCTTTCTGAGCCTCAGTTTCCTCACCTATAAAATGAACTTTCAGGGGCTGGGATTGTGGCTCAGTGGTAGAGCGCTCGCCTAGCGCGTGGGCGACCTGGGTTCGATCCTCAGCACCATAAAAAACGCACTGTGTACAACTAAAGCAAATAAATAAAAATATTTTTAAAAAATGAACTTTCATCACTGGTTATTTGTTAGAATAACTGAGATAATGTATCTCAGCCTGTAAGCTGCCTGGTACCGTAAACCGGGAGGAAAAAACTCTCGGAGGCAGAGTATAGCTTTTGCTACTTTTACTTCTACTTTCTTAGAGCTTAGAGAGGGAAAGAAAGATTTTTCTTCTTAGCTTAGAGTAGAGTAGCTTAGAGTAAAGAAAGATAGAGCTTAGCTTTTCTTCTTAGCTTAGAGTAGAGTAGAGCTTAGCTTAGAGAAAAACTAGAGCTTCTTTCTTCTCTCTTCTTTCTTCCTTCTTCTGTCTTCTGTCTTCTGTCTTCCTCGGGAGCCTCGGCCTTACTCTGACCAGTCCTCTGGAGCCTCGGCCTTACTCTGACCAGTCATTTCTCTTCTGTCTTCTATCTGGTTTCTGTAACCGCTCTGCCTACGTTCTGGCCGCTCTGATTCTTCTGACCGACCGAGTGGCTGCCCGACTGACCGAATGAATTCGTTCTCCTAACTCGGACCGCTTTCACCCGGTTATATACCTTCAGGTTTGCGGGTGCCTACAGGTGCGTCACATACATATCAGGTGGAACTTTATGGCTTCCAGCTAGCTACAACAGCCCTTCCTAATTAGGGCTCCTTCATATTCCTTCCCTTTAGTTTAAAAAGGTGCTTTTGTTCTATTTTCTCTATTTTATTTTCTCTATTTTCTTTTATTTTTTTGTCCCTACCTAGCTTTTCACCTTTTATTTTTGAAAGGGTGGATATTTGAGCCCTTTTTGAGAAGGTGCTGTGGCTTTAAGGAAGCCTAATGCTGAGGAGCAGCTAACGCACCTAGTTAAGCACAATTGCATAAGCGGCTTTGACTTTTTTTTTTTTTTTTTTCCTCTTCTTTATTTTTCTTTATGGCTTTCTTGCCAAAGCTCAATGGCTTTTTTTCTGCATGGTTTTTACCATGCTATTTAATTCTCTATTTTCTTTTAAGCTCATGGCTTTTTTCTTTATACTAAAGCTCAAGGCTTTTTCTCTATATTTTTTATGGCTTTTGGCCGGCTACTCTACTTCGGCTTTTGGCCGGCTCGCTTCGGCTTTTCGCTGGCTACTCTGCTTCAGCTTTTGGCCAGCTACTCTGCTTCGGCTTAATTCTTAACTGGCTTCAACTGAGTCAGAGGCTCTGCTCTCTTGTTTCTACTCTTTTTGCTGGTCTCAACTGAGTCTGAGGCTATGCTTTTTCATTGCTCTTATTTCTTAGCTTTTTTCTCTGCCTGCCGAGCCCCGGACGGACCACCATTTGTAAGCTGCCTGTCACGGCCAGCCACGGCGCCGCCACGGGAGGAAAATTCTCGGAGGCAGAGTATAGCTTTTGCTACTTTTACTTCTACTTTCTTAGAGCTTAGAGAGGGAAAGAAAGCTAGAGCTTCTTAGAAAGATAGAGCTTAGCTTAGAGAAAGATTAGAGCGTCTTTCTTCTCTCTTCTTTCTTCCTTCTTCTTAGCTTTTGCTACTTTTACTTCTACTTTCTTAGAGCTTAGAGAGGGAAAGAAAGATAGAGCTTCTTAGATAGAGCTTAGCTTAGAGAAAGATTAGAGCGTCTTTCTTCTCTCTTCTTTCTTCCTTCTTCTTTCTTCTGTCTTCTGTCTTCCTCAGGAGTCTCGGCCTAACTCTGACCAGTCATTACTTCTTCTATCTGGTTTCTTTTCTGTCTTCTATCTGGTTTCTCTTCTGTAACCGCTCTGCCTACGTTCTGGCCGCTCTGATTCTTCTGACCGACCGAGTGACTGCCCGGCTGACTGAATTCTCCGTTCTCCTAACTCGGACCGCTTTCACCCGGTTATATACCTTCAGGTTTGCGGGTGCCTACAGGTGCGTCACATACATATCAGGTGGAACTTATGGCTTCCAGCTAGCTACAACAGCCCTTCCTAATTAGGGCTCCTTCATCAGCCCCCTAAATCCCTTCACAGAGGTGCTTGTAGAGTTTCTGGATGACATAAGCTGCTCCATCATCCATAGTGTGAAAAGCTTCAAGCCCAGGTATATTCACCCTATTGGAGTCAGAGTGGGAGGTTCAAAGGCTGTGCTGAATTTGAATTTAGGTCCTGTATATTGACCACTTGGCCTATGGGATGATCTGTGACTGTTAAATAAAGTGTTTGTACTATTGAAAATACTACATAAATAAAGCTTAGTGAAAAGTACTGACTGGTGAATACACTGGTGTGTCAGGAGGTTGATATGTCCTGATTACAAAGGGAGAGAGTACTTCTAGAAGCTCTGCATTTGGAACCCTGTAAGACCTTACTCTATGTGTCTCTTCATTTGAGTGGTTCTGACTTGTATCCCTTATAATAAAACTATAATGGTAGTACATCACTTTCCTATGTTCTGTAAATCATTTAAGCAAATCATCAAACCTTGAGGGAATTGTGGGAACCCCAAATTGGTAACCAGTTGGCCAGAAGTATATATAGCCTATGGACACCTGAGTGTGACTGGCATCTGAAGTGAGGGCAGTCTTGTTGGGGATCGTCACCGATAATTTGTGGGTTCTGTGATAACTTCAAGTGGTTAGTGCCAGGATTTTATTACTGGTTGGTGTCAAATACTACCCTATATGGCTATATTAGTCAGTTTTTGTCTCTGTGATCAAAATACCTGACAATAACAACTTAGAGGAGAAAAAGGTTATTTGGGCTCATGGTTTCAGAGATTTCTGTCCATGGTTAGCTGGCTTCATTGCTCTGGACCTGAGGTAAGGCAGAACATCATGGTGGAAGGGTGTAGCAGAGGAAGCTGCTCAGTTCACAGTAGATGGAAGGAGAGTAGGGAGCCTGGAGCCACAATCACAGATCATCCCATAGGCCAAAATATTTAATCCCCAAGGTATGCCCCCAGGTGACATACTTCCTCCAGTCACATCCCACCTGTCTACAGTTACAACCCAGTAATTTACTCAAATTATTAATCTATCACACGGATTAATCTAATGATTAGGTTAGTTTTCATAGTCTGATCATGTCACTTCCTGCATTGACACATGAGCTTTTTTGGGGGGACACCTCATATCCAAGCCACAACAATGGCAAAAGATGCAATTAAGTTAAGGATCTTGAGTTGAGGAGTTTATCCTGGTATCATTATAAGAGGGAGGCAGAGGGAAGTTTGACACAGAAGAAGACAGGCAGTGTGACCAGAGAAATAGACTGGAGTGATACAGCCACAAGCTAACAAATGCTGCCAGGCACCAAAAGTTAGAGAAGGCAAGGAATAGATTCTGACCTTGAGCTTTCAGATGATTTGTGACCCTGCTAACATCTTGATTTTGACCCAGTGAGACTGATTTCAGACATCAGGGCTCCAGAACTATGAAAGAACACATTTCTATCATTTTTTAAAAAATTTTTTGTAGTTGTAGATGAACAGCATGCCTTTATTTTGTTTATTTTTATGTGATGCTAAGGCTTGAACCCAGTGCCTCATTCATGCTAGGCAAGAGCTCTGCCATTGAGCTTCAGGCCCAGCCCAACACATTTCTATCATTTTAAGTCATCAAGTTGTGATGGGCTGGGAGCAGTGGCACATGCCTGTAATCCAAGCAATTTAGAAGGCTGAAACAGAAGGATGGAAAGTTTGCAGCCAGCCTAGGCAACTTGGTGAGAACTGTCTTAAAATACAAAAAGGACTGGGGATGTGGGCTGGGGTCATAGCTCAGTGGTAGAGCACTTGCCTAGCACATGTGAGGCACTGGGTTCGATCCTCTCAGCACCCAAAAAATAAATAAATACAATAAAGGTATTGTGTGCATCTACAACTAAAATTAAAAAAAAAAAAAAAGGACTGGGGATATAATTCAGTGTTAAAGCTCCCCTCGGTTCAATACCTAGTACCAAAAAAAAACAAACAAAAAAACCACTGTAATATATTACCTTCTATGAAGTATGGTAGAAGTGAAGTATAAATGTGCATAGAGTGCTTGCTTTGGCAGCACATATACTAAAATTGGAACAATACAGAGAAGATTAGCATGGCCTCTGCACAAGAATGACACACAAATCTGTGAAGCATTCCATATTGAAAAAAAATGTGCCTGGAGAGGTGAAGAAATTTCCCCAAAGTCCTGCAACAAAACCTAGCCTATCTGCCTCCAGATCCTTTACTCCTAAGAGCTATGCTACTCTGTAACTAATGGACTGAAGATTCTCCCTGCTCACCATCTTGCTGTTAATGCCACATTCACTTCCTCACAACCACCAAATTTCTACTCCTTGCAACCCCACTCCTGGTGCTGATTTCTGCATAAGAAGCTCTGTCAGACTAAAGGAAGAAAAGGTATTCCCAGCTTCCTCAGGAAAGGGGGTTTTCTTGTCGTGAAGATTCATAAAATGGGGGCCACAAAAACATCTCTGATTGAATGATCAAACTTTGTGGAAATAAACTTTTATTTTTTTGCCACTCAGGATCAGTAACAGCTTTAGTGTCTGAATATAAACTGAACTCTTCACTCCCCACCACCTCCTCCAGTTGGTCTTCCATTGCTTCCAGCCCAATTCATTCTTCCATTATCCTGACACATCTGTCTCTGTCTCTGTCCTTGCCTCAACTTCTCCCTATTGCATCTACTGATGGCTTCTTTCTCCATTCGCCCTCCAAATCCCTTTAAAAAAATTTTTTTTAGTTGTAGATGGACACAATACCTTTATTTATTTATATGTGGTGTTGAGGATCGAACCCAGTGCCTCACGTGCAGGGCAAGAGCTCTACCACTGAGCCACAACCCCAATCCCCTAAATCCCTCTTGATCTCTTCTTTGTCCTAGATGATCATGGCTTCTGCTTACTGCCTTTTCTCTGTGTCTTTACTACTGCTTTACTCCTAGTCAATTGCCCCAAAAGATGTGTTTAGGTTGTCCTTGTTGGGCACAGCTCTCATTTTAGACCCTCTTATGGTATATAGATTCCACTCAATGAATTAAAAAGAGTTACATAATAGTTTTTTTTTAATTTTTCAATGTTGATACTTGCAATATGTTGGCAATCTTATTCTTTGCAATATTTAATCTTAGGATGAAAAAATTTAAATGTCAACTTAAAAATATGCAATGGGGTACACAATTTTTCAAAATTGTTTTAGAGGATGTGCAAGCAAAACAATTGGCCCTTTGCCCAACTTCTTCTTTGGTTGGAATCCCATAACAACAAGAAGAAAGTCTGTGAGCTAAAAAGTAAAGGAAAACTAACTGAAAACCATTTCCATCAACTGGAGAAACATTCAGACTCGATTCATAATACAAGCTGTGCTAAGCATTGGAGATACATTATTTCAGTTATTCTAACAAATAACCAGTGATGAAGATTCATTTTATAGGTGAGGAAACTGAGGCTCAGAAAGGTTGTGATATGCCTCCCAATTAGTCCATAACAGAACTTGAATTTGAACCCACACCTGCTTGATCCCCACATCTGAGTTTTAGCCTCTTCACTCTGCTCTTTGGCAGACTGCTGGGCCTCCCCTGAGAATAATAGTAACTGCCCCAGCAGGAACCAGTGCATCAAGAACTCATGCCAGCAGAGAGGAGGCAAAGGAACAACTTAGGGAGCAATGGCAAGAAGACCCAAGGTACTGTGGTACCTGTTTTAATACTGGACAGCTTCTGACACCTGTAACAAAGGAAGACAGAGTGACCTCTGGTGGCCTAAGAGCCACTCCTCCCATACCATGTTGAGAGAAGTGAGGACTCTTCTGTCCTGCCCTATCTTATTGGTTACAACTGTGGGTGATAAGGAAGGGGCAAAAAGGGGACACCTCAAACACTTGCTATCAGATCATTCCTCTGCCTTCACTCCATGTTTCTTGAACATTCGTGGCATACCTCTTTTTTCCTGTTTTTTTTTTTTTTTTAATCTGTGATACTCTACCAACTGTTTATTTCTCCCCAAAAGTAACATAGTGGCCTGCAATTTATTATTATACATTCGTTAGCTATACCTCTTTATCCTTTTTTTTTTTTAATCTGTGATACTCTACCAACTGTTTATTTCTCCCCAAAAGTAACATAGTGGCCTGCAATTTATTACCATCATTTTTTTTTTTCTTTTGTGGTGCTAGGGATTGAACCCAGGGCCTTGTGCATGTGAGGCAAGCATTTTACCAACTAAGCTATATCCCCATCCCTCTCCACCAATTTGTCATACAGTTTTTTATTTATTTAGGTGCCATGTTGTCTAGCTTGTGACTATTAAAACTTCTTAAATTATGCCTTTCATTATTATATCATATTATCCCATTTGTTCTTTTCTTTTCTTTCTTTTTTTTTTTTTTTTTTTGGTACGGGGATTGAACTCAGGGGCACTCAACCACTGGGTCACATCCCCAGCCTTTTTTTTGTATTTTATTAGAGACAGGGTCTCACTGAGTTGCTAAGTGCCTCACCATTGCTGAGGCTGGCTTTGAACTCGCGATCCTCCTGCCTCACTCAGCCTCCCAAGTGCTGGGATTACAGGCATGCGCCACCGCGCGCCCGGCCCATTTATTCTTTTTACTTTAGATTCCTCCTGATATTAACATTGCCTCTCCTGCCTTCCCTTTATTTGCATTTATGTCTTGCCCACATCTTTATTTTCAACTCTATCATTGTATGTATGTATTGAACCCAGGACCACTCTACCACTGAGGCACACCCCCCAGGGACCCACCCCTGGTTTCTGTTTCCGTTTTTGGGACAGAGTCTAAGTTGCCCAGGCTGGCTTTGAACATTCCATCCTTCTGCCTCAGCCTCCTGAGTAACTGTGATCACAGGTATGCACCACTGCACCCAGCTCTATCACTGTTTAAAATTTCTTTCTTTTTTTTTTTTTTTTTTGTGGTACCGGGGATTGAACTCAGGGGCACTTGACCACTGGGTCACATCCCCAGACCTTTTTTGTGTTTTTTATTTAGAGACAGGGTCTCACTGAGTTGCTAAGTGCCTCACCATTGCTGAGGCTGGCTTTGAACTCGCGATCCTCCTGCCTCAGCCTCCCAAAGTGCTGGGATTACAGGTAAAATTTATTTCTTATATACAGGACATAATTTGTTTTTAACTCAATCTGACAGTTTCTTTCAGTGGATAAGTCTGTTTATTTACATTTAGTTGTAATTGTTAACACCTAAGTTTGATAATTTATTATTATTATTTATTTTAGTTTGCTGAGGTCTCATCCTTTTCCTTGTTTTTGGCAGTCTGATCAAATTACTGTCTCCTCCCCTTTTTACTTATTAATTTTTGAGTTCTACTATATTTTTCCATTTTATGTTTTCTTTTCTTCTCCCTATGCTTATTATAGACTATTTTTCTGTCACATATATTTAAAATATAGTATTTGCCCTACAGAGATGCTTTGTCCCCTCACTTCCTCCTTCCCTTTTCCCCAATAAGATCTCTCAGAATAATCTTATTTCCCCATTCTCCTTCAACCTGTTCACATCCTCCATTCACATGAAATCTTTGGATGGCTTTTACCACTCCCACGGGTTCATTTCCACCCTAGTCTTTAGGTTTTGCACAGATAATCTGGTACTCTTTCTTTCAGACTACTATTGGAGTTTCTTTTGAAGTATGTCTCTTCCATTTCAGTAATCATTTTAGCCTTCATAATATATATTTCCAGAGAGTCAGCATCCAGTGGACATATGTTATATACTTCCATAATCTATCAGTATCCAGTGGAAATCCAATGGATATTGACAGACCATCTAGAATATCATATAAAATACATATTATATAATACATATAAATCATCAAAACAAATATATAAAAGTTATGTAGTTACATTAAAATAACGTGTGTAAATATATTAGTTTATATTGTACTATAACTAATTTCCTTTGTAATTATATGTATTTTATTTTACATGCTTAAAAACATTCAGAGAACAGTTTTATCGCATGTAAGAAAAGGCTAATTTGTGGCTGGGGGTGTAGCTCAGTGGTAAAGCACTGGCCCAGCTTTGCATGATGGGCTGGGTTCCCAATTATTGGGAGCGCCCAATCCAGAATACTCTTAAATTCTGGATGCCACGGTGCTCAGCTAGACTCACATATTTAAATATACACCCACTTAAGAATTATAAGTAGCTGGACGCGGTGGTGTACGCCTGTAATCCCAGCACTTGGGAGGCTGAGGCAGGAGGATTGCGAGTTCAAAGCCAGCCTCAGCCGTGGCGAGGCACTTAGCAACTCGGTGAGACCCTGTCTCTAATAAAATACAAAAATTGGCTGGGGATGTGGCCCAGTGGTCGAGTGCCCCTGAGTTCAATCCCTGGTACCAAAAAAAAAAAAAAAAAAAAAAAATTATAAGTGATGATGCTTCAAAGCAACCTCGAACTCAGTATGTCTAAAATCTAACTCATCTCATTCCTCTGTCTGATCCTTTTCCAGTGAAAACTTTCTCAGAAAATAGCTCTGAGAAGGCAGAAGCCTAGGAGTCGTACTTGAGTTCTTCATCTTCCTCACCTCCACACTGAGTTTTTACCAAGATCTGTTGACTTCATATCTGTCTATTTTCTCCAAAGCTGGAAGGTCATTGGAGACCTCACCTGTTTGAGTGGAATGGGATGGGGGCACAGGTCAGATAGGTGTGGGTTGATAGGTAGTGGACAAGCGGTACATAAAAGGAAACTGTACACACAAATAGTTCCTTTGGAACCTCTGGGGAGAGAATACTGGCAGATTTTAGAAGCTGGTAACCTTTTTCCTTCATTCCTATCTCCATCTTTTTAGTCTAACCACACCCCGGTGCCTGGAATGTCTCTACCCTCTCAGCTCTTAGTTCAAATGCTACTTCTTCAGAAAATCTTTATTGCAGTCAAGACAGGTTCAGACTCCCAGTTGTATGCTCTCATGTCATCCTGTCCTTTTCCTTCCTAGTATTTGTCACAGACTGTAATTACATATTTGCTATTGTGATTATTTGATTAATATCTGTCATCTCTAACAGACTAGAAGCCTTAGGAGGGTAGGAAGCAAGCCTCTTTCCATACTGAAGTATCCTCAATCACAATACTATGATGGTATAATGCCTCTCACATAGACATACTTAATTATGTGTGTGTGCTGGGGCAGGATGCATGTATATGACTGATCAAGTGTCAGTATATGTAAAACAAAGCTAACTTGGACTGTGGTGACCTCATAAAGAGACACCACACTGAGTAGTCCTCTCAGAGCAGCCCATTTGCCTCCCTCAAAGACATCTCTCTTGTTGGATCACTCATCTGCAACATATAATAGAATATACCACCTACTTGTTTGGTTTCTGAATCATCTGAATCCACCCTCATTCAGCAATGTGGTCTATCAGCTTTCAGAGATAGAGAAAACAATAATTGCCATTTATTCATTTGACCAATAGCTATTCTGTGCCTACCCCTGCTGTATTCAAACACTGTGCTGGACTCAGATGGGGAAATATAGATGAATGAGGACAGGTTATCATTCTCAAGGAATGTATGGTTTTGAAGCACAGTTAGATATATAAACAAACTATAACTTCCTCTTTTAAAACACTAATATTATAAGGCATGCTCATAGTTTTAAAGGATCACAGAGAAGAGTGACTATCAAAGCACTTAGCAAAAGCTTAGCTAAAAGAAATGCTATGTAGAATGACTATCTATGGGACATATGTTCAAATCTTCTAAGCTCTAACTTCAGACCTGTTCATACCACAAGAAAGCAATTTACTTGGACTACATTAAACAAGCCCCCTTAAAAAGTAACCATCACTAGGTTGCTTTTTATGTTCTTCTTGGCTTTTATTGGCCATAAGAAACATCCATATGGGGGGCGAGCAATAGCCATGTAAATTTTGCCTTTGCATTTGTTGTTAAAATAGTCTTACCTGCTTTAGTATATCAACTCACATTTCCTAATAAAGTCGCATAAGAAATTACCTTTAGAATTTAGTGATACAGAAACAAGACAAAACTATGGTCTGTCTCCTCTCATGAAATGATTCATTTCAGATGACACATCTAGGTTCACTTTTGCCCTGGCATCCAGGAAGTACAGAACTAAATTTCAAATACAATTGGTTATGGATAATAACTCCAGGATAATTGTGATCTTTCCCCCTCTGGTTCTAACATTTCTATTTCTAGTTTTCTAGCCAATTGTAAACCTTCTTTATGTTCTTATGGACAACAGATGGACTAAAATAAACTTAACATGAGCTGCAGATGTTGCAGCTCACTGGCAGAGAGTGTGCCTAGCATGAGCAAGACCCTGGGTTTGATGTCCAGAACTAAAAAACAAAAAAGCCTTAACATACTCAGTCACTTTAGAACTATTTTGCAAAAATACATGACTTATGATAGTTAAAGAAACTGGAAGACTCACAGAAAAAGGACCAAGAAAAAAAAGAAAGAAAAGAAAGAAAAGGAACTAGATGTATCCTGTATGCCCACATTCTCCATCTCAAATGTTGGGGCACACTGATCTGGCATATAGGCTATTAGAGAAGGGAGGTGTTGAAGACAGATCCCAGGAGGCATGCTCATTATTTAATATATATGTATAGTTACAGAAAGGCTTTAAGCTATTTTGGGATCACAGATCCCTCTGATGACCTGCTGAAAGCACTAGAACTGCTCCCCAGGAAAATATAAGTACAGTTCCTAAAAGCAGAACCTTGCTGTGTTCTATTCATTTTTCCAGAGCGTAGAGAATTCAGATAAACTTGAGGAAAAACCTGCCTGAATTGCCAAGTCAGATGGGGAGAGTGGTAAACCACCTATCAAGCGAGGTTCCTAATTCTCTGATACCGTGCTTAGTTTAAGCCAGTGGGTTGTTTTCTGTTTGTTTTTAACTCTGTGTGTGTGTGTGTCATACACCCATTTGATGAGTTAAGGTATAGGTCATCTATCCCCCAAATTCATCCACAAACACACCGCTCCACAATTTTGCCCATAATTTCAAGGGGTCCATGTACTTCCTAAACCCATCCCCAGATAATCGGTTATGTTTAAATGCAGATCGGTTATGTTTAAATGCAGATTACCCCGGACGCGGCGGAATGCCCTTGATGACCTTTTAGAATCGCCGCTCTTTCATCAGGCGGACAGGAGCGGCCTAGGAGGTTACCGGGCTGCGAGTCCCCCGGACCCTCGCGGTCTCCCCAGGGCCTTCCAGCTCTCCCCTCCCCCACGCCCGTGCCGCGCAGGTGCGAAAACCTCAGGGGCCACCCGGGCGCGACGGCCCTAGAGCAGGGGGGATGGGACCCCGGGAGGGGCGGAGGCGGGGGTGGGGGCCTTCCCGGTGTTGCCTGGCGACCGCGCTCTCCTCCCAGGCCGTTCCACTTCCTCGGCAGGGGCGCCGCGGGCCGAGCAGCCGGTGACCGACCTCCCGGAGCGGCCCTCTTCCGGCTTGCCCCCCTCCGCCGGGCGTTGGCGAGCTCCCGTGACGTCACAGGAGGCGGGGCCAGCGCCGCTGCCGGGTGCTGGAGGCGCCATTGGAGCCGGCTTGGCTTGCGAGCCCCTCTGAGGAGCCGGAGCTTGGGCCGCAGCTGCCGCCGCGTCCGCCCCTGGTCCCTGGCCCCTCAGCGGCATGGCGTGCGGGGCGACGCTGAAGCGGCCCATGGAGTTCGAGGCGGCGCTGCTGAGCCCCGGTTCCCCGAAGCGGCGGCGCTGCGCCCCTCTGCCCGGCCCCACTCCGGGCCTCAGGCCCCCGGACGTGGAGCCGCCGCCACCGCTTCAGACGCAGACCCCGCCGCCGACTCTCCAGCAGCCCGCCCCGCCCGGCAGCGAGCGGCGCCTTCCAACTCCGGGTAACCTGCGCTGCTGCGGGCTTGGCAGGAAGCCAGGCCCAGGCATTGGGGGCGGGGGTGTGGGAAGGGGTCGTGAACGTCGGGCGAATTCAACCCCGGACCCCTTCTTTGCCTTAAGAAAAGGGAACTGGGGTGCTGCTGGTCCTGGCTGCTTCCGGGGATGGGAGGCATCCGGGAGGGGTAGTGGCCCCATGGTGTCGGTTTTCGATTTTCCTGAAGCTGGAGAGCCTGGAGGAGTGGGCACCAAAAGGAAGATGGGAATACCCAGGCCACTGAACCCTCCCCGGCTCTGAAGCTCCTCTTGTCTCTGCTGCGCCCCGCCGCCCTGCAGATCCAGTGGGCCGTGGGAAATTGGATTCTGCTCACGAACCCGGCCTTGAGGGTGGCGGGTGGGGGCGGGTTACTCGGAAGGGGCGTTGAGTATGAGCTGCTCAGCACCGTAATGTAGATTGTAGGGAGACCTGATTTCCAGATGTCTTTAGGGACTAGAAGCTTTCTCCGGAGTCATGGAATCCGATTTCAATCTATTTCTAAAAGGGACTGGCCAAGTTTTATTCTATGGTTATTGTCTTGTACCGTATATGGCTCGAAATCAGTAGGTCATTGGCCAGAATTTGAGGAAATTTCAACGTACAGAGGAGGTTCTCATAGCAGGAATTCAACTATCTAAGGCAGCGACTCTCCTTCAGTAAGGCATTCCACTCTGGCAAAGGGAAGGACTTGTGTGACAGTAAAGATACATATCATATTGCATTAGTAGAGGGGAAAGTGCATTGACATTAATATTCAGCAATTTTAAAGAACATCCAGAAATGAGGGACTCCCAAAAGTAGATTTTGAAAAGTTATTTCTTTGTGTGTTCCTTAAGCTGATTGCATTCACCTTTAAATCATTCTTTCCTTACCTTTTTTCAGTTACCAGTGCCTTTAGGTTTCATTTCCTCCTTCCTCTACATATCCACAATGCAGATTTAGGCCCTCATTCCCACACCAAGATTGCTGCAGCCAGGAGAGTTCTCAGATCTTTTTTTTTTTTTTTTTTTTTTTTTCTTCTTCTTCTTCTTCTTTTTTTTTCTTCCCCATTCTGAGAATGGAACCCAGGGCCTTCAACACAGCTAGCTGGGCAAGTGCTGTACCACCGAGATAGAGATACCTACCTAGCCCTCACCCAGACTTTAGATCCTTACTCTGTTCACTTTTTTAATTTTGAAATTCGAAGGATTTATCAACTATAACCATATCTTACCTAGTCAGTTTTGAGGGTTTTTTTTGTTTTGTGGGTTTTTTGTTTGTTTGTTTGTTTGTTTGTTTTGTACTAGGGATTCAACATCTGAGCTATGTTCCCAACACTTTTTTTAAAATTTTTATTTATTTTTCGGTGCTGGGGATTGAACCCTAACCCTTGTACATGTGAGGCAAGCACTCTACCAACTAAGCTATATGCCCAGCCCTGTCAACACTTAATTTTATATTTTGACACAGGGTCTCACTTGCTGAGGCTAGCCCGGAACTTGTGATCCTCCTGCCACAGCTTCCCAAGTTAATGGGATTACAGGCGTGACCTAGTCAGTTTTTTAAACATTTTCTTAAATCTCTGCCTCTATTCTTTCCCCCAGATCTCTGTTACTGTGCCTGTATCATGTTGTTTCCTCCTTGTTTGCTAATTCCACGGGGGTAATTTCTTCACATGGCCTATCCATTACCCATCCTGCCCCATAAGGATCTCTGTTCTACTTTAAATTCCCTGATCACTTAATGTTGAATAGCTTTATGCACAGAATGAAACAGTATTTGGAAAAGTTTTTTTGTGAAGAACCCTCTAAAGCAGGGGGCAGAACTGCTGAGGTAGCACACACCTGTAGTCCCAGCTACTGGGGTGTCTGAGGCAGGAGGATCACTTGAGGCCCAAAGTTCCACTGGATTTATAATTTTTTTTTCTTCCTTCCACTGATCTTAGATACCCAAGAATAATCTTATCTTTTGAGGTCTCGCTTCTACAAAATGGAATTAGTACTTGCTCCATTTATCATTTGTTGAGGACCTACCTAGATAGCTGCAAAAAGTATTTTTGAAAACTGCAGTGATGGGTTTTATGTAAATATTTTATTTCTTTAGTACTACCCTCTAGACTAATAGTGTTGTTGTTCACGTTACAATAAATGCTTAATAAATGACTGTTGAATGTATTTGGGAGCCTGAATATGTAAGTGTAATAATGAGAACTTTGGTTCTTTTTTTTTTTTTTTTTTCCCCTCTGTGTGCTGGGTATTGTACCCAGGGCCTCACACCCAGCCAAGGGCCACTGTTTTTTAAATCTTAAAAATCTAGTGTTTGGAAGCTGGGCGTGGTGGCGCACGCCTGTAATCCCAGCACTTGGGAGGCTGAGGCAGGAGGATTGCGAGTTCAAAGCCAGCCTCAGCAATGGCAAGGCACTTAGCAACTCAGTGAGACCCTGTCTCTAATAAAAATACAAAAAGGGCTAGGGATGTGACCCAGTGGTCCAGTGCCTCTGAGTTTAACCTCTGGTACCAAAAAAAAAAAAAAAAAAAAATCTAGTGTTTGGAAAGATCATGCCCCCCCCCCCCAAAAAAAAATATGCAAACTCGTTTCTTGGTTATTTATGTTAAATTTTATTTAAAATGAAATATTTATTTTTAAAGATCAGTTGTTTGGGGGGGGTGGGTAATGGGGTTGAACCCAAGGCATACTTAGCCTGTGCTCTAGTACTTAAATATAGAAATATATCCTCAGCTTCTTCTCTTTTGTGTGATGCTGGGGATCAAACCCAGGACCTCACTCATGCTAGGCAAACACCCTATTATTGAACTATACCTCCAGGCCCATGTTTCTTTCTTTCTTTTTTTTTGGTACCAGAGATTGAACTGGGGGGAGGGGCGGAATTGAACTCAGGGGCACTCAACCACTGGGCCACATCCCCAACCTTTTTTTTTTTTTTTTTTTTTTTTTTAATATATTTTTAGTTGTAGATGGACACAATATCTTTATCTTATTTATTTATTTTTATGTGGTGCTGAGGATCAAACCCAGTGCCTCACACTTGCTAGGCAAGTGCTCTACCACTGAGCCACAACCCCAGCCCCCAGCCCTTTTTTTGTATTTTATTAGAGACAGGGTCTCACTGAGTTGCTAAGTGCCTCAGCATTGCTAAGGCTGGATTTGAACTTGTGATCCTCCTGCCTCAGCCTCCCAAGTGCTGGGATTACAGGCGTGGGCCACAGCAACCGGCTTCAGCCCCATGTATCTTAATGCTTATTTGGTTTTATCAGGAGAGATATAGAAAGTATTAATGATTCATAATTTGATGCTTCGGTTTAAATGAAAGGTGCCTTATGGATTAAAAAGGAAGAATGGGGAAGGGGAGGTTAGTTGCTATACTAACAGAATAAAGTGAGCTAATGGAAAAGTAAGTTTAATAATCAATGACTTCATTTTATAATATCCCAGTTATCTCAAAGGTTGTAAACTTCTGTCATAAATGGTCAAGAAACTTTTTTTACTTTACATTTAAAAAAAGGGAATATGTATAATAGAGCACTGTCTGTGGAAAGACCTATACAATTAAGCCTTTTATTGCTTAAATTTTCAACAAGTAGATGCCAGGCAAGAAAGGGGATTGCTGACCTCAGGGAGATGTGGAGATGTTTATAACTATGGAGTGCGAGGGGCGGGGGGGGTGTTGGGATTGTGGCTCAGCGGGTAGAGCGCTCGCCTCGCACGTGTGCGGCCCGGGTTCAATCCTCAGCACCATATAAACATAAATGCACTGCATTGTGTACAACTAAAGCAAATAAATAAATATTTTAAAAAAAAAAATACGGAGTGAGTCTGTATGCAAAGCTTTTTTTTTTTTTTTTTTTTTTTTTTTTTTTTTAAAGTACTGAGGATTGAACCCAAAGATGCTTTACCACTGAGTTACATCCCCAGACTTTTTACTTCTTATTTTGGAACAGGGTCTCACTAAATCTCTTGAGACTGGCCTCAAACTTGCAGTCCTCTTGCCTCAGCCTCTTATGCTGCTAGGATTATAGTCTGGGGGGGGGGGGTTGGGTTTGTTTGTTTTGTTTTTCTTAGTTGTAGATGGACACAATACCTTTATTTTGTTCTTTTATGTGGTACTGGGGATCGAACCCAGGGCCTCACACATGCTAGGAAAGCATTCTACCACTGAGCTACAAGCCCAGCCCTAGGATTAGTCTTGCATTACCACTCCTGGCAGAAAGCAATTAAATTGATCATGACTTGTGAATTTGAGAATACATTCTGGCTTGAGATAGCATTTTAGCTGGCTGGATCTTAAGTAACATTTGGAGGAATGGCACAGTCCCTTGTCAAGCAAATGGAAACTGCTAGAGCAGGGGCCCCAAACCCTACAGGAACTGAAGAACTAATAGTTTCCTGCAACTAGCTGATAGTGGGAGAGGGAACTGAGGAAATAAATTGGGGCTGGGTTTTGGAAGGCATATTTAAGAGTTTGAATTTTCTAGCAACTAGGAACCACGGTACAGTTTTGAGAATGGGTTTAGCCTGATAGAACCTGGAAGCACTACTTCAAATAATGAGAAACAAGGATTAAAATTAGCATCCACTGGACTGGGGACATTGTTCATTTGGTAGAGTACTTGCCTGGTATGCACAAAGCCCTGGGTTCAGTTACCAGCACTAAAACAACAACAACAAATAGCATCCACTCTTAAAGAACTTTTGCAGTTTTCTTTTAAAAAGTTACTTTTTCCTGGTTTATGTTCTTCAGAAGAAAATCACACCTACTTCCTTATAATTCTCCTTTGGATGTTCATATTCTTAGACTTACACAAGCCTCAAAGTTGTATCTTTCCATTTGTACACTTTACCGTACAGGAGGCTGTTAAAGAGGTTTGTTTATCAAAGAACTTCTGTTCTCTTGAGCATTGTCCTCATACTTGTCCTTTCTTTTTTCAAGTCATTGCAGTTCCTTACATCTTTGTATTGAATCTGGCAAGAGTGTGCTTAAGGAATAGTACATTTTAAAAATGAAGTGAAGGCTTTGTACATTCAAGGATCTAAAATAGGAACTTCATAGTACTCTTGAAAGCATTGCTCATCCTATATTGTTCTAGCATTTAGATGGAGAGTTAAGGAGTTTACCTATGTGTGGAGCTATTTTGAGTTCATACCATTTGCTGGACAGTACCATAACTTATTATGACATTGTTAATTAATCTTTGATTTTGATTCTCACTACTTAATCACATAGGCATTTGACATTTATACTGAAGAATTAAAGATCTTGAATGACTTCCCAAGATATAGTCACGTGGTTATTAAGTAAAGAGCATTAACATCTCCCATCATTAAAAAATAGGTTATAGCAGTATATACACAAGAATAATTTGAATTGAGACAAGGATGATACAGTTTTCTGTTTTTTTATGTTTGTTTTTGGGGTTTTGTTATTGTTGTTTTTGCCCTCTTTTTTGGGGGGGGGGCAGTATTGGGGATTGACCCTGAGCCACTTTACCACTGAGCTACATCCCCAGCCCTATTTATTTATTTATTTATTTATTTTTATTTATTTTAATGACTTTATTTTGTTTATTTATTTTTATGTGGTGCTGAGAATCGAACCCAGTGCCTCACACGCGCCAGGCAAACACTCTACCACTGAGCCACAACTCCAGCCCCTATTTATTTGTTTTTAAGACAGCATCTCACTATGTTGCCAAGGCTGTCTGCAAATTTGGAGTCCTCCTGCCTCAGCGTCCTGAGTACCTGGGGTTACAGGTGTGGACCATGGTGCCCCAGCTTTTTGTTTTTTATTAGGAGGCTTTATAATGTCTGGCAGGTGAATGTAGTATTACACTACAAAAATGAAAAACTTGAAAACCACATCCTTTCAGATTCTTTTTTGTCTCTAGGAATATACTTCAAGGTAATTATTGGTGTTTCCTGGACTCCCTTTAATAGCCTTAGCATATTTTGTGATTTTCCTTGACTCAGAATAGCAATCTTTTTTTTTTCCCCCTACCACCCTGCCCATCTCTTCCCCTCCTATCTAAAGTTTCCTTCCATGATTCCCTCACCCACCAAGTCCACATTATGGGTCAGTATCCTTATATCAGAGAAAATATTTGTTTTTTGAAGATTGGCTTACTTCACTTAGTAAGATATTCTCCAACTCATCCATTTACCTGCAAATGCCATGATTTTATTCTCTTTTAATGCTGAGTAATATTCCATTGTGTATATATACCATAGTTTCTTTATCCATTCATCTACTGAAGGGCATCTAGTTTGGTTCCACAATTTAGCTATTGTGAATTGTGCTGCTATAAACATTGATGTGGCTGCGTCACTGTAGTATGCTGTTTTTAAGTCTTTTGGGTATAAACCAAGGAGTTGGATAGCTGGATCAAATGGTGGTTCCATTCCAAGTTTTCCAAGGAATCTCCATACTGCTTTCCAGATTGGTTGCACCAATTTACCGTCCCACAGCAATGTATGAGTGTGCCTTTTTCACCACGTTTTTGCCAACACTTACTGTTGTTTGTATTCTTAATAGCTGCCATTCTGCAGAATAGCAATCTGAATCCTACCAAATGTTGCCTCTTGTAGGATCAGAAAATTCTGTCTAAGCTCTGACTATGACTCTAAGCAATAAATCTTTGCTTCTCCCCTAGTGAGTGTTCAGGCTGTGAAAATAGTTTTAGTTGTCTTCCTCAAAGATCTTAAAGAGTCTCACATGGGACAAAAACTTCATTGTTAAAAGGTGTTGGGCAATAAGAGACTCACCTTCACCTCTTAATACTGTTGTCTCTGAAAATGTAAAAAATAAAGATCAAAAATAACTTCTGCTGGGTGCATTGGTATATGCCTATAATCCCAGCGACTCAATATATATAAATATATATAATATAAGTACCACTTATATATATAATATAAATACCATGGGGGGAAAGACAGGAGATTGAGAACTTCATGCTAAAAGGAATATTTAAAGTCCAGTAAAAGACCTTCTACCTTCTGAAGAAATTTTGAAAAAAAATGACAAAGTGAATGCTTGTTTCTTTTTTGTTAGAGCAAATTTTTCAGAACATAAAGCAAGAATATAGTCGTTATCAGAGGTGGAGACATTTAGAAGTTGTTCTCAATCAGAGTGAAGCTTGCACTTCAGAAAGCCAGCCTCACTCCTCAGCACTCACAGCACCCAGTTCTCCAGGTAAGCATGTCTTTGTGTACAAAATGGATATTTAAGAGTTTATAAATGGTATTTATAATGTTGGCTTCCCAATCCAGAATTGATCTAAAGTAATTAAATTAGTAAAGTAGTTAATACTTTTAAAACCGTAGTCAAAAAATTGGAAAGACCTTAGATTAATTTGTTTGGTGGTCTTCCACCCAGTATAAGAGCATGTTCCTCTATAACTACAGTGTGTCTGTTGGCCATACATAGGTGGCTATTAGATTTTAACTTATTTAAAGTTAAATAAAATTTAAGAGTTCAGTTTCTCAGATGGATGCAAGGATCATATTTCAAGTGCACACGGTAGCCATATGTGGCTGTTATATTGGGCAGCAAACTATAGGACATTTCTGTTACTTAGAATGTTCTGTTGGGTTTTTTGTTTTTGTTTTTTTTTTTTTTGTTGTTGTTGTTTTGGTACTGGGGATTGAACTCGGGCACTCGACCACTGGGCCACATCCCCATCCCTATTTTGTATTTTATTTAGAGACAGGGTCTCACTGAGTTGCTAAGTGCCTCACCATTGCTGAGGCTGGCTTTGAACTCTCCATCCTCCTGTCTCAGCCTCTCAAGTGCTGGGATTACAGGTGTGTGCCACCGCACCTGGCAGAATGTTCTGTTGGACAGTGCTGCTGTATAACGTCATTTACAGGTAGCCAGTGAAACTCTCTCAAAAGTAGAATCTCAGGCCTGGCACGGTGGTGCATGCCTATAATCCCAGCAGCTCAGGAGGCTGAAGCAGGAGGATCATGAGTTCAAAGCCAGACTCAGCAATTTGGCAAGGCCCTAAGCAACTCAGCAAGACCCTGTCTCTAAATTAAATGTAAAGAAAGGGCTGGAGATGTGGCTCAGTGGTTAAGTGCCTCTGAGTTCAATCCCCGTACCAAAAAAAAATAGAATCTCAGTGTTGGAGGGAATCTTCTTGGTCACTTTGTGAACCATCCTTTCCTAACATTTCCCCCCAAATAGTCAGTAGGCCTGTAATTGAACATCTGCAGTGGTGTTGGGCAGTCTCCTTTAACAGTAGAGGAGTTTATTTCTTCACAGATGATTCTATTTAAAAGTTCTAAAGGTTAAAAAATTACCTTAAACTGGGTGCATATGTGCAATCCCAGCAATTTGGGAGGCTGAGGCAGGAGAATCGAAAGTTTGAGGCTAGCTAAGCAACTTTATGAGACCCCCATCTCAAAATGAAAATTTTTTAAAAGGGTTAGGGATATAGTCAGTGGTAAAAGTGCCCCTGGGTTCAATTCCTAGTACCAAATAAACAAATAATTCATTATTTTCTTATAGAAGTTGTTGTTTGCCAGGAAGTAGAGGGAGGGGAGAATGGGGAGAAACTGCTTAACAGGTAAGTAGTATTTTACATTTTGGAGTGATGGAAATGTTTTAGAACTAGGAAGAGATGGTTATTTAACAACATTGTGAACATTGTGACTATACTAAATGCCACTGAATTGTTCACTTTAAAATGGTTTGTTCTCTGTTATGTGAACTTCAGCTTAATATAGTGCTATTACTGTTTTTATTTTAAATTTATTTATTTGCTTTAGTTGTACACAATGCTTTTATTTTTATGTGGTGCTGAGGATCAAACCCAGGACTCACACGTGCTAGGTGAGTGCTCTACCGCTGAGCCACAACCCCAGCCTGCTATTACTTTTTTTAAAATTTTATTTATTCATCTTAATTGTTGATGAACCTTTATTTTTTATTTATATGTGGTTCTGAGAATTGAACCCAGTGCCTCACATATTTGATGCAAGCCCTCTACCACTGAGCCACAACCTCAGCTTGCTGTTACTTTGTGTGTGTGTGTGTGTGTGTGTGTGTGTGTGTGTGTGTGTTTTATTGGTTGTTGATGGATATTTATTTATTTATTTATTTGTGTGGTGCTGAGAATTGAATCCAGTGCCTTACACATGCTAGGCAAGCACTCTACCACTGAGTCACAACACCAGCCCTATATTGCTATTATTATTTGCATGCTGGGGATCAAACTTAGGCTTTATGTATGCTAAGCAGGTACTCAACCACTGACCTACACTGTCAGTCCAGTAATTATTTTTTATTTTGAGACTGGGTCTCCCTGAGTTACTTGGGACCTCAACCTCAAGTCACTGGGATTACAGGCATGAGCCACCATGCCTGGCAAGTTATTGTTTTTTTAAAGTTGTCTTCTTATAATCCAAATATTCTAGCTCTGGGACAGTAAGTACCTTTCTAATTGCCTTTGCACATACATAAATGATAGACCTTTGAATGATTACAGCTAACAAGTCTCCCCTAATAGTTTTTTTTAGTATTTTAGTAATATAATTTTAAAGTAATAGACTATGTTATGGGTAGAGAAATTATGACAAATGATGTTTATGAACCTTGTGGACCTGCATGGAAGGCTGGTTCACAAAGTGACCAAGGAAGGTGTTCCAGTCAAGTTTCATTTGTAGCACAAAATATATGCTGTTTAGTTTAAGCAAAAATGATTTGTTTCTGGGTATTGAATTGCTTAAACCATTTGTTTTTCTGTGTTAAATGACTTGAAGACTAATACGAGGCCAGGGTTGTGGTTCAGTGGTAGAGTGCTTGCCTAGCATTCATGAGGCACTGGGTTCCATCCCTGGCACCAGATAAAAAAATAAATAAATAAACAAATAGAATAAAGGTATTGTGTCCATCTACAACTAAAAAAAAAATTTTAAAAATACTAATAGGGATGAAGATACAGATCCTAGTGGATCTCTGAAAAACACCTCAGAACTGGACAACCACTGAGGCTGCTGCTTTTTTTTTTTTTTTTTTTTACATTTATTTATTTGCTTTAGTTGTACACAACGCGTCTATTTTTACGTGGTGCTGAGGATTGAACCCCGGGCCACGCACGTGCTAGGCGAGTTCTCTACCCTGAGCCACGACTCCAGCCCCTGCTGATTTATTTTGATCAGAAAATCACTTTTGGGATCTGTTGCTCCAGTTGCCAACTCCAGAACTAGGCTGCTTATCCTTTAGCCTCACCACTTAAATAGGTGCCTGGTTTAAACTTATCCCCCCCACTTCTTTCAGTAATGAATTTAGATCTTTAGTGAGTGAATCTGATTAGCAAAACCTAATGACATCTGAAATCTTAGCTTCCAAGGAGCTGAAAAAAATGCAGTTTTGAATTTCACAGTCTGCTGGGAAAGAGACAGAAGGGACACTAGAAGGTTATAATAGGTATTAATAAGCGTTTAAGCAAGGGTATCCATAGTGTTTACCATGGAAGTTCTCATTCTCATGATAGATTTCCATGTGTATTTTTGATGTTCTTCAGTGCTAGGGATTGAACGCAGGCCTTTACACATATTAGGCAAGTCTTGTATCACTGAGTTACAGCCCAGCCCTTTTTTCCTTTTTTTTTTTTTTTTTTTTAAATTTGTTTATTTATTTATTTTTTTTTTTACTTATTTGTTTTTATTTTGAGACAGTATCTTGATAAGTTGTCTGAGCTGGTCTTGAACTTGTGATCCTCTTGCTGCCTTAGCCTCCAAATAGCTGGAATTACAGGGGAGCACCACCAGCTTGTTTCCTTTAGTTATAATTTAGAAAGGAATTCTTTGTGAATATGTTTGAACTTGTTAACATGATTCAGTGACCTTAAAGGTTAATGGCTTTGCTAAGGTTTTTTAATATTGGCAAGTCCTTTGGTATCCTGAGCTTCAAATTGCCTGTATCAACCAGAACCACCTGTGGAGCTTAAAAATAAAAGCTGGCCAAGCCCTGCCACAGAATTAAATCAGAATGTATGTCTTTTCTTGTTAATTTTATAGATCTTCTACCTACTTCATTAAACATAGGTCTAGATGATCTCCAAAGATCTAGTAGCTCTCATGTTCTGAATCTACTTTCCCTAATCTGGAGGAGATTTTATAACAGCTTTAAACATTTTTGTTCTTGTCCTTATGAAATGAACATTGAGCATGAACAGATTCTTATGGCATCATAACTTTTTTCTGTATGAAGATCAGTTATTACACCTGAATACATATTGTTCTTTCTATCTTAATTTACTTTTGACTTTGCTTTATGAAATAAAGTCAGAAGCGGAATTTTATGAAAATACTTATATAACATAAAGACGTGATTCATCTAAACTTTTTTTTTTTTTTTTTTTTTTTTTTTTTTTTTTTTGGTGGTTGTGGTGCTGCTGGAGATTGAACCTAGGGGCACTCTACTGCTGAGCTACATTCCCTGATCTTATTTTTTGAGACAGAGTCTCTCTAAGTCACCCATGCTGGCCTCTAAATTTGGGGTCCTCCTGCCTCAGCCTCCTGAGTAGCTGGGATTACAGGTGTGTGCCACCATGCCCAGTTTTAGTTTTTATAATCTTGAGGAGTATTTGTATAACAAAGTTGTTATTTATGAATCTTAGAACCTTAATGTATTCTATAAACCATATTTATCTTTTGGCCAGGTTCCTCCTGGATGAAGAAGGACCAGCCCACCTTTACCCTTCGACAAGTTGGAATAATATGTGAGAGACTTTTAAAAGACTATGAAGATAAAATTCGGGAGGAGTATGAGCAAATCCTCAATACCAAACTAGCAGGTAGGCCCAGGCAATAATTATGCTATCATTGTTAATAGGATTCAGTAAGAAATTAATCCTCAGCTAGGTAACTTAACAAATAGGGCTTCATGCAAAAAAGGTCATTGATTTTATCTATCCATTTGGTTGATCGGTGGGGTATATAGTACTAACCTCCTACCAGGTGTTTGGGAGGAGTGCAGTATTGTTAATTTTTAAAGTTCTGATTGGGATCACTTTGTGAATGTGGGAAGTTAGGCATCTTGTGATTTGAGAGGTATAATAGAATACAGAGTTTTCTGTGAAAGGAAGGAATCTGGATCAGGAATAGAAGGGTGGGGCTGTAGCTTAGTAGTAGAACACTTGCCTAGCGTGCCTTAGGTTCAATTCCTAGCACAGCAATTTTTGGGGGATGGGAGTCGGGACCCTCTGAATCCAGAATAGAAAGTAGTGCCTGATTAGTGAAAAAAGGACAATGTCAGAGATGGGAGCAGTGATGCACACTTATAATTTTGTTTTTGGGAAGCTGAGACAGGAGGATCACAAGTTCAGTCCATTCTGGGCAACTTAGACCCTGTTTGAAAATAAAAGTTTAAAAAAGAGGGGCTGGGCAGGACTGGAGGAACCAAGCAGAGCTAACCAGAGAAATACCCTGTGGGATTGTGAAGGCTGGAAGCTGGCAGGCAGCACCTTGATTAATTATCCTATGGTTCAGGATTATAGATTTAGAAGGAGAATTTGGTTTGGATGGTGGAGATTGAGCCTAGGGCCTTACACATGCTAGGCATGCACTTCATCACTGAGCTATAGAGGTTAAGATGAGTTTATCCTGCTGTACAAGGAAATCCGTATTGCACATAGAAAGTAAATAAAAGTACGTATTTTTGTCATACTATGCTAAATGTGTTCATCTGAATTCTCAGCACCTCTAAAGCGTAAAGGGGATTTGACTGTGCTGTTGTGTTTAAAGCTTAGAAGAGAATTGCCTAAGCAGTGTAAAACTGTCATTAGAATCCATATCCTGTTATGAGACTGTTTATAGAAATATTGGCTACCAGTGTCTGTATTTTGTAAGAAATTGGATGTTTTGTTTAGGTGAAATTGGTGAAGGTAAAGTTGGCTTGAAAAATCCCACAGGCTGATAACATTTTGGTTAGTCACAGAGAG
Organism: Tamias sibiricus; assembly: GCA_025594165.1. Classification (NCBI taxonomy): domain Eukaryota; kingdom Metazoa; phylum Chordata; class Mammalia; order Rodentia; family Sciuridae; genus Tamias; species Tamias sibiricus. The sequence continues at coordinate 32,832,395 of CM046658.1, forward strand.
AGTTGCACCAGGGCAGGCACTGTACATTGTGTATTACCTTGCCTATGGTAAGGGCTTAATATTTCACTGAGTTAAATAAATAGTGTTGACAGCACATCTGTATGAATGCAAATGCAGCATAAAAATTGCTATCTTAACCATTTTTAAGTGTACACTTCTATAGTGTTAAGTACATTCATTGTTGTGCAACATATCTCTAGAACTTTTTGTCTTGCAGACATGTCTTCCCCTTGTGGAAGAATCTTTAATGCCTACACAGAATGTCTATATAAGATTGGTTCCAGGACCCCCAGAATCCTCTTTGACTCACGCTTCAATAAAATAGCATATGATATTCACATGTAATCTAAGTACATCATTCCATATGCTTTAAATCATGTAGATTATTTATGCTTTAAGAAGAACTCCATACATGTTCAGTATAAGCATAATCTATTTTTTATTAATTCATCTGTGGTTGGTTGAACATAAAACCCATAGATAGCAAGGACAGTCTGTACTGACTAATGAATTCTCTAATCACCCACATAGCAACAGTATTAGTGACCTATTTACTGGCCTTAGGGTAAGTTTACTTTGTAATACCTATTTCCAGAAAATAAAGTTGACTTAACAAAATAATTGGGGCTAACATTCTCCGAGGAATGAGCCCTTTCTCAAACTGATGAAAGGTTTCTGGGAAGATTTGAGAGTGAGATGTTTGTTGTAAAGACTGCTGGTTGGGCTTACTCTGTAACTGTATATGTGAAATGGTTGTGTGCTTACCCCCTGAAACTGACAGGCAGTTCTTTGGCTCTTACTTTCCACCAGAACTGGGAAAGTGAAGATTTTATTTATCCCTTGTGGGTAATAAAACTATAGGCATTTTGCAAAAAAAAAAAAAAAAAGAGGGGCTGGGGTTTTGGCTCAGCTGTAGAGCACTCACCTAGCATGTGCATAGCCCGTGTTCGATCCTCAGCACCACATACAAATAAACACATTGTATACAACTAAAGCAAATAAATAAATATTAAAAAATAAAATAAGGGGCTGGGGTTGTGGCTCAGCAGCAGAGCGCTCACCTCACACATTCGCGGCCTGGGTTCGATCCTCAGCACCACGTAAACATAAATGCATTGCATTGTGTACAACTAAAGCAAATAAATAAATATTTTAAATAAAAATAAAATAAAAAAGGACTAGGGATGTAGCTTAGTGGTGGAGCACTTGCCTAAAATTCACAAGGTGCTGGGGTGGGGTGGAGGAGCACTTTCAATGTTAGGATCAGAGTGTTTTTAGGTTACTGCTTTCTGTAACAATATCATTTTTTAATCTGGTGACCCACACAACATGGTTCATTAGAATATTAATTGGTCTGATTTATTTGTGTATACGTGTGTGTGTGTGTGTGTGTGTGTGTGTGTGTGTTAGCAGTACTGGAAGATTGAACCCAGGGTATGTTACCACTAAGCTATATCCCCAGCCCTCCCTGTTATTTTTTATGTTGAGACAGGATCTCACTAAGTCAGCCATGCTGGCCTCTAAATTTGGGATCCTCCTGCCTTAGCCTCCTGAATTGCTGAGATTACTGGTGTGCACCACCATGTCCTGGCAATAGGTTTGCTTTAAATTGAGAACTGTTGTGTTAAGCAAAGTTAAGTAGGTTCCCTTATAGAACTTTGGATCCTTTACAGGCTGGGAGTATAGCTTGATCATAGAGTGTGTGCCTAGCATGTGTAAGGCCTTGGGTTTGATTCCTATATTAGTTGACTCTAAGTTACTTCCATTTTCACAGATGTCAGGCTACTTCTACCTTTTTAATGATTTTCCCTTCAGAGAGTGGTATTTCTTCAGAATTATATACAATTACATAGTATAGGATTTTCTCTTAGGTTTCTGGCCATCCTGCTTCTTACATTCATGTTTTTGTCAATGTGTATTTGAAAAAGAGGACTTCAAAACTTGGATTGGGTGTGGTGACACACACCTGTAATCCAGAGGCTGAGACAGAAGGATTGTGCAAGTTCAAAGCCAGCCTCAGCAACCACAAGGCATTAAGCAACTCAATGAGACCCTGTCTCTAAATAAAATACAAAAATAGGGCTGAGGATGTGGCTCAGTGGTTGAGTGCCCCTGAGTTCAGTCCCCAGTACCAAAAAAACCTTGATGTCCACCGGGCATGGTGGCAGCAGCTCAGGAGGCTGAGACAGGAGGATCTCAAATTCAAAGCTAGCCTAAGCAACTCAGTGAAACTGTGTCTCTAAGTAAAATACAAAATAGGGCTGGGGTTGTGGCTTATTGATTGAGTGCCCCTGAGTTTAATCCCTGGTACTTATTGCCCCTCAGCCCTATCCCCCCCCCCCAAAAAAAAAAAAAAAATTGATGGCCCAGAGGCTGGGGATGTGACTCAGTATAGTGAGCATGTATCTCTTTCTTGGTGAGGGGTAGGTCATGGAGTTTTATAAGAGAAGAGGTTTTTAGGAAAATATTACCATAGATGATCAGTGATCAAGCCTAGGAGCCAGGAATTTGGATCTGGGATCTAAAAGGAAGGGATCTCAGAGTGACCTTTATAAGGAGGCTTTGAAAAGGCAGAGAATTCAAACTGGGACCATAGATATGATCCTGATAATTGATTCTGGAAAAATTGGGATGGGTGCAGTTTCTGGGATAAGTATATGCTGTTTTTTCCCTCACAGAACAGTATGAATCTTTTGTGAAATTCACACATGATCAGATTATGCGGCGATATGGGACAAGACCAACAAGCTGTAAGTATGCCAGGTTTTTCTTTGGATTTTCCAAGTACTGAGAGCAAGATGTTGACACAGGATATCTTGTCCCCTGAGAGCAAAAAACCCCTATGAAGTAAATTAATAGCTAAGAATACTTCATGCCCAGTACTGTTAAGCCCTTTAAATCTTCAGTGAATCTTAACATATTCCTCACAGTAACACTATGAGGGAGGACCATTATCCTCATTTATAGTAAGGATAGCACTTAAGAGAGTTTAAGTAATTTGCCTGAGCTCATCTTGTAGCTACTGGTGCAGCCAGGATTAAAACCTACAGTATTCTGGGGCTGGAGGTGTGGCTCAGTGGTAGAGCACTTGCCTTGTAATTGTGAGGCACTGAGTTCAATCCTAGTACCACATAAAAACAAATAAAGACATTCAGTCAGGGTTTGGGGTTGTGGCTCGGCGGTAGAGTGCTCACTTAGCACTTCCGCAGCCTAGGCTTGATCCTCAGCACCACATAAGAATAAAGGCATTGGGCTAGAGTTGTGGCTCAGCGGTAGAGCGCTTGCCTAGCACATGCGCGGCCTGGGTTCAATCCTCAGCACCATGTAAACATAAATGCATTGCATTGTGTACAACTAAAAGCAAATAAATATTTTTTTTAAAAAAAAAGAATAAAGGCATTGTGTACAACTAAAACAAATAAATATATATATATTTTTTAAAAAGACATTGAATCAACCTACAATTAAAAAATTAAAAAAAAAAATAAAAACCCTATGGCTGCAGCACCAATGTTGTTGTTGTTGTTGTTTATTTATTTATTTATTTATTTTTGGGTACTAGGGGATTGAACTCTGGGGAGCTTAACCACTGGGCCACATCCCCAGCCCTTTTTTCTATTTTATTAGAGGCAGGGTCTCACTGAATTGCTAAAGTGCCTCGCCATTGCTGAGGCTGGCTTTGAACTCACAATCCTCCTGCCTCAGTCTCCCAAGTGCTGGGATTACAGGTATGCACCACTGCACCCGGCTAGCACCAGTATTATTTTATTACCTATGTTTTTTCCAGAAAGGTGGTTCCAGTTCATTCATGAAAGTTGTTTCCTTAAACTAGCTAGCTTATTACGTAATCAGGATTTTAAAAAATATTTTTAACTGTAGATGGACACAATACCTTTATTTATTTATTTTTAAATATTTATTTATTTATTTGCTTTAGTTGTACACAATGCCTTTATTTTTTACTTTGTTTACAAGTTTTTTTTTAATATTTTTTATTTACTTTAGTTGTACACAATGAAATAATGCATCTATGTTTATGTGGTGCTGAGGATCAAACCCCAGGCCGCGCACGTGCGAGGCGAGCGCTTGCCGCTGAGCCACAACCCCAGCCCCTATTTTATTTATTTTTATGTGGTGCTGAGGATCGAAGCCAGTGCCTCACATGTGCTAGGCAAGCACTGTACCACTGAGCCATGTCTCTAGCCCCAGGATTTCTTAATTCTAAACATTTTGTAACTACCCAGTTACTCAAAAGCACAAATTATAAATCTATCTAATTGAACTTGAGCCAGATTGCTTATATTCATAAAGTTTAGTACCTTTTAGCCGGGCATGGTGGCACACACCTGTAATCCCAGCACTCTGGAGGCTGAGGCAGGAGGATGGTGAATTCAAAGCCAGCCTCAGCAATGGCAAGGCGCTTAGCAACTCGGTGAGACCCTGTCTCTAATAAAAATACAAAAAAAAGGGCTGGGAATGTGGCCCAGTGGTCGAGTGCCCCTGAGTTCAATCCCCGGTGCAAAAAAAAAAAAAAAAAAAAAGTTTTAATACCTTTTAAATGGTGACACATATGCTGTTATTGAATGTTAGAAAAGCACGACAGTACATTGTTTTTAGTATTCTTACCCTCTTTTGCTTTTTATTCCTAATTTGCAGATGTATCCTGAAGCTTTCTTGCATTATCTGGGTACCAGGTTTGACCTCAAGAGATGGCTGCTGTACACTTTTTGCAACTGGTTTGATATCACATTTCAGCTCCAAACTTTGCATCCTGAGAACACTTAAACGTTTCTGCAGGTCCATTTTTATACAACTTGAAAGACCTTAAAACTTTCTGGTTGCCACAAGCATATCTTTCTTTTCTGCTCATCCAATAAACAGCTGTGCCCTACTGTGATAGATTTTCCAAACAAAATACCTGGAGCAGCAGTTTAGCAAAATATGCCTTCAGTGGCACTCAACAAATGGAGTTTCCCCAAGCACAGTTCTGTAAGAAGTGTGTGTGAGAGTGTGTGTATATGTGTGTATGTATATTTTAAGTTATTATTTGTATTGTGCAAATTTTTTTTTTTTTTTTTTTTAATCTTGGGGATTCTGGCTGTGAATTTGATGCACGACAATTATGGTTAAAAACATTTGCTTGGTCTACAGAAGATCATTAATGTTTTGTGACCATATAAGTTGTAACAGTGGATTGTTTTATGTGTAGGTATTATTGTTAAATACAGGGACTGTTTCCAGGCACAGAATATGAATCATAAGTTAGGATGGATATTAGATGTGATTATGTGATATAGCAAAGGTCTGCAGTCCTAGATCTACAAATGTGTGGTGAGAAATTAGAACAAACTAGAGAAAGGCCATTGACACATGGACTCTACCTAGTCGTGTTAGGGAAAAAAAATCTTTGACTCCAAGCCTTAAAATACCCCGTGGAGTCAGCGCTCACCTCATTCATACGATCAAAGAGCTCCCTGGACACTGAACCTCTAAAAGGAAACAGTCTCTCCTGGAGCAGAAGCATTAGGGTTTGCTCGGGAGCACAGTATAGGTGAGTAAGGGACTGGGCCAGGCCCCAGCAGCACTGCTACTTGGGAGGAACCACTTCACCTTTGTATCAGTTATTAAAAATACAATTCAGATTCTTTGGTCAGGTTCTCCCAGATTCTTCTGAGGTGTCCATGTTCAACTGCTTGAGCTTTGTTTTGGCAACCCCCTACCCGAAGTTGCTTATAGGCTGTTCTTCACCTTGTTTCCAAGGCTGCAGAGCAGAAAGTAGCCTCTGTTTTGAGGAGGTGGAGTTAAGTATACATTTATTTTTTACTGTGACTTGTTCAGGACCACATTTTACAAAATGCCTTGTTTCCTTTATTATTGTTTCTGGAAAGGAAAGTTCTATTAAAATTGTTTTAGTTTGAACATAGAATAGTTTTTTTTTTAATTATGGCTTATTTTGAAAATTTTTGAGTTTAATTCAAATGTATGCCAATACCTTCCAAAGTAAGGTAATATTCAGAGACAGTTGTTCTGATCAGATGGCTTAGAGAAATTTCTGGAATATTCACATTCGAAGATTCCTTATTGATGAATGTCTGACTTAAATCTAACCAAAAACTGCAACATTATTCTTTGTACATTTTCATTATATAGTGTTAACAAGCTTAGTTGCAAATAAAATACTTAAGCTATTTGTTTACCTTGCCTTCTTAATACTGTGATAATGTTTATTATTTCAAATAACCTACATAGGCTGCTATACCCATTTACCCAGTTCATCATTACATTGAAGATTTATAGACTTTTTAAAAACCCAGTATTTATCTTTAAATAATTAAAGAATGATTTTACTTCATACTTGGAGGGCAATTTGTTTCATCTCTTTTTTTTCGGAGAGTAGTTAGTTGCCTGTTTCTGGAAGAGGAGCATAGCAGTAGCTATAATGGGAGTGGCCCAGCAATGGAATAGTCACACCAAAACAAGAAAGGGATGTTTGTGGGGGCCATCAAAAATTGTAAAAAGGCTGCCAGGAGCAGTGGCACACACCTGTATTCCCAGCTATTTGGGAGGCTGAAAAGAAGGATTGCAAGTTTGAGGCCAGCCTGGCAACTTAGCAAGGCTCCTTTTCTCAAAATAAAAAGGAAAAAAAAAGGGGGCTGGTAATATAGCTCAGTGGTAGAGCACCCCTGGGTTCAATCTCCAGTATCGGGGAAAAGAAAAAATTGTTAAGGCTGGACTAGGAATGAGGAGCATTGATTCACTGAAGACTTCTTATAGATGAATATGATGTGCTCCCTTTTGGTTGCAAGTGTCAATCCCCGTTCCTACTAAATGGCTTTTGGCTAAGAAGTAAAATAGGGGCTGGGGTTGTGGCTCAGCGGAAGAGCGCTCGCCTAACATGTGTGAGGCCCTGGGTTCAATCCTGAGCACCACATATAAACAAAATAAATGTATTGTGTCCACCTACAACTAAAAAAAATATTAAAAAAAAAAAAAAAAAGTAAAATAGGTTTCTATAAGGAAAATGACACTTCACTCTGTCATGCCCCCTGTCATTGCCCCCTGTGTTATTGGCTAATGTGTTATAAGGTTACCTTTTGGGGCCATAGATATCACCATGGCTCTTTGGGGGGGAATCTCCTGTAAATCATCTACACATACACATGTTGGTTTAGTGCCTATAATCCAGAGAAAAAATAATTCCAAGGACAGACAATGGGAACCTGAAAGCTATTAGGTCTTAGACTGGCAAAATATTCAGTTTTCCCCTAGACTTTCTAGGATTTGAACTAAGCACATATTCCTTAACTTGGAATTCCTGGCCCAAGGAAGAAGAAAACCTACAAAACTTTGAAGGATGCATTGGGACTTGTGGTTTCAGAAAGTTGTGTCTAGTGAGCTAGTTAAAATTTTCATGGGGCTGGGGCTATGGTTCAGCGATAGAGTGCTCCTCTCGCATGTGTGAGGCCCTGGGTTCGATTCTCAGCACCATATAAATAAAAGTGTTGTGTCCACCTACAACTAAAAAAAATTTTTAAAGAATAATTTTAAAAAAAGTTTCACTATTTTGGCGGTTAGGGGGAGCAGTATCAGGGACAGCCACATCCCCAGCCCTATTTTGTATTTTATTTAGAGACAGGATCTCACTGAGTTGCTTAGCACCTCATTTTTGCTGAGGCTGACTTTGAACTCTCAATCCTCCTGCCGCGGCCTCCCCAGCCGTTGGGATTACAGGCGTGTGCCACATCCTGGCCAAATTTCCCTATTTTAATTGCAATTGTTATCCTATCTTTTAGTAACACGTTAAGCTTAAGGGTACTAAAAGGAAGTAAGTATTCTTCCTGGGTCCCAGGAATGAAAGGAAAAAAGTTCTGGAGGCAGTGATAATTGTTGAGAGCTAGCTCCCTAAGGGGAAGAATGTCAGGGGATGCAAGAATTTGGGGCAGTGGGTGTTGCTCAATGGTAGAACACTTGACTAGCGTGTGCACCCTGGATTTGATCCCCAGAGCCACAAAAAAAAAGTAAGTATATAAATAAAAATTAATTTTGGGCAAGGCTTACAAACATGGTTGAATCTTCTCTGTCCTCCATGGAACACTGGTTGACTAGCGTCATAAAGGAATGGTCTTTGGGTATTTGAAGTCTTGGGATTTAGTCCCTGTTGGGTTAATCATTTGCTGTTGTGAACCTGATCAAGTTACTCTCAGCCATAGTTTATCTGTAAAGTGGGGCTTAATAAAATGTATAGCATTAAGTTTTGTTTAAAAGTGCAAGAAATAGTTTACGTAAAGTATTTAACATAGCTTGAGGCATAGAATATATGCTTTAAAATGTTACGGCAGGGGGCTGGGGTTGTGGCTCAGCGGTAGAGCGCTCACCTAGCACGTGCGCTACCAGGGTTCGATCCTCAGCACCATGTAAAGACCAATGCATTGTGTACAACTAAAGCAAATAAATAAATATTTTTTTAAAAAAAATGTTACATCAGGGTGCTGGGGATCAATCTATGCTAGGTAAACGCTCTGCCACTGAACTATACAGCCCCAACAGGGTTTTATTGTTGTTGTTGTTTAATTTATTTATTCATTTATTTTATTTTTATCAGGGTCTTCCAACAGATCCGTAGACAAAAACCTTCCTGTTTACATTAGTGATTCTCAGCTTTCCAGTATGTCCATTACTTATCATCATAATCTCACATTCTCTTATTAGAATTTATACTTTGAGTATTTGTCTAAAGAAACAATAAAAGATGAATGATAAATTAATTCATTAAGGTCTTTAAATGAATCTGTTCACTACACATGTTCACTATAGCAGGGGTCAGTCAACCATGTCTTGATTTTATAGTTTCATGGGAACACTACCATACCTATTGCATTCATGGCCACTTTAATGCTGCAATTGTATACTTGAACATTTGCCCAAAGAACACAATATGGGCCTCAGAGTTTGCTGTCTCTTGTGCTGTCATTAATAAACATTTAAAAAGAGCAAACAAGACAAACTTACTTTATGATCTTTGGTGTCTCATGGATTGGTGATACTTGCCCTAATTTGTCATTCCTATGAAATTTATACCTCAAGGTATGATGAAAAAGTCCTGTGCTTACAAATGAAAACTGCTGAAGTAAACATCTACCAGAAAGGTCAATGAACAACTTTGTGTGGTGGTGGTGGTGGTGGTGGGTGGGGGAGTGTTACCTGGGTATTCAGAGGCACTTTACCACTGAGCTACATCTCCAGGCCCTTCTGATTTTTTTATTTTGAGACAAGTTCTCATGAAGTTTCTCAGGGCCTCCTTAAATTCCTGGGGCTGGCCTTGGACTTATAATTTTCTTGCCCCAGCTTCCCAAGGCTCTGTGATTACAGTCATGTGCCACTACACCTAGCCTAATGAACACTTTTTTTTTTTTTTTTTTTTTTTTTTTTTTTTTTTTTTTTGGTACAGGGGATTGAACTCAGGGGCACTTGACCACTGGGTCACATCCCCAGCCCTTTTTTGTATTTTATTAGAGACAGGGTCTCACTGCGTTGCTAAGTGCCTCACCATTGCTGAGGCTGGCTTTGAACTTGCGATCCTCCTGCCTCAGCCTCCCAAGTCCTGGAATTATAGGCGTGCACCACCGTGCCTGGCTTAATGAACAACTTTTTAGAGTAATGATTCTCAAGGCTGGGGACAGGGTGCAATACTGTTGATGAAGGAAAGATTCAGAATGTCTAGTTATTTCCAGCATATTTTGAAATTTTAGGTACAAAAGTGGATGTGGGAATTTTATGTTTTGTTTATCAGAAAACAGTATGGATTTAAAGGTAGTTTGTAAATACTATTCTTGCTGGGCACAGTGGTGCATGCCTGTAATCCCAGCAATTTATTGAGACTGTCTCAAAATAAAAAGAGCTAGCCGGGCGCGGTGGCGCTCGCCTGTGATCCCAGCACTTTGGGAGGCTGAGGCAGGAGGATCGCGAGTTCAAAGCCAGCCTCAGCAATGGCGAGGCACTTAGCAACTCAGTGAGACCCTGTCTCTAAATAAAATACAAAAAAGGACTGGGGATGTGACCCAGTGGTCGAGTGCCCCTGAGTTCAATCCCCAGTACCACAAAAAAAAATAAAAAGAGCTGAGGATGTGGCTCAATGGTAAAATGTCCCTGGCTTCAATCCCCAGTGTCCTCCCCTCCTCAACCCTGCTCTCCCCCACACCAAAAGAAAAAACTCCTTTTTTTTTTTTTAAGTTGGACAGAATAACTTTATTTATTTAATTTATTTATTTATTTATTTTTATGTGGTGCTGAGGATTGAACCCAATACCTCACACATGCTAGGTGAGCACTCTACCACTGAGCCTCAACCCCAGCCCCCAAGAAAAACTACTCTTACAGAACAGAGACTTCTTTGCTGTCCTGGAGATTTCTTTGTGGAAAACAGCTTCATGGTGTGTCTTTTAGAGCTACACTTAAACTAGACCTTGGGTAAGTTTGGACACCTCCAGGAAGAAAAGAGCATGTTTAGGGAAAAATTGGCTATCTACCCCAAGCCATACTTTCAAGTAAATAATTAGCACTTCATTACAGAGAGAATATAGTACTTTAACTAATAATTTCAATATAGTTTTTCATCTCCTTATCTGTCAGGTTAACTGTGAGGCACATAGTATATTTGAAAAATTGCTTGTAGAAATAAACAGGACAGGGCTGAGGATACAGGTTAGCTGGTAGAGTGCTTGCCTTGCATGCACAAGGCCCTGGGTTCATTCCCCAACATCACAAAAAATTTAGAAATAAATAAACAGAACAAGGATGAGGGTTTCGCCGGGCGCGGTGGCGCACGCCTGTAATCCCAGCACTTGGGAGGCTGAGGCAGGAGGATCGCGAGTTCAAAGCCAGCCTCAGCAATGGCGAGGCGCTTAGCAACTCAGTGAGACCCTGTCTCTAATAAAATACAAAAAAGGGCTGGGGATGTGGCTCAGAGGTCAAGTGACCCTGAGTTCAATCCCTGGTACCAAAAAAAAAAAAAAAGGATGAGGGTTTCTACCTCCAGGAAGGATTTCTGGTTTCCTGTGCCTGGGGATACTACCAAACCATCTTAACTTAGGTTGAAGAGTAGAGGTTCCCTGCATCATCCAGATGATATAACCAGTTGGCAAGTCCACTTGAGAACTTGTTTATAACTCTCCTCTATATTGAAGGTGTAATACTTTGGGTTTCCAGCTTACAATGTCTCTGGTGGAAGTTCCCACCTTTAGGTTACTTTTGGTTTTGAATTTAGTCCAGTTCAGTCCATGAATCTTCCGAAGACTTCCAAAAAATTTAAGCTCAGGTATCTAGGGCTGCTTCCCAATGGGTATATGCTTTAAAGGAAAGCAACAGCTGAGCATTAGCCTCGGCTCCAAGTTCTCTTTTAGACTTTCACTGTTATTCCTCATTATCTACTTAGCCTTTTGATGCTTTGAGTAAATTATTATTTCAGCTGCCTTTTTTTTTTTTTTTTTTTTTTTTTTTGAGGGGAGAGGAAGAACTGGGGATTGAACACAGGACCTCACAGCATAAGCTAAGCATGTGCTTTATCACTGAACTATATCCCCAGCCCCTCAACTGCTTTTTAGTTGGCTTTAGCAGTGGGTTGATCAAATTTCTGCATACTCGAGTCCTAGAAGCAAAAGTTCCCATGTGTTCCTTATTTCTTTGGAGCTGTGATTAGTAGGTGAAGGCTGTTGACCTGGCTTGGTATTCAACGTTCCTTCATATTAATGGGATACAAGTAGGGAAGGACATGTTTATATTGCCTTTGTTTCTCAACCTTTGAGTAACTATTGCTCATGTCTTCTTTGTTCTGTATTTGGGGAGGACAATATTTGAGTTTTTAAAGCCTAGCAATTTCTTTTGAGTAGCCCTAGTTTGTCTTAAACCCCTAGTGCCCAACTTGGAGTTAAAGATTGAATGGTACAGGTAATGGACCAAGAAAAAGAAGGGGTGGTTCTAAGTAGCTACAGTAATCAGTGGTGTATGGTTGAAACAAGGTTTCAATGGGTAGGAATAGAGCTACTGTAGGCAAAATTAGGAATTGGAACTTGAAGTAAGCAGCCTGATAGGAAATGGTGGTGTTGTACAATGAGAACCTTGTTTAGCCAGAGTAGAAAAACTCATGTGGATCCTGGGAAGAGAGTTTAAGTAGGGCCTAGATAATAAAGGGCTTTGACTACTAGGAGTTTGACTCTTGGCAGATTGACCATTAAGAACCTAATAGTGCCGGGCGCGGTGGCGCACGCCTGTAATCCCAGCACTTTGGGAGGCTGAGGCAGGAGGATCGCGAGTTCAAAGCCAGCCTCAGCAATGGCGAGGCACTTAGTAACTCAGTGAGACCTTGTCTCTAATAAAAATACAAAAAAGGGCTGGGGATGTGGCCCAGTGGTCGAGTGCCTCTGAGTTCAATCCCCGGTACCAAAAAAAAAAAAAAAAAAAGAACCTAATAGTGCTGGGCGCGGTGGCGCACGCCTGTAATCCCAGCACTTTGGGAGGCTGAGGCAGGAGGATCATGAGTTCAAAGCCAGCCTCAGCAATGGCGAGGCACTTAGCAACTCAGTGAGACCCTGTCTCTAAATAAAATGCAAAAAAGGGCTGGGGATGTGACCCAGTGGTCAAGTGCCCTGAGTTCAATCCCCGGTACCACAAAAAAAAAAAAAAAAAAAAAAAAAAAAAAAAAAAACTAATAGTTTGGGATGGGAATATAGCTCAGTTGGTAGAGTGCTTGCCTTGCATGCCCAAGGCCCTTGGTTCAATCTCCAGCAACACACACACACACACACACACACACACACACACACAAAAAAAAAAAAAAAAAAAAAAAAAAAAAACTAATAGGAGTAATGAAGACCTGTACATTGACTGGGAAGGATGATTAACGTGGTGATATCTCTTTTAAAAATATATTTATTTATTTACTTTAGTTGTACACAATGCAATGCATTTATGTTTACGTGGTGCCAAGGATCGAACCCGGGCCGCACAAGTGCGAGGCGAGCGCTCTGCACTGAGCCACAACCCCAGCCCCACGTGGTGATATCTTAAACAGGCTAAGAACATTGCTCTAGGAGAATCATCCCAGTCTTATCTTCCTAGTCCCCATAGCACATGTTCAGAGAGAGATTTTTCTCTTGGTGTGGTCTGTCTTTGCCCTTCACTTTCTAATCTAGTTCATTTCTATTAGCTACTGTTGGTCCCTTTTTTGGGGAGTGGGGAGACATAGTCTCTTAAATTCACCTATTAAAGGCATTAATTAGCTCTCGTATGGACTGTGTTGAAGAGGTTTTCCTTTCACACTGTCCCAGCAACCTATACTTGGCCCATCATCTTTATCTTTCATGGTGCTTCTATTGATCTCTGCTTGGAATTAATTCCATTCTTACTTGATAGATGCCAACTTAAGTGGTGATCAACTTTCTGCTCTCTTCATCAAGGCAGTTACCTGTTCATTAGATAAATGTTTATTGAGCACTATTGTTTGCCAAGTATTGTTCTAGGCATTAGGAATATATCACTGAACTGGATAGACAAGGTCCCTGCTCTTGTGGCACTTATATTCTTGTGAAGTGAGACAAGCAAACTAGTAAATAAGTTAACCCAAGATTTAAAGATGAAGAAGATAAAATGGTAATGGCAGTAATTGATGACTAAATTGGATTGTAAGACCTTTTCTGAGGTGTACTACTTAACACAGAACTTCATCTTGGCATTTCTCATCATGCTCTTATGCTGTATAATGCATTTATGTGTCTACATTGATTCTTTTACTATACTGCATTCTTGGTAATAAATGAAGTATGTGGCTATGCTTCATTCATTGTATTACCTGAAACTACCCTTAACTCCCAGATCAAATAATTTTAAACCTTCTATAGGTTATCTCTGTACAGCCAAGGTAAGAAGAGTTGCAGTCACTGCCCTCGTGGACACAGTCTAGTAGACAAAAATGTAATAAAACTCCTTCATTGTTAAGTGTTCTGGTGTGTCTAGACAGATAGCAGCGTATTTCTGAGGAAGGCTACTCAGCTGCCCTGGCAGCCTCCTTTCAACTAGTTTTTTTATGACCCTGATCTCAGGAATGCTGACTCACTAATATAAAACCAGACTCCAGTATTAACTTGTGGTGAATATATATGTCAGGTGTAGTGAACTGCCTCTTTGGCCTTACCAGTGTTTACTTCATATAATCCTATCATCTGGGAACCTAATTAAAATCAAGAGGCAGCTCAATATATCAAAATAAGGGAAATTAGTTTCAGGGATGGTTTGTTTATCCACTTCAGGTTACCCCTGACATCAGAACCCTGACAAAGCCCTCACTCCCAACTCACTTCAGTGAATGCTAATTGTTTCACTTGGTATTTCTTCCATCCCCAGATGGCATTCTTTTTTAGTTCAAACGGTCACTCTGGTTTCCGTTATTTTCTGAATGTTGCCATCCATTATTTTATCTTTCAGATTACTTTGTTTCTCTGCTGTTCTATCCTAAACTTCACTTACTGGGTTAGGGATGGGCAGTTTCCAAATTCACTGTCTTTTCCCAAATGTACTAGGATCTATAGGTTACCCAGTTGTTTATTCAAATCTGTGTGACAGGGCTGGGATTGTGGTTCAGCGGTAGAGCGCTCGCCTAGCACGTGCGCGGCCCGGGTTCGATCCTCAGCACCATGTACAAATAGACGCATTGTGTACAACTAAAGCAAATAAATAAATATTTCAAAAAAAATCTGTGTGACAGTAGTATCAAAGTTCCCACAGTGGTAAACTTATGGAGGGGCTATTTCTAAAAAGGTAGTGTTGAAGTTTTTCTCACTTATGATGAAGTAAGTATGTAAAGATGAGGAAACCCTGCAGATCAAGAACAGAGGTTCACGGGGGCTGGGGTTGTGGCTCAGTGGTGGAGCGCTCGGCTAGCGCATGTGCGGCCCGGGTTTGATCCTCAGCACCACGTAAAAAACAGATTGTGCACAACTAAAGCAAAAAAAAAAAAAAACAAAAACAAAAACAGAAGTCCAGTGAAGACACACCCAAGGACACTCAGACCGCCCCTCTTGTGACGTCCAGACACCAGGTGCTCACGCATCAGCTGACTTTTTTTTTTTTTTTTAACCGGGGATTGAACTCAGGGGGCACTCGACCATTGGGCCACGTCCCCAGCCCTTTTTTGTATTTTATTAGAGACAGGGTCTCACTGAGTTGCTAGGTGCCTCGCCATTGCTGAGGCTGGCTTTGAACACGCGATCCTCCTGCCTCAGCCTCCCAAGTGCTGGGATTACAGGCGACGTCTCTTTAGAGGGGTAAAAGTGGGAACCTTCGTTTAGGACTTCAAGCTCCACCTTCTTATACTTCCAAAACTCTGCTAGAAGAACAGATCCCCGGGAATCCTGCAGCGAGCCGTCTAGTGTTCCACCTGGTTTCGAAACGTAGTCTCTCAAATGAAAAGAAGGCGACGGCTCGGGCTTCCTCCAGAGGCGAAAAGTCCCTGCATTATACATTCTGACGAAGCAAAGGATCTGCAGGGCGAGGCAATGAAAAGGTGTTGCGGGGCAGTACGGGAGGATTAGCTCAGTGGCAGCGGGTTTGCCTACAGTGCACGAGGTCCCTGATAGAACTGGTGTATAGGGTCGGGGAGGAAAGGAACACCAACGTGCCCCGCTCCGCACGGGTTACGTGACCTAGCAACAGAATGCCGGCGGCCCGTAGGCACGGCGGCAATGGCGTGCGTGGGGTTCAGGGAATTGTAGTTTTCCACCCTTGGCGGTGGGGGAGGAGCTGCCGCCCACGTAGACCGGGTGGTTTGCACGGTCCGGTGGAGGGGCCAGCTGTATCCACACTTTCTCGTATCTCCAATGCAAGTTTACGGAGCTGGCGGGACCTCAAAAATTCGGGGAGTTTTCGCCAGAAAAAGGCAAGATAAACAGTATGAATGGATTAGGCATTCGCCTTAAGATGGTGGGAAGAAAGCAGGCTGGAAGTAAGTAGGATCATCCCAGGCGGAAGAAACTGCTCCTAGAAAACTTAGAAGCAATTCTGGATGGCTGAGGACACGAGTTTGAGTAGGTATTGCAAACAGTGGATTCGAGGATTTAGAAATGGAAAGAAAACAAGTCATGAAGACTCTGGAACGTCAAATTCAAGATTTTGACCTTTTTTAAAATATGTGGTCACCACACAGCCCCTGCAGAATGAATAGCTCCCTACTTTGTATTCTTCCTCTTTTTCTTTTGTGCTGCTCAGGGCCTTGGCACATGTTGATAGGTGCTCTACCACTGAGCTACACCCCCTCCCTAGTTCATCTTTTTATAACAGAAAGATCACTTGCTATGGCATGCTGATTGCATCTTCAACCCAAGAGCCCAGCAAGGACCACGACATGTGGTCAGAGTTCAAAAAGTTTTTTAGATATTCACATTTGAGATTTAGAAAAGAAATGGTCAGAGACTTGGGGAATGTGGCTCAGTGGTACAGTGCTTGCCTAGCATGTATGAGACCCTGGTTCAATTCTCAGTACCACAGAAGAAAAGAAAAGAAATGGTCAACCATAGAGTGAATACGAAGGGAGCAAGACTGACAGCAAGAAGCCTTTGGAGTTCAAACTAAATTGCTTTGCCTGCCTCCATTTTTACCCAAAATTTTTGAGTTGAAATCTGTCAGCTCAAAGGCCATTTCCAATCTGTATTTTGTTTGACCAGCGCTTTTTCTTTTTTTTTTTTTTTTTTTTTTTTTTTTTTTTTTTTTGGTACCGGGGATTGAACTCAGGGGCACTTTACCACTGGGCCACATCCCCAGCCCTTTTTTTTGTATTTTATTAGAGACAGGGTCTCACTGAGTTGCTAAGTGCCTCACCATTGCTGAGGCTGGCTTTGAACTCGTGATCCTCCTGCCTCAGCCTCCCAAAGTGCTGGGATTACAGGCGTGCGCCACCGCGCCCCGCGCGCTTTTTCTTTTGTGTACTGGGGATCGAACCCAGTCTTCTCCAGTGCAAGGCAAGCACCCCACCCCTTAGCTACACCACCAGCCCATTTTCCATCCGCTCTGCGGCTCGGTATTAAACCCCAGGGTGCTCTACCACTGAACCACATCCCCACACCTTTTAATTATTTTTATTGTTGGTGTTTTTTTTTTTTTTAAAGACAGGGTCTTTCTAAATTGGAATTCTCCCGCCTCAGCCTCCTGAGTCAGGATTACAGGGGTGTGTTACAGCCCTGGTTCCAGTACTGGGGTGGGGGGTGGGTACCAGGCATTGAACCCAGTGGTGTTTAACCAGTGAGTCATATTCCCAGCCATTTTTTATATTTTATGTAGAGACAGGGTCTCACCCAGCCGGCTCCAGTACTTTTTTTTTTTTTTTTTTTTAACATTTATTTATTTATTTATTTACTTTAGTTGTACACAATGCCTTTATTTTTATGTGGTGCTGGGGATCTAACCGGGCTGCAAGCACGTGCTAAGAGAGCGCTCCACCGCTGAGCTACAACCCCAGCCCTCCAGTACTTTTTAAAATGTTAGTTTTTCTGCCGGGCTCGGTGGCACACACCTTTAATCAGCAGCTCTGGAGGCTGAGGCTGGAGGATCTCGAGTTCAAAGCCAGCCTCAGCAAAAGTGAGGCACTAAGCAACTCAGTGAGACCCTGTCTGATAAAATATGAAAAATAGGGTTGAGGATGTGGTTCAGTGGTCCAGTGCCCCTGAGTACAATCCCCATTACCCACCCCCAAATGTTAGTTTCCCCATATTTTAAAATAGGAGACTTAACATTTAAACACTAAGATTTCTAGCTTCTCTTGAAATATCAGAAGATTTAACAATTTACAGCCCTGATTCTCTCATAATTAAGCTGGAGCTGTGTATCTGCTGCTGCCTAGCTGCCTTTAGACAAAATATATGGCCTGCAGTTTATCACATTTCCCACCATCCCTTAAACTGAGGTGAAGTATTGATTGTCATTTACCATGTGCTTTTTTTATATATACCTTTATTTTATTTTATTTTTTTGGTACCTAGGATCGAAATCAGGGGCACTCGACCACTGGGCCACATCCCCAGCCCTTTTTTGTATTTTATTAGCGACAGGGTCTCACCGAGTTGCTGAGTGCCTCGCCATTCACCATTGCTGAGGCTGGCTTTGAACTCGCGATCCTCCTGCCTCAGCCTCCCAAGTGCTGGGATTACAGGTGTGCGCCACCGCACCGGGCTTCTAAATGTTTTTGATAGCACGCCATTTAAGGAGAAAAAAAAATTTCAGCCCAAACGCCCAATAAATACTTACTTACAAGTTATTTATGTGTAAATTGTAGTAACATTATGCGCTACATAAAAATTTACATATTAATAGAAATTACATAATTATTCTAGTATTTTCATCCCACACCCCCAATGTATCACATTTTCAGAAGCTCATAAAATCAAAGGGGAAGCCGGGCGCCACACCCTGTAATCCCAGCACTTTGGGAGGCTGAGGCAGGAGGATCGCGAGTTCAAAGCCAACCTCAGCAATGGCCAGGCACTTAGTAACTTGCTTCTAATAAAATACAAAAAGGGCTGGGGATGTCAGTGGTCAAGTGCTGAGTTCAATGATAAAATCAAAGGGAATCATTGTAGTTTCTGGAACAGAGGAAGACATGTTACCAGTCTATCTGCAAAATTTTAGAAGCTGAGACATCAAAGAACTGTAACTAGCTTACAGTGCTTTCCAAATGCCAGCCACTGCCCCACTAAATTAGTAACTTTTTTTTTTGCCCCACTAAATTAATAACTTTTTTTGTGTGTGTGGTGCTGGGGATTGAACCCTGGGCCTTGTGCATGTGAGACAAGCACTCTACCAACTGAGCTATATCCCCAGCCCAATAAATTATTGATTTTATTTTTTATTTATTTATTTATTTATTTATTTATTTATTTATTTATTTTGGTGGTACTGGAGATTGAACCCAGGGCCTATGTGCATGTAAGGCAAGAAGCACTCTACCAACTGAGCTATATCCCCAGTCCTAATAACTCAATTTAGTCCCTATAACAATACTCTGTAGGCTTTATTATTATCATCATAATTATTACTGATATGGGGATTGAACCCCGGGGCGCTTAACCACTGAACCATATCTTCAGCCTCTTTTATTTTTTAATATTTTTTTTTAGTTGTTTAAGAAACTTTATTTATTTGTATGCGGTGCTGAGAATCAAACCCAGTGCTTCACACATACTAAGCAAGCGCTGTACCACTGAGCCACAACCCCAGCCCCTTTATTTTTATTTTGAAACGGGGTCTCGCCAAGTTACCGAGCTGCTGGGCACTGTGACACACGCCTGTAATCCCAGCACTTGGGAGGCTGAGGCAGGAGGATTGTGAGTTCAAAGCCAGCCTCAGCAAGGCGAGACACTTAGCAACTCAGTGAGACCCTGTCTCTAATAAAATACAAAAAAAGGGCTGGGGATGTGGCCCAGGGGTCAAGTGCCCCTGAGTTCAATCCCTGGTACCAAAAAAAAAAAAAGGGGGGGGGGGGGCTGGGGTTGTTTCTCAGCGGTAGAACGCTCCCCTAGCACATGCGCGGCCCGGGTTCGATCCTCAGCACCACGTAAATAAACACATTGTGTACAACTAAATCAAATAAATAATTTTTTTTTTAAAGTTACCGAGGCTGGCCTTTTAATTTATGATCCTCCTGTCTCAGCCTCCTGAGTCACTGGGATTACAGTGCACCACCACAGGCCTGACAAATTACTATTATCTATAACAAAAGAGGAAACTGAGGGCGTGGTGGGATTAGGAAATCTTTCAGGGTCTTCAAGCGGCGTGGCTAGAATTTGCCCCTAAGTGATCTGGGTTCACAGTCCACGGGTTTAACGTGCGGTTGGGGCTAGAACAGTGGCCTTCACATGTAGCTTCAAGTCTAATCGCTCCCAATCATCGCTATCGATGAGAGTGCTGGCACTATGCTAGGAGACAGCAGGAACGCACCAACAGCTAAGCCTTCTCCAAAGTGGTGGCTTAGGGGAGGTCAGTTTATCCGCAGTCAGCGTCTGCAGGGGTCAAGGCAGAGGGTGTGCAGGCGCAGATGGATCGGCTTGGTTTCTGTGGTTTCCCGGGACGAGACTGCAGAGGGAAAGTCGGCACCCGGCGTCTAGCTGCAAACGTCGCGCTGCGGGCATCCTTTACGGCAGGCGTGTGCGTCGCTAGCCGATCGTCCTGAAGCGAAGGCCGGGGAGGAGACAAGGACACCGCGGTGGGAAGGTAGGAGTTGCTTATGTCTGCACGGCAGTGAAGGAGCGTCCTTCTGACTTCTCTCGGACAAATTCCCTCACGGCCTGGGTGTCCCCTTCTCCCAGGCCCGAGCTCTGGGCCTGCTCTTTGCACGTCCAGTGGCCCCCACGGCTGGACAGCGCACCTCGCTCAGCTGTCTTTCCAGGTTGATGTAGCTTCCTGCCGGATTAATGCTTTGGCCTTCTGGTTCTTAGCTGAAATCCACGCTCCTTCTCCCGGCGGTCAAGCCCCTGCGTGATTTTGGCCCCTCTAGCCTCGTTCGTTTCATTTTTCCCGTCATGCACTCTGCGCTCCAGCCATCTTGGGGCCTCGGTGTCCCCAAACATACCCAGCCTCTACGCTGTAACTCAGTTCTGTTGCGGAGCTGGAGCATTCTGCCCGCTGGTCGTCACTTGGCGAACTCTGCCCATCCCAAAGGCGTTTTCGAGTCTCTGGGAAGCCCGGGTGCTTCCTCAAAAACTCTGACCTTTTGCCGGGCGCGGTAGCGCACGCCTGTAATCCCAGCACTTGGGAGGCTGAGGCAAGAGGATCGCGAGTTCAAAGCCAGCCTCAGCAATGGCGAATGGCGAGGCACTTAGCAACTCAGTGAGACCCTGTCTCTAATAAAATACAAAAAAGGGCTGGGGATGTGGCCCGGTGGTCGAGTGCCTCTGAGTTCAATTCCCATACCGAAAAAAGAAAAAAGAAAAACAAACAAACAAACAAAAAAAAAAAAAACTCTGACCTCTTAACCACTCATGTTTCTTCCAGTGGGTTTCCAGTTCCCAGTGTCTCTCTAGTGCTTACGTTGAGCAGCTGCTTTCCCCCTTCTCAGTGCCTGGAAAGAAATTATTAGGAAAGAATGAGAAGAAACTTTAGAGATTAAATTCACCAGTAAATCTACTTTGTATACACAGTTACAATGGTATTTGTATTTTCCCCCCTTTGGTTTTTTTTTTTTTTTTTTTTATAATATGTGTGTTTGCTCTTTGTCTTTCCTTTATGTAACAGTATTAAGTGTTTGACATGTATATTATCTTTTTCCGATGTCTAGCTTATTCTACTGAATACCAGAATTTAATTACCCATTTCTTTATTATTTGCACATTTAAGTGTTTTTGGTTTGTGAGTGTGTGGGGTTTTCTTGTTTTTGTCTTTTTGTTTGTTTGTTTTTGTTTTTTAGCAGTACTGGGGTTTGAACCCAGGTATGCTCTACCACTAAGCTACATCTCCAGCCCTTTTTATATTTTATTTTTTGAGTCAGGGTCTTGCTAAATTGCCCCGGCTGTCCTCTAATTTGCTATCCTCCTGTCTCTGGCTCCCAAGTCACTGGAATTATAGGCATGCATCACCATGCCCTTCTTCAGTTATTGTAAATTCATTTTTTTCAGCAGTTACTAAGCCCCTACCTTGTCCCTGCCTTCAACACATTCTTTGTCCAGTAGGAGAGAGATACAAGTAAAATCCATTATAGTAATGTGCAAAGTACTTCTGTGGAAATTGAGAATGCTTATAGAAACAGAGGAGGGACACCATATTCAGGAGGGCCTCTCAGGAGATGTGTCACCCAAGTTGATATGGAAAGAATGGACAGAAAATTGTAAAGAAACTTGTCACTCTGACACACACCTGTAATCCCAGCTTCCTGGCAAGTTGAAGCAGGAGGATCACAAGTTTGAGGCCAGTTTCAGCAACTTAGTGAGACTGTCTCAAAATTAGAAAGGGATGGGGAGATGTAGCTCAGTGGTAAACTGTCCCTGGATTCAATCCTCATATAAAAAAAAGAAAAAATATATAAAGAAATATTTTGTGTTTGTGCTTTTTTTGTTCTTTTCAGTTTTCTTCAAATAACTGGTATTATTCATTTTTGAACTCTTGACAAAAATGTCCTTAATACACAGAGGATTTTTTGGCATTGTTCTTTAATTCTAGTTCTCTTTTGAGTTTTGTGTAAGCACAAAAATTGCTTACCTACCATAAACTGGGAGAACCTGTCTAATGAAAAAGTTTGGTGGGAAGTTGGAGAATACAGCTTTCTAGAGGATACTTATTATTATCTTTTTTTTTTTTTTTTTTTTTGTAATGTCTCATTTGATTGTATTCTTGTGGCATTATTATTATTATTATTATTTATTTTCCATTACAGCCATGCCTTTCTTTGATGTGCAGAAAAGGCTGGGCATTAACTTAGATCGACACCTAACAATCCAAAGTGCTGAACAGCCCTACAAGATTCCTTCTCGATGCCACGCTTTTGAAAAAGAATGGATAGAGTGTGCACATGGAATTGGTAATATCCGAGCACAGAAAGAATGCAAGATAGAATATGAAGATTTCACAGAATGTTTGCTTCGGCTGAAAACGGTGAGGAAATGGTGGAGATGTGAGCTGAAATACTTGCTTATTTCTTTGAGGCTATTTTTTTTTTTTTTAAGTATTTTTAATGGGTCATCAGACAGGGGCTATTAAGGTACCATGACAAGGAAGTTAAGTGCCTTCAGATCTGAGAAGGGCCCATTCTTTCTTAGTGTTCTTCCTCATCTTCTCCCAAATTTTCCCTAGTATTACACCCTACTATAGCCACCAGGTTAGAAATTATATGTGTGTACACTTTATTCAGCAGGCTATAAAGCAGAAAATATCAGGTAGCTTTGGATGTTTTAACTGTCCTTGAAAATCTTTGGGCAAAAATATTTCAGATTCATTGAACCCTCGTTAAGAAGAGGTTAGGGAGCCGGGCACGGTGGCGCACGCCTGTAATCCCAGCACTTTGGGAGGCTGAGTCGGGAGGATCGCGAGTTCAAAGCCAGCCTCAGCAATGGCGAGGCACTTAGCAACTCAGTGAGACCCTGTCTCTAATAAAATGCAAAAAAAAAAGGGCTGGGGATGTGGCCCAGTGGTCTAGTGCCGCTGAGTTCAATCCCCGGTACCAAAAAAAAAAAAGAAGAGGTTAGGGGCTGGGGTTGTGGCTCAGTGGTAGAGTGCTCGCCTAGCACATGCACGACCTGGGTTTGATCCTCAGCACCACGTAAAAATAAACGCATGTGTACAAAAAAAAAAAAAAAAAAAAAAAAAAAAGAGCCGGGCACGGTGGCGCACGCCTGTAATCCCAGCACTTTGGGAGGCTGAGTCGGGAGGATCGCGAGTTCAAAGCCAGCCTCAGCAATGGCGAGGCACTTAGCAACTCAGTGAGACCCTGTCTCTAATAAAATGCAAAAAAAAAAGGGCTGGGGATGTGGCCCAGTGGTCTAGTGCCGCTGAGTTCAATCCCCGGTACCAAAAAAAAAAAAGAAGAGGTTAGGGGCTGGGGTTGTGGCTCAGTGGTAGAGTGCTCGCCTAGCACATGCACGACCTGGGTTTGATCCTCAGCACCACGTAAAAATAAACGCATGTGTACAAAAAAAAAAAAAAAAAAAAAAAAAAAAGAGCCGGGCACGGTGGCGCACGCCTGTAATCCCAGCACTTTGGGAGGCTGAGGCAGGAGGATCGCGAGTTCAAAGCCAGCCTCAGCAATGGCGAGGCACTTAGCAACTCAGTGGGACCCTGTCTCTAAATAAAATACAAAAAGGGGGATGTGGCCCAGTGGTCGAATGCCCCTGAGTTCAATCCCTGGTAACCACAAAAAAAAAAAAAAAAAAAAAAGAAGAAGAAGAAGAGGTTATGTCCTACAGATCTATTAGAATGAACATCATATAGCAGTCTGAATTCATTTATACTCTAAGGAGATGGAAGTGTTAATAAGATTGCTAACCAAAGAAGCAGAGTAAAAAAAAAAATCTTAGCACAGTGCCCATCTTCTCAAGAGTTGAATGACTCTTATAACATAAAGGGGACCTATTTTCCCTTAGAGAAGAAATCTCTTGTTTTGGGCTTTCATTTTGCCTATTTCTGTGTTTCAGATATAACAAATAGAATTTTTTTTTTTTTTTTTCCTTTTGAGACAGGGTCTTGCCACATTACCTCTAGGCTGGTCTCCAACTCCTGGATTTTTTTTTTTTTTTTTTTTTTTTTTTTTTGTGTGTGTGGTACTGGGGATTGAACTCAGGGGCACTCGACCACTGGGTCACATCCCCAGCCCTTTTTTGTATTTTATTTAGAGACAGGGTCTCACTAAGTTGCTAAGTGCCTCACCATTGCTGAGGCTGGCTTTGAACTCGAAATCCTCCTGCCTCAGCCTCCCAAAGTGCTGGGATTACAGTTGCGCCCCGCAACTCCTGGATTTAAGTGATCCTCCTGCCTTAGCCTCCCAAGTAGCTGGGATTCCATAGTCCTGGAGTGTGCTGCCATGCCTGACTCCATATGGAAAAAAAAAATTTTTTTAAATATTTATTTATTTGCTTTAGTTGTACACAATGTGTTTATTTGTACGTGGTGCTGAGGATCAAACCCGAACCCGGGCCATGCATGTGCTAGGCGAGCGTTCTACCACTGAGCCACAACCCCAGCTCGGGAAAAAAAAAATTTTTTTAACACATTTTTTTTTTACATATTTAAACAACTTTTAATTTTTTGTGTAGTCCTGAGGTTTGAACCCAGGGCCTTATGCATGCCATGCAAGCATTCTACCACTAAGCTTAGAAATGTTTTTATTACTTACAAATTCTTGGAGTCCAAGGAGACAGTTCACATTTTCAGTTAAATTTGTAGCAACCTGGATCAAAATATTTAAAGTTCTTGGCCAGGCATGGTGGCGCACGCCTATAATCCAGTGGCTCAGGAGGCTGAGACAGGGAGATTGTGAGTTCAAAGGCAGCCTCAGCAACAGTAAGGCACTAAGCAACTAAATGAGACCCTGTCTTTAAATAAAATACAAAAAAGCGCTGACTCAGTGGTTGAGTGCCCCGGAGTTCAATCCCTGGTACCACATACCTCCCCCTCCCAATTTAAAGTTCTTACCTGTTAACATCTGCTGTTGACATTTGGATAATGGGAAGCCAAACTTGGAAGGAATGAGGGAGTGTCAGGGACATTTGGATAATGGGAAGCCAAACTTGGAAGGAATGAGGGAGTGTCAGGTAGTGTTCTTTTTTAAAATTTATTTATTTATTTTTAATATTTATTTATTTGTTTTAGGTGTACATAATGGCTTTTCTTTTTTTGGTACCAGGGATTGAACTCAGAGGCACTGACCACTGGGCCACATCCCCAGCCCTTTTTTGTATTTTTATTAGAGACGGGGTCTCACTGAGTTGCTAAGTGCCTTGCCATTGTTGAGGCTGGCTTTGAACTCTCGATCCTCCTGCCTCAGCCTCCCAAGTGCTGGGATTACAGGCATGCGCCACCGTGCCCAGCTCATAATGGTTTTCTTTTTACGTGGTGCTGAGGATCGAACCCGGGTCGCGCACATGCTTAGGTGAGCGCTAAACCGCTGAGCCACAACCCCAGCCCCTAAATTAATTTATTTTTTTAGTTGTAGATGGACATAATATCTTTATTTTTATTTATTTATTTTTATATGGTGCGGAGGATAGAACCCAGGGTCTCACGCATGCAAGGCAAGCACTCTACCACTGAGCCAAATCCCAAGCCCTAATTTATTTTTTATTCTAATTTGTTATATATGACAGCAGAATGCATTATAATTTATATTATACATATAGAGCACATTTTTTCATATCTCTGGTTATATAAAAAGTATATTCACACTATTCGTGTCTTCATACATGTACTTAGGGTAATGATGTCCATCTCATTCCACTGTCTTTCAGGTAGTGTTCTTGTATTGATCTCTCCAAGAATACAATCATTAGGTAATAGTTTAGTATTACCCAGGGATGATGGGTAGATTGTGGCCACTTTATAGCCATTTAGTTCACAGCATGTCCTAACTTTTTTTCTTCTGACCCAGTTATTTATTGCTCAGATCCAGATTTTTACATAATCTTCAAAAATTTGTATCAGAAGGAGGCAGCGTGTGAGGTGGAAAGAACATTGGATTGGGAATTAGGAGAGCCAGATTCTGGTGCTGGTTCTGCCACCGCTAGTTTTGTGACATTGAGCAAGTCCCCTTCTTTGTCTTAGTTTTTTTTTTTTTTTTTTTTAAGATGGGCACAATATCTTTACTTTATTGAGCTATGACCCCAGCCCCTGTCTTAGTTTTCTTATAAGGGAAAATTGGAGCTGCCTCTAGAGTCACCTCCTAATCTTATAGTTATGAATAGATAAGTTACCATGTTACAGGTTGTTCTAAATTACTGGATAACTTTCTATAGGCAAAGAAATTAGTAAATCATGGAATTAGAATCAAGCATTTTTAAAAATTGTTAGCAGGGCTGGGGGTTGTGGTTCAGTGGTAAAAGCGCTTGCCTGGCACGTGTGAGGCACTGGGTTTGATCCTTAGCACCATATAAAAAAAATAAAGTATTATGTCCATCTAAACTAAAAATATTTTTTACAAAGTTCTTAGCATATAATCATTTATTTCTCAAAATAATCCTATGAGATGAGTTACTATTTTTTTTTTTATTATAAAATAAAATTAAACATTTGAGAGGGGATGGATTGTAGCTCAGTGGTAGAGCACTTAACATACATGTACAAAGCCCTGGCACCCAGCACCTAAAAAAAACAAAATTAAGACAAGGAAAAATTAAGGACATTGCCTAAACTCTTTTTTAATTGTTTTTCCTTATTTGTTTGTTTTTTGGTACTAGGGATTGAACCAAGGACCTTGTACATGTTAAGCATGCTCTTTTACCACTGACTATTTCCTCAGCCCCCCTCAGTGGTTATTGCTTCTCGCTCAGAAAGATTTGATATGTGATATTGTCATAGTTCCACCATGACTTATTCTGTTGGGAGTCTCCTTGATGTGATTGCTCTTGAGAGAAATGGTAAGAAAGACGTCTGTTAAGCCTGGCCTGGTGGCACATGTTCAGAATCCTAGGCACTCTGGAGGCTGAGGCAAGAGGATCACAAGTTGGAGGCACTCTGGAGGCTGAGGCAAGAGGATCACGAATTCAGCAATTTTTGCGAGACCCTATCTCAAAAAATGAAGAACACTGGGGTGTTGCCACCCTGGGCTAAACCCCCAGCACTGGGGAAAACAAGAAAAATAATATAGTCTCTTTAAAATTGTTAATATTTTTTATAAGTATTTAGGATAACTTGGGTTTTTTTTTCCTACTGAAGTTATATCCATGTTACTTTTTTTTTTTTAATTTATTTTTTAGTTGTAAACGGACACAATACCTTTATTTTATTTTTTATGTGGTGCTAAGGATTGAACCCAGTACCTCACATGTGCTAGGCGAGCACTCTACTGCTGAGCCACAACCCCAGTCCCGCCCCATATTACTTCTTTAAAGCTGATGAAATATTTAGCTAAATATACTAACTTTGTGCCTTTGGTAAAAGACAGGCATTCATTTAAAAATAATATTGATTAGAGCACTTATTATGTTATGAACTATTATTCTAGGCAGTAGGAATATAGCAATTAGCAAAACAGCAAAAGCCTCTGATTTCATAAGCTTTTATTCTAGTGCAAGGAAAGAAGAAAATTGACAAATATAATGTGTCAGGTGGTAAGTGTGACAGGGAAAATAAACAAGGAGTAGGATAGAGACTGTTAGGGTGGGAGCTAAATGGATGCTACTTCAAATAGCCCTTAGGGTAGTCAGCCAGTGTGGTGGTGCATGCCTATAATCCTAGTGACTTGGGAGGCTAAGGCAGAAGGATTGCAGGTTCAAAGCCAACCTCAGCAATTTAGTGAGGCTCTAAGCAACCTAGCAAGACCCTGTCTCCAAAAATAAGAAGGGTTAGGGATGTATCTCAATTGGTAAGTGCCCTTTGGGTTCAATTCCTGGTACCAAAAATATAAATAAAACAGGGCTGGGGTTGTGGCCCAGTGGTAGAGCACTTGCCTGGCACCTGTGAGGCACTGGGTTCGATCTTGAGCACAACATAAAAATAAATAAAATAAAGGTATTGTGTCCTTCTGCAACTAAAAAAAAAAAAAAAAAAATTAAATAAATAAATCAGATATTAGGTTAGTCAAAGAAGAGCTCAACATTTGAAGATGTAGGCAAAGAATTTAAGAAAGCCACATGGACATGAGGGGAAAATGTTCTGGGCAGAAGAAACAGTAAGTGCAAAGGTCCCTGAGCTATAATAGAGAGAGGTAGGGGAAGGATATTAAGAGATAAAGTCAGAGAAATCCTTGTAAGCCATTATGAGGAGAAGCCATTGAAGGAAGGGCTTTGATCAGAGGATTGTCATCAAGATTGGTAAGTATACTTGCTATGTTAAAGAAACCAGGAGGGGGCTGGTGTTGTGGCTCAGTGGTAGAGCGCTTGCCTAGCACATGTGCAGCCCGGGTTCGATCCTCAGCACCACGTAAAAATAAAAACGCATTATGTACAACTAAAAGCAAACAAATAAATATTTTTAAAAAAAGAAAGAAAAAAACCAGGAGCCAAATCATATCATTGTTATAGCTAGAACAGTTCTTCCCATTGTTGGGAAGAAACCAGTGGCCCATCAGAGAAGGGAATAGAACTCAGACCCACACCCCCAGCTCCTGTTTTATTTCTTCTTCTCTTTTCTTTTTTTTTTTTTTTTTTTTTTTTTTTTTTTGGTGATTCAAACCACTGGGGGCCTTGTGCATGTCTTTTTTTGTGAGGCATGTGAGGCTAGCACTCTACTAACTGAGCTATATCCCAGCCCCCGTTTTATTTCTTATTTTGAGACAGGGCCTCCTAAATTGTTGAGGTTAGCCTCAAACTTGGAATCTTCCTACCTGAGCCTCCTGAGTCACTAGGATTACAGGTGTGTGCCATTGCACCCAGCCTGAACTGGGGATTAAACCCTGGGCCTCATTCATGCTGGGTAAGCACTCTACTACTGAGCTATATCCCCAGTCTTTTTTTATTTTTTATTTTATCTTATTCATTTTTGCAGTACTGGGAATTGAACCCAGGATCTAGCACATGCTAGGCAAGTGCTCTATCACTGAGTTATATCCCCAACCCTCTTTTCTTAAATTTTAAGTATTTTTAGTTGTACATGGACATAATCTTTTTTATTTATTTATTTTTATGTAGTGCTGAGGATTGAACCCAGTGCCTCACATGTGCTAGGCAATTGCTTGGCCTCTGAGCAGCCGCCCTCCCCGCCCCTTGCCTCTCCTCTCCCCAAGCCCTTTTTTGAAGCCAGGTCTTTCTTGCTGAGTTGCCCGTGCCATCCTTGAACTTGTGATCTTCTTGCCTAGCGTGTGTGGGGGAGAGTTCCATTCCCAGCAGAGTAAAAAGAAAATGATGGACTTTGTCTTAAAGTTCCTCTATAGGATGAAAAACCTTACAGAGTTTAAAAATGAAACCAAAATCTAGCTCAGTTTCTCAGTCCTCGCTTTCTGATACAACTTTTCCTCTACTTTAAATGCTTTTTTCTTTGACAGATGAAACGTGTGAATACCATCAAGAAACAGCGTGATAAGCTAATAAAGGAGGGGAAATACACCCCTCCACCTCACCACTTGGGCAAGGCGGATCCTAGGCCCTGAGCAGAACAGCTGCTGATAGCTGGAGGCTGATGTTTCAAGTTCTCTTTTTCATTGAAAGATTGTTTACTGAAAACCTCAAAGTGTATAAAAATAAAGGATTGCTCCATCCTATTTGTCCTGTTTTCTCTTGGATCATCATTTTCCATGATGAGATTATATAACTTTTTTAAAAATATTTATTTATTTATTTGCTTTAGTTGTACACAATGCGTTTATTTTTACTTGGTGCTGAGGATCGAACCTGGGCCGCGCATGTGCTAGGCAAGCGCTCTACCACTGAGCCACAACCCCAGCCCCAAGAGATTATATAACTTTTTCATTTTATTGTATTTTATATTTGTACCAGGGATTGAACCCAGGGATGTGTAACCACTGAGCCACATCCCAGCCTGTTTTTTATATTTTGAGATAGGGTCTCGCTAAGTTGCTGAAGCTGGCTTTGAATTTAGCAATGCTCCTCCCTCAGCCTCCAAGCCCCTGGGATTACAGGCATGTGCCACCATGTATGGCTTACCTATTTTTTTAAGTTTGGAAAAATGCCTCTACCTAGGCCTAAAAAATTATCGTTTAGGGAGTTATTAACATTTTCTGAATGCTTATTACATATGAGGTACTTTAAATATGTTAACTAATTTAAGAAGCCCCAGTGTTACTTAGTCTTTCCATTCTGGTTTATTTTCTGTAAAACACTTGGGCTGGGGGAAAGGAGGCAGTGAAGACAATGGTTGTGTATTTACTATAAGGTTTGTGAAGTCTAAGGCTAAGAAAGTGCGAGGTTTAATTTTGAAGAAGCAGGGTTATTGTTTCAATTTTCTATCTTCCATTAGTGGTATTTTATTTCATTTTAATTGACATGTTTAAAAACATGTTTATGAAAGAAAAATCTACATGTAGAAAGGAAAATATAAACTTTAGAAAGAAAATCAGTAAGTGTTGAGAATATAATCTAAACCTCCAATATCCTGTAATAGTTTTTTTCCTCCAATTTTTTTGGGGGAGGCGGTTATTGGGGCTCAAACCCAGAGATGCTTTACCACTGAGCTGCACACTAAGCCCTTTTTATTTTGTTTTTTTATTTTTTATTTTTTATTTATTTATTTTTTTTTTTTATTTTTTTTTGGTACCGGGGATTGAACTCAGCGGCACTAGACCACTGGGCCACATCCCCAGCCCTTTTTTGTATTTAATTAGAGACAGGGTCTCACTGAGTTGCTAAGTGCCTCGCCATTGCTGAGGCTGGCTTTGAACTCGCGATCCTCCTGACTCAGCCTCCCAAAGTGCTGGGATTACAGGCGTGCGCCACCGCGCCCGGCTATTGTTTTTTTATTTTGAGACAGGGTCTCCCTAAGTTGCTGAAGAGACTTGACATCCTCCTGCCTCAGCCTCCTGAGTAGCTGGAATTATAGGTGTGCACCACCGTGCCCAGCTCCTAACTTTTTAAAATAATGGCAAAATGTATGTAAAATTTACTTATTGGGTTGTGGATACAGTTTAGTGGCAGAGTGCTTACCTCATATTTACAAGGCCCTGGGTTCTATTCCAGTACCACTAAAAAAAATTTACTACCTTTTTTTTTTTTTTTTTTTTTTGATACTAGGGATTAAATTCACAGATTCCTTACTACTAATCTACATTCCCAGCCCTTTTTATTTTTCTATTTTGAAACAGGGTCTCACTAAGTTGTTGCAGCTGACCTCCAACTTCAACCTCCTGCCTCAACCTGAGACTCTGGGATTATAGATGTGCGCCACACTGCCCCGCTTACTTTAAGCATTTTTGAGTATATATTCATGTTGTTGTACTACTATCTGTCTTTTTTTTAATATTTATTTATTCATTTTGTACACAATGCCTTTTACTTTTTTTTTTTAAAGGTTCTTTTTTTTTTTTTTTTTTTTTTTTTTTGCTTTAGTTGTACACAATGCGTTTATTTGTACGTGGTGCCTAGGATTGAACCCAGGCCACGCATGTGCTAGGCGAGCGCTCTACCGCTGAGCCACAATTCCAGCCCTGCCTTTTACTTTTATGTGGTGCTGAGGGTCGAACCCGGGCCGCGCATATGCTAGGCAAGCACTCTACTGCTGAGCCACAACCCCAGCCCCTACCATCTATCTTTAGATATTAAAACAATAACTCCCTATTCTCTCTAGCCCCTGGCAACCACCGTTCTGTTTTCTGTGTTTTAAATTTTTACTCTTTTAATTATCTCACATAAGTGGAATCATGCAGTATTTGTCTTTCTGTTTGTCCATTTTTAAATTGGGTGCCAGGTTTTTGTTGATGAGTTTTAGAAGTTTTTTATGTATTTTATTTATTCCTTATCAGATATATGACTTGCAAATATTTTCTTTTATACTGTGGTTGACTCTAATATTTTGATAGTGTGTATTTGTGTGAGAGAGAGAAAAAAAATGGAGTCTCAATATATTGCTGGCCTCAGACTCCTGGGCTCAGGCAGTTCTCCTGCCTCAGCCTCCAAAGTAGCAATGATTATAGGCACACATCAATGCACCTGGCTTAATTGTGTCTTTTGATGCACAACACAACTATTTTTTTCTTATGTTGTCTGTGTGTTTCCAAGAAATCATTGCCAAACCCAATGTCATGAAACTTTTGCCCTATATGTTCTCTAAGAATTTTTTAGTTTTAGGTCATACATTTACATCATGGGTCATTTTGGATTAATTTTAAGTATGGCCTTAAAGTGAGAGTCCAACTTCATTCTTTTGCATATTATAGTCAGAATTTTCAGAACCATTTGTTGGAAAAAACTGTCTTTTTGCCATTGATTGGCCTTGACCCTCTTTTTGAAAATCATTTGACATAAGGATTTATTTCTTAGCCCTATTTTGTTCTTGTGGCCTGTATGTCTTATTATGTCAGTACAACTCTGTTTTTTTGTTTTTTGGTTTTTTTGGTGGTACTGGGGATTGAACTCAGGGGCACTCGTCCACTGGGTCACATCCCCAGCCCTTTTTTTTTTTTTTTTTTTTTTTTGTATTTAGAGACAGGGTCTCACTGAGTTGCTAAGTGCCTCGCCATTGCTGAGGCTGGCTTTGAACTCGCGATCCTCCTGCCTCAGCCTCCCAAAGTGCTGGGATTACAGGCGTGCGCCACCGCGCCCAGCTACAACTCTGTTTTGATTACTGTTACTTTGTAGTAAGTTTTGAAATCAAGAAGTGTGAGTGCTCTGACTTTGTTCTTTTTTAGGAGTGTTTTGGTTATTCGAGATCCTTTGAAATGTCATATGAATTTTGGGAGGGGTTTTACCATTTCTGCAACAAAAAAAAAAAAAGCCACTGGAATTTTTTTTTTAATATTTATTTATTTGCTTTTAGTTGTACACATGCGTTTTTACGTGGTGCTGAAGTTCGAACTCGGGCCGCACACGTGCTAGGCGAGCGCTCTACCGTTGAGCCACAACCCCAGCCCCAAGCCACTGGGATTTTGATAGAGATAGCAATTAGGTCTATAGATTGATATGAATGATACTGACATCTTAGCAATAGTGTCTTCCAATTCATGAACATGGAATGTCTTTCCATTTATGTTTCATTTAATTTCTTTCAGAAGTGTCTTGTACTTTTAATTATACAATTCCTTTATATTCTTTCTGATGGTATTAAATGAAATTGTTTCCTTAATTTCCTTTTCAAATGATTTATAGTTAATCCTGTAGCATTTTGAGTCGTAAATGTCAGCTCAAGTATAAGGTTGTCCTAAAAAGAAAAAGTACATTGTATGCTAGTCTCAAAATTGGAAGGATTAGATTTGGCATTTGATCAGAGCCCTGCTTATCCCTTCTGTTACAGGGCAAATCTCCAGCCAAGCAGCATTTTCTTAAACCCATTTATCAATCACAATGAAAAAGCAAGCTGGAGTTCATCCAGTAAGGTCCCAGGTTAATTGTGCTCTGTACACAAAAGCTTTTCTGAGTTTTAAATTCAAAATGACAGTGAATATATATTATTTTTGTAAAATCAGAGAACCCAATTGGAAGGGCCAGAGAGGAAAGCAGAATCAAAGCTTAAAGTAGGTACATGCCCTTTCATACAGAGATATCTTTTATTCCTGAGCTCTGGTTGTAGAACGAAGGGAAACCAAATCCCATTAGATTGTATTTACCTACAGGTAAAACATGGGTAAAGAGTACAGTACTTAATTGTGTTTCTTGGAAAGATTTACTTGATGCCTTTAAGGATATCAAAAGCCTTCATTTACATCTGATAGCCTTAAACAACTCTAGGACAAGCAACCTGCCTCTCATCTGTGTGGCTGGCAAACTTTGCACCTTAATTGCTTATTTTGAGAAAGTAGGACAGAAATGTTTGAACTGAAAGAATAGACCTGGCTCCTAAAAAGAGCCAGCTCTTCCACCTCTGTTCTTGAAATGATTTGAACAAGCAGAGATACAAGGCTAGGGGGTGTAGTTCTGTGACAGAGCTGGCGCCCTGTGTTTGATTCCCAGCCCATAAAAAAAAATAATTAAATATATGTTTATATAATAATTATTTATATAATTAAATATATATATATTTAGCTGGGTGAGGTGGCGCACGCCTGTAATCCCAGCACTTTGGGAGGCTGAGGCAGGAGGATCACGAGTTCAAAGCCAGCCTCAGTAATGGCGAGGCACTTAGCAACTTAGTGAGACCCTGTCTCTAAATAAAAATACAAAAAAGGGCTGGGAATGTGACCCAGTGTTCAAGTGCCCCTGAGTTCAATCCCTGGTACCACAAACACACACACACACACACACACATATATATATATATACATATGATGTGCATTTAAAATAGATAAATATTTAGGTCTGGGGTTGTGGCTCAGTGGTGAGTGCGGCCCAGGTTCAATCCTCAGCACCATATAAAAATAAACGCATTGTATACAACTAAGGCAAATAAATAAATAAATAAATATATTTTATAAAATATATATTTAGAATATATATGTGTTCATATATATGTGTGTATATTTTTCTTAAATTTATTTTTTTTTTATATTTTTTAGTTGTAGGTGGACACAATACCTTTATTTTATTTATGTGGTGCTGAGGATCGAACCCAAGACCTCACACATGCGAGACAAGCGGAGCGCTCTTCCATTGAGCCATAGCCCCAGCCCCTATTTTTATTTATTTATTTTTTTAAATGTTTATTTATTTGCTTTAGTTGTACACAATGCAATGTATTCATGTTTACGTGGTGCTGAGGATCGAACCTGGGCCGCGCACGTGCGTGTGCGGCAAGCGCTCTGCCGCTGAGCCACAATCCCAGCCCCTATTTTTATTTTTTTTAAAGACAGATTCTCACTATGTTGCCCAGGCTGGCCTCAAACTCCCAGGCTCACGTGGTCCTCCTGCCTCAAACTCCTTGAGTAAGCCGGGAGTGGTGGCGCACTCCTGTAATCCCAGCACTTTGGGAGGCTGAGGCAGGAGGATCACGAGTTCAAAGCCAGCCTCAGCAATGGCAAGGCACTTAGTAACTCAGTGAGACCCTGTCTCTAATAAAATACAAAAAAGGGCTGGGGATGTGGCCCAGTGGTTGAGTGCCCCTGAGTTCAATCCCTGGTACCAAAAAGGGAGGCTGAGGCAGGAGGATCGCGAGTTCAAAGCCAGCCTCAGCAATGGCGAGGAACTTAGCAACTCAGTGAGACCCTGTCTCTAAATAAAATACAAAAATGGGCTGGGGATGTGATCCAGTGGTCGAGTGCCCCTGAGTTCAATCCCCGGTAAAAACCAAAAAAAAAAAAAACTCCTTGAGTAACTGGGACTACAGGTACATACCACCTCACCTGGCTAATTTTAAAAAAAAAAAAAAGCAAATTTAAAACCTATCTTTCTGACTGGGATTTGGTTGGTACAGAACAGAAATGAGATTGGAGGACAGGTGGGGCAGAAGGATATGAGGTCCTTTACAAATGATGACTAAAAACTCAAGCTGGGCGAGGTGGCACATGCCTGTAATCCCAGTGACTTAGGAGGCTAAGGCAGGAGGATCAAAAGTTCAAAGCCAGCTTCAGCAATTTAGTAAGGCCCTAAGCAACTTAGTGAGACCTTGTCTCAAAATATAAAAAAGGGGAGCTGGGGTTGTGGCTTAGTGGCAAAGCATTTGCCTCACACATGTAAGGCACTGGGTTTGATCCTCAACACTACATAAAAATAAATAAAGAGGCTGGGGTTGTGGCTCAGTGGTAGAGCACGTGCCTAGCACGCGTGCGGCCCGGGTTCCAACCTCAGCACCACGTAAAAACGCATTGTGTACAACTCAAAGCAAATAAATAAATATTTAAAAAAAAAAATAAATAAATAAAGGGTTGTTTTTTTGTTTTTTGTTTTTTGTTTTTTTTGGTACCAGGGATTGAACTCAGGGGCACTCAACCACTGGGCCTCATCCCCAGCCCTTTTTTTGTATTTTATTAGAGACAGGATCTCACTGAGTTTCTAAGTGCCTCGCCATTGCTGAGGCTGGCTTTGAACTCGTGATCCTCCTGCCTCAGCCTCCCAAGTGCTGGGATTACAGGCGTGAGCCCACCGCGCCCGGCTAATAAAGATATTAAAAAAAAAAAAAATATATATATATATATATATATATATATATATATATGGGCTTGGGATGTGGCTCAGTGATTAAGTGCCCCTTGGTTCATTCCCCAGTACCACCAAAAAAATAAAAAATACTGAGACACTGAGAGGAAGCTAGGCATGGCACACTCCTGTAATCCCAGCAGCTCTGGAGGCTGAGGCATGAGGATTGCTAGTTCAAAGCTAGCCTTGGCAATTTAGTGAGACCCTGTCTCAAAATTGAAAATAAAAAATTATACCCCCATGTATGTATAATGTATCAAAATACACTATACAAAAAGAACAAATAATAATAATAGAAAGTAAAAAGGATTGGGCGTGTAGCTCAATGATAAAAGAGCCCTTGGTTCAATCCCTAGTACATACAAAAAAAAAAAAAAAAAACTGAAAGGAAGATGCACGAGGTAGGGCATTCCTATAATACCAGCTATTCACAAGGCTGAAGCAGGAGGTTTGGGAGTTTG
Source organism: Tamias sibiricus (assembly GCA_025594165.1). Classification (NCBI taxonomy): domain Eukaryota; kingdom Metazoa; phylum Chordata; class Mammalia; order Rodentia; family Sciuridae; genus Tamias; species Tamias sibiricus. The sequence continues at coordinate 32,869,200 of CM046658.1, forward strand.
AGACTAGCCTGAACAATTTAGTGAGACCCTGTCTTCAAAATAAAAAGGGCTAGAGATGTAGCTCAGTGATGAAGATTTGCCTAGCATGACCAAAACCCTGGGTTCAATCCTTAGTACCATATTTAAAAAAAAAAAAAAAATGTAAAAGGAAGCTTGGTGTGATGGTGCACACCCTGCTATTCAGGAGGCTGAGGCTAGAACCTGATTAGCCTGGGTGAGAGACCCTGTCTCAAAAACAAATTGACAGGGCAAATTACTTCCTTCAAAACAGTGTAGCCAATTGCCCTTTCCTTCCCTGCACCCTAGTAAATAGGACACCTATTGCCTGTGTGTGTATGTTGCTGGGAATTAAACCCAGGGACTGCTGCATTCTGGGCAAGCACTCTACCACTGAGCTTCTCTCACCCCATGCCTATCATTTTTAACCATGACTGCCATAACCCACTACATAAGGTTATGCAGAGTGTTTTGACAACTACATTGAAATTTTTCATTTTTTTAAAATACTTTTTTATAGTTCAAGATGGACACAATACCTTTATTTTATGCATTTTTAAATTTTTACATGGTGCTGAGAACTGAACCCAGTGCCTCACGCTTGCGAGGCAAGTGCTCCAAGCAACAACCCCAGCCCCACTGTTTGTTTAGGGGAGCGGGGGTTGAACTCAGGGGTACTCGACTACTGAGCCACATCCCCACCCCTATTTTGTATTTTATTTAGAGACAGGGTCTTACTGAGTTGCTTAATGCCTCGCTTTTGCAGAGGCTGGCTTTGAACTCGTGATCCTCCTGTCTCAGCCTCTCAAGTGCTGGGATTACAGGCTTGCGCCACCGCGCCCGGCCCTCCCTCATTTTAAAAATAAATGGTAGCGAATTATTCTTATCGTTTCTGCATTTCTTTCTTCCCTTACTGTATTTTCAAGAATGTTTTAAGTCAGCACATGACCCAATTAAAGTCAATGAATGAGACTTGCTTGGACTGCTGGAAGAAAGGGAAGATGTTTCTTTGGGATTTAATACCAAGGAGGTTTAAATCCTACAGATATTTCCAGGTATGGTGACATACACCTGTAATCCCAGCTACTTGGGAGGCCAATGCAATAGGATCACAAGTCCTAGACCAGCCTCGGCAATTTAGGAAGACCCTGTCTAAAAAATAAAATAAGCCCAATGTGGTGGTGCATGCCTGTAATCCCAGTAATTTGGGAGGCTGAGGCAGGAGGATCCCAAGTTCAAGGCCAGCCTCAGCATGTTAGCAAAAAATCGGCTCAAAATATTTAAAAAGGAGCTGGGGATGTAGCTCTGTGCTGGAACACTTGTTTAGCATGAGGTTGGCCTTGGGTTAAATTTCCAGTACCAAAAAAGGGAGAGAGAAAGAGAAACAAACAAAAAATTAAATTCTACAGATATTTATACATGTTAAAAATTAATTTAATTGAATATTTTATTAAGCAACCACTTTACCACAAGAAGATAAATATAGAATTATATTTAATAGATGAAGAGGCCAAGTTGGGAGATTTCGAAAAACTGTTTTCTGGGAATATGAGCTGCTGCATCAAATCCTAAAACTAGCCCCATCCCTAAATTAAGTTGTGTAAGCTAATAAATTACCTTTTCTTTTTGGCCAAATATAGTTTATATATACATTTTCAGCCACTTGTAATGAAAATAAACCCAGTGAACAGCATATCGAAGTTACTTTACACTTTAGGAAACAAGCTTAGAAAGATGAAGCAATTGACCTGGTATCAGATCGCTGTTAAGTACCAGAATGAGGATTTGAATCTAGGTTTGAACTTGCCTTCAAGTAGTGAGAAAACCCTAGACATTACAGTGAAGCAGTATATGCAAGAAAGCTTGATGAACTGAATTCCAGAAAGAATTCATAGGTAAGAAGGGAGCTGGTCATCTTCCAATCCAAAATGTGGGCTCCCAGTGCAGGTATAGGTAAGACTGCCTTACATGGCCAAATCAGCTGAGTGTAAACTGATGGTAGGGAATGATAGAGCAGCTTGGAATGTGGAAGAGCATAAGTCCCATAGCTCAATTCTACTTTTAGCCCTGCTTCCTCTCACCAAATTTTGCTGAGAAGATAGCTGTGGAGGAGGTGGGATAATTCTGTGTAGTTGTGGAGTAATTATATTCTGGGACCCTGTCAGAGTTGACTCTACATGAAATAAAAAATAATCTGAAAGTGCTACCAACCCATTCTCAGCTCACATTCTGAAAAGACAAAAAGCTTAAGGAAGCCAGGGCCCTATGGTGCATGCCTGTAATCTCAGTGACTTGGGAGGCTGAAGCAGGAGGATCGCAAGTTCAAAGCCAGCCTTAGCAATTGCTTAGCAAGACCCTGTATCAAAATAAAAAGGGTTGGGGATGTGGCACAGTTGGTTAAGTGCTCCTGGGTTCAATCCCTGGTACAAAAATAAATAAATAAATAAGATGCTTAGAAATAATTTAACAAACATAAAACTTACATTCTGAGAACTAAAAATCATTGGTGACAGAAATTAAAGAAAGTTGAAGCAAATAGAAAGACTTCCAATGTACATGGATCAGAAAAAAAAAATCTTATTAAAATGGCAATACATACAATTTCAGAATTTCAGAATTTAGTATGAAGTAACAATAATGAAGATGATTTGGTATTAGCATGCAGGTAGACATATAGATCAATGGAATAGAATAAAGAGTCCAGAAATATATCCATATCTATATGGTCAATCAATTTTTGACAAGAGTGCCAAGACCATTCAATGAAGAAAGAATAGTCTTTTCAACACGTAGTGCTGGGATAATCAGATGGCCATATGCAATTAATGAAGCTGGACCTATTTGAAAAAAATCAAGTTCAAGGAGAACTACCTGCCAAAACATAAACCAACACTTTCCAGTAAATCCTAGCAGAAGCAAGAGTCTCTACAGCTTTTTGTCATTCACAATGTTAAGTATGCAGTAGTCATGATACTTTAGTATACATGTATATACTTTTTTGAGTCATAGTAAATGGGGGAGGGGAGCAGTAGACAGAAAAAGACATCAAGATGGCTCAGAAGTCAGGGATTTAAAAGCATCTATTTAAGAGGGTACAGTGGCACACACTTGTAATCCCAGAGACTCAGGAGACTGAGGCATGAGGATCCCAATTTTGAGGCTAGCCTCAGCAATTTAGCAAGAACCTGTCTAAAAATAAAAATAAGAGTTGGGGGGCTGGGGTTGTGGCTCAGCGGTAGAGCGTTCGCCTAGCACGTGTGTGGCCCAGGTTCAATCCTCAGCACCACGTAAACATTGCATTGTGTACAACTAAAGCAAATAAATAAATATTTTAAAGAAAATAAGAGTTGGCTTTTATGGACCACCTCTGTACAATTGCCCATAATCTATCCCTATAATACACTTTTTCACATGCTAAATTTTTTGAGTGTTTTCTTTTCTTTTCTTTTAGTTTTTCCCACTTTATTTTTATTTTTTTGAGACAGAGTCTCACTAAGTTGCCCAGGCTACCTCAAGCTTGCTATCTTCCTGCCTCAGCCTCCTGAGTAGCTGGAATTACAGGTGTGTGCCACTGCACGTGGCTATTTCCCCCCCAAGATTTTAAATTGTCAGCATTATTTTTTATAATTTCTTGTGCTATGTATTTCATCTTCACATCATTTCCAGTATTGGAGGTATAATTATATAAGCACTTTCAGAGAGTTCTAATTCATTTTGTGCATTTTTTGCAAATTTGAATCTGTGAAGTACATTATCAAAATGTTGACTTTACATGTAAGCACTGGTGTACACAAAAACATTGAAATTTGCTCAATAAGTGAAAAGATGTCCTTATATATCTATATGTGTGAAAGATAAAGTTTCTCAAGATATTGACTTTTGGGGGCCTGGGGTTATAGCTTGGTAGTAGAGCACTTGTCCTGTATGTGTGAGGCACTGAGTTTGATCCTCAGCATCACATAAAAATAAATAAATAAAATAAAAGTATTGTGTCCATGTACAACTAAAAACAATTTTTTAAAAAGATATTGACTTGGGGCTGGGGTTGTGGCTCAGCGGTAGCGCGCTCGCCTAGAACGTGTGCGGCCCGGGTTTGATCCTCAGCACCACGTACAAACAAACGAATTGTGTACAACTAAAGCAAATAAATAAATATTTTTTTTAAAAAAAGATATTGACATTTTGGGTGACTGCACCTGCCTTGGTAGCCCATTAAGGGTTTGGACCAATCTCATCAAAAGATTTTGATTGTCTGTTGTGGTATTTCATATGACTATATGAAATATTGCTTTTTTTTTTTTTTTTTTTTTGATACCAGGGATTGAACTCAGGGGCACTGGACTACTGGGCCACATCCCCGTCTTTTATTAGAGACAGGGTCTCACTGAGTTGCTAAGTTGCTGAGGCTGGCTTTGAACTCGAGATCCTCCTGCCTCACCTCCCAAGTACTGGGATTTCAGGCGTGCGCCACTGTGCCCAGCATGACTATAGTTTTAAAGCTGAGTACCCACAATTACCAACCATAGTAGTATACATTTTTACATCTCAATTTTTGAGCTGGTATAGTCAGCTTTTTATCTCTGTGACAAAATACCTAAGAAAAATAAAGAGGAAAGGTTTGTTTGGGCTCATGGTTTCAGAGGTTTCAGCCCATGATCACTTGACCCTCTCACTTTGGGCCTGTGATGGCACAGTACATTGTGATGGGGGTGCACAACAGAGGAGGCCTATTTACCCAGTGGCAGCCAGAAAGCAAAGAGAATAAGGACATGACAGGGCTGGGGTCCCAATGTTCCCTTCAAGGACATACTCCAGTGACCTAACTTCCTTACACAAGGTCCCACCTCTTCAATGTTTCATCACCTATCAATACTGCCACAGGCTGGGGACCAAGTCCATGGGATTTTGGAGGACATTCAAGATCCAAACTATAGCAGATGTATTTATGCATGTACTTCATTTGTTCATAATTGTTATAGCTATGAGACTGTTGTTAGTATACATGTGTTTATGCTTGCAAAAATATGTATGTGGGCTGGGAATATAGCTCATTTGGTAGAGTGCTTGCCTTGCATGCACAAGACCCTGGGTTTAATCCCCAGCACCACACACACAAAAAATAATAATTTTTAAAAAACTGTAATAATTGCCTAATTTGTTGTACAAAGTAGTGTATGAAGTGTTCTGTTCTATTTTTATGCTTCTCAAATAAAGCCCCCCCTTAAAAATGTAAATAGGCACCAGGCACAGTGGCACACACCTGTAATCCCAGCAGTTTGGGAGGCTGAGTGAGGCAGGAGGATTGAGAGTTCAAAGCCAGCCTCAGCAACTTAGTGAGACCCTGTCTCATAAAATAAAAGCCTGGGGATGTGGCTCAGTAGTTAAGGGTCCCTAGGTTCAATGCTCAGTACCAAAAAAAAAAAAAAAGTAAATAGGCGCTGGTCACTGTGGTACAAGTGTGTAATACCAGCAGCTCTGGAGCATGAGGAGGAGGATCATAATTTCCAGGCCAGCCTCAGAAATTTAGTGTGTCCTAGTCTCAAAACAAAAAATGAAAAGGGGTGTGGATGTAGCTAGCTCAATGGTAAAGTGCCCCTGAGCTCAAGCCCTAGTACCAAACAATAAGTGAATAAATAAATAAAGTTAAAATGTAAATAGGACTGGTGGTATAGCCCAGTATTACAGGATATGCTTAATACATACAAGGATCTGGATTCAATCCCACATGTGCACGCGCACGTGCACACACACACACACACACACACGTATCTTTTTAAATAAGTTTCTAAATTTTTTTTTCAGAATTATATTTTTAGGATTTTGATCTTTTGAGATTTCAGACTTTAGGCATTTGATGTTTCAGGATTTCAACATTTGGGATTATAGCATTCAGGATTGTGTCTCTTGGAATTATAGCCCAAACCCTGTTAGAAGAGAAATGGAAAAATAACAAAATGAAATTCTAGAGGGCTGGGGTTGCAGCTCAGCAGTAGAATGCTCACCTATCACATGCACGGCCCGGGTTCAATCCTCAGCACCACGTAAAGATAAAGGCATTGTGTACAACTAAAATAAATAAATAAACATTAAAAAAAAAAAAAAAGAAATTCTAGAACTGAAAACTTCAATATCTAGAATAAAAAATTCACTAGATAGACTTAACAACAACTTGAAGATAGCATGGAAGATTTGAAGCTGAAGATAGAACAAAGAAGTATACAAAGAGGGAAGGCCAAAAATCCAGTAGAAAGAACCTCAACATCAAGTTGCATGAAAGAAGTCAAAAGCAATATAGTATACATGAAGGATAGAAGAAACACACTGGGACTGCCGAGTAGAAAAGGGGGGGGGGTTATTAATCAGCCGAAGGGACACTGGGGTGGGGTGGGGGGAGAATCGGCACGTGGAACAGGAAAAGGGGAAAAGAAGAAGAAAAGGGGGCCGGTTTCAGTCTGGAGGACGCTTAAGTAATGGACCGGTAGTCTGAGGGACCCCCCCAGAGGGAGCCTCAGTTCCATAGGCCGCCGGGGTAAGAAGGCAAGCCCATATGTCGCAATTAGCTCAGTAAGGCACTTGGGGAGTGGTCAGCGGTATGGTCAACCTGAGGCACGGCCAGCAGTGTAGCGGACCTGGGGTGCTTGGGAGTCTCAAGGCGCCTGGGGGTGTGGCTAGTTGAGCTGCCTGGGAGGCGTGCCTTTCCCTGCCCGGAATCCAACAATACACACACACACACACACACACACACACACGTATGTATGCAATACAATTCCATTCCTATGAATCTAAGAACAGGCAAATTAATATGTAGGAATAGAAAATAAAACAGTAATTACATAAGAAGGGGAGGGGATCAAATGGGAGAGTTACCAGAAACCTAGGCCAGAACCCTGATTCTGGGGGTCAGACAAATTGGGTCTAGCCATTTGCTCCAAAAACCAAACAGAAAAACTAGTGGTGAAAAGCAGGAAAAAATCATTAATCAATATGGCCATATTTGGAAGACAAAGGAACAGCATTTCCAGCCCTGTCTTTAGGGCCTGACAATGACTTTGAGGTTTTATAGAAAGGGGAATGAGGACAAGGTTTGGGGCTTACATGGCTGGAGGGTTTGTACAGCTGGCAAAGGAGGTGATCTTGATCAGGTGTGGTCTGGTCCATCATTTTCTCATGATGTCAGGAGGGGCCTTGTTGTGATAAGAAAATTGCTCTTGCTTGGGAGGTAGTTTCATTTCACCACAAGATGTTTTTTGATCAGACCTGTTCCCAGAATCCAAGATGACAGCATAACGGAGTCAGATGCAAAATGGAGGTAGAGATGTCAAGTTTCTTTTTGTTGTTGTTTTGTTTTTGTTTTTGGTACTGGGGATTGAACTCAGAGGCACTCAACCACTGGGCCACATCCCCAGCCCTTTTCTTTGTATTTTATTACAGACAGGGTCTCACTGAGTTGCTAAGTGCCTCGCCATTGCTGAGGCTGGCTTTGAACTCACAATCCTCCTGCCTCAGCCTCCCAAGTGCTAGGATTACAGACATGCGCCACCACACCTGGCGAGATGTCAAGTTTTTTAATCCTGCTTTTAGTTACCCATAGCACATTTACAGGCAAAAGTAATAAGAGGACATGAGAGAACTTTGTAGGGTGATGGAAATGCTCTATATCTTGATTGTAGTGGTGATTACATGGATGTACATATCATCAAATCTCATGACGTATACACTTAAGAGCAGTATATTTCACTGTATGTACTGGGTTAACCTAAAAGAAGGCAGGAAAAATGGAACAGGAACAAAAGCCAAATAAGATAAACCAGAAACATAACAAAATGGCATACTTAACCCAACCATATTAATACTTAAGAGGTGGTATCTAGGTGCAATAGTGCACCTCTATAATCCCAGCTACTCAAGAGGGTGAGGCAGGAGGATCACAAGTTCAAGGCCAACCTGGGCAACTTAGGGAGATCCTGTCTCAAAAAACAAGTAAGTAAATAAATAAATAAAAATAAAAAGAAGCAGCCTGGGGATGTAGTTCAGTAGTAGAGCACTTGCCTATCAGCACCACAAAAAAAAAAAAAAAGAAAAGAAAAGAAAAAAGAAAAAAAGCTCGGGAGCTGAAATCACAGAGTAGAATAAAAAGCTCGGGAGCTGAAATCACAGAGTAGAATACCATGCAGGTTTTCAGATTGTTCTCTGGCAGCACACAAATGTAGCAGACCAGAATAGCATTGCAAGCACATTGAAAACTAAATTGTCTCTGGAATGACAGCCCACACAATTAAGCCAGGACCTGCACCAAACTAAATAGGGTGACTGCCAGCTAAAATAGAAAATTAAACAGGATCCAGAGTCTCTTAACATAATATGCAAAATGTCCAGGTTTCAATAGAAAATCATTCATCATGCCAAGAACTAGGAAAACCACAACTTCATTGAGAAAACACAATCAACAGATGCCAACACAAAGATAATTCAAATGTTAAAATTATCTCTCAAAGATGTTAAAGCAAGCCTCATAAAAAAATGCTTCATTGAGCAATCACAAATTCTCTTGAAACAAATGAAAAAAACATTTCAGCAAGTAGAAAATAGAAAATTAGGAACTATTATAGAAAGTCAATCTGAAATTATTATAATGAAAAATAAAGTAACCAGCAGGCACAGTGGTGCAAACCACTGAGGCAGGAGGATTACAATTTCAAGATCAGCCTGGGCAATTTGTGAGACTGTAAGGAACTTAATGAGATCCTGTCTCAAAAGATAAAAAGGGCTGAGAATGTAGCTCAGTGTTAGAGTGCCTCTGGGTTCAATCTTCAGTACCAAAAAGAATATATTAACCAAAATTTAAAACTCAGCAGATGGGTTCAGTAGCAGAGTGAAAATAACAGAGGAGAGCTGGGGTTTTGGCTTAGTGGTAGAGTGCTTGCCTAGCATGTGCGAGGCACTAGTGGGGTTTGATTCTCAGCATCACATATAAATAAATAAAAATAAAAGTTTATCTACAAATACATATACATATATATATATATATATATAATTTTATTTGTTTATTTTTAAAGAAAATGACAGAGGAAAGAATCAGTGAAGTGAACTTTAAGATAGGTCAACAGTGTTATAGAACCAGGCCCACTTTACCAGTGGTGTGGTATACCAGCTATTGAGAGGACAGGTTTTTTTTTGTTTTTGTTTTTGTTTTTGTGGTACCGGGGATTGAACTCAGGGGCACTCGACCACTGGGCCACATCCCCAGCCCTTTTTTGTAATTTTATTTAGAGACAGGGTTTCACTGAATTGCCAAGTGCCTCGCCATTGCTGAGGCTGGCTTTGAACTCGCGATCCTCCTGCCTCAGCCTCCCAAAGTGCTAGGATTACAGGCGTGCGCCACCGCGCCCGGCTCTGAGAGGACAGGTTTTGTTTTGATTTTTGCAGTTCTGGAGACTGAACCCAGAGGTGCTCTACCACTGAGTTACACCCCTAACCTTTTTAATTTTATTTTGAGACAGGGTCTTGCTAAATTGCCTATGCTGGACTTCATTTGCCGTCCTTCTGCCTTGTCCCAAATTGCTGGGATGACGGGTGCATACTACCACATCGCCTGAAATGACAAATTTTGCAAAAGAGTTTATTCACAAGGTAGCCAAGCATGTGACGACAAGAGAGCATGTCTCAAATCCACCTCCCTGAGGATACTTGGTATGGTTTTCATCTTTTTTTTGTTTTTTAATAAATTGACAGAACTATTTTTTAAACATTTATTTATTTGCTCTAGTTGTACACAATGCCTTTATTTTTACGTGGTTCTGGGGATTGAACCCAGGCTGCACACACGTGCTAGGCGAGCGCTCTACCTCTGAGCCACAACCCCAGCCCAATGGGTTTATTTTTACGTGGTGCTGAGGATCGAACCCGGGCCATGCACATGCTAGGCGAGTGCTCTACCGCTGAGCCACAATCCCAGCCCCTTAAACATTTTTTAAGTTGTAGAACAACACACGGTATCTTTTTAAAAAATATTTATTTATTTATTAGTTGTACACAATGCCTTTATTTATTTTTACATGGGGCTGAGGATCGAACCCGGGCCACGCATGTGCTAGGCGAGAGCTCTACCACTGAGCCACAACCCCAGCCCCCACACAGTATCTTTATTTATTTTTATGTGGTGCTGAGGATCAAATCCAGTGCCTCACACATGCGAGGCAAGCGTTTTACCACTGAGCTACAGCCCCAGACCCTGGTTTTCATCTTAAATGTCCCTCAAAGGTCCACGTGTTAAAGCTTAGTTCCCTGACCTGTGGTGCTATTCAGAGGTAGTGAAACTTTTTTTTTTTTTTTTTTTTTTTTTGGTACCAGGGATTGAACCCAGGGGCTTAACCACTGAGCCACATCCCCAGCTCTTTTTTATATTTTATTTAAAGACAGGGTCTGGCTGAGTTGCTTAGGGCCTCACTAAGTTGCTGAGGCTGGCTCTGAACTCAAAATCCTCCTGCCTCAGCTTCTCAAGCTGCTGGGTTTACAGGCAAGCACCACTGTGCCAGGTGGTTGTGAAACCTTTAAGAGGTGGTGTCTGTAATCCCAGCACTTGGGAGGCTGAGGCAGGAGGATTGCAAGTTCAAAGCCAGCCTCAGCAATGGTGAGGCACTTAGCAACTCAATGAGACCCTGTCTCTAATAAAATACAAAAAAGGGCTGGGGATGTGGCCCAGTGGTCGAGGGCCCCCGAGTTCAATCCCCAGTACAAAAAAAAAAAAAAAAAAAAGAGGTGTGGGGCCTAGCTGGAGGAAGATAGGCACTGGGGTTTAGTCTTTGAAGGGACTTTTGGGATTCCAGCCCTTTTCTCCCTTTGTTTCCCGGCTAGACTGCCAGGAGGTGAAGTCTTCCTCTGCTCCACACTCCCTTCATGTGTACTGTCCTGCCACAGTCCCAAAGCAACAGGGCCAACTAACCATGGGCTGAAGCTGTGAGCCAAAATAAACCTTTCCTCTTTTCTTTTTTTTTTTTTTTATTTTTAATTTTTTAAAATATTTATTTACTTTAGTTGTACACAATGCAATACATTTTTATGTTTACGTGGTGCTGAGGATCGAACCTGGGCCACGCACGTACTAGGTGAGCACTCTGCCGCTGAGCCACAACCCCAGCCCCCCTCTTTTTTATTTTCTTTTTATTTTTTATTTTTTTTATTTTTTTGGGGTACTGGGGATTGAACTCAGGGGCACTTGACCACTGGGCCACATCCCCAGCCCTTTTTTGTATTTTATTAGAGACAGGGTCTCACTGAGTTACTAAGTGCCTCGCCATTGCTGAGGCTGGCTTTGAACTTGTGATCCTCCTGCCTCAGCCTCCCAAAGTGCTGGGATTACAGGCGTGCGCCACCGCGCCCGGCTCTTTTTTATTTTTAATTTTTATTTTATTTTAGGTACCAGCGATTGAAGCCAGGGGCACTTAACCACTGAGCCACATCCCAAGCCCTTTTTATTTTTTATTTTGAGATAGGGCCTCACTAAGTTGCTGAGGCTAGCTTTGAACTTGTGATCCTCCTGCCTCAGCTTCCCAAGCCACTGGGATTACAGGCATGTACCTCCATCTTAGTTATTTAGTAGCACTAGGCATTGAACCCAGAAGTACTCTACCACTGAGCTACGTCCTCAGTCCTTTTTTTGTTTGTTTCTTTGTTTGTGTTTTTAATATTTATTTGTTTGTTTTAGTTGTACACAATGCAATGTATTTATGTTTACGTGGTGCTGAGGATCGAACCCGGGCCACACACATGCTAGGCGAGCGCTCTACTGCTGAGCCACAACCCCAACCCCTGTTTGTTTGTTTTGAGATAGAGAGTCTTGCTAAGTTGTTGAGGCTGGTCTAGAACTTGTGATCCTCTTGCCTTGCCTCCCAAGTCACTGGGCTTTCCTCCTTTTAAATTAATTATTTCAGTCGTCCGTCCTGGTGACACACACCTATAATCCCAGCACTTGGGAGGCTGAGGCAGGAGGATCGCGAGTTCAAAGCCAGCCTCAGCAATGGCGAGGCACTTAGCAACTCAGTGAGACCCTGTCTCTAATAAAATACAAAAAAGGGCAGGGGATGTGGCCCAGTGGTTGAGTGCCCCTGAGTTCAATCCCTGGTACCAAAAAAAAAAAAAATCCAAATGATCATAAATCAGATAAACAATTCAGGTATACCTATATAATTAATTACTACCTTAATAATAAAATAGAATGAACTACAGAAACATGCAAAAACATGGATAAATTTTAAAATCTTCCTGCTGGGGTATAGCTCAGTGCTTGTCTAGCATGGGCAAGTCCCTGAGTTCAACCCCCAGCACTGCAAAAAAAAAAAAAGGAAAAACAAAAAGCCTTCATGCTGAGTGAAAAAAGTCAGACAAAGTACTATGATTCCATCTATATAAAAATTTTTTTTTTTTTTTACATTGCTGGGAATTGAACCTAGGGCCTTATTCATGCTAGGTAAGCACTCTATTACTGAGACACATCCCCAGCCCTCCATACAAAATTCTAATGAAAACAAATCAGTGGTTGTGGGGAGAGGTGATGGGGATTGACTGGGAACCAGCACAAGAGAATCTTTTGGGATAAAGAAAATATTCTATATTTTGATGGTAGTTGTAGTTAAATGAATGTTTACATTTGTCAAAACTCATAAAACTAATTTAAAGTGTGTGCACTGTATTATTTGTGAATTTTACCTCTATTTTAGAAAGACTGTGGTTTATTTTTTTTTATTTTTTTATTTTTTTTGGTACTGAGGATTGAACTCAGGGGCACTTGACCACTGGGCCACATCCCCAGCCCTTTTTTGTATTTTTTATTAGAAGCAGGGTCTCACTGAGTTACTAAGTGCCTCGCCATTGCTGAGGCTGGCTTTGAACTTTCGATCCTCCTGCCTCAGCCTCCCAAAGTGCTGGGATTACAGGCGTGCGCCACCACGCCCTGCTGAGACTGTGGTTTATTTGACTCTAAAGCTCACTCTCTTAAAATATATTGAATCCCATCTGTCTGTATTCTCTAGTCAGAGCATTATGAGTTATCAATGAAATAAAAAAAAATTGTTATTTAAGATACTTACTATTTAACCATGGTTCAAAGCATGATAAGATAAATACAACTGGAGAGAAAAGTCTAAAATTTTAAAGATAAACTCTTTCTGGGATTACCTCTACCAAGATTTGTCACCTGAGTAAGTCACTTAAGCCTATCTGAATCACTCTATAAAATGATGGGTTTGGAATAGATCATGTCTAAGTTTTCTTCTAACACTGAAGTTCATTGATCTCTGAACAGAAGTCCAACTAGTTTGATGTTGGTTGCATAGAGTCTTTGAATGATAGGACTGGATTTCTACTTACAAGGTAAGCTTGTAAGAATGGTGGTTAAGGGGCTGGGGCTAGGGCTCAGCAGTAGAGTGCTGGCCTGGCACGTGCGTGGTCCGGTCTGGTGCAACCAAAAAATAATTCAAGAACCATGGAGCCAACCAGGTGTGGTGGCACATGCCTGTAATCCCAGTGACTCAAGAGGCTGAGGGAGGAGGATTAAAATTCAAGGCCAGCATCAGCAACTTATCAAGGCCCTAAGCAATTTAGAGAGACCCTGTCTCAAAATAAAAAAATAAAAAGGAGCCGGGCGCGGTGGCGCACGCCTGTAATCCCAGCACTTTGGGAGGCTGAGGCAGGAGGATCGCGAGTTCAAAGCCAGCCTCAGCAATGGCGAGGCACTTAGCAGCTCAGTGAGACCCTGTCTCTAATAAAATACAAAAAAAGGGCTGGGGATGTGGCCCAGTGGTCAAGTGCCCCTGAGTTCAATCCCCGGTACCACAAAAAATAAAAAATAAAAAGGGCTGAGAATGTGGCTCAGTGGTTAAGCACCCCTGGGTTTAATCCCTGGTACAAAAAAAAAAAAAAAAAAAAGAGGTGAAACCTAGTGGGAGAAATTTAGGTCACTGGCGGCTTGTCCTTGAAGGGGATCCTAGGACCCCAGTTCCTTCCTCCAGTTGCCATGAGATAAACAGGCCTCCACCACATGCTCTCTACTGTGATTTCCCTTGCTGCCACAGGGCCAAGCAACCATGGGCCAAAACCTCTGAAATCATATGCCAAAATAAAACTTTCTTTCTTTTTCTTTTTAAATAATATATATATATATATATATATTTTTTTTTTTTTTTGGTTGTTGATGGACCTTTACTTATTTATTTATTTACATATGGTGGTGAGAATTGAACCCAGTGCCTCACACATGCTAGGCAAGCTACCACTGAGCCACAACCCCAGCCAAAACTTTCTTTCTTATAAATCTATTATCATGGTATTTTGTCACAGTGATGGAAAGCTAACTAACACAGAAATGAGAATACCAAGCTGCTCTCTTTGGGGCTTCTCTGTAGGCCCTGAGAATCCAAGGCTTCTGCTAACTTACCTGTTTCTTTGGGTCACCTGTCTCACTCTGCAGGGCTTCCCCAAGAAGAGGCACAATTTAACTTCAAGTCATGATTAAGGGATTTCTTTTTTTTTTTTTTTTTTTTTTTTTTTTTTTTTTTTTGTGGTACTGGGGATTGAACTCAGGGGCACTCGACCACTGGGTCACATCCCCAGCCCTTTTTTGTATTTTATTTAGAGACAGGGTCTCACTGAGTTGCTAAGTGCCTCTCCATTGCTGAGGCTGGCTTTGAACTCGCGATCCTCCTGCCTCAGCCTCCCAAAGTGCTGGGATTACAGGCGTGCGTCACCACGCCTGGCTATGATTAAGGGATTTCTTAAGAGGAGAAATGAGCTATCTGTTTTCAAAGATGAAATAAGGGAATTTTAACTGTAACTGCTCAGAACAGTATGTGCTAAAGAAGAGCTTTTGTGCTTGATGAGAAGGAACATTTCTGCAATGATGTAGCAGAATCCTTTAAGGATCCTGCCATCCAATCTTTGCTGCGGCCAACACTTCCTGGAGATGAAACAAGGGTTCTGATGCAGAGCTAGCAAGGTCATGTGAGGATGAGTGATACAGGTTTTTTGTAGGTGAGTATAAAAGTGTCATCAATCTATAAGACAGTTGTTTCCAAATAAGAGTGCAGTCTGGGATGACTTATCTCCCAAATGTCTCATAAGAAACCAGAAGCCTACATTTTTAGAAGAACTCTGTGATTTTAAGTGCTGGCTTTGATTATTTTATGTATTTATTTTATTGTATTGTATTTTTTGCAGTACTGGAGATTGAGCCACGGGAGTGTTCTCCCTAGTCCTCCTGTTAAGCACAGATAAAACCCTGGACGCTGTATATAAAACAAGCATAGAGCAGAGCATGGTGGCGCATACCTGTAATCCCAGCACTTGGGAGGCTGAGGCAGGAGGATCGCAAGTTCAAAGCCAGCCTCAGCAATGGCAAGGCACTTAGCAAGCAACTCAGTGAGACCCTGTCTCTAAATAAAATACAAAAAAGGGCTTGGATATGGCCCAGTGGTCGAGTGCCCCTGAGTTCAATTTCTGGTACAAAAAAAAAAAAAGTAAATAAATAAAACAAGCATAGGAAACTTCTGAACAAGAAGAAATCAGACCAGCTGGTATAGTGACGAACACCTGTAATCCCAGAAATTTGGGAAGCTGAGGCAGAAAGATCACAAGTTTTAAGTCAACCTTCACAACTTAATAAGACCCTGTCTCAAAATTTAAAGGGCTAGAATGTAGCACAGGGGTAGAGTGCTCCTGGATTCAATCCCAAGTACCACGGAAGAAAGGAGGAGAAGGAAGAGGAAAAGAAAGAGTTCAACAAGGAGAAAGAGGAGAAGAAAGCAGGCCAGCTAGGTATCTTGGTACCCAAGGCATGACTCAGTAGTGAGTTTCCTAAGTGTTTCTTTTGCCTCTTGTATGTCAAAAAGGATACTGAAGATGCCAGCAACTCAAAACATCTGAATGCAGGGGGCCATGGTTGTGGCTCAGTGGTAAAGTGCTGGCCTAGCATGCATGAGGCACTGGGTTCAATCCCCAGCACCACATAAAAAAATAAACAAATAAAAATAAAGGTATTGTGTCCATCTACAATTAAAAAAAAAAAAAAACAGCTGAATGCAGGGCTGGGGTTGTAGCTCAGTGGTAGAATGCTCACCTTGCAAATGGAGGGCGCTGGGTTTGAACCTCAGCATCACATAAAAATAAAATAAAGGTACTGTGTCCATCTACAACTAAAAAAAATAAAATTAAATTAAAAAACAGCTGAATGCAGACAAAATATCCCAGAAAAGCCTATTTTCTGTAGGACCAGGAAAGGAGCATCCTAGAAAGAGACGACCTTTACACAGTATCCTTTCTACTCCAGTCCTCCACAAGTCAGTAAAGGTCAAGTGGAAAGCCTAGAATCCACCCTGGCTGAACTTTGTTGGAGCACTCCTCTCCTCCCCTGCAGAGAGGCAGCAGAAGAAGCCTAGTTATTCAATTATCAGCAATACCTAGGCTATCTCTCCCCACAATGTCAGAGGAGGCCACACGGGGAACAATAAAGAGATACTTCCTGCCCTCGCCTGGCATGGTATCAGTAAAGGCCTAAAAGGGAACCTGACTCCCATCCTGCCCAGCAGTCACAGAAGTCCCTCCGGGACCAGGAGTCTGTGGAGGCCAAGTGGAAAATCTGGACTTCTGCATCCTCCCAGTATTAAAGAGGCAACACCCCATTTCCCCCCAGAGCAATGTTAGAGGAAGCCTGCTGAAACCCAAGATACAAATAAAACCCAATGTTACAATATGCAAAATATCCAGTTCTCAATCCAAAATCATTTGTTACACCAAGATCCTGAAAAGTCTGACTCAAATAAGGAAAGACAACCTAGAGGCACCAAAACTAAAATGACACATATTAGAATTTTCAGAAGAATATTTTAAAACAGCTATTGTAAAATGCCTCATTCTGTGCAGTGTGTTCAAACATGAACATACTTAGAGCAAGTGAAAAAACTAGGAAGTCTCAGGAAAGAAATACGAAGTCTCAATCAATCAGTACAGTCATGGGTCACATGATGAGGCGGAGGGTTCCATCCCCAGCCACACACACACACACACAAAATGAGTTTCACTGAAGGCAAGGAGACTAGCAGAAATTTGATAAGGACCTATATCAGATATGGAGAAGTCTAAGATCCAAACTGAAGATCAGACACAGAAGCATATCCCTCCACGATGATCATGGTCAAAGCAAAAAGTTTGCCATGTTGAAAAAATATGCAGGACCTGACAATGATGCTGAATTTACTGCTGGCTGTGGGTGGTTTAAGTGATTTATGAATCTTGCCAGGCACAGTGTACACACCTGTAATCCTAGGGACTGGGGAGGCTGAAGCAGAAGGATTCCAAGTTCAAGGCCAGTCTTGGCAACTTAGTGAGACTATGTCTCAAAATAAACAAATAAGTAAAAAGAACGGGGATGTAGCTCAGTGGTAAGTGCCTCCTGGGTTCAATGCCAAAAAAAGAATCTTTATTCATCACATAATGTGAAAGTGAGTGGTAAGTTCATGATAACTGAAGAATTTTTGGAAATTCTAGATGAGCTGATTGTGAAAGAATAATCACTTTCCAGAGCAAATCTTCAATTTGGATGAAAATTCCCTATCCTAGAAATGGTTGCTTTAAAGAATGTTCATCCATGGGAGACAAAGTCAATGCCGAGTCTCCTGACTTTTAAGGAGAGGATAACAGTCTTGCTTGAGGGTGATATTGCAAGCTACAAATTAAAACCCTCTGTCACCTGGCAGAGTGAGAACCCTGGGGTCTTCAAGTGTATCAGTAAGTACACACTGCTGTCACGATATGCGGCTGAATCAGGTTCACTCCGTGGCTGGCGACTAAAAACCACACAAACACAGAAAATACCTTTTTGGGGGTACAGTGATAGCTCCTCAGCCTCAGCTCCCAAAAGAGAGGCAAGAGAAGGGCAAAAGAGGTAGGCAAGAGAGAGAGAGACAGAGCATGCCCCAACCCTGTTTTTACTGGGGAAAGCAGTTCCATAGAATATTCCACCCATAAGGCAAAGGGGTAATATTACAAAAGAACAAGGGGTTGGGTTTTGTAGGGTGGAGTCTTGCTTGGTGATGTCTTGGTCAGCAGTTTGGCTGACATCTTGGAGAGTCACACCTGTCTTCACACACACCTTCCAGTGGGACAGATGTGGAGGTGGAAATGGTGCTGTTGATGGTCCTGACCTGCTAGGCCTAAGCTAACATGTCAGTAGCTTCGTTTTTTTTTTTTTTTTTTTTTTTTTTTGTTGTTGTTGTTTATGATAATGGACCTTTATTTTATTTATTTATATGTGGTGCTGAGAATGGAACCCAGTGCCTCACACATGCTAGGCAAGTGCTGTACTACTGAGCCACAACCCCAGCCCTGGTGACTTCGTTTTTAACAAAAAAAGTTTTAAAAATAAAAAATATTTTAAAATCTTAAAAATAGAAGAAAAGCTTAAATAATATAAAGAAAATATTTTTATATAGCTATACAACATGTTTGTTTTAAGCTAAGCTACAAAAAGTTAAAGTTTATATAGTAAAAAAGTTATAGTAAACTAAGGTTAATTCATCATTGAAGAAAAAAATTCAATAAACTTAATGTAGCCTAAGTATATTTATAAAGTCTACAGTAGTGCAGTAGTGTCCAATAATGTCCTAAGATTGAACCCAGGGGGACTTAACCACTGAGCCACATCCCCAGTCCTTTTTTTTTTTTTTTTTTTTTTTTGAGATAAGATTTTGCTGAGTTGCTGAGGCTGACTTTGAACTTGAGATCCTCCTCCTCAGCCTCCCAAGTAGCTGGGATTTCAGCAAGCCTGGCTTATACTATATTTTTACTGTACCTCTTATATGTTTGTAAACATTTAGATATACAAATAATTATCATTGTGTTACAGTTGCCTATAATATGTACATACATACATATTTGTGGCCTAGCAGCAATAAGGTATAACAATCAGAACAGGTGTATAGTCAGCCATAGCATTTAAGTTTGTAGAAGTATACTCACTCTGTGCTGTTTGCTCAATGAAATTGCCTAGTGATGCATTTCTTGGTGTTTCCTTATTGTTAAGTGATGTATGACTGTACAATATACAAAGAAGAACCCAATGGAATTTTAGAACCCAAAACTATAATGCCTGAAACTTAAACTCAATAAATAGGCTCATCAACAGAGTGGAGAAGACAAAAGAACAAATCAGTAAATTTGAAGATAGGAAACTAGAAATTATCCAATCTGAATGCCAGAAAGGAAATAGACTGAAAATAAAAAATCAGAGCCTCAGGGACATACAGGACTATAACACAAGATCTAATGTTTATGTCATTGGAAATAGGGACAGAGGGGGGAAAAAAAAGAATATTCTAACAAATAAGGGCTGGGCGGGGGGTTGTGGCAGAGCGCTCGCCTCGCACGTATGCGGCCTGGGTTCAATCCTCAGCACCACATAAACATAAATGCATTGCATTGTGTACAACTAAAGTAAATAAATAAATATTTTTTTAAAAAGAAAGAAGGGCTAAAATTTCTCCCGATTTTTGCAAAAGATATAAACCTACAGACTCACAAAGCTTAAAAAAAAAAAAAAAAAAAAAAAAAAAAAAAAACAGGATTAAACTCATGCCAAAACACATCAGGTCAAACTTACTTTTAAAAAATAAGGAAGCCGGGTGCGGTGGCGCACGCCTGTAATCCCAGCACTTTGGGAGGCTGAGACAGGAGAATCGCGAGTTCAAAGCCAGCCTCAGCAATGGCGAGGCACTTAGCAACTCATTGAGACCCTGTCTCTAAATAAAATACAAAAAAGGGCTGGGGATGTGGCCCAGTGGTCAAGTGCCCCTGAGTTCAATCTCCGGTACCACAAAAAAATAAAAATTAAAAAAAATTAAAAAATAAAAAATAAGGAGCCGGGCACGGTGGCGCACGCCTGTAATCCCAGCACTTTGGGAGGCTGAGGCAGGAGGATCGCGAGTTCAAAGCCAGCCTCAGCAATGGCGAGTCACTTGGCAACTCAGTGAGACCCTGTCTCTAATAAAAATACAAAAAAGGGCTGGGGATGTGACCCAGTGGTCGAGTGCCCCTGAGTTCAATCCCCGGTACCACCAAAAAAAAAAAAAAAAAAAAAAAAAAATAAGGAAAGAGGAACTCTTAAAAGCAGCCAGAGAGAAATGACACATTACCTACAGGTGAAAAGTATTTCAAATGATGGCAGATTTTGCATCCCCCACCACCAAAGCCAAGAGGAAGTGCTACAATGTTTTTCATGCTGAAAGAATAGAGCTGTCAACTTGGAATCCTATACCAGATGAAACAATCCTCCAGGAACAAGGGGCAAATCAAGACATTCTTAGAAGGGGAAAAGAAAGGGAATTCGTCATAGCAGATGTACCCTACAGGGGTTCCTAAAGGCAGTTCTCTAGACAGGAAGTGGGAACAAAAAGAATCTTGGAGCATCTGGTAGGAAAAAAGAACAACAGAGAATACTCACAGTTTGAGTATTCTAAACTATGATTGACAATTGAAACAAAAATTATAACACTTTTTAATTGCTGCCAGAATGTGTAAAAAAATAATAATAATACTGAATACAATTACATCATGAATGGGAAGAGTAAAGGGACATGGAAGTAAGGTTTCTATACTTCATTAGAACTGATAAAATGTCAATACCAGTAGACTGCAGAAATGTATGTATGATGTAATACCAAGAGTAGCTACTGAGAAAGATCTAAGGGGATATACTCAAGTACTGTAGATAATCAAAATGCAATTAAAGGGCTGGGGATGTGGCTCAGTAGTAGAGCGCTTGCCTAGCATGAATGGGGCACTGGGTTGGATCATCAGCACCACAATTAAAAAACAAAACAAAACAAAACAAAAACCTAAATGAACAAAATAAAGGTTTTGTGGCCATCTACCATTAAAAATATTATTTTAAAATGCAATTCAAAAATAAACTTTAGGGGCTGGGGTTGTGGCTCAGCAGTAGAGCGCTCGCCTAGCATGTGCGTGGCCTGGGTTCAATCCTCAGCACCACATAAAAATAAAGGCATTAGCTGGGCGCGGTGGCGCATGCCTGTAATCCCAGCACTTGGGAGGCTGAGGCAGGAGGATTGCGAGTTCAAAGCCAGCCTCAGCAATGGCGAGGCACTTAGTAACTTCAGTGAGACCCTGCTTCTAATAAAATACAAAAAAAAGGGCTGGGAGGCCGGACGTGGTGGTTCACGCCTGTAATCCCAACACTTTGGGAGGCTGAGGCAGGAGGATCGCGAGTTCAAAGCCAGCCTCAGCAATGTCGAGGCACTTAGCAATTCAGTGAGACCCTGTCTCTAATAAAATACAAAAAAGGGCTGGGGATGTGACCCAGTGGTCGAGTGCCCCTGAGTTCAATCCCCGGTACCAAAAAAAAAAAAAAAAAAAAAGGGCTGGGGATGTGGCCCAGTGGTCGAGTGCCCCTGAGTTCAATCCCTGGTACCAAAATAAATAAATCAATAAATAAATAAAGGCATTGTGTACAACTAAAACAAATAAATAAATATTAAAAAAAAAAACTTTATGTAACCCTCCATACACAGGTAAAAGAGAAATGCAAAACATCCCAATACTGAGGGGGGGATAAAAAAGAACAATGCATAACAAATTTAAATATGTACACATCAAGCAATATAGAGGTGCAAACTATGTGAATTGAAGATTTATAGAATTGAAGGAGAAATAGACAAATGCACAACTGTAGTTCAACTTCACTCTCAGAAATTGATGAAACCACTAGACAGCTGACAAGAATATACAACTCAACACCACCATTAACCAACAGGATGTAATCAACATTTTATAGAATGCTTCATCCAACAAGAGCAAAATACACATTCTTTTAAGGCACCCATGGAACATATACCAAGATCAACTATGGCTGGGTTATAAAACAAACCTTAACAAATTTATAAGAATCTAAATCATGCAGAGAATATGACCACAATGGACTCATACTGGAAATAAATAACAAAGACAGTTTCCAGGAAAGTCTCCAAATACTTGGAGACTAAATAATACATTTTAAGATAATCTATAGCTCAAAAATGAATTCTCAGGGGGAAACAAAAGATAAATAAACCTAAAAAATGAAAATACAACATATCAAAATTCATGAGACAGCTAAATTCATCAGTGCTGACAGGGGAGTTTATAGCACTAAATGCTTACATTAGACAAGAGGGAAAAATCTCTCCAGGTGAGGTGGCGGATGCCTGTAATCCCAGTGACTTGGAAGGCTGAGGCAGAAGGATGGCAAGTTCAAGGTCAGTCTTAGCAACTTAGTGAGACCCTGTCTCAAAAGAAAAATTAAAAGGGCCGGGGGCTGGGGTTGTGGCTCAGCTGTAGAGTGCTTGCCTAGCATGTATGCAGCACTGGGTTCAATCCTCAACACAACATATAAAAAAATAAAGGTACTGTGTCCATCTACAACAAAAAAATACAAAATAAAAGGACTGGGAATGTAGCTTAGTGGTAAAATATCCCAGGGTTCAGTCCCCGGTACCAAAAAACCAAATAAATAAATAAACAAGAAAAGCAGGAAAATCTTCAATCTAACCTCTTATTTTAAGAAATTAGAAAAGGGCTGGGGTTGTGGCTCAGTGGTAGAGCACTCGCCTAGCATGTGCGCGGCCTGGGTTTGATTCTCAGCACCATGTAAACATAAATGCATTACATTGTGTACAACTAAAGCAAATAAATAAATATTTAAAATAAAAAGAAATTAGAAAAGAACAAAACAAATCCAAAAGAAGCAAAAGGAAGGAAATAATAAAGTGTAGATATCCATATAATAGAAAACAGAAAAATAATAAAGACTACTAATGAAACAAAAAATTGCTTATTTGAAAAGATTAATTACATTGACAAACAGCAAGGCTGACAGAGAAATTCTTAATATTAGGGATTTTATATTAAATTTTTTTTTTTTTTTTTGTACCGGAGATTGAACTCGGGGACACTCAACCACTGGGCCACATCCCCAGCCCTTTTTTTGTGTTTTATTAGAGACAGGGTCTCACTGAACTCGCGATCCTCCTGCCTCAGCCTCCCAAGTGCTGGGATTACAGTCGTGCGCCACCGCACCCGGCAATATTAAATTCTTAATATTAGGAATAAAACAAATGTTATCACTATGGATTGCAGATTTCAAAAGGATAATAAAGAAATTCTGCAAATAATGTTATAAATATAATACTTGACAATTTAGATAAAATGGACCAATTTCTTGAAAAGTAAAAATTGCTTTAACTCATCCAATGTGAAGTAGATAATTTGAATAGCCCAATACCTATTAAAGAGATTGAACTTGTAATTTAAAACATCCTTCAAGGGGCTGGGATTGTGGCTCAGTGGTAGAGTGCTCGCCTAGCACGTGTGCGGCCTGGGTTCGATCCTCAGCACCACGTAAATATAAATGCATTGCATTGTATACAACTAAAGCAAATAAATAAATATTTTTTTTAAAATCCCTCAAAATAAATCTCCTTCCCCATGTGTTTCAGTGGAGAAGTCTATCAAACATTTAGAGGAAAATTACACCAATTCTACAATTATCTTGCAGAAAATAGAAGTGAGAAAACATTTCCTAACTCATTTTATGAGGCCAATATTACCCTGATACCAAAACCAGACAACCAGAAAAAAAAAAAATGACAATAGGCCAATATCCTTCAATATGAATATTGACACAAAATTCCTTAAGGGCTGGGTATATGGCTCAGTTGGTACAATGCTTGCCTCACATGCACAAGGCCCTGGGTTCAATCCCCAGCACCACACACACACACAAACACACACACACACAAATCCTTAAAACATTAGCTAATAGATTTCAGCAATATATAAGAAGAATTATACACCATGACCTGGTGGAGGTTGTTCCAGGAATGAAAGCTGATTGAATACTCAAAAATCAATGTAATCTACCCTGTCAACCAGCTAAAGGAAAATCCATTTATGTATAACAAGCATGCCATAAAAAGTACATACCCATTTGTGACAAAAGCTAGAAATAAAGGAGAACTTTCTTAACTTGTTTAAAAGTGTCTACAAAAACAATCCCTGCAGCTAACAGACTTACTAATGAAAGACTGAATGACGGAATGCTTTGGCTTAAAGATTTAGCACAAGGCAAGTGCGTCCTCTCTCACCTATTTTACTCAACAGGAAGATAGATTCTGAGGAAGATAAAATTCTGCTTCCAGACAGCCTCTGAACTCAGGTCACAACATTAACTCTTCCTGAGTCTCCAGCCTGCTACGTATCCTGCAGAGTTCAGACATGTCAGCCCTGTCTTCCCTCCCTACCCTGATGCCCATGTTGTATTTGTTTCCTACAGCTATTGGAAAGTTCTTTTGGTGCTTTAGTTTTTGGTTCTGGGGGTCAAACTAAGGGTGTCTTGCATGCAAAGCACTGAAGCACTTGCTTTACCAATGAGCTACACCTCCCAGGCTCTATTGGTTCTTTTTCTCTGGAAAACAGATTAATACAGAGAGCTTTAACACAGAGAAAATTCTTAAATGCCATTGAAAAAATCAAGTAAAGTAACCATTAAAAAAAAAAAATGGGGGGCTGGGGTTGTGGCTCAGTGGTAGAGCGCTCGCCTAGCATGTGCGCGGCCTGGGTTCCATCCTCAGCACCACGTAAACATAAATGCATTGCACTGTGTATAACTAAAGCAAATAAATAAATATTTTTTAAAAACATGCAATCAATCTAAACTTCATGCTTTATACAAAAATTAACTCAATAGGGAACATAGGTTTGCCAAGCATGGTGGCACACACCTGTAATTCAAACAACTTGGAAGCTGAGGCAGGAGAATTGCAAATTTGAGGCCAACATAGGCAACTCTCAAAAACGAAAAAAAAAAAAAAAAAAAAAAAAGGAGCAGCAGGTGTGGTGGTGCATACCTATAATCCCAGCAGCTCTGGAGGCTGAGGCAGGAGGATCTTGAGTTCAAAGCCAGCCTCAGCAACTTAGCAAGGCCATAAGCAACTCAGTGAGACCCTGTCTCTAAATAAAATACAAAAAAGTACTGGGGATGTGGCTCAGTGGTTAAGTGCCCCTGGGTTCAATCCCCGGCACCACCACCACAAAAAAAAAAAAAAAAAAAAAAAAAAAAAAAAAAAAAAAGGAACATAAATTTAAATGTAAAATTACAGAATATTTGGAAAATAACAGGAGAAGATGTTTGGGACATGGGATTCAAGGAAGAGTTCTCAGACATAACACAAAAAGTACAACTCATTAAAAATAGATAAACTTATCAAAAATTTTTAAAAAGTACTTTGTGAAAGACTGTTGAAAAGATGGAAAAGACAAGCTACAGAGTGGGGGAAATATTTGCAGATAATATATTTGATAAAAGACTCATAACCTGATTAAAATGGGCACAAATCTTGAAGAGACATTTCACCAAAGAGAATAGAAGGCAAGTAAATACCTAAAAGAATATCCAATGTCATTAGCCATTGGGAAGTGCAAATAAGACCATGATGAGATATCACTACCCGCTTGTAAGGACAGCTAAAATAAAAAATAATGGCAGTTGGCCGTGGTGTCACACCCTTATAATTCCAGTAGCTCTGGAGGCTGAAGTAGAAGAATCTCAAGTTCAAAGTGAGCCTCAACAACTTAGTAAGGTCACAAGAAACTCAGTTAGCTAAGATTTCATCTCACACCAGTCAGAATGGCAGTTATTAGGGGCTGGGGTTGTGGTTCAGCAGTAGAGCACTCGCCTAGCACGTGCGCAGCCTGGGTTCGATCCTCAGCACCATGTAAAAATAAATGCATTGTGTACAACTAAAGCAAATAAATAAATATTTTTTTAAAAAAGAATGGCAGTTATTAATAATACAAGCAACAATAAGTGTTGGTGAGGATATGGGGGAAAAGGTACACTTATACATTGCTGGTGGGACTGTAAATTGATGCAACCAATCTGGAAAGCAGTATGGAGATTCCTTAGAAAATTTGGAATGGAACCACAATTTGACTCAGCTATCCCACTCTGAGGTCTATACTCAAAGGACTTAAAAACAGCATACTACAGTGACACAGCCACTTCAATGTTTAGCAGCACAATTCATGATCGCTAAACTGTGGAAGGAACCTAGATGCCCTTCATAGATGAATGGATAAAGAAATTGTGGTATATATACACAGTGGAATATTACTCAGCATTAAAAGAGAATAAAGTTATGGCATTTGCAGGTAAATGGATGGAGATGGAGAATATCATACTAAGTGAAGTAAGCCAATCCCAAAAAACCAAATGCCAAATGTTCTCTCTGATAAGTGGATGCTGACCCATAAAGGGGTGTGGGGGGTGTGGGGAGAATGGAGGAATTTTGATTGGGCAAAGGGGAAGGAGGTTAGGAGGGGGAATGGGGGTAGGAAAGATGGTGGAATGAGATGAACATCTTTATCCTAGGTACATGTATGACTGTACATGTGGTGTGACTCTACATTGTGTACAACCAGAGAAATAAAAAGTTGTGTTCCATTTGTGTACAATGAATAGAAATACGTTCTGTTATCATGTATAACTAATTAGAAAAAAATTTAAAGACAAGAAACTCAGTGAGACCCTGTCTAAATAAAATACAAAATAGGGCTGGGGGGGCTGGGGCTGTGGCTCAGTGGTACAGTGCTCGCCTGGCACCTGTGCAGCCCAGGTTCGATCCTCAGCACCATGTAAATATAAAAACGCATTGTGTACAACTAAAGCAAATAAATAAACATAACAAAAAGAGGCATAGTGGAAAGATACTGAGAAAAAGCAATTTGATTTGGAAAAAAAAAAAATAGGGCTGGGGATGTGGCTCAGTGGTTAAGTGCCCCAGAGTTCAATCTCCAGTACCAAAAAAATAAATAAATAAATAAATAAAAAAAAAATAGTGGCAATACCAAATGAGGGAGAAGATGTAGAAAAATTGAGTCTCTCATATGCTGCTATTGGAAATATAAAATGGAACAGCCTCTCTGAAAACTAGTTTTTTCTTTAAAAACTAAATATATCCTGCTAATAAATTCAGTGGAGCATACCTGTAATTCCAGAGAGTCAGTGAGCTGCTGAGACAGGAGAATTACAAATTCAAGGCCAGTGTCAGCAACTTAGTGAAACCTTGTCTCAAAAAATAAAAAGGGGGGCTGGGATTGTGGCTCAGCGGTAGAGCGCTCGCCTCGAGCATGTGCGGCCCGGGTTCGATCCTCAGCACCACATAAACATAAATGCATTGCATTGTGTACAACTAAAGCAAATAAATAAATATTTATAAAAATAAAATAAAATAAAATAAAAAGGGCTGGGGATGTAGCTCAGTTCAATCCCCAGTACTGCTAAACTAAAATTAATATATTTTTAGCATATAAAAAAATTGTACTCTGGGACTTGTATCCCAGTTAAATGAAAACATATGTCCATCAGAAGTATGTAAACAATTGTTCACAGAGGCTTTATTTGTAATAGCCAAACCCTAGAAACAACCAAAATGCCCTTCAATTGATGAATAGTAAAACAAACTGTGGTACATCCATATCCTGTTTAATGGGTTAAGTGGAAGCCCCCCAAAAATGATGTGTCCATGTCCTAACTCCTGGACCTGTGAGTGTGGGCTTATTTAGATAAAGGGTCTTTGCAGATGTGATGAGTTAAAGATCTTGAGATAGATCACCCTGAATTTTCTAGGTGGACCCTAAATTCAGTGACAAGTGACTTTATAAGAAACAGGAGAGAAGGACTGGGGATGTAGCTCATTTGGTAGAGTACTTGCCCATCACACACAAGGCCCTGTATTTGATCCCTGTTACCCAAAATAAATAAATAAAAGGAGAGGAGAGACAGGGACAGGGAGGAAAGAGAGAGAAGGCAGGAAAGAAGAGATAGTGGAGGTCATGTTAAAATGTTAAGATGTGGCACACACCTGTAATCCCAGCTACTCAGGACTCTGAGGCAAGAAGATCCAAAATTCGAGGCCAGCCTGGGCAATTTAGCAGAGTGCCCCAGGTTCAATCTCCAGTACCAAAAAAAAAAAAAAAAAAAAAGGATGAAAGTGGTAATTATAGTTGGGCTCAGTGTTGCATGCCGTGTACTACCAGATATTCAGGAGGCCAAGGCAGGAGGATCCACTTGATCCCAGAAAGTTTGAGGCCAGCCTGGGCAACATAGCAAAATGCTATTTTAAAAAATAAATAATAATAAGCTGCCAGGCACAGTGGTGCCTGTGTATAATCCCAGTGGCTCAGGAGGCTGAGGCCGGAGGATCATGAGTTCAAAGCCAGCCTGAGCAATTTAACAAGGCCCTAAACAACTCAGTGAGACCCTATCTCTAAATGAAATATGAAAAAGGAGCTGGGCGCGGTGGCGCACTCCTGTAATCCCAGCACTTGGGAGGCTGAGGCAGGAGAATCACGAGTTCAAAGCCAGCCTCAGCAATGGCGAGGCACTTAGCAACTCAGTGAGACCCTGTCTCTAATAAAATACAAAAAAAAAAAGGGCTGGGGATGTGGCCCAGTGGTCGAGTGCCCCTGAGTTCAATCCCCAGTACCAAAAAAAAAAAAGAAAGAAAGAAATATGAAAAAGGGCTGGGGATGTGGCTCAGTGACTGAGCACTCCTGGGTTCAATCCCCAGTACCAAAAAAAAAAAAAAGCTGGGGATGTAGTTCAGTGATAGAGTACTTGCCTAGCCTAGCAAGGCCTTGGGTCTGATCTTCAATCCCTAGTACTGCAAAAACAAACAAATAAACAAATAAATAAATAAAAATAAAAAAGCATTATGTGGCTACAAGCCAAAGAAGAGCTGAAGCCAACAGGAGCTGGAAGAGGCGGAAGCATTCTCCCTCAGAGCCTTAGGAACAAGTGACACCCCGTTGACCTCTTGATTTCAGACTTCTGACCTCCAGAACTATAAGAGAATAAGCGTCTGTTGTTTTAGGCAGCCACGTTTGTGGCAATTTGTCATGGCAACTGTAGGAAACAAATACACCACGGGATCCTCCTTGGCCATACAAAGGAACAGAAGATGCAGCAACAGCTTAGATGGCTCTCAAGGGCTGAGTGAAAAGAGCCACCTCAAAGGGGCACATACAGTATAATTCTGTTTACATAACTTTCTCTAGATGACAAAATTATAAAGATGGAAAATAGACTAGTAGTGGTTGCCAAGGGCTTGCCTGGCCAGGGAGAGGAGCATGGTTATAAAGAAGTCAGGGGAGGGAGATTTTTGTGGTGATGTATCTTGAAATGGCAGTGGTGGTTACAAGAATCTAAAGGTGATAAAGTGACATAGAACTATTTGTTCACATTGTCTTGGGTAAATTTGCTGCTTTTGATATTGTGCTATAATTATGTAAGATGTTACCATTGGAGGAAGCTGGGTGAAGGGTATATGGGCTCTGTCTGTACCATCTTTGTAACTTCCTGTAAATTTGTAATTGTTTCAAAATAGAAAGATAAAAATAAATTAATTAACATGAACAAAGCTTCAGGAGTGATGAATATGTTTTGGTTTAATTGTGATAGTGGCTACATGGACAAACACTGCTCTCAAAATTCAGCTAACCAGAGCCTTAACAGGGATGCATGCTGTTACATAGCACAATAAAGGTGAGGTTTTTAAAATTAAAAACGAAAAAAGGGCTGGGGCTGTAGCTCAGTGGCTATAGCATGCATGAGGCGTTGGGTTCTGAGAATCGAACAATAAAATAAACAAATAAGATAAAGGCATTCTGTCCATCTACAACTACAAAACAATTTTTTAATAAAAATAAAAGAACAGTAAAAGTCCATGGAGAAAATAAAATATATCTGTTTTTTGTTTGTTTGTTTGTTTTTGGTACTGGGGATTGAACTCAGGGGCACTTGACCACTGAGCCACATCCCCAGCCTCATTTTGTATTTTATTTAGAGACAGGGTCTCACTGAATTGTTTAGTGCCTTGCTGTTTCTGAGGCTGGCTTTGAACTCTAGATCTCCTGCATTGGCCTCCCAAGTGCTGGGATTACAGGCATGTGCCACCTGCCCAGCCATATATCTGTTTTCATCCTGAGTTTTCCTAGGCTGAAAACTGTAATATTCTACCTTTTGCTACCAAAAACCTTGTAGACTTCTGGATGCAGTGGTGTATGGTAGTGTACACCTGTAATCCCAGTGACTTGGGAGGCTGAGGAAGGAAGATCACAAGTTTGAGGCCAGCCTGGAGAACTTAGAAAGACCCTGACTCAAAATAAAATAAAAAGGACTGAGGATGTTCTTGTCTTGCATGTGCATGGCCCTGGGTTT
This sequence comes from Tamias sibiricus, assembly GCA_025594165.1. Taxonomy (NCBI): domain Eukaryota; kingdom Metazoa; phylum Chordata; class Mammalia; order Rodentia; family Sciuridae; genus Tamias; species Tamias sibiricus. The sequence continues at coordinate 32,899,513 of CM046658.1, forward strand.
TTTTCTTTTTAAGAAAAAAATATTCATGTAGAAGATTTATTGCAGCCTTGTTTGGAACTAACAAATTGGAAATGCTGCAGTATCTCCTTATCTGTGGAGTACAAGTCCCAAGACCCCCATTAGATGACTGAAATTATGGATAGTACTGAATTCTATGTATATTATGTTTTCTCCTATTCATACATACCGATGATAAAGTTTAATTTATGTATTAGGTAGAGTAGATATCAACAATAATTTTTTTAAATATTTATTTATTTGCTTTAGTTGTACACAATGCAATGCATTTTATGTTTACGTGGTGCTGAGGATCGAACCCGGGCTGCACACGTGCTAGGCGATTGCTCTACCGCTGAGCCACAACCCCAGCCCAACAATAATTAATAATAAAATAGAACAATTATAACTACATTATAAAAAAAAGTTACATGAATGTGATCTTTCTCAAAAATGTCTTATTGTAGCCAGGCGCGGTGGCGCACGCCTGTAATCCCAGCACTTTGGGAGGCTGAGGCAGGAGGATTGAGAGTTCAAAGCCAGCCTCAGCAATGGCGAGGCACTTAGCAACTCAGTGAGACCCTGTCTCTAAATAAAATACAAAAAAGGGCTGGGGATGTGGCCCAGTGGTCGAGTGCCCCTGAGTTTAATCCCCGGTACCACAAAAAAAAAAAAAAAAAAAAAAAAAGTCTTATTGTAGCCGGGCGCGGTGGCACACGCCTGTAATCCCAGCACTTTGGGAGGCTGAGGCAGGAGGATTGCAAGTTCAAAGCCAGCCTCAGCAATGGCAAGGCACTTAGCAACTCAGTGAGACCCTGCTTCTAATAAAATACAAAAAAGGGCTGAGGATGTGGCCCAGTGGTGGAGTGCCCCTGAGTTCAATCCCTGTTACAAAAAAAAAAAAAAAAAAAAAGTCTTATTGTATTCTAAACTTAGCAATCTCAGCATTTGATTTTTTTTCCTTTTCCTATTAATTCAAAAGAAACACTTTATGGCTTCTCCTTGGCATATCCAAATTGCCAGCATCATCCCTATCATATTTTGGGGCCATCATAAAGTAAAAATAAGGGTTACTTCAACCTGAACTACACCACAGTCAACCTGATACCTGAGATGGTTACTAGATGACTAGAGGCAGGTCCTATATAGAGCATGGATACATTGGACAAAGGGATGATTGACACCCTGTGTAGGATGGAGCCAGGCAGTGCAATATTTTTTCACAATATTCAGAACAATGCACCACTTAAAACTTAATGAGTTGTTTATTTCTGGAATTTTCCATTTAATATTTTTGGATCCCAATTGGCTTCAGGTGGGAAGTGAAGCTGCTAACAATGGGGGACTGATATAACCAAAATGTCAAAGGGGAAATAGTTAAATAGATTATGGCATTCCTCAAAGATCGACTTTCCTCATCTGGAAAATAGGATGATGACAGTACAAACCTTAAAGAGTTGTGAGTACAGCATATACCAAAGTGTGCAAGACATGCAGCACTGAGCCTAAACAGGAAGGGGTCAATGCGTGTATATGTGTTGAATTTTCTATGTCAGAATCAGGAGGCTGATGCAGAAGACGTGGGAGAATGACTCAGCATCCAGGAATTGGGACAAAGAGAAGAGTTAACTGAGAAGCAATCTCTAAGCAGCAGTTCCTAGCTGGCCCGGAGCTCTCTGTGGATGGAGAACTGATGGATGTTGGGCAGCCATCCCTGCCAGGATCATCTCTAGTCTGGGGAGCCTGAGTGAGATGGACTAACAAAGTAAAGAGCAGGCCGAAAGCCTGAGACAGCACAGGACCTGTGAATCCAGCAACGGTGGAAGGCTGGAACAAGTAGTGGAGCCTGCCACAGCTAAGTCCTCAAGCCTCCTCACATCAGTGTGCAGTGGCCTTCTTCCTCCACCCTCCAGCCAGCCCTGGCCTCCTCTTCAGGAACCTCACACCATCAGTAATCCAGTCTTTCCAACCTCTCCCTCTATTACTTTTTTTCCCTCCCTCCCTCCTTTCCTACCTACCTACCTTCCTTTCTTCTCCTTCTCCTTCTCCTTCTCCTTCTCTTCTCCTCCTCCTCCTCCTCCTCCTCCTCCTCCTCCTCCTCCTCCTCCTCCTTCTTCTTCTTCTTCTTCGTGGCACTGGAATGGAACCCAGGGCCTTGTGCAAACTAGACAAGAACTTTAACACTGAGCTACATCCCCAGCCTCCAATGTATCCATATGGGACCTGCCCTCTAATCACCTAGTAACCATCTCAGGTATCAGGTTGACTGTGGTGTAGCTCAGGTTCAAGTAACCCTTATTTTTACTTTATAATGGCCCCAAAGTATAACAGGGATGATGCTGGCAATTTGGATATGCCAAGGAGAAGCCATAAAGTGTTTCTTTTGAATTAATAGGAAAAGAAAAAAAAAATCAAATGCTGAGGTTGCTAAGATTTATGATTACGATACAATAAGACATTTTGAGAAAGATCATATCTTTAAAATTATTTATTCAAGCATGCACAAATCTTTCCCTGCTTAAAAATAAACCAGCAGGCAGGCTGGGCACGGTGGCACATGCATGTAATTCTAGCACTTGGGAGGCTGAGGCAGGAGGATCGCGAGTTCAAAGCCAGCCTCAGCAATGGCAAGGCACTTAGCAACTCAGTGAGACCCTGTCTCTAAATAAAATACAAAAAAGGGCTGGGGATGTGGCCCAGTGATTGAGTGCCCCTGAGTTCAATCCCCAGTACCAAAATAAATAAATAAATAAATAAATAAACCAGCAGGCAACATAGCAAGACCTGTCTAGGGAAGGAAAAAAAAAAGAGGAAGAAGAAGAAAGAAAAAGGAAAAAAAAATCTTGCTATGCTTTCTGATTCAGGCCTGCTTTGCCTTCTGGTTTCTGGTCAGCAAATGTGAAATTGGAAAGATAGTTGGTTTCCCTGTGGAACATGCAGCGGAAGAGGGATCTAAGGCCCCACACTGCCCTCCCCTATAATTAGAAACACTATAAGGATAACCAACATCTGCACGGCATTCCATGTCATAAAGAGACATAACGTGTCCCTTGCTCAGAGTGGTTTCCCAATTGCTGCGTCCAAGGCCTCCCAGGATCTCACGCCTGCGCTCTTCTCTAGCCAGCCTCATCTTCTCCCACTCTGCCCACCTCTTTCTCATTCCTTTCTGTCCCTACTGCCTCTCCTCAAACACACAAAATTTGCTTTTGTCATTTCTGCCTCTGCATTTGTTATTGCCTTTGCCTGAGACTTCTTCTTCCACTTTGTCCAATTGCAAATTGGGGTGTGCCATACATACAAAATGTACACCAGAGGTTTTGGGGTTTTTTTTTTTTGTACTGGGGAATCAAACCTTTGGATGCTTTACCACTAAGCTACATCCCCAGTCCTTTTTATTTTTTATTTTAAGAAAATCTAAGCCAATAAAGAATCATTCCACCATCTTTCCTACCCTCATGCCCCCTCTTTTCCCCTCCCTCCCCTTTGCCCTATCTGGAATTTGTTTTTTCCTCCCTATGCTCCCCCCAACCCAACCCCATTATGAATTAGTATCCTTTTTTTTTTTTTTTTTTTTTTTGTGGTACCAGGGATTGAACTCAGGGGCACTCAACCTCTGGGCCACATCCCCAGCCCTTTTTTGTATTTTATTTAGAGACAGGGTCTCACTGAGTTGCTAAGTGCCTCACTATTGCTGAGGCTGGCTTTGAACTCGTGATCCTCCTGCCTCAGCCTCCCAAAGTGCTGGGATTACAGGCGTGCGCCACCGCGCCCGGCTATGAATTAGTATCCTTATATCAAAGAAAACTTTCAGCATTTGGTTTTTTGGGATTGGCTTACTTCACTTAGCATTAAGTTTTTCAGATTTGTTGGACATGTAGGGTTGTTTTTTAAAAATAATATTTTTAGTTGTAGATGGACAGAATACATTTATTTTGTTTATTTATTTATTATGTGGTGCTGAGGATCAAACCCAGTACCTTACACATCCTAGGCATGCACTCTACCACTGAGCCACAAACCCAGCCCGGATATATAGGGTTTTTGCAAGGACTGAATGTGCTGAGAGTTTCCAAATACCTCTTCTCCCCCACAACACATAACCACCCCCACTATCAACTTACTGCACTACAATGGTACATTTGTTATCATCAATGAACCTACATTGACAGATCATTATCACCCAAAAGCCATAGCCGATATTAAGCTTCACTCTAAGTGTTGTATATTCTGTGGGGGTTTTTGTTTGTTTGTTTTGTTTTTGGAGTGTACTGGGGATTGAACCCAAGGGTGCTCTGCCACTGAGCTACATCCCCAGTCTTTTTTTTTTTTTTTAAGGAATTTTTTAAAATATATGTTTATTTGTTTTAGTTGTACACAATGCCTTTAGTCTTTCGTGGTGCTGAGGATTGAACCTGGGCTGCACATGCGCTAGGCAAGTGCTCTGCCACTGAGCCACAACCCCAGCCCATCCCCAGTCTTTTTTTTTTTTTTTGGTACCGGGGATTGAACTCAGCGGCACTAGACCACTGGGCCACATCCCCAGCCCTTTTTTGTATTTTATTAGAGACAGGGTCTCACTGAGTTGCTAAGTGCCTCGCCATTGCTGAGGCTGGCTTTGAACTCGCGATCCTCCTGCCTCAGCCTCCCAAAGTGCTGGGATTACAGGCGTGCGCCACCGCGCCCGGCCCCCAGTCTTTTTTATCTTTTATTTTGAGACAGGGTCTTGCTAAACTGCTGAGGGTCTCATTAAATTGCCTAGGCTGGCCTTCAACTTGTGATCCTCTTGCCTCAGCTTAGCAAGTAGCTGGGTTTACAGTTGTGTGCCACCATGCCTGGCTCACTTCCCAGTTTTCCTCCTGCCTCTCTGTTTTTCTTCCAGATGTTGGTTCAGCTCACGCCTCTATCCTCAGCCCTTTGCACTTGAACTCAACCATGGATTTACTTTCCATGCTTATACAGACAACTCGAAATTTATGTCCAGCCCCAATCCTTCTCCTGAATTTCAGACTGGATATATCCAATGGGCATCCCAAGGGTACTGCAAAGGTAGCTTCTCCAAAAATGAACGCAGCATTGTCCTCCTAAAATCTGCTCTTGACAATGTTTATAAAATAGCATCAACAGGATTCATGGACTAAATGTGGGGGTGAGGGAGAAAAGGTGTCAATTCCACATGTTTATCATCTTTATCTCTGTTGCTCTCGTCCAAGTTGTGTGTGTGTGGTGCTGGGGATTAAACCCAGGACCTGGTGCATGTGAGGCAAGCACTCCACCAACTGAGCTATATCCCCAGCTCTCCCACCCCTTTTTTTGATACTGGGGATTGAACCCAGTGGCACATTACCACTGAGCCACATCTCCAGCCACCACCACTCTGCCTTTGTATTTTTTATTTTGAGACAGGGTCTCTCCAGATTGCTTAGGGCATGGCTAAATTGCTGAGGCTGGCTCAATCTTGTGAATCTCTGGCCTCAGCCTCCGAAGTTGCTGGGATTACAGGCGTGTGCCACCACCCCAGCTCCAGGATAACATTTAAATGTCCTCTAACAGGCAACTAATGTGGCTTTCTCACACCTAGTTCAGTCTCCTTGTAACTTTTCTCCTCATCAAGGTGATTTTTCTCCTACAATGCTGCTATGGTTTGAATGTCCCCTCTAAAACTCATGCTGAAATTTAATTGCCATTGTAAGATGGTGGGAGAGGTCTTGAGAGGTGGGATCTTTAAGAGGTGATGAGGTCGTGGGGCCCTGCCCTCCTGAATAGAGTAAGGCCATTGTTGCAGGACTGCAGGAGCCCTGTTTAGGGAGATAGCTAAGATTGCGGTTGACTATGGGCCATAGACATTTTTGGGCATTGTCACCTTCCGTAGTCTCACGGGACTTGGCCCAGGATCTCGAGAGATTTGAGCAATGACTCAGCAGATTGACATTTTTGGGCATTGTCGCCTTCCGTAGTCTCACGGGACTTGGCCCAGGATCTCGAGAGATTTGAGGAGTGACTCAGCAGATCGAGCAAGCACCATTCCTGCTCGGGCGCATGGGATGAGACCAGAGAGAGAAAGGACAGGGTTATCGCTATTGTATAGATACATTGTAGTTTCTTGTAAGAGTACGTGGCTTGGCTTGGTTTCTTGTGAGAGTGTGTATGTAGTGTTAGAAATTACAAGAGACAGAGACAGAAAGATTAAAGAATTTTTTCGTCTCCATCCTGTGGCTTGGTTTCTTGTGAGAGTGTGTATGTAGTGTTAGAAATTACAAGAGACAGAGACAGAAAGATTAAAGAATTTTTTCGTCTCCATCCTGTCCTCCGGACTCCTTCCCGCGGCGCTGCCGTTCCAGGCTGCAATCCCTTTCCGGCGGCTAACACAGGACTGAGTTGGTTATGGAGGGTGGGCATTCAGCTTCCTTTCCTCTTCCCCTCTGCCACACATGCTTTCTCTCTCTCTCTCTTTTTAATATTTATTTTTTTAGTTATAGGTGAACACAATATCTTTATTTTATTTTTATGTAGTGCTGAGGATCGAACCCAGTGCCTCACGCATGCCAGGCGAGCGCTCTACCTCTGAGCCACAACCCCAGCCCCCACATGATCTCTTCCTGTGTGATGCTGTCCACATGTCCACACGTGCTGGGACTGAGGGACGCATAAGTGAACAGCACAGATAAGATCTTCATTCTCCCTGAGCTTACCTCCTGGTAGGGGAAACAGAAAATAAACAGGGAAAGAAATGGGCAAGATGATGCCAAAACAACATCTGTTGTGAGGGAAATAAAATGAGGCATAAAGGCGGGGGGGGGAATTTTAGGGGGGTAGTGAAAAAAACCCTCTTTGAGAAGGTGACTGTTAAGGTAAATCCTGAGCAGGTATGGTGGCACACACTCTAATCCCAGCTACTTAGGAGGCTAAGACTGGAGAATCACAAATTTGAGGCCAGCCTGAGCAATTTAGATACCATCTCAAAATAAAATTAAAGGGCTAGGGATGTAGCTCAGTGGTAAGGCAACTCTGGGTTCAATTCCTATAACTGGGGTTGGGTTGGGGTGGGGATTTCCTGCATGATGAAAAAGGTGCCAGTCACACAAAGACTTTACTGAAGGGGATTCCAAGCAGCCAAGACAACTCTGGAAAACAGTCATTTTATGTGCCCACTACCTCCACCATCCCATGAATCCTCAAGGACAAGTCCCAACAGAACCCAGAACTCTCCCAGCACATAATATGTAAGGAATGAGGTTCACTTATTAGAGGAACAGAAGGAAGATCTGATTTGTTGAAATCCAACTGGGAAAGGATCCTGAAATTAGGCCTAAGGGATAAACAAGGGCCAGATCATGGAAAACAATATGGACCATTGAAAGGAGTCTGTATTTTAGTAAGTGTGCATTGGAACTCTGTGTGTGCTGACATGACATGATTTATAGTTTAAAAGATGCACTCTTCTCTGCTTAACATTGAAACCGTGAGCAGATTGAGGGCAGGTGCTGTATCCGATTCCTTTTGTATGTGTATGATACTGAGGACTGTGCTAGGGAAGCACTTTAACACTGAGCTACATCCCCAGCTCATTTAAAAATTTTATTTTGAAGCCGGGTATGGTAGTGCAGGTAGTGCACACCTATTATCCCAGAAACTCCGGAGGCTGAGACAGGAGTATTGTGAGTTCAAAGCCAGCTTCAGCAACAATGAGGCACTAAGCAGCTCAGTGAGACCCTGTCTCTAAAAAAAATACAAAATAGGGCTGGGGGTGTGCCTCAGTGGCTAAGTGCCCCTGAGTTCAATTCCCGGTACCAAAATAAATAAATAAATAAATAAATAAATAAATAAATAAATAAATAAATAATTTTTTTTAAAATTTTGAGACAGAGTTTCCCTAAGTTGCCAAGGCTGGCCTTGAACTTCTGATCCTCCTGCTTCAGCCACCAGAGTAGCTGGAATTATAGGTGTGTGCAACTGTGCTGGTTGTCTGATTGCTCCCCTTTTTTTGTACTGGGGATTCAACCCAGGGACACTTTACCACTAAACTACATCCCCAGTACTTCGTTCTTCCCCCCTCTGGTGTCCCCCCCCTTTCTTGTGACAGGGTCTTGCTAAGTTGCTGAGGTTGTTTATGAACGTGAGCGCCTCCTGTCTCAGCCTCCATAGTTGCTGGGATTATAGGAGGGCACCATGCCCAGCTGTAAACCACCAGCACAAAGCTCAGTGCCTGGCACTGAGTCAATGCTTAATTAGTGTTTGCTGAATAAATATCATCCTGCTGGTGAGACTGGAAAACTGTGGGCTTAGTTGCAAGCTGGGGGACAAGGTCAGAACTCCAAATAGTCATGTCAGTAAGAAGTTGTTCTGGCCCCTCCAAGACTTAAAGAGGACCCTGCTCAGGTGCGTGGAATGTGAGGGTATCAGCAGTGGTCTTCAGTTAGTGAACTGGGATACCGTGGAGCAGAGCACTCCACAGATCTGGAGGCAATCATCTTTAAGTGCCCACCACCTCTGCCATCCTGTGAATCCTCAAGGACAAGGGCCTGATTGGATTCATTTTGTGTTCCCAACAGAACCCAGAACTCTCCCTAGCACATAGTATTCCTCAATAAATGGCTGCTGAAATGAATCAAAGCCCAGTAGCCCAAGGTTACTGGTTGGCTGCCAGCTGCAAAAATCTTGGCAAATCTCACCAATAGCTCAATCCCAGGGCAGCACTATTAGAGCTAGAGACTCAGCCCTGGGGATTCACAGCTGAATGTCCTAAATCCAGAAGCTTCCGGAAGCTCCACCTTCTCACAACTCACAGCATGAATAATTCAGGGCAGGACTGGTGGTCAGATTTGGTAAGGGCATTGAGGTCCAAGAGGAGGAAAACCTTCAGATGTTTTCTAGTCAGAGGACTTTAGGCATCCTGGATGACTTGGTAGCCCTCCCCATGATCCCTCCCAGGTTGCCCTGTCTTACCAAGATCCTGACCACCACTTCTGGCCCCAGAGATTCAGTTTCACACACAGGCCCCTTACATTCTTCCTATGCTTTCAGCTCACCTTCCTCCTTTAATGCCCATTTTCCTCTCTCCTCAGGGAAGCCGAAAATGACTCTAATTTCATGCTTCCGTGCCTCGTAACCCACTCTATAGGAACTTTATTATTTTTAAATTTTTATTTTTCAAAGCTGGGTGCAGTAGCACATGCAGTTGCACATGCCTGCAACCTCAGAGACTGGGGAAGCTGACGCGGGAGGATAACAAGTTCAAGGCCAGTCTCAGCAACTTAGTAAGACCCTGTCTCAAAATAAGAAATAAAAAGGCCTTGAGGCTGAGGACATAGCTAGGTTGGTAGAGTGCTTGCCTTGCATGCACAAGGCCCTGGGTTCAAACCCCAGCACCCAAAAAAAAAAAAAAGAGAAAAGAAATAAAAAGGCCTGGAGGCTAGGAGTATAGCTCAGTGGTGGAGCGCTTACCCCTCACGTGTGAGGCACTGGGTTCACTTCTCGCACCACATATAAATTAAATAAATAAATAAAAGAGATTGTATCTATCTACACCTAAAAATAAAAATAAAAAATAAAAAAAAAAGAAAAAAGGCCTGGGGAGGTAGCTCAGTGGTAAAGTGCTCCTGAGATCAATCCCCATTATCAACAAAACATAAATTTTATGTTCAGTTGATGAATAAAAGTTATATATAATTAGCATTTACTACATGATTTTTTTTCAGTGCTGGGGATTGAACTCAGGGCTTTGTGCCTGATAGGCAAGGCTTTTATCACTGATTTACACCCCCAGCCTCAACATGATGTTTGAAATATGGAGATATTGTAGAATCACTAAATCGAGCTACTTAACATATATATTACTTCACATTTTTTTTGGTGTGAGAACACTTAAAGTCTATTCTCTTAGTGATTTTCAAAAAGACACTACATTTTAATTACACTGTAGTCACCATGTTGTACTATATTTCAGATTACCTGAAATCTTTCTTTTCCTCCCAACAGAAATTTTGTAACCTTTGACCAAATCTCTCCAACCTCCCTTCCCCCTCAGCCCCTGGTAACCACATTGTACTCACTGTTCTCAGATATAAAAGAGATCATGAGGTGTGTGCCCTTCTGTGCCTGGCTTATTTCACTTACCATAATGTCCTCCATGTTTATCCATGTTGTTGCAAACAACAGGATTTTCTTTTTTTTTTTTTAAACTGACTCGAAATCCATTGTCTCATAGGAACTTTAGATCCAGGCTGCAGAATTCTCCTGGGCTGAGACCTCTGCAGGCTTCTGTGGAAGATTTCTCACAAAGGAACCTGCACTACTGGTCCATGGGTTATGGGGATAGGGGAGTTTGGGTTGCAACTGTGGACCTCTAACCTTTCCCCAGAGGTCACAGAGATATCTTCTATCTAAGGAAAAGGGCATTTGTCTTATTAAAGGCCCTGGATTCTTTGCCTTGGCTTCAGATAGTACAGAGCAATGGTTACAGCATGAGATTTGGCAACAGACAGGTCTGGACTCCAACACCAGCTTCAACACCAGTTTGCTTTGTGAGCTTCAGTAAGTTATCTATTTTTTTTATTTTTTTTTTTTTTTTTTTTTTTTTTTTGGTACCGGGGATTGAACTCAGGGGCACTCAACCACTGGGCCACATCCCCAGCCCGTTTTTGTATTTTATTAGAGACAGGGTCTCACTGAGTTGCTGAGTGCCTCGCCATTGCTGAGGCTGGCTTTGAACTTGCAATCCTCCTGCCTCAGCCTCCCAAGTGCTGGGATTACAGGCGTGCGCCACCACGCCCGGCAAGTTATCTACCCTTTTGAAGTCTCTGTTTCCTTATTTGTAAAATGAGTACAAAAGAGGTATACTCTATTGCAAAGGGTTTCGGGGAGGATATAATGGTATAATCTACTCAAAATGCCCAGAGCATTGCCTAGCACTTAGTTTAGTAAATGGTGGTGCTTTCCCTTATTTAATGTGGGAGGGTGCATGTAAATACAGAAACCTAGAAGGTGGAAAACAATTCTATCTCTTCCCTACTATCCCTACTTCTGTTCAGAGCCTCATTGCCTCCCCTTACCCTGGCTTTGGGGTGTGTGCCAGAGATGGAACCCAGGACTCTGCAAATGACAGGCAAATACCCTACCACTAGAAATACTCCCCTATCCCCATAACCCACCTTTGGCTGGGACTACTGCAGTTGTCTCCCTGCATACCATCCATACCAATCTTATACCTGCCTGTGGGTTACTTTCACTCTTCTACTTTGACACATTCCTTAGCTTAAAACTTAGGCCAAATTTCTTAGCTTGAAGTTCAAGAGCTTCTGTAAATTGCTCCAACACATTTCCTCCCTGCCAACTGTTACAGCGAAAAAAGAACAAAGGAATATGGAACAGGATTCTGGTCCTGGGATCATCTACTTTCTCCCTAAATGATATTCTTTTTCTTTTTTGGTATTGGGGATTGAACCCAGGAATGCTTTACCACTGAACTATATCCCCAGCTCTTTTTATTTTTTAAAAAATATTTTTAGTTGTAGATAGGGGGAGGGGGAGGGAGCAAGGGGATAGGAATAATGGCAGACTGAGTTATTCATGACTACCCTAAATACATGTATGAAGACACAATTGTAAAAAATACCTTATATAGGGCCGGGGATGTGGCTCAGCAGTAGAGCACTCACCCAGCACGTGTGCGGCCCGGGTTCAATCCTCAGCACCACGTAAAAATAAACACATTGTGTACAACTAAAGCAAATAAATAAATATTTTTAAAAAATACCTTATATAAAACCAGCAACTTGAGAAATTGTGCTCTTTATATGTAATATGAAATGAAATGTACTCTGTAAACATATATAAAAAGTTAAAATTAAAAAAGTAAAATAAAAAATATTTAGTTGTAGGTGGACACAATACTATTTATTTATTTATTTATTTTGGTACTGAGGATTGGACTCGGGGGCACTCAACCACTGAGCCACATCCCCAGCCCGTTTATGTATTTTATTAGAGACAGGTTCTCACTGAGTTGCTGAGTGCCCCACCATTGCTGACGCTGGCTTTGAGCTCCCGATCCTCCTGCCTCAGCCTCCGAAGTGCTGGGATTACAGGCGTGCGCCACGGCGCCCGGCTTATTTATTTTTATGTGATGCTGAGGATCAAACCCAGTGCCTCACATGTGTTAGGCAAGCCCTTTACTACTGACCTAAAACCTCAGCCCTTATTTTTTATTTTGAAACAGGGTTCTCTCTAAGTTGCTTAGGGCCTTGCTAAATTGCTGAGGCTGGCCTCAAACTTGTGATCCTCCTGCTCCGGTTTCTCCAATTGCTGGGATGATTTTCAGTAAATCATTTAATCTTATTTCTGCATTTACAAATTAAAGACCACAATGCTATCTCTTGGGATTGATTATGATTTATGTCTCTCTTTCCTGCTGGACTGTAAGCACAGTGGAATCAATGGGTATCAGATGCATTTTGTTCTTTATTATATCTTCAGTATTCAGCATGGGGCTTGGCACATGATAGACATTCAGTACAAATTTGTTAAATGAATGAATGAATGAATTGGATTGTGAATATTTGATTTGGCATCATTCAGGTAAAGCACCTTGCAGTTACCAGGAGACATACCCATATGGTAGTAGGTTATTAGCAAATGACTTTAGACAAATTCTCTTCCTCTCTGGATACATTTCCTCATCTGTATCACAAGAGGACGGAAGGCACTCCTGGCTTTTATTTTCTGAATCACTAGCTTGTGCCTGAAGAAGGGACTCCATAAATGCTTTGTCAGTGGATGAAGTTTCTTCCAAGGCTCTACCTACTGGCTCTGTCTAATCAAGTCTGAGTTTCTACCATCCCCGGGGGCCTGGTTCTTCTCTGTCCTTTACTTCTTGATGGAGGACCGCGGGGGAAGGAGCCTCCATCAGGTCCCTTCAGCTTTCAGTTCCCCGCGCAGGGCGTTCTTCGTGAGGGGTAGCAGGAGTGGGAACAGAATGCAGGTTTAGGGGAAGTGGGCAAAAAGGGGCAGGCAGGGGTTATTCCAAAACCCACGCGGGGCAGAGAGGCAGCCAGCAGCCTGGGAGAAAGATTCTGGGACTGGCGCTGAAGAGCTCCAAGGGGGCGGGCCAGGCCAGCCCGCCCAGGGTCAGCAAGCGGCCGCTGGGCCGGGGCGGAGAGGTCGCCTGAGCAGAGGGCGGGGAATGTGGGGGTGTGAATTGGCCCCGGGGACACTGGCCGCCGCCGGGGAGGAGTTGTGAAGGGAGGGACAGAGAGGGCTTCGGGGCAGCGAGAGGACGCGGGGTCAGTGTGGAGGGGGCGAGGGACGGCAGAAAGGCTGGGGCGCACCGGGAGCGCGGAAGCGCCGGGGGTGGGGTGCAGGGCTGGGAGCGCGCATCGGGGGGCGGGGGGCGGCGTCGGCGCTGGGGGTGGGGGAGCGGTTTGGGCGGCTGCGCCGGCTCGGCTTCAGCCGCTGCCGCTAGGGCGCGGGGGGCGGGGGGCTCGGCGCCGCGAGCTCGGCCATTGTGGGAGCCGCTCCCCTCGGCTCCGCCGCGCTCCCCTCCACGGCTCTCAGCCCCGCTCGCCCTACCGCCGCCGTCGCCTTTGCTGCTGCCGCTGGCCACTCTTCCTCCTCCTCCCGCTCCCAGGGTAAGGCGCGGGCGCGGGGCTGGATCCAGGCTCCCTGCCTGACTGCACCCGGTGCGCGGCGGCGGCTGGGGCGCGGCGACTGATAGCGGGGGGCGGCCGCGCCCCGGCCCCGGGCGGCGGGCGGGCAGGGTTGACAGGCGCGGGCATAGCGCGGGTCCCGGCCTCTCACCTGCAGCCCCCGCTGCCGGCGCCCGGGAGCTGCGAGCGTGCACTGCTGGGGTTTCCTCCCGGCCGTCGCTGCCCGAGCCAGACGGAGGCGTGTTTCCTGGAATATGGGGCATCAAGCACCGGGACAGCGAGAGGGACCTGCGGGAGACGGCAGGGCTGGACAGAGAGGTCGCCTCCCGGGCCCAAGGCTCGGCTACTGTCATCGGCACCTTGTCGGTCCTCGGTCACGCGTCCCCGCTCTTTGTCAACCACGCGCGGCGGGCACGCGGACCCACCCGCGCCACCACCGGCTCGCGGGCGCTCCCTTCCCCCACCGTGGGGAAGGGATGGGGGCGAGGTGGGGAGGGCCGCAGAGGGCGTGCGCCAGGTCAGGTGCCAGTCGCTGCCTGGGCCTGCGGCCTGCAGGGTGGGTTGGGAGCGTGGACGCGAGACCTTGTGAACCGGGGATTGATGGAGTGACCTGGGTGACCCAAAGGTGGGGCGGGAGCCCAGAGGTCACCAGGTGTATGTGAAGTGTCTGTGACAGACCGGGGTAGATCCGTGGAGGGACAGTTTCTCCCGGAGGAGGCCTTGAGTGAGTGGGCCTTTGTAGTAAAATGGGCGTCTAGGAGAGGAATGGGCGGCTCTGGAATGAAGCAGGTGGTCTGAGAGGAGGGGCGTTTTCCTGCCTTGGCTGAGGGTCGCATGAGGTTGGGACTGTCACTTTGGCACCTGACCTCGCTATGAGAGCTGGGGGTGGGCACCAGAAGGTAATGCTGGGGGCGTTTTTTGGGGGGCAAATGCTAGGATAAAGGGCAAAGCTGTGCCAGGACCTGGGCCTTTTCCTCTCCACCTTCTATGTCTGGATCCCCTCTTGATGTTCCATGAGACAAGGGCCCACATGCTGCTGGCACAGTAGGTGCCCTGGCAGGGCAGTTCTGTGGATCTGAGGCTGCTCAGAGGCTTCCTGCACCATTTGATGTTTCTTTTGTTATCTCTTTGAGTTCTGTGCTTATGATGGGGATCTGCCAATGACCCAGGAGGCTGTATATCTGCCCTTTGCTGCCTCCTGATTGAGATTCCCAGAATTCAGGAGGTTTGCCAGAGACCCTTGGGGTCCAGCCATTTAGGCCACCTCCCTGTCTCCACATACCCCTGTGTCCAAGTATTCCCCATTATGGGGACAGCTTCTGTAACCCCTGGACTGTGGAGCCAAAGTGAGAGTTGGTTACCTGGGCTGGATTTGGGGCCTATAGGAAGACTCATAGCTGAAGGCATGCACCTTCTGTGCTCTGATGGAGCCCTCCGGGTGGTGGATCATGTATGTGTAGCAGATGGTTCTGGGAAGTGAGCTTGGCCTAGATGAGGGAAGGCTGCCCAGTCTGGCTGGTGGATCCCAGCTGGCCTCAGAATGATTGTGTTTCTACTCAACTCCCTCCACCAGCTAAACTGACCAGGAAAACTGATTTTCTGTACCAACCCCCTACTCCCATGCTGTGCAACTTATTCCCACACCAGCCCTTAGAAGGAGCCAATGAATATTTTATCTAATGCCTGCTGTGTGCCATGCATGGCGCCAGCCAGTTTTCCATGTGCATTTCACCATGTTCTTAAAACCTCCTCTAAATTGGAATATCACCCCCATTTTGCAGATGATGAAACGGAGTTTCCGAGAGGTGGAGTGACTTGCCCCTGATCACACAAATTGTAAGTGGATGAACCAAAATTTATACCCAGGTCTGTCTTACTTAAGATTTGGTACTTTGTCTAATATATCTACTGGAGAAGTCCTGGAATTTCTGCCTGTTCTACCTCATGCTTTGTTTCATGTCTGCTATTGAGATCATGCTCTGGCTTTTTGAAAATACTTCCCATCTGTTGCCCCATTTTATCCTCATAGCATTCCTGGGAGGTAAGTAGAAGGGGAATGTAATAATAGATGCTGTGAATAGATGCTATTCATTGAGTACTTACTGGGCACCAGGTACTACTAAGCACTTTATATGTAGAACCTTATTTAGTTCTTATAAATAACCCTGAAAGTTTAGGTGCTAGTGTCATCCCCCCTTTAGAGATGAGGATACTGAGGCTGAAGAGATTAAATGGTTTCTCCAGGATCACACAGTAAATGGTGAAATAGAATTTGAACCCACATTTCCATCTGTAGGATCTTAATTCTCCAAATGTGCCAAATAGTAGTAGTAGTAGTAGTAGTAGTAGTAGTTATTAGTAAGAGGAGCTAATAGCTGGGTATGGCGGCACATGCCTATAATCCCAGCAGCTTGGGAGGCTGAGGCAGGAGGATCACAAATTCAAAGCCAGCTTCAGCAATTTAGTGAGGCCCTAAGCAACTTAGGGAGACCCTGTCTCAAAATTTTAAAAATTGAAAAAAAAAAAAAGGCTGGGGATCTGGGGATGTGACTCAGTAGTTAAACAGTCCTTGCTTCAATCCCTGGTACAGGTTTGGGGGGAGGAGAAAGAGGAACTAATATTCACATAGTGTTTTAGGATATTTGGTGTGTGTATGGAGGTGGTACTGGGTGTTAAACCAGGGGTGCTTTACCACTGAGCTATATTATATCCCCAGTCCTTTTTTAAAATTTTGAGACATGGTCTTGCTAAATTGCTGAGGTGCCCCACTGCACCCAACCATGTTTTAAGATTTTTGTTTGTTTTGGTACTGCCAGGGATCAAACCCGGGGCCATAAGTATGCTAAGCAAGTATCCTAACACTGAATTACATCCCGGCCAAGTGTTTTAAGATTTATAGGCATTTTGGCCAGGCATGGTGGCTCATGCTTGTAATACCAGCTACTCAGGAGGCTGAGGCAGGAGGATTACAAGTTCAAGGACAGCCTGGGCAACTTAGGGAGATCCTGTCTCAAAATGAATTATAAGGCCTGGGGATGTAGCTCAGTGGATGAACACCCTTGTATTCAATCCCCAATACCACCACCAAAAAAAAAAAAAATACTCATAGATATCTTTACATACTTTACATAATATGATTTTCCCCAAATTCTGAATTAGTTTTGGTGTGTATCATTATCATCCCATTTTGCAGATGAAGAAACTGAGGTCCTGATAGATCAAGAGGTCAAGTCAGTGGCAGAACCAGGACCAGAACCTCTGCTTCCTGATTCCCAATTTGTTCTTTATGTGACCCCCTTCACTCAGCTCATATTTATCCCTCTCTCCTCCAGATCTTGTCTCCTTGGACTCCAAGGTCTTCCTGCCGAAGCTCACTTCTGAGCCATGTCTTCCTCCGATGAAGAAACGCTCAGTGAGCGGTCCTGTCGCAGCGAACGGTCATGTCGGAGTGAGAGGTCTTACCGGAGTGAGCGGTCAGGCAGCCTGTCTCCCTGTCCCCCAGGGGATACCTTGCCCTGGAACCTGCCACTGCATGAGCAGAAAAAGCGGAAAAGCCAGGATTCGGTGCTGGACCCTGCAGAGCGTGCTGTGGTCAGAGTTGCTGGTAAGAGAGGTCCCCCAGCAAACAGGATGCTGTGGGTGTGAGGGAAGAATGTGCCAGTTTGCACTGGCCGGGTGGGCAATGGAGGGGAATCTAATATGTTGTTATTACTGTTGGAAAGCTGATGAAATAACATTAAAGAAAATTTTGAAAGAGGAAAATCTGCTTGCCCCATGCTAACGTAGGACCTGTTCTCATTTCTGAATCTTCTTCCTTATCTTTGCCCCATCTGATTGTATTTTCTATTTAGATGCCATTCTGAATCTGACTCTTCAGTTACTCTTAGATTAAAAAAAGAAAATTCCATGTTACATCTCAGACTTTACAGTTATTTTTAAAGGCTGTGTAATATTTCATGGTTTTATAAATCCTACTGCTTTCTCTCTTTTCTGTCACAGTAGACAATGCTGCAGTGAACGTGGTTAAGAATAATAACTTTTGACTTCTGTTGTATTATTTCCTTGCAATGAAATCCTCAGAGGTCAGTTTCACTCATATCACCTTTCAAAACTATGTTCACCTTTTCACACAATAATTTGGTGTGAGGCCTGGGGCTGCCTGGTACTGTGTGGGAAGGTGCCCAGTTCTCCTTTACCAAGCAGCAGTGGTATGAGTGTAGGCTCTGGAGTCAAAGAGGCAAGGCATTGGACTGTGGCCCTGCTACTGAGCAGCTGTGTGATCCTTATCCTCTCTGAACCTCAGTTTCCTGAAGAATGCTCCTGTGAAGGGATGCCTTGAGGGTTATGTGAGATAATGTGCCCTAGCAGGCATTGGTGTCACAGTGCAGATAGAAAGCTAGACAGAGCAGCGCCTGCAGCTAATTCAGTGACCTCACCTGCTTTCCATCCATTGCCAAAGCCTGTCCTGCTGCCTCATTTGTGTTCTTTCAAATTATGTACCCCTTTATCATCTCTCACCTGGACCTTCTAACCAACCACCTAATAGTTCTGTTCTCTCAGTCTTGTCCCCGCTCAGCACAAAGGTACCTCAAAACCAGGCCCTAGTCTAGCTTTTCTGCTTCACCTGCTGCCACCTCTACCTCCAAGCACCCTGCATGTTGTACTGTGACTTGCCCTCCAGAGGTATGCCGCTTACAGGATCAAACCTTCATGCTTTAATTTTCTTCTCTGCAAGACACTGATAACCCCTCCTCCTCTTTTAAGTGCCACCTCCTCTGTCCCTAATGCCCTCAGTGGTATCCAAAGCTCCCTCCTCCGCTCTCATATTCAGGCTTTTCTCTCCTCCATGTTCCCTTATACAGTGTAGCAGTTACCCCACAGGGAGCCCATCACTCCCTCAGGACTGTGAGTGATTCTGGGCTGTGGCTTGTTTATGTGTTGACCCCAGTGACTTGCACAGGGCCTTGTGCATGCTAGAGATCAACCAGTATTGAATGACTGAAGGAAAACAAGGAGTATTTAGAAGATAATAGGTGTCAGATTGTGATCCAGGAACAAGCAGTGGGCTGTAATGGGAGGTTAGACCCAGAGAGGGTTATGTGGGCTCAAGTAATCAGAAGAAGCTTTTAGCAGGAGTGAGATCCAAAGAGGAGACAGCAGTGGGGCCTGGAAGGCAGGCTGCAGTTTCAACTCCTTCTGGTGAGCAATAGAGAGCCCTTGAAGGAAGTTCTTCTCAAACCCTTTGTGCCTACGGCACCAGCCAGTAAATAGAGTTCCAGAGCTGTCCCTAGGATGCAGGCAGGGGACAGCCTTGAAGGGCCATGACTCAGGGGCCTCTGACTCACAAACCTCTCATTCTCCTGAAGACACAGTGGCTGCTCATGCTCTCTTCCTCATACTCTCTTTCCCATCCTCCCTCACTCATCTATACTTCTAGGTTGCTTTGTGGTGATTTCCCCTTCCAGTCTTCTCTAGGGAGGCCTTGCTGTTTAAGAATCTGAGTCTAGACTAGAAGTGGAATAGACTCAAGGGGGCTTAATGCCCAGGCAAAGCCCCTGGGGTCCACTGAATGGAGGGGTGGGTGTGTGCAGGTTCTGTTCCTGGCACAGAGGCTGATCTTTGCATCCTGACACCACTGAATGACTGTCTTTGAGGAGGGGGCTGGGCCAGTGAGGCTGAAAATGGGAGATTGCCATGGTTAAAAATAACTCGTGTGCTGCAATTGGGCGTGTTTCTTTTGCAGGAGAGACAGCAGTTAAGGCGGGACTGCTACTTTAGGGTCTGGCTGAAATCTCCACGTGATTTTAGAATGTTGAGGGGGCTCCACTGGGGTAATGAGGAAGGCAGCCTTGTCTCTGCAGGGACTCCTTCACGTGAGGTGCAGGAGAGTCGTGTCTGAGAGACCCTGGATGCTCTGAAGCCCTGTAGCAGAGATTTCCTTCTGGGAGGAAGTGAAGTCAGGCTTCACTGGAAGCCAGCTGTGGCCTGAACAGCTTTCCCCTCCCCCTGGGTCCGGATTATGAAACTGGGTGGGGGTGTCTGGATCAGTCTCACCGAGGACTGACTCCCCTTTCCCTGGGCCCATTCCGTCCTAAGCTGGTTTCAGAGCTTTATCCTTGCTTGAGAAACATGTGGGGGGCACCCTGCTGGTCACATGTATCAGAGTCCAGAGGCCACTCAGGGCTAAGAAACCCTCTGGTCTCAGTCTGCAAAGTCAAGACAGATTCCAGGGGCTCCACACATGCTGCGGCCCCATTCTTCCTTCTGTCTTCCGCCCTCATCCTTTCTGTCCATTTTTTTCTCCTTTACCAGCCCTATTCTCAACTCCCTAAGCCCAGCTACACTGAAATGTGACAAGAGTTGTCCATGAGAGCGTCTTCTTTCTGTTCATCAGCTTTATGGTTTACACAGAGATTTCATAATAGCACTATGTGCTGGGCAGGACACATGGCCTTAAGGGACATTCCTGTAGTCACACAGGACTGGCAGACACAGATCTCCTAACTCCAAGCACATTGCTATTTCCATTCTTTAGGCAACCAGCCCAGGTTGCAGGTGATGATCTCAATAGATAACTTGGTCTTCAGAATTACCTGAGAGACCTTTTGGTCACTTCTGGGAAAGGCCTCAAGATCCCTACCTAGGGGTGGGGTTGTAGCTCAGTGGTAAAGTGCTTGCCTAGCACATGTGAGACACTGGGTTTGAACCTTGGCACCACATAAAAATAAATAAATAGGGGCTGGGGTTATGGCTCAGCGGTAGAGCGCTTGCCTAGCATGTGCGCGACCCGGGTTCGGTCCTCGGCACCATGTAAAAATAAAGGCATTGTGTACAACTAAAGCAAATAAATAAATATTAAAATAAATAAATAAATAAATAAAGGTATTGTGTCCATCTACAATTAAAAACAATTAAAAAGAAAAAAAGTGGGCTGGGGTTGTGGCTCAGTGGTAGAGCGCTCGCCTAGCATGTGCGCGGCCCGGGTTCGATCCCAGCACCATGTAAAAATAAATGCATTGTGTACAACTAAAAGCAAATAAATAAATATTTTAAAAAAATAAAGAAAGAAAAAAAGGGCTGGGGCTGTAGCTCAGTGGCCAAGTGCTTGCCTGGCTTATGTAAGGCACTGGGTTCAATTCTTAGCACCACATAAACATAAATAAAGGCATTCTGTCCATCTGTAAGCACAAAAAGAAAAAAGATGGAGGCAACTTTGCCTCTTCCCTCCTGGCTCTGTCTAGTGAATGGCAGAAGTAATACCCTTACTCACTGGAGGAGCGGGGCAACAAGAAAGGGGGAGCTGGGAGGTTATCTTAGCAAGGAGCACAACCCCAAAGGGCAGAAAGGGGAAGTGGAAAAAATGCTGTATTCCTTGGGGCCTGTGGGGAGTGGATGCTACACAGGGTACAAGAGAGTAGCACACAGTTTTATATCTGCACAACTCTAGGGGGCATTGTTCACATGTGTTGCATTGCAGATTTGTATTTATATGACTAGTTTCCTGCAGATGGCAGTAAAGTGTCTCATTTGGGCTAGGGCAGGGTTGGGTGCAGGAGGACTACACCATCTACCCATCAGTCAGGTATTAGCCCACATCTAACATCACATATTCAGGACCCTTCCTGTTCTTGTCATTGATATTCAAAGATAGCTGAAGATGTGATTCTTTCTTCATGGAACTCAGCCTGGTTGAAAGGACAAGAAGGAAAAAATTTATTATATCCGTGTGTATTGTATACATGGGGCTGCAAGCATCCTTGGGATTCATTCCTGGGAACCCCTCAGCAGGTGCTACTGAATTAATCATTCCCATGGTCTGCTCCGTTGTGGCCTCCCCCAGGAAGCCTTCCTTGATCTCTTAGGTCAGACAGCAGTTGTGTATCTTTCCATCCCTTGTTTGGCCTCATGTATTTGTTGTTTCTAGGTTTGTTTTCCCGTCTGATCTGGAGCTCACTGTAGTCAGGAATTCCATCTTGCCTTTCTGCCTGTGGCAGGCAGCCCTAGAGTTCAGTGCTGGTTAGAGAGGGGAACCAGCTCCTCTTCTGTGCGTGTTCCTCTCTCCTCCAGGATGGGATCTGAGAAGACATCCCACAATTCCTCTCTGCTTCCTCATTTATTTTATTCATACATTCAATAAAAAGAAATAGATTGAGATAGGCAGGTGCAGTGGCACATACTTGTAATCTCAAAGACTCAGGAGGCTGAGGCAGGAGGATTGCAATTTGGAGACCATCCCGGGCAACTTGCAATCCTAGCTAGACCCTCAGCAATTTAGAGAGACCCTGTCTCAAAATAAAAAAGTAAAATAAAATAAAAAGGACTGGGGATGTAGCTCAGTGGTAAAGCACCTCTGGGTTTAATCCCCAGTGTTAAGAAAAATAGGATCGAGCCCCACCCAGCCATGTCACTGTGGAGATAACTGGCTGTGGAGTCAGAAAACTTAGGTAAATGATTCTACTACTCGAAGCCTTGGTTTCCTTATCTGTAGAAGGGAAGTGGTGATACCTGCTTCCAGTGGCTAGTGAATGAGGATCAGAACGTGCTGGACAAACTCCTTCACAGGCCTCTTACTGCACTTGGTGGGGTCATTCCTTGTAACTTCCCTGGCAACCAGAAGAGGCAGTGGAGGCTTCAGGAGGCCAGCAGTTTCCCAGGCCAGCAGGGAAGGAGTCTTGAGCCTCTTAGTTCTGTCCCTTCCTTTTGTTTGCTCTAGGGCTTTGTCAGGGAGCAAAGGGAAGTGGTTTGTCTGGCCTTGAGAGAAAAGAAGGGAATTCAGGAATAGAAAATGGGGCCCTAAAAAACAATTCCACTGGGCCCCCTACTCCTGAGCAGGCAACCTTCCTCGCCTCAGGCTATTCCAAGATTTGTATCCAAATCAGCTCCTCCTCCTTCCCAGCTTCACTCCTTCTTGGCAGTGTTCAGAGTCCCTGGCCCTGGAGCTTGGTTTCAGGAGCGGGAGAGATGAACAGGAGAGTCCCCTGAAAGTGGGGCAGAATGAATTGTAGCTACACACCACCAGCTCAGCTCTACTCTTTGAAAGTAAATCTGGGTCACATTAGCTGCAGGGATGGAAAATGACCACGTGGGCAGAATTCTGTGCAGGCTGAACAGACAGCCAATCTGTCCTTTCTTTGAGGCTCAGGGTCCCTGTGGGATCCCAGCTGGTAAGGGAGGTGGCTACTGCATTACAAGGTGCAAGGCTGTCTTTATGCCATTGGCCTCCCATCCTGCTTTTCTAATGACTCGTAGGTGACACAGAGAAAGATTTGGAATGGCACTCTGGCTGTGACTCTGGTCTGGAGGGTAGGAATTTAAGGGAAGGACTGGTACCTTGGGGACTGTGGAAGGCCATCATTTCTCAGTTCCATGGGCTCAGAGATTAGATGCCACCAGAGGCACTGACATTGCAGCAGGATCTAGGGCTGCATTTGTCCTGACTTCAGCAGGCCCCCTGCCCTCCGGGGAAAGGTCTCTGAACAAACCTGAGTGTGAACATTAGTAATCATCACCAGCTGCTGTACTGAGCCTGGTCAGCATCTCTTTTCCTGGTGGCTGTGGCTAGGACCTGCCATGATTTTGCCCTGCGACAGTTGCCACCTGTCAGAAGCTGGCCAACTTTCTGGCTCTGCCTTGGCTCTTCTGTAGGGACAGAAGGGGGTGCGCCTGGCTGGGATTTCTGCCTGGACTGAGGATGCTGCTATGAGAAGGTCTGGAGCCCCTGTAACTTGAAGAGTGGTTATGGACTGATGTTCTGTGATGTGCTGGGCCCCCTCCCTACCCTGGAAGATACTAGGCTTTTGCCTTTTTATTTTATTTTTCTTTCTTTTTTGGTACTGGGAATTGAACCTACAGGCACTTTACCACTGAGCTATATTCCCAGTTGTTTTTATATTTTATTTTAAGACAGGGTCTTACTAAGTTGCTTAGGACTTCAGTAAGTTGCTGAGGCTGGCCTCAAACTTGCCATCATCTTGCCTCAGCCTCAGTCGTGTGCCACTGTGCCTGGCTAGAACTTTGCCTTGAGGTCAAGGGGAGAATTCTGAGTCTGTGGGCATGCCCTTCCCACCTCACTCCCTCATTTAATTGTTCATTTCCACAACTGCTTATTCTTCCATTCATTCATAAAGGGAATGTCTTCTGGAGTCCATTGGAATCCCCATTTCATCACTCACTTGCCAGTTCCCTGGAAAGTTATTAACCTCATGAGCCTCATTTTCTCATTATTACAGTGGGGGACTAAGAGAGCTACCTCAGAGTCTTGCAGAGTGGATTGGATGATATTTCCCAGCCCTGTGACTGCTATGCAGTTAGTCCTTCATACATTTAGCTGTTCTCATTAATATAATTCATTAATTCATACACAGGTTCTTTGATCTACGAATGTGCTTGACTTATCCTCTTTCTTATTCATTGATCATGCACTTGCTCATTTAACAAACATCCCTAGGGCTACCTTGTTCTAGGTTCAGACTGGGTTTCAGAGCCCAGCTCCTGTCTGTGAAGGCAATTAGATGCAGCTTGAGCCAAAGAGACTTTTGATGAATTTTGAGAGGGAAGGTCCTCCTTCTGCTCCTGCCCCTCCCGAGCCTAAAGCAATGACAGCATTTGATCTGGGCTAGGAAAAAAAATAGGTTCTTGCCACAACAATCTGAAGAGAGAGGGCACATCCCTGTTACTTGTTTCTATTCCTGCTCTCCTTTCTTTGGCCTCAGTAGGAAGGAAGGAAGGAAAATGAAAAGAGAACAGCTGGTGACAGTTAGGGATTAAAGGATCAAGAGGGTGGGCTGGGGAGTGAACTCTGGACTCAATTCTGGAGCTCCTGAGAGATGGTGCCAGCTGGGCTCTCCTAGTAAGTAATAGCTGGGAAGGTTACTACGTAGAGTTGTGATGTGTGCCAGGCATTTTACAGACATCATTTAATCCTCACAGAACCCTAGGAAGCAATTGCTATTATCAACAGATGAAAAAAAAGTTAAGGAACTTTTCTGAGGTTGTCAGTGGGCAAATAGAGGAGTTGGGATTCAGCATTACTCAGTATGCGCAGTGCCCTTTTGACCCCCTCATGCACAAGACACCTTTTGGAGTTGTTCAGGACAGTGCTTGAAGTTGGCCTAACTCCAAAGGCCCAGTGCTTTGGGGACCATTTCAAACTAAAGTAGAATAGTATTACGAGCACCCATCACCCAGCAATAAGAATCATCAATCATGGTCAGTCATATTTTATTCATGCACCCACTCCTGCCTCCCCAGTTTCGTAAAAGAAAGTTTGGGTAACTGCATACTTTTCCCTGCCTTACTTTTTGAAAAAAAATTTTCAGTTGTTGATGGACCTTTATTTTGTTCATTTATTTATATGTGGTGCTGAGAATGGAACCCAGTGCCTCACACATGCTAGGCATGTAAGTGCTCTACCACTGAGCCATAACCCCAGCCCTCCCTGCCTTACTTTTTTAAAATATTTTTTTTAGTTATACATTGACACAATATCTTTATTTTGTTTATTTATTTTTATGTGGTGCTGAGGATTGAACCCAGTGCTTCACATGTGCGAGGCAAGCGCTCTGCCACTGAGCCACAACCCCAGCCCCCTGCCTTACTTTTTACCCATTATATTATACCATCTTTCCCCCAGTAGTAAATATGTCAGTTTATCTGCTTCAGAGTCCATGTCTGAAGTGGAGCCAGTGCCACTTGACCCACTGCCCAGAGGTTTCACTGGAGATTCTGACTTCAGTGCTGGGCCCCAGGGGCCATGAGTCCTTCCTGGTGTTGTTCCACCATCCTCTCTGGTCCTTCCAGCTGAGGTTTATGCTTTACTCCCAGAACACTCAGAGTGAGGCTACAGATACTAGTTCTGTAGTATCGGTGGAAGCTGATTTCTCAGGATGGTGTCTGTCTTTGTTGTTTAAATACCTCAAGCCCATGGACCTTGAGTTTGAATCAGGACCCTGCCAGCTAATTGAGGAAAGTATTCCAAAAATGGATTTCAGGATTCAGTCTTGAGAGTCTGAAGTTGAGATGCAATAGGATGGCAGTTTTTATGGAGGGAAGAAATTCTGTTCTTGTGAGAGGAGCCTGTGCCCCAGGCCTGCTCCGATGCCAAAGTGTTCCATGTGATTCTGATCTCACCTGACAGCAATGACCACCACACTGTAGAGCCTCTTGGGGCTTTGTGCTCAGTTCCAGGCTGCCTGTCACTGCCCCTTCTGAGACAGCTATCCTGAGATGGTGTTGGGAGGAAAGATATTCCAAGTGGAGGAAGCTTCATAGATTAAATTGCCACAGTTCCCAATTTAGGGAACCTCCCAATTCCCCCAAGAGTACACCTGCATCCCTGTTTGGTAGGAACCTCAGGGTCCCTGCACAGGATGAAACACTCTCCTGCCCCAGAGCAGAAAGGGAGATTGGGTGTTGTTGAGTAGGGCTCATGCTATCCTGATTCCTTCGAGAGGGAAACTAAAAGTTTTATTCACATAAGGCTGGGAGATGGCAGAGGGGCCAGTACCTTTTCTAACTATTATTGTTAAGTTCTGAATGTCAGGCTTTGTGCTTAGTGTGTTACATGTTATATTGAATCCAATCAAGAATTTTAGCAGACAGAGTGCTACAGTAGAGGAGATGGACACCCTCAGAGTTCAGTAGCATGTTCAAGGTCTCTCAGCTGGTAAGGGACCAAATTGGGAATGACTCTAGCTCCTCATAGTGATACACCACCTCCCCCACTACAAGGCACAGCAGTGTAATAGTAGCCAACATCTATACAGTGTCTTTAACCCATTATCTCCACTGTGTCTTGGGAAGCCCAGGTGGGTGAGGCATTCCACACCCCTTTGGGACAGCTGTGTATTGGGGGTCCACCCTTTGCTCATTTTCTCCAGTAAGGACTGGAGATTCTTTGGCATTGGTCCTGACAAATTGGGGGAGAAGGCCTAGGGAGAGGCTGAGGTGGAGAGACTTAGTCAGTTGCTATGGTTACCCAGATGGCTGGGTAACCATTTTGTGGGTTGCTATGGTAACGGGGCTGCCAGTGGCAGGGATCTTGTCTTCCTGGGTGGTTGGCACCATCCAGCCTTTTAAAATAAGAGATGTTGCACTTTCTGAACAGAAGAGGGCAGCATGAGAGCGGACAAAGGCTTCCTACCCCATAGTGGATTTGGGAATTTAAGGCAAAGCTAAGAGTTTCCAGGAGCTGAGCAGAAAGGGAGTTTTGACTGGGATTGACCAAAGGCTGTGCCCAAGAGGCTGGTGGAACCAGGCCTGGATGCAGGATGCCTGATACTAGAACTAGGCAATCCTCTTCAAAGAGCAGTCCAAAGGATAAAGCTGGGCCAGTCTTCACAGTGTCTGGCACCAGCTACTAATGGGAAATATAAAAGGCACTGGAGACAGCCTACCCTCCAAGAAGGGATATAGAGAACACACACACACCCTACTAGCAAATGCATTTATAAAGCATCAATTAACACATGTAAAATAGTGTAGCATGAGCCAATTTGAAAAAGAAGGGCTTGAGTAAGTCTTTGAGAGACTGGGGAGGAGCATTAGTGGAAGAGATGATTCTGTACTCCTCTCTTTTCTCTCAGCACATGAAGTGCCTTTGACCCTTGATCACTGAGTAGACACTGAAATTGATTCTTGGTCATCATGATTCAGGTCCTGTCTCCAACCCCAACCTCCATATATGTTCAGTGAAGCATCCATTTCTCCAGCAAATATATATTTTTAGTTCTTTAAAATTTATTTGCTTTTTTTTAGTGCTGGGGAGCAATTTATTAATCATCTACTAGGTGATGATCATCTACTAGGTGAACTACTGTGTTAGATCCTATGATGGAGAAAAATGAAATAGATGTCTCTGTCCTCAAAGAACTGATGAACTAGGAGGTTAAGGAGGCTGCCATGTGGATACCCACAACACATGTGGCTGGAGCTTCAGAAATAGGGGGAAAGAAAATGCAGTCGGGATTTTTGTTTTGTTTTGTTTTGTTTTTTGGTGGTACTGGGGATTGAACTCAGGGGCACTTGACCACTGGGTCACATCCCCAGCCCTTTTTTTTTTTTTGTATTTTATTTAGAGACAGGGTTTCACTAAGGTTATAAGCGCCTTGCCATTGCTGAGGCTGGCTTTGAACTTGCGATCCTCCTGCCTTAGCCTCCCAAAGTGCTGGGATTATAGGCATGAGCCACCGCGCCCAGCTGTTGCAGTTGGGATTTTTTAAAAAAATATTTATTTATTTGCTTTAGTTGTACACAATGCAATGCATTTATGTTTACGTGGTGCTGAGGATTGAACCCGGGCCGCGCCCGTGCTAGGCAAGCGCTATACCTCTGAGCCACAACCCCAGCCCTGCAGTTGGGATTTTGATAAGAACCTGTTCTCCTTAGGTTGATTAAAAATAACTTTCGGGGGCTGGGGTTGTGGCTCAGCGGTGGAGCGCTCGCCTAGCACGTGCGCGGCCAGGGTTCGATCCTCAGCACCACATACAAATAAACACATTGTGTACAACTAAAGCAAATAAATAAATATTAAAAAAAATTTCACTTTGTTTGAGATGAACTTTCAAAGTAGGACTGCAATACATGGAGTTGGAGTGGTGGCAGGAAGGGTAGAAGGGTCTGAGTTTGATTATAAGGGAAGATGCTGCCTATGGGGGTGTCATGGGGAGAAATCAGCCTGAAATTGAAAGTAGATATCAAAACGTGGAGGACTTTAAATGCTAGGCTTAGATAAGGGATGCTGTGAGAGATAAACTTTTTTATTTTCTTGTGGCACTAGGGATTGAACCAGGGCCTTGTGCATGCTAGGCAAGTGCTCTGCCACTGAGCTATACTTCCCAGTCTGTTTTATTTTGAGACAGGGCCTCACCAAGTTGCCCAGGCTGGCCTTGAACTTTCCTTCCTTCTGCCTCAGCCTCCAGAGTTGCTGGGATCACAGGCAAGCACCACTGTATCCAACCAATTTATGTGTATGTGCGTGCCTGTGTGTATGTAAACAACTCCCAGGTCCTCACATGCCTATGCTAGGGATTGAACTCAGGGCTTCGTGTATGCTATACTCTGCCACTGAGTTCCAGTTCCAGCCCATACCATCTTCTGAAATGCCCTAGCCTAGTCAGAAGCCACAGAGAGCTGAATATTTTTGGATCCTGTGGTTCACTCATTCATGTATTTAATAAAAATTTAAAGAATATTTAGTGAGTGTCCTATATATGCTAGGTTATTTGCCACATGCTAAGGATTTTGAGGTGAACCTGATAGACAAGTGTCCCAGGCCTCAGGGAGCTGGCACTTAACGGATTAAAGACACTGAACCCATAATTTCAAATGTGATGGATATTACAAAAGGGGAATACAAAGGTGGAAGGGGGAACTGCTAATTTGGGGGATCCAGAAGCCATCCCCACCAGATTTCTGGCAGAGGCATGAGTTAGAAGTCAGCCAGGCTACCAGGCATGATGAAGCACACCTACAACTTCAGCAACTCGGAAGGTTGAAGCAAGAGGATCACAAGTGAGTTTGACACCAGCTTTAGTGAAAGCCTGTCTCAAAAAATAAAAAAATAAATAAATAAGGGCTGTGGATGTAGTTTAGAAGTAGAGAGTCCCTGGTTTCAATCCCCTGTACTGCCAAAAAAAAAAAAAAAAAAAAAAAAAAAAAAAAGCCAGGTCAGAAGAACATTGATGAAGGGATACAGCCAGGGAGAAAAGCACATGGGCCAGCCCTGAGGCGAGAGAGCACAGTGAGGAGCTGAAAGAAGTTAAGTGGCAGGACTTAAGGGAGAAGTGCATTTGATAGGAAGGGGAGGACTCCAAGGAAAAAAGGACTTTATTTCCTTGTATTACCCTTCTCTCCCACTAGATGCCCTCCTGAGTACATCCTGCTTCCTCTATTGCACCCTCCTTAGAAATTCAACAGCAGGCTCAGCCACCAGAAGCAAAGGAAAATCACAGGCCAAAAGGAGAAAGCCTCAGAGCTTTCCTGATTGTGTGGTCTGGCTATAAATTTAGACTCTTGCTTGAAAAAAAAAAACGAAAAACCTCCCTTTTGTAGGCTTCCTCTTCCCATCCCCCGCCCCAGCAGTCGCTTTGTTCCTCCAGCCTTGTAAAATTTTCTCTGTATAAAACAGGAACATCAGCCAAACATGTGGACTTCCCCCGTTCCATTCATTAGAAGAATGCATTACTTCAAACTCTCATGGGAGCATTTAAATGCAAATTTTGTCAAGAAAGCAACTTTTTTTTTTTTTTTGTATGGGGATTGAACCCAGGGTGCTTTACCACTAAGCTATATCCCCGTCCTTTTATTTATTTATTTGTCTATTTTGAGGCAGTGTCTTGCTATATGCTGAGGCTGGCCTTAAATTTTCGATCCTCCTTCCTCAATATCCCAAGTCGATGGGATTTCAGGTGTCACCACCATGCCTGGCTAAGAAAGCAACTTGAGTCTAACAGAAGTGCTTCAGCCACACAACCCAAACCAGAACTTTTACTGTGTTATTTATTTATTTAGTGGTAGGGGACTGAACCCAGGGCCTCCTGCATGCTAGGCAGGCATTCTACCACTGAGCCCCATCCCCAGTTCTTTTTATTTTGAGATTTGGTCTCCCTGAATTGCCCAGGCTGGCCTCAAGTTTGTAATCTTCCTGTTTCAGCCTCCCAAATTGCTGGGATTATAGCTATGAATCACCACACCCAGCCTGTGTTTCTTAATTGGAATTTCATTCTCCTTGCCTCTACCCCCAACCCCTTAGGCCTTCAAGCACATCCTGATTCCCAGAGTAGACTCTTCATTCTTGCCTGTTATTTCCTCATGTTTGGTAAGCATCAGTCACAGTTCTTATAGCAGCCCCTGGAGGGGATGGAGAAACTTTTCTATTTTCTGCAGTGAAAATGAGGAGGCAGATGACTGTAGGGGGTGATGATGGAGGCGTGTATATGTATATTTGTGTCTGGGCCTTCTTAGTCCTACTGGTATATAAAGTAATATGGGAAATGCAGTGACTCAGCACTGATACAGTCAAGATCCTCAGAGTTAGCATTTCTGTATTCTCTATGAAAAAAGTGCTGTGCCATTAATTACCAATTCCTTCATTCTGAATTTTCCACTGTCTTTATTTATTTAAAAAATAATATACCTCAAACTTCTAAAAATATATTTATTTACTTTAGTTGTACACAATGCAATGCATTTATGTTTACGTGGTTCTGAGGATCAAACCCGGGCCCGCACACGTGTGAGGCAAGCACTCTGCCGCTGAGCCTCAACCCCAGCCCAATATACCTCGAAGTTATTCCCCTTCTTTTTGTAGACTGAGCTCATTAGCAGCTGACACCAAACTGTGAACTAGCTTGCTTTTTTTTTTTTTTTTTTTAAAGCACCCAAAATTAAATTGGAAGGAAATGAGCATTTGTCTAAGGTGCTGCCCTGTCCTCTTTCAGGCCCTTCCCTGTATGATCTCCACACCTAAAACTTGATGGAGAAAGATATGATTAATGACTTGTTCATCCAATTTCTGATCATGGTGTGATGTGGAAACCTATTTGTGAAAAGCATCATTTCTTTTTCTTAATGTGCTGAGCACTGATTGACCAAATATTTGGCATTCCTCCAAAGTACAAAGATACTATCCCTGCCCTGGAGGTAAGAAGCTCTTCTTTCAAAATCTTGAGAATGGGAACTGAGATGGAAGTCCAAGTCCCAATTTTGGCTGCTCAGTGCTGCATGAATTCTTTTTTTTGGTACCAGGGATTGAACTCAGAGGCACTCAACCACTGGGCCACATCCCCAGCCCTTTTTTGTATTTTTTTTTTTAAAAATATATTTATTTATTTACTTTAGTTGTACACAATGTAATGCATTTATGTTTACGTGGTGCTGAGGATCGAACCCAGGCCGCGCACGTGTGAGGCGAGCGCTCTGCCGCTGAGCCACAACCCCCGCCCGCTTTTTTTGTATTTTATTAGAAACAGGGTCTCACTGAGTTGCTAAGTGCCTCGCCATTGCTGAGGCTGGCTTTGAACTCATGATCCTCCTGCCTCAGCCTCCCAAGTGCTGGGATTACAGGCGTGCGCCACCACGCCCGGCTGCATGAATTCTTTTTTCACTTGCTCATGTGCCTTTGTGATATGTTAACCAATCTATTTTTTTTTTTTTTTTTTAAACTGGGGATTGAATCCAGGGGAGCTTTGCAACTGAGCTACATCCCTGGGCCTTTTTATTTTTTGTTTTGAGACAGGGTTTTGCTGAATTGCAGAGGGTCTTGCAAAGTTGCTGAGGATGGCTTCCAACTTGCAATCCTCCTGCTATAGGAGACAGGTGTGTGCTGCCCCATGTGGCCCAGCCTAGCTTTTTACTGCAACCAACTCTTCATCTCTTGCAAAAATCAAGTTAACATGGGAAACATAATCACTAAATGGGCCAAATGTAGGCTAAAAGTGTCACCTACATTTACCAGAGTTCCTCATTCATTGCTTGCTCTTGGCCCCAGCACACTCCAGGAATATTGGGATTGAATGATGCACAATTGAATGGAGGACCGGATGATGTCAGGAATTCACTTCTCAAAATAAATCCCTACCCATATTTATCATTTTCCTTTTTTTAGCCTTTTCCTTCCCATGATGAGAGAATAATTGGTTTCCCTCTTTCTGCCCTGACCAGTTACGCCCCAGAATCCTTTCTTTGTTTCAGGTTCCCACATTTCTCCCTTTTGATCTAAGTCTCTGTTGGGAAGACTGTCACAGTATAGTAATCCTGTTGTGTCTACCCATCCCCCCGGATTTATGTCCTCCTGTCTCCTCTTATTCACCCCACGGTGCAGTCAGAATCCTGTTTCCATTCCTCCTTCAGTGGTCATTTCTCAGGCTCTGCCCCTTGGCCTGGCTTACTTCATGATGTGGGTCTGCCCCCCTCACTTCCAGTTCAGTTTCTTCTGCTTCTGGACAACCCTTTGTTCCTGGGATTCTTTGTGGGCGCAGTGTTCCCTTTGGCCTCACACTGCGGCCCTGTCTGGATCTTGCCCTTGTCCTGGTTCTGGCCCTGTCCGGCTCTGGGACCCGAGGCATCTTGGTCTTTTTGCTCTCTGCTGTCTGTCCCTCAAGGGTTTCTCCAGGTCCTCCAGGAGCCGCACAGGCCCAGTTCGACTTCTCCCCAGCCAGGGGGCTCCCTCCTTTGTCCCGGCTCCGGTGTAGGTCAGCGCTGACGGGGGCCGCCCGCCCACCCTGCCGAGTCGGCCCGAGGGTCTCCCTGCCGCCGTGGCCCGCCCAGCCTTTCATCCTGACGCGCGGGGCCTCCTACCCAGCCTGACTCGCGCCGGGGCCGGCCTGCCGCTCACTTCGGCTTCAGTTCCCGGGCCCTGCCGGGCGGCGGTCGGCAGCCACCGGGGGGACCCAAGTGGGCAGCCCGGGCCCAGCCGGCCACAGCCCGGGGCCGTAGGACACCCCGGGCCGCGGAGGCGGCGGGGAGAGGGGCGGGGAACCGGCCCGGCCTGGCGCTCCTGACAGGAGGAACCGCCGCCGCCGCCGCGCCGGGGCGGGCTGAGGGAGGAGCGGAGCCGAGGGGTGGGGAGGCGGAAACGCGAGCCGGGACCGGTGGAGCGCGAGCGGACCGGGTGCGAGCGGGCTGAGGAGCGGAGCGCGACTGCCGGGCCAGGCGAGGCGGGCGGAGAGCCGAGAGCCGAGAGCCAGGGCGCCGCCGCCGCCCCCGAGCCGCACAAAGGCCGAGGCTGGGGGGCCGCCGCCGCCGCCGCCGTCGTCTCAGCGCGTGGGCCTGGAACCGGCGCCCCCCGGGGCTGGGGGAGAGCGCGGCGCGGGCGGCCATGGCCGGCTACGTGCCGGGTCAGCAGCCGGCCAACCGCAGCCAGGAGAAGGAGTTCGTGCAGGCGTACGAGGATGTGCTGGAACGCTACAAAGGTAGGGCGGGGGGCTGGCCGCAGCCCGAGGCCGGGGGCCGGCGCGGCGTGGCCTTCGGAGCCCGTGCGCTGGGCGGGCTGCAGGTGGGGCGGCCGGGCGGGGTCGCGGCCACCGCGCCGGGCTTGGCCCCGGCGGCAGTGTCTCGGGGCCAGTTTATTTACAAAGTCGAGATAAGCCTTGGGAACCCTCTCCTAGGGCAGCCGGTGCTTTCATATCGCCAGTTACAGTATTTGCCCCATTATCTGGCCCCAGCTGGAAGGAGACGAGACAAGGAGCTGGCTCGGGAGACCGACCGCTGTGGGCAGCGGCTGGGGAGGAGGAGGAGTCGGGCGCCGGAGAAAGCCACCCGTTCTGCTCTCTGCGATCATTCCCACCCCCGCACACGCTCGGACCTCTGCCCGCCCGCCCCGGGTCCCTCGCCCGCTTTTGTCTGCGAGTCTCCGAGGAGTCGTGCGGAGCACCTTGGGGTCCGGGGGTTGGTGGGCAGCTGTGCCAGTGAGTGTGCAGTTTTTGGTGAAGAGGCCACCCCCACCCCTCGCGTCGGGGTCTAGGCCTGATCCAGGCGAGGGTCTATTTCTTTTTTCCCTCAAAAATAAAGATTGGTCTCGGAGCTCGGATTTCAGCCCCCTGAGGCTGTCTTGCGAAGCAGTTCTACAAGTTAATGCCTAATCTGAACCTTGGGTGTATGCGGAGAAAGTTTTGACAGGCCAGAGGGGCTTTGGACTGCATTTCCCCAGCTGCTGTAGGTGCCCTAAGTGGAAGCCAGGGATGCGTGGCCTCGGAAGGCCCTTGCTTTGATCTTTAACATTCAGTTCTGGGATTTTGCTTTGGGTGGCAGTTGTGCTTTGCACAGAGGTGGAGGTTTCCCAGGAACTACATAGGCAGCACTTTCCTCCTATTTTATTTAGCTGGAACCCTTGTGACTAGCCTTTCCTTTCTTTTCATCTGAAGGAGAGGAAACTTCAGCCCTTATGACTGAGTGCAGACTGAGTCCAGCATACTTGTTTACAACACCTACCCACTGAAGGGAAACTAATGAAGAAGCTGTAAAACCTCTTTCTCTCTCTCTATTTATATATATATTTTCTTTCTTCTTCTTGTGGCATTAGAGCTCTACTTGGGAATAATGCAGCAGGAAAAAAAAAAAAAAAAAAAAAAAAAAAAAGAGATGAAATGCTAAAAGGGCTTTGGTAGGGCTTCTACTTGTTCCCTTCTGTATCAGTTCCTGTAAACTGTCCAGCTTTTCCTGCCTGCAGCAAGTTTTCTGTCAACCCCCTGTGGTCTTTCTTTTAAGAAATGTGGTTCATTTCAGTGCACAAAGAGGTTAGATTGTGCTGCAGAACTTCATTGAAAAAATGTGGCTCAGTGAATGGTTCCATTAAGTTTCCTTTGCAGGCTTTTGAGCAACATTGCACTCTTCAGAGGGAGGATACACCGGGGCTGTCTCAGGCTGTGCTAGCTTTAAACAAGCAGAATTAAACCAAAACTAGGTGAAGTAACCTCAGTATCTCACTGGATTGTATTGCCAATGGCCGGGAGCTGAAAGGAAGTTGGACTCCTGGCAAATGAAGAAGGGGGAAATAGGCTTGTTCCAGGAGAGGTGGCTGGGCAATCCTTTTAGCTGTCTCACTCAGTTTGGCTTTCCTTTGAAGGACTTTGATCAGGTGTATAGGAATTTGATTCTTCCCAGACACAGACCTGTTTCTTGAGAGGAGGAATAGGTAAAAAATTGTTGACTAAAGTAAATTAAGGAGCTGTGTGAGGGGGTTAGTGCAGTCTGCTTTATGGAAGGTGCAGAACACTCTTTTTTCTCCTACTGTATCATTCTCCCTGGGAAGTCAGAGTGGCTTAGCATCCAGGCCTTTGTTAATTTGCTGTATGGAATTCCTGCATTTTACAGACTTGGAAATCCTCTTACTCCCTTAATAGGAGGACTGTTTGCCAAAGCAGAGGAGTGTGTTGGAATAATAGAGTGACCAGGGGAGGTAGTTTGTAAGGATAATGCCAAGAATTGGTTTTGGAGAGAGATAGGGAAATATATTGATTATGATGGGGTTCTAGACTCTCCAAATTACTTGGCTTTCACTCCCACTTTCTCTCTCTCTGCTGTTAATAATTTGTAGTCACCTCATTTTACAAATTAAGGTAGGATTTTCATATACAGAAGAAGTGCTGAAGTTTTCAGTTGCAGAAACTGCCCCTGGAAGTAACGTTTTTTTTGCGGTGTGCTGAAGCAAAGCAGAGCTGTGTGTATTGCACCTGTATTAGGAATAGTTGTCAGTCATGGATTTTCCAGAACTGTGCTTAGCAACCGTTTCCCTGTGTATTGGTAGTGAGCATGGTCTTGGTAGGATTAGATGATTCAGCATGGACATAAATGTTCTCCTTCATTTCCTAAATATCCCAAAGGCTCTTTAAGATAGCTGGCCAGTATATGGGGGGCTTTAGGTAAAAATTCTGCATCCTAATGTTTCAGTGTGGTCAGCAATCAAGAGAACTAGGGCACATCTTCCTAAAACAGTTATTAAATCTCTATTGGTGGTAACACAGTGTTAGGCACTGGAGATGGCAGAACTATGAATGAGATCTGGTTCCTGTTCTTGGTTATTCACATTTAGCAAGGGGAAGACACATGCAAACAAGTAGTTATAATACTGCGATTAGTGCTAGAACAGAAGTTTGTATAAAGCACCATGGAAACAATAGGAGGGAAGAGTGACCAAGTGACTATCCTCTGTGGGGTTCACTGGGAGAAGTTTTTTGTTGTTGTTGTTGATGGTGCTAGGGATTGAACCTAGGGCTCCCTGCACTAGGCCAGCCCTCTAATGATGAGTTACCCCCCAGCCCCATTGGGAAGTTTGACAAAGGAGGTGACACTTGAGAGAGCTTTTAGGGATGAATAGGATTTAGCCAGATGAAAGAAGGTGGGGTATTGAGAGAACAGAGGGCATAAATAGCACATACAAAGGCATGAGTGAGTGGAGGGTTTAGAGAATGTAAGTAGTTTGATGTGATTAAAGGGCTAGAGTTTTGGTGGGAACATATGATACTGTAAAGAACCCAGGATCCAGCTTGTAAAGATTCTTTTATGGCTTTACTCCATGGGCAGTGGGGGAGTCATTAAAGGTCAAGAAAAACAGCAGCTAGTATGTCAGTTTTATTAATTTATAATAAGGGAATACCTGTCCAGTGATTGGGATACTTATGTTTCTGTCTGGGGTACTCTCTTCCCGTTCCAAATTGCTTATGAGGCTTAGTTACCAGATGGTTTCTTGGTAAATATGGGAATAAAAGGGAGGTGAGGGGTTGGGGTTGTGTAGTGGTGGAGTGCTTGCCTAGCTCATGTGAGGCACGGGGTTCAACCCTCAGAACCACATAAAAAAATGAATAAATAAGGGCTGGGGTTGTGGCTCAGCGGTAGAGCACTCGCCTAGGATGTGTGCGGCCCAGGTTCGAGCCTCAGCACCACGTACAAATAAACGCATTGTGTACAACTAAAGCAAATAAATAAATATTTTTTAAAAAATGAATAAATAAAAGCCGGGCGCGGTGGCACACGCCTGTAATCCCAGCACTTTGGGAGGCTGAGGCAGGAGGATCACGAGTTCAAAGCCAGCCTCAGCAATGGCGAGGCACTTAGCAACTCAGTGAGACCCTGTCTCTAAATAAAATACAAAAAAGGTCTGGGGATGTGACCCAGTGGTCGAGTGCCCCTGAGTTCAATCCCCTGTACCACACACACACAAAAAAAAAAGAATAAATAAAATAAAAATATTGTGTCCATCTACAACTAAAATATATTTTTAAAAAAGAGAGGTGAATTATTTTAAGAAACTTTTCATTCACATGATGATATGGCTAGCCACAAAGTTTTCCTTTCTGTGGATTGAAGTTCTTATGAACACCAAAGGAAACTAAAAAGAAACAGAGCCGTGCAAGGATACGATTTCTCTCCTAGGAGGGAGACACTGTACTGAAGAAGCAAGCCACATAGGGCATAGTTTTAGTTTTTTTTTTTTTTTTTTTTTTTTTAATATTTATTTATTTGTTTTAGTTGTACACAATGCCTTTATTCTTATGTGGTGCTGAGGATCGAACTCGGGCCATACACGTGCTAGGCGAGCTCTCTACCGCTGAGCCACAACCCCAGCCCTAGTTTTAGGTTTTAATGCATCTTTTTTTTCTTTCTTTTTTGGTACTGGGGATTGAACTCAGGGACACTCGACCACTGGGCCACATCCCCAGCCCTTTTTTGTATTTTATCAGAGACAGGGTCTCACTGAGTTGCTAAGTGCCTCGCCATTGCTGAGGCTGGCTTTGAACTAGCAATCCTCCTGTCTCAGCCTTCCAAGTGCTGGGATCACAGGCGTACGCCACCATGCCCGGCCAGACTTTCACATTGTATCATAGAAGGAAGTTTTAAAATCAGAGCACTGCCTTAGGTTAAGTGAAATAATTGTGAAAAATGTTAGAAGATGTAATTGTTAGTATATTATTATTATTATTATTATTAGTTTTAGCCTCTGAAGTGAAGTATAGTCACACATGGGAAGTGGCCTACATTTCCAGATTACTGAACTGTGGAGAATTTTTTCCCCATTATTGTGGGGGAAGTCTTGTATATAAATTTTTTTTTTAAATATTTATTTATTTGCTTTAGTTGTACACAATGGGTTTATTTGTACGTGGTGCTGAGGATCGAACCAGGGCCGCGCACGTGCTAGGCGAGCGCTCTACCGCTGAGCCACAATCCCAGCCCTTGTATATAAATTTTTGAAAAAAAAAATCCCCCCCCCCAGTACTGAGGATTAAAACTCTGGGCCTCCTGCATGTTAGGCATACGTTTTACCACTAAGCTACATCCCCAGCCCTTCTCTGATATTTTTATACAAAAGCAATGTAGTGTTAACGTGATAAGATTTTGCTAACATAGTGGTTGGAAAATATAGGCTGAGGATTTGGAATTGTTTACTTAAGTGGTGCTCTGAAGAAACTTCTTGATTAAATGTAGACTCAGTTTTTAAGTTCTGTTTTAGAAACCAAGTCTAGAGCTGGAGTGGATTGCTTCTAGACAGAACAATAGAGTAATTACTACTTCTGGATATGGACACTATTAATTCAGAAAGTGAGTCAAGTCCATCTGCTGGGAAATCACAAGCTTTGGCCACATCATGTTGTTGAAATAATAAAATGTGTGCATGTACTGACAGTGCTTATGAGAGCTCCTGCCTTGTCTTGGGCTTGTTTGGCAAGTGATGTAATACAAGCCAGGGAAATGCATCAGCTGAGGCCTATTATCCCAGTATTTTTCAGTGCCAATTCCAGATTTTAGAGATCTTTGTAGAAGGAACACTTCAGAGTGCACATGTGGGAACAGAGACATCCAAGATCAAAAGTCCTGGCCTTTTCAGCTTCTGATAATTATATATTGAATTATGTTGTGACTAGGTCATACAATGTATAAAAGCTTCTGCTTTTGCTCTTGTTTTTTTCTGCTTGGTGTTGGAGATTGAACCCAGGGGCTCCTGCCTGTCAGACAAGTGCTATGCTCCCAGCCCTGTCTCTCATTTTTTTTTTTTTTTTTTTGGTACTGGGGATTTTTTTTTTTTTTTGGTCAGGGGCCCTCTACCACTGGGCCACATCCCCAGTCCTTTTTTTTTTTAAATTTATTAGAGGCAGGGTCTGAATTGCTAAGTGACTCGCCATTGCTGAGGCTGGCTTTGAACTCGCGATCCTCCTGCCTCAGCCTCCCAAGTGCTGGGATTATAGGTGTGCGCCACCATGCCGGCTTCTCATGTTTTTTTTTTTTTTTTTTTTTTTTTTTTTTAATATTTATTTATTTGCTTTAGTTGTACACAATGCCTTTGTTTTTACATGGTGCTGAGGCTCAAACCCGGGCCGCGCACATGCTAGGCGAGCGCTCCACCGCTGAGCCACAACCCCAGCCCTCTTCTCATGTTTTTTTTTTTTTTTTTTTTTTTTTGTGATACCGGGGATTGAACTCAGGAGCACTCGTCCACTGGGTCACATCCCCAGCCCTTTTTTGTATTTTTTCATTAGAGACAGGGTCTCACTGAGTTGCTAAGTGCCTCGCCATTGCTGAGGCTGGCTTTGAACTCGCGATCCTCCTGCCTCAGCCTCCCAAAGTGCTGGGATTACAGGCGTGCGTGCGCCACCACGCCCGGCTTCTCATGGTTTTGATTGGAGGTGAAGCCTCTGTTGTCTTGCTTCCACTGGGGGTACTTTCTGATTTCCTGACCTGGGGAGAGCCATTTCAGGTCCATTGTCTTGGCTTGTAGTATGTAAGAATGTTTATTCCAACTTTTTGTTGTTGTTGTTAACTTCTAATAAAATATTATTTTTCCTTCTGGACCTTCTCAGTTTCTAGAATAGATTACATTGAACCTCTGATTCTTGTCTCTAGCTCTCAGGCTTTCCACAATTTGACCTGCCCTGCATACCCACTATTATCCCATGCCACTGTTACCACCCAATGCAAGTTTTCTGCTCCACTGGGCTGGTCTCAGCGGTCCTTTGCCCAGATCCTTATACCTGCCTCTGTGCTTTGTGCTCTTGTTTATGTTCACTCTTCCTGGAAAGCCCTGTTCCTTTCTGATTATTCAAATCTTTTTTTTTTTTTTTTTTTTTTTTGTATTACGGATTGAACCCAGGGGTGCTTTACTACTGAGGTACATCCCCAGCCCCTTATATTTTTAAGTTGCTGAGACTGGCCTCAAACTTGCCTCAGGTTTTCCTACCTCAGCCTTTTGAATTTCTGGGATTACAAGTGTGCACCACTATGCCCAGCTGGATAGGGACTTTTAATGCTTCTTGTGTATGTGGTTGATTGGAAGGGAATTTCTCTTGAAGGTTGATCATATTAGTGCTTTCAGGTTTTATTTTTAAATAGTTTTCTTTCTTTGTGGTACAGGATATTGAACCCAAGGGTACTTTACCCTTGAGCTACATCCCCAGCAACTTTTTTTTTCTTTCTTTTTGAGACAGGGACTTGCTGAGTTGTCTTAGGATCTTGGTGAATGGCTGAGGCTGGCACTGAACTTGTGGTCCTCCTAACTCAGCCTTCCTAGTAGCTGGGAGTATAAGTGTGCACCACTGTTCCTGGCTATAATTTTCATATTATATAAGTAATTTGCTTAATGTGGAAAACTAACAAACACAGGAAACTATACAGAGAGTTTTAGATAATCTGCTTTCTTTAGTTTTGTGTGTATGTGTTTGTTTTTAGGGGCTGGAGTGAGGTAGGGTGGAAAGGCAGGCTGCCCGACAGATACATGTGGTCTGCCTGGAGAGAATAGAATGCTCAGGGACAGGCCTCTTTTGCCCATCCTTGGATTTGATACACCCACTTGTTCTGGCTCTGTAAAATTGTGTTACTGTGAAATCTGCTCTCTGGGCACAAACATTTATTTTTCTTTCTCTGTTCAAAATCACTTTCTTCTGTATCACTATGTGTCAATCATCAGGGATGTTCCAATTATCAGAGATAATTTGGATTACTGCCCAAGACAATTGGTCAGTCATCATCTTTCTTTTGGGTAAGGGCTGTGCCAGCTGTATTGCTAGATTTCCTCTTACTGTAGCAAATTTCTATAGTGATTTTTTTTTTTTTTTTTTTTTTTTTGTGGTACCAGGGATTGAACTCAGGGGCACTCACCCATTGGGCCATATCCCCAGCCCTTTTTTGTATTTTATTTGGAGACAGGGTCTCACTGAGTTGCTAAGTGCTTCGCCATTGCTGAGGCTGGCTTTGAACTTGCGATCCTCCTGCCTCAGCCTCCCAAAGTACTGGGATTACAGGTGTGCGCCACCGCGCCCGGCGTTCTATAGTGATTTTTGTTAAGAGAGGTAAACCCAGTTCCTTTGAGTTGATGAAAAGAATGAGCCTGCTTGAAGTGTCTTTTGGGGTTTACATGATTTTTTTTTTCCCTTTTGTATCAGGGATTGAACCCAGGGGCGCTTAACCACTAAGCCACATCCCCAACCCTTTTTTACATTTTATTTAGAAATGGGGTCTCACTGAGTTGCTTAGGGCCTTGCTAAGGTACCGAGGCTGGCTTTGAACTCTCTCAATCTTCCTGCTTCAGCCTCCCTAGCTGTTGGGATTACAGGCATGTGCCACAGTGCCAGTTCAAGGTCATGTTTTTAGCCTTTACTTCTCATTTAAATTAGCAAATGCTGAGTGCCCCAAGACATTTATTCTACTCATTCCCTGGACAGCCTTCCAGCAATAAATATCTGGCAAGAATTGCATAAGAAATTCCCTAAATCCCCACTGAAAATTTTCTGTTATGTCTTGATTTGCTAATCTTCCAAGGTATCATGGGGTTTGTTTGGAGGATCTTTTTTTCGTTTAATTAATAAACATCTCTTGAATTTCTACTCTGAACCAGGGAGTAGGTGAAGTGTTGAGGAAACAAAGATAATTGTCCTTGCACCTCAATGATCTTAGAGTTTAATGGGGGCAACGTTGCTAAACTGGCAGTTACCATCTGTAGCAGGGTGTGTTACATAGAAGCACTGGTGCTGTGGTAGTGAAGAGGAATACCCAAGATGGCCAGGGTGAGAAAGGAGCAGGGAAAGTATCCAGAAGGAAATGAAGCCTGAGCTGTTAACCTAAAGGATTTGAGATTCTTCAGGCAAAAATTTGGATCAAGGGCATTCTGGGCAACATGAACAAAAGTAAGGGGATGATGGGGCAAGGGTTGTGGTTCAGTGGTAGAGTGCTCGTCTAGCATGTATGAGGCACTGGGTTCAATCCTCAGCACCACATAAAAATAAAATAAAGGTTATTATGTTCACCTACAAAAAAAAAAAAGGAGGGGATGAGGGAGTTTGAGGGGAGGGAATATTATTATTAGGAAGGTTGGAATGTAGGACATGAGGGAAGGAGAAAGGACAAGGGCAGAGCTAATATGTAGACTGGCTTTACATGTCATACTGTATGGGAATTTGAACTTTTTCCTAAAGGCTTTTGGGAACCTTTGAAGGCTTTTAAGCAAGAAGACTGATTAGATTTACTTTTTTAGGAATACTTCCTCTTTGGCAGCAGTGTAAGGAGAGATTGGAGTGGGGCAAGAGTTGTGATAGACCAGCTAGGATGCAGTCACAAGAATTAAGGCCAGGAGTAATTAGGTTAAACTCAGACTGTGAAAGTAGTAGTGTAGCAAAGTGGGGAAGTCAAGAATGTTAGGGGGAAGGTCCACGTGTTTTAATGACTAACTGAATGTGGCGCATGATGAAGAGAGGGAAGAACCTGGGATGACTTGCAGGTTTCTAGCTTGGATATCTGTGAGTGGGTGAGTGGTGTTATTAACTAAAATGGGGAATATAGAGGAGGAAAGTTATTTGGGGTGAAATGTGGCAGCAAGAGTGCAAAAGATTCTGAGTTCAGCTAAGGTTTCATCAAGGCTGAGGTTTCTGAGGGATGCTGGGCAGAGTCCTGTTGTAGGCAGCTGTTGGTATAGAATGGGAGCTCAGGAACACTATAGATGAGGCAGGCATCGGTTTATTGAATCAGAGCCATATGGGTGGAGAAGGAGATTACTTAGGGAGTAGGTGTACAATGAGAAGTTGGAGAAAAATACTCTTGGGGAATCCCAAGAAGAGGGTGGTTTCAGGAGCTGAGGAAGAGGATCCCCAGAGGAAATTGTCCACAGAAAGGAAGTGGCCAGAGAAGTAGGTACAGAAGTGAGTTTCTAGGAGGAGGGTGTGGTTTTGGAGGGTGTGTCTCAGTGTCAGATTATGCAGAGGTCAAGACAGGCATTGACTATAGATGTCTGAGGTAAAGGTCACTTTTTTTTTTTTTTGGTACTGGGGATTGAATTCAGGGGCACTCCCCGGCTCTTTTTTTATATTTTATTAGAGACAGTGTCTCACTGAGTTGCGAAGTGCCTCGCCATTGCTGAGGCTGGCTTTGAACTCGCGATCCTCCTGCCTCAGCCTCCCAAGTGCTGGAATTACTGGCGGGGGTGTGGTGTCACCTGGCTGGTAAAGGTCACTTT
The DNA here is from genome assembly GCA_025594165.1 of Tamias sibiricus. Classification (NCBI taxonomy): domain Eukaryota; kingdom Metazoa; phylum Chordata; class Mammalia; order Rodentia; family Sciuridae; genus Tamias; species Tamias sibiricus. The sequence goes on from CM046658.1 coordinate 32,943,082, forward strand.
TACTGGAGCATTTTCAGTGGAATTGTGAAAGTGAATGGGAAGTGCAGAAGGGGAGTCAGTGAGCTTTGAAAACTGGACTTTGAAGGAACAGTGAGGGGGAAGGCCTTATAGAGAGGCAGCTGTGGGGTGGAGGGAGTTTTGTTTGTTTGTTGTCACACAGGAGAGTTAAGTTTGTTTAAGTGCTGTTTGCAAAGAGCCAGTACAGAAGGAGAGATAACAGTCAAAGAAGGGAGAGAATACTCCACACAGAATAGGATCCAGAGTTAGAAGATATGCATTTGAGAAAGATCAGAGGGAAAAGGGCAGGAATGCCTTTTTAATTGGTTGGAGTATAGAAACTATAGGGAATGTCCTCCAGTGCTTGTATTCTGTGAAGTAGAGGCTGAGATTATCTGCTGAGGGGAGGAAGGAGAAAAAGGCTTATGTGTGTTGTGTGTATGTGTACATGTGTGTGCATGTTCTTTCTCTCTAGCTTAAGAAGCTTCACAACCAGGGTGAAGTTACTAAGGGATATAGGTGGATTGATCCAGGATCAGAGTTTTCTGACTTAGATTTGGTGGAAGAATAAGGGGCTTTGTAGTTTGTCTACAAACTGTAGCATCTGCTTTATTATTGATTATTTGTATTATTCTCTCTCTGGCTTGTATTTGGTACCCCCAGCAAAATGGTATGCTCTTCAGGGCAGAAACCATATATGCCACTTTTATATTCCTTTATATAGTTAGCAAAGTGCTGGGCAGAAACAAATTTATTTATTTATTTTTTTGTACTGGGGGTTGAACACAAGGCTTCATATATGCCAGGCAAGCAAGGAGCTACATCCCCAGTCCTTTTTTATTTATTTTGAGGCAGGGTTTCACTAAATTTCCCAGGCTGACTTTGAACTTGCAAGCCTCCTGTTTCAGCCTGCAGAGTAGCTGGGATTACAGGTGTGCCTCACCAGACATTAATTCTTTTTCTTTTTTTTTTTTTTAATATTTTTATTTATTTGCTTTAGTTGTACACAATGCGTTTTATTTGTACGTGGTGCTGAGGATCGAACACGGGTCGCCCACGCGCTAGGCGAGCGCTCTACCGCTGAGCCACAATCCCAGCCCCTATTCTTTTTCTTTTTAAAAAAAAATATTTATTTATTTGTTTTAGTTGTACACAATGACTTTATTTTTACGTGGTGCTGAGGACCGAACCCAGACTGCGCACCACCCCAGCTCCTCACCAGACATTAATTTTTTTTTTTTTTTTTTTTTGGTACCAGGGATTGAACTCAGGGGCACTCTACCACTGGGCCACATCCCCAGCCCTTTTTTGTATTTTATTAGAGACAGGGTCTCACTGAGTTGCTAAGTGCCTCACCATTGCTGAGGCTGGCTTTGAACTCTGGATCCTCTGTCTCAGCCTCCCAAGTGCTGGGATTACAGGTGTGCGCCATTGCGCCTGGCTTCAAACATTAATTCTTCTTCTTTTTTTTTTTGGTACTGGGGATTGAACTCAGGGGCACTTGACCACTGGGCCTCATCCTCAGCCCTTTTTTTGTATTTTTTATTAGAGACAGGGTCTCACTGAGTTGCTAAGTGCCTCACCATTGCTGAAGCTGTCTTTGAACTTGTGATCCTCCTGCCTCAGCCTTCCATGTGCTGGGATTACAGGCATGCGCCACCCCGCCCTGCCAGACATTAATTCTTATGTATTTTTTATTTTTACTTTTGTGGATGGGGCTTTGTGTGTGTGTGGCTGCTGGGGATGGAACCCAGGGCCTCGCACTGAGCCACAATTCCAGTCCCTGACAGGAGTATCATGACTCTTGACATAGAGGGGCTCTTCTCACCTGTGGTCTTTAATCCCAATCCCACTATTTGTCATGGGTAGTGCAGAATTCATTGGTTTGAGAGTGAACTCCAGGCATAGCTTCTGTTTACAGGTTAGCTGCACAACTGTCCCAGGATAGTTGAATTTAGAAACACTTGTGGGCTTTGCTTTCCATGAAGATTCCTGGATTAGTATACTCTGTTCGATTTGGGCTGAGCTTGTGAAGACCTGGGTTCTTTGCAAGACTATACAAAGGGACTATTGTGGAAGACACAGCCTCCTTCTTGTTTAGTTTGGCAGGAAGGCAGTAAATGTGATGGATTTGTTCTTATGACTCAGAGTCCTTTCTGCCTTACCTTAACAGGTTCAATATAATCACTACCTTTCAGATGGTGATAGTGTCCTTCAGAGTTTATCTGACCTTTATATCTAAAAAGAGTATTAGTTACACTTTGTCCTCTACTTGCTTTTTTTTTTTTTTTCACCTTTAGTCCAGTGTAGAAGCTATTTCCTAATATATTAGATCTAGTTCAAAATTGAATCATGTCTTACACTTTTTGGCATATCCCACATCCTTTGGTTGTTAATTGGCATGTTCTCCTTAGTATGGCTTGTTTTCTGCTCCCTATTTTGTAAATTTGGACTCCATATCAGATAAACTTGACATGAGTCACACCAGGGAGTGGAAGGTATGTCTTTGCTCATTTGGAGAATCTTTGATCTTGTTTCACTCTCTGGTTTGGCTTGTCCTGTGCATTTTCTCTTTCTGTCCTGTAAGAGATGTATGTGTACTTGGGTGTCCCTTGCATCTGGTTTCACATATTGCAGTGGATGATCTACTCTAGGGCTGCCACTTGCACATATAGATTCCCTTTGGAATGATTGTTATCACCATCAGCGAAGATGCCTCTGTTAAGAGCCTTTTTGAATGTAGTTTAGTATATAACAATAAGTAGAATTCAAAAACCCTCTGTCTACCTTCTAGGGGTTTAGAGTATATAGTAGACAAAAGACAATAAAGAATGTCTAAATAGTTGAATGAATAATGGATGGTTACTTCTCATTTAACTACCATTTTCACAGTATACTTTAAAAAAGAGACTGAGTCAAGGCTGGAAGGGGACTGAGAAAGACAAGATTATCTGTTCCAGCTAGGATGGCAGGAGCTGCCAGGCAATTTATCTCCAATATTCCTTCTGGTCTTGTAGGACCTTTTCACAATGTTACCATTCCATAAGATAGGGACAGGATCCCATTGGGGGCCCTCATTCTGCAGTGACCTGTGTCTGAAGAGGTGGACTCTGGTTTCCAGTCGGGAGAGCACCTGGAAGGTACAATTATCTTTGTAACATGAGGACATCCATCCCAGACCTACTGCAAACACTTGTGTGCTCACAAACACCACCTAGCAGAAGCCAAGGCTACCTCTGCTGAGCATGGGGTCAGTGTTGGTTGGAAAGAAGCGGCCTGTCCTGGCCTGCGTACCTCTACCAGGCAAGGGTGTAGAACCTGTTCCAGTCTTTATTGGTTAGTTTCTCAAATAGAAAACAGGGACTAGACAAGTTTAGTTCAGTTGCTTTGAGATCCTCATATCTCTCAAAGGGTAGGTTCATTGTTTGTATTGATGTTGTTTTTGTATAATATTAGCATTCTTGTAATACTGCCTTTATTAGGAAGAATCAGGAACTATCAGAGGATGGAATTTCCCTCCACTTTTCCTGTGAGAGAGACAGAGGGAGTATTGGATTCTCATTTCTTAGGCCTCCTTTCTCTGATGATCCTGTGTGAGTTTCCTAGGAAAGGATGAGGCAATGAAGGAAATAGTGGAAATAGTCAGGGCTTTACCATGAACATACCCTTGTGAAAGGATAAGAGGGCTGGGTGCAGTGTTGTATGCCTGTAATCCCAGCTGCTCCAGAGGCTGAGACAGGAGGATCACGAGTTCATAGGCAGCCTCAGCAAAAGCGAGGTATTAAGCAACTCAGTGAGACCCTGTCTCTAAGTAAAATTCAAAATAGGACAAAATAGGGCTGGGAATGTGGCTTAGTGGTCGAGTGCCCCTGAGTTCAATCCCCAGTAACCCCCAACTAAAAAAAAAAGGATATGAGGCCCTATCTGGTGGAGCTGTAGTGCAGGTGCTATTAGTGAGAGAAGATGGGGGGGGGGGGGGGGGACAGAACTAAGGGAGTTAATAAAAGCACTTCTGATTGCCTTTGCTTACATATTAAGAGCAGAACTGAAACCTAAGGATTCTTTTTTCTCCTCTTTTTTTTTTTGGTACCGGGGATTGAACTCAGCGGCACTCGACCACTGGGCCACATCCCCAGCCCTTTTTTGTATTTTATTAGAGACAGGGTCTCACTGAGTTGCTAAGTGCCTCGCCATTGCTGAGGCTGGCTTTGAACTCGCGATCCTCCTGACTCAACCTCCCAAAGTGCTGGGATTACAGGCGTGCGCCACCGCGCCCGGCTTCTCCTCCTTTTTTTGATTACATTTCACTTTCTGACTTGTAAAGATGTATAATACATGCAACAAATAGACTTGTGATGATATGGAAAGTTAAATAAACAAAAGTTCCAGAGATTGGAAAGCTAGGTGGTGATTTGATTATGATCTTTAAATTTAACAAGTGTTTTTCTTGCAATGTATCATAAACCAAAACCACAACAACATTATAGAATTTCTTGTATTTTTAATACTTAACTTTTTGTGTACATTTGTCTGCATACAATCTAATTGTGATCTCTTTGAGGGTCTGGAGTGTGTCAGATGAGATGCACGTGATAAACTTCATGAATTGAACCACTTTACAAATGGTGGTGCTTGTTATATTTTTCAGTGTTTCTGGCAACTTCTAGAACCTTTCACAATGGGTTTTTCCATGTGGTTGTCCCACAGACATTGCACACTTGCTATGTCCAAAATGAACATCATTGCTCCTCTCTCCCTGCTCCCAGACCACCTTTTTTCATGTCCCCATCTCAGTGAATACCTTCCTCATCTACTCATTTGTTCAAGCCAGAAACTTGGGCTTCATGTGTGTCTTCTTTGTCCTTCAGCCTGCCAAGACAGCCAATCGTTAATCAAGTCCCATTGATTCCATCTCCTATATTTCTCTCCATTCATCTCTCCAGCTCCACTATTAACACATGAATCTAAAGTCTTATTATCTCTTACTTGGACTGCTATGCAATTGCTATTAGCTGGTTTGATTTCACTTTTTCCTATCAGTCTTTCTTCCTTATTCCTACCAGAAAATATATTCAAGAGTACAAAACTAATCATGTTTGTTCCTTGCTTGAAAATCCCTCAGTGGGAACATTATGTTAAACAAAATAAGCCAAACTCAAAAAGTCAAGGGTCAGATGTTTTCTTTTTTTTTTTTTTTTTTTTTAATATTTATTTTTTAGTTGTAGTTGGACACAATACCTTTATTTTATTTATTTATTTTTATGTGTTGCTGAGGAACAAACCCAGGGCCGTGCACATGCTAGGTGAGCGTGCTCTACCACTGAGGCACAAACCCAGCCCCATATGTTTTCTTTCATGTATGGAAGCTAGAGAGGAAAAAGAAAAAGAAAGCCGAGGGAGATCTCAGGAAAATTGAAGAAGATCAGTAGAGGAAAGGGACCAGGGGAAGGGAGGAGGAAAGGGGAAGAGGAAATACTGGGGAATGATCTTGGCCAAGTTATATTGTTATATCATGTATATGTATGGATACGTAACAATCCTACCATTATGTCTAATTATAATGCACCAGTAAAAAATACAGAAAAAGCTGGGTGTGGTGGCGCACGCCTGTAATCCCAGCACTTGGGAGGCTAAGGCAGGAGAATCGCGGGTTCAAAGCCAGCCTCAGTAATGGTGAGGCACTCACTCAGTGAGACCCTGTCTCTAATAAAATACAAAAAAAAGGGCTGAGGATGTGGCCCAGTGGTCGAGTGCCCCTGAGTTCAATCCCCGGAACCAAAAAAAAAAAAAAGAAAAGAAAAAAAAAAATATCCCTCAATGGCTCCCATTGCCTATGTGATAGAACCCAAGCATGACAAAAAATATCTGTGGTGGTCTAATTGCAGCCTGATTTTGTAACTTGATTTTTCTTGCATCTTTCTCTTTATCAGGATGAAGCTATGTTCGGCTTCCTTAGCATGCCAACCTGCAGAATGTCTTTGTGTTTTTTGGCTCATGGTTTTCCCTCTGTCTAGAATTCCTCTTTCACCTGTTACCTCATCTGTTAGCAAGTTTCAGTTTACCTAATTAAACACAAATTCATACAACATTGCTGTTAAGAAGGTTTTCCTGACCTTGTCTTCCCATGTGTTTAATCTCTTTGCTCCCTGCTGCCTCTAGGTTGTATATTCTTCTGATGTGCATATCACAGAGTATCTCCTTTCCATGTTGGGTTCTCTGTTCCCTACCCTTGCTTAGCACAGGGCCTAGCACATAGGTACAGGAGAAGCATTTGATTAATAAATGCTGAATGGTGCATTTAGAGCACATAGCACAGTATGTGTTCACTGCCTGAAATCATGTCTAAAAAGAATATAGTACAATCCTTATCCTCAATGCGTAGGACCAGAAGTGTTTCAGATTTTTTTCAGATTTTGAAGTATTCATATGTAATGAGATATCTTGGTGATGAGACCCAAGTCTAAACTCAATTCATTTGTTTCATATGTAACTTGTACACATAGCCTGAAAGTAATTTTACACAATATTTTAATTTAAAAAATATTTGTTTACTCATTTATTTTGGTGCTGGGAATTGAATCCAGGCTGTGGTGCATTTAGAGCACACGTTCTTCTATTGTGCTATACCCCCAACACTATCCAGTAATTTTAGTGTGCCTGCATTTTGACTGTAACCTGTTCAAAAGGTTAAGTGTGGAATTGTCATTAGTGGCCTCACGTGGATATTTCAGAGTTTCGAATTTGGGGGCATTTTGAATTAGGGATGCTTAACCTGTGTTAGATAATAGTAGGAGAAATTCCAGTGAGCCTGAGATAATAGCATTAGATTGTGAGGATGGTATATTATTTTTGCTCTAAGAATTTCACGACGAAGCAGGTGTAGTGGCTTGTAATCCCAGCTCCTCAGGAGGATCAAAAGTCTTAGGCCTCGCCGGGCGTGGTGGCGCACGCCTGTAATCCCAGCACTTTGGGAGGCTGAGGCAGGAGGATCGCGAGTTCAAAGCCAGCCTCAGCAATGGCGAGGCACTTAGCAACTCAGTGAGACCCTGTCTCTAATAAAATACAAAAAAGGGCTGGGGATGTGGCCCAGTGGTCAAGTGCCCCTGAGTTCAATCCCTGGTACCAAAAAAAAAAAAAAAAAAAAAAGTCTTAGGCCAGCCTGGGTAACTTGGCAAGACCCTCAGCAGTTAAAAAGACTCTGTCTCAAAATAAGAAATAAAGCTGGGTGCGGTGGCACATGCCTGTAATCCTAGCACTTGAGAGGCTGAGACAGGAGGATCGCGAGTTTAGAGTCAGCCTCAGCAATGGCGAGGCATTTAGCAACTCAGTGAGACCCTGTCTCTAAATAATATATGAAATAGGGCTGGGGATGTGGCTCAGTGGTTGAGTATCCCTGAGTTCAATCCCCGGTACCAAAAAAAAGAAGTAAAAATAAAATTCAAAGGGCTGGGGATGTAGCTCAGTGGTAGAACTCCCCTGGTTTCAATTTAATTCCTAGTACTGAAAAAAAAAAAAAAAAAAAAAAAAAAAAAAAGAATTTCAGTAATAATATCCTCTTTTTTTTTTTTTTTTTTGTGGTACCAGGGATTGAAGTCAGAGGCACTCGTCCACTGGGTCACATCCCCAGCCCTTTTTTTTGTATTTTATTTAGAGACAGGGTCTCACTGAGTTGCTAAGTGCCTCGCCATTGCTGAGGCTGGCTTTGAACTCGCGATCCTCCTGCCTCAGCCTCCCAAAGTGCTGGGATTACAGGCGTGCGCCACCGCGCCCGGCTAATAGTATCCTCTTGTAGATGGCATAGTTCTTCATTTGCCAAACTGAACCAGATGTTCTGCAGTTCCTTTAAGATCTCTGAGTCTCTAATCTGAATATATGGCTAGTTTTTTTTTTGTTTTTGTTTTTTTGATACCGAGGATTGAACTCAAGGGCACTTGACCACTGGGCCACATCCCCAGCCCTTTTTTGTATTTTATTAGAGACAGGGTCTCACTGAGTTGCTAAGTGCCTCGCCATTGCTGAGGCTGGCTTTGAACTCGCGATCCTCCTGCCTCAGCCTCCCAAGTGCTGGGATTACAGGTGTGCGCCACGGTGCCCGGCTTTTTTTTTTTTTGTACCAGGGATTGAACTCAGGGGCACTTGACCACAGCCACATCTCCAGCCCCACCCCCTTTTTTTCTTTTTTATGTTATTAGAGACAGGGACTCCCTGAGTTGCTAAGTGACTCGCTGTTGCTGAGGCTGGCTTTGAACTCAACATCCTCTGGCCTCAGCCTCCTGACCTGCTGGGATTACAGGCGTGTGCCACCACGCCCAGCAGGCTAGGTTTTTATCTAGGTATTTATCAAGAGATGCTTGTGTGTATGTTGTGTGTACTAAATATATAATGCATCCTTTTCAGAGTTTAAGATTGAAGTGTTGCTATTAGATGGAGAATTGTAATGTATATGATAAAGTTTCCTATACCATCTTTCAGTTTCCATCTCATAGAATTTTAGAACAACATAAGCTGCTTGCTGGCATTTCTTAAACTCACTTTCCCCTTTGGAATATTATAATTCTACTTCACCTTACTCCTAGAATTCTGCTATTATCTAACATATTTATTTTCTGATTCTTCCTTCCTACTGGAATGCAGACTCCTTAAGAGTACAGATTTTTTTTTAATTAAATCTTGTACCCCTAGCACCTAGAAGAGGGTCTGCTCATTAAACATGTATGCATGGCTGTACATATGTATGTTTGTATGTATTTGTGTATTATGTATTTATTCATTCAGTGCTGGGGATTGAACCCAGGGCCTTGTGCATGCTTGGCAGTACTCAACCACTGACCTACATCCCCAGCCCTTTTACTTTTTGGCACCAGGGATTGAACCCAGGGGTGTTTAACCACTGAGCCACACCCCCAGCCCTTTTTGTATTTTATTTAGAGACAGCGTCTCACTGAGTTGCTTAGGGCCTCGCCATTGCTGAGGCTGGCTTTGAACTCTGGATCCTCCTGCCTCAGCCTTCCAAGCAACTAGGATTATAGGCATATGCCACCATGCCCAGCTTTCAGCCCTTTTTAAAAAATTTTATTGTAAAACAGTTTGACTAAAAAAAACAAAAAACAAACAAAAAAAACCAGTTTGACTAAATTGTCTGGACTGGCCTTGAACTTGTGGTCTTTCTGCCTGTCCTCTCAAGTATCTGGAATTATAGGTGTTCAATAAGTACTTATTGAATGAATGAACTGAAAATGTTCAGTTCAGATCTCTTGTTCCTGATAAAAACAAGAGGCATGGAAAGGCACAGAAACTTGCATAAGTTCATGTAACTATTAGTGCTAAAGTCAGATCTTCTCACCATATGAGTGATATTTTAAAAAGAAACATGCTTAATCACAGTTTCTTTATGTGATTAGTATTAACGTATATTATGGACTTGACTATATATCTCTGTGAGCAGGGATGAGTAAAGGGAAAGGAAGGAGGAATCTAATCTATATTCAATCTTTACTAAAGGCCAGGTACTTTACTGCATATAATCTCATAAATGACATCCTTTGACAGTTTAGTAATATTAGTAGATTCTACAGATGAGGAAATTGAGATTTAAGGAACCTAAATAACTTTCCTAGCGGGGCGCGGTGGCACACGCCTGTAATCCCAGTACTTGGGAGGCTGAGGCAGGAGGATCGCGAGTTCAAAGCCAGCCTCAGCCATGGCGAGGCACTTAGCAACTCAGTGAGACCCTGTCTCTAATAAAATACAAAAATGGGCTGGGGATGTGACCCAGTGGTCGAGTGCCCCTGAGTTCAATCCCCGGTACCAAAAAAAAAAAAAAAAAAAAAAAAAAAAAAAAAAACTTTCCTGAGGATCTCAGAGCTGGTAAGTTTCTGAACTAGGTTTTGAATCTAGTCTGATTAACTCTAGTCTAGTCTGATTAACAATAGGCCCTCTTACCTTAACATACAGTATAATTTTTGGATTTGTTGCTTTAAAATTTGTGAGTCAGACAACTCTTGAAAATGGTCTGATTCGAACCACTCATGTAGAGTTGCAGAGGTTGTTTACCTGAAGGTAACCCCATAGAGCATTGGGGCTGTGGTAATAGGAGTTTGTAGGGCCTTTGAGACAAAAAAATAATCCTGTGCTGTACATACTTCCACTCAGTCATGGCTTATGTGATCCAAATTTCAGACTTCCTTTTTAGCCAGGGGTCCAGAACAGCCAGAGAAGGGCAATCTTGTCACACTCAGGTGCTTGCAGCTACTGGGTGTGTGTTTGGTAGTTCTCTTAAGCACCAAAAGCATGACAAAAACAGTGTCTGAGATGTAGGGCGGGTAGGGTGGAAAAGGACTGAGCCCAGTTGAAACTAGCTCTCTCGATGGTAAATAACAGATCATAATTACCTGTGTTGCTTAGAGACCGGAGCTGAGAGTGGGGGTGGGGACAGGTCACACCCATCATCTTTGGAGAAATGATGGGTGTCAATAACCCTTAGTTTCCAGTTTACTCCAGAAGCATTAGCTTGCCATTGAGAGTCACAGAGGTGATGTAGCCTTTGAGTTGGTTTCCCCAAATTATCCAAGCATAAGGTTAATTTTTTTTTCTCCTAGGAAAGCCTCCTAGATATCAGTCATTCCTTTTGAGATCCGTGTTAGCTTCCTTAGTAGCTTTGTGTAGCCCACTTCAGGAAGGAGGATGGTGAGTGAGCTGAGGGGCCAGCAGAAGAAGAGGAGAGGGAAGGCAAGTGGCAGAGAAACAAAGGATGATTAGGAGGTCTCTTTGTCTTTTGGGAGTTCTGGTCCTTTTCATTAGCTGATTACCGAGGTCAGGAGTGGAGGTAGAGACCCAGGAGTAGGAGGAGTTGTGGTCAGAAGCAAAATAGTTTGGTCCTTGGTGGTGGTCCAAGGACCAGCAGCATCTGTAGCACCTGGAAGCTTGTTAGAAATGCAGAATGTTAAGCTTCATCTCAGATCTGCTGAATCAGTCTGTATTTTAGCAAGATTCCCAGGTAATGCTGTGCACATTAAAGCTTGAGAAGCACCAAGTTCGTGATTAAGCAGTTAATCTTGGGAATCTGACAGATTTGGCATTGAAACCTGGTTTGGCTACTGACTAGCTTTGTGACCTTGGGTACATTTTAAAATCCTTTTGTAATTCAGTTTCTCACCTATAGAGCAGGGGAACTCTGTATCTCATAGGTGTCTTTCATTTTTTAAAGTTATTTTTGGTGGTATTAGGGATTGAACCTAGGGCCTCCACATGCAAGACAAGGGCTGTTCTATGGAGCTACATCTCTAGCCCACTCATAGGGTTGCTGAGGAGAGTGAGTGAAATATTGGTGAATTTAGCAAGTGATGGTGTCTTTGATTTAATGGAATTCAGTAATGTCTGTAACATACCAAACACTCAGTCTGAGATGGAATAAATACTCAGTAAATGTTATTACTAACGAATTAAGCAAACTTGCAGAAATAGCTTCTCTTCCTCTTTTCTCTCTTTCATTTTTTCTGCAGTTTTATAAGTTCTCATAAATGTGTCTATTCTCTGGTGTTTTACTCATCATCATCATCATCATCATCATCATCATCATCATTTTCAACCGGGGGTTGAACTCAGGGGCACTCAACATCCCCAGCCCTTTTTTGTATTTTATTTAGAGACAGGGTCTCATTGAGTTGGTAAGTGCCTCTCCATTGCTGAGGCTGGCTTTGAACTCGTGATCCTCCTTCCTCAGTCTCCCAAGTGCTGGGATTTACAGGTGTGCGTCACCGTGCCTGGCTATCATCATCATTATTATTGTTGTTATTTGAGGCGCTGGTCATTGAACTCCAGGCCTTGCACATGCTAGACAAGTACTCTACTGTGGAACTATACCCCAACCTTTTTTTTTTTTTTTTTTAATTTTATTTTGAAACAGGGTCTCACTAAGTTTCTTAGGCTGGCCTAAAACTGTGATCCTCCTGCCTCATCCTCCCTGATAGTTGGGATTACAGATGTGTGACACCATGCTCAGCTGAATTAGCATTATTTAATGGTAGCTGCAGTTGTAGCAGCAGTCATCACACACAGCACTTATGAATGTGCTAGGCAGTATTTAAGTACTTTATGCATTTAGTAATTCATTCAGTCTTTTTTTTTTTTTTTTTTTTTTTGTGGTACCAGGGATTGAACTCAGGGGCACTTGACCACTGGGCCACATCCTCAGCCCTTTTTTGTATTTTATTTAGAGACAGGGTTTCACTGAGTTGCTAAGTGCCTCGCCATTGCTGAGGCTGGCTTTGAACTCGCGATCCTCCTGCCTCAGCCTCCCAAAGTGCTGGGATTACAGGCGTGCGCCACCAAGCCTGGCGTTTTCATTCAGTCTTTAGAACAACAAATAAGTATCATTATCTCCATTTTCAGACAAGGATACAGAAAGGTTAAATGACTTGCCCATAATCTTGCAGCCAATAAATGGCAGAGCCAGGATTTGAACTGAGGCAGTCTGTTTCCCACATCTGTGCTCTTCATTTTCATGTGTTGCTGTTGTTCTCAGGCTTATATGGTGTAATGGAAATCAGGACACTGGTTGGATATCAGATTCTGTCACTAATTTATTTGTGACCTTGGTCAGGTAACTTTCCTTCTTTGGGCCTATTTTCTTATTGTAATAATGGAGGGATTAGATAAGATTTATAAGATTTCTTCAGTGATTCATTTAGCACATAGGGATTTCAATCAAATGTTTGAAAGAAAATTCTATCAAGGGAATTGGTTCAAAATTACTTGTTCAGGCGGGTTGAGATAGTTAAGAACAAGAAGTTTGAATCCTGGTTCAGCCACTTTCTGGCTATATTACCTTGGGCAACTTACTTAGCCTTTCTAAGCATTGATTTCCTCATTAGTAGTGGGGATAATAGTTTATACCTTGCAGGGAGGTTATGAGATTTGAATAAGATAATGTGCATTGGCATCTAGTGTATGTGAAGCACACAGTGGATATATACTCTGTATGTGTGAGTTCTGCTTCCTTCCTTCCATTTATCTAGGATTGTTAGGGAAGCAGAATCAAAAGGATTTGGAGGGCTGGGATTGTGGCTCAGCGGTAGAGCGCTCGCCTAGCACGTGCGCGACCCGGGTTCGATCCTCAGCACCACGTACAAAAAAAACAAAAAAACGCATTGTGTACAACTAAAATCAAATAAATAAATATTAAAAAAAAAAAAAAAAAAAGGATTTGGAATCTCTCTTGGCCTTACTATTTTTCCCTAATGGTGTTCTTACTGTTGGGAGATGAGAATTAGTAGGGAAATGTACTTCCTATAGTCCTTCCAGATAGTGAGGCCCTGTTTTCAAATAACTCACCTTTTGATTTTAAATTAAAATTCCTTTAAAAATACATAGTTTAGCTGGGCGTGGTGGCACATGCCTGTAATTCCAGCAGGTTGTGAGGCTTGAGGCAGAATCACAGGTTTGAAGCCAGCCTCAGCAATTTAGTGAGGCTGTAAGCAACCCAGCAAGACCCTGTCTCAAAATTTAAAAACGGGCTGGTGAATGTGGCTTGGCTCAGTGGTTGAGTGCCCTTGGGTTCAATTTCTGGTACAAAAAATCCAACCCAAAAATAAAACCCCAAAGTTAATAATAGGATAAATGCAGCTTTTTTTTTTTTTTTTTTTTTTTAAAGATTTAAGATTTTTAAAAATTTCTGGAGCCATAGCAAAGTACCACAAACTGGGTGGCTTAAACAGAAGTTTATTGTTTTACAGTTCTGGAAGCCAGAAGTCTGAAATTGAATTGTTGGTAGGGCTGGTTCCTTCTGAGGGCTATGAGGGAAAATCTGTTCCATGTCTCTTTCCTAGATCCTGGTAGCCTCAGGTGTTTCTTGGCTGATGTTTCTTAGATGATGTTTTCTCTATGTCGTCATATCAGCTATAGGGATCTATCTGTGTCTAAATAGCCACACTCCCCCTTAAAAAAAACAAAAAACAAAAAACACCACCAGTCCTGTTAGGTTAGGGCCCACCCTAATGACCTCATCATAACTTGATTATTTGTTAAGACCCTGTTTCCAAATAGTCAAAAGCTGGGCATGATGGTGTATGTGCCTGTAGTTCCAGGTACTCTGGAGATTGAAGGCAAGAAGATCATGTGAGCCTAGGTGACATAACAAGACCCTGACTCAAAAACACATGACAGGGGACTGGGGTTCTGGCTCCGTGGTAGAGCTTTTGCTAGCTCATGTGAGGCACTGGGTTTGATCCTCAGCACTGTATAAAAATAAAAATAAATAAAATAAAGGTGTCCATCTGCAACTAAATACTGCCCCCTACACACACATGATAACGTCATTCACAGTTACTGAGGGTTAGGACTTCAACGTGATGGGTGAGGGGGATACAATTCAACTTGTAACAGAAGATTGATCATTTTGGCCAGGTGCAGTGGCGCATGCCTATAATCCCAGCAGCTCTGGAGGCTGAGACAGGAGGATCACAAGTTCAAAGTCATCCTCACCAAAAGCGAGGTGCTAAGCAACCAAGTGAGACCCTGTCTTTAAATAAAATACAAAAAAGGGCTGAGGATGTGGCTCAGTGGTCATGTGCTCCTGAGTTCAATCCTTGCTACCCTCCACCCCCCCCAAAAAAAGAAAAGATTTATCTATTTTCTGACCTAGACAGAGGTTCATATATGAAGTTAACTTTTGCTGGTTTTTAAAAACATACTAAAATAATCTTGGTAGGGACACAGGTAACATCCATGTTTACTCCATGTCTTGTTTATTCTGCACTTTGGTTTTGGCAGCTTTAGGAAAAAGCTTAGAGGGACTTGGTGTTTAGATGGGGGAATCCTCCCTTTTCTGGGTTGAATGGATTGATAATAATAATAGCTCCCATTAGTTGAGTTTTTACTATGTGCCAGGACTGACTCTGTTAAGCAGTTTGTATACTTCCTCCCATTTAATTCTCATAACAACCCTGAAAGTAGGCTTTATTATTATTATTTCACAGAGGAAGAAAGTAAAACTCAACTTCCCAAGGTCACACCTAGTTAATGATAGAGAGGTCAATCAGATCTACCTTTCTTGAACTTCAGAACTCAGACTTTATTTTTTTGTAGTATTAGGAATTCAACCTGGGGGCACTCTGCCACTGAGTTACATTACCAGCACTTTTTATTTTTTTTATTTTGAGACAGGATCTTGCTAAGTTGTTGTGACTGGCCTGGAACATATGATCCTCCTGCCTTAACCCCCTGAGTTGCCTGAGTCCAGCTATAACTCCAACCCTTACCACCACATTATACTTTTCCTTCACTTCCTTGAATAGAACTGTCTGGCCTGGGTCTCCTTTTCTCTAAAATCTCCTAGTTCTGGAGCTCTGCAGACTCTGACTGAAGGGGTCAGAAAAGTGAACTCATATTGTGTGTCTATAGGAAAGGGAGTGTGATTGCTTGCTACTTTTTTTACCTCGTGGTTTAAGTTTTGCCACTGGGCCCTGGTCAGGAGTGGGACATTGTGAGATACTTTAAAAAAAGAATGCCCTAGAACTTAAGAAGAGAAATGCTGGTCTGCTGTTTCTCTCCACTGTCATTATAGAATTGTTCATTATAATAAATTTAAGCAGAAATTACAAAGAAAAAAGTAAAAGTTCTCTTTTCTAGTCCCTTTTCCATATGTTCCATTGGTTAAGGTCCCCACTGTTTTAAGTGTTAGTATTCTTCCAACATTTTCCTTTTCCAGGCTTACTTAGGAACTGCCCTAAGTGCATCCTTCAACTCCTTCATGTTAATCATGTTTCCTCTTGTCTTAGGAATCTCTCCTCCAGTTACATTTATTTATTTATTTATTTTTGAGATTGGGGATGGGCTTTCACTTTGTTGCCCAGGCTGCCCTTGAACCCCTCTTTTTCCTGTCTCAGCCTTCTGAGTTACTGGAATTACAGATGGATGCCTCAGTACTTGGCCTTATTTATTTTTGTTGCTATACATGTGGCTACTTTGAGCCTCCATTTGAGACTTAGGATATGTGTCTGTGCTAGAATACCCTTCCTGTAAGATCTTTCCTCTACCTCCTTGTAAAAATCCTTCCTATCTTTGAAACTCAATTAATGTGCTCCCTTACCTAGTCTTCCTTTGCAAACCATATTAACCTGTGATCACTCATTCTGCTTCTGAGCTCATGCCATTAATCTCTACCTCTCATATGCCAGTTGACCATGAGATGCTGTATGTCACCACTTGTATTTTATTTTTTGTGATTTGACTTCTCATGTATTTGTCCAATTATATGAAGCCACTGGGACTCATGGATTATGATCTATTCTTCTTTCTTTTCTTTTCTTTTTTTGGTACCAGGGATTGAACTCAGGGGTACTTGACCACTGAGCCACATCTCCAGCCCTATTTTCTATTTTATTTAGAGACAGGGTCTTACTGAGTTGCTTAGCATCTTGCAGTTTCTAAGGCTGGCTTTGATCCTCCTGTCTCAGCCTCCCAAGCTGCTGGGATTACAGGCGTGCCCACCACCCCAAAGATCTGTTCTTCTTTCTATTCCCCATTTTGCTTAGCATGGTGCCCTGCATTCAGCGGATATTCACCAAATGTTGATGTGATTGGGTTTTGTTAGTACTTCACACCCTTTTAAAGATCAGGTGCTTAAAACGGAAGCCTGAGGGAACTCTCAGCTGGCTGACATCATCTTGGCTACCTGTCAGGATGGGTGTGTGCCTGAGAGGAGTGCCCGCAGATGAAATACCTGTGCAGCAGGTTATGTTTCCTCCTCTACTGGATGGGATTCAGATTCCACATTGGGGAAGAGAGAATAAATGTAGGAGGAGGGCTGAAAAGGGGATGGATGGGAGGATGCTACATTGTTAGACATGGGGATTTGGCTTTATTAAAGCCATAAATAAAAGGATGGTGTAATGCAGAGAGGAGCTCAGTAGAGCCAGTAGGCTGTTTTGATAAACTGGCTTCACTGGTGTAAACCAGTTAGTAATTGCCATTTATTCTTATTATTTTTTTTGCAATAAAACTGTACCACCCAGCTACTTACTTTCTCATTAGAGTGAGTCTGGAGAAAAAGGCTTGGGGTTGAATTAGGAAATTCAAGAGAGAAATAGGATAGTCAGAGTAGGGCAAAAGATGGGGAATATTCCTTTTCCTCATTTGTCTTACCAGCCCTAGACCTTTTTGGGGTGCATAGGACCTCCTTGTGTTCATCCATATGGATTGCTAGTGGAGTGATATGAAACCTGTTGTTTTAAATCTTACTTCCTACAGGTTTTGCTCCATCTTCCTGCCTTTCATCACTGACATCCACCATGGGTCATCATTCCCATCTCTGAGACCCAGATGTGCAGTGGACCACCCTGCTTTTAGCTACCCAGGCTTGAATCTAATTCATCTTTCCATACCCCTCCTTCTCTAAATGGTAGGAAGGCAGAAATGGGGTGTGATGGTTTTAACTCTTCTGTGATACAGAGAGTAGAATGTTTTGATTGCTTGATTTAGAGTCTTGAGGCCTCCTTAAAATATGAGGGTCCATTCTTTATTTGGTAGAAAGCCTTTGCTCCAGTCTTCATTCTTTTGCTCTGAGTAATGTGGACCCAGAGGAGATCTTGTGTTATGGGGTTGATACCTGCCCCTGAAAGGGAAAAGATCACCTTGGTTATGGATTTTTTCCCCATTAGTGGATATCTCATTATCAGAACATAAAGCATAATGGTGCTTTCAGAGTATAAATACGGTCAAATCCCTAAGACATTTCAAATTGATTGTTTTTTTAAAAATATTTATTTATTTGCACACAATGCATTTATTTGTACATGGTGCTGAGGATCGAACCCGGGCTGTATACGTGCTAGGCGAGCGTTCTACCACTGAGCCACAACCCCAGCCCTGACTGGGTTTTTGATTTTTAAAAATACCCTCTTTAAAGTAGGCTAGATGCCTTCCTACTTTTTTGTGGGATGATTTAGATGTCAACTAACTTGGAGGGAGTAACAAAGCTAAATGACCTTTCGTAGCTCATTACATTGTAATGGCCTGGCACGATGGCACACCCCTGTAATTCCAGCAGTGAGGGAGGCTGAGACAGGAGGATTGTGAATTTAAAGCCACACTCAGCAGTGGCGAGGCGCTAAGCAACTTAGTGAGACCCTGTCTCTCAATGAAATACAAAATAGGGCTGGGGATGTGGCTCGGTGGTCTGGTGCTCCTGAGTTCAATCCCCAGTACCAAGAAAACCCAAAAAACTGAAAAATAAAACATTGTGATGTTGCCGAGATTCTCTTGGCAGGGAGTTTTGATTCCTAAGAATAATGTGGGTTTTGATGTCTACTCTTTTCTTTCCCTTCAGATAAATCCTCCTACATGTCCCATTCTCTGGACCTGGGAGGGACTGGCAATGGGGAAAAGTTAGTACACTCATTTCATTGTTCACATCATTTTCTGGGTGTGGTTTTGTAGAACTTCCTGTGAAAGCTGACTCAAGAGTTCTCTTCCATTGTAGAACTGTTCTTGTTCTTACATGTCATACCAACTTATAGCCTTGGAAGTTTGGTCAGCATCATTTGGAGGTGTTAACTTGGGAATGAGGAGGGTAAAAAAATACTTTTAGAGGTTTCATGAGAGTAAGGTTTCTTTCATAGGGTAAATGAAGTATCCCTAGATGCTGTGGTTGAGAACCAAAGAAGTCTAAACATACATACATTTTTTTTTTTTTTTTTGTACTGGGGATTGAACTCAGGGGCACTCGACCACTGGGCCACATCCCCAGCCCTTTTTTGTATTTTATTTGGAGACAGGGTCTCACTGAGTTGCTAAGTGCCTCGCCATTGCTGAGGCTGGCTTTGAACTTGCAATCCTCCTGCCTCAGCCTCCCAAAGTGCTGGGATTACAGGCATGCGCCACCACGCCTGGCTTCATACATACTTTTGATGTTATCAATTTCCCTGAATAATAGTTATTTGCTTTTCTGTCCTCCATAAGACTCTGAGCACCTTGAGAGCTGGGATAGTGTCTCATTCTTTTGTGTCCCTAATGTTTAGCACAATGCCCAGCTCAAAGTGTTCATAAATGTATGTCTAGTGAAACAGTAGAGGGACCCTTTAAATGAATTGACTGCAGAGACATGGCATGCCTAGCATACTGAATTAGGAGACCGTGGGGATAGTTGGGAGAGATATAAAGAGAGCAGTTTTTGTGGGTAGGACATAGAGAATTTTTGTGGCCTAAGAATTTTTTGAGAAACAGTTGTTTTGTAGTTCCTTTCTGTGGGAGAGCATTTAGAAGTTGTGTTATTTCCATCTCACTAGCTAATGACCTTGGACAAGGCTTCTAGTCAGTGTGACCTTCTTTGTAGCAGGGCTGAGAGATAACCTATTTCTCCCAAATGAAGGGACAGCCCTCAGCAAAAGGGGGTTGGGGAAAGAAAGTATTAAGCCCTTGCTAGCCATGCACTATAGACATATCCAGCTGTGGGGCTGGGGCTATGGCTCAGAGGTAGAGCACTCTGCTCATATGTGTGAGGCCCTGGGTTTGATCCTCAGTAACACATAAATAAAATAAAGGTATTGTGTCCACCTACAATTAAAAACCATTAAAAAGAAAAAGAAAATAAATATCCAGCTGTTAGAATGAGGATTTTTGTTGGCAAACAAAAAGTCTCAGCTACTTCTCTTGTTTGTGCTCCATACCCAGTCACAACCTCAGATTGGGTGGATGCAGACTTTTAATATTGGGGTCACCTGCAACTGTGGACAGATTCCCTTGTATTTCTTCTTTGGGTATTGTGCATTTCTTTCTATCCATCAATATAATGTAGGAAGTTTGTGGGATATGCTTTTGGTTGACATGAGGTACTTTCATTTTCCCTACTAAACTAACACATATCCAACACTCCTTAAAGCCCAGAGAGCAACCAGAGATTTTATGCCCCCTGCAAGAGAAGAGAGCAGAGTTGTTTCCCTGGGCTCCACTTGGATCCTGATCAACTGATTTCCTGTCTCTATAGGGATGTGATTCTCCCCTTCCCACTTCCTTCTGGAAGAAATGGATATTTTTTTTTTTCATTTCCTGTTTGATAACATATTTTCTGAATACCAGGAGACACTTGGTGACTATAAATCAGTTAGGGTATGGGGGTGGGAATGTAGGAGGTTGCTTTTGTTTTCAGCAGAATGGCTTTCATTTGAGGAATTCAAAACATATCCATGAACTCAAGCTTCCTTGTTTCCCTGGGATAGTCGCAGACATTTTAGGGAATTGAACCCAGGGGTACTTTACCACTGAGCTACATCCCCAGTCCTTTTCCTTTTCTATTTTGAGACAGGGTCTCATTAAGTTACTGAAGTTGACCTTGAACTTGGTATCCTTCTGCCTTAGACTTCCAAGTTGCTGGTTTTACAGGTGTGTGTCACCTGCTTGGCTGAGAGTCATAGACCTAAGAGGATTGTTTTTGAATCCCATTCTTGGTCAGTGCCTACTTTACATGTGATGTTAGAGCCCCTTCTTTTCCCATTTAGGATAGAAAAGCTGGGTCCCTCAGCTATCTACATGCTATCAATCCCACTCTTGCTACATCCTCTGGGCAGCTCTTTTTGTACACAAATCTACAGGGGGAGCAACTGTTAGTCTCTGGTGGAAGTGACACCACCATTGGAATGGAACCCGGCAGGATGTCTCCCTGAGCCCTGCCTGAGGGACACAGGCTGGGTTTGGAATCTGACTGTCCAGATTTCCTCTGTCTCCTCACCAGTCGACCTTGCAGCTTCCTCTCTGGGAGGGGAGGGTGAAAGTGCAATTAACAAGCAGCGCCACCTGTGGACCTGCACAGCCACTTCTATTTTCCTAAGAGCTGCTCATCCAGTTTGGCCTGATCCTTCTCTATCTGGATGGAAAGCAAAGGACTAGAAAGAGAGGAGCCAGGAAGATGTCATTGTGACTCCCTTTGTTTCAAATGGAGCTTGCTCAGTGTTTAGGGACCTGAGGTCTGGTTTTGCAATACACTAACTCTTAGATTTTTAAAAAATTCTTATATTTTCTTAGATTACTTTTCTTTTAAAGTTAACTCTTAAAAATTTCCCCCTAGATTATAAAGAAATTCTTAAATTCTTTTACTTATAGGGAATTGCTCGGGAGGTTAAGAGAATTTTCATTTTGGGGTATAGTAGGTATTACAAACACTTTTCCCAGTTTGATAGGGTTTGGCATGACTATGTAATTGATGTGTTTGAAGTTTCTTGGATAATAGTGAGGTGAGATGATGCTCTCCTGTAATCCCAGCAACTGCAGAGGCTGACAAACTCAAGGCCAGTCTGGGCAATTTAGGGAGACCCCTCCTCAAATTAAAAAAAAAAGAAAGGCTAAAGTTATAGCTTGGTAGTAGTAGCGGGCATGCCTAGCAAGTGTGAGGTCTTGGGTTCAATCCCCAGTACCATATACCCCCACACAAGTTCTTAGATATTGCTAGAGAAAGAACAATTCTTTTTTGGTACTGGGGATTAAACCCAGGGGTGCTTACTACTGAGCTACATCCCCATCTCTTTTTATTTTTTATTTTGAGACAGGGTCTTGCTTAGTTGCTTAGGGCCTTATTCAGTTCCTGTAGATGTCCTTGGATTTGCGATCCTCCTGCCTCTGCCTCTCAAATTGCTGGGATTACAAGCATGTGCCACCAGGGCTGGCTGAGAACAACTTTTTATAAGTGGAATCAGGGAATATGTCTATAACTTTGAACAGTGAATTCTTTCTTTTATCTTTGTTGCTACCTTGTGCCTTTCTCCTTGCTCCAGGGGTTTTCTTGTTTGTGACTATTGTGTAGTATCAGATAAATTTCCACTCTAGGGTAGAAATAAGCCAGTCACATCTTACAGTGGAAAAGAATCCTGTCTTTGGAATGCTGGTTTTGGTACTTTCTGGCTCTGTGACCTTGGACGGCCATTTAGCCTCTTAACTGGGTGTGCTTTTCCTAATTTCACATTTGCAAAATATTAGTGATAAAGACCATCTTGCAGGAGTTTCGTAAAGGTTAAATGAGTTAATATATAAAAAAAGCCCACATTGCTTTACACATAGTAGGTAGGTATGTAGTGTACTTTTTTTTTTTAATTAGTAGGAGTCATAATAGCAACATTTTTTTTTTTTTTGAGGGGGTACTGGGGATTGAACTCAGGGGCACTTGACCACTGGGCCACATCCCCAGCCCTTTTTTGTATTTTATTAGCGACAGGGTCTCACTGAATTCCTAAGTGCCTCGCCATTGCTGAGGCTGGCTTTGAACTCTGGATCCTCCTGCCTCAGCCTCCTAAGTGCTGGGATTACAGGTGTGCGCCACTGCGCCTGGCTGCAACATAATTTTTTTTTTTTTTTTTTTTTTTTTTTGGTACCGGGGATTGAACTCAGCGGCACTAGACCACTGGGCCACATCCCCAGCCCTTTTTTGTATTTTATTAGAGACAGGGTCTCACTGAGTTGCTAAGTGCCTCGCCATGGCTGAGGCTGGCTTTGAACTCGCGATCCTCCTGCCTCAGCCTCCCAAAGTGCTGGGATTACAGGCGTGCGCCACCGCGCCCGGCCATAATAAATTTTTTTTTTTTTAAACAGGCTCTTGCTATGTTGCCCAGGCTGGTCTCCAACTTTAGATCCTCTTGCCTCAGCCTCCTCAGTAGCTAAGACTATAGGCAAGGGCTACCATGCCTGGTACAATGTGATTTTTAAAAAATATTGTGGCAAAATATACATAGCATAAAATTTCAGGTATTTGCAAGTATTCATCAGATACATTTATATTATGCAACCATTACCCACATCCATCGTCAGAACTTTTTCATCATCCCGAGCTGAAATTCCATATCTATTAAACAGTAATTCCCCTCCCCCTCCTCATCCCCTGGCAACCACCATTCTATTTTCTGTTTCTATGAATTTAGCTCCTTCTAGGTCCTTCACTACATTCATCTGTTGATGGAATTTGTGTTGCTAATGATTCTTTTTAATGCTAATGTTGAATTGATTTTTCTAAGCTTAGCCATTTGCAAAGCTGGGAAGGAGAGGATGAAGTGGAACAATGTTGTTGGTATGCTGACTTTATTTCTCAGGATTTTGGTTGCGTGATCTATTTTGATAGAAGTCTGAGAAATGACTGAATCACAACCCCTTACAGAGTCCATGCCTGGTAGAACTCTAGGGGAAAAGAATCTTGCTTCCTACCCTAATTTTTTTTTTTGCAAGGATAGATGGCTTTTGCTTGTAACTTACCAGTCTTACTTCCTACCCTCTTTCCTTAACTCTTACTATGAATGAGACTCTTTCTGTGATGACATAACTAGATTCTTGGCTTATTTTGCATAGGTCAGGGGCTGAGAGAGTATTCCTGTATAGCTGTGGAGTGATAAGTACAATGAATGGCAATGTGGCTTGCCAGGGTAGTGTATATAGGAGATAACATACATGTGTGTGGCATGTGCACATATATATACACACACATATGTATAACAATATTGGTAAATGTATACATACATATGTGTATATATTCATCAATGGCAATTGACACAATATAGAAGCTATATGTTCTCTTGGGTTTACCTCAACCTAGCCCACCACTGGAATGTACACACTGATAACAGGGTTTCCCAGGATGATGGGAGAATCCTCCAAGGGAAATGAAGTATAAAGAACCTTAACAGATGAGTTTTTTTTTTTAAATATTTATTTATTTGCTTTTAGTTGTACACAATGCATTTACTTTTACGTGGTGCTGAGGATCGAACCCGGGCCGCGCACATGCTAGGCAAGCGCTCTACCGCTGAGCCACATACATCCCCAGCCCCTTAACAGATGAGTTTTAACAGCTTAGACAGATTCTTACATTGTCTACTGTTATACAAACAGTGACTTTTCTGCCTCTCACCAGGCTTAAATTGGACCCAGAAAAGTCCATGAGCCCAGGCATCCTGTCCTTATGCTGGACACAGGCTAGAGGGTAAGAAGGAGAAGCAGTCCCTCAAATGCCTGGATCACTGTCTGTGGTTTATGGGGGAAAGGGATTGTTTATACTAATTCATCCCCAGTCTCTCTGTGTGCTTGCGAGAACTGTAGGGTCATAGGGTTGTTTTTTTTTTTTTTTTTTTTTTTTGATCAATAATACAGCCATATATCCCCTCAGTGTTTCTCACCCAAATCAGCTATCCTCATATTCCTGGCTTCAGTACCTCACTGTCTTGATACTAGTATATTTAAGTGACATTCAGGATGATTTTATGCTGTCAATGTAGTATGAGCAAATTAATTCCATATTAAATTAATAAAGATCACACTTAGTACCCATAAGTTAAGATTGTGTAGGCACATATGCCTAAATGATTACGTTTATACTTTGTAAAGGCCACTACAGGAAGAGGATCTAAAAAATGTATTTAAAAAAAAAAAAGAATTTAAAGGAGCAGATTAAATATGAACGACAGTAGGGGGCACTTGTATGACAGTGGAATAAAGACAAACATGAGTGTTCAGTTTGAAATTTGGACTTTAACTTCTGCTTGTTCCTTGGGGAGTTTATGTTTTTTCCTTATTCAACTTTGTGCAAAACTGACAATTATATTTTAAACACAAAATATTTGATGTGGTCAACTTTCTTGACTAAAAATAAACTTCCTTCACAATATGTTAAATTTATTTTTTTTCCTTTTAGATGCTTTTTCACAAGTAAGAATTGCTAGAATAAAAAATACATTATTTCATTCAACTATGACTATGTCAGCATATAAGGCTTTAAAACT
The DNA here is from genome assembly GCA_025594165.1 of Tamias sibiricus. Classification (NCBI taxonomy): domain Eukaryota; kingdom Metazoa; phylum Chordata; class Mammalia; order Rodentia; family Sciuridae; genus Tamias; species Tamias sibiricus. The sequence continues at coordinate 32,967,825 of CM046658.1, forward strand.
GTCTGAGCTGGGCGTGGTGGCACTTACCTGTAATCCCAACAATTCAGGAGGCTAAGGCAGGAGGATTGCAAGTTCATTTTTTTTTGGTACCGGGGATTGAACTCAGGGGCACTCGACCACTGGGCCACATCCCCAGCCCTTTTTTGTATTTTATTAGAGACAGGGTCTCACTGAGTTGCTAAGTGCCTTGCCATTGCTGAGGCTGGCTTTGAACTCGCGATCCTCCTGCCTCAGCCTCCCAAAGTGCTGGGATTACAGGTGTGCGCCACCGCGCCCAGCTAGGATTGCAAGTTCAAAGCCAGCTTTAGCAATTTAGCAAGTTAGCAAGGCCCTAAGCAATTTAGTGAAACCCTTTCTCAAAATAAAAAAATAGAAAGTGCTGGGGATGTGGCTTAGTGGTTAAATGCCCCTAGGTTCAATCCAGTAACCGCCCCCTCCCCACAAAGTAATAATGATAATAATGAACAACTAACATTCAGACAACCTTTTATGAAATGTTTTCACATATATTAGCTCTTTTGAAACTCACATAGTTTATTATTCCTGTTTTACAGCTGAGGAAAACTGAGGCTCAGAAAGGTTTTTGCATAAAGTCACCTATAGCTGGAACTGAACCTAAATCGTGACCTCAAACCCCATGTTCTTTCCACCAAATGGTGTTATTTTTGATTCTTATCACTTGCTGCTGTGTGTTATGTAGTTATTTGTGTAAATGTCATTTATAGTCCACTATTTTACGCTGTGCTTAAATGCCTTATTCTTTGTATCCTTCACATCTCATAGCACAGGATATTACACATAGCAAGGCATCAATAAACACTTGTTGAGAGGCTGATGATGAGTTGGGAAGACATTGATGAATGCATGTGCTTAGCACAGTGCTTGACACATACATGTCTAATATTTTTTATATTGTAAAATGAGTCAAGGCATAGTTAATAAAAGCTTATATGACAGGCTGGGCATAATAGTGCACTCCTATAATCCCAGTGACCAGCAAAGGCCGAGGTAGGAGGAGTACAAGTTCAAGGCCAGCCCAGGGCAACTTTGTGAGACCCTGTCTCAAAGTAAAAAATAAAAGAGCTGGGGCTGGGGATGTGGCTCAGCGGCAGAGCGCTCACCTAGCACGTGCGCGGCCCGGGTTCGATCCTCAGCACCACGTAAAAACACATTGTGTACAACTAAAGCAAATAAATAAATATTAAAAAAAAAAAAAAAAAAAGAGCTGGGGATTAGCTCAATAGTACAGCATCTCTTGAGTTTAATCCTCAGTAAGAAAAAAAAATGCTTATATGGCATTTACTAAGTGCCAGACACTATTTAAAAATGCTTTACATAATATTAACTTATTTAAAAAAATTTTTTGTAGTGTTAGTGCTCGAACCCAGGCTTCACACATGCTAGGCCAGTGCTCTACCTTTGAGCTATACCCTTTTTTTTGGGCGTTGGGGCGGGGGTGAAGGGGGTGGGGGTGGGGATTGAACTCAGAGACAGTTGACCACGAGCCACATCCCTAGCCCTATTTTGTATTATATTTAGAGACAGGATCTTCACTGGGTCAGTAAGTGCCTGGCCAGTTGCTGAGGCTGACTTTGAATGCACGATCCTCCTATCTCAGCCTCACAAGCGGCTAGGATTACAGGTGTGCGCCACTGTGCCTGGCTTGAGCTATACCCTTTTAATGTTATTTTGAGACAGGGTCTCACTAAGTTGCTCAGAATGGCTTGAACTTCGAATTCTCCTGCCTCAGCCTCCCAAGTAGCTGGGATTAAAGGTGTGTGTCACCATGCCCAGCTTGATATTAATTTAATTCTTACAACCTATCTCCATTTGAAATCCCCCCCCCCTTCTCCCTTTTGGTATAAGGGATTGAACCCAGGGGTGCTTTACCATTAAACCATATCTCTAGCCCTTTTATTTTTATTTTGAGGCAGGGTTTCACTAAGTTGTTGAGTCTGGCCTTGAACTTGCAATCCTCCTGCCTGAGCTTCCTGAGTTGCTGAGATTCCAAGTGTGTGACTCTGTGCCCAGGTATTTTCCATTTGATGAAACTGAGGAACAGAAAGACATATGACTTGCTCAAAAACACATAGCTGGTAGGCAGCTGAGCAGGGTTTCACATTGACAGGCAGTCTGGCTGTATAATCCACATGTACTCTATCTATTATGCTATAATCGGTTGTTCAGGATATTTTTGCACTGATAAATTTCTTCTGCACTCCTCTCTGTCTAGGGTGTGGCTTAAATTTGGAAAAGCCAAAGCACCATAGCTTGAGAATATATTCCTTTGGTTCTTTTTTTTTTCTCTCTCTCTTTTTTAATTTAATTTATTATACATGCTTGCAGAGTGCAATTCCTTTCATATTACATATAAAGAGCACAGTTTTCCAAGTCACTGGTTTTACACAAAGTATTTTCACACCATTTGAGTTTTTATACATGTGCTTAATGTATTGATGTCCAACTCATTCTGCCATTATTCCTATCCCCTTGCCCCCTCCCCTCCATAGGCTCTCTCTTTTCATGTTCTTGTTTCTTTAGCTGTGTAGAAGCTTTTTATTTGATGGCATCCCACCTATTGATTTTTTTTTTTAACTTTATTTCTTGCGCTTTAAGGGTCTTGTTAAGAAGCCGGGCGCGGTGGAGCATGCCTGTAATCCCAGCACTTTGGGAGGCTGAGGCAGGAGGATCGCGAGTTCAAAGCCAGCCATCAGCAATGGCAAGGCACTTAGCAACTCAGTGAGACCCTGTCTCTAAATAAAATACAAAAAAGGTCTGGGGATGTGACCCAGTGGTCGAGTGCCCCTGAGTTCAATCCCCAGTACCACACACACACACACACAAAAAAAGGGTCTTGTTAAGAAAGTTGGTTCCTGTACCCATATGCTGGAGTGTTGGACCTACATTTTCTTGTAGTTGCAGAGTTTGGGGTCTAATTCCTACGACTTTGATCCACTTTGAGTTGAGTTTTGTGTAGGGTGAGAGATAGGAATCTAGTTTCATTCTTTTACATATGGATTTCCAGTTTTCCCAGCACCATTTGTAAAATGATTATCTTTTATCCAAGGAGTGTTTTTGGCATCTTTCTCTAGTAACAAATAACTGTATTTATATGGGTTTGTCTCTGTTCCTTTGGTTCTTAAACTTGATCCTGTATCAGAATCACCTGAAGGACTTGTTGAGACAGATGACTGGATCCCACCCCAGTTCTGCTCAGCCTGTACTGAGTCTGGGGTGGGGCTTAAGAATTTGTGTTTCTAACAGGTTCCCAGGAGATGCTGATGTTGCTGGTCTGGGGACCACTGGTGTAGGGAATTGGGGTTAAGAGAATGGACTATGGCTGATAGGATTTCAATCTCAGGTTTGCAATTTATTAACAGAATTTAGGCAAGTTCTTGGAAATTTCTGTGCTTGAGTTTTCATCTGTAAAATATTTTACTGATAGCACCTACATCATAGGATTATTATGGAAATTGAAAGAATAATATGTATAAAAGTGCTTAAAATGATTCTTGAAGCATTCAGTCTTAGCTGTAATAATGGTGATAAGAAATGTTGCTTCCTTTATAGATTTTAGAATCTAGTTACTGACTAAACCTAACAAAAATGATATAAAATCAGATATTATATGATGTGATCCTGACTTGAGAGGGTCGTAGATTCAGAAAGGTGAAGTGTGTTTATGTTGGGCAAGGGGAGCCAGTGGGGGGACCAAGAGGAGGAGAGGTGCATGGACTTAAGAAAATACCAAGTCCTACAGTCAGAGTTAAGAGAGGCTGGGCCGGGCGCGGTGGCGCATGCCTGTAATCCCAGCACTTTGGGAGGCTGAGGCAGGAGGATCGCGAGTTCAAAGCCAGCCATCAGCAATGGCAAGGCACTTAGCAACTCAGTGAGACCCTGTCTCTAAATAAAATACAAAAAAGGTCTGGGGATGTGACCCAGTGGTCGAGTGCCCCTGAGTTCAATCCCCAGTACCCACACACACACACACAAAAAAAGGGTCTTGTTAAGAAAGTTGGTTCCTGTACCCATATGCTGGAGTGTTGGACCTACATTTTCTTGTAGTTGCAGAGTTTGGGGTCTAATTCCTACGACTTTGATCCACTTTGAGTTGAGTTTTTGTGTAGGGTGAGAGATAGGAATCTAGTTTCATTCTTTTACATATGGATTTCCAGTTTTCCCAGCACCATTTGTAAAATGATTATCTTTTATCCAAGGAGTGTTTTTGGCATCTTTCTCTAGTAACAAATAACTGTATTTATATGGGTTTGTCTCTGTTCCTTTGGTTCTTAAACTTGATCCTGTATCAGAATCACCTGAAGGACTTGTTGAGACAGATGACTGGATCCCACCCCAGTTCTGCTCAGCCTGTACTGAGTCTGGGGTGGGGCTTAAGAATTTGTGTTTCTAACAGGTTCCCAGAGATGCTGATGTTGCTGGTCTGGGGACCACTGGTGTAGGGAATTGGGGTTAAGAGAATGGACTATGGCTGATAGGATTTCAATCTCAGGTTTGCAATTTATTAACAGAATTTAGGCAAGTTCTTGGAAATTTCTGTGCTTGAGTTTTCATCTGTAAAATATTTTACTGATAGCACCTACATCATAGGATTATTATGGAAATTGAAAGAATAATATGTATAAAAGTGCTTAAAATGATTCTTGAAGCATTCAGTCTTAGCTGTAATAATGGTGATAAGAAATGTTGCTTCCTTTATAGATTTTAGAATCTAGTTACTGACTAAACCTAACAAAAATGATATAAAATCAGATATTATATGATGTGATCCTGACTTGAGAGGGTCGTAGATTCAGAAAGGTGAAGTGTGTTTATGTTGGGCAAGGGGAGCCAGTGGGGGACCAAGAGGAGGAGAGGTGCATGGACTTAAGAAAATACCAAGTCCTACAGTCAGAGTTAAGAGAGGCTGGGCCGGGCGCGGTGGCGCACGCCTGTAATCCCAGCACTTTGGGAGGCTGAGGCAGGAGGATCGCGAGTTCAAAGCCAGCCTCAGCAATGGCGAGGCACTTAGCAACTCAGTGAGACCCTGTCTCTAAATAAAATACAAAAAAGGTCTGGGGATGTGACCCAGTGGTCGAGTGCCCCTGAGTTCAATCCCCGATACCACAAAAAAAAAAAAAAAAAAAAAAAAAAAAAAAAGAGAGGCTGGGACTGTCAGTGGTTTTGGTTTCACTACAAGAGGACTTGAGGAAGGAGGAGGGAGAGTCCTGCAGACTGCCTGAGAGAAAACCCACTCCTTTTCCCTTTCTCTTTATTTTAGAGTTGCTATCTGGTCCCAAGGGAAAGTTCCTGGGAGCACTTGCTTTTGGAAGTGGGGAACAATGGCTAAGGAAGTGGTTTTCTGCTGGCTTCTAAGGCTGGCTGTGCAGCCTTTATCACCACAGCTGCCACACATACTTTTAGTTCTTGCTGAGAAAGGCAGTTGTTAGGTTTGGAAGTCTTCAGATTCCAGAGCCAGCTGGACAGCTGACCCTCTGGTAGCCATATCCCATGCGGCCAGCCCTCTGTCCCCTCATCTCTCTGGGCCCCTTCTTTGTGACTGACTTTGAAGTGATATCCTTTATTTAGTGAACTAGCCAGTAGAAGGGTGGAGGTTGGTTGGGGGGAAATCTTTTCTACCTTAAAATTCTGGGTGGCAAATGAGATGCCTAGTGAACAAGATGTATCCTGTCCCCAAAATTTAACCCCTTATTTATGCTCAAATTACAGCTTACAGTGCTAAGAATGTACCTAGCTCATGGGTTAGAGGCAGTGTTTATTTTTGGGTGTCCTGAGGAAGACATTTGGGAGTAGGAGCGGGGAGACATTCAGGCAGCTCCATTTATGGTTGAACAATGCTTGGTATTCTACAGAAGGAACCATATGAACAGTGGGGAAGAGTTCTAGCATTCTGATCATTCACCTCTTGCTCCCTTCATTCAGGAATGATTAGGGGCACCTCATTAGCCATCAGAGTGGAACAAGTATTTCCTGGACTCAAAAGAGTCTCAGACCCTCATCCTGGGCGTCTTCTGTTCTCCCAGTCTGTTGAGTCACCACCTAGGAATGGCAGTAGCCAGGTTTCTGCCTGGAGCACCTGGAGCACTCTTGGCATACTGCATTGTTGACTGGTCTTGGTCTCCTAGACACGACTTGGGCCTCTTCAGGCTGTTGAAGTGATGATAGGCTGGGTCTTAGCTCTCCCTCCCAGCTTGTTCCACAGTGCACTGACTGACCTACTTTTTAGGGACAATTAAGTGTTTGTGAGCAAAGGAAGGCGGTGACCCAAGTGAAGGTGAACCAGAGCTGCATTAAACAAACATTTGGAGTAACTTTTTCCATCTGACACAGCAGGGTCCATTTTAGTCCAAAAGGAATGGCAGAATGGGCTGGTGTGGGGGCCAAATTCCAGATGCTTATCCAGATGGCCAACCAACTCTTGAATTCCTATTCTTTTTTTTTTTGGTGGTACTGGGGATTGAACTCAGGGGCACTCGTCCACTGGGTCACATCCCCAGCCCTTTTTTTTGTATTTTATTTAGAGACAGGGTCTCACTGAGTTGCTAAGTGCCTTGCCATTGCTGAGGCTGGCTTTGAACTTGCGATCCTCAGCCTCCCAAAGTGCTGGATTACAGGTGTGCGCTACCGCGCTCGGCGAATTCCTATTCTTTTTATCCATGTACTTTAGTATGAAAGTTATCTTTCACAATTATTATCCCCTCAGTCTTTTAGATGAAGGAGAAGGTTTAGAAGGAAGTTGGGGCTTTTAGAGTGAATTGTCAGGAAAGCCAATCCATTTTGGTGGAAGTGTTCTGATTAATTTGTATCCTTTCTGAGAAGATTGGAATCTCTTTTTTTCTTTTTGTACCAGGCTGGAATAATAGACTAGATGGAATCCCAGATCTTTTTTTTTTTTTTTTTTTAATTTATTAGTTGCACACAATGCGTTTGTTTTTACATGGTGCTGAGGATCGAACCCAGGCTGCGCACGTGCTAGGCAAGCACTCTACCGCTGAGCCACAACCCCAGTCCAGAATCCCAGATCTTTAGGAACAAGTAAATATCTTGTTTAGGTTTTCCTGTCTTTATAAGGCAAAGGATGATTTAACCTACTTACTTCTTTTTCTTCCTCCCTTCATCCCATCCCGCTTTCTTTCCCTCTCTTCTTCTCTTCCTGGATTGAACACTAGGACCTTGTAAATGCTAGGTAAGCTCTCCACCATGGAGCCCATACGTCAGCCTGCAAGTTTTCAATTTGCAGTGAAAGGAAATGAATTCTCTTTCTTACCTTGATCTTGGATGTCCCTTACGTTATCAGGCTCCAACTTCTGTTTCCCTATTCAATATATTAATTATGTTCTAGTTGATCTTGTTACTGTACTTTACTACTGCAAGAAGGATCCAGGGCCCTGAGAAGGACTGTGACTTTCGCCCTAGAGTGACTGTCTCCAACACCCTGAAGGAATTGCTAAACTAGCAATTGAGCAGTTTCTTTCTCTTTTTTTTTGGGGGGGGGGTACTGGGATTGAATCTAGGGGTACTTAACCATGAGCCACATCCCTAGCCCTTTTATTTTATCTTTTGAGACAGGGTCTCACTAAGTTGCTTAGGGATTTGCTAAATTCCTGAGGCTGGCTTTGAACTTGCAATCCTCCTGCCTCATCCTCCCAAGCACTGGAATTATAGGGATGCACTGCCATGCCCAGTCAATTTCTTAAGTTTATTTTCAGCAACTCCATCTATACTTGTGAGTATGCCAATAAATCTCTCAGTCAATAAAAAGAAAAGTTATTGATCTTATGCCCAGAATGCTGATCAAATATCACAGTTAAGGAAGAAGTTTTAAGAGGGGAACCCTACCCTGGCACTCATTGGAATTCCCTTATACCACCCTGTGAGGTGTCAGCCCCATTTAAAGAACTAGTTCAGGTATCAGAACATGGCCTAGAAGTGAGCATGGCATCAGTTTTGGTCTTATAGATGGCTACATGTTTTGAGGGAAGTGTATTTTAGATGACCTGAAATTGCTCCATACTTCCTGGAAATCCTAGAATGTGGTCACAATCTCCTTTCTTCTACTTCTGTTTCTTTTTGCCTGTGAAACCTGGTCTCTGCTGTCTTCCAGTCTACTAGCTCATCTCTGCTGGACAGCCTTTGCACAGATATTCTCAGGTCCCTTTCCTTCTTCCTAACCATCCTTCCCTTTCTCCAGGGCTAGACCCACGTTCATTTTCTCCACTGAGCTACTGAGTGCTACCGTATAGCTCTGTGCTGACTGACTCCTTTGCAGATTCAGAAGTGCCAGCCACAGCTTGGTTCTCACTACCCTGAAATCTATTTACTCTTTTCTGGTTGACTTCCATGCCTTTTCTCTGCAGCAGCTTTTCCAGACTTCTACCATACTCCTCAAACACATGACTCCACCCTACCTTGTAAACTCCCAACATGTCATTTAGCTTTTACTTTCCACACCTTTATCGCTCATTTTATCTGTAATCTTTATCAGTTCTCACCTCATTCCCTCCCATTTCAAAGGCTGGTCTCTGAGAAGAGGTATACATAGTTTGTATTCTCAGTCTTTTCTCCCTAGTGACTCTGTAAGTTTTCTCTGCAGAAGTTGTACCATGTGGTTGAGTTTTTTTATACTTCATTGAGGTTTTTTTTCCCTTGCCTATAGTAGGTTTTGTGTTAGAATGATTTAATGAAGGCTGTGCTTTAAATTTTTTTTTTTGGTAGTTGTTGATGGACAGCATGACTTTATTTAATAGTTTCATTTTTTAAAAAATATTTATTTATTTGCTTTAGTTTGTGCACAATGCGTTTATTTACGTGGTGCTGAGGATCGAACCCGGGCCGCACACTTACTAGGCGAGCGCTCTACCGCTGAGCGCACAATCCCGGCCCCAATAGTTTCATTTTTATGTGGTGTTAAGGATTGAATCCAGTGTCTCACACATGTTAGATGAATGCTCTGCCACTGAGCTATAGCCCCAGCCCCAAAGGCTGTGCTTTAGGAAGATTAATTTGACAGTATGTATAGCATGGATTAGATGAGAAGGCAAGAAAGTAAATTTTTTGAGGCTCTTTTTCCAATTGAAATTAGAGGTAGTGAGGACTAGACAGGAGAGGGTGATTATGAGAGGCATTTGGAAAAACCAATAGTCCTTGCTAGTGGGTTGGGAAAAGGATGGTGTCATTCTACAAGTGGGAAAGTTAAAGGAGGGTTGGTTTTGAAAAGAGAGATATGAATTCACTTTCAGTAACTTGATTCTGGCTGCCGTGGTATGCCCAGGTGGAATGTCAGCAGGCAGTTGGCACTGCAGAGCAGCATTTGAGTCGGGTTCAGTCATCTCAGCTTGATATTGAAAGCCTCCCTGATTGCTTTCCAGCCCCCTCTCCAACTACTTCCTCATATTTATGAGACTGCCTTCCTGTAGGGCCTTCACTCATTCCATCTATCCATCGCCATACAGAACCTTATGCATTGTTTTTTGTTTTGTTTTGGTTGTTTTTTGGTACCGGGGATTGAACTCAGTGGCACTTGACCACTGGGCCACATCCCCAGCCCCCCCCCCCTTTTTTTTTCTATTTTATTATAGACAGGGTCTCACTGAGTTGCTAAGTGCCTCGCCATTGCTGAGGCTGGCTTTAAACTCACAATCCTCCTGCCTCAGCCTCCCAAGTGCTGGGATTACAGGCATGCGATACCACGCCCAGCTTTATGCATTGTTAATAGCCTGTCCCAAAGTCCTCTAGGAAACCTTTTTTTTGTGGTACCGGGGATTGAACTCAGGGGCACTCGACCACTGGGCCACATCCCCAGCCCTTTTTTTGTATTTTATTTTATTTAGAGACAGGGTCTCACTGAGTTGCTAAGTGCCTCGCCATTGCCAAGGCTGGCTTTGAACTCGCGATCCTCCTGCCTCAGCCTCCCAAAGTGCTGGGATTACAGGCGTGCGCCACCGCGCCGGCTTTTTTTTTTTTTTTTTAAAGTTGTTATTTATGTGGTGCTAAGGATCAAACCCAAGGCCTCACACATGTGAGCCTCTACTGCTGAGCCATAGCCCCAGCCCCTAGGAAACCTTTTCTGATCACTCCATTGAGGGTTAGTTTCCTAGAATGCTAATAGTAATTTTTTTTCTGTATCTTTTTATTGTACTTTAGCATTCTTTTTATTTGTGTGCATTATTTTCTTCTACAAGATTGAAAGTTACCAGAACTTGCAGGGAGTTACATTGTAAACTCTTTTATCTCCCACTTTGCCAGCTCTGTATTTTGCACTAAGTGTCCAAAAATATTTGGTGATTTATGGAGTAAATGGAACCTGCTTTAAAGTTCGATGGTCATCATGCTGTACCTAATACCTAATAAAGTATAAATATTATTTTGTGTGCTTTCTTCCTATTTATTTTTCTCAAATAATCAGATTATAATGGGAGGGGAAGTGGAAAACTAGAGATGTTAAGTGAGAATCACCTTTTACAGATGTGTTCTTTGTTATCCTCAAGAGGTGGTTTTCTTTATGAAACAGAGTCTCACTAAGTTACTAAGGGTCTTGCTAGATTGCTGATGCTGGACTGAATTTTTTGATCTTCTTGCTCAGTCTTCCAAGTCACTGGGATTACAGGCATGTGCCACCATGCCTGTTTACCCTCAAGTTTTTTTTTTTTTTTTTAAATACTGGTGATTGAACCCAGGGGTGCTTCACCACTGAGCTACATCCCTAGCCCTTTTTCTTTTCTTTTCTTTTTAATTTTGAGACAGGGTCTTGCTAAGTTGCTTAGGGCCTGGTTAAATTGCTGAGGCTGGTCTTGAACTTGTGATCCTCCTGCCTCAGCCTCCTTAGTTGCTGGGATTATAGCCACTGCACCTGGCTACTCTCAAGAGTCTTTAGAATGGTATATACTTGCCCTTTAGCTTCCAACCCCCTCTTCTCTGCTGACATTGCTGTTGTCAAGATCACTAATCACCTCCTAATTGCCAAATCCAATGGTAATTTTTTCAGTTCTGGTCTTACTTGACCTTTCTGGGTACTTGACACTATGAAACATTCCATCTTCCTTTAAAGTTTCTCCTTCTTTAACCTTTATGATTTCATCCTCTCCCTATCTTCTTCCTTCCTCATTTACTGGTTTGCCTTTCTTTACTGACCTTTAGATAAAGGTGCTTTCTAGAATTTTTACTTTGGCCATCTACATTGTTGTTGATGATCTTGTTTATACTCATGACCTCAACTGCTGTGGTGAATGTGGGTCAGGTTTCTTTCCTGAGCTCCAGACATTTAACCTGAATACTGGAGGACTTCTTTCTCTTGGATCCTGTGGGTGTCTTTTACTCAACATGTTTCATGTTGAACCTTCCATTTTCATTCTGGCAAATTTGCTTTTCTCTCTCTCATTCCTTGCTTTATTTAAAGAACTAGCTGGAGTATGGCTTAGTGGTAGATCACTTGCCTGGCATGCTCAAGGATCTGGATTTGATCCCCAGCACTGAAAACAAACAAACCAACCCCAAACTTTATTTAAGGCACTACCTTCTACCAGCCACACAAATGAGATATTTGGGAATCATTTGAAAATCTTCACTCTATGTGTCCCATTCACCCTATTCAGCTCCAACTCAAAACAGTGATCAAATGTGGTATAATTCCACTTCAAATATCAAACCCCTTCCTGTCTTCTGATCTCTTTACTACTCTATTAGTTCAGATTCTATTGTTTCTCAATAGATCACTGCAATAGTGTCTTGACTGGTCCTCCACTCCTTTTTACTAGTGCCAGAATGCTTTTTCTTAAATTAAAATCTGATATTAAAAAATAGTTCCAAGCTTAAACTTTTACAATGTTTTTCCATTGTCTTTAGGGGCATATTCTGGTTTCTTTAGCATGGCACGCAAAGCTTTCATATCCTGCCATCATTCTTCCAAAGTGAAGAGTACCCTACACTTCAGTCATACCAAATTATTTTAAGTTCTATTCTCTCATGTTTCCACTTTGTTTCCTCTGCCTGAAACACTTCTGTTCCCATCAATCTAATTTTCTCCAGCCCTGAGGTCCCAGTTCAAGCATCACCTCCTTTAGGAAGCCTTCCCTGGGCTTCCCAACTGCCTTTTCACTGTGCTTTCACACACCATTATCAGTATCTGTATTATATATTGGATTACTTTTTAATATACCTCACTAGATTATATGCTGCTGGGGGAAAGAGACTATGAACTCATCTCTATATTCAGTGCTCTACATATTTGGCACAGGGTAGGCAATTTTTATAAAAAAGGCTTGATGAATGTATGAATGAATGAGAAGAATATATGGTCAGTGGCAGTACTGGGATCAGGATTCAGAACCATGTTGTTATCTTTTAAATATTTAATTTTTAAAAAGTGTTTTTAGTTGTAGATGGACACAATACCTTTAATTTACTTATTTATTTTTTATGTGGTACTGAGAATCGAACCCGGTGCCTCACACGTGCTAGGCAAGTGCTCTACTACTGAGTTACAACCATTAAACATTCAATTTTTGATTAGTTCGTATGTTCACGTAGTTGAATATTGAAAAGGTCCATTAAGATATATAATAGGGGCTGGGGTTGTGGCTCAGCGGTAGAGCGCCTACCTAGCACATGTGAGGCCCTGGGTTTGATCCTCAGCACCACATAAAAAATAAATAAATAAATAAATAAGAATAAATGTATTAAAAAAGAGAGAGAGAGATGTGTAGTGAAAACTCTTGTGCCACGCAGCCACACTTTCCTATTCTATGAAGACAATTAGTATAAACATTTTCTTGTGTTTTCTTCTAGAGATATGTTCATTTATTCATTTAAGAAATGAATTCAGATATTTACTGAGTATTTACTGTGTGCCAGATTCTGGGGATAAATTGAACAAAACCCACCCAAATCTTTGCCTTTATGGATAGATTCTTCCCTCCTTAAAAACAAACAAGCAAAAACAACAAAACCGTAAGTGAGAAGATAGTACATACTCTGTCCTGTATTTGTTTTACTTATTACATCTTGAAGATTAATCCATACTAGCATATAAAGACTTTTTTCCCTTCCTGCTCATCATTCAGTTTTATGGATGTCCTGTATTTAGCCATTTCCCTATTGGTTCGCAGTGAAGGTGTTACCATTGTTTTGCTGTTAAAAAATGCTACAGTGGAAAGCCTTGTTGTATACTCGTCATTTTCCATGTGCATCATCTTTAGGGAAAATTTTTAGATATAGAATTGTTGGGTCAAAGTGCATGCACATTTGTAAATTTGATAAATAATTTGGTCCATTGCTTTAATTAAAAAATTTTTTATTATGAATATTTCAAGCATACAGACGTGCAGATAATACCATTGCAAATAAAGATGTACTCCCTACTTACTAAACAGATGTTGACACCCTCACTGAGATTCTGTTAGGTACCTTTAGCACTTCCTTACCATTCTGATAGTCTCCAACAGACTTCTCAGAACTCATACTTTGCCATCCTAGAGTCACTGCCATATCTCCTATCCAGGACTTTGTTTTTAAATATAACTTCATTGTTACCAAAGGATATCTTCAAAGGAAAATTCCATTGTTGTATTTTTAGTGTCCGGAATCTGACTTCTCAAAAATGTTTATTTTGCCTCTTTCCTCTGCTCAAAGGCAACAAAAGAATGCTACCGGAAGTTGGTGGCCTGTGTTTCGGGAGGCTTGTTCAATTTTTCTGGCAGAGGAGCCCAGGTGAATTGAACCAGCATGCAGTTTTTTTTTCTCCTTGGTTTGTCAGAATAATCAAATGTGTTCACCCAAGCAGATGCCTGTGTTTAGCTGATTTGGAGTTACAACTGTGTCCCCTGGGTTCTGTTAGAGTTGATGACAGAAACTGTTCTTGGAGGAGCTGAGAAGCTGTTGACCTGTGGTATACCTGGATACTTGGGACTGTCCCAGTATGCTTTTGTTGAAATAAATTTCTTTTCCTCTCATCTCTGTACTGAAGGTCTACAACTTGTTCCAGTGATGTGTGACTCTTGCCTCTGATCTTTTCCTTGGGTCTTCAGAATGTCTGGCAGTGAGACTTTTAGGTTATTTTGTGATTTTGTAAACTGAGAGGGGAAGCTTAATCAGGGGCACTGGAATCTGAGGTCCTGTAGATGCAGGCTCACCCCAGAGTTGGTATTTTTGCCTTCATTCTCAGTTGCTGTGTTTCTTATCTCATTTGGCCTTGTAGTTTATAAAGAACTCAGGATGCATCCATTTTTTCATGGACCATATGGCCAAAAAGAAAAGGACCAAGGAGAGTGAGCTGATTTGGGGGTCTGGAGCATAAGACACAGGTGCCCTTAGTGTAGGTCTAATCCACACCGGGCCTGGGGTGGGCACAGAGTGGGTGGAATTTCTTGGACCTTTGGTCAGATCTGTACTTAGTTCCCTTTAAAGCCTCCTTTGGTCTTGCCATTTTAGTTATTTGTTTAAGCATTAGACCTGAGTTCTTTTGTCTTCTGTTCCTCAGCCTTGCAGAGGCAGCTTTGGCCCTGGGACAGCCTTTTCTTCAGATGGCAAACTCATTTTCTCTCTAGCCAACCAGAGGCACAAGGTGTAATTCAACCCTTTTCTCCCTCAGACACTGCTGCCAGGGGGAGACAATGAAGAAAGTGATCTTTGTTGCTCCCCGAATAGGACCCTGAACCTGGTAGCCATTCTGTTACTGGCTTCTTAAGTCACTGGAGACATTTTTGCCCTCCTCTTGGGCCAACAGCTGCTTTGGGGTAATAGTGACAGCTGGCTATCAGGGTATCAATTCTTCCTTGAAGAAAACTGATGTATTTTTATGAAGGGAATTACTTTTTGTGTCCCTGAGTCTGGTGGCCTAAAGAGGAAGAGTTAGAAGTCCACTGTGCACTTAGGTTGATGACCCCATGACCCCCATCTCCTCTGAATCTGAGGACATTGGCATATTTTTTTCCTCCTGGTGTCTCTCAGGAGACTCTCAGTTCTGTATCTCCAGCACCTAAGTCAGTGCCTGGTACCTGGTAAGCATGTGACAAGCATATATATGTTCAATAAATGATTGAACAAATTCCTTAATTTAGTTGTTCAGACTAGTTTCACTTACCTGAAAAGTGTTATGTGGGAAATGGAATTTTGTTTTTAGGAGGATTGCTTCAAGGGAATTATGAGAGCACTGCTTTCTAGAGAGGTTTTTTTGGGGAACTGGGGGAGCTCCAAGTGGGACTTGGTCAATCTGTCTTCATCAGCCTAGATCTTTCTTCTCAATTGTAAGTGTACTAGCAAACTTGCTTTCTTGTTTGAGGGGCAGTATCCTAAACCTGGCTCAGGCCTTCATTTCACCTGGTCTCTGTCCCTTAGGCAACTTTTTAACAGTCATCCTGTCATTGTAGAGTCAGAAGCCCTCAGAGTCATGCCTCATGCAGTGTAGTCTGGACTTGCTGATCTGGCTGCATTCAATCAAGTTCCACTCAGCTCCTAGGTGTCTGTGCTCTGTAAGGGCTGTTGGAGACAGTGGGCCTTTTTTCCCCTTTGTCAGCAGCTGGCCAGAGAGTGCCTATTAGACTGCCAGATCTGAAGCCATTTACTTTTGTCTCTCTGTGTCTGAAACTTAGGGCAGAATCTCTCTTCACTCAAGGTTACCTCTTGATTTACCTTTGTGAAACTTATTGGAGGATAAAAGATGAACAACCACAAAGAGCATATAGAGGGATGGGGTTGTAGCTCCATGGTAGAGCACTTGCCTAGTATGTGTGAGGCACTGGTTCGATTCTTAGCACCACATATAAATAAATAAATAAAATTAAGGTCCATTGACAACTCTCTCTCTCTCTCTCTCTCCCTCTCTCTCTCTCTATATATATACATATATATGCATATGTATATAATATATACATATATATATATATATATATATTTTTTTTTTTCTTTTTAAAAGAGCATATAGAAGTATTGGACCATGGTGCTTTGAAATGCTGTTTCTGGACAAGTTCCTGTCTCCAAGAAAGCAACTGGAGTCCAAACTATTGCACTCCCCTCTCCAAGAAGCTCAGTTTGGAACCGTCGCTTATTTCATAATTCCAAACATCCTTGTTTTTTGTTTAATTTTTATCTGATAAAATGTTATTAAACAATTTTAATGGCGAAACACATAGGAAGTGACAAACTAGCATGTGTTATCTTTTAAATGCACTTAGTTCAAGTGGCTATTTTAAGTCAGTTGTTCCTGTGCTATTAGTCTGCCTTCCTCCTTGAGGTGGGAGGAGTCTCTGATTAGACCTCCCTGGAGGAACCAGCTCTTCTCTGGCTGATTGATCATTCCTTTTTACATTATTGTTTTCAACATTTATATTCAGATTGCACTTGTTAATTGATACCAGTTCATGACACAGAAGAGGTTTTTACCTGAGTTCATTGACTCCTTTCATTAGTAAATGGAAGTTAGTATGTCAAGAACTAGAATTTTGTAAGAATTTGGGGCTCTTGTTCATATAGCATTAGTAGCAAAGTCAAGTTATGAGCTATCTTGATATTGACTCTACAACCATAGTTCTTTCCACTGTACTCTATTATTAGTACTCTTCCTAGAGAAATAAGTAGAATAACTACAGGAAAACAGACACATGATCTGAACTGTTGTTTAATGTTTGCCTTTCTGTGTTCATAGCCTTGTTTCATAGATGAGGAATCCAGGTTCCATGAGGATCATGTAGCTGGTCTGTTGGACTAGGTGATTTTAAAGATACTGTGATTCTAAAAAATAGTACATTGTAGAATCTATATTTATTGTTTACTGTATCCTACTGTCTAACTTAGGCTCTTGAAGCATTAAACTGAATTTTACCTTGTCTGTCTTGCCTGCTAAAGTGTTATTTGAGAAAAGGAGCTATGTATTTATCTCCCCCCATAACTCCTAATACTCAGATCTATACAAAGTGGCTGACTACCTTGTTGGTACTATTGGCCAACTCATAGCATTATATGGAGCAAAACTTAGGTTGATATATTTTTTCCAGATGTACTATCATTCAGATTCTTTTTTTCCTTTTTTTTTTTTTTTTTTTGTGGTACCGGGGATTGAACTCAGGGGCACTCGACCACTGGGTCACATCCCCATACCTTTTTTGTATTTTATTTAGAGACAGGGTCTCACTGAGTTGCTAAGTGCCTCGCCATTGCTGAGGCTGGCTTTGAACTCGCGATCCTCCTGCCTCAGCCTCCCAAAGTGCTGGGATTACAGGCTTGCGCCACCGCGCCCGGCTTCCATGTTTTTTTTTATTGGAACATATAGTTGTACATAGGGCTGGTTATTTTTATTATTTAGCAGCAGTTGAAATTACTTAGCCTAATTCTTCCCAGTGGGCATATTCTCTTTTCTCTTTGTTTTCACGATGCTACTTAGTTTCTCCACCTGCATCCAACCTGTATGATTGGAAGTTTAGCAGAATTTTTTATTTGGCACATTGCAAATTCTACCATAGATCACTGATTGGCAGCCTATGAGTCGGTTATCTAAAAAACTTTAGGTCTTAGTGGGTAGTGGATTGGTTTGGGTGTGTCTCTTTTATGAGTAGTTGTTCTAATGGGGTCTGACTCCATTAGATTGCTTCTTGGTTTCTAGGATGTCAAGGTACAATGAGCAGGAGTGCCAAGCTCAGATTTGGGAAACATAGGTTATTTCCATGCTGTCTCATTGGCCTCATGTGTGACTTTTGGACAGACTATTTAGCCTCCATCTGTTTTATTATGTATAAATGAAAAAATGCAATTATTTTTGTAAAAATGTTTTCAAAGATGAGTAAAAGCATGCAGATAAGCTGCCTTAAGTTCCTTATAACAAAGATGCTATAGAAACTTGAGGGTTTCCCTCTTTTAATTATAATATGTGTAGCTTATCCTAAGAGCCTGTGTCTGTAGGGTTGGTCATCTTTGAGACTAATGGAAGGAAATTTGCAGCAGCTACTGACACATTAAGGAACTCAAAAACGAATTGGCTAAATGCAATAGTGCCCTGAGCTTGGGATGTATGGTGACATTTGGGCTGTATTTTCACCCTGATGATCTCTGGAGAAGGTACTGCCTCCTGGATTATTATGCTTTTAGCATTTAGGGAGTGGGCTTAACAGTTTTTGCTGCTTTCCTTCCTCTGTATTGGAAAGGGTTGATAGGAGTCTCTTGTGTGGTGTGGCTGTATTCCAGTCTGTAAATATGACTGCTGTATGTCATGAAGGAGAGTGCAGAGTTGGTTGTTTGTTTTGTGAAACCTGTCCCTTTGCCTTGTGATATTTGCACAAGAGCTCCTGTTGTGGTGACATTTTTTTTTTTTTTTTTTTTTTTTAAAATATTTATTTGCTTTAGTTGTACACAATGCAATGCATTTTATGTTTACGTGGTGCTGAGGATCCAACCCGGGCCGCGCAGGTACGAGGCGAGCGCTCTGCCGCTGAGCCACGACCCCAGCCCCTGTGGTGACATTCTTGTGGTGAGTGTGGTCCTTTAAAAACTTTGTTCTCAAATATTAAACAATCCCCTAACTAGTGCCCTGAAAAGGATTTAAGTGTCTCTCTCTAGAATTTAAGCAAGAGGAGCAGTAATCCTCGTGGAGCCTGGACTACAGTCTAGGAGAGAAGGTGGCAGATGAAGTGGCAGATGATAGGCAGGGACTGTTGTGGTCTCCTGGCTCATTTGCACAAAGGAGGGGCTAGCGTCTCCTGGGGAGGTATTTCCGCTCTCTGCAACAAATGAGGGTATGCTAAAGGGCCATAATGTAAAGAGGCTTCTCTAGTGACATCATGTGCACGCATGGTCAAAGTCCAGTTCTCTGGGGCTTGTGGAAGAGGGAGTAGAGATCAGTTGGTTTGCACACTCCTACTTCTCAGCTGTCACTGCACCATGGTGCCTACTTCCAGCCACTGAACCAACACAGCTGGGCCAGGGCATGAATGCTTACAAGTACCAGAAGTTCCTGGAGGGACTCAACAACCTTAGAGGTACTATAAGGCTTCAGGCTGTCCTTTTATTTTTGCTAATCATATGGGTCTTTACTTTCCATTAACAACTTATGAACTTACAAAATCCTCCTACTCTGAGCTGGCCGTATTCTTTATGTGTTTAAGGCAGTTGTGCAGAAGGAACAGAATTTATCAATGTAATCCTGGGTGAGTAGGTGAGAATCCCCTCAGGTGTTTCAGCAGCAGCTTCTTCTCTTGCTTGAATGGGCATATGAGAAATGTCTCCTGTTTTCTTGAGCTCGGCAGGGATCAGGGCACTCCCTGTTTTCTTTGAGGCAGTCCAGCAGTGTGGGTGGAGGGCTCTTGCCATGGGCGCTGCAGCTTTACCAAGGTGTAGCTAGATTTCTTGGGCTGGGTTTTCTAGTTGCCTGTGTCTACAGTGAGTCAGAGCCTCATCTGAAGAAACAGGAGCAGGAAGGGAAGTGGAGGAAGGAATGCAGGTTGATGGGCTATGGCTATACATGTCTTTGTAAAGTGAAAATTAATAACTTTGAAGTTTTATGTTAAAATAATATCAAAAAGCTCTGAAATTTGAATAGTGTTTTCTTTGCATCATTGACAAACTCCTTACCATAAATGAGAAGAATACAATCAGATGTGATGATGTAGGATTCTTTTTGTCTATTAAGGAGGAAAATGAGTAAAATATTTTACTTCCCCTTCTCTAATTAGTAGGTGGATTATTTCCCTGTGCAGAGGAGGATGCTCAAACATATCTCTTTCAATCAGCAGGTCAGGATTCTGGACCCAAAGCAACCATAACCTATGGAGAGGGTGGGAGAATGTCATGAGAGGACAGGGTAAAAGGGGCTTTTTTGGGATGAGAGGAGTGGCAGAGAGGGTGTGGGCAGATAGCTAGGCTTTTTTCCTGCCAGGATATGTAGATATTTTGCCTTCTTTTACTAGCTGTTGAAGAACTCTATTTGTAGAAAACATATATGTGAAAAGCTTTGTAGGCTATAAAGGGATATTCAGGTTGACTGTCCCTAATCTGTAAATCTAGAATCTGAAATGCTCTGAAATTAAACTGTTTGAGTATCATGTCAATACTCAAGTTTTAAGATTTCAGAGCATTTTTTATTTTGAATCTTTGGATTAGGGATCCAGTGTTCAACTCATAAAATCTATGCAAATATTCCAAAATTAAAAAAAAAAATCCAAAATCTGAAACATATCTGCTGCCAGGCATTTCAGATCAGGCATATTAAGCCTGTACAACTACAAAGTATTGTTGTATGATCTCTATCTTCCATTTTCTCTCCCCACACCCCATGCAACCTCCCCAAAACAAACAAACAAACAAACAAACAAACAAACAAAAACTTCTGACAACTGGAGTCAATCCCTTTTAAGTTTTGGGCTCTGCAAGCTCATGTATCAGGCAGGTCTTTGCAAGAATGAGCCACATTAACTATTGCTCTCACTTTCCTGTCAAAGGAAGTTTAAAGAGGGCAGAAAGAGTCTAGATTCTTCATCCAGTCTCATGGGGAAGAGATGTGAAGAAGGAGGCACAGATATCAGTGCTGCTTCTTAGCCGCTTTTCCAGTTTTTGACTCTTGTTAGGGACTAGCTGAAGAAAGGTGCTAGACTGTCCTATAAAAAAAGCCTCCTTTTCTTGCCCATTTTTTGGTGTGGGAGGGATACTTCTATTTTCTGGGGCATAATACCTGTCCACAGCAGAAGCATTTTCCCTCCTTTGTTTATAAAATTTGTAGCAGGATTATCAAACTTAACTAACCTTCATATTTCTTCAGTAAAAGAGTCTCCAAGTAGGAACCCCAGCCTGTCCTGGAATACTGAATCTCTTGGTGTGATTTTACAAGCTCTTATCCTTAGTGTCATTCTTCTGATAGAAAATTCCTAAGATTTTCTGAAGATGGACTGGTGGTGGAATGGATGGAGACTATATGAGATTTACTTGTCCAAACAATTGGAGAATATAGCTTTTTTGTTGTTTTTTTTCAGTTTTGCTTTTTCTTAAGGGTTTAATTGAACAGGTAACTTCACTAGGAATGGCCATGGCCTGTGCTAATCAAATATAGCAGGATCCTGATACATTGCTGAGGATCTTAGGAGATCACACCACTCATAACTCATTCTGTTGTTCTTTAGGAACAAAGTACAGGTATGACTATATAGAAGGAGGAATCCTTTTTCATTTCCTAAATGAGAGTTGTTTTGGTCCCTTTTCCTCTAACCCTCCTGACTTTCTCAGTGGTGTTAATGGAACAAATGGTTCTTGGCTTGATCCTCTTGGGGTATAAAGGTTTGAAATTGCACCTAGGAAAGATTATTTCATCTTTTGGAAGTGTTCATGTTGAAACCAACTTGGCAAAGATGTGTTTTCTAGCCCACTATCAGTTGAATTTTTTTCTCTATCCTTCTTTTGCCCTATTTGTCCTAGGAATGAATAACATTGCTAGGAATGAATGAGCAGTGGATAAGAAATACCTATTATGGGGCGTGTCCCGTGTGGGGCTAATTCAGAGAAAAGACCTCAGCAGCAGCAGCTCCCCACTCTAGACCCTGGGCCTCTCTACCATGTCCTTCTAGTTCTACACCTTTATGATGAACTCATTCCTGCAGGCATTAAACAGGGATGGACACACACACATACACACACACATCAGTGTCTGAAATGAGGTCAAGATTCACTAAGTCTTAGTTTTTTTTTTTTTTTTTTTTTTTTTTTTTTTTTTAACTTTTTGTAGTTGTAGATGGACAGCATACCTTTATTTTATTTGTTTATTTTTCTGTGGTGCTGAGGATTGAACCCAGTGCCTCACACCTGCTAGGCAAGCCTCTGCCACTGAGCTACAGCCACAGCCCACCAAGTGTTAGTTCTACCTCTTGTTGATCCTTTGTCTCTCAGAGACTTTTTTGAATCACAGTGAGTCTTTGTACCTGTTTTGGTCCAGGATGAGCTGGACCAGTTGTGTGTTGGTAGTCCCAGTCATCCACCCCCATATTTGGCTCCACGTCTTCATCTCACTGTAGGATACTTTGTATTGTGAAGACTGGACTAGAGCACTAGTTTTACTAGAAATAATGGTAAGCATTCAGTGAATGTCAGTTATGGACTAGGCACTATCGTACTTTGCATGTATTAACCCATGGCATGACTGGCTTAAGAACAGGATTCATCTGTCCTGCTAAGGAAATGACAGTGCCTGGGAGTATGTCAGCCAAGATTTCTAATGTTATTATGCTGCTGACCATGTGAAGTAGGGAAGAATGTCCACATCTGACCAGTGTAAATATAAAACATACTTAGGTACCCTTCTCTCTCTTTGAAATACATCTTTTCTCTCCACATTACTCCCCTTGAACTGTGTTTGGTTTAATCTTTCATTCAGTGGTATTTGCTTCATTTACATATATATGCTGTATACGCATACATAACACAGGGCTGGGGTTATGGCTCAGTGGTAGAGTGGTTGCCTAGCATGTGTGAGGCACTGGGTTTGATTTTCAGCACCACATATAAATAAGTAAAATAAAGGTCTATTGACAACTAAAAACAAAACAAAACAAACAAACATCGACAACAAAAAAAAACATAACACAGAGTGTTAGATACAAACCATTGCCTGTGTCAAACCTTCCCGTGGGTTGAGTTTCACCCACTGTCCCCTGATTATGGTGAATAGCTGCTTCCCTTCTTCATTTCACTTGTAAATTTGTGTGTTCCAGAAGGGCTGACTGGAGGAGGTAATTGGCTCCCCTCTTCATTTAGCTACTGATGTTTGTTTTCCTTGACATGGTTCAGCTTGTAGCTATTCTACCATCTAGTGTGTAACTGTTGAAGGGAGCCCCTTGGGGAATACACATTCATATACATTTTTTTTTTTTTTTTAAAGCTCTGGTCTCTATTTTCTGTGAATCTTTGCTACTCTGATGCCAGGATTGGGATGTATTATGTTCTAGTACTGCTGCTTCTTTTGGAGGGCATTAACTTGTATTTCTCAAGCCTGCATAAAATGTAGCCATTGGGTGATTTCTGCCCAGATGGACTTCTCTCTGAGTTATGACAGGTTGAACTATCAGCTAAAGTCCTCCTCTTTGGCAGTGCCCAGACCTGTGATGTGATTGAGAATTGGGGATTAGGGAGGCAGAAAGGTAGGTGAGGTGGAGAGAAAGTGGTTCTCTAGCTTTTGCTAAGCAGAATTTGTAGGACTGTGAGATAATGGCTGATTTTTTTTTTTTTTTTTTTTTTTTTGGAAGAGCAGTCTACCCCAGTATATCCATGTATTTTCAAAATCCTCTCTTCCTTTGCATATACTGCCCTATTCCCTTTCGCCTAAAATAGTGCTAACTCTTTCTCTTTGCAGCAAACTTGTATTTATCCTTCAGTGTTTACTTTCCCTCATAGTTTTTGTGTTTGCCCTCTCAGGCAAAATTATTCTCTCTTATTCATCCAGGTTGTCAAAGCACTTTAACCATACTTTTTAGAGCATATCATGTTTTGTTATTTTATTAAACATTTGATTTTTTTTTTCTGCTAGTCTTTGCTTTTCTGGCAAGTTTCCTATAACTTGTAATCTTCAGTTTCTTCATTTATAAGAATGGGGATTATATGGGCTGGGGTTGTGGCTCAGTGATAGAGCACTTGTCTAGCATGTGTGAGGCACTGGGTTCGATTCTCTGTACCATATATGAATAAATGAATAAAATAAAGGTCCATCAACAATTAAAAAAAAAAAAAGAATGGGGATTATAATAAAATCTACCCCACAAGATATTGTAAGGATTAAATGAGATGATGAATGTAACATCTGATACAGAATAGGAGCCCAATAGATACTGTACTTAGTTGTTATGCAAGTGTATCTTTGCATTTCCTTCAGCAGCATAGTGCCTGGCATATTGAACTAAACTTATGTAGCCAGTGCCCTTCAGGAGTCCATCATAAGAAGTTTAAAAAAAAATTATATATATATATATATATATATATATATATATATATATAGTCTGATAATGGTGCCTATGCTGTATACATTTATTTAACCACACTTTGTGTGTGTATGTGTGTTGTATGTGTGTTTCTCTTCAGTGCCATATTATGACCCTTATAAGAAACTTCACAATCATTTTGTAATAATACCTAATTTTTGGTAAAAAAAAATGGTATCATTCAAGACAAAATTAAATCCAGTCTCAGAGAATAAAAATATACTATTATTGGTCACATTGGAGAGATGATTCTGCTCATCTGTAGTCAGTTTCACATGGGGGTTGCCAGTGTATTTTGGATGGTATCGATATTGTTAACTAAGTGAAAAAGGTGACTACTGAGAAGGAACATAGACCTTTTTGATTCTATTAGTTTGGGCATGTGTGTCAAATCAACTTTCTCATTATCTTATAGCTTTACTTCGGATGTTCATTTAGTCTGCCAGCTAAGAAGCCTGTTCCTGTTGCCACATCTGGGCAAGCAGGACACACCCTCTTATCCCAACATGTGCCCTCAGAGAGTGTACTGGGGTGAGGCTTTTGCCTTCTCTTCAACATGGCTAATAAAGAACCCCAGAGCTGGGTGCGGTGGCGCACGCCTGTAATCCCAGCACTTGGGATGTGAGGCAGGAGGATTGCAAGTTCAAAGCCAGCCTCAGCAATGGCAAGGCACTTAGCAACTCATTGAGACCCTCTCTCTAATAAAATACGAAAAAGGGCTTGGGATATGGCCCAGTGGTCAAGGTGCCCCTGAGTTCAATCCCCAGTACCTAAATAAATAAATAAATTAATTAATTAAATAAAGAACCCCAGAAAAATAACTTAGATTTTCCCCCCAAATGATAGATATTACTGTGTTGTCTTTATAGAAAGCATGGGGGGAATTTTAAAAATCACCAAAACCTACAACCTTCAGGTTATTAGGCTTATAGGTTATTGTATTTCTATCTAGACTTTTTTTTTCCTATTTATTTTTAAATGTTTTGCTTTTACAGATGTATTATTATTACAATGTTATTTACCTTACTCTTTATTTATTTTGTGTTATTATTGTAATGTTGTTATTTACCTTACTCTTTATTGTGAGCATACTTTATGCTTTTAGCTATTTTTCTTACAGGATGATTTTTTAAATAATTGTATGGATTTTCATAGAATGGCAGGGTTATTTATTTAACATTCCCCAATTGTGGGGTTATACCTTTGTAACTTTTCATTGCTGTAATATGATAATGAAAACATTATAAATAAAATTTTCTGCCAGGCATGGTGGTGCACATCTGTGATCCCAGTGACTTGGAAGGCTAAGGCAGAAAGATTGGGAGTTCAAAGCCAGTCTAGGAACTTAGTGAGGCCCTAAGCAACATAGCGAGACCCTGTCTCTAAGTAAAATATTAAAAGGGGTGGGGATGTGGCTCAGTGGTTGAGCGACCCTGGGTTCAATCCCCATACCAAAAATGTGTGTGTGTGTGTATACATATATGATAAAAATAAAAAACAAAAATTTCTGTGTACCTCTGATTTTTGTTGTTGTTTTGTATAGAGTTCTAGCAGTGGAATTATTGGGTCTTAATATATGTATTCAAAGTTCTCAAAGTTTTAATTTTATTTTACTCTGTAAAGCTACTGAGGGCAAGAAGAGGATACCTGTAACACTGAATACCCCTTGATAGCTCTCATCTGCTTGCCTGCTAGGGATAGCTATGTCTTCAGGATTAGTGGCCATCTGGCTCAGATGTTTTATTATCCAGTTTATTTTATGGTGGGACAGGTGCCAAGTGTCTCACTTAGTCAGCAGCTCCACATGTCATCATCATATCACTGTACTCTAAAGCTTTTCTCCTAGTAGCTCCAGGCATTTAAATGGCTTCAGTCATCTTTCCAATGCTAGTACCTCTTTCTCTGTGCAGGGGAGAGATCCACAGCTGTTGATTGAGAAACTGCAGTATCAAGAATGACCTAACCAGGGCTGGGGCTGGGGCTCAATGATAAAGCATTTGCAGCCGGGCGCGGTGGCGCACGCCTGTAATCCCAGCACTTTGGGAGGCTGAGTCAGGAGGATCACGAGTTCAAAGCCAGCCTCAGCAATGGCGAGGCACTTAGTAACTCAGTGAGACCCTGTCTCTAATAAAATACAAAAAAGGGCTGGGGATGTGGCCCAGTGGTCTAGTGCCGCTGAGTTCAATCCCCGGTACCAAAAAAAAAAAAAAAAAAAAGATAAAGCATTTGCCTAGCATGCATAGGGCATTGAACCTTAGCGCCCCATAAAAATAAATAAATAAAAATAAAGGTGTTGTGTCCATCTATAAGTATGTATGTATGTGTGTGTGTGTGTGTGTGTGTGTGTGTGTGTGTATGGGTATGAAAGACCTAACCAATGCTGTTTAGAAATCTTCATTGTGGGGCTGGAGCTGTAGCTCAGTGGCAGAGCACTTGCCTAGCATGTGTGAGGCACTGGGTTCAATTCTCAGCACTGCATATAAATAAATAAATAAAATAAAGGTCCATTAAAAAAATATATATATATATATATATATATATATATATATATTATATATTTTTTTTAGTACCGGGGATTGAACTCATGGGCACTCGACCACTGGGCCATATCCCCAGCCCTTTTTTGTATTTTATTTAGAGACAGGGTCTCACCGAGTTGCTAAGTGCCTCGCCATTGATGAGGCTGGCTTTGAACTCGCGATCCTCCTGTCTCAGCCTCCCAAAGTGCTGGGATTACAGGCGTGCGCCACCGTGCCCGGCTTAAAAAATATTCTAAAAAAAGAAAAAAGAAATCCTCATTGGGACCTAGATTGGTACCAGGTTGAAATTCTCTTTGCTTCCTTGCTATTATTGAACTAACACCTAGCTGGTAAATTAGGCCAGCTTGACCTAATATAATAGATTGAAAAACTACTGTGTCAACACTCTTGCTTTTTTTTTTTTTTTTTTTTTTTGCACCAGGTCTGAACTCAGGGGCACTTGACCACTGAGCCACATACCAGCCCTATTTTGTATTTTATTTAGAGACAAAGTCTCACTGAGTTGCTTAGTGCCTCACAGTTGCTGAGGGTGGCTTTGAACTCGCAATCCTCCTGCCTCAGCCTCCAGAGTCGCTGGGATTACACCTGGTAACACCCTTGCTTTTGATAGGTGTCTGCCTCTGGAAGAACTGGAGCTGGTTCTGTGTTTAAATCAATGTATTGCAGCCAATTGCAAATCAACTTCTATTACTTGGGACAAGTAGCTTGGAGTAGAATTATGGACTTTTTGAGAGTACATTCTTGTTTCTTCCTTGAAGTTGAGATCTTGCAGCAGACAATGTGAGGCTTTCTAGCTGATGATTGATTAGCTTTATAGCTATTTGGAGATTAGCTTGAGTCTGAGAGAAGGCACATGTGTGGGACTTTGTGTGCTGGGGTCAATAAGGAGTCACTACAATAGCCAGGATAGTGGAAAATGGCTTGAGTCACAGACAGGATTGCATCCTTCTCAGTGAGAACTATCTGCCGCTCCCATTCCCAGAGCCCTTAAGCAAACCTGTCACAATAGGGTGATTCTCTCTACTGCAGGGACTCTTGAGTCTGCATGCTTCTGGGTGAGGTCTGTCAACACCTTTTAAGTCACCAAGCACCCAGTGGACCCTGTACTTTGAATGGTTGGCAGTTTTGTACTGTTTTAAGTTTATTCTTTCTTGTATATTTTCTAGACTTACTGGTTGGCACTGTACTAGAGAGGGGTATCAGCTCAAGTTCACTTGATATTGGTTTCTGTTGCTGTGGGTTTGCAAAGTGTTGAGTAGTTTGTATCTTTTTTGTTACAACTGGGGATGGTTGTTACACTATCCCTCTGTCCTAAAAGAGTAAGTGTATATATAATAGCTAACAAAGTATAAATTATCACTCCCTCATCCAGGTTTGTGTGTGTGTGTGTGTGTGTGTGTGTGTGTGTGTGTTTTGGAAGTAGGTATTAGTATTGAAAAGTTAAGGCTCTTGTCCACACTATTTTGCTACAGTTGCTATTGGCTTTCTGGTAGAATTCCAGCCTAGTATGTCCAATTATGTATCTGTTACTCATCATAGCAAATGTGGAGATGGTACCTCTGTACAAATACCAGCTGTTTTTTGTTTGTTTGTTTGTTTTTTTGGTACCGGGGATTGAACTCAGGGGCATCCAACCACTGGGCCACATCCCCAGCCCTCCCTCCTCCCCCGCTTTTTTTTGTATTTTTATTAGAGACAGGGTCTCACTGAGTTGCTAAGTACCTCGCCATTGCTGAGGCTGGCCTTGAACTCTTGATCCTCCTGCCTCACCTCCCAAGTGCTGGGATTATAGGCGTGGGCAACCACACTCAGCTAGCTTTTCTTTTAAGTCACAAACTTCTCAAGTCTGTCTCCTACCACCCAAATCTCTAAAATTTTCTAAATGTTATTATTTTTTTATTGTGGAAAAACAACATAAAATTTATTCTATTCTCAACAAAATTTTGAGTGTGTATATAGTATTAACTGTATGCACACTGTTGCACAGCAGATGTCTAAAACTTTTACAACTTGTATGACTGAAATGCTGTAGCCATTGAAGTAGCAACTTTCTATTTCTCCTCCCCCTGTTCCTGACAACCACCATTCTACTTTCTGCTGTTATGAATTTCACTGCTTTAAGTACTTCATATAAGTGGAATCATTCACTATTTGTCCTTTTTTTTTTTTTTTAACCAACTGATTTCATTTAGCATGATGTCCTCAAGTTTCATCCATGTTGTTCCATATGACAGAATTACCTTCTTTTTTTTTTTTTTTTTAAGGCTAAATAACATTTAATTGTATATATAAAAATCTAAGGCTGGGCGTGGTGGCTCATGCCTGTAATCCCAGCACTTGGGAGGCTGAGGCAGGAGGATCCAGAGTTCAAGGCCAGACTCAGCAAAGGCGAGGCACTTAGCAACTCAGTGAGACCCTGTCTCTAATAATAAAATACAAAAAAAAAAAAAAAAAAAAAGGGGGGGGGGGCCTGGGGATGTGGCCCAGTGGTTGAGTGCCCCTGAGTTCAATCCCTGGTACCAGAAAAAACCAAACCAAAACAAAAACAAAAAACAAACTTTCTTTTTTTTTTCTTTTTTTTTTTTTTTTAAGTCTCTCTTTTATTCAATTGACTAGAGGACATCTGTACTTAGACATCACCTTGAATTCAGTATTTTCAAAATCAAGCTTACACTTGGCTTCCCTCCCTTAGTTCCATTTTTGACAGTTGTGTTCACATTCTTCCAGCCTCCAAGACAGGAAACCCTGGAGACATCTTTGACTCTTCTCTCTTCATCAACCCCCATTCTCAATCTGTCACTGAGTTCTTTTGTTTCTTCAGAATGTCTCTTAAGTTTGCCCTTTTTCCCCCATTTCTCTTGCTGTGATTCTAGTCTAGTCACTCATCACCTCATGCCTGAATTATGGCACTGCCTCTGATTTTGTTTCCTGTGTTCTGTCTCTCCCTTACAGTTCACTGTAGGCAGCTACTTTCCTTGTATTTCCTATTGCTTAAAGTCCAAAATTCAAAAAATTATCTCTTATGCTCTGACCTCCTATTTATCCGGGCTTTCTTACATAATTTTCTAGAACACACCTTCAGCTCAGACAAATCTGTCTC
The DNA here is from genome assembly GCA_025594165.1 of Tamias sibiricus. Classification (NCBI taxonomy): domain Eukaryota; kingdom Metazoa; phylum Chordata; class Mammalia; order Rodentia; family Sciuridae; genus Tamias; species Tamias sibiricus. The sequence continues at coordinate 32,997,416 of CM046658.1, forward strand.
TTCATTGGACCTCAGTGCCCCTCATTCATTCTCCCCTGTTGCCTTTTCTTGTGCAGTTCTCTTTACGTGGAATGCCCCTATTCTTTATACTAATCTGGAGTCTCTCCAGTCCTACAAGCCTTACTTCAGGTCTTTTTTTTCTCATTAAATCTCTCTGATTAGTGAAATCCAAGTTGATACATCACTTCCACATGCTAGTTTTGTCTCTGTGTTGAATCTGTGAGTTTTTTGAGGGGACTATTTATAGACCTTGTAGTTCTGTAACTGTTACAGTGACTAGCTCATGCCTAGCCAAATTTAAGTGCTCATTACTGAGCCCTTTTAAAATGTGGTAACCAAGTAAATGATTATTTTGTTTGATAAATGTGTATGAGCACCTACCATGAGTGCTCTGCTGGGCACTGGGATCCAGCCGTAAACAGTAAATATTTGTTGCTTGCACTGGGATCTAGCAGTAAACAAAATATTTGTGGACTGGATTTGAGGCAGCCTGGCAGAACTCAAAGTGAGGACAAGTGACAAAGAGAGGGAGACTTGAGAAAATAAGGCACAAACAAAAAAACCACCATAAGCCAGTTGTAGTAGTGCATGCCTGTAATCCTTGCTACTTAGGAGGCTGAGGCAGGGGGAGGATCACAAGTTCCCGGCCAGTCTGGGCAATTTAGCAGGACTTTGTCGTAAAATAAAAAATAAAAGGACTGGGAGTGTAGCTCAGTGGTAGAGCGCCCATGGGGTTAATCCCCAGTACTACAAAAAACAAAAACAAAAACAAGGATTATAGGGAAAAGGCATTTAATGGATTTATTCAGCAAACAATTTGAGTATCCATTGATACCAGTTTATTCTAGCCATTATGTCTATACCAGCAAATAAGACAAAATAAGAAAATAAGTACTGCTTAACCACTGACCTACATCATCAGCCCTTTTTATTTTTTATTTTTAGATAGGGTCTTGCTAAGTTGCTTTGGGTCTCAATAAGTTGCCTAGACTGGCCTTGAACTTGCAATTCTCCTACCTCAGCCTCTAGTGGGATTACAGTTATGGGCATACCAAACCCAGATCTTTTTTGTGTTCTTTTATGGTGGAATTTATTTTCTATAACTTAGAGGCTTTTTTTTTTTTTTTTTTTTTTTTTTTTTTTTTTTTTTTTTTTGTGGTACCGGGGATTGAACTCAGGGGCACTCGACCACTGGGTCACATCCCCAGACCTTTTTTGTATTTTATTTAGAGACAGGGTCTCACTGAGTTGCTAAGTGCCTCGCCATTGCTGAGGCTGGCTTTGAACTCGCGATCCTCCTGCCTCAGCCTCCCAAAGTGCTGGGATTACAGGCGTGCGCCACCGCGCCCGGCTACTTAGAGGCATTTTTAAAAAATAAAAAGCACTATATTGGAAGTAGCCTATCTGTAGAAAGTCAGCAGTGAAGGAGTTAATCTGCTTGTAGGGCTCCAGTGTTTGTTGAAACAGATGGTTTTCCTGCCCTAGGGAGTATTTCTAAGGGGGATTAGAGGACTGGGCTGAGGAGAGCATGAGACCTCTATGGCTCACCCCCTAGCACACACACCTGCTGTTCTGGCGCCTGGTGAGCTATGTAACTTGTCTCCCACTTGGTAGGCACTTGTTTGCAGGATTGTGATTGTGGCTGTAGGGTTGGCTGTATGCTTCTGGCATTTTTATTTTTCTTTCTTGACTTTTATTTATTGTCCAACATCAGTGAAGTCCCATCTTAATATAACAGATGGTGAGGCTTGTCTGTGTTCCTTTGTATTCATATTTACTTTGACATAATTGTATTTTTGTGTGTGTGTGTGTGTATGTATTTCTTGATTCCGTTTTTTTATTGTGGTAAAATACACATAAAATTTACCATTGTAACCACTATTAAAGCTTGCATTGCATTGACTTTAGTTACATTCTCATTATTGTGCAACCATCATGATTATTTAGTTCAAGAATGTTTTCGTGACCCTAAATGGAAATCCGGTGTTCATTAGGCAGTAACATCCCTACCCTAACCCCCCCGGCAACACTAATCTGCTTTCTGATTTGCCTATTCTGAATATTTTATATAAATCGAATCATCTCTATAAAATAATGCATCTGGCTTCTTTGATTTAGCGTATACTATACATATATGTTGATAGGCCCTTTTTCATGTAACATTATAAGAATTTTTTGTTTTCTTCAAGTTGTTATTTTAAGCTATCTTGTTGATAATGGCTTCACTTAATCATTATCTTATTGTTGAATATTTGGATTGTTTCAGGTTGTTGTGGTAATTAGGAAAATGCTACAACAGACTTGTCCCTGACTATGGTGCTGCCACCTTTCACAAAAAGGTTGCATACCAGCTGCAGAAGAATCATTGTCCCTGATTTACGATGACCTGTTATCCATCTCTCTCTGGGAGAACAAATTTTATATAGAAGGGAGCATTATTTGCAACATAAGAGCTTGATCCCAGGGAATGCAGGGAAAATTTCCCCCCTACTGATAGAATTCTTCTCTGACACTCCTTCCGCTTGCTTATTCATTGAACTAATATTTGAGAGCCTATTATATGCCAGACATTGGAAAGTTGGTGGTGCTTGTGCTTGGCTGAGCAGCACCTTTCACAGCATGCACCTTTGATACTGCTTGGGAACAGATGAGGACCTGCTTCTGGGGTGATTGGAGAGGATCTAGAGGCCTGAGCCACAAGGGGCCTTATTACCTCATGGTTTAACACCTCAAGATTTGGTGCTATTATAGATACTAATCACACATTAATTTGGGTTGCTTACTCCAGAGGATTTCAAGGCCAGCCTGAGACTCTTCGTACGTGGATGCCCTTGTTCACCACTCTAACAGAGTTCTGGCTGCTGTATGTGCTGGCCTGTGGCTTCTTAATAGTTTCCCTCACGATTTCCTCGGCAAGTCAGCAAGGGGAGGGTGCTTTTGGCTGGGCATAAGGACTTCAGGGACTTTTAAAAATGTTACTGTGTTCATGCAACAGGTGGGGTTAGAGTATCAGATTGTGACTCTAACCCAGCTATATCTGGGATTAGTGCTGCTGAGGCCTTTTTGTCTTCAGTAGACCTTCTTGCCATCCGCTTTCCTTACTGACCCATTTAACAAAATATTCTGAATTTCTCTGTACCCTTCTGGGAAAACATAAACCACTTGGAGCAATTCAGGGCTACACTGTTTTGCCAAATCTTAACTATTCATTTAGGAAAGTGCTAAAAATCTGAATTGTTGCTTTGGGTTGAAGAGTAGAGAGGCTAGTGAGAGTACTAGGAGTTTGGCTGCCATTTTCCACCGACCACTTTTTTTTTTTTTTTTTAATATTTATTTATTTGCTTTAGTTGTACACAATGCGTTTATTTTTACATGGTGCTGAGGATCGAACCCGGGCCGCCCACGCGCTAGGCAAGTGCTCCACCGCTAAGCCACAATCCCAGCCTGACCACTTTTTAAAAAAATTTTTTTTAGTGTTAGAATATGATCTATTCTGTATCTCTATTTTCAGATGTGATTTTCCTTGTATACTTGAAAAACAGTTCCCTCTCAGAGAGGATAGAAGGGAAAAAAGGGATAGATGATCAGGAGCAGGATCTGTGTTCTCTCTCTAGACTCTGGAGTTAACTGAAGGCCTAGGGTTACTACTGCAAGGCGACTGTGTTTGTTTTTCAGTGGGATGGCTTTACAAAGGCCCAAAGCACAGACCATTCCCACAAGCCTAACATTTTCATATTTCTTTCTCTGCCAAAGAATCTTTGGTTAGTGTTCAGAATAACTAGTCTGTTCATGGAAATACCAAGGCCTTTTGTCTGCCAGAAGAAAAGGGCTTTTGATTAAGGCTTTGTCCTTTTTTCCCATCCCCTTTTCCTTAAGTTGCTGTGGGAAGACTTCAGTGATTCTGGAGGTGCTGTGTTCGAGAGATTTTGGCAAGGCGGGAGAGGAGCTCAGTAGATACCTCACTGTGCTTTGCTACTTACTTGTACAGAGATGAATGACAGCCAAACCTGTCCAATTTCTGGTGATTGCTTCTAATAACCCTTCTTTCTTCAAATCTTTCATAAAGTCCATCTGAAGAGTAGCTCCTGCAACACCTACAGAACTGATCTGACCTTGAATCTTGCAGTATCACTTGGTGTGACTTTGGGCAAGGTACTTAGCCTTTCTCTTTAGGCCAGAGTTTCACAGCTATAAAGTAGGGATAATAATAGTACCATTTTCATAGGGTTATAATGAGAATTAAATGAGTTAATAATATGTGGAAAGTACTTAGAACATTGCTTGGCATATAGTAAGTGCTTGTATCAGTAAATGTGACTACTACTATCTATGGCAAATACTGAGTGTAGGTTTTATTTATTTATTTGTTTGTTTGTTTGTTTTGCAGTGCTAGGGGTTGAACCCAGGGCCTTGTACATGCTAGCAAGTGCTAGCAAGTGCTCTACTACTGAATTGTAACCCCAGCCCCTGACTTAATTTTTCTGAATAGTAATCACAAGTATGGCTTACTATGGTTAGCAAAGTCAGGCCTTTGTCTTTTTAGAATAAAATGGAGGCAGATATTCCCATTAGACATGATCTTTTTATCAATCAGAGGCAAAGAGGAAGATTTATTCTTTATATGAACACATCTTAGAGGCTCATATATGAACACATCTTAGAGGCTCAGGTTCTTCCTTGACTATCAGCAAGGGAATCCACTTCATTGTGAGAAACTCACTCTTTGGAAAAAAACAGTTCCTGTTTGTTGGGTGGGGGTAAGTCATGACTGTAGAAGGTCAGTGATGTTTCTTGTGCACCAGGAGAGCCTGAACCAGGCCTCCTACTCCTCCAAATATACTGTAGTAAGAGAAGCAGGTGGCATCTAATAGGTAAGGAGCTGGGCCCAATCACTCTGCCACCAGGTTTGGGGAGTGGCATTTAGGAAGCTTGAGCTAGTACCCGGCCATTGCATTTTCCTGGTAATAAGCAGGAGAAATGTAGAATGACCTGCCAAGCCTCTGAGCTGTTTTTATACTGCTATCTCCTTTCCCTGCTGAGAGTGGTTTAGGAAGTGACAGAGAAATTTAGTTTAGTTTTTCTTTTCTTTTCTCTTTTTGTATTGTCTTTAGCTTTCAGAAGGGACTTCCTTGGCTGGCTTTTCACTCCCTGCCCACCTCTCCAGTGAGGCAAAATCTCATTTTACCTCATTGCAGAAGGAACTTAGATTGTGAAATCTGCACATAAAGTGAAAATCCCAACTAACCAAAATCCTTGAAAAATAACCCAGAAATCAAAATACATAAACATAATTTCATGTATATGAGAGGAGAATTGAAACATATAAAATAGTTGGCCAATAAATTAAGGGGTATTTTATATGAAAAAATATTCTCAAACATTAGAATCTTTGACATTCAGGTCCCCACAGTGTGAGAAGCACATAGGAAATAAGACTTGTAGACGTCTCAAATTCAGGCCTTCTTTTTTTTTTTTTTTGGTACCAGGGATTGAACTCAGGGGCACTCGACCACTGGGTCACATCCCCAGCCCTTTTTTGTATTTTATTTAGAGACAGGGTCTCACTGAGTTACTAAGTGCCTCACCATTGCTGAGGCTGGCTTTGAACTCGCGATCCTCCTGCCTCAGCCTCCCAAAGTGCTGGGATTACAGGCGTGCGCCACCGCGCCCGGCTAGATTCAGGCCTTCTCATCTGGCATTTACCCTGGCATATCACCTTGATGTTGAACCTCATTGAATGAAGTTGTGCGTAAACCTCTGCACTGTTTAAATTGTTTCTCTCTCTGGTCAAGTTTGTATAGTTAAAAGCAAGTGTGTTGTGATTCTACTGTTGCTTTTATTTTTTTTTTTTTTTTTTTTTTTTTGGGGGGGGGGTACCAGGGATTGAACTCAGGGGCACTCGACCACTGGGCCACATCTCCAGCCCTTTTTTGTATTTTATTTAGAGACAGGGTCTCACTGAGTTGCTAAGTGCCTTGCCATTGCTGAGGCTGGCTTTGAACTCGCGATCCTCCTGCTTCAGCCTACCAAAGTGCTGGGATTACAGGCGTGCGCCACTGCGCCCGGCTTGTTGCTTTTATTTCTGATGTTTTTCTTACTCCTCTGTTTTCCAAATTTACTTTTTCTTGTAAACCTATTCTATAGCTTTCAGCAATTCTTCTCTTACCCAGAATACTTACTTGTTTGTTTGCCTGTTCCATTTTTTAAATATTTTCAATGTTCAGAATTCTGTAAAGAGGGCTTGGGGGAGGACTTCTAATAGTCCTCTTCATTTAGATTCTCTAGTCACAAAGCTTCTACTTTCCTCCTCTCAGGTCCTTCACTAACTTGTGGGAAAAGCAGAAAATCTTACAAAGGATTACTTTTTTTTTTTTTTTTTTTTGTACCAGGGATTGATGAACTCAGGGGCACTCGACCACTGGCCACATCCCCAGCCCTTTTTTTTTTGTATTTTATTTAGAGACAGGGTCTCACTGAGTTGCTAAGTGCCTCGCCATTGCTGAGGCTGGCTTTGAACTCACGATCCTCCTGCCTCAGCCTCCCAGAGTGCTGGGATTACAGGCGTGCGCCACCGCGCCCGGCTACTAAGGATTACTCTTGTCTAAGGCTTCAAGGGCATTGGAGGAAAGGCATTCAACTACAAATTAGGAATTCCGGGTCCTGGTTTTAGCTTGTCAGTAACTATATGTGTGGCTTGGGGCAAATGTCCTCTGACTTTTCCAGGTGGGTTCAGTTCTTCATCTGTCTTTTTATGATACTATGAATTTGGGTTAGTTTACTTGCTGAACCCAAACAGTGTTTCTGTAGGAGTTTTCCATATGGATGGCCAACATTTAACTGCTTCAGTCCCTAGTTGTTGCTATGCAATGAGGTAACTAACATTAGAGAGAGTCCAGGTCCAGGTATTCATAACATTTTTGTTTCCTCACGGGGAGAAAGGGATGGTGGTGGTGGTAGGAGTATTTGTGTTCATAGAAGAAAACAGGACTGCAGTTCTCATGCCCAGTTTCCAATTGGCATTAGTAACATAAACATCTTTCAGAAAGCCAGCTCCATGAGGTGACTTTGTGGAAGCATCTCAGTACTGTTCTGTCTGCTGTTTACTTTGCTGTCTGTACCAGCAGCTGTGGTGAATGGGAGCCTTTGCCTTCTAAAAGTGCCCCGAGGCTGTTCTCAGTGACCCTCAAGTCTTAAGAATCATTTGGGTAAGAATAATGCTGAAATCCTGTAGCTGCTTGGCTCCAAAGGAAAGCTGCACTGCCATGGTAATAAAGCTCCCCATTGAATAACTAAAATGCCAATTTCTAAGAATCTGGGTGGTAGTTATTTCAATCAATCCTGTTGAGAAATGGGATCACTGAGAGAGAGAAGGGGCTTTCTACAGAATCTAGACTGTCGTGGAAATAGTTATTCCTTACTGGCTTCTATTTACATGCTGTAGGAGAGGAGCATGAGGTTGTCCCTGTCCTCAGTAAGAAGGGGAGTTCATAGAGGCTGGCCAGTGTACCACTTGAGAGTTATTACATTGTTACTTTTTCTCTAAAAAATACTTTAACATACTGAACATAATCCTAGTACCTTGCAGAGGATGTATATACATTAACATTTTTCTGAAATCTGAAATGCAAGAAATGTAGACATATATGGCAGTTTTAGTGGGGGTGGGCTGTGCATGCCTATAATCCCAGCTATTCAGGGGCTGAGGCAAGAGAATTGCAAATTCAAGGACAGCCTGGGTAATTTAGTGAGACCCTGCCCCAGAATAAAAGTTTAAAAAGGGCTGGGAATGTAATTTAGTGGTATAGTGCTTGCGTAACCTCTGGGTTCAATCTCAAGTACCAAAGGAATGGGAAGGAAGGGAAGGGAAGGGAAGGGAAGGAAAGGAAAGGAAAGGAAAGGAAAAGGAGTTTATTTGCTCTTGGGGAAGTCAGTTTGGAATTTCCCATGTCTTTTTGTCTTTTTTTGTGTGTGTGGTTACCGGGGATTGAACTCAGGGGCACTTGACCACTGGGTCACATCCCCAGCCCTTTTTAGTATTTTATTTAGAGACAGGGTCTCACTGAGTTGCTAAGTGCCTCGCCATTGCTGAGGCTGGCTTTGAACTCGCGATCCTCCTGCCTCAGCCTCCCAAAGTGCTGGGATTACAGGTGTGCACCACCGCGCCCGGCTTCTTTTTGTCTTGTCATACTCTTTTAAGAGAGATAATAGGACATTTCTCCTCTTTTCCCCTCTCTGTTGTTCACCCTAGTTACTGGATTTGGCAACATTCTTTCCCAACAGATTCTTAAGGCATAAGGGCCACTGAAGTTTATTTTTAAATTCATAACTCCTGGTGGAGGGAAAGCAGTTGTCCTTGCTGAATTCCCCTGGAGGCTTTCAGCTGCCCAGACACCCCCACGTCTTTACCAGGCACATTCCAGCGGTCTTGAAGTCCTGACCCTCAGGAGTAAAATTCTGCTCTGGTGTCTTTTCTGTAATCCCTTCATGTGCAAGGCCTTGGCATGAATTGGATGTCCAACTGGGGGAAGCCAAAGGAACAGGTGGCCTATGACCTTAATATAAAACTTCCAACTAACAGGGTTTTTGTAGACTTATGCTTATAGAAAGTTTCCTTCTACTTTCTTGTTGGCTTTGGCCATCTCTTGAAGATCTCTTTAGTTCCTTTCCAGAGTTTTTTAGGAACATGCTGGATATGTTCAGAAGAGAAGGAGTTAAACCACAATAAACTGTGGAGAATGATTAAACAGTGATTAAGTGATATTTTAACTTCTGTTTACAGGTCAGAAATGGAAATCATCAGGGAAAAAGTTTGTTTGCTGTTTTGACTGAAGTCATCTCATCTTTGTTGGCCGAGGCTGCCTGTCCTTATTCAGTTTCATTTTTAGCTGCAAGGTGAACTCCCCACACACACTTCTTTGTCTTTACTCGTTTTCTGTCCACCTCTCTCCCCCACCCTGGTTTTGCTGTAATTGGTCTAGGAAAACCAGTTCCACTCAGAACAGAGTTGGGCAGCCCTCAGAGGCCCTTCTGTGTATTATTTTTTGAAAACCTTGGGATGAAGCATAAGTAGGATATTTGGGATGTTGAAAAGACATGGGATTCGTGGGGAAAGCACCAGATAGGAATTTTTTTTTTTTTTTTTGGTATGGGGGATTGAACTCAGGGCCACTTGACCACTGGGCCACATCCCCAGCCCTTTTTTGTATTTTTATTTAGAGATAGGGTCTCACTGAGTTGCTAAGTGCCTCGCCATTGCTGAGGCTGGCTTTGAACTTGCTATCCTCCTGCCTCACAGATAGGAAATTGAAGAGGCCTGGGTTTGAATCCAGCTCTGCTACTAATTAGCTGTGTGATCTTAGACAAATAAATTAATCTCTGTCTCAGTTTTCTGCTTCTAAAAAATGGGGGTGATGATTCCTACCTGTAAGAGTAGGAATTACAAAGGATTAGTTACATAGTTAAAGAATATATAGTAGGCATTTAATTATGTTTGAATTGGGAGTTCTGCTGTGTGATTGAAGAGGTCAGAGTTAATGGTTCATACTGCCTTTGGTTAGCTTTTTGCCTAACTTTCATAATGTCAGTGGTATAGTTTTTATATATTCTAATATAAAATTATACTTTTCTTTGTATTTATTGTAGTCTATTAAGTATACTAGATGGATCATGGTTTACTCTATCCTTCCTTTCCTGAGGTGGAATGAGCCAAGGCCAGTAGGACCTGTCAGATACGAGAGCCTTTGCTTTTCTTCTCAGACCTAGCTAGGTCTTAGGGTGCTTGGTGTTTGGGAAGCTTGTTTAAATTAAAAGCATTGCTTTGCAATATGAAAGACATCCTATGACTTTCTGTTGGCTAACATGCTTGAGGCCTTCGTTTGATCCCCAGCACTTCACATACATACAGATATAATAATAACTTATTCCTGAATATTTGTTTCACAATAAGGAAGAAAAAAAGTTGAAAATTCTTATGAATGTCTAATCAGTATCTTTTAGCATGTTATTTCTTTTTGGAGGGTGTTCTCAAAATCAAGGATCTTCAGTATGCTAAGTATTTGATAAGGCATAAGGGAATTTTGAGTGTGTTAGCCTCAAAGTGTCAGTAAATAGTGACTCAAATTGCCTTTTATTTTATATGTTCATGCTTTGTTAAGATGGCAGTATTCCCCCAAATGATCTATTGATTCAATATAGTCTCTATCAGAATGTTAGCTGGATTTTTTTCCCTTTTTTCCTCTTTTTATTTTTTTTTCCAGAAATTGACACTGTTTCTGAAATTTGTATGAAAATGCAAGGGACCCAGAATAGCCAAAACAATCTCGAAAAAGAACAGAATTGGAGGACTACTCACACTTTCCAATTTGAAAACTTAATCCAAAGTTATAGTAATTAAGACAGTGTGGTAATATCATAAGGATAGACAAACCCATCAATGGAAGAGAATTGAGAAACCCAAAGTTCCATTTCTATTCTTAATTGGAATACAATTGAGGTGCCAAGACAATTTGTTGAAAGAATGGTCTTTTCAACAAATTGTACTGGGAAAACTGGATATTTATATGCAAAGAATAAATTTGGACCCTTGCTTCACACACAACATATTAATGTTGACTCAAAATGGATCATGGACTTTCATGTAAGAGCTACAATTATGAAACTATTAGGAGAAAACTTAGGAGTAAATCTCTGTGACTTTTGTTATACAGTAATTTCTTGGATATAACACTGAAAGCATAAACAACAAAAAAGAAAAAATAAACCTAATAAAAATTAAAACCTTTCATGCTTCAAAGGATGTAGAAAATGGGGCGGTGGGGCGACAACATCCTACAGAATGGGGAAAACATTTGCAAGTCATATGTCTTGAGGGACTTATATCTAACGTATAAGTCAACCCTAAAAAGACAAATAACCAAATGAAAAAAATGGGCAGAGGATTTGAATAGTCATTTCTCCAGACAAAATACACAAATGGACGATATGCACATGAAAAGATGCTGCACATCATTAGTTGTTAGGGAAATGCCAAAAACCCCATAAATCACAATGAGATATCACTTCATACCCACTAAAATAGCTATAAGAAAGACAGGGTGGGGAGAATTGAAACCCTCATACACTGCTGGCAGGAATATAAAATTATACATCTGCTTTAGAAAACAGTTTGATGGGTCCTCAAAAAGTTAAATATAGAATTGCCACATGACCTCACAATTCTACTACTAAATCTATGCCCAAGAGAATAGAAGACATATTCACAGGAAACTTGTATACGAATGCTCATAGTAGTATTATTCCTAATGTATAAAACCCAAATATCCATCAACTGATGAATGGATAAACAAAATGTGGCATATCCATATGAGAGAATATATTTTGTCAATGAAAAGGAATGAAATACTGATCAATTATAACATAGATTTACCTTAAGTGAAAAAGCCAGACACAAAAGGCCTCATATTGTTTGATTGTTATATGAAATAGGCAAATCCACAGATACAGTAAGTAGATTAGTGGTTGCTAGGGGGTGGGGGAGGGGGAAACTGCAGGACTGCTAATGGATATAGGGTTTCTTTGCCAGTGTGATGAAATGTTTAAAAGTTAAACAATGGCGATATTTGCATAGTTTTGTATATACTAAAATCCACTGGATTGTACATTTTATTATTTATTTTAATTTTTGTGGTGCTGGGCATGGAACCCAGGACCTCACACATACCAGACAGTCACTCTCACCACTGAGCTTCATTCCCAGTCCTTGAGCTATAGATTTTAAAAGGGTGACTTGTAGGCGGGCGCCGTGGAACATGTCTGTAATCCCAGTGGCTTGGGAGGCTGAGGCAGGAGGATCGAGAGTTCAAAGCCAGCTTCAGCAAAAGTGAGGCACTAAGCAACTCAGTGAGACCCTGTCTCTAAATAAAATACAAATAGATAAAGCCGGGCGCGGTGACGCATGCCTGTAATCCCAGCTCTTTGGGAGGCTGAGGCAGGAGGATCTCGAGTTCAAAGCCAGCCTCAGCAATGGCGAGGCACTTAGTAACTCAGTGAGACCCTGCTTCTAATAAAATACAAAAAAGGTCTGGGGATGTGGCCCAGTGGTCAAGTGCCCCTGAGTTCAATCCCCGGTACCAAAAAAAAAAAAAAAAAAAAAAAAAAATAGAGCCAGGGATGTGGCTCAGTGGTTGAGTGCCCCTGAGTTCAATCCCCGGAAACAAAAAAAAAAAAAAAGGGGGGGGGTGATTTGTACAGTCTGTTAACTAAATATCAGTGGAACTTATTAAAAATATTAGGATGATTTGTATGTATGAATAGCATTTTGTTAGTTTTTATTTGGCCTCTCACTTATTTTTTCCCTGTGAATCTTGAAATTGGAATGTGTCTGTCTTGAATACTGGGCAGGTTGCCCCAAAACCTCAGGTTTGCAATTATTTATTGAAGAATAGTGGATGGTGCTTTGTAGCAGGAACCAAACCTTTTAAGGTAAACACTGCAGGACTGAGGCCTTTCCATCTGAGAGTGACTGTCTGTGCCCTACCCTAATTCTTACTTCATTCTTTCAACTGTGTGACCCACTGGAGTAGCCAGTTTATGTTTTGGTTACCAGTCCCATTCCCAGCTCCACCAAGAACCTCATTTCTTTCATTTCTTCCCCATTTTTCTTCCAGGCTGTGAGTGTGCATTGAGTCTTTCTTTCCTGGGAGGTGTGGAGATAGTAGCTGGAAGAGCCACTGGGTGGCGCCCTGCCCCCAGAACATTGTCCAAAGAGAATGGCATGCCTGGAAGAGGCTCAGGCCTGTGTTGGCAAGGAGAGGTGACTCATTTCTCATCAAAGGAATTTCAAAGAAAATATAATGACAGGATGATGTCAGAGGAGCAGGTGGAGACAGGAACCTTGATTGAGATGCTGGAAGGAGGTGTTAAATGGTATGGTTGCCTGGGCAGTCAGAATGATTGACTAGCATAGATCACAGGAAACATCATCACCTGTTTTTTCATTCCTTTCTCAGAAGCCCTGGTGTGGGCAATGCTGTTCATGTGCCCTGAGAGCATGTGGTCAAGTCTATGCATGTCTTGGGTGTATCTGTGTTTGGCTTACATTATCCTGTGCCAGTCTTGGCTTCTTTCACATGCAGTGTGCCATGTGTGGGTTCTTTTACTGTGTGTATCAGTTCTGTGGCTAGCAGGGTCTGTGTTTTGGAATTGAACCTCACATGCTGATGGTGGCTAATTTAGAGGTGTGGCAGTTTTCTTGACAGATTTAGATACAGGAACTTGCCTTGACATCAGAAGGTCAGATCTCAGGGATTTTGCATTGTTTCCAAAAGTAGTCTAGTTCCCTACAGTGTTTTGGCAAGAGCTGGATCTTTGCTCTATCCCATTTAGATATTTCTCTTTGAGTAGAGGCTCTCCAATGGTATGTGTAAAACTGATAAGGGGTAGAGGTGTTATAATTGGGAGGAAGGTGAGATAAGCTATATACTTTTTTATATTGCTCCCACTTATAGTAAGATTGTGAAAGAGTGCCCATGATCATAATATGCCTTAGCACCTATCATAGTCTGTGCATTGAATTTAAAGGCTAAATCAGTAGTTTGTGTGTGCGCGCGCACACACACACACACACACACACACACACACACAAAGGTGTTTATTGTTGGTGTTGAGCCTCAGATTTCAGACCTCTGAAGGAAGTCTTGGAAGAGGTGGTTTAGCAATATCAATTGCTGCTTTTGTGCTTTATTATTCACATAAGGTGCACGGAGATAGAGATTTTAGGCTGCGAAAGACCACCAGAAAGCAGATGATATTACCTCTCTTTAAGATATATTATAAGCCGGGTGCGGTGGCGCATGCCTGTAATCCCAGCACTTGGGAGGTTGAGGTAGAAGGATCACAAGTTCAAAGCCAGCCTCAGCAATGGTGAGGCACTTAGTAACTCAGTGAGACCCTGTCTCTAATAAAATACAAAAAGAGGGCTGGGATGTGGCCCAGAGGTCAAGTGCCCCTGAGTTCAATCTCCGGTATCCAAAAAAAAAAAAAAGTTGCGGGGGGGCTGGGGATATGGCCCAGTGGGCAAGTGCCCCTGAGTTCAATCGCTGGTACCAAAAAAATAAAAATAAAAATAAAAATGCATTGTGTACAACTAAAGCAAATATATCATAAATAAGACAAAAGTGTAAAAATTGGAATTTGAAAGGGAGGGAGGAAAGCTTTACTTATTTCTTGGTGCTGTCTTCAATTGTTGCCTCTTTCTGACTGATAATGAGTTCTGATTTTAAACAGTATTACTAGGTACACTGTGGGATGAAAGCTGATCTTTGGAGTAGGGTTAGAAGGAAGTTAAATCAAGAGCAAGGGAATCAGATAACTGACTTCTTTGAGAAGGGTGCTGGACTTCCTGGGCTTCAGTTAATAATACTCCTCTTCCTGCTAGTATCTCTGTGAAATAAGTCATTAGCAAAGTCTTTTAACCTAATGTGTCAGATCCAGGGAGAAATGCTTCCTAGAGTGGGTTTGATTTGGGAGTCCCCTGAAGATAATTAGTGTGATGCTGTTTCAGTGATCACTCCTGACTTCAGTGAATCTGAGCAGAAGAAGCAATCTTGACCTGCACATGTTCTTGTACCTGCCATATAAGATATATAGGTTCCCTCTCTCTCTTTGGTTATGAGCTACAGGCCTAAGGCAGAGCAATGGTAAGGTAGAAATATTCTTTTTTTTTTTTAAACAATATTTTATTTTTATGTGGTGCTGAGGATCGGATCCAGTGCCTCACACATGCTAGGTAAGCGTGCTACCACTTGAGCCACAACCCTAGCCCTAGAAATATTCTTTTTTTTTTTTTGGGTACCAGGGATTGAACTCAGGGGCACTCAACCACTGGGCCACATCCCCAGCCCTTTTTTGTATTTTTATTAGAGACAGGGTCTCACTGAGTTGCTAAGTGGCTCGCCATTGCTAAGGCTGGCTTTAAACTCCCGATCCTCCTGCCTCAGCCTCCCGAGTGTTGGGATTATAGGTGTGCGCCACTGGCCCCAGCTCCTAGAAATATTCTTAAACCTGTTGTTTCAGTTAGCTTTTTCACCACTGTGACCTAAATACCTATCAAGAACAACTAAAAGAGGAATTGTTTATTTGGGATTTACAGTTTCAGAGGTCCTAATTCATAGACAGTTGATTCCATTGCTCTGAGCCCAAGGTGAGTCAGCACATGATGGGGCAAGGGCCCAGCAGAGGAAAACTGCTCAGCTCATGACAGGGTCAGGAAGAAAGAGAGAGAAGGACAGGAAGAGACCATAGGGAAGATGCTTCCTTCCTGGGCATGCCCCCAGTGACGCCCCTCCTCCAGTTTCATCCCACCTGCCTACAGTTAACCACCCCATCCATTCAAACTAGGATAGAGTTATTACAATTCAACCACAATTCAATCATTTCACCTCTGAATATTCTTACAGAAACACAGAAGTTTTGGGTGGACACCTCATATCAAAACCATAACACCAGTTAACTAGAATGTTAAAGGAATCCATGTGGAGGCTTAGATTCTGAACTTCTGTGCTTTTTTTGGGGGGCGGGGAATGATTCAGGGCTCATTATCATGTAGAGGACAAATTCCATATTGATCTTGTAATTTAAGACCTTCCATAATCCAGCCCAACTTTCTTTAAAATTTTTAGATCAAAATTATGCATATTCTTACTTTAAAAGGTCAACTATCACTCAGATGTTTATAGTAAAAACAATCTGTCCTATTCCTTTTCTTTAGTATTTTCTACTACATTTCTTTTTTTTAAATATTTATCTTTTAGTTGTAGGTGGACACGATACCTTTATTTTATTTATTTATTTTTATGTGTTGCTGAGGATTGAACCCAAGGTTGTGCATGTGCTAGGCCAGCACTCTACCACTGAGACACAACCCCAGCCCTCTACTACATTTCTTAAATATACTCTTTTACCAGTGATTCTTGATTTTTTTTTTGGGGGGGAGGGGAGGTTTGGACATTATCTGTTGATGTTCTAGTATAGAAAATTAGGGCTTAGTTCTTTCATTCCCATCTTGTTAACAAACATACTTTCTCTTCTCTCTTCTTCCCACAATAATGCAATGGTATTTAATGTTTAGGTTATTATGATCATATAAATATTGCTTAAAGCTGAGCCAAGTGCTATACTATGATAACATTTCCTTTCATGACCAACTTTTAATTTTTCTTGGAACTAATTCTATTTTATCTTTGTTTGTTTGTTTTGGTTGTTGTTCTGTGTACTTCCAAACTCTTTGTGGGACTGACTATAAGGCTTCTATCTTAGTATGTTGAAACATACCAAATAATCTTTTTGTTTTTGGTATTGGGGATTGAACCTCGGTTCACTTTACCACTGAGCTACATATATCCCAGCCTTTTATTTTGAGTCAGGGTCTCATTAAATTGCTGAGGCTTTTCTCAAACTTGGGGTCCTTCTGCCTCAGCCTCCTGAGTAGCAGGGAATTACAGATGTGTGCCATTGCACATTTCCAAATAATCATTTAGTTTGATATTTTCTTTGGCAACATCCCCCCAAAACTTTCTCTCATTCAACTCTGGAATGAGTTGCTCTCAGGTGTTTATTAAAGCTGTTGTCCTTTACCATCATCCTGGGAAATTCCTTCACCTCTCTTCCTTGTTAGATCTCATGTTTCCTGGACCTCATGTTGTCATATTTCATTATTTGCTTCTTCTTCTTCTTCTTTTTTTCTTTTTTTTTTTCTTTTTTTTTTTTTTTTGGTACCGGGGATTGAACTCAGCGGCACTAGACCACTGGGCCACATCCCCAGCCCTTTTTTGTATTTTATTAGAGACAGGGTCTCACTGAGTTGCTAAGTGCCTCGCCATTGCTGAGGCTGGCTTTGAACTCGCGATCCTCCTGCCTCAGCCTCCCAAAGTGCTGGGATTACAGGCATGCGCCACTGCGCCCGGCTTTCTTTTTTTCTTTTTTGGTGGAGGGTATATCTTAGAGTAGCTTCTTGAGAAAGAATTTATAGGAAATAAATATTTTCGAGACTTTCTCTATTAGAATACATCTTCATTCTACTTTTCATTTGATTGATAATTTGGGTGTAGAGATCTAGATGGCAAATCACTTCCATCACTATTTTGGAGGCGTTCCTTCTAGTTACCAGGTTTGCTGTTGAGAAGTCCAATCCATAATGGTTCTTGATTGTTTTGTTTTTGTTTTGTTTCATTGCAGTGCTGGGGATGAAACCTCAGAGCTTTGTGCTTGCTTGGCAAGTTGTTCTACCACTGAGGTACATTATGATGCCTTTTTAAAATATTGAGACAGGGTCTTGATAAGGTGCTCAGGCTGGTCTGGATTTTGCAATCCTCCTGCCTCAGCCTCCTAAATAGCTGGGATCACAAGCTTTTGTCAACACACCTGGCTTGACTTTGACTATTTTTTTTTTTTTTATAGCTTTTGGGATTTTATTTTTGTCTCCAGTCTTCTGAAATGTTATGATGATGTGCATTGGTGATGGTCTTTATTAATTTGCTGAGTTGAGTTCTTAGTGGGCTTTCTAAATTTGAAAACATATCTTTCATTTAATAATTATTTGATGATTTCCTCCTTTCCAATTTCTGTTTTCTTTTTCTGGCTTTTCTGTTGATTGAATATTGGACTTCCTTGATCTTTCATCCTCCCCCCTTTTGTTCTAGTTTATGGTTCTTCTTTAGAATTATTTATTTTTGGTATTGTATTTTTCATTTCTAGGTATTTTTTCCTTAGTCTCTGAATGTCCTTTTTTATAGCACTTATTCTTGTTTTATAACAATTTTGCCTGTTAAGGCTGAGAATAAGAGTTTCTTTCTTTTTATTTTTTTAAAAAGTGTTTTCCTCTACTTCCAATATTGTCTTTTCCAAACTCTTTCTGTTTGGTTTTGTATCTGTCTTTCGTGTTAGAGGAGCTCTTAAAATGTCTAATGTTGCCGGGCGCGGTGGCGCACGCCTGTAATCCCAGCACTTGGGAGGCTGAGGCAGGAGGATCGCGAGTTCAAAGCCAGCCTCAGCAATGGCGAGGCACTTAGCAACTCAGTGAGACCCTGTCTTTAATAAAATAAAAAAAAAAAAAAAAAAAAAAAAGGTCTGGGGATGTGGCCCAGTGGTCAAGGGCCCCTGAGTTCAATCCCCAGTACCAAAAAAAAAAAAAAAAAAAAAAAAAAAAGTCTAATGTTTCTTAGTGAACTTCACATTTTAGCGATGGTTCGATGGTTGATCAGTAGGACTTGTTGACTGGTATGCTCTTACTGAATAAGAGGTAGGGGAGTTTAGTTTCCCCAGAGAGGAACTGGCCAGTCTCCTGTGTGGGGGCATTGAAGCCTGACAACCAGAGCTTCGCCTTGCCAAGCAGGGCCTAGGGGCCTGGGGCAGGGGCATATTGTTCATTATGCCAAATTTCACTTAATGTTCCTGCTTTCCCTGAGGCACACCTGTTCCTGATCTAAAGTGTGCCTGGGGACTTTCAACCAGTCTTATTTCAGCCTCACCCTGCAGCATTCCTTCCCCTCCCCCAAGCCTTCAGAGGTACCTGGTGCTTCCAATTCCTGAGCCTTTCTTCTTATTGTTCTCCACCACCACAAGCATTTAGCAGAAAAAGAAAGCTAAAATTTGATTTAATTTATTTATTTATTTATTTATTTTTTTTGCTGTGCTGGGGATTGAGCCCACAAAATTTAAATTTTTGACCATTTGTTAATCCATTCTACAGTTACCAAACTTTTTTTTTTGGTACCGGGGATTGAATTTGTTAGAAAACGCTGAACAAAGTTAACTTAGCCGGGAACACTGTGTTAGTGAAATAAAAGGGTTTATTGGGGTGCCACGTGGGGAAGGGTAGGGAAAGGAAGGGAAGGGAAGCGGGGTAGGGAAGGGAGAACAGGAAGGAAGAAGAAGGGGAAAAAGGGATGAACGGGAACAGGGACAGGCGCGAACAGAGAGAGGTTTCAGTCCGGGCCTGGCTTAAATAGCAGAGTGGTGGTCAGACCCCTGGAGTGGGTTCTTGCCCTATAGGCTGCCGGAGGTCAGTCAGGAGGTGATGGCCAGGGCACCTGGGAAAGGTAGTCTTTTCACAAAGTACCTAGGGAGGTGTGGCCTTCTACCTCCTTGCCCGGAATCCAACAGAACTCAGGGGCACTCGACCACTGGGCCACATCCCCAGCCCTTTTTTGTATTTTGTTAGAGACAGGGTCTCACTGAGTTGCTAAGAGCCTCGCCATTGCTGAGCTGGCTTTGAATTCGTGATCCTCCTGCCTCAGCCTCCCAAGTGCTGGGATTACTGGCATGCGCCACTGCGCCCAGCTTACAGTTACCAAACTTTTGTTGACACCTTTTCTTATTCTTATTTTCTACGGGTTTGTGCAATTAAAAAAAAAAAAAAAATCCTTTACTGAAATTTCAGAAAGGAAAGGAGGCTACCTAAAGTAGGCAGAAGTTAATCCTCCTAGTTTACCCTCTGCAAGCCTTTGTTCTCATGTCACTTGTTCTTTCTTTCTATTCTCTTCTTCAAGCCATCTCTCCTTCTGGAATGCTTATTCTTATTGTTTCAGACTTTTAAAACCTAGGTATTCTTTCAGGCCCAGCTTATATGCCTCATCTGTGGAAGCCTTTTTTGATTCCTCCAACTAGAAATGGCCATTCCATTGACTAAATTTCTAAAATTTCCATTCCTGACAGTTTTGTTCTTTTTTTTTTTTCCCCCATACTAGGAATTGAGCCCAGTGGAGGTATACCACTAAGCTATATCCCGAGCACTTTTTACTTTTTTATTTTGAGATAGGATCTCACTAAGTTGCCTAGGCTGGCCTCAAACTTGTGATCCTCCTGTCCTTAGCTTCCTGAATTCCTGGAATATAGGTGTGTGCCACCATACCCATGCCTGAGTTTTTGTAGTCTTAATCACCCTCCTAGTAAAGCATGCACACACACACACACACACACACACACACACACACACACACACACACAATTTTCTAGTAGATTATAAGTTCTTAAAGGACAGTATATGACTGGCTTTGTAATATTTTTATTATAAAAGACAACATAGTATCTAGAAAATTAAATATTTCATAGAACCACAGAATTTTAGAGCTGGAAAAGAATTTAGAGATTTAGGGTGTCAGTCACGCATTATGAGTTGAGTAAACAGATTCAGTGGTGTTAGATGATCTTAAAGTCATATAACAAGCTAGGAACAGAACTGGAGCTATAATCTCATTCTCTAGTTCTCTAGTTGTTAAATGAATGGATAAAATGTTATATGCTAAATTAGACATTCTGGTTAATCCAAGGTTAACGACTTTTTCTTTTATTCTTGTTGAAAATTTTTGTAACTTCCTTTTCAGCTTTAGCAATTAGGTATACCATAGGTAATTCACCCACCCCCCATCCCCTGCTTTCTTTCCTCTCCTCTCTTCACCTTCTGTCCCCTTCCCCTTCCTTCCTAATAAATCAAGATCTTAAATATCCTGGATTTGTCAAAAACTGAGCTGGGTAATAGTTTTCTTGCAAGAAATATGAATATCAGAAACCCAAAGATTATAGGTATGAAAAAATGCAGGCAATTGTACTAAAAGTGTCCTCATTTTAAGAAAATTTTTAAAAATGAGTGACATAATGTATTTGAGGTGATAATTTTTTCACCTAACAGTAGAGTGCAGGCCTAGTTAGATCCTAGTTGATTAAAATTTTGCTGTTGGACAAGTTATTAGAGATTCTTGCTCAAAGTATCTTTAAAGTAAATTGTGTCAAAGATTGTCCTCCATTTCTCTCACTGATCTAGCTGTTGGCAGTTATCTACAGGATGTTTGAGCTAGCTCCATAGATTAATGTTTCAGGGAGTTGATACTCAGGAACATCTATTAGGAGAAAGTTGAACTACAACTATTATCTATTTAGGAGCTGTTGAGTATCAAGTGTGCACTCATCCATAAACCAGTTACTATCCTTTTCCTTAACTGTACTTTGGGCATTTGAGGGTGGGTGGACAGGTACAGATGAAGCTGTCATCTTCCTCTGAGATTTGGCTTTATTCACATCAGGGCTTTGCCTTGCCTTGTGATGGCAGATGGTCTGGTAATGGAGCTGCTTTGCTGTCTCCCCTGGGCAGAGCTGTTGCTAAATATTATATGGTGGAATGAACCCTCACCAACCTCTAGGTTGGGTTGGGTTCTACCATATGCCTACTTTTGGTTTTATCTAGAGTAGAAGCTGTGGTCTCCAGATTTTAAAAAGGAAGTATTTATTATACTCATTAGCCATTTCTGCCCTTGCCTGTTTTTGTATTGCCCCCTGGCTGTCATTAGAGGGAATTCACTACAATTCTGAGTCCCTGAAGGGAGCTGAGAGAAACTATCAGGATGGGCCATGTGTTCTCCTTAAAACTTAAGACTGTTACCCAGATTTCCTTTTATGACTTGTTAAGTCAGAGACAGCTGGGAGAATGCATTTGGGGAAGCATTACTCACCAGGCACACACACAGTGGCTCTGACTGCTGTGGGGGAGTCTGGGCTGTTCTGAGAGTGAGTCAGTTCAGAGAATGGATATTGCAGGGTACTGGGATAGGGGTTGTGTGCCAGTGACTGCTCCTTCTCTGTCTGTCCTTTTCTCTCCAAGCACGCATCACAAAGCCATAAATACAGGGGTCCAGTTGGGGCAGCCGTTAAACCAGCCAACTTTATGGTGGAACTCTTCTCCTGGAAAGCTGTGAGCTGATAGAGCACAGCATTATTTTCTTCTGTGATAAGATAAGCTTGAACGTGTATAAAAAAGGCTCTATGTGTAAATATTTCACTAGAATAAAAGCAAAACAGAATCTCTTTTTCTTGGTTATAAAACTCAAGTCTACTCTGTCTTTGTCCAGTAGGGGTCACTGGGGTTTTAAGCTCTAAATGAACTGTCAAAGATTCTTTGTTATGGTATCATTGTACATGAGTGTTATTTATTTATTTTTTAAAAATATTTATTTATTTATTTATTTTAGTTGTGCACAATGCCTTCATTCTAACATGGTGCTGAGGGTCGAACCCAGGCCGTGCACATGCTAGGCAAACGCTCTACTGCTGAAACACAACCCCAGCCCACATGAGTGTTATTTAAACACAAAAAAGAAAAAGCTTAGAGCAGAAACTGTTCCTGAGTATCAACTCCCTGAATAAAATTAGAGCAGAAACCAAGATATGAACTTGTATTAAAAACTTTGAATTTACTGAATAGTTGAAGAACAGATTATTCCAGGTGCTAGATGAAGAATGAAACCAAGGTTGATAGAATTAGTTTTATGAGTAAGATTTGAGGAGCACTTTTTAAAACATGAAAGGAAGTAAAATTATTTATTGAGCATCTAGTGTGTGCCTAGTACTTTACAAGTATTCCTTATTTAATGTTGATGACCACTCTGAGAAACAGGTTTTTTTTTTTTTTTTTTTTGGTACCGGGGATTGAACTCAGCGGCACTAGACCACTGGGCCACATCCCCAGCCCTTTTTTTTGTATTTTATTAGAGACAGGGTCTCACTGAGTTGCTAAGTGCCTCGCCATTGCTGAGGCTGGCTTTGAACTCGCGATCCTCCTGCCTCAGCCTCCCAAAGTGCTGGGATTACAGGCGTGCGCCACCGCGCCCGGCTCTGAGAAACAGGTTTTTTAAACATATATTGTAAATATTAGGAAACTGAAGTTCAGAAATAGTAAGCAGCTTCCTCTAGGGTCTCATAATTATGAACTAGGACTTCTAGGGGAGTTTCTGTTAGACATGTGTCATTTGACTTTGGTCATTGGACTCCTGGTTAGGTGTTATGAGAGCAGAAGGTTTTATTAGACAGGAAGCAGAGCCTGGTTGTAGACTCTCCTAAGAAAAATGAAAATAATTCTTCTATTGTGGATTAGGGTCCTGACCAGGATCCAGGGGTAAACAGGTAGAAAGAAGGTGACAAATCTGCCCTTGTTTTCAAGTGGCTGGAAAATTGTCTTATTGAGATTTAAAATGGCTGCTTCCATGAATACATAGTTTAAGCCTGTCTCTCTCATGTTGGCCTGGGTCCTTCTTCTGATCCTTAAACTTGGCTACTTATTGGCCTGCATATGCCTGCCAGGTTATCTCCTTGAGCTCCTAAGTCCTTTGTCAGCTGCTCAGCTATTCTACCTTCTTGTGTTTGAGGTGTCTTAGGAAAACTAAAATTGATCACCTACTTGTTAGACCATATTTAAAGACTTTTTTTTTTTTTTTTTGAAATGGGTTTATTTAGAAAAGCATTTTAGAATTCATTTAGATTGGACAGGAGTAATATGCTAACTGTTCCTTACTTACTGGGCATTCTCTAGTGAGAAGTGTTTCTGAACAAATAAATCAATCCTTGGCTCCCTTTAGGAGCAATCCTGATAAACAGGGCTCCCCCTCCCCCTTGTGTCTTCTTTGTATATTTAAGATGTTACCTGGAAAAAAATTTAATAGCTAGATCTTATACTTTTTGTTAGGGGAAATAGTATTTCAGAGGGTTTACTTAAATGGTAGCACGACTATTAAGATGATTAGATATTTTTGTCCTTTCCCTTTTGGAAGCAATGTTGTTGAAACCTACTTTGATTTATTCACTGAGTTGGTGGCTTAGAGCTGTTAAATATCACATGCTTTACCTTGACTTTCCTTTTACCATTGCCCACTGAAGATGATGCTTTGCTAAGGCTAAATGTTCTTGTGGAGTCATGATAATAACAATAGTTAACATTAATGAGTTAGCATTTAGTGCTTTTGCAATAGTTAATGCTTACTGTGTGCCAAATATTCCACACATTCTATCATTTAATCCTCACTATAACACTTTGAAGAGGTAATTTTATTATCTTCATTTTACAGATCAGAAAACTAGGGTTAAAGAGATTAAGTAATTGCTTCAAAGACAGATGAAATCAGAATTTGAATCTAGGTTTGGCTAACAGATTATGTTTAGAGTCTTAGGCAGAGAGATAATTGAGAAACATGGATTTAAGAGCTGAAGCTCAATTTTGCTTCTAGAGCATATCCTACTTTATCCACCCAGACTTTGGATGTTGGGCAGAATTCATATCTGGAGAGAGTTCCAGAAGTAGAATTTCTGAATTACTAAACTAGCTTCTAGCTGTACATGGTGGTACATGCCTATAATCCCAGCAACTCAGGAGGCTGAGGCAAGAGGGATCACAGGTTTGAGGTCAGCCTGTGCAATTTAGGAGGATCATCTCTCAAAATAAAATTAAAAAGACAGAGGAGTGGTTTAGCTCAGTGGTGGAGTGCTTGCCTAGCATATGTGAACCCCTGGATTTAATCCCCAGTAACTAATACACACACAAATAATAAAATAAATAGGCTTCTTTCCAGCTCCTAAAAAAAGCAAAATTTGTACTTGTGTTCTTGGAGGCACTTTTTCCCTTAAACTCACAGTTGGACTTTTGAAAATTTGTTGTTAAGTGTGATTTGGTTCCTTTGTTCATGTGTGTTATCTACTGGGCCTATCTAGAAGAATATTTTGAGTTATTACTGCCATAAGATGAATGATGTGCCAGGTACTTGCTCTTTGCTGTTATGTTTTTGTAGTCAAAATAGATGCATTCCCAGAAAGAATGTTTATATTTTGGGAATAGTCATGGTTTGTTGGACTCAATTTTGCTTTTTCTAGTGTGTTCCCCTCACCCCATATTTCTTGCTAGCACTGTGTTCTTTTGATCCTCTTGTTCATTAATTACTCATTCTACAAATATCATTGAGTATGAGCTTCAAGAATAACCTAGTAAGGGATTAAAAATAGGTACTCAGCTGCATTATAAAGCACAAAATGCTAAGCACCATGAGAGAAACAGACAAATTATCATGAACACTCAAGGCAAGGAAAAGTTTATTTCTAATAGGGGTGGAAGACTGGACCAAGGAAGATTCTGTGGAAGTAATTGGCTTTAAATGATTTATAGGAATGGGATATTGACATGTGGAGATGGAGAGGAAAAAGATCGTAGGGTAAATGAGGAAAATACTGTGAAGCCAGAGAGTTTGGGATTTAATTTGCTGACATGGAGAAATTTGAAGTTTTAAAATAAATTATATGCATGCTGCAGGGAGGTTAATCTCATGGTGAATGAAGGCAGGTTTGGTAGGTGGGAGACTGGGATTAGGTAAATTAGGTTAGATTATTTAGGTGATAAGCAAATTACCAGTTTGCCAAGGTTTTGTACAGACTGAGCAGTATTCAGAGGTCTTTGTGGCCAGATGTACTTTGTTTGCTAAGAGTAGTTATTGAGCATATATTGAGCACATTAAATGCATTAAGTCATTTAATCCTTCATATAACTCTTAAGAGACAGTTGCCATTATCATCATTATAAAAACGAGGAAATTGAAACTCCTTTAAAGGAAATTGAAACTCCTTTAAGTTGAATAACTTGCCCAAAGGTGCCAAATGTGACATATATGTAGTAGTCTGGATTTGAACCGCGGGCCACCTGGGCTTGTACCATGCAACTATAATGCTAATGGCACCTAGATTTACTTAGGTAGAAACAGGAAGATTTTACTTACTTAAATGTATCTAGTAACACTTGAGTATATAGAATATTCTTTGTAGACATTCTGGGACTTGGCGTGTTTATTATCTTAGTACCATACTGCTAAACCTTAGAGAAGCAGAGTCATGGATGTCTCCTAATTAACTTCTGTGAAGTCCACATTCTCTGCCTCTTTGCAGTTCTCTGTCTATATGCCTCATGTTCTCATGAGGGGAGACAGATGACAAGAGTTCAGGGCCAGGCTTTAATGCCTGGATCCTGCTGTTCCCAGGAACCTGAGATTCCAATCCTATTAGTCATATGCTTTTCCCTCTACCAAATTTATATTTGAGGTATGTTTGTCATATTTTCTTCTTAAAGTCTTCTCTATTTGTAAGCATTGTTTTTTTCCTGGATTTTGATTTTTTAGTTATGATAGGTCTTAACTTTTTAGTCTGGATCTGCTAAAGTTATGCTGCTTGTGGGTATCAGTTATTTTGAGACCAAGTAAAAGTTGATGGCAGTTTAAATAAAACACATACCTTCACAGGTATGCTGCTTTGATCTCAGTCACAAACATTAAAGAGATTTTGGGGTGTTGCCTAGTGTTGAGATTTCCCGTGGGCAACAGTTGTGGGAGACCATTCTAAATTCATGTGAGTGAAGTAATTTCAAAGAGAGGCAGGTCTAAAATCATAATGAAGTTCTGCATCTTGCTTCTACAAGGCTTTTTTGATGGTTTGGGACCTTGCCTATTTGCTGTTAGCAAGGGATATCCCAGGGTGGGGGTGGGTGGGAAGGTAGGGGGGGTGGTGTTGCTAAATGTGACTTTAAGTGGCTTGCTCTTTATATAATAAATAATCTCTAAAAAGAAAACTAGTCACTCCCACCTGCCAGTCTCTAACCACTTCCTGTAAATGACAGCACACAGATCCATCTTAGTCCACTGAGTGAAACATCTATTCACACAAACACACAAAAGCCTACAAAATTTTTTATCTGTCATCGGTAGAAAAGTGATATATCCAAGGTGCAGCATGCCACCTTATGAAAATCTTGTAAAATTACTTTGGATGTCTTTCACCAATTTCCTAGATATTTTTGGATAGCACAAACATGGCATATGATTTTCTAATGACAACAGTTTCATAATGGTTTCTGGTATGCAGAATAGGGCAGAGAAATGACTTTCATTTTAGGAAATGAAAATATGGTGAAGGTAGGTTGTGAAATGGTGATATAGACAGCATCAGCATGTATTGTGTTGAAGTAGAGCTATTTTTTTGCTAAGCCCTCTAAAGAGGAAGTATTTTGAACAAATAAACATCTCAGGTTGTTTAACCTGCGGCTACTGTACTCATTTTGCCAGAACTTTTTTTTCTTTTTTTTTGCTTTAGTTGTATACAATGTGTTTATTTTTACATGGTGCTGAGGATCGAACCCGGGCCGCGCATGTGCTAGGCCAGCGCTCTACTGCTGAGCCACAATCCCAGCCCTTGCCAGAACTTTTTAGCAAAGGGAGGCAGTGTGATAAAATTGATTTGAAATCAGGCATATAAAAAAAGTTCAGATGTCAGTTTATACTATTTTTTTTTTTTTTTTAAAGCAGTACTAGTGATTGAACCCCATGCTAGGCAAATGCTCTACCTCTGAGCATTTTTAAACTAAAAATTTTATTTTCAGACAGGGTCTTGCTATATTGTCCAGGCTGGACTTGAACTTGTCATTCTGCTGCAGACTTGCAAGTAGCTAGGATTACAGGTGGATACCACTGTGCCCAGCCTTTTTCTTACTTTGTGACCTTAGCAAAGTAACTTGGATTTTTCTGTCTCAAGATCTTGATTTATATAATGAAGATGATAATATATACTTCCCAGGTTTATTTGTAGGGATTAAGTGAAGATGCAAATACGAAGATATAGGAGTCTTGTTTGGGGAGATGGCTTGAATTGTGGTTGACTATGAGCCATGGAGATTTGGGCATTGTCGTCTTTTGTAGTCTTACGGGACTTGGCCCGGGATCTTGAGTGACTTGGCCGAGATTGTTGATCGGGTTAGTGTTATTTTGGTGGTGTGTGTGTGACGTGTGTTAGTTGTTGTTAGAGTTAAAGAGAAAAGTTATCAGAATAAAAAGCTGTTTGTCTCCAGTTTGCCTCTGAACTTCTTCTCGCAGCTTCGTTGCTCCAAGCGGCCATCGCTTCAGGCAGCAACACGAAGATGCTTTATAGTATCTCCTTAAGGTTAGCCTGCCCTGCAAGCAAGTCCGTCTTTGGACATCATAGCCCAGGAACTTCTCTGTTCTCCACAGTAAGGGTAGTGTGTTGCAGTCATCTTTGCATCTACGGTGTCTTGCATAATCCTCTGTATTTTTTAATTAAATGAATGAAGTACTTTAGTACTTCAGAGAGAGGGAGCCTAGTCTTCAAAATACTGTGTCAATGTTTTCTCTAGTGCTTATTCCCCTCAGCAAACATTATTATATTTCATTACATTTCACAACCTACAAGAGATCTCTTTTCACCTCACACATTCCCCTTACTGCTCAATTTTATAGCAATATTCTTTGATAGAGTTGTTTTTATTTGTCGTCACTGATTTCTCTCATCAGGCTTTTTCTCTACCACTCCATTAAAGCTGCCCTTTTTAAAGTCGTTAGTGACCTCTACTAATTCAAATGGTCATCTCTCAGTCCTCATCTTGACACATTAACACCTTTGACATGACTGATTCCTACTTTTTTGAATACTTCCCTCACCTGGCTCCTGACCCAGCATCCTCTTTTGATTTTCCTTTTAATCCTGGCTTCTCTTTTTGAAGTCTTCTTTGCTGATTTCTCTCTTCCCTATCTAATGTAGGAGGGTTTCCAGGGAGGATTTCCTTGAACTTGATCTCTCTTCATGCTTACTTCCTAAGGAATGTCAGATAGTCACCTGGCTTTCAAACTCCCAAACTAGTCTAGATTCATATATTCAATTGCTTATTCAAAAGGGAAATGTAATAAAAAGGCAAACCAACTATCTATCAACCAATACCCTCTACTTCTCTGTGTTAGGAAATGACAATTCTGTCCTTTCACTTTCTCAGTGCAAGGAATTTTCAAATTTCAAATTGTTGGAATTTTCTTTATTTATTCTCCATCTTACTCCACATCCAAATTATCAGCAAACCCTGACAACTACACACACACACACACACACACACACACACACACACACATTAGTTGTAGATGGACACAGTTCTTTATTTTGTTTATTTTTATGTGGTGCTGAGGATTGACCCCAGTGCCTCACATGTGCTAGGTGAGTGTTCTGTCATTTAGCCACAACCCCAGACCCCTAACCCTTACAACTCTTGATAATTATTTCAGAATATGACCCCACCTCACCACCTCTGTTGCCACACCCTGCTCTCAGCGATCATCATTTCTCAGCCACAATTTTAACCAGAATGATTGTAGATGCATTATAACTGGTTCCCCCCACTCTTATCTGTCATAGTCTGTTCTCAACATAGCAACAAGAGCAATCCTTTTAAAACCTAAGCTAAATCATGTCACTCTCCCACATAAAGCCCCTTCTGCTTTCCATGTTACTTAGAATAAGAAAGAGCCAAAGGTTTAACAAATGGCCTGCTTAGCTATGAGCCATGTGTCCCCTTCTGGCCTTATCTCTTGATACTCTTCTTTTAGCTCCAGCCATTCCAGCTTTCTTGATGTTCCCTGAACACACCAAACATACTTCTCTGCCTCAGGGACTTTGTATTTGCTGTTTTTTTTTTTTTAAATACCTCATCCTTTCTCCAGATATCCATGTAACTTGTTTGCTCATTTTCTTTAGGACTTTGCTCAAATGTCACCTTATTAGAGAGCTTTCCTTGACCATCTTATACGTAAAATTGTAAACTGTCTCTCACTGGTATTTCCTTCTCCTCTCTCTCTCTCTCTCTCAATACTTATTTATTTTCTTTAGTTGTACACAATGCGTTTATTTTTACCCGGGCCGTGCACGTGCTAGGTGAGCACTGTACTGCTGAGCCACAACCCCAGTCCTCCTTCTTCTCTTCATCTCCTATTCTCTATAGCATTGATGTCACAAATTATACATTTACTTGTTTGTATTTACTGTCTTCCCTTGCTAGTAAATAAGCCTTGCAGAAGTGGGATCTTTGTTTTGTTCTCTATCATGTCTTGGGTACCTAGAACAGCATGGCACATAGTATGGTTTTTTTTTTTTTTTTTTGTACCAGGGATTGAACTCAGGGGCACTCTACCACTGCGCCACATCCCCAGCCCTTTTTTGTATTTTATTAGAGACAGGGTCTCACTGAGTTGCTTAGTGCCCCACCATTGCTGAGGCTGACTTTGAACTCGTGATCCTCCTGCCTCAGCCTCCCAAGTGCTGGGATTACAGGAGTGCGCCACTGCACCCAGCTCATAGTATGAAGTAAATATTTGATAAGTGAAATGTAGATTAGCACACAATTATAGATGACCTTGATGCCAGTTTTGTAGTTCCGATTGTATTACTTTCCTCACCAAGTGCCAGTTACTATTTTTCTGGGTAGTAGATTATTCAAATCTAAAACCCTTCCCTTTTATTATAAAAAAGGTAATAACAGGGTGCTGGAGTCGTGGCTCAGTGGTAGAGCACTTGCCTAGCATATCCGAGGTGCTGGGTTCGATCCTCATCACCACATAAAAATAAATAAATAAAATAAAGGTATTGTGTCCAACTACAACTAAAAAATGAAAAATAAAAAGGGTAACAACAATTGTATAAAACAATTTGCATTTTTAATGCTTGTGAGAATTCAGTGTGTGTGTGTGTGTGTGTGTGTGTGTGTGTGTATCATAGCGTGATAGATACACCCCAGAAATGTGTAAAGGGCTAGGTTTATAGAAAAAGGAGGTTATAATTCTTGCCTTCCCTAAGCAGAGAGTGCTGGGCATTGCAGAGGACATTAGATATACTCCTGGCTCTTAGGTCTTTGGCGATATGTTGTGTGTCCACAGTGTACTTTGTGAAATATTTCTTTAGAAGGAGACAAAGGAAGGGGCAGTGGTCCTGTGAGACCTTTGTGTATTTAGTTTAAGTGGTCTAAACTCTTTCCCAGCCTTTAAATGTGTTTGATGTTTGCTAGATTTGTTGAAGAGTATTTCATATGCAGTAAATTTCACCCTTTTAGGTGTGTGGTTAGTAGGTTTGGACAAATGTATATAGTCGTGGAGCCACCACAGTCAAATACAGAACATCTCCATTACCTCTTTTAGTTTCCTTGGGACCCTTTGTACTCCATCTCTCCCTAAACCCAGTCCCTTCTGATTTCTATTCCTGTAGCTTTCCTTTTCTAGAATGCTACATAAATGGAATCCTATGGTTTATAGTTTTTTGTTTGGTTTCTTTTGTGTTGCATAATGTTTTTCAAGATTCACCCATGTTAGTGGTCCATTCTATGGATATACTACTTACTTTGTAAGTTTACCAGAGGTTGGACATTGAGATTGTTTTAGTTTTTTTTTAAATAATGCTGTTATCAACATTTATATACAGGACTGTGTGTAAACATGTGTATTTTCATTTGGGAAAATATCCAAGAGTGAGATTGTAGGCATGTATATGCTTCATTATCAAATTTTGCCAGCTTAGAGAGGTGGTACATGCCTGTTTGTAGGGAAGTCCTAGTTTATTGGAAGACACTGATTTTGCTGTTATTGAATTCAAGATGGGTAACTAGTGGACACTGGGTGGCTTTCTCAGCCCTTGACAAGTGCCCCCAATTCTACTCACCAGGCTGCCTAGATGTCAGGTCTGTTTCCCCCGATTCTATGCCCATCTCCTCAGTACAGGCATCCTCCCAGGATGTGGCTGGTGAAGGGCTGCCCTCAGGCTGTGCCCCATACTTGTGCTTGGACTTCCTTGTGAGCTTTGCCTCCTCCCCACAAGAGGTTCTTCTGTGACTTTTTTCTTCTGGCTACATCCTGAAGTCTGACGTTCCACTCAGGCAGGGAATGGAAAGTTAAGAGTGACGTCCTCTGACACCTCCCTTCTTGTAGAAGAGTCTGAAGTTTGTTTAAGCTGAACCGATGATACCAAAGATAGAGGTTTGAGTCAGCTTGACACTGGCTTAGGCGCTCCTTTTCACTCTCTTGGTTCCTCCTTTCCTTCCCCTCCCCCACCAGCCAGTTGTTTCCTGGGCTTTGTCTGAGATACTCCACAGTTTTAGTCCAGTCCACCACTGCCTGCTGTACGAGAGTCAGAGTCGAGATGGAGGAGAAGCCGCCAGGAAGTTCCTGACAACACTGAGCTCCTGCAGGCCACTGCCTCTGCTGATAGTACAGGACAGCTGTAACCTCAGGAGAAAGGCATCCAGAGGCCGCGCTGAGCTGGGCTTGCCGCTAACTCTAGAGAGGAGAAAGGACGGGCCTGGAAATGCCTCTCTTAGATTCATCTTATTTGCCACCAACCATCTTTATTTTGACTCACATTCTTGGAATTGCTGGCGTTCTATACTGGAAGAGATGTGCCAGAGGCAGAGCAGGTAACTTATTGGAGCCCAGTTTTTTAATCTAAGGTGGGGATTAGGGTGGGTGAGGTCTTCCCACTTGCTTTCCTTAAAGGGCCAGTACACCCTTCAGCCGGGGTGCTGTCAATTTAAAAGAATATGTGTGAATATACTCAGGAAACTTGGCTGCCCTGGACCTCTTGGGAACTGAACTCTTTCCTGTTCTATGAGGCTGTCTGGCTTCAGGGTGCTGGTTAGATGAGGTGGTGTCTGGCCTGTAAGCTGGAGGGAAGTGGCTACTGCGTTGCTTTGGGTCCTTCCTTGGAGAATCAAGCCCTTTCTTTCTTTACTTTCTCAGTCTCAAAGTGGTTTTATGAATCCTTGTTTTTAGTCAAACATATGGTAACTCTAGATGTGGAGATGTGGAAAGACTTGTGGATAGGAGAAGTTTCTGGACTTGGTGTATTTTATGTTTAGTGCTAGGAAATGAATCCTCCAGGGAATCAGACTCTGATAATTAAAAAAAAAAAAAAATTAAAATGGCACCAGACCCTCTTTGTTTTTATATTTCTGTTAGTTTTATTATAGTCCATTGATGATGTCTTTTTCGGGGAAGGGGTAGTGAGGGATGGGGATTGAATCCAGGGGTACTTTACCATTGAGCCACATTCCTAGTCCTTTTTTGTTTTTGTTTAATTTTGAAACAGGGTCTCACTAAGTTTCTGAGGCTGCCCTTGAACTTGGGATCCTCCTGTATTAGCCTCTTGGGTGGCTGGGATTACAGGCGTGTACCACTAAACCTGGCTTCTCCATAGACTTCTAATGGCCCAGTATAGGCACCAGCTCAGAGGGTAGCTGATTCTGAGTCGCCAGAATTAAGCATTACTAAGATCTGACTTTTCTAGCATATACTTTGGGTTTCAGTACCTTTGGTACTGTCACTCTGATCTGCTCACTACTTTCATGCCAAGGTATTTAGACACTTGTTACTGTGTCTCTTATAAGTTAAGATAGAGATTTGATGACTCATTACTTAACTATTAAAAGTTCATGAATGCTTGATAGAATTAGATCCAATCATTCCCCTGTGTCCTTTCCAATAAGTTCCAGAAAATCTTTTGACTAAATGTTCAGATCCCAGCATATCTATTAGCAGAAACAGAGATAGACATTTTGAAATATTTGCTTGTATGGTAGTTGTGTTTAAAAAGGTCCACCAAAGTGACTTTCCTGTATTTGAGCTTAGAAAGAAAGTGGCAGATAGGCTTGTGTTACTTGGTCCTCTTATTCATCATATAAGAAAAAAAATATCATTTAGGCAGAGACTGCTGCTTTCCTTTCCCAATTCATTGAGGTAGTGACATTTCTAAATCACTAATTGATTAATATCTTACAAGTTTATCTTAAAGGTTTTTCTTTTCCTCTCCTTTCTTTTGTACTGGGGATTAAATCTGGGGGCACTTTGCCACTGAGCTACAGCTCCAGTACTTTTTATTTTTTATTTTTTAAATTTTGAGACAGAGTCTTACTGAAGCTTCTGAGGCTGGCCTTGAACTTGTAATCTTCCTGCCTCAGTCTCCCAAGTAGCTATGATTTTGGCAAGTGCCACTGTGCCCAGACAGTATACAATTTTTTTCTATGGAATTTAAAAGCCATTTTCCTGTCATTTAAGTGCTTTCATTTTTACATTTTAGAAATATTAATTTCATAAGCTACATTGAAATGAAAAGAAGAAAACCAAAAGTTTTTGTCCTTTTTGTTTGGCTTGGGAGGCTGAGATAGGAGGATCACGAGTTCAAAACCAACCTCAGCAATGGTGAAGTGCTTAGCAACTCAGTGAGACCCTGTCTCTAAATAAAAAACAGGGCTGGGGATGTAGCTCAGTGGTCAAGTGTCCCTGAGTTCAATACCCAGTACCGCCCCCCCCCCCAAAAAAAAAGAATAGATGTGATTTTTAGATATTGAAGGTATTCAACTTCTGAAACAAATAGTTCTTTGATTCTTTCAGGCTTTTGTATTAGTTTACTTGAATAATATCCTAACATTACCAAATTGTGTAATTTGTTACTGTTTGTATCTATTTATTTGTATGAATCAGTTTTTTAAAAAATGATTCTGAGTCCAGCATGGTGAAGTATGCCTGTTACCCAGTGGTTTGGGAGGCTGAGGCAGGAGGACTGTGAGTTCAAAGCCAGCATCAGCAATTTAGTGAGGCCCTAAGCAACTTAGTGAGATCCTATCTCTAAATAAAATACAAAAAGGGCTGGGGATGTGGCTTAGCGGTTGAGTGCTCCTGGGTTCATGCTCCTGGGTTCAATCATTGGTACCAAAGGGAGAAAAAAGAAAAATAAACAAAAAAAAAAAAAAAAAAAAAAAAAATGATTCTCTGCATTAAATACAACATAAAAATAAACTGAATGCTGAAATTGATATGATTGCAATTACTCAGTCTCCCAATTTTAATCAGAATTATCTGTTATGTCGTTTGGCTTTAAGCTGAGTAATATAAATTTAAATACATACAGTAGACTTATACTATTAAATATTGCTTTGATATGTTCCATATGTTGAGTTCAATAGACAGTTTGAAAAGGTGCTACATCAGAGTTGAAAATCACTGGATTAGATAGTCTGTAAAGTTCCTTTCAATGATGCAATTCTGAGGTCCTTTGTTATAGTAAATCTTCACTATGTTTGTATAGATTTTTTTTAACTTCATATACTCTTAAATTGTTTTTATTTTGTTTTATTTATTTGTTTCTTTTAGTTAGGCATGACAGTAGAAACTATTTTGATATATTTATACAAGCATGGAATATATCTTATTATAATTAGGGGAACCAGTCTTGTGGATGTACATGATGTTCACTCTTAAAATTGGTAGCATCTTCTGTTTTGCTCTTAGAGTTGGAAGGGACCTTCTATATTAACAGAGCCAACTTCCTACTTAGTCCTATCCTTGTCAGAAGTCATTCTTCCTTTGCTTGAAGGCCTATGATGGTAGAACACAGCACTTGGGGACTATTTCTTGTGTTGGCTCTTGAGAAGTTCCTTTTTAAGCTGAGAGTTGCCTCTGTAACTTTTACTCTTAGTCCAAATTCTGCCTAGCAAACACCAAGCCTGC
This sequence comes from Tamias sibiricus, assembly GCA_025594165.1. Lineage (NCBI taxonomy): Eukaryota > Metazoa > Chordata > Mammalia > Rodentia > Sciuridae > Tamias > Tamias sibiricus. Next base: position 33,032,584 of record CM046658.1, read on the forward strand.
TTCATCTTCAAGGTGTCAGGCTAGCTTATTTTTGAAAATAGCTACTTCTCTATGCTAGGCACCTCCCTTTCTGTGACTATATGATTTCCTAAGTCTATATTGTTCTAATACTCCCTTTGGACAATTAAATTTGTTATTCTTGTTGTGAAAATGTGGTGGCCTTGCGGTGGGGAGGCCAGGAGGGGGAGTACAGCAGAAAAGTGGGGAAGCAATCTCTGATAGTGATTGAGGAGATCTGGTTACTTACATATGTGGTTTTAGAATATTCCCAAGTCTCCCTCTCTCTAGCAGATGTAAAAAGAGATGCAGGCAGGCACAGATAGTTTGTACTGAAGCCATATAATAACCTATAAGATGAGCTTGACACTCTTAGTATTTTGAATTTTAAATATTTTTCAGTAAACCCTGTCTACACTTGCATTCATATATATTATCTCATTATTCTCAAAACTTCCTACTATCTTCATTCGAGTCTTCATGATTTTGTTCCCTCTTAGACTGTTGGAATAACCTTCTGTTTTCCCTTTCTTCTGCAATCCTCCTTCACTCCCCATCCTATCTTCTAACTGTAGCCAGAGTGATCTTTCTAAAATACAGAGTGTTGTGGTGTCACTCTCCTGCTTAAAATCCATCTAAGTTTTTCCTCCACATTAAGAAGAAAGTTGAAACTCTTCAACATGACATAAAAAGGTTTGTGATCTTCCCCCTGCCTGTTTCATCAGTTGCATTTCCCATTGGGCCTTACAAACTCCCAGTATTTCAGAGTCATTTTAAACTTTGTAGATCTCTGCCTGAAATGCCCACATCCTCTTTTCAACCGGGCTGCTTGACATCTGTCCTTCAAGGTAGGTACTGCCCCTGGAAAGCCTTCCTCCCCTTCTATCCTCCAGTAGCACTCTGTCCATAAGATTTATTCAAATCCATGTTGCCATCTTGCTTAGCTTCGCTCTCTCCCCACCAGTTAGACTCTGTTAAGCTGCAAGATCTTTAAGAATAGGGACTCTTACCCCAGCATCTCAAGTGACTGAGACAAAGGTGCCAGTAAATATTAACTTGAATACATAAATGAAAGAATTAAGGCAGCATTAGCTATATAAGCTGTGGCAGGAACCATGACCTGTTCATATGTGTATTTAGAGGGTGTGGCTTAGTTTGATATGTTGTTGAAGGTGAATGTTGGGTTTAAGTTAATTAAAAGAGAGTTGCCCTGTGTTTCAGTTAATCAATCTCTCTCATTGTGGTAGTATAATTAGGAAAAGGGCTTTATGGTTATTCAAGAAAAACATTTGAATTTTTTGTGTGTTTGTGAAAGGACAGCTTTCTTCCCTCTTTAGGGTCTTGTTTTCTTTATCTGTAAAATGAGAAGTTTGGAAAATTTAACTCTGCATGGCTTTTCTTCCCTCTCCCTCTCCCTCTCCCTCTCCCTCTCCCTCTCCCTCTCCCTCTCCCTCTCCCTCTCCCTCTCCCTCCTCCTCCTCCCTGTCTCCCTCCCCTTCCCCTCCCCCTTCCCCTTCCTTCCCTTCCAGTCCATTACACTATTGGATCATATTAAGCTTAATAATATATTAAGATCAGTTATAAAATGGCCAGAGCTTGTCATGAATTGTTATCTCCTTCCAGTCACTGCTGTGCCTTTGGGTTTCTTGAACCTTAGCACAGGTTTTACAGGTATCCTAAGTTTTGTCCTGTGAGATTTGGTGCAGTCTTCTAGCTCTTTGAACTTTTGTTCTGTAATTATAGCATCAGCTATGTGTCTTCCATTTGTGTTATCTACAGATGTGTTAAAATATATAACATATTCAATAATATTTGAACTAATAGTCATATATCTAGTATATCTTTTCTCAAATAACTATAGCATTAGATATTTTCCTCAAGGTGGAGTCTTCATATTTCCTTTGCTCTGTGTGTGTATGTTTGCAGTAGCAGGAGTATTCTACTATTGAGCTACATTCCAGCATTCTATATATATTTGTTGTTTGTTTGTTTGTTTGTTTTGGAGGGTCTCGCTAAGTTGCTGAGGCTGGCCTTGAATTTGTGATCCTTCTGCCTCAGCCTCCCCAGTTGCTGCGATTATAGGTGTGCGCCACCATGTCTGGCTCCTTTGCTCCCTCGTCCCCACTAGATTCATGCAGTATGGTAGAAAGACCACTGAATTTGGAGTCAAGAAGATCTGGGCTCTAAGTTCTAGCTCTTCTGTTTACTACTATGTGATTTTGGACAGATTGCTTAATTCCCCAGGACTTCAAATTTCTAGTCTATTGGAGAAGAAAGACTAAGATTTCTAATTTCCTGATTCTGGCACTGCAAGCATCTGGCCTATATTTGGAAGTAGTAAAGAATTGTGGTTAAGAGCAGGTTGAGTACCTGGAGTCAGACTGCCTGTATTTTAAAATTAGCTCTGTCTCTGCTGGTTGAGGGGCATTATCTACCTGAGCCTATTTCCTCCTCTGTAATATGGAATCAATAATGTTGCATGATTGTTTTGAGTTTTTAGAACACATTTTGCACATGGTTAATTATAGCCTAACATCGTAATTTTTCACAAAAGATATTATTGAAGACATATTACCTTCCTGTCAGTTCCTGGAACAAAAATACAACTTTGCGGTTGGGAATTAAAAATGTACCAGAAGCCAATGTGGGAGTATATCAAATGTTAGTGATATATTATTAATCATTTTCTTTTTAATAATGTTTTTAGTTGTCGAGGGACTGTTATTTTATTTATTCATTTATACATGGTGCTGGGAATGAAACACAGCGCCTCACATGTGCTAGCCAAGTACTCTACCACTGAGTCACAACCCCAGCCCATCATTTTCTTATATATTGGAAGGAAAGACTTCTGTGTCTGCTTTTATATCTATAATATAAGTGGGTGATTTGGGCATTTTAGAAAAGAAATTATAGTTTTAATTTTCTGTACTATTATAAGAAAACAGTAGCTGTGAATTCTTAGACAGCTTCTAGCCATGTGTCTAAGTATTGGCTTGAATCTTTTATTTTTTTTAATTTATTTGCTTTTAGTTGTACACAATGCGTTTTATTCAATGTGTTTTATTTGTACGTGGTGCTGAGGATCGAACCTGGGTCGCCCACATGCTAGGCGAGTGCTCTACCGCTGAGCCACAATCCCAGCCCTGGCTTGAATCTTTCCCCTCACTCAACTCTTCAAGATCTATAGCTAGCAGCCAATTTACTTTTTCCTACTTTTAACATGAAATGATGAAAAGTTGGGCAGAAAGAATCTGCCTAGATAAACACTATACCACCCCATCTCCTCTAGATGGTAAAAGCTATCTTAATCAAAGTCCTATTCTCAACTGTCAACAGCAGGTTCCCTTTTGAAGCCCAGGACCTGTTGGAACCTGATAGAAAGGCCTCACTCAATCTGCCATACTTTTAAGGGAAATAGAGATACCGTTGGATACCAGAGGAGTGGCAGGTTTTTGTTCCCCTTCCTCAAACTTTACCCAGTAATGATTAGTTTAATTTTTGGAGGCTGTGAACTTACTTAGTATTTGTAGAAGTTGTCCCATGTGTTTAGGATGTGCCCTGTATTTCCAGTCAGCCATAATTAGGAGTTTGCCTACCTGCCTACCTTCTACCTTCTCCCCCTCTCTTCCTCCCTCCCTGCCTTCCTCCATTCTTCCTTTCCTTCCTCCCTCTTTCCCTCTCTTTCCCTCCCCTCCCCTCCCCTCCACTCTACTCCCTCCCCCCCTCCCCTTCCCTCCCCTCCTCTCCTCTTCCTCCCTTCCTTCTTCTTCTTCCCTTTCCCTCCCTTCCCATTCCCATCCCTTCTTTTCCCTCTTCCCTTCCCCTTTTCCCTTTCCCCTTTACCCTCTTCCCCTCCCCTTCCCTTCCCCCCTCCTCTTTCCCCCTCCTCTTTCCCTCCCCTCTTTCTCCCCCTTCCTCTCCTTTCCACACTGGGGATGGACCCAGGAGTTCTCTAACACTGAGCTACACCCTAACACTTTTTATTTTGAGACAGGGTTTTGTAAGTTTCTGTGTCTGGCCTTGAATTTATGATTCTCCTGCCTCAGCCACCTGAGTGTGCCATAGCATTTGGCTGATTTACTTCTTCATCTTGCAAAGAATATTTCCCCTCTTCATATATACAGTTCCCCTACTTCAGGTTAGTTATTCTGCTTTAGGTCCCTGTCAGAGATAGCAGGGTATAACAGAGGCATAGCTTTGGAGCTAGACAGGTAAGTATGTAATTTTGGTCAGGTTATTTAACCTTTTACATCTCTGTATGTTTTATATCTAAAATAAATGATAATACCTTTCTTAGAGAATCTTGGGATTAAATGAAATATTTAAAGTTCTTAGCACATTACTTGTGAACTTACAACTAAAGTAGGTGCTCAGTTTATTGAGAGTAGATGCTTAGATTATTGATAGCCTTCTGTGATAGAGACTGAAGTCTGAAGAGAAAGGATAGTCCTTGCACCCAGGGAATTTCAATCTGATAAAGGAAAATGTTACTAAATATGAATCAGGAATGTTTATTCTTTTTTATTCTCTCTTCCTTATTTCTTGTGCATTCTTTTTCCTAGGACAAGGTAACTTCTAGGAGGACCCTGTCTCTAAGGTCAAGGAATATCTGAGGAAGGGGACAAACTGAGTATGATTGTCACAAGTTATTGGGGTGACCAAGAGCTTAGTCAAGGAGGGATAAAGTCAGCTGTGAGGCTCTTTATTAGTAAGCAGTATCAGGATTATTAGCAGTTTATAGGTGGGAGGAATGCCCAGTTGGGAGTGAAGGAAGTTGTCAGAAGATTGAGGAGGTCACAGTACTTGTTTAAACTGAGTGGCCTGCTAGGCAAGCTCACATTTACTGATTTTTACTTGTGGTCTTTTGGGCCACTCTCTGGAAACTTGCTTTCCTGGGTGCTGCTCCTCCCTCCCTGTCCTTAGGAACAGGATTGAAAGCAGCATTAGCCTAAAGAAGTCGTTCTATTTAGGGAGCTAGAGCAGAGCCAGTGATTAGGCCCTTATCAGCAGTGGGGCCTTTTTGAGTGGTATGGGGCAAGACTGGAGTGTCTTTCCAGACTTCCACAGGAGCTCGGCTCTTTTATTCCCTGGTTGGATCAGAATTGTGAAGAAGCAGTAGATGGGCTGGGCCATCTGAATGAAAAGCGCTTCATTGTGTTTCTTCAACATTCCAGTGTCTGGTACAATTAGCCAAGACTCAGAAAACAAGTTGGACAAACAAGCAAGCAGCCTTCCACTGATGGATAAAGGAATTTCTGGCACAGTCAAATTAAGTGCACTGACTATAAAGACAAAGTAAGAGGATCTGGGAAGAGGAAGGGGGCTTTGGGATGCCATTCCTGGCTGGATGAGCATAAAGAATGGAGCAAGAAGCAAACAGTATTTCTGAATTTGATGAAATCTGCTGAGTTAATCTACGCTGGAGGCTACCTGAGTCTGGGCTGCTCTATAAAGTAGGTGGAATCATTGGGGAGAGACTGTGACTCTTCTCATGGGGCAGCTGTAAGTATAGGGAAATTAATCTCCCTTGGGAATCTAGGACTGTCTTGGCAACAGACAGTGTGGGGGCTTGCTCTATTATAGTCTCTTCCATCGTGAGACCTTCTCAGTTGGTTAAAATTTCAAATGTACTTTTTGCTTGAGAAGAGGCGAGCCTGAGGAACAGGTTGTTGGGCAATGGATGCACTGTTCCTGACTTGGCAGTAAGCCATTTTAACTTACAACTCTCCTGCAACTGTCTAAAATCACCAGGTTACAAGCTTCTGCTCTGCAAATGGAAGGTAACTCAAAGACCAGCTTGTGTCTGCTAAGGCTTACTGACTATCTTGACTGGACTTTTATTTATGAAGCTCCCACCTTGCATGCTTTGTTGGTCTGGAAACTTAGGTGGTGCCACTTTTGAATAGCATGCTCTTTGCGTGAAGACCTGGACCCAGTTTTTGGAAGTGCCCTAGGGAGGAGCTTCCTCTCTGACCTCAAGGGAAGAAGGAGGTCAGTAGGAAGTTGTGGGTGGAGCCACTTCTCTGTTCTGCTCTCTCTGTACATCACACAGCTCTTGGGCTGTCTGTCTCTGTTCACCTCACAGCCCTTCTGAGAAGCTGCAGGGGGTGCATAGGACACTAGCTGGAGGTTCTTTGGGACCCCCTCCTTTTAGGTGGGGCCAGCAGACTCTGGGCGCCATGTGGCCCAGTTACCAAGATGAACACGAGTTCAACGCCCACCTGGTGTGCCGCATGTGTTGTATGGGTTAGTATGTGAAGTTTTTTTTTTCCTCTTCTGGGCTTGAGGATCCTAAATAGCCCTTGTTCTTTTTGATTCATACGAGTGCCTGGTCTTTGAAGTCCTACAGGAGTTACAACCTTTGGGCTTGTTAAAACATGGGGTGGAATAGACTAGATGGTGGGGGAGTTCCCTACTTCCTGAGGAACTTTTTAAACTCATAGTGACTGGCAGTTAAGAGCCCAAGCTTTGGGTGTGGGACTTTTTTATAGAGCCTGAATTCATACTCATGCTTCTGTCTGTCAGGAAGCCACTTTTAAGTTATGTTGCACAGTGCTGAAAGTCCAGGGCATATTTTTAGCAGAAGTTGGTTGGTTGCGGAGTTCACCTCTGAGCAAGCTGGGGAGTGGTGGTGGAAGGGAGGAGTCATGGCCTAGGTTTCCTCTTTGGGGCCTATTGCTAATTCTCTTACACTTACTTTTGTCAGTCGTGAAAAGGACTTGAAGATGGTCTGGGGACAGGGATCTATAGAAGAATTAGAGGCTAGAGGAAGAGTCCTATTAGCTATGACTTAGCTCTCTTGATAGGGGAGAAGAAGTCATTTAAACAGTGTTCTGTATGACCTTGAGACTTAAGCAGCCTGATCATTTTGACGGTTTCCTGGTTTTCAAACTAGAGCACACTGACGAGTGCTGGATTGAGATATCAGTTCATCAATTCTCAGTAAAAATGAAAAAGATAACAGAAATGTAGTGTGTTTTTCATAAAGCTAAACTCACTTAAAAAAACTGTTCTTTATTCTGAAATTGTCCTTCCTACTTTGTTTCGTTTATTTTTTACTTGTTCTTCCTACTTTTTTATATTAAAGTAACTTATTTTATGAAAGCATTGTTATGAGATGGTAGTTTTAGGTATGCTTATCAAAAGAAAAAGTTGGCAACTTCATGTTACACTTTGTAATATATTTGAGAACATTTACTGGTCTGTGAGATCTAAGTGTGGGAACTACTGGCTTGATAATCCAATATCTTTTGATTTTATACACCTCAGTCTCTAGATTTTCCCTAACATCAAAATAGCTGGTGGTTTGATGGAGAAGGGACCTCAGAAGACATCTAGAGGAAGAGAGGCATCAGAATTTGGGTTCTGATGTCTCCTGACTGCTAGGCCAGTGTTGCAAAATATTGAAGGGTTTTTTTTTTGTTTGTTTTTTTGAGAAATAAGCCAGTGTTATACCAATGTTTGGGACAGAAGGAGGCAGAAGGAGGAACAGTTTTAGCCAGGCTGTCTAGCTTTTTATCTTACCTGTATCACTGAGATTTCCCTGAAACCAGAAAGAATAATCTGCATCTGAAAGCATTTGGAGATAAGCACAGAGCCCAAGGGCTCTCTTTCTGTAATAACAGAGAAGTACAAGGAAGTCCAGATCTCTATTGAAAGTTTAGGGACAAAAACTTTATACTTTCAGCTTCCCCACCCATTTTCATTCCCTAAGGGCACTCTAGCCCAATAGTTAGGAAAGAGGGCTTTGGTAACAACTGTCTACTTGGGGCCTGTTGCTCTACCACTTTATAGCCACACAAACTGGGAAAATTGCTTAACCTTTCTGTGCCTCAGTTTCCTCAGTTAAAAAGAGGATCAAACTACATCCTAACTCATGGAGTCATTATGGGGAGTATTAAAGCACTTAGACCAGTGCCTCCCACATAATAAGTCATCAGTGATAGTGGGCAGCTGGGCACGGTAGTGCACACCTGTAATCCCAGCACTTGGGAGGCTGAGGCAGGAGGATTGTGAGTTCAAAGCCAGCCTCAGCAATGGCAAGGCACTTAGCAACTCAGTGAGACCCTGTCTCTAATAAACAACAAAAAAGGGCTGGGGATGTGGCCCAGTGGTCAAGTGCCCCTGAGTTCAATCCCCAGTACCAAAAAAAAAAAAAAAAAAAAAAAAAAGAAGAAAGAAAGAAAAGAAAAGAAGATAGCGGGCAGTTGTAATATGTAAAGTGTATATATAATTTAAAAATTTTTGTGAGTTACCATTCATTCTTATACAGAATCAGGTGCACAAATATACACCTGGCTTTCTGGGGCAAAGACTCCTTTGGATGTCATTGAGCTCTTTTCTCTTTTTCGTGGTGCTGGGGATTGAACCCAACCTCCCCCCAACCCCCACACTTTTGGAAAGCACTCTACCACTGAGCTACATCCCTAGCCTTTAAAAAAAGCCCCCCCCCCCTTTAAATTTTAAGGTAGGTTCTCATCAAGTTGCCCTCAGCTGGCTCTGTAATTACAATCCTCTTGCCTCAGCCTCCCAAGTAGCTGGGATTACAGTCATGTTTAGCCCATTTCCTTTGAGTTTGCATAGGGAATATTAAGTAATACAGAGTCTCCTAGATCCAGATGTACAAGAAGAACTTAGAAAGACTGTAGCTGGAAAAGGAACATCTGAGTGGGAATCTGTGCACCCTGCTGTGAAAAGCAGTTTTAAATATTACTTGAGATTGCTTCTTAGTCTGACTTTGAAAATATCATCTTAATGTGTTCTTGTAGTGTAGACTTTACCTTGCCATGTAGTGAGCTGTCAGTGTATATTTGTTAAATGATTAGATATTCTTGAATACCTGTTGTAGTTCTAAATGTTGGATACTTAAGGGAATTTAAAATATGAACCTTGACTCTAAAGAGCTCAGTTCAGTTAGAGAAATGAGACTTAAATACAGTGATATCTGATAACAGGTTATATATGCTCAATACTTTACTCAACTTACTTAGTACTGAGTGCCACAGCTATCCAGAGGTGGATGGCATGGCCAGAAAGGTCTACAGGAATAAGTGGACTTTATCTGGACCTGGAAAAGAGACTCTCTGTTAGATAATCCAAGAAGAGGAGGATATATCCCAGGTGGGAGAAAGGTGAATAATGGCAGAGATGTGAAAGGTATGTTTGGAAACAATGAGATCAGAATGCTTGTGGTTAAATGAGGTTGGGAAAAGTCTAGAGATAAATTTGGAAGAGTATATACTGTAAATTGCCTCAGGTCAGAGGACAGGTCTTTCATCTCTTTCAGCTGCCTAAAACATAGTGAATAAAAACCAGAATTGAATTTCGGAGGGTTGTAGAGGGCTGTGAATATGAAAACTAAAGAACTGGACTTGATCCTCTGGTCCAATGGGAGTCATTAAAGGATTCTGAATAGAAGGGTGATGTAGACCTAGTGGTGATTTAGGAAGATTTTTTGAAACAGGCTGTTTAATCTGCTTGCCATTACTCCAGCTATCAAATTGATATTTCAATTCTGACCACTTTTCTAAACTCTACACCTAAGATTCCAACTGTCTGCAAGAAGATCCCAATAACACTTCCTTGTCTTTTTTTTTTAAAAACTCAACTTATCCCCACCAAATCAATGCCTCCTATTTTCATTATCTCAAGCTACCTACCTCTCTTCTCCCACTTGCTCTGCCTAGAGACATTAAACTTATCTTGAACTCTCCCTTTCCTTACCCCAAACCCACCTCGTCAATAGGGGTTTACCTGTACCTTTTCATGCAGATCTGTTTGCCCTCTTGTCTTTTCTGCTGCCTCTGCCCTAGTTTAGGTTCATAGATTTCTTTCTTGGTCTATCACAGTAGACTTTTAACTGGTTCTTGTGTCTGGTACAGTCTGGCCTTCCTTCAGTCCAGTGCCAGGTCAGTCTTCTAAAGCACACTGATTTAGAAAATTTAATTGTTGTGCTTGTTTTGGCAGCACATATACTAAAATTGGAATGATACAGAGAAAATTTCATTGTCATCTCTTTTTTTTTTAATATTTATTTATTTACTTTAGTTGTACACAATGCCTTTATTTATTTGTACGTGGTGCTGAGGATCAACCCGGGCAAGTGCTCTACTGCTGAGCCACAACCTCAGCCCTCATTGTCATCTCTTTGTCTACTTAAATACCTAGTCTTTATTCCAGCTTTCTGGGTGCTTTGACCTCAGCCAGCTGACCTTGCTACCCTATTTTTTTTTTATCACTTTACTGATATTCCCATTACATTTACATTTCCTGAAACACATCCTGTGTACTTAGATGCTCCAAATCACTGCTTATTCTTTTTTCTTATTTGGAATTCCTTAATCCCTTTTGGGCTGCCAAAATCCTATTGTATGTAATTCAAGGTTTAACTCAAACACCACATGCTCCATGAATTCTTCTCTTATCTCTCTGTCAGAATTAACCAACTCTGTGTATCAGTATTATTTTGTGCAGTGTGTCTGATATCTTACTTCTTTGATGTTATTATTAATTATTTACATGTTGTTCTCTGCCACTAATTGTAAACTTCACGAGGTCATGGAAACTTCACGAGGTCATGGAACAGGCCTGTTCCATCACTGTATTTCCCTTCCCTGTAAGCTTGGTTATATCCTTTTTAGATTTCCAAGTGGTAGGTGCTTCTGGATTTCTTGAAGCACTTGTGATTTTTCTGTGGCCCACAGGGAAACAAGTGGAGACTCTTCCCTCATTTGCTTTTTGGATAATTCATGATGCACGGGAGCTATTCATCTGTTCGTCATCCCCTATTCCTATGTGTTGGATCAGAACGTAGAACTTCGCACTTCAAGTGTAAGCTTTCATTCTATGCCGGGATTATTATCAAATTGTTCTTCTTAGAGTAGGACAGAAACAAGTAAACAGTAATCCCTGCGATAATCACCTAAACAAATGAGTGTAGGAGATTGGAAAAGCTCCTGGAGGAAATCATAGTTGAATTGAATGCTGGAGAATGAGTAGTCAAAGAGGGGCAGCTGTATTCCATGCACAGGAAACAGTATGTGCAAAAGAAGGCATAAAAAGCACAGGAAACTCCATTTGGGGAAAAATTTTAACAAGGTTGGAAGTTAATTTTCACAGAAGAGTGGAGAGGAGTGAGTGGCAGGCAGGAATCATATAATGGATCTTATATCTTAAGCTGAATGGAGGCATCAGGCTTTGGCATTGGGTAGAGTTGGGTTCAAATTTGATTCTGTTTATCTTGTGATCTCTGGCAAGATGCTTACCCTCTGTGGACTTCATCTTTCTATTAAATTAATACCTATCTTATAGGACTGTTGAGCATTAGAAAGAATATATGTAAGGTGCTTAGCATCTAAGTGCTAATTTAGGTACTTAGTAGATGCTAACTACTAATGTTATTAGGAGAATAAAGACTCACTGGAGATTTTTTAAGGTAGAGAGTAACAAGATTAGTTTTTCCAGAAATATTGCTGGCAGCATTGAGAAGGATACATTAGAGCAGGGAAAACGGTTAGAAGCAAAAAGACTTCAGTTTTTTTTTCACCCACATTTCCTCTCTCCCTTCCTTCTTTCCTTTCTTTTCTTTTCTTTTTTTAGATGGTGGGGATTGAATCCAGGGTCTTGCATGTGCTAGGTAAGCTTTGTCCCCAGCCCTGGAATCATTCTTTTTTCTTCGATCAAAAGCTTTATAATACATGCCATTTTAAATCTCTCCTTTCCTGATCCCTCTACCCCAAAAGGCTCCTGACAGGGCTCTTAGAAAGGTTTTTTTTGTTTTGTTTTTAATAATGGTTCCTGAGGAGAAGGGAATGGTGGGTTCCATGTGTTAGGTGGAAGAACAGACTAGGTTATAGGGAGAGACAAATCTGCAAGTGAAACCAAAATAAAGAAAATTAGAGTAGTTATTTGAGGCCCAGTGTCTGGAGACCTGTTGTGGTAGTCTTAATAAAGTTGGAAATAAGTATTAAATTAAAGGCTTCTAATTTGGTAACCACTAAGTGATTGATAAGCCATTAGTGCCTCAAGTGTTAGATCTAGGAATTCTCAGTGGAATAGCAGGGGCTCTTCATTGTTAGTTCAGAACCTTTAGTGGGGCAGAGATTACAAGAAACATTAAAAGGAATTTCATCCTTCTTTGACTATTTTCCTCTCACATAAGAGTACTTTTTGAGAGTCCTACCTTCAGTGTTAGGTGGAAAGATCTTAGCTGGGCCTAGAATTATATTAATCTGCCAAAACCTAAAATTTGTTAAATAGTTTGAAAGTCTGAACTGTTTGGAGCATTCTGAAGGTCTGTATAATAGATAAAGTTGCTTTTTGGTTTCCCCAGTGAAATTCCTCACTAAAATTTTAAAAAACATTTTTTGGGGCAGGGGTACTGGAATAGAATCCAGGGATGCTTTACCACTGAACTACATCCACAGCCCTTTTTTATATTTTATTTTGAGACAAGGTATACTGAGTTGCTTAGGGCCTCACTAAGTTGTTGAACTTGCTATCTTCCTGCATCAGCCTCCTGGGATTAAAGGTATATGCCACCATGCCTGGCTTGCTAAAACATTAAAATATAAAACTTCAGGCACTCTCATATCCTCTGTTCTAATGTATAAATCAGAAAAGAGCTTTCATGCAATTGATGGGTCTATCAATGTAGGATCCTAAGAAAGGATCCTCTAGCTTTTCAGGGCAAAGGAGTTCTATAAAACCCTTTTCCTTCTTTTTTCTTTTTTGTGGTGGTTGGGGATTGAACCCAGGGCCTATGTGCATGCGAGGCAAGCACTCTACCAACTGAGCTATATCCCCAGCCCAGACCATCAGGTTTTCTAGAGTATTATCTTCATGGAATGATGGGATGACTTGATAGGTCATCAGAAAAAAAATTAAATTGTGTTACTCGCATCTTCAGGTCTAAAACAAACAAGGCCAACTAAAAAGAAATCAAATGAACTCTACCTCTTAAAAATACTGACTAGTTTAAAAGAAAATCTGTTAACTGTTTTCTTTTCCATCTGTGAATTGTTTGATCTGTTACAAAAACACCTATAATTGTTGTAGAACAAAATCATGCCCCACCTCCCCAACCTATCCCCTCTGTGGAGATGAGCCCAGGTCTTCAAGGTGCTAGGGTAGCACTTTACTACGGAGCTGTAACCCTAGCCCCTATAGGAGAAATTCTAAGAAAAAAAGAAAAAAAGAATACTTGTGTCTTTAGAGGGAGAACTTAGTAAAAGTTCTCTTGGTTATAAGGATAATTAGTATAATGAAGTAGAATAGGTCTGGTACTATGAAAATATTGGGCATAAAACTTGGAGTTAGCTCTGATTTTTCCATCATGACTGAAGGTTCTAACACACAGCTGATACTTATTGGGATTTTAGGGTTTTTACATATTGAACTGGATTATTTTAAGTGACTCAGATCCAATTTTATTTTGTGTGTTTCTTTAGCCAATCTTCTAATCATGTGTTGGCCAACAGGAAAGCTTTTGTTTTGTTTTTTAAGGTCTTTCTGTATCAAACTTTAGCTGTTAGAAGTTGTGGGAGACACGAAAAGGTAAAGCATGGCCTCTTTCTTCAAGGAGTTAATGATTTCATTAGTGATATAAGAATAAGCATATTAAAAGTTCAGAACTCTAATTATGTGAGTGTTGAATGAGTGATTAGCACAGTAAATATCATAAAAAATTGAAGGACAAAGAGACTATTGGGAATTGAAGTAGTTGGGAAATGCAGCTGAAGTAATTTTTCTCAAATACAAATCTGATCTCTCATTCTCCTATTTAAAAACTTTCACTTCTTCCCCTTACCTAATAGGATACAGTTTGGGCTCCTTATCTAGATATAAAAGGTCAACATTTGGCCCATGTCATCCTACCTAGTTCTGAGTCTCATCACTACTTAATATCTCCACTTCAACCGTCCTTACTTCTGTGCAATTTTATGAACATAAGCTGTCTCCATGAATTTGTATTATATGTAATTTCACATAGCAACTTTATCCTCGCCCTTCTTTTTCTGGTTAACTTCTTTGGGGGGGGGAAGAGAGGAATCAGGGATTTAGCCCAGGGGGCATTTAACCATTGAACCATATCCCTGGCCTTTTTTTTTTTTTTTGAGACAGGGTCTCCCTAAGTTGCTAAGGCTGATCTCTAAATTGTGATCCTCCTGCCTCTGCCTCCTGAGATTCTGGGGTAGTCATTTTTAAAGATTAGTTAGAGTAACTCCTCTAGGAAACTTTCACTAGCTCTGTGTTTCCCTTTCCCACTCAGGCCAAACCACTTCTCTTATGTTTGAGCACTCTGTGCTAACTTATAACACTTATCAAGTGGTATTGAAGCATTTTTTTCTTTATTATACTATCATCTCTTTCGAAGATAGTAATTATGATGTGATATTTCTGTAACCAGAGTCTAAGGAAACTATCTTCAGTCTACTGGTCTCCCAGCTGAGCTGTTTTTCAACTCCTGGGATCTATCATAATAAAGATTTATGCAAAGAACAAGTGAGTGAATGAAGAAGTTGGATAAATAGCATTTGGAGACATGGGGAGGAAGAGAAATAGCATGCCATACAGGGAAAATAAATAGTGTGAGTGTCCAGTATTTAGATGACACCTAGTTGCAAGTTGGTTCTGATTCAGTCTGCAGATGACATGGGTCTGAAGAGGATTATGATGAAATCAGACAACTTAATCAGCATCTAAAAAGATAAAAATATGTTGGCAAGATTGGTTAAATCTAATAAGAATCCTGGCTTCAAACACTTGAAAACCTGTATTAAGTGAAAAATAATTAAATTCCTAACAGTCCCAAATGAGAGCCAATAGGTAAAATTTATAAGGAAGATGACATGACACTTTATGAAACTATTAAATTGGTATGTTGCTTTATAAGGTAGTAGATTCTCTACTATTTCAAGAATTTTTAAAATATTTTTTAATTTTAGGTGAACACAATATCTTTAATTTTATTTTTATGTCGTGCTGAGGATCGAACCCAGTGCCTCACGCTTGCTAGGCGAGTGCTCTACCACTTGAGCCACAATCCCAGCCCTTAAGGATATTATAGATAAGTGTAAGATTTGAATAGACCTTTCAACCCTGAATGCAAGATTGTTTTTTGTTGAAGGGATTCATGTATCTGCAAGGAATTAAACTGGATAACTTGTAATGTCCATCTCATATTTCTGTGGTCCATAGTAGGAAGAGAATTGTTCTTTGCAAAACAGTGAAGGATTCAAAGTGAAGATAAAACAAAGACAAAAATGAGGAAGTGCTTACTGATTGGTTACAAACTCAGAAAAACAGGTGGATGAGTGAATTCACTGGGGATGGAAGAGAGTGTGTTGGCACTGTTTGGAAATGGTGCTATGTGCCTTTTAACTAAGGAATCTATAAGAAGAGAATGACTGGGCAGTAGGGAGAAAGAACCTAGCCGAAGTTTGTGTGAATAACTAGTAAACCAGATTTATATTATGCTCCAGATTTCTTCTGAAATGTTCTCTGACTTGGGAAAGAAATGAAAGATTCAAGCAGTGGTGGTAATTCAAGTTTGAAGGTTGTCATCATGAACATGAGAGCTCCTGGTGAGAGCAGCTTTGAGTGGCTAGCCATGCTGTCCAGCACAGACTGGGTAACCACTGAAGCTTTCAATGAAGGGTAGAATAAGGATGGAGTAACTGAAGATGAGAATGGGAGAATGAGAGATTATCAAGGTGACTGCTGCTAAATAGTTATATTTGGAGAAGGAATAAAGGCTTCGAGTGTGGCAGTGTGGTGGCTGGATGTGAATTACAGATCAAATTCAGTGGAACCATATATGCTGGGATGCATATCAGCCTGTGTGTGATGTTTATGTGGAAGTAATAAATGTGAATCAAGTTATCAGGGAAGGTTAAGGTGGATTTGCTGTATGGAAGGGGATGGGCAAAAGGAAATGGCCAGCGACACCAAGGGTGATTTGAACAAGATGGTATAGGGGATGGTGTGGGTTTCAAATAAGTAGCAAAGGAACAGGCCTAATGGCTCAGTATTCTGAAAGTGGCTCTGGGGAATTGGGGTGGGAGAAAATTAGTCCTTCAGTCATTGTCAAATATTGACAGTCATATTTCTGTTAAAGAAGTGAAAAAAATGAGAAAGGGGGAGTTTGCCTTGGTAAGACTAAGGAGAAGAAAGGGAGGGAAGAGATGGGCAAGGAAAAGTAGGCTGCTTGTAGTGGTTAGTGAAGAAAGTGGAATGGAGGAAGTACTGGGGTAGGGGAAAGAGGCAGTAGAGCCTTGCACAGGCAGATTGATGTATGATAAGTAAGGTGTTTTTTTTGTACTAGGGATTGAACTCGGGGGTGCTTAACCACTGAGCCGTGTAACCACTGAGCCATATCCCCAGCCCTTCTTTGTATTTCACTTAGAGACAGGGTCTCACTGAGTTGCTAAGTTGCTGAGGCTGGCTTTGAACTTGTGATCCTCCTGCCTCAGCCTCCTGAGTCACTGGGATTACAGGCATGCACCCCACACCTGGCTGAAGAATAAGATTTAACCACTGCAGTGTAATGTCCCACATGCCAAAGCTTCTCCAACCCTTCTGTCAGCGGTATTCACAGATTTGGCCTTCTGGGGCTTGCTGAAGAAAGTAGGGAATCATTCTGTTCCCTGCTCTGCTCAAATGGATTTTGATATAAGTGATTCTGTCTAAAATCAACAACACGGTCAGGACCAAAGAGGAAAGGCTGAGCATTCCTAACAAGAAGGCACTGTCCCATGGTTTTGTGAGTAAAGTCAACTCTCTTATGTGGTCCTAGAAGAACCAGAGTGTGAGCAAAGCAGGGGTGCAAGAACTTGTTGATTGCATGGTACTAAACCAGTGTCTTCTTTTTGCTTTGCAGATGAGCGGGACCGGGTTCAGAAGAAAACATTCACCAAATGGGTCAACAAGCACTTGATGAAGGTAGGACTCCATGTCTGTATGCTGCCTTAGCACCTCAAACTGTTCTTGAGCTGCATCTATCTTTCCCTTCTCTCAGATGGTTCAGATTGCTTACTGTGTACTTGGGTTCATGAAGATTCACATGTGACAGACTAACTCCTTCCTTCCCTTCCTTCCCTTCTTTCCCTTCTTCCTTCCCCCTTCCCTTCCTTCCCCCCTCCTTCCTTGTCCCCCTCCTCCTTCCCTCTTTCCCTCTCTCTCTCACTCCCTTCTCCCTCCCTAGTCATAACAGTGTGAGAACAGTAGCATTACATGGTATTACCTCAGAAGACTGAGATGGAGGATACAAGGAGATGATTCCTGGGATTCTTTTTTTTTTTTTTGTGGTACCGGGGATTGAACTCAGGGGCACTCGACCACTGGGCCACATCCCCAGCCCTTTTTTTGTATTTTATTTAGAGACAGGGTCTCACTGAGTTGCTAAGTGCCTCGCCATTGCCAAGGCTGGCTTTGAACTCGCGATCTTCCTGCCTCAGCCTCCCAAAGTACTGGGATTACAGGCGTGCGCCACCGCGCCCGGCTCCTGGGATTCTAATAACACTTTGCTCTTAACTTTAAAAATTATTTTATAAACACTTTTCTTTATTTTTAAAGATGATTACTATGTAAGGATGGGACAGAGGGTACTTTGTTTTCTCTCTAAAGTCTATGAATCTTTAATGTTCTGTTGATGGATTTTTATACGAATTTTACCACCCTGTAATTCAAGACAGAACATTCCCAGAATGACTAGTGTTGAGAAGATCATATTATTAAAATCAAGACAGAAGGCTGGGGTTGTGGCTCAGTGGTAGAGAGCTTGCCTCGTACCTGAGGCACTGGGTTCAATCCTCAGCACCACATAAAAATAAATAAATAAACAAACAAAGTTATTAAAAAATATCAAGCCAGACGGCTGGGGTTGTGGCTCAGTGGTAGAGCACTTGCCTAGCACATACACGGCCCTGGGTTTGATCCTCAGTACCACATAAAAATAAATAAATAAAATAAAGGTATTGTGTCCAACTACAACTTAAAAAAAAAAAAAATCAAGGCAGAGACACTGTGGTGGCAGTCAGATCTGAAAATAAAGTTTGTGAGTTCTAATAATTCCCACTGCTCTGGTAAAGGTCAGAAGTGATGTCTTAATTGCCAAATCTAAATTGGCCTAGTTTTATCTTCGTCTTATTTGATTTCTCTTTAGCATTGGGCACTGTTGTCTATTCCTTGAAACCCCCTCTTATATATTGACTTCTAGGACATTGCTTTTTCCTGAATTACTTCCTCCCTGTATGAATGCCTTTTTTCTGTCTCTTTCACTGGCTTTTCTTTGTCTCTGACTTCCATGTTGCTGTTCCCCAGAGTCCTAACTTTGGCCATTTTCTTGTTTTGTTCTCTATATTCTTAAGCAGTCTCATCTGTTTTAGTCATAGGGATTGTTTGGTTGCTGGAATGCAAAGAAGCACAAGTCAAAGTGGATATAGTATGATCTCATAGAGTCTGATGTCTCAATGCAACTGGGCTTTATGAAACCAAAAAGTTGCCAGACAGCTACTCTGTCTCTCTCTTTTTTTTTAAACATTTATTTATTTTCTTTAGTTGTACACAATGCGTTTATTTTTACGTGGTGCTGAGGATCGAACCCGGGCCGCGCACGCGCTAGGCAAGCGCTCTATTACTGAGCCACAATCCCAGCCCCACTCTGTCTCTTTTTATGAGGCTTTATGTTCCTTCTTCTTGACTCTTTTGTTGGTCCCCTGCATTCATTTCTCTCACTGCTTATGTGTGAGCTGTGGTAAGATATATCCCTGAAGTCACATGGTCCTAAAGGCACAAACAGAAAATATGATTGCTTTGGGGTTTCTTTTCCTCCTTGGGTCAGTGGTCCACCTGTAGTTCAGTAAACTCTAGCCCAGGAGATGGTTACATACACTTGTTTAGTGGCACTGAAACTAAAAGTCTTAAGACTTTAGTTTCAAACTAAAGACTTTAGTCTCAAACTAAAAGACCCAGGTAAAGAGGCAACTAAAGAGCCTTTTCCTGAATTCTTGCCCAATCCAAAGACATGTGTTTCTCACAGTGTACTTGACACATTCATCTGGATGTTACTCAGGCATATCCTATATTTGACACATCCTAAATTGTTAAATTGTTAAATATTTCATTCATGTACCTAGTTGCCCAGGTTAGGAATGCCAAATCATATTTGATTCAATACTGCCAATAATCTCTCCCTTTTTGCCAAATCTAATCACCATCAACTCATAAAGATTGCTTACATGTGTCTTTTCTTCTCCATGTCCATCACCTCTGCTCTTGTCCAGGGCTTCTTTATCTCTTGTCTTGACTACCATAATAGTTTTCTAACTAAGTGTTCTATAGTGATAATAGTAGTAATAGTTTACAGAGGGCTTCCTGTAAATTAGACTTTGGTGGTTTTTTTTTTTTTTTTTTTAACCAGGGATTGAACTCAGGGGCACTCAACCACTGAGCTATATTCCTAGCTCTGTTTTGTATTTTATTTAGAGACAGGTTCTCACTGAGTTGCTTAGCGCCTCGCAGTTGCAGAGGCTGGCTTTGAACTTGCGATCCTCCTATCTCAGCCTGAGCTGCTGGGATTAAAAGTGTGCACCACGGCATCGGGCTCAAATCAGATATTTTATACCAACTCCTTTACATGTATTATCTCATTTAATACTTCAGTGACCTTATACTATAGGTTCTATTAATATCCCCCCTTCTATCAGTGAGGAAAATGAGGTTGAGGGAGGTATACAACTTGTTTAAGGCTTTACTGTTAGAGGCAGATTGAAATTTACAATTCACACACCCAAAGTCTGTAATATGTGTTCTTAGCCTGTAATGCCCAGCTTCAGCCTACCTTTCCAAGCTCACAGTGCCAAATTCCCCTCATTCCTTAAGCTTTTGCTGAACTATGTGGCATGCTATTTTATGGCCCTGTATCTTTTTTTTTTAATATATTTAAAAAAATATTTATTTGCTTTAGTTGTACACAATGCAATGCATTTATGTTTACGTGGTGCTGAGGATCAAACCTGGGCCACGCACGTTCAAGGCAAGCGCTCTGCCGCTGAGCCACAACCCCAGCCCATGGCCCTGTATCTTTGCTCTGCTTCTCTATCTGCTTGAAATACATTTCCAAAGTCTGTTCTGACCGGATAATACCAACTTAACACCTCCTCAAATAGTTTGGTGACCCTCCATGTGGGATCAACTATCCTTTTCTTTGTATTCTTAGCCATGTTTCTTATGTACTTCTGTTATAGCTTTTTTTTTTTTTTTTTTTAAATGGTGCTGGGGATTGAACTCAGGACCTTATACATGCTAGGCAAGCAATTAAGCAACTGAGCTATATCCCCAGCCCCTGTTATAGCTTTTTTTTTTTTTTTTTTGCTTTTATATAAACTATTCTATATCTTTTTTCCAGATTGTAATTGGAAGGCACACATTATGTCTTATTTTTATAGTGTCAGGACAAAGAAGGGAGAGAAAGAAGCAGGGGAAAAATGTCTGTTCCCCTCTGTAAATTGCTTCAGTGGCTACCAGTTGCCTCTGGTTGATGATACTTAATTCTGTCACTATGCAGAACTCTTCACAACCTGCTTCCCACCTACCTATCCAGTTTTATTTCCAAGTAGACTCCCCTGTGTAGCCTGTGCTCTAGTCAAACAGACAACTCACTGCTCCCTGAACCTTATGTACTTTCATACCTCTCTGTTTTAATTCTTTCTCCTTAGACTGCACACACCAGCCTTTCCTGCTGGCCATTGCCCATTTACCCTTCAAGAATGAGCTCCAGTATAACCTTCCTGATACTCTGACTTCCATCCCTTAGCCTATTTTAATTGCAATTCCATCTCTGTTCCATGGCACTTTGAAGAGATGCTTGTGTGTTTGCCTATCCATCTCTTCTGTTAGAGTGCTTATTGAGGGCTGGGTCAGTATTATACTACTTTCTCTGTCAGGTACTAGGGCATGAGAAGTACCCAATACTTATTTGTTGCCTTGAATAAATAATATTTTTATATGGATCTGACTTGATCCTTACAATAAAGAAGATAAAAGTATTGCTGGGTGTGGTGGCGCATACCTGTGATCCCAGCAGTTTAGTAGACTGAGGCAGGAGGATCTTGAATTCAAAGCTATCCTCAGCAACTTAGTGAGGCCCTAAGCAACTTAGTGAGACTCTGTCTCTAAATAAAAAGAGCTAGAAATGTGGCTCAGTGGGTTCAATTCTTGGTATAAAAAAGAACAAGATAAAAGTATTTTATTCTCTCAGTTTTCACAACTAAGGAGAATGAGAATTAGTGAAGTGAAGTGACTTTCCCAAGATCGTACAGCTAGTGAGGGGTGGAGTTAAAGGTCAGTCATGAGTCTTCCAATCAAAATCAATAGGTCATTCTACTAAGCATTCCCCCACTTAACTCTCCTTTCATACCTAACAATTGGAAGAACTGAACTGATCCTGCTTCAAGCTTGTCCCCTAAACTTTGCAGTTTAATTCAAATGCTCTGGCTTTCTGCTGCTCATTTGTAGCTGGTGCTGCCTGTTGCGCCTCTGCCTCAGTGCTGTGTGTTGACAGGAGGCCCTGGGAAGGGAAAAACTAGAGGAACACATCATAGCTTTGTTAGAAATTGGAGGCCAGCCAGAGCTTTACTTAAGTCCTTGGCTATTTTTCATCTCTTCTCAGGCTGGCAGCCTTACAATTCCAATAGTATTTTTTCATCATGGGAATTTTAGAAAGAGGTTCACTGCTAATCAGAATCATTGCTCTAAGTTGGAATTCTTTGAATTTGGGAGCTGAGAATTAGAGATGAGGATCCATTTTTTGCAACTCAGGCATCCCTTGCTTGGCTGTCCAAGTATACCCAAATTAATGTTGTCTTTGGCAGATAGACCAGTGTAAAGGTTAAAACCAATTAAGCCCCCCAAGTTCTAGATTTAGTTGATCTAGAATCTATGGAGTTCTTAAATATCCCTTTGGGAAACACCACATTATATTCTGGAATAAGTAAATTACTCTTTATTAATTGACAACAGAATTCATCCATTCTTAAAAAAGATTTGTTAAGGATATAAGCAACTGAAATATATAATAATCTAGTTAAGAATGCAAGCCCACAAACCCAAGAGTTCTGTTTATCATAGCAGAATCATTAAAAAGAAAAATCTAGAGTTCTAATGAGCTCTTATTAAGTTATCTATACTATATTTCTAGGGCCTGGTTGCTGATAAAGAGAGTCTTTAGGGAATGTCAAAAAAAGATTCAAGCCGGGCGCGGTGGCGCACACCTGTAATCCCAGCGCTTTGGGAGGCTGAGGCAGGAGGATCGAGAGTTCAAAGCCAGCCTCAGCAATGGGGAGGCACTTAGCAACTCAGTGAGACCTTGTCTCTAATAAAATACAAAAAAAGGATTGGGGGTGTGGCTCAGTGGTGGAGTGGCCCTGAGTTCAATCCCTGGTACCAAAAAAAATAAAAAGTGTTGGCTGGTATGACCAGTAGAAACCTCAAAATTTAGGGAATTCTCAAAACAGGTGATAGAATTCTTATCTGCTAAGAGACTCACCCTTCACTCCCCTTCTCACTCTGCCCATTCCAGTAGGGATTCCTGGCCTCCACTCTGCTCCCTCCATTTGAGTCCAGGTCTTCTCAGAGTGGAAAGTCTAGGGCAGCTGTAGGCTGTTTTTTAGTGTTAGACTTTTTTTCAAAGAGAAATTTGGCATTGAATCCCTGTGGAATTCCCCTCTTAACAGTTGAGAGACCTACCAATTCATGGATCCGTCAAAGCTACCAGGGTAGCATCATTTTTTCCTGTTATCTTTTAGTAAGTACAGATGGGGGTAAAAAAACATACTTTCTCTTCATAACTTTTTCCTCTCACCTGTATGTTGCACTCAACATAGTTTGGGTCAAGGAAATTGAGCTGCTTGTGTTTCCTTCTAATACATAGTCTTAGAGGAAAGCCTTTCTGATTCAAGTTTTCTGTGGATATCAAAGAATGCTATATCACAATCACAATCCTTGGTTATTTTCTTTTGTTGAGGGTTTTTTTTCTTTTTTCTTTTTTTTTTTTAAATATTTATTTATTTGCTTTAGTTGTACACAATGCGTTTATTTGTATGTGGTGCTGAGGATCGAACCCGGGCCGCGCACGTGCTAGGCAAGCACTTTACCACTGAGCCACAACCCCAGCCCAGGGTTTTTTTTTCTTATTGTTTAATATTGTTGATAATATGTCACTTTGACCCATCAAGCATAGAAGCCTTGTAGAGGGAAAGAGCACAACTGGGAATAAGGAGACAGTTATTTGGACTCAATTCTTGACACTTCTGCACTAAATGATCTTGCACAAGTTACTTAACTTCTTTCGGCAATAGTTTTCTCACATGTAAACCAAGTGTATTAGAGCTAAGTAATCTTTAATGTCCCCTTGGGATGAGATTCTTATTTCAAGCACTTACGTGTAATTTATTCCCTTTGTTAAAACCATTCAGAAACTAAGGGAAATTGAGTTTTCCTTGCTTATTGATACATGGGGATCGGGAATGATTGGCCTGGGTTAGGATAGACTTGGTCTCTCAAAATTTGACCATCTAGGGCTGCAGTTGTAACTCAGTGGTAGATTGCTTGTCTTGCACATGTGAGGCACTGGGTTCGATCCTTGGCACCACATAAAAATAAATAAAATAAAAAGTATTATGTCCATCTATAACTAAAATTAAAAAAAAATTTTTAAAATATTTATTTATTTACTTTAGCTGTACACAATACAATGCATTTATGTTTACGTGGTGCTGAGGATCGAACCTGGGCCGCGCACGTGCGAGGCGAGCGCTCTGCCGCTGAGCCACAACCCCAGCCCCTTAAAAAATTTTTTGATCATCGACTAATTTTGTTTTTGCACCAGGGATTGAGCCCAGGGGTGTTTAATCACTAAGTCACATCTCCAGCCCGGCACCCCTTTTGGAAACAGGGACTCACTAAATTGCTTAGGGCCTTGCTAAGTTGCAGAGGCTGGCTTTTAACTTGTGATCCTCCTGCCTGAGCCTCCCAGACCACTGGGATTATAGGCATCTGCCACCATGCCTAGTGATCATCCACTAATTTTTGAAATAACTTTATTGAGATTTAATTAACGTCATACAAGCCACCTATTGAAAGTATGCTATAAAGTAACATTTAGTATAGTCACATAGTTGTACAAACATCACAACAATCATTTTTACAACATTTTGTTGTTACCCCCAAAAGAATCCTGTTCCCCCTAGCCATTACCTCCAGTCTCTCTATAGGCTCCACCTACTTGTAGGCACCACCAATCTACTTTGTGTCCCTATAGATTTGCCTGTTCTGGATATACAATAAAAATGGAGTCATACAATATGTGATCCTTTGTAACTGACTTCTTCTGAGCTACATTCCCGGCCCTTTTTATTTTTTTATTTTTGAGACAGAGCCTTGTTAAGTTGCCAAGACTGGCCTTGAACTTGTGATCCTCCTACATCAGTGTCCTGAGTCACAGTCACTGGCACAAGTGTGTGCTACTGCACCTAGTTCTTTTGTAACTGACTTATTTTACTTAGCATAATGATGTTATTATGTATGTTGTAGCATGTTTCAGTATTTCATTTCTCTTTATTTCTGAATATTCTTCTTGGCTATTAATGCTCATGTGAACATTGGTTTACAAGTTTTTGTCTGGACTCAAGTTTTTAGTTCTTTCGAGTAATATACCTAGAATGGAATTACTAGAACATACGGTAACCTGTGTTTAGCCTTTTGAGGAACCAAAGCAGCTGTACCATTTCAGATTCTGCAAGAAGTGTGTGATGGTTCCAGTTTCTCTACATTCTCACTAACCCTACTGTATGTCTTTTTTATTATAACCATCCCAGTGGGTGTTATCATTGTGGGTGTGAACTCAGGGGCATCATTGGGTCACATGCCCTTTTTTGTATTTTATTTAGAGACAGGGTCTCACTGAGTTTATTGCTGACTTTAGTGCTTTACAGGCGTGCGCCAGCTAATTTGATGATATTGATCATATTTTCATGTATTTATTAGTCATTTGTAGTTGGAGACATTCACTAATTTTAACAGCATCTCTCTCTCTCGCGCGCGGTGCTAGGGATTGAACCAAGGGCTTTGCGCACACTAGGGAAGTGGTCTACCTCTGAGCTACATTCTCAGCCCTTAACAGTGACTTTCTTGGGATGTACAAATAGGGAAGGTCCTGAATAGTTGAAAGTTTTCACTTCTCTTATTTGTTAACAGAAGAACATGATTATATTTATATTGATGATTCTTAAGCACTATTGGCTTCACTTGGTGTTTGACTCTAAAACTTATGATACACAATTTTCTGGACTTTGTCTTAAGAGATTTGTGAAAAACCTCAAAGGCAAGTATGCATGTGTAGAGGGAGGGACTTTAGATATGTTTTAGATTGTTTGAGCCATTCAATAGCTGTATGGTTTTAGGATATTAATTGAACCCTCCAAATATCATCTTTGCATTAAAAAAATTGCTGACATAGAAGCACCAGTAAATGTTAGCTAGTTCTGTACCTTTCTCTGGGTAGAACTGGGTCCAGTATGCTTTGGAAACAGATCACTGTTCTCTGTTGTTGAACATTCTCCAGGAAAAATGTCTCTCTCTATTCCCCTCCCCCATCATCTCTGTACCTTTCTGTTAGTTTTCTTTCCATAATTATTTGGTTATTATGGTCAGACAAAGATTGAGAGACATAATAAACTAGTAACCACCTAAATTTCTTATGTTGTGTTTGAATTTTGCTATTACAGTTGTAAAGCAAAACTGAAATTTTTTTAGAAGGAGCTATTGAGAACTTGATATGAAATTAACTTTAGATTTAAAGGTGCCTCCTTTTTCTTTTTAGTACCCTGTGGTGTTTCATTTTCTAGTGGTAACATGGTATTACTTGGTTCTTTTTTTTTTTTTTTTTTTTTTTTGGTACCGGGGATTGAACTCAGGGGCACTCAACCACTGGGCCACATCCCCAGCCCTTTTTTTGTATTTTATTAGAAACAGGGTCTCACTGAGTTGCTAAGTGCCTCGCCATTGCTGAGGCTGGCTTTGAACTCTCGATCCTCCTGCCTCAGCCTCCCAAGTGCTGGGATTACAGACGTGCGCCACCACGCCCGGCCATTACTTGGTTCTTAAGCCCTATTGTAAGTTATTTAAATAATTATTCAGTGCTCACTCCCAAGTTTGTTTGTTTTTTAATATTTATTTATTTACTTTTAGTTGTACACAATGCAATGCATATATGTTTACATGGTGCTGAGGATCGAACCTGGGCCGCGCACGTGAAAGGCAAGCGCTCTGCCACTGAGCCACAACCCTAGCCCACTCCCAAGTTTTATACCACGTTAAGGTCTTATCAAAACCAAATTTGACTTCCTCCCCACCCATTTATATAGAGCTTTTTCAAAATAAATAAAAACAACAAGAAAAACCTTAAACACTGCAGGGGAATCCAGGAAAGGTGGCACACACCTGGAGTCCCAGCTACTTGGGAGGCTGAAGCAGGAGGATGCTATGAGCCCAGGAGTTTGAAGCCAGCTTGGGCAGCATAGTGAGATCCCATCTTCCAAAAACAAAACAAAACAAGCAGAGGAATCACATATCACATTAGTGTACTGGTTCCTTTGAGGAATGAAAAGAAACAAGATTGTACAATTCATGGCTTCAGGTATATGTGTATTATTTATTGCAATAATACCTAACAAGGATGGTGAAATTTGTTGTTGTTGTTGTTGTTTTTTTTTTTGTGGTACCGGGGATTGAACTCAGGGGCACTCGACCACTGGGTCACATCCCCAGACCTTTTTTGTATTTTATTTAGAGACAGGGTCTCACTGAGTTGCTCAGTGCCTCCCCATTGCTGAGGCTGGCTTTGAACTCGTGATCCTCCTGCCTCAGCCTCCCAAAGTGCTGGGATTACAGGCGTGCGCCACCGCGCCCGGCTGTGAAATTTGTATTAAAAAAAAAATCCTCATTTGACTTTGTTGTCTCTTCTTAACCTTTGATATCAAGCATTTAATATTTTCTAACCTTTTAAAACCTATCATTCAGCTGGGCGTGGTGGCGCACGCCTGTAATCCCAGCACTTGGGAGGCTGAGGAAGGAGGATCACGAGGTCAAAGCCAGCCTCAGCAATGGCTAGGCACTTAGCAACTCAGTGAGACCCTGTCTCTAAATAAAATACAAAAAAGGGCTGGGGATGTGGCCCAGTGGTCGAGTGCCCCTGAGTTCAATCCCCGGTACCAAAACAAAAACAAACAAACAAACAAACAAACAAACAAACAAAAAACAGTCATTCATTTATAAAATGATTTCCATTGTACCATTCTCTTATTCTCATAAAAAAGAAAACTTTTTTTTTTTTTTTAAATTAGAGCTTTATAGTTATACATAGTAGTTGGGTTCATCCCAATTAATTCATACATGCATGGAATTTGATTTCCGTTCATGATAGCCCCCTCATTCTCCTTCCCCTCTCCCATTCTCCTTCTACTATACCAGACTGTGTTGCTCATCCATTAATTTATATTTTATTTTTTTCTTTTTGGCTATACATGACAGTAGAGTCTATTCTTTCTATTTATGCATAAAAGTGAGATTCCCTGTCATATATTTATATATACATGTAACATGACAAAAGGAAACTTTTTTACTTATTTGTGGGAATATTAAAAAGTCATTTCTTAGGGCTGGGGATATAGCTCATTTGGTAGAGTGTTTGCCTTGCATGCACAAGGCCCTGGGTTCAATCCCCAGCACCAAAAAAAAAAAAAAAAAAAAAAAAAAAATCATTTGTTAGTCTTCATCCTCTTTGACCTCTGCTTTTGTATTTAGTATTGCCAGTCCTCCCTGCCTTGATTGCATTTTCCCCCCTACCTCATTCACTCTCCTGTTGTCCACCTCCCTCCCTATGTTGATTGCTTTTTCATCTCCTACCTTCTAATTCTGGCTATTCCCTACGGTTCAGTCCTTAGTGCTGTGTTCTTCTTTCTTGACCCTAACCCAGAAAACCCAACATTTCCCAAATGTAGCTAGCACCTCTGTGCATATGACTTCTAAACTTACTGACCCAGATTGTATTCTGGTATTTCCAGCTGCTTCAAGAACGTTTCTGTTTGTAGCTCCTTCACTGCCATTTTAAATTCATCATATTTAAAATTGAACTTCTCAAATCCACTCCCCTTCCAACCCTCATGATTGCTTATTTCTGTTAGTGATGTACTATGGTTGTTCTACACTGCAAGCTTGAAACATGGAACCCATTTGAGGGAGGGATGTTGAAAACTTTGAGACAGCTTATATGTACTTAAAAAAGCCAAATATTAAATTTTTAGGTTTTGTAAGTTGGTTGCGAAACACAACCATTATTAAAAATTAAATTTATAGCCGGGCGCGGTGGCGCACGCCTGTAATCCCAGCACTGGGAGGCTGAGGCAGGAGGATCACGAGTTCAAAGCCAGCCTCAGCAATGGCGAGGCCTTGGCAACTCAGTGAGACCCTGTCTCTAATAAAGTACAAAAATGGGCTGGGGATGTGGCCCAGTGGTCGAGTGGCCCTGAGTTCAATCCCTGGTACCAAGAAAAAGAAAAAAAAAAAAAAAAAAAAAAAAATTAAATTTATGAACTTACATTTAAGTTATATTTAAAATAAAAGTAATAAACACTCAAAAGCTCTTCACTTCATAATTATTTTACTGCACGTTGTTATTTTCTGTTTTCTATGCTCTTGAGATTAATTATGTCTGTTGTATCTCTGTGATGGAAATAGTATATAATGGTGTGCTACCATACATTTCTCAATGTCTCACCTTGAAATTGGTTGTGGCAGGAGTATTTATACCATGGAAATTAGCAAATGCTGAAAGCTGAGTTAGGTGTCTTGTCTTGTTCATTGTCTAGACTTAAAAAAGCAATGGAGAAAGTGTTATATTGCAGATTAAACTTAACAGTGTTCATTTCTAGAGCTAATACAATATCCTTTCAGTATTTGAAAACTATGATCTAATTCATCATGAACCATTTTCTCCAGCTGAATAATCTACCTGTGATCTTCTTCTTCCTTTACACACAACACATACTATATATTTCCACTTTTCTACCTAGTCTTGTGTGTTTTTTCCATCTTTCTACCAAAATATTGGCTAATTTTCTAAGTTCCATCTCATCCGGGAAGTTTCCCCAGATTTTCCAGCCTTTGTTTTTTCCAATTCCTATTCTGCTTTGAGTGCTACATTGAATATCATAATTGGGAAGTACTTAGTGGGATGTAGTGGTGCATGCCTGTAATCCCAGCTACTCAGGAGGCTGAGGCAGGAGGATTGCAATTTTGGGGCCAGCCTCTGTAGCCTAGTGATACCCTGTCTTAAAATAAAAAATAAAAAGGGGCTAGGGATGTAGCTCAGTGGTATAGTACTTGTCAAGCATGTGCAGTTTCCTGAGTTCAAGCCCTAGTACCACTACAACAGAAAAAAGAACTATAGTTTTCCATTGAAATGTAAAAATCCCAAATCCCAGCCTTTGCTTGAAAAATTCTAGTAAGTAGAAACCTATTACTTCTGAAAGTAGCCTTTTCTATTGTCTAGAAAATTATTTATGTAAAAATCATATTCATCCCATTTTTACTAGTCCTGTGATTCTGTATTGTGAGCATCACTTGGTGAAGTTATTGCTAGTTTGGAAAGAATCAAGTCTTACTTAGCTTACAGTTTAATGACTGAGTTTCTCAGAACCCAGCTTCTTCAGTTTATTCTGCAGAATGGGATAATAAATGAATTTCACAAGGCAATAGTGTGAATTAAATAAGCAAAACTAGATTGTGGGTGATCATAAAGCATAGTAGTTAATGACAAAGACTCTAAAATCAGAAAACCTAAACTTAAGCCAGGCGTGGTGGCACACACCTGTAATCTCAGCACTTGGGAGACTGAGGCAGGAGGATCGCGAGTTCAAAGCCAGCCTCAGCAATGGTAAGGCACTTAGCAACTCAGTGAGACCCTGTCTCTAATAAAATACAAAATAGGGCTGGGGATGTGGCCCAGTGGTCGAATGCCCCTGAGTTCAATCCCCGGAACAAAAAAAAAAAAAAAAAAAAAAAAAAATCAAAAACAAACAAACAAAAATCTAAACTGATCAGGGCCAGTTTTCCCACTTGATGACCTTGGGAAAGTTATTCAACTTTTTGTACCTTGTTTCCTCATGTCTAGAATAGGAATAATAATAATATCTTACAAATGTGTGGGATAGTTAACACATAAAACATTTAACACTGTTTGACAACAGCCACATCTTTTTCCAAAGTGAGATCCGTTTTTCCGTAGTTTTAGTTATAAAATTGTAATTAAATGTTCCTACAAGGAAAATAATTCCCAAATTCACTATTAGAAGCATTTGGTAAGAGAGGGGTTAAATTGGAGGTGCATCCCATGAAACATTGGACCTAGCATTTACTTTCTTTCCCAGCACTTGGAAAGGTTTTTCTGACACCGGCTGGACTCATCTGTCCTTCAACAGCCATCTGATTACATTTTGACCCATAGTGATTCCTGAGATATTTCAGGATAGTTAAGACTTACCATCTCCTTGTCCATACTTTCTAGAATACTGTTTAGTAGTGTTGCTCAGTGTATATAATAATTCTGGCTTCAATTTAAAACACACACACACACACTTTTGGTATGTGTTAGCATTTCATATGTATTTTACCTCAACCTGAGAATTCCTGAATTTTATTATTGATTCCAGTTTCAAAAATTTTTATTTGCATTTACCTAGAACCAGATTCTGAGGCGGATAATAAAATGGTTCCAAATCAAATAACAACCAGTCTGTTCACTTTCCTTCACAGGTCCGCAAGCACATCAATGATTTGTATGAGGACCTGAGGGATGGCCATAACCTGATTTCTCTGTTGGAGGTGCTCTCGGGCATCAAACTGGTGAGCTTCTACTTTCTCTTAGGGCCTGCAAATGTGGCCCTATTTATAACACATTGGTCCATCTTGTTGAGTGCTGGGCGGTGACCCAGGTATTTGGAGTTATTTTTTTCAGTTTATCTCACTTTCTCCCTTTGATGATTCATTGAGTCTCACAGATAGGGAGAGGTGCTGAAGTTGATGTCTGAGCATAGCCCCGGAGAGCAGCACATTTGAGCTTCTTGGATAATTAAATAAGGCTGCCTTCTCACAAACTATATTAAGTATAGCTTGTGGGAAACACCTTCATGTGTGAAGGCAGATCCTGACTGCTGATGGTTCTTACACTTTCTTTATTTTTTTATTTTTTTGGTACCGGGGATTGAACTCAGGGGCACTCGTCCACTGGGTCACATCCCCAGCCTTTTTTGTATTTTATTTGGAGACAGGGTCTCACTGAGTTGCTAAGTGCCTCGCCATTGCTGAGGCTGGCTTTGAACTCGTGATCCTCCTGCCTCAGCCTCCCAAGTGCTGGGATTACAGGCGTGCGCCACCGCGCCCGGCACTTTCTTTATTTTTGAGGGCTCAGAATAACCCACTTGTGGGTCCATTATTTCATATATTTGAGGCTAATGGAAGCAGGTGCCCCCATGTGGCTCACATTCTTTTTTTAATGTCATAGACAATGCTGTTTTCATTTGGATAAGTCCAGGGTTGAATATTGGAAACATCTGTTGGGAAAGAGAACCTAGTAGTCTGTGAATCCGCCCACTCACTGCCTTTGGTGAGTTCTTAGTCATTGTTATATTTAAAGAACAGACTTTGGCAACATTAGATTTTACTGCTTCAGTGATTCTTAGCTCCTTCTAGGATTGGGGCTTGGCTTCCCTTGGGCCTTTTGTTTTGATTTCCTTTTTTTTTTTTTTTTTTTGCCTTGTAGTGCAATTTTTTATTGATTGATTGATTGATTGCAGTACTGAGGATTGAACCCAGGACCTCATTCATGCTAGGCAAATGCTCTACCATGGAGCTACACCCCACCCCAATTTTATATTTTTAGCAGCCAAAATTGATAGAGGCTTTTATTCATAGTTTGCACATGTAATTCTGGTTCTCTTTTGGCCCTCATTTGCAAATCTAATTAGTAATCAAAATTTCATTTTCACGGTGTTGGACTTTATTCTTCACTCAGGATTATATTTTGGGCAATTGTCTGATATATTTGATGAATTTATAGTGAATTTTATTGGAAAGTGGTCCCTTTTGGTGGCATTGCTGACAAAACAGATTAAAATACTCCAATCTAATTTCTTTTCCTAACCCTTGAAAACCTGCAAGTATTTGTGGAGATACTCATTGGATATCATCTTTTCACCAAAACCTACCCAGATATCTCATTCACTGTAATTCTTATCATCTCTTTCTCCCTTAGTTGAGAGGGTGGGTGGCAATGGAGAATTGAAGATGTGTTTCAATTTAAGGAATGTTCAGTGTACCAGCTCCGATCTTGATTTGGTTTTGTATCTCTTTTGATGGTGGGAGGGTATGGTGTTTTTTTTTTAATTTGTTTTTACCTTTTTTTTTAATGTTCCATTTATTTCCATTTCATCTTTGTTTTGTGAATTTCCTGTTCCTTTGTTGTGTCTTTGCCTTGGTTGGTGGTCAAAGGAGCCAGCAGGGCTGAAGACCCTCCGTCTGGTGAGCATGCCCTCCTGGCGCCATACAAACAGCGAGGAGCAGGAGGAGGAAGATGATGATGATGTAGTAGGTCCTCTGGGTGTGCCAGCATCCCAGCTGGCACTGCTGGCACTGCAGGGCCATCAGAGAGTCTGAGGTTCTCTAGGTCTCCAAGTAGCTCAGTCACCAGTTGCTGCCTTCTCTTTCTACTTGGGAATTTGGATCCCAAAGAAAGTAGTTAAAACTAATTGTGCCTCTTGCCACTGTTAGATGATCCTGGAGTGGGAATTGTTTTGCTAGCTGAGAATGGTTGGCACAAAAAAGAATCCTGGTGTTTGGAGGTGTCAAGTCCCTTTGTGACCTGGAGACCCATAGCTTTCTGATGGCCTGTGTTGTCTGAATACACATTGCAGTCCAAATTGTGAAAAGTTTAGTTGCCAGCATGAGAGTTAATTAATTGCTGTTAGTTCCACAGTCTAGACTAACTGTTACTGCCTCTCCACCTCTCTGGCCTCTAGGTTCTCACCATACACCATGCCATTTGTTTTCAAAATAGCCTGTTGTTTGCAAACTCACTGCATGGACATATTCTGGCCTTGGTCAATAATATCTTAGTTACTTTAGAGGACAGAGATTTAACTTGCATGTTCTGAGACTACTTGTTTTTAGTGGAAGATACATTAGAAGTCAAGATTAGAATGTGTAGAAGAAGTTTGTTTGTTTGTTTTTTTTCTCTCATAGATCCCAAATTATAACCCACAATCTTTTTCTAGAAATAGGGATTAGACAATATCCCAATTCCCTGTCTTCTTAAAAGTCATCTTTTCACTTCATTGATCTCTCTTTCCCATTGCATCAGAATCTTGTTTTGCAATCTCTGTCATGTTTTAAGCTGTCTGCACAATTAGTGACTAAGAAGAGGTTCTTGCTAAAAAGATATTTCCTAAACCTTTGACTTAACAAGTTATCCTATTGCCCAGAGAGGCCTCTGCACCTCTGTAGGTTATGCTATTTGGGGACTGTTGCTTGGAGGTGTTGGAGGGTGCCCAGAGAGATACTTCAATCTTTATCTCTCTAGGTGTTGGCCTAGTTTTTGCAAAAGAAAACCTGGGGCAACATTCCCTCCAGGCAGATACCCATCACAGAGCCATCTTATATTTTTTCAGCCTTTAATTAATATCAATTTGATATTTATAGCTGAACTGGGGATTATCTAGCAAGAGTGATGTTTTAGTCTTACTTTTAGTAAAATAATAGTGACATTGGAAGAGAGCAGAAGAAAATGTTCAGAGGCAGATAGCCATTCCTGCACTACTCATTGGCAAACAGACTTTATTTATTTACTGTTTATAGGTAATAGTTGAGCCAGAGGTACCAGGTGGAGAGAGCGTCTCTCCCCGGACTGTATGACACAGAAGATTGAGTACAGAAAAGAACTTTTTTTGGGTTAATTATCTGGAATGACCCTCACCATCACAAGATTTTATTTTTTCTGGTTATTTCATGCTGGAGTAAAGGGTGGTTTTCCTCCAATAAGACCCATCACCCTGGGAAATTGGTTTCATCTTGATTTTTGTATCCTGTCTTGAATTTTTTAAAAAACATTTTTTGAGGATGTATTATACCTTATTCCCTATAGTTAGACATTGACTCACTTCAGTTGCTCCTTTGGCCAGGTTTGTAATAAGGTTGGCTCCATCCACTACGGTGCAGTATGCCATTAGGCCTTCTGCTTTGTCCCTTCAAGGTTTAACTGTGATTTTGGGAGCCACAGAGATCTTTGTTCCCATTAA
The DNA here is from genome assembly GCA_025594165.1 of Tamias sibiricus. Classification (NCBI taxonomy): domain Eukaryota; kingdom Metazoa; phylum Chordata; class Mammalia; order Rodentia; family Sciuridae; genus Tamias; species Tamias sibiricus. The sequence goes on from CM046658.1 coordinate 33,066,990, forward strand.
CTTCACAAACAGTGTCAAGCTCTGCCATATATGACCAGTGGCAGAACCTGTAGAGAAGCTGCAGCAGCACCGATTCAGCATTAGTGGTCAAACAGGATTGTGTGTTTGTGAAGTACATAGTGGTGCACAAGGCATTTGGGGTGGGGTTGGGGCACAGAAAGCCTGGTGAAACACACACAGGTTCTGCTTTTAAGGGTGCTTTAATGTAATCCTTCCACACTTGGCTTCAACCATGAGGAATTCTTTTTTTTTTTTTTTTAACTTTTTTTAAAAATATTTTTATTTATTTAGTTGTACACAATGCCTTCATTTTTATGTGGTGCTGAGGATCGAACCCGGGCCGCACACGTGCTAGGCGAGCACTTTAACACTGAGCCACAATCCCAGCCCCAGCCATGAGGAATTCTTGAGTGATCTTTTAGTCCTTGAAATGAAAGAGGGAAGAGTATGTGTGGGTAAATTGGTAAAATTAACATCCCTTTTCTTCATTTGCAGCCCCGGGAGAAGGGCAGGATGCGTTTTCACAGGCTGCAAAATGTGCAGATTGCCCTGGACTTCCTAAAGCAGCGACAGGTAAGACCATCTATGCTTTCCCCATTCTGCTGGGGAAAGTTGGCATTATATCTGATTTAAGAATGTTCTCATACCACTAGTAAAAATGCTAAGTCTGACTGAGCCAGTTCTGAGTCATAACTTGCAGATGAACAATTTTATTGTGGTTAAATAAATCATTCAGTAGTCCTTACATAGAACTTGTGACCTTCTTGAGAGGGACAGTGTTCATGAACAAGAATACTAAAGATGGAACCCTGTGGGCCCACCATATTTGGGGCTCAAAATGAAGATGAAACTTAAATGAGCAAAGAAGATGGGGAAAAATGTGTTGCATCACAAAATGCTACATTGTCATGAAAACAGAACAAGAGATTGGACTGGATGCTACATCAGACCTGAGATAAAGGTCTTAGCTAGCTGTTAACTCAGTGGTGGCTTAAAAAATGGTTTTAATAAAGTACAAAATTATAGCAGACCTAGGAGGGAGAAAGAAGTTTTTCCCTTTATTAGAAAAGAAAGACAACATATTTTTACACATAAGAGGAGAATCCAGTGAAGAGAATAAGACTGAAAATGAACTTGAGATTAAGTCATAGAATGTTCACTCTAGAGGTACCTTATAGATCTACTAGTCAGTTTCTTCGTGTTATAGATAATGAGATTGAGATCTGGACAGCTGAAGTAACCTGCCCCCAAACCATATAAGTTAGAGCAGACTTTAATTGGTAGTTCTCCTGACATGTGGACTAGTGCTTTTCCCTTGTCCATGCTGGGTTCTGCACACCTTCCTTCCTCCCATTGTTTCCTAATTGATGGAACCAAGTTCAGAGATTGAGGGATGAGAACCAGAACACAGCTTAATGGCGTGATTAACTTTGGAAAGAAAAATGACTCCTGTTCTTAGATGTAGGAAGGACAGAAAGAGGGGTGAAAATACAGAGATGGCTTGTGGTAGGGAGGAAGATGAATGAGGGAGCCAGAGGATTAATCTCCTTAGAGTGAGCTGTATGGAAAGTTTTTTTGGTAAAGCTGGAGTTGCCAAGCAACAGCAAGGGTCAACATGACATTAAGTAGTATGCATATTTTTGGAGTCAACTCATTTTTGTTACTCTTATCAGCAGTTCTTAATTTGGGAAATTGTCTTTCTGTGTGCTTCCATAGTAATTTCTAAAATAACATTTATCACTTTATTGTTATTTCTCTCTCCCAATGCAATGTAGACTCTGCGAGGACAGAAAACATGATTTTATTCAACATTGTAATTTTAGCACCCATCATAATGAATAGTCCCTAATTGACATTTAACAAAGTAGTTGTTAAAAATAATAACTTAAAAGTAGTAGGAAGTGGAGGTTGCTGAAGCATTTAGGGTATAGAGGAAGCAGCTTTGACATATCTATGTGTGGAGTTAGAGGAGCCCTGAGGGGCCTAAATGGACAAAGTAAAGTAAGAAGAATTGATTAGTGCCGGGGCTTGGTGGTGCATGCCTGTAATCCCAGTGGCGCTGAAAGACTGAGGCATGTGGATGGCGAGTTCAAATCCAGCCTCAGCAAAAGCGAGGTGCTAAGCAACTCAGTGAGACCCTGTCTCTAAATAAAATACAAAGTAGGGCTGGGGATGTGGCTCAGTGGTTGAGTGCCCCTGAGTTCAATCCCTGGTACCCTTCCCCGCAAAAAGAATTGATTAGCTAGAAGTGTAAATAAGGACAAAAAGTAGATTTGATGACTGTGATAGAATGAAAATGTGAGCAAATATGAACTGTGAACTCAGAGAAGGGTGGGGGGTCTCCAGAGGAGTTCTCAATAATGGTGAGGTCCCGGTTGTAGCTATGCAGGTGGCCAAACCAGAGTAAAATGAACAACTTCAGAATTGAAAAGGCAGGCAAACTGTGTAGAGAGTGTGACATTTGGGTCATCAACATGAATGCTGAACTACAAAGAAAGATGGCAGGTGATGAGGGAGAAGAAGAGAATAGGAGTCAGGTACTGAAGTCATCAAAGATAGGTTAGTAGACATTAGAAGGTGGTCTGACTAAGGGGGTATACTTCCCAGTAAAAGGAGAAATTTGAGGGTCAGACTAGGGAATGTGGTTGTGACTGGTACTGCCTACCCACCAACTGTGGGTTGTCAGTGACAGGTGAATTGAAAATGGAATTAGACTGGGTAGGCAGGTGCTCCCACCTCTACCCTACCCCCAATGTACAGAAGAGGAGACTTAGACAAAGAAAAGGGAAAACCTTGCCCTGATGAACATTAGTGTAAGAGGGAAGTGAGAGGTCACGAGTGTCCTGTAGAGGCACAGATTTTTATTTCAAGGAAAGATATATAAAGAGGACAGTTTGTCACAGTTTAACAGGTGCTCCATGAGGGTGTGACAGAAAGACTAACAAGATTGAGGTGGAAGTAGGATGGTTTACCCAGCATACTCCTAGTTTTAAAATCCCATGCCACAGGAAACTTCTCAGTTTTGCCAGGCATGGTGGCGCACGCCTATAATCCCAGCACTTTGGGAGGCTGAGGCAGGAGGATCGCGAGTTCAAAGCCAGCCTCAGCCATGGCAAGGCACTTAGCAACTCAGTGAGACCCTGTCTCTAATAAAATACAAAAAAGGGCTGGGGATGTGGCCCAGTGGTCGAGTGCCCCCGAGTTCAATCCCCGGTACCGAAAAAAAAAGAAAAAAGAAAAAAAAAAAAAAACTTCTCAGTTTCAAGTATACTAGGATAGTTATTCACCCTAGGGAGAGGGTGTGTGCCTGTGCACATTGTTATTGGATTGCAATTTTAATAATGCAGGAATGGGAGGCATGACAGGTAGGGATATTCATGATAAGGGAGGGAAAACAGAGGTGAGAGCAGGCCAGAAAACTAGTGAGGGAGAAGAGGAAGAGGCATCTCTCTCTCACTCTCTCTTTATGTCTCTCTCTCTCAATATTTATTTTTTAGTTGTAGTTGGACACAATACCTTTATTTTATTTATTTATTTTTACATGGTGCTGAGTATCAAACCCAGGGCTGCACACGTGCTAAGCAAGTGCTCTACCGCTGAGCCACAACCTCAGCCCGCATCTCTCTCTTAAGTTCAAAAAAGAAGAAAAAAAAAAAAATCAGGGCTCTGATGACTTAATTTTTAAAAAGCATTTTAGAATACCACGTGCTTACAAGGTTGCTTTACTGATGGAATTGCAAAATGGTCAACTCATTTTATAATCACTCCAGGAAATAATTTGACAATTTCTTATAAAGCTAAATATAAGACTGTGTACTGTGGTGCATGCCTGTAATCCCAGTGGCTTCAGAGGCTGAGGCAGGAGGATCATGAGTTCAAAGCCAGCCTCAGCAAAGGCAAGGTGCCAAGCAACTCAGTGAGACCCTGTCTCTAAATAAAATACAAAATAGGGCTGGGGATGTGCTCAGTGGTCAAGTGCCCCTGAGTTCAGTCCCCAGTAAACCCCCCCACACCCCCACCCTGCCCTGCCAACAATAACAAAAAAAGCTAAATATATACCACATGACCCAGCAATCCTACTCCCAGGAATTTGCCTTACAGAAGCGAAACCATATGTTCATACAAAATCTTGTACATGAATGTTGGAGCTTTATTCATAATTGCCCCAAACTAGAAACAACCCACAAGTCCTTCAGAGGATGAATAAGCACATGATAGTGTGTCTATACAATGGAATACTTTAGGAGTATGATAGGGTTTGACTGCAAAGCAGAGGCAGCACAAGGAACTTTTTTTGGGATAATGGAACTATTTTGTGTGGTGGTTACATGAATTTGCATATGTGTTGAAACTTATAGAATCTTTTTTTTTTTTTGTGGTTACCAGGGATTGAACTCAGGGGCATTTGACCACTGGGCCACATCCCCAGCCCTTTTTTGTATTTTATTTAGAGACAGGGTCCCACTGAGTTGGTAAGTGCCTCGCCATTGCTGAGGCTGGCTTTGAACTCGCGATCCTCTTGCCTCAGCCTCCCAAAGTGCTGGGATTACAGGCGTGCGCCACCGCGCCCGGCTTATAATCTTTTTTTTTTAACAATGCGTTTATTTTTACATGGTGCTGAGGATCGAACCTGGGCCGCACACGTGCTAGGTGAGGGCTCTACCGCTGAGCCACAATCCCAGCCCTGAAACTTATAGAATCTTATACCAAAAAATAAATTAACTATATGTCAATAGTGAAAACATGTAAAAATAAAATGAAAAAGTCCCAGAGCTCTGAGACTGACTTTTGTTTCTTTTTTAGGTGAAGCTAGTGAATATTCGCAATGATGACATCACAGATGGCAATCCCAAGCTGACTCTGGGCCTGATCTGGACCATTATTTTGCACTTCCAGGTAGAGTCTGTGAAATTTGGGGTTCCTGTTGCTTGGTTTGGACACAGCCTAGAAGGTTGCACTGCCTTCTGAGGTGTCTGTCCTTCTTTGTGGGTGGGAATTGGGAGGAGAATTAAGATTGGCTTGGAGACAAGCTTTACCCTTAACCCAGAACTTTCTGATTATTTGCATGGTGAAGTGGAGGAATTTTTCACCAGTCTGTGGTTTGGCCTATCCTTGGCAGTCTGGTTATTAGAAGTCTGTGTGTTCAGCTAGGTCAAAATTATTTTGTTTTGTTTTTTTTAGGGACTCAGAGTATAGGGTGGAGAGAGATGTTGGTTTGATACTTTAGAAAAGTGGCATAGAGGTTCCTAATCCTGCTTGGATATAGACTTTTCTTCATCTCTAATGATCTTTGAACAAATCTGGTTAAATGTAGCACCTTAGTAGCTGGGTTTATATATGTGCTTGTAAGCACAGCCTCATAGTACATCCACAAAGTGGTCATATGGCCTTCCTGTTGCTCTCCCTTCCTAAAATGAGAAATCCTTTTAAAGTCTGAGTTGCTACTGGAAAAGAACAGCTCTTTTTTTTTTTTTTTTAAGAACAGCACTATTTTTATAAGCAGACTGTTCCTTTTAAGTCACTCTAAGTCTGACCAATCAAAGTGATTTCTCAGACAGCTCTCCAATACCCAATTGCTACACACTAGGGTGATTCATTAAAGGGAGCACTCCTTCAGCAGTTGGGAAAAGGCTAGTAAGAAACTTAAGGTACTGACTCCCACAGTGAGGCCAATGTAACCCCCTATTTGGAGAGTTACCGCCACCTTCTGGTTGAAGGCAGAACAGCAGGTGTCTCAATTCATAAGACCCTGAAGAAAGAAAATTTCTGAGAACAGTCTTGTTTCTTGGGGTTCTGGTTTGGAGCCAATGCTATCACTCTTCAGCATGGGTAGGGTTAGGAATGTGTGGATGTATTTTCATGGAATCACAGGGTATCTTCAGGAAATCTTTAAGTATATGGAGAACCAGGAAGATAAAGTTGGCAAATGTGCCCTGGCAGGGTGGGAACAAGAATTGTATTGCGCTTTCATGGAGGACTAGAGTTACCCCTTGGAATTCTTTTTTGTTTGTTCGGTACTGGGGTTGAACCAAGGGGCCTTTTACTGCTGAGCTACATCCACAATCCTTTTTATTTATTTATTTTGAGGCAGGGACTTGCTAAGTTGCCCAGGCTAGCCTCAATCTTACAATCCTTCTGCCTTAGCCTCCCAAGTTGCTAGAATTATATGCATGTGCCACCACATCTGGAACTCCCTTGAAATTCTTATTTTCTTTCTTTGTCAAAAGGACATTTCTTTTTCTTCTCTTTTTAAAGACCTTTATTTTTTATTTATTTTTATGTGGTGCTGAGGATTGAACCCAGTGCCTCACACATGCCAAGCAAGTGCTCTACCACTGAGCTGCAGCCCCAGCCCCCTCCCTTGGAATTCTTTTTTTTTGTTGTTGTTCTAATTAGTTATACATGACAGTAGAATGCACATTGTACACAAATGGAATATAATTTCTCATTCTTCTGGTTGTACATGATGTAGAGTTACACTGGTGGTGTCATCACATATGTACATAGGGTAATAATGTTTGATTCATTCTACTTCCTCCTCCCATAACCCTTCCCCTCCTTTAACTCCCTCTGTCTAATCCAAGGTACCTCTATTTTTCCCTATCACCACTTTACTGTGAATTAGCATTTTCATATCAGAGAAAACATTCGGCCTTTAGTTCTTTGTGATTGGCTTATTTTGCTAAGCATAATATTCTCCAGTTCCATTTATTTACTGGCAAATGCCATAATTTTATTCTTCTTTAAGGCTGAGTAATATTCCATTGTCTGTGTATAGCACATTTTCTTTATCCATTCATCTGTTGAAGGGTACCTAGGTTGGTTCCATAGTTTAGCTATTGTGAATGGAACTGCTATAAACATTGATGTGGCTACGTCACTGTAGTATGGAATGGAACCACCATTTGACTCAGTTATCTCACTCCCTTGGAATTCTTATCAATAGAGGAGAGTTTTTAAATTAAATTTTTTTTTCTTTTGGACATACTGGGCATGAACCCAGGAGTGCTCTACCACTGAGCTCTAGCTCCAACACTTTAAAAATTTTTTTACTTTGAGATAGGGTACCACTGAGTTGCCAAGGCTGGCCTCAAACTCCATCCTTCTGCCTTAGTCTCCTGAGTTGCTGGGTTTACAGGGGTATGCCACCACGCCTGGTGTGCCTGGTGTGAGGAGGGTTGTTAGTTTTTTTTTTTTTTTTTAAAGAAAAAATTTTGTTTTTGTTTATTGGCCACAAACCTGCCCTTACTGTGATTACCCAAGTTATTCTCCTACACATGAGGTAATATCCACTGTGTTTCTGTTTACCCTGATGACAACTAAAGGCCCACAGAATGAACACTGAATCAGTTAATTAAAACTTTTCTGTGGCAGAGATGTGGGGGTAGTGTTGTGGTTCCTTTCCTAAACAGCTCCATGAGGAAAAAAATTTTTTTTCTCTTTCTCTTGTTAAAAATTTTGTTATAGGGCTGGTGGTATATCTATGTGGTAGAGTGCTTGCCCAGCATGCTCCAGTCCCTGGGTTTGATCACTAGCACCACCAAGGAAAAATAATGGCTATGAAAAAATTCAAACATTCATAAAACTAGAGAAATTAGTACAAAGAACTACCATGTATCCCTGACCTAGATCAATAATCATTAACTCATAGTAATTAAATATTATTTCATCTAAATCCTGATCCACTTCTCAAATCTCAGCTGGTTATTTTGAAGAAAATCCCAGTCCTCACATAATTTCATCTGTAAATATTTCAGTGTTTATCTGAAAGACTCTTTATCTAAGCAAACCACAATAGTATTACACCTTAAAAATTAATGCTTTCATAAAAATTATCAAATATTCAGATATTCTTTTTTTTTTTTTTGGGTACTGGGGATTGAACTCAGAGGCACTCGACCACTGGGCCACATCCCCAGCCCTTTTTTGTATTTTTATTAGAGACAAGGTCTCACTGAGTTACTAAGTGCCTCGCCATTGCTGAGGCTGGCTTTGAACTCGCGATCCTCCTGCCTCAGCCTCCCAAAGTGCTGGGATTACAGGCGTGCGCCACCGCGCCCGGCATATTCAGATATTCTTAATTGCCTCTTTAAAAAAAAGAGGTTTTGGTTTGGATCAGAATCTGAGCAAGGTTTATCTGTTGTGTTATATTTCTCTCCTTTTCCCCCTTACAGTTCTTTGAAGAAATAAGGTCTATGGATTAGAAGGTTTATTAAGATCTATGAGATATCTCCTAAAACTGTCCTGCATCCATTCCTGTGTTGTATTGCCCAGAAAGTGGTGGTTTAGCTGTAGACCCATTTACACATCCAGGTTAAATGTTTTTTGCAAGGCTGGTGGTATGGTGTGTTTTTGTTGTTGCACATCAGAATGTATAATATCTCTTGTCTTTCTTTTGGGGATATTAAGATTGGTAAGTAGGTTCAGGTGTTATCAATCAGATCCATTCATCCTATGTCCCCTATTAATGATACATCTAATAGTTTTAGTAGCTACTGATCATCATTTTTAGTTCCATTATTTCATTAGAAGTTGAAAATGGTGATATACAAATTCTGTTAATCCTTTTTCATTGTTTAGTAGAAGTACTTCTGTAAGGAAGAATTTGACCTGATCAACTACCCTGAGGAATAGTTCCTATGGGAAAGGCAAAACAAATGAATCTCTCTTTCCCTCTAGTTAGGTTTTAGAATAATTAGTTGATTCCCTAAGATTCTCCAAAGGTAGGCTGGGCGTGGTGGCGCACGCCTGTAATCCCAGCACTTGGGAGGCTGAGGCAGGAGGATCGCGAGTTCAAAGCCAGCTTCAGCAATGGCAAGGCACTTAGCAACTCAGTGAGACCCTGTCTCTAATAAAATACACACACAAAAAGGGCTGGGGATGTGGCCCAGTGGTCGAGTGCCTCTGAGTTCAATCCCTAGTACCAAAAGAAAAACAATAAAAAACAAGATTCTCCAAATGTAACCAACGAAAGTTTCTGCGTTGACCTTTGTTTTTTTTAGTGCCTCTACAACTCGTGGATTTTTAACAGACTCAATATGTTCCAATCAAATATTTATCATTCTTCCTGATACTCAAAGAGCTGTATCTTTGGCCAATGTAAGCTTTTCAAGTTAACTCTGAATCCTTTGGCATGACCTCAGTAGTTTTTGATAAGTCTTTGATTTCCTTTATTTCTAGTGTGATGATATGTCCCAAACTCTTTTTGTATATTTCATGCACTTGGGAGGCTGAGGCAGGAGGATCGCGAGTTCAAAGCCAGCTTCAGCAATGGCAAGGCACTTAGCAACTCAGTGAGACCCTGTCTCTAATAAAATACACACACAAAAAGGGCTGGGGATGTGGCCCAGTGGTCGAGTGCCTCTGAGTTCAATCCCTAGTACCAAAAGAAAAACAAATAAAAACAAGATTCTCCAAATGTAACCAACGAAAGTTTCTGCGTTGACCTTTGTTTTTTTTAGTGCCTCTACAACTCGTGGATTTTTAACAGACTCAATATGTTCCAATCAAATATTTATCATTCTTCCTGATACTCAAAGAGCTGTATCTTTGGCCAATGTAAGCTTTTCAAGTTAACTCTGAATCCTTTGGCATGACCTCAGTAGTTTTTGATAAGTCTTTGATTTCCTTTATTTCTAGTGTGATGATATGTCCCAAACTCTTTTTGTATATTTCATGTCTCAAGCCTGAAATTCTGAATTTCTCCAAGGGACCATTTCCTTATTTTTGACCACAGTCTGAGTGCTGCCAGGTTGCTCATTGTTTTGGGGCTTTTGTGAGTGCGTATGTGCAAAGCTAGAGAATACTTGTATATATCTCTTTTTTAAAAAATCATGAATTCAGCTGGGCGCGGTGGCGCACGCCCGTAATCCCAGCACTTGGGAGGCTGAGGCAGGAGGATCACGAGTTCAAAGCTAGCCTCAGCAATGGCGAGGCACTTAGCAACTCAGTGAGACCCTGTCTCTAATAAAATACAAAAAAGGGCTGGGGATGTGACCCAGTGGTCGAGTGCCCCTGAGTTCAATCCCCGGTAACCACAAAAAAAAAAAAAAAAAACATGAATTTGTGCTGATATTTCTGATTAAGTGTAGGATTCCAGGGTTTTATTTAACTTCTTTAACTTTATATTAGTCCTTTTTCCTTAAACTGAAATTCTTGGTTTTTAACAATAGTAATGTAATTATCTCCTTTTCTATCCACACACAATAGTGTACATAATCAACATGAATATCAGTGTTACTATTAACATTATGTACATAGAGGTTTACAATTCTTTGCAGTTCTTTTGTCCTTAAAACATTTTTAAAGTCATTTGAAATAATTTCTCTATTTTGTTAAACCAACAATTCAGTAAACAAATAGGTTCAGTTGCATTCATTTGCTTTTAGTCTTTAGGGATTGCTTTTTTCCTTTTGTTTTATTTTACACTATGTAGATCATTTACATTGTTCCAAAGGGAAATTTTAAAAAGTGAACACAGCCGGGCATGGTGGAGCATGCCTGTAATGCCAGCAGCTCTGGAGGCCAAGGCAGGAGGATGGAGAGTTCAAAACCAGCTTCAGCAAAAGCGAGGGGCTAAGCAACTCGGTGAGACCCTGTCTCTAAATAAAATATAAAACAGGGTTGGGTATGTGGCTTAGTGGCCAAGTACTCCTGAGTTCAATCCCTGGTAACTGCCCCCCCCCCCCAAAAAAAAAAAGAAAGAAAAGCGAATACAAAGTGGATTTAGAGAAGTCTAGTTTTCATCTCTTCCCCCTCTGCTCTGTTTCTTTCCTTTCTCTATAGTATTTTTTTGTAGTTGTAGATGGACAGCATGCCTTTATTTATTTATTTAAATATTTATTTTTTAGTTGTAAGTGGACACAGTACATTTTTATTTTATTTTTATGTAGTGCTGAGGATTGAACCCAGTGCCTCACGTGTGCCAAGCGAGAGCTCTACCTCTGAGCCACAACCCCAGCCCCTATTTTTTTTTTTTTTTTTAAATTTGGTGCTGAGGATTGGACCTAGTGCCTCACACATGCAAGGCAAGCTCTCTGCCACTGATCTACAGCCCCAGCCCTTTATTGTTGGTTATTTTAAAACACCTTTTTGGTTATTATTCTGTTGATGGTTTATTTTAGGAAAATGCATTTTTTTATACAACTTCATTTTTTTTTTTTTTTTTGTACCAGGGATTGAACTCAGAGGCACTCGACCACTGGGCCACATCCCTAGCCCTTTTTGTATTTTTATTAGAGACAGGGTCTCACTGAGTTGCTAAGTGCCTTGCCATTGCTGAGGCTGGCTTTGAACTCGAAATCCTTCTGCCTCAGCCTCCCAAGTGCTGGGATTATAGGCGTGCGCCACCACACGCGGCTACAACTTCAGTTTTTATAGCTACAAGAACTTCACTAAGGTGTAATTTATATACCATAAACCTGACCCATTTTAATTGTTTAATTCATTGCTTTTATGAGCTGTGTAATTATCACCATAATCCAGTTTTGGAACATTTTCATCATCTCAGTAAAATTTCTCTTGTCCATTTACAGTTATTCCCCACTCCCATCACTAGCTTCAAGTAACCACTAATCCATTTTCTATATTTTTAGATTTCTCTATCCTGGCATTTCATATAAATGGAATCATATGATTTGTGGTCTTCTTTCACTAAGCATAATATTTTTGAGTTTCATTCATGTTGTAGCATGTATCAGTACTTCATTTCTTTTCATTGCTGAATAGTGTTCTGTTGAATGGATATACCATTGTTTTGTTTATCTCTTCAGGAAATGATGGACATTTGGGTAGTTTTTTTTTATAAATAATGTTTTTATATAAATGCTTTTATAAATAATGTTTTTTATAAATAATGTTGATGAATACATTTATAAAAGTCTTTGTGTTAGTGAATGTTTTCATTTCTCTTGTGCACATACCTATTAGCTGTTCTGACCTAGCTCACATGCTATATAATGCCAGACAAATCCAGAGTAGAGCTGTCAAATGTTAGGAGATCAATAAAATAGTCATTATAGCCAGTTTCTGTTGTTAGTGGTGAGGATGTAGAAAGAAGAATGATGTGCACGCAAATGTAGTAGTAATTTGGTAGGATAGGCTGCTTCCAAAATAAAAATTTACTACTACATGGGCTGGGGTTGTGGCTCAGCGGTAGAGCTCTCACCTAGCAAGTGTGCGGCCCAGGTTCGATCCTCAGCACCACGTAAAGATAAAGGCATTGTGTACAACTAAAACAAATAAATAAATATTTAAAAAATTTTTTTCTACTACTGCTGAGACTGGTGGTTTATGGTCTCTAAAATGCTTTAATTATGGGGCTGGGGTTGTGGCTCAGTGGTAGAGTGCTCGCCTAGCATGTGTGCAGCCCAGGTTCGATCCCCAGCACCACGTAAAAGTAAAAGGCATTGTGTATAACTAAAACAAATAAATAAATATTTTAAAAAAAATAAAGGGGGGCTGAGATTGTGGCTCAGCTGTAGAGCACTTGCCTAGCTTGTGCCCGGCCCCGGGTTCGATCCTCAGCACCACATAAGAATAAAATGCTTTAATTATGTGCTAAATGATAGGATTTCTCTTTTATTTTAAGTTTTTACTTATGTAAAGTTCATATACTTAGAAAAGTATATGATCATTCATCTTCACAATTAAACAGATTTGTGGGGGGTGTTCTGGGGGTTGAACTCAGGGGTCACTTTACTACTGAGCTATATCCCCAACCTTTTTTTTTTGGTACTGGGGATTGAACTCAGGGGCACTCGACCACTGGGTCACATCCCCAGCCCTTTTTTTGTATTTTATTAGAGACAGGGTCTCACTGAGTTGCTAAGTGCCTCGCCATTGCTGAGGCTGACTTTGAACTCTTGATCCTCCTGCCTCAGCCTCCCAAGTGCTGGGATTATGGGCGTGCACCACGAGGCCCGGCCTCTTTTTAAATTTTTATTTTGAGACATCTAAGTTGCCAAAGTTGGCCTCAAACTTATGAACCTCCCGTCTCAGCTTCCCAAGTCACTGGGGATGACAGGTATACTACCAGACCTGCCTCTAAAAGATATTATCAGTCGTTTGTAGTGAGACATTAGTTTTCCAACTTGCAATTTTTTTTTTTTTAAGTTTGTACCCAGTGGTGCTTAACCACTCAGCCATGTCTCTAGTCTTTTTTTTTTTTTTTTTTTTTGGAGACAGGTCTTGCTAAGTTGCTGAGGCTTGCCTTGAACTCGGCAATCCTCCTGCCTCAGCCTCCCCAGTGGCTGGGATTAAAGCTGTGTGCCACTGCACCCTGCTCAAATATTTGTTAAATACAAGTGTATATTTGTTAAATACAAGTGTATATCTAGCATTCTGAACTTTAGAAAAAAAATTCAAAGAGTTCAGATAAAGGTTGTTCTTAACTGGTTAGGCTTGAGGTCTGTATTTTTGTGCACTATGACATTTAGTGGTTGGCATATAGATGGGATGTCCTTCGTGTTTGTGGAATAAATTCTCCAACTGTCTCTATGGGAGATTTGTGGGTAATAAATGGTTAACTGGAAAAAGTCAAAGGAAAAGCCATGAAGATCAGGTGTACCCCAAATCTGCTTTCCTAGAGGCAGTAGTTTGTGTGTTTAGAGCCCAGGCTAGATGAGAAAAAAGTTCCAGGGAAAAGTTCTGTGATCAGAGTTAATTGAGGAAAAATATAGAAGCAGCCCATAAGAAGGGAAAGCAAGTTCCCAAACTTTGGATCTTGGAGTATATATCTACTTTCCTCAGAGCCCAGTCAAGAAAAAGAGTGTATTATGTATTAGGGTTCCCCTGAGGGCTGGGGATGTCTTATAACTTTTATCTTGGAAATAATTGGGAAGTAAAGGGAATTACTATAGATCAGGCATTGAGCCAAGTACTTTATAGACATTATTTCATTAGCCCTGTCTACCACCCCATTAAGTAGGTGGTGGTGTCCACATTTTATAGGTAAGGAAACTGAATCACCTACTAAATTAATTAAACTACTTCTAAGTTAACCAAGCTGGGAATTTTAACTTAGTTACATACTATTGAAATCTTCATTCCTGTCTAGACCAGTATTTCTCTGGAGCAGGAGGAAATGAGGGCCTAATGTGTCTGGCATATGCAGAAATTTACAAAAGATGAAGCTCACAGAAGTAGATATGCTAGGCTTCTCAGAACCCTTACAGCAGTAGTAGTCATATTAAGCTACTCAATCTCTTGCCTGAGATGATCAGTGTTAAGAATTCGGTTTGCTTGTTATTTCATTAAAAAATTCATGTTTAGGCCTTGGGGTGTGTGGCTTAAGAGTTCCCTAGTTTTGCCAGGTGTGGGGGCATATGCCTGTAATCCCAGCAACTTGGAAGGCTGAAGGCAGGAGGATTGCAAGTTTGAGGCCAGCCTCAGCAACTTAGTGAAACCCTGTCTCAAAGTAAATGAAAAGGGGTGGGGATGTAACTCAGTGGTAAAGTGCCCCTAGGTTCAATCCCTGGTATGGAAAAAAAAAAAAAGTTTCCTGGTTCCCATTTTCCTCATTGAAGGTAGCTGCTGAGAGATCTTCATTTTGTAATGTCAGGGGCTTTGCTGATTAAGTGATTTGCTGTCCTGAGTTTTCATGCCATTTTCCATTTCTTGCTATAGTTTATGATGGCCATAAGATGGCGCTGTAGCTTTGCCATCAGCCATTAGGGAAAGGCTTGAGAAGTGCCTGCCTGCTGCAGTCTGCAAACCTAGGGGCAGCCTCAGAAGGCACTGCTTAGGGAGCTGTTGCCTTAAGCCTTCTTGAGCTTTCCTGTTGAGTAGGACATAGTTTTAAGTGTCCCAGAAAAATGGCTAGGGCTGTGCTGGTACAACCTTTAGGGCTCACACAAAGCCAGGCTGACTGTTTTCTTCTGCTTCTTGGTCTGGATGTTTGTGGTACAGAATAAACAACTGCAGCCAAGTATGGTGGTGCACCTGCATAGTCCCATCTACTTTGGAGACTGAGGCAGGAGTATTACTTGCAACCAGGGTTTAAAAAAAAAAAAAAGTTAGGCTTGGGGTTGCAGCTCAGTGGTAGAGCACTTGCCTAGCATGTGCACAGCCCTGGGTTCCGTCCCCAGCCCTGCAGAGGATTGGGGCAGAAACAAAGAATAGGGAAAAAACAAACATAACCTCTTCCACTTCATTCAGGGCTCTTCAGTTTGTAGTGTTTTCTCATCTGTCAGACACTATACTGAACAAATTGGGGTGGAGTAATCTAATTGCTATCACAGGGTGATTTTGAGTCCAACTTTTAAAATCTAGTTTGGACTTCCTACCTTAGGGTTGCAGTTTGAGTAAAAATCACCTGTGCCTCGTATCAGTAGTTTCTTTTTCCCAACTGGCAGCAAGTATTACCTCTTTGTTGCAGAGTCCAGGCGCCAGTTCAGAATGGTAGGGGATCTTCCTGTTTCATTCAACTGAGTACAGAAGGTGATGCAACATACATGGTGTCGAACTGAAAAGTCTTGGACAGAAGTTCACATCTGGCTTTGCAACTTACTCACTATTTAACCTTGGGCACATTAGTCAACTTTCTTGAACTTCAGTTTCTTTATCTGTAAAACATTTAATGATAATTTTGACCTCACATAGTTTCTGTGACAATTAAATGAGATAATCCATGTATGTAGCTTCATAAAGTGATTGGCATATAACAGGTATGCAAAAAAATGTTATTAGTGACAATAACCCCATCAATGATTACTATAGAATGTTTCTGTCAAATATTGTTTATTGGAGTTCTCTGTTGTATCTGGAAGCAATATCCTTTCCATCGAGCTTTCATATATACTCAAAATCAATTTCCAGGTGTCATTGGCCAGCAGAAGTAACACATTTTTATCCCTATTTTTAGGGAAAAGGAGGGAAGTAAATGCTACATGAGACTAGATCTTTAAAACCTGTGTTCCTTTTTTTTTCACTGTGTGGAGTAGGCTCTAGTTTCTCTTTAGGCTAAAATTTGATTAAAATAATTGTATTCTGTCTGACCTGAAGAAATTGGGAATTTGTCCGTCTTTTGTGATATTTTCCTTTATTGGATGCCTTGGTGCAACAATTAAAATCTATTTCATTTCGTAGTTTGGGAGCCATAATTGCAGCTTCCCCAGCCCTGGCTCTCCTTGGCCCTTCCCTTCCCTAGCTGGCTGGTACCAGCTGAGCTGGCTTGCTGTTTCCCTCTTTGATATTGTTCTCCTCCTCCTTCCTCCACGTTACCTCTCTTCCTTTCCCCTCCCTTTTCCATTTACTCTTACATTTCCCCATCCTCCTCGTCCTCCCTAATTTCCCCCCTCCCCTTGTTTCTAGCTCCTTTTTGCTTTCTGTTTGTGTTACTGAGGGCAGTGTTCCAATTACCTCATATTTGGAGAGAGGAAGCTGCAGCCAATCCGGTTTCTGTCTGCTTTTAGGTCAAGTGATTTCTGAACTGCAGTGAGATGCTTTGAATTTGTCTTGTTGCAGCTCTGAGCCTGTAAGATGGCTGTCTGAATCGGCAGCGGCAGCGGCTGGAAGAGACAGAGAGAGGCGGGGAGGGAGGGAGAAAGAATTGGAGGGATTGCCGGCATAGTGCATGTTTTTCAATGTGCATCAAATCCGATGAAGCCAAGGTTGGGATTTCTCTGGGATCCCAGGACTGGCTTAGCTACGTTTTTGCTGAGATCAGGAGCAGAAAGAAATGGGAAATTCACTGGGCTGTGTTAAGGGGCCGAAAGAGTCAATAGCTGTTCCTGAGAAGGCTCCAATATCTCCTAAGAAAAGGGTTCGGTTCAAAAGGAAGTGGAGGGGGAAGAAAATCCCCACTCCAGAAGCATCTCACGAAGAAGAACCTTTGGAAGGATCTGGAGTCATTAAAGAGACTGAAACCTTAACGAAGTTAACAGCCAGTCTCCAAAAAGAGGACAGAGTAGAGCGTCTCCCCTCAGACATTTTGCTGCGTGAGGACTCAGCCCCCAACTCACAGGTGGGTGATCAGGGGATGATTGTGCAGGTGAAGGAGAGATTCCAAGGGGAGATCCAGACTGTTCATCTTTTGTTAGAGAATGAGTCATCAGTTGCTGGAGGGGTCTGGGATTCCCTGGAAGAGGGGATGACTGTCATTGCTCACCTGCTTGATAACCCAGCCGAAAGGAACTGCGAGAAGTCAGTGAGCCAACTGGTGGAATTTCCGAGGACGGCATCCTGCAGCAGCAGGGCTGTACTTCTGCCTTTGCAAGGAGAGATTGCTGTGGAGAGAGGAGGCACTCCGCTTGGATTTAGGTGCAGCACTTTGCTTGGGACAGACTACCCCACTGATACAAGAAATCAAGACCAACTTTCAGAGGGATGGAGTGTGGATGAAGGAACCAAGAGTGTTTTGAGTGTCCCTCAGACAGGTTCCTGGAATGCCAAATGTTCTGTTCCTTCCACACCACTGGACCAGTTGGGAGGCCCTAGGCACACTGATCCTGCCCACTTGTGTCAGGCGCCCCCCCAGGGTCCCAGACTGCCTGCTTCTCAGAGTGATTTATCCATCAGTGGTGTAACTGTGAGCATTTTGCCTTCCTCCTCTGGCTATGGCAGTGATGGGCTGCACTTACATGGGATCCAACCTAAAGATATGGAACCTGAAAAGAGCTCCACATCCTTCTCAGAAGAGGAAGGCACCCTTTCTTTGGAGGCAAGCCACAACCCATCATGGGGTCTGGAGGAGGTAGGTGGGCATGTTCAAGGGGTAATCAAACCACAGTTTGCATTCCTGGCCCTAAAACCTATTAAGGTGGAGTGTGGTGAGCAGTGAGCATCCTGGCGCTTCTCAAACTCATCCCCTTGTTGGGGTACTGTGAGTTGGCGACTGCCAGGGCTTGGCAAGAAGAATCTATTTTGGGTCTGTCCCTTGATGCTTGAAACCAAGTCTTGTTGTCTCTGGGGAATCCCAGCTTCTGTATAGCCATGAAGCATAATTGTTCTAGCTATTTGGTGGGTGCAAAGCTAGAAAATCCTTGCCCTCCGGGATACTGTTTGCCTGCTTCAGGAAGTTATGGAATAAAACAGGGAAGGACAGGGAGGTCCAGCTGAATCTCTGAAGTGAATGTGGAGAGGGGTGAGGATGTTGAAGAGGTGCGGGTGAGGCAGCTGTCTTTAGTGTGCTTGCTCTTCTTCCTGGAAAGTAATGTTCATACTAAAGCTGATGCAGTCCCCTCCCGAGGAGAAGCATCTAGTGACAGCACTCATTCAGTGTTTGTATGGGAGGAGAGGGCTCATCTTCCGTTGGTTCCTAATTCCAGGATTAGAGGAGGGGGTGGAGTTATCCAGGGACCAGTTGAGAGACTGAGGTAGGTTAGGGTATGTTGAAGATTCAAGATTAGAAAAAGTTTGTTTTGTGATTGAACTTGTTTAGGGCTCTAGCATGTTTTGTTTGTGAAGTTTGTAGGTGAGGGTGGTAGTTGCTGTGCATGTTTCTAAGGGTCAAGACTAAAGTGAGAATTCAGAGATATGGACACTGAGATAAGGACTCAGCAAGATCCTGGGTGGCATGTCTGGCATGTGGATGTTGTATGGGTGGTTGAAGTTACAGTTTACCCATGGCTGAGGAACTTTTATTGGCATGTTGATCTCTGTAGTAATGTAAATAAAAATTTTCTGATCTCAAAGCAGCAAGAGGTGGAAGGTGAAGGTAGGACACTTTCCTTGGGTAGCCTCTGGGCAGGTGATACTATATAGCTGCCTGGATATGGATGTGGTCCACCTGCTTGTCACCAACAGCATGAAGCTAAGGATAGACACATTTTAAGCTGATGTGTGTTTAGAATTTCCTCTTTAGGGAGAGATTCTTCCATAGGATAGGCCCATCTCAGTGCCGTTTGTTAGAGTTTGGAGATTTCCAACAGTGTGAAGAAAAGGTGGTCATTGAAATGTATCTGTTGTATGAATGGGCAAGAGGCTCTGTGGGGCTCAATAAAAATGGGTATCTGTGTAAGTACAAACCTGTATTATGGTAAGAGGGAAGACATGCTATTGGGATGGGATGTGCAGTATTTGGATTTCATAAGGTAAGAGGGAATGTCAAAGTCACCTTGTTTGTTTATTTATTTATTGTAGTGATCAAATCCAGGGCTTCATGCATGTTAGGCAAGTGTTTTATCACTGAGCTGTACCCGCAGCCCACCAAAGTCAACTTTTATCTTTGTATGGAACAGATGTTGAGTAGTTGGGGATAAAATTAACTGCTGAACTGGTTTCTCTCTTAATACCACAGCCACTGAACTTGATATTATAGAATCATAATATTACAGGATACATGCTCATAATTGAGTGAGATTTTCAGAAAGTTTGGAGTAGAAAATATTGGGCTCTCCCAGATAACAGACCATAGGTGGCAATGACACTTTTATGTGGGAAGAAAATTTCTGCATGACTCTGTGAGAAGTCTTTAAAAATTGGTGGGCATTAGAATGGTCAAAGGGAAGGGAGGGAAAAGGAGGGAGAAAGGGGCGGGGGAAGAAAGAAAAAAAAAAAAGAAAAGGTGGTTGAATGAGACAGATATCATTATCCTAAATGCATGATTGAAGACCTGAATGGTACAAATATACTTTGTATACAAACAGTTGTATGTAAAAAGATGCTATATATGTGCACTATGAATTGTAATACATACTACTATTATAAATAAAAATAAAAAATAAAAAAATTGGTGGGAAAATCCTTTGAACCATGATCTGTAGTTTGTCAGGATCAACAGTTGTGTGACATGGTTCAGTGTGTGAGTCAAGTTAGTACTGGACATTTTCTGGGCAGCCAACCGCAGACACAGCCAGACTATGGAGATACAGCCAGGGATGGAAAAAAACTAAGTAATTGAATCTCAGTGCAGATACCTGCATGTTTCTGAGACTCTGTGGTTATCATGTGATATAGGGACCATGGAGTGACCATCTTATATGACATAAGTAACTTTTCAGGACAAGTATGAAATTCCTTTAGAGTGAAAGTCCTTATAGCCAACAGACCCAAACCCTCATAGGAGGAACTGTATCTTCAGGGAACTGCTTTTATCACTAGCAGGCTATTCACAGGGCTTGAAGACAGCAGCATCCAGAGGGACAGATGGCAGCATGTTCTGATACTTCAGGCCCAGTGCATGTGAGTTGAGACTCAAGACCAGCCTGGAGTGGGAGCTCCCTCTGCAGAGAGTGGGAACATGTGGCAGACATGAGAGGAGCAACTCTCCTTCCTAAACAGAAGCATGGGTACAATTAAACAGTGTTAATTTTGTTGCTTGTTTTGGTTTTAATATGTTGGAGTAGTGACCCTCCTCAGAAAAGAAATCGTGTTTCAGAGTGGTGACTGTCCTTGCCCTAACTTGAGCCAAGTTCTCTCTCTTTTTGATTAGTCTAGGGCATGTTGATGCGAGTGGGACCAGACTATAGCTAGACATATAAATTGCTTGGTCGGTTTTGGAGTTCTTCAGGATTTTTTTTGTGTGTGTGTGCTGGGAATTGAACTGAGGGCCACTCAACCACTGAGCCACATTCGCAACCCTATTTTGTATTTTTATTAAGAGACAGGGTCTCGCTCAGTTGCTTAGTGCCTTGCCATTGATGAGGCTGGCTTTGAACTCAAGATTCTCCTGTCTCAGCCTCCCAAGCTGCTGGGATTACAGGTGTGTGCCACTGTGCCTGGCTTCTTCGGGATATTGAGAAATAGTAGTTGGTTCTAATTCTTGCCAAGTGTGAGGTTTGAATAATAAAAGATAAATTTGGTCTTTTTTCCTGTTCATCTGGTACAGTTGATACATTCCTTGTCAGGAAATAGTTAACACAGAGCAAGATGTCAGAGGGCAGCTGACAAAAATGGCTTTCAGAATGATAAGTAGACTAGGATTTGGAGCAGGGTGGGAAAGGCTAATAGCAGTTATACGTTAATGTCAGACAAAGGCCTTCTCTGGCCCATTCCTTCTCTCAAGATTCCCTACTCCCAGTTGCCATCAATATGCATAATACCTGGCTCATTTGAACAAGAGATTTGTTGACAATCCCTTCCTTCTTCCCATCTTGGCTCCTAGCACCAATCTCCTGCCACACTGTTGGTGGATCCCATTGAATGAAGAATTTAACTCTGTACCAGTGTCCTTGCTACATAACTTAGATGAATAGTCCCATTTCTCATCTGTAATTGTAGGGAAAGAAAGTGTTTTACTAATATTGGCTTTGTATTGTGAGAAGAAAGCAAACTAACCATGAAGTACTATTGGAGGACTGTAGAAATTAAAATTACTGTTAGAGAAAGGATTTTGTTTCTTTTTCAAAGAATTTTACTTAATCAAAAATATTACTAAAGAACTATTATTTTTAGGTATAATAATAGTATTGTGGCTATGTTAAAAAAAATAGAGGGTGCTTATCTTTTAGAGTTAGCCACTGGAATGTTTACAGAAGAAGTAGTATGTGTGGGATTTGCAATAGGCCATGGTGAAGTGGGTGGAGTGTGGATGAAGCAAGATAGCTGAGTTTGATGGTGGTTGAAACTGTGGGATGTGTACATGGGGCTTATTATATGTTCTGTCACCATATGTGTGTGTGTGTGTCACCATATGTGCGCACGCGCATACACACACACATATATTTCAAGTGGGAAGTTAAGAAAGATAAATTGTATAAAAACAAATGTAATAATAATGGTAGAATTATTACATAATGCATATACTGAAAAAAGGTTGCTATCCAGAATGCATGAAGTGTTGTATAGATAAAATGGCCGAAGGGCCGGGCGTGGTGGCGCACGCCTGTAATCCCAGCACTTTGGGAGGCTGAGACAGGAGGATCGCGAGTTCAAAGCCAGCCTCAGCAATGACGAGGCACTTAGCAACTGAGTGAGACCCTGTCTCTAAATAAATAAAATACAAAAAAGGGCTGGGGATGTGGCCCAGTGGTCAAGTGCCCCTGAGTTCAATCCCTGGTACCACAAAAAAAAAAAAAAAAAAAAAAAAAAAAAAAAAAAAATTGGCCGAAGGTGTAGAGACAAATTGGCTGGATTTGAATCCCAGTTCTGCCACTGACTTAGCAGAGTACCTTGGGCAAGTTACTTCTCTGTGCCACAGTTTCCTCGTTTGTAAACTGAGGGTAAGAGTAGTTTATACTTTAGAAAGTTATTGTGAGAATTAATATAAGCATAATCAATGTTATTCATTAACATTGTTATTTAAAGGAACTACAAATAAACAAGAAAAAGATAGATACCCTTGTAGAAAATAGGGGAAAGCCAAGAAATAAGCAGTTCACAAAAAAAGGACATTCAGATACCTCATATACTTAAGAAGGCTTTCACTACTCATCAGGGATCTAAAAGTCCAAACAATAAGCAGATACTATTTTATACCCATAAGACTGGCAGAAAAATAAAAAGTCTGAAAATACAGCAAGGCTAAGTTTGCCAATATTTTAGTAGAATTGAAAAATTCCCATATCCTGACTGAGGCTTTCCATTGTAGTTCCATTCTCTTGTGAGAACTCCAAGACTTGTATTTATTTTATTTTATTATTGTATTTTGTATTCTGTATTATTTTCTTCTGTGTTCAAATGTATTTGAATATGGAAAGGAACATCCCCTGAACTTCATCTTACTCTCATATTGGTCATAAACTACTCTCCACAAATACAGCGGCCATTAGTTCTCTGTAGCTGGGCACTTGTAATGAGCTCCACTGCACTGTGCCCTCACTTGCTTTTTGAATGGAAATTTTCAAGGTCTGATGCCTTTTCTGTACTGGGATAAGGTCAGCTGGAAATGTCAGGACATGAGAATCAAGATGCTCAGAACATCTACTAACATCTTCTGAGACTTACATAGACTTACAAGGTCCAAATTCTCTGTCTGGTATTATAATTCCTCCATAATCTATCTAATCTTTTTTTTTTTTCTGTCAGTTCCCAACTTGAATCTTCAGGTTTTAACCATCTACTTCTCTTTTTTCAAACTTCTCTCAACATCCAATCTTTGCTTATGTCCCCTTTCTACCTGGAATTCTTTTTTTTCCTTTCTCTTTGTCTGTTCTATAATATCTTTTAATGATAAGTTCATTTATTGTTTATTTTTTGGCAGTACTGGGAATTGAACCCAGGGCCTCACACATACTGAGTAAACTCTTTATCACTGGGCTATGTGATAATGAGTTTAAATTATACTTGTTCAAGAAATCTTTTTGATTACTCCAACTTACAGTAATTTTCCATTCTATTGAGATTCTCTATTGGATATTACTATTATTGCTCAATTTGCATTAAATTACATATAACTCTTTCATATGCCCTGTCACATATGAATAAATATAAGGAGAATTTTTTTCTCCAGACATTAGCCTTCTGAAAACAGATTCTCATTGTTTGACTTCCTGTAGTCTTTTTGTTGGATTCCTAGTGAGGTTATAGTCAGTTCATGAAAAAAAGATGAATGTATCTGTATCACCATATGCTAGTTCAATCAGTATCAGTTTTTGTGGAGATCAACCAATATAATCTTTTTTTTTTTAAGAAAGACCAAAAATCCAGTAAAGTTTTAGTTATTGTCCTTGGGAATATCACCTTCAAATGTAAAATATTAAATATGCTGGGTTCAATCCCCAGTACCTGGGCTGGGGTTGTGGCTCAGCGGTAGAGCGTTTGCCTAGCATGTGCGCAGCCCGGGTTTGATCCTCAGCACCACATAAATATAAATGCATTGCATTGTGTACAACTAAAGCAAATAAATAAATATTTTTTTAAAAAATCCCCAGTACCACCCCAAAACAAAAACGAAAACAAAACGCAGCTTAAACAGTTTCTAGAACCTAGTGGTTGCTTGAAAAATAATAAGAAGAATGAATAAACAGTGTGCAATTTATTTTTTCTCTATGATGCCTGCCATTAGGGTTAAGACATTGTTCAGTAGATATTTATAGAATTATTAGGAAACATTAAGTTTTTAGGAATGCTTCAAAGAAGGAATTAACCAGGACGTGGGAAGTGTGAGATGAAAGGAAATTCAGGTAGATGCTCATAGTTTCTGGCATGGTATTGAGACAGCCTTTTTCCCAAATGGCTTTCTATGAATTCACTGAAACTGAAGCTGGATTTGTGCATTTGGAAGATTAAATTAAATGCTTCTGTAGAACCCAAGGCTCAGCATAGTGCACACATATCACATGTAAGTTATTACAAAAAAAGATGGACAAAAGCCAAATTTAATTACTGAGATGGTTATGATGATAATCTCATTTTTCACATTCCAGTTAACAATCTAGAAAAGATTTGAATTTAAACAGGGTAACTTTCCTTTCCTTGAGGGAGCCAAACATTTCCCTGTCTCATTACAGCTGTGTTGAAAATCTGAAGTAAAGCTATTCATCGAAGTAGTTTCAGTGCAGTACACAAAAAACACTGTAATTGGCAGGTAGGAGATGTCATCAGAGAGGCTAGCTGTGGTTTTACCAGACATACAATATCAGTTAACTAACTATAGTTTTGTTTTTGGTAAAGAGACCAAATACTCAGATCTCATTTTGCTTATTCAAATTTTATCCCTTTTTACTTTGCCAAATCTATTTCCTGTTCCCAACAATGTTTTGCCTTCTTAATATGTTCATGAAACAGCTAGAGTGGGGTGGCATTTAGCCATTAAAATAGGCAGCTAGAAATATTGTTAAGGGGAACTATAATAGAATTGGAAATAGGGAAGTACTATTTATACTGGGCTCAAAGGATGATGGCTTATTGGGTCCTCAGCATAGCTTCCTCCCCCCCATAATGTACTTAGAGTTGATTGAATTTTATGCAGTTAACTCATGCTGATATCACTTGTAAGAGATTGATGTGCATTAATTAATTTACAAAATGAGTTGTAACAGCCAAGTTATGGAGTATTTGTATCAACTACTCAGTACATTTTGTTGCTTTAGGATGTCTATATGGGAAACAAATAGTAATTTGAAGATTGTTAGGTGAACATGGAGTCAGAGCAGAGAGATGGTAGGTTGAGGACAGATTTGCAGGATGATCTTATTAGCTGGTATCATTGAAGTGTGATAGCATGATTTCTCCTGTAGGAACATACCATACCTGTCAAGGGCATGAGTACCTTTCTGCCCTTGAATCTGCTGATTAGGACACTATTTCATCTTCCCAGTTAAGGGCATACTTCCTGGTTTCATTTTCTAGACTCCATGTGCACTCCCCATGCTGTTCTGTTATTACCACCTCTCTTAAGACTGTCTTCAGAAACATTCAGTAGTCTGTTGTCGCCTGAAGCGATGGCCACTTGGAGCAACGAAGCTGCGGGAAGAAGTTTAGAGGCAAACTGGAAACAAACAGCTTTTTATTCTGATAACTTTTCTCTCTGGCTCTAACAACGACTTTAACATGCACCACACACACCACCAAAATGGTGCAGACCCGATTAGCAATCTCGCTTAAGTCCGGGGAGATCTCGGGCCAAGTCTCATGAGACTACGGAAGGCGGCAACAGCCAAACATCTCCTTGGCCCATAGTCAACCGCAATCTTAGCCATCTCCCCAAACAGGGCTCCTGCATTTCTCGGGCCAAGTCTCGTGAGACTACGAAAGATGGCAACAGCCAAACATCTCCTTGGCCCGTAGTCAACCACAATCTTAGCCATCTCCCCAAACAGGGATCCTGCAGTAGTCTGCAGTTTTCTTTTATCCTCAGTAAAGTTTTAAGGTTTCTGGCCCTGTTTTTCCTGTTGTTACCCCCACCCCTCGTCCACCAGCCCATACTGGGGGATTGAACCCTGGGACGTTTAGCCACTGAGTCATATCCCCCAGCCCTTTTTTATATTTTATTTAGAGACAGGTCTCACTAGGTTGCTTAGGGCCTCGAAATCCTCCTGCCTCAGCCTCCCAAGTTGCTGGGATTGCAGGTGTGTGCCACTGTACCCAGCCACTGTTTTTCCTATTTTTAAAATACAGGTATTCCTTGACTTTTATGATGAGGTTACATCCCGATAAACCTATCATAAGTTGAAAACATTTTAAGTTGAAAATGCAATTAATACATGTAAATCTACCAAACATAGCTTAGAATAGCCTACCTTAAACTGCTC
Source organism: Tamias sibiricus (assembly GCA_025594165.1). Taxonomy (NCBI): domain Eukaryota; kingdom Metazoa; phylum Chordata; class Mammalia; order Rodentia; family Sciuridae; genus Tamias; species Tamias sibiricus. Next base: position 33,093,062 of record CM046658.1, read on the forward strand.
AGAATACTTGCATTAGCATACAGTTGGGCAAAATCATCTAACATAATGCAAAGTCTTTTTTGTAATAAAATACTTAATATCTTGTGTAATTTGTTGAACACTATATTTAAAATGAAAAACGGAATAGTTGTTGTGATATGCTTTTTTACACCATTGTAGTTGAAAAATTAAGTAGAACCATTGTAAGTTGGGGATCTCATATCTTTTGCTGATATATGGTCTCATTTTTTATGAGTTGAGTTTATAAATTTAGGATTGAGCACTTGGAGGTGTCTTATTGTTGATTGACACTTGTTCTGACCACAGGGGTTCTGCTTCTCTAGGGCACTGATAGAGACAGTTAAGGGATAAGATGTTCTGTTGACATTCTCATGCCTTCCCTGCCCAAACACCGTGACCTAAAATTAATGGTTATGCTATTTTATTGTGATGGAAAAGAAACACATGTTCTCCAGTCAATACCTACACTATCTTATTTAATCCATATAAGGACCCTATGAGAAAGTTATCCTGTAGTAAATATGTAGGAAAAGAGTACAAGTGGCTTAAGAAATTTGCCTGAGGTCATTTTTCTCCTAAATGCTTCCTTCTAGGAGCATATCTGATTGAAAGCCTTGCAATTTTTCTTGTTAATCAAAATTATTTTGTAGTTTTTAATTCAGAATTAAAGTGTTTTCATAATTCAAAGTCTGAAAAAAGAAAAATAGAAAGGAAATAAAGATTATTATTCATAGTCTCACTCCAGGGGAGACACTTTTTATTATTATTATTATTATTTTTTGGTACCGGGGATTGAACTCAGCAGCACTAGACCACTGGGCCACATCCCCAGCCCTTTTTTGTATTTTATTAGAGACAGGGTCTCACTGAGTTGCTAAGTGCCTCGCCATTGCTAAGGCTGGCTTTGAACTCGCGATCCTCCTGACTCAGCCTCCCAAAGTGCTGGGATTACAGGCGTGCGCCACCGTGCCCGGCCAGGGGAGACACTTTTTAACATTAGCCTAAACTTGTATGACTTTACACACTGCTTTGAATTCTCTGTTTGCTGTCAAAAAAGAAACCTCACTCTGGATTCTAAGTGGGTTTTTTCCAAAAATACTTTTATTTGCTTGTATTTACTATTCCATTTATAAAGCAAATGATTGTTAATTAAAACATATTAAGTTCCCCATATGATCCGTACCGACACTAGGTGAATGGGCAATAATTCAGAAGGACCATTGAAGGAGCCCTAATTAGGAAGGGCTGTTGTAGCTAGCTGGAAGCCATAAGTTCCACCTGATATGTATGTGACGCACCTGTAGGCACCCGCAAACCTGAAGGTATATAACCGGGTGAAAGCGGTCCGAGTTAGGAGAACGGAGAATTCAGTCAGCCGGGCAGTCACTCGGTCGGTCAGAAGAATCAGAGCGGCCAGAACGTAGGCAGAGCGGTTACAGAAGAGAAACCAGATAGAAGAAGTAATGACTGGCCAGAGTTAGGCCGAGGCTCCAGAGGACTGGTCAGAGTAAGGCCGAGGCTCCCGAGGAAGACAGAAGACAGAAGACAGAAGACAGAAGACAGAAGAAGGAAGAAAGAAGAGAGAAGAAAGAAGCTCTAGTCTTTCTCTAAGCTAAGCTCTATCTTTCTTTAAGCTACTCTACTCTAAGCTAAGAAGAAAAGCTAAGCTCTATCTTTCTTTACTCTAAGCTACTCTACTCTAAGCTAAGAAGAAAAATCTTTCTTTCCCTCTCTAAGAAAAATCTTTCTTTCCCTCTCTAAGCTCTAAGAAAGTAGAAGTAAAAGTAGTAAAAGCTTAACTCTGCCTCCGAGAATTTTCCTCCCGTGGCGGCGCCGTGGCTGGCCGTGACAGGCAGCTTACAGACCATGATCAGGAGACTGTTTCTTGCACGGCATCATTTCTGCTGCTTGAACACATCCAGCAGTGAGGAGCTGTCCCCTCATAGGGGCTACTATTTGGTTTTAGATAGTTCTGTGATTAAGATGTGGTACCAGCCCCTCAGGAAATCTATAGTTTTGGGGAGATAAGATTATACATATGAAATAATAACCAACAGTGCAAAATAACATTCAATTAAATGATGACATAGACCGTCAGTGCTGTTGGAGGGAGATAAATAAGAATTTAAGGAGAGTCATCACCCATACAAGAAGAGAAGGGAACTCTATTTGTTGGGTATAACCCTGGGTTTGGACTAGATGCTTTCATGTATAATGTCTTTGATTATTACAGTATCCTTGAAAAGGTAGTAGGTATTATTTCCAATTTACAGATGTGATAACTGAGCTTACATTTAGATAAGCTAGGATTCAAACTCAGGTCTTTTTAGAATCAGAGGCATGAACATTTTCCTAGTCTTCCTCATAGGTCTTGTGCTGTATTTCGGAGATTTCCTCAAATAGCTTTTTTTCTCATTACAAATATATACATGATATAGAAAAATTTGAAAATATAAAAATCACCTGTAATGCTACCACTAAAAGATAGCTATGGTTACTAATTTGTTGTGTCCCTAGGTTTTATACTCAAATACATGTATGCATCTGTATCACATTACATGTGTGCATGCATAGGCATATATGTGACGATATACTTAAATATATTTTCCATGTCTTTTATATGAAATCAGGATTACTATATATTATTTTATTTGTGTTCTTTTTTCTTTTTATAAAATTCAGTGACCCTTTTCCTATGTCATTAAATTTTTTTAAAGTATACCTTTAAATGCTACAAAGAATTCTTTCCTATGTGCTATAATTTGTGACCAGTAATCCCTCATTAGAGTTTAAGCTCTTTTTAACATTTTTCTGTATCATGCTTGCTTTTTATGTTTTGGTGAACATTTTGTATAAATTTTTTTGTACATATCACTGAGGATTTTCTAAATTTTATATATTCCTTTAAGACTCTTGATTCAAAGCTGACATCCACAGGAGTTATATCACTTATACTTTCTCTAGAGGCAGTGTGTGAGACTATCCAATTTTAGACATTTTCTCCAATCCTGATTAGTGTCATTACAATTAAACCTTTCCTAGTTTAATAGGTAAAAAATAGCCTCTCGTGGTTTTAATTTGCATTTCTTTGACTACCAAAGAGGGTGAATGTATGTTGGAGTTGTATCTACATGGCTGCCAACCTTGTATCTCCCTCTTCCACTATGAGCAAAGAAGATTAAAAGGCTTCATCTTACTTATACTAAGTTATTCCGTGTCCTACCTTTTGGCAGATCTCTGACATCTATATTAGTGGGGAATCAGGGGACATGTCAGCCAAGGAGAAACTACTTTTGTGGACTCAGAAGGTGACAGCTGGTTACACAGGAATCAAATGCACCAACTTTTCTTCCTGCTGGAGTGACGGGAAAATGTTCAATGCTCTTATTCACCGATACAGGTAAGTACAGTGGAATTTTAGTGCTCCTGGAAGAATTTGTTAAAAAATATTTATTTATTTACTTTAGTTGTACACAATGCAATGCATTTATGTTTACGTGGTGCTGAGGATCAAACCCGGGCTGCGCACATGCAAGGCAAGCGCTCTACCGCTGAGCCACAACCCCAGCCCCTCCTGGAAGAATTTTGTCTCATTGTAATTGGTTATAATGCCATCTCCCCCCTTTTACAAGAATTACAGCTCTGATTCATTTAGTCATTTGAAAAAGGAATCTTTATTGAGTTCCTACTATTGTAGGCATTGGGCACAGCAGTGAATAAAAAAGCAGAAGTTTCTTGCTTTCACGGAGCTTACCTTCCTGTAGAATAGGCAATAAGGAAATGAGTGCATGCAGTCCTACATTGGCACATGCAGTGGAGGGGAGAAGTGACAGGGGACTGTAGTAATTTGGACAAAAGTGGTCAGAGATAGTTTCTTTGATCAGGACATCAGGAGTGAGTCATGCAGACCTGTGTGGTCAGAGTGTTCCAGTTGGAGGAAAGAACAAGTGCGTAGGGTCTAACGTAAGGACTTGATTGGAGTGGTTGAGGAACAGCAGGCAGCTCAAAGTGGGGGGTGAGTGAGGAAGACAGGAATTTTAATGATATAAGATCAAAATTATTGAGCTCTTAGTGGTCATAAATATGCAACAATGTTCACTTTGTACTAGTTTGTGATACCTTTTCCATGAATGCAGTGAGCATGCTGTTGTGTAAGTTTAAAATTAGGGAGCACTGGGTTCCTGGCATGTAATTAAAAATGGGATTAATACCCTTCTGAACCTCTTGCTTCCCCTCCCTCCCTCCTTCCCTCCTTCCCTCCCTCCCTTCCTTCCTTCTTTCCTTCCTTCCTTCACCGGGGATTGAACTCAGGAGCATTTGACCACTGAGCCACATCCCAGCCCTTTTGTGTATTTTATTAGAGACTGAGTTGCTAAGTGCCTTGCCATGCTGAGGCTGGCTTTGAACTCACGATCCTCCTGCCTCAGCCTCCCAAGTGCTGGGATTACAGGTGTTTGACACCGCACCCAGCTTTTGCTTTCTCTCTAACTTACTGAGTTAGAAATTTCCGGCTCTGGGAACTTTTAAGAGGTTTTCTTTGTGTGAACTCATGTGTGATATGTAGATGGTGGCCCTTCATGTGCCTTGGTGAACTTTTACAGACCTGATCTGGTAGATATGGAGAGGGTACAAATCCAAAGTAACCGAGAGAATCTGGAACAGGCTTTTGAAGTGGCAGAAAGACTGGGAGTCACCCGGTTGCTGGATGCAGAAGGTGAGAGTTTATTGAACTTGAGTATGTTTGGCATATATTCACTGTTCCTTTGTTCTGAGAAATTTCTTGTCCATTCTCTTAGATGTGGATGTGCCATCTCCAGATGAAAAGTCTGTAATCACTTATGTGTCTTCAATTTATGATGCCTTCCCTAAAGTCCCTGAGGGTGGAGAAGGGATCAGTGCTACGGTAAAAAAACATTCTCCTGAAGTACCTCTGACTTTAATTTGTTTGGGTGGACTACATTGATTAGATAGTGTCGTTAAGTTCTCCTTGTATACAGAGCACTTTTCTACAGAGCCATTTGAATCCACATTGTGTTTGATCCCTGGGAATGAGCCTAGGTATTGCTAATTTTGCATCATCTGGCATAGATCATTTGGTGCTAAATGCCAGCCAAGAATGTCCTTCTTGTCCCCAGCTGTAATTCAAGATAAGGCAGTGTTTTCTTAGCTACTGATATCAGATTGGTTAGTTATATCGTGGATCTTTTCTAAATATTTTTAGTAGCTGATTTATAGCCTTTTTTGATGTCAGGATATTGAATGCCACCTGAGAGTCCTTGAGGAGCTTCGAAACTGGGACTATGAGCATTGAACTGAGCAACTGCCTAGTCAATTAGAGGAAAAGGATTTTACATGGTCTGGGGTGGCCTGAGCTACTTTCTCCTGTGCTTGTTCTGTATATTGCTAATCAGATATGTGATGTGTCCCTTCTGGCAATAGGAAGTGGACTCCAGATGGCAAGAATACCAAAGCCGAGTGGACTCCCTCATCCCATGGATCAAACAGCATACAATACTGATGTCAGATAAATCTTTTCCCCAGAACCCTGTTGAACTAAAGGTAAAGTCATGGCCTTAAATTGTTTTATCAATTCTTTCTAGGGAGTAAATCTCAGAACTTGTTACTGCTGACTCGGGGTGAGGTAGCATGAAAAATTGGGCCCTGTTGCTTACTTCCATTCAGTCACCAAATATTAATTTTGTAGGCACTTTATAACCAATATATACACTTCAAAGAAACAGAAATTCTGGCCAAGGAGAGAGAAAAAGGAAGAATTGAGGAATTATATAAATTATTAGAGGTAAGGAAATGTATCACTAGCTATGACTTTGTGGTTTGCTGGTTTGCACTGTTGTTGCTTCCTGATCCAACAGATTCTCTGGGTACATTGCCCAACCTGCGTTAGTAACAATACCCTTAGTCTGGTCTTGAAAGTTTATGGTAAAGGGATAGCATCAATCATGTGTATTTTTTAAAAAAAATATTTATTTATTTGCTTTAGTTGTATACAATGTGTTTTTAGTTTTACGTGGTGCTGAGAATCGAACCCGGGCCGCGCACGCACTAGGCGAGCGCTCTACCACTGAGCCACAATCCCAGCCCAATCATGTGTATTTTTTGCTGAAAAGTGGCATAGATTTATTCAGAAATCTTTTGAGTTTTATGAATGAATTATTCTACTACATAGAGGGAAACTAAGTCTTAGGATGAAAATAAAAGAGATTTCCATTCATATTTTGATTTCTGGAGAATTTGAAGTGGTAGAGATGGGTTGGGCATTTAACCTTGCCATAATGTATATTATTGAGAAGATGGGAATATTTGTAGAAAATACAGAAGGAATGGAAGGATTTATGTAGTCTCTACATTTTTGGGTTTTTTTTTTTTTTTTTTTTTTTTTGTGGTACCAGGGATTGAACTCAAGGGCACTCACCCACTGGGCCATATCCCCAGCCCTTTTTTGTATTTTATTTGGAGACAGGGTCTCACTGAGTTGCTAAGTGCCTCACCATTGCTGAGGCTGGCTTTGAACTCACGATCCTCCTGCCTCAGCCTCCCAAACTGCTGGGATTACAGGCGTGCACCACCGCGCCCGGCTGTAGTCTCTACATTTTAGAGGGGATTTTTTTTTTTTCCTCTTCTTATCTCAAGGTGAGGTACTGCTAAATATTTGATCTTTCCCCCATATTATATATAAGGAGAAATAACTGCATGGCTGTGGTTTTGGACCGTGAAGAGTGTTCTCTTTCAGGTGTGGATTGAATTTGGCAGAATTAAGCTGCCTCAAGGTTATCACCCTAATGATGTGGAAGAAGAGTGGGGAAAACTCATCATTGAGATGCTGGAGCGAGAGAAATCCCTCCGGCCAGCTGTAGAGAGGTGGGTCCAGAGCATGGGGGTGATCTGACATTTCTTCCTGGGCTACCCCAAACCTTGTACTGGACTATGGTTTTTATCTTATTTTAGGCTAGAATTGCTGCTACAGATTGCAAACAAAATCCAGAATGGTGCTTTGAACTGTGAAGAAAAACTGACACTAGCTAAAAATACACTGCAGGCTGTAAGTCTCTGTTTTGTTCCATCTCTTCTATCATCTGTTTCCACCTTATCACTCTCTGCTCTAGTGGTCACAATTAACATTTGTGGAATCCAGCTGTTACTTCTTTTTTCTTGGAAGTACAGTGGGCTTGTTGGCTCCCTCTGTCCTAGTAGGTGGGAGTAATGAAGTTGTCTCACCCTTATTTTCCCTTTCTGTCCTAGGATGCTGCTCACCTGGAATCAGGACAGCCAGTACAATGTGAGTCAGATGTCATCATGTACATTCAGGAATGTGAAGGACTCATCAGGCAGCTGCAAGTGGATCTCCAGATCCTACGGGATGAGAATTACTACCAGCTAGAAGAGCTGGCTTTTAGGTGAGGAATAAGAGGCTCACACAGAGGGCTTGCAAACTGCTGAGGCTCACTGATCAAGAGTGGGTCAAGAGTCAGTCAGGCATTGAATCTTACAACTTGGGCCTTTGAGAGGTCATTGTCTCAGTAGGGATACTACACGTACATATTTTCAGCAGGAACATTCTCTTATAGAGGATAGTTTCCCCTTCTTGCAGGTCCCTCCTACTGAGTGCCCATAGGATTCCTGCAATCATTGTGGTGTTTTGTATCTCTGCCTGTTTCAGAGTAGATGTGATAGCACATCTGGTTTAGAAATATTGGTGATATAATGCACTCATTTTATAGAGAGGAAACAGACTCACAGAGGGGATGAGGATTGTCTAAAGATGCATGGTGATCCATTGTTTATTCTGCTGTACCTTTCAGAAGCCGTAGAAATAGATATTGGTTTGCTTTCCTCCAATAAACACTATAATTTGGCATTTGCCTTGAAGACAATTCTAAACTAGATGAAAATATTAAAACATCACCTCACATTCATATAACGCTTTTTCAAAACACTTTTCATGTTATGATCTCACTTTCATTTTTACCACATTCTTGTATAATGCATAGTGAAGATTTTATTTTAAGTGTGTTATAGATTTGAGTCCTCCTTTTTCTCACCTTGTGTTTCAGGGTCATGCGCCTGCAGGATGAGCTGGTCACCTTGCGTCTAGAGTGTACAAACCTGTACCGGAAGGGCCATTTCACTTCACTTGAATTGGTTCCACCTTCTACTTTAACCACTACCCATCTGAAAGCAGAACCCTTGACCAAGGCAACTCATTCTTCTACCTCCTGGTTCCGAAAGCCCATGACTCGGGCTGAACTTGTGTCTATCTCTTCCTCTGAAGATGAAGGCAATCTCCGTTTTGTGTATGAACTACTGTCTTGGGTAGAAGAGATGCAGGTGGGTGTAAATGTCTAAAAGCAAATAAATAGATATTTAAAAAAAAAAAAAAAAAAAAAGCTTGTGCAGTACACAGTGTTTACGGGATCCAGCACCTGGTCTAAAATAAAGGACCAGGTTGCTCTGTGTCCCCAGTACAGATTTCCTTAGTTATTGGTCCTGCCTGTATCTAAGATCTCTTCTCATTAAATCTTAAGTTGGAAAGTCAGTGTAGATCCTCACAATTCCATGTTGAATAGCATAGACTTTTCTAATTTGAAGCCTTTTGGGAATCTGCTCCCTTCAGCTAACTGTGCCCTTAATGGCACCTTGTGGGGAAAATTGCCATGTCTATAAATCTCAGATATAGTTTCTGAAACTTCCTCTTTGGCAGAGGAGTTTTTTTTTTTTTTTTTTTTTTTTTTTTTTTTAATTGTTTTGTTTTGTTTTTCCTTATCGGGGACTGAAATCAGGGACACTTAACCACTGGGCCACATCCCCAGCCCTTTTCTATATTTTTATTAGAGACAGGGTCTCACTGAGTTGCTAAGTGCCTCGCCATTGCTGAGGCTGATCCTCCTGCCTCAGCCTCCCAAGTGCTGGGATAACAGGTGTGCACCACCACACCTGGCTAGGAGTGTCTTCTTTTTTTGTTGTTTGTCTCTTAGGTTTAAGCAAAGTTGCTGTTTTCCACAATTCAAGGGGCACTATGTATTTTATTCTATGGTGATGATTCAAATTTGATATTTTCCTATACTTTTAGCCTTTTTGTTTCATTTTTAAATTCTTCTCATCCCCAAATGACAGATTTCCCCATTTACCAATAAGTAAAAGTACCTCAGAACACACTGTTTTAAAATTATCTTCCATTGGCTAATAGTTGTCAAGAATGAAGCTAAATATTTTCAGATATTTCTTTCTTATATCTGTTCTGATTGTGAAATGAAGAGATGCCATAAAGGGAATGCCTACACTATAAATTTAAATATTTCAGCCTGTGAAGACCCTTTCTGATTGATGGACTAGAATGTATTCTCACATGCAGCTGCAGAAGGCTGCCTCCTCACTAGTTAGAGGGCTTTCTTCTCCAGCTTCTTAGGGGTGATTATGGTATAGTTTCCTGTTGGAGACCATGGAATGATGGAGATGGAGATGGTTTAGATGCTTTGTTTTTTTCTTCTCCCAATCTTCTACCCCTAGTTACTTTGTCCAAACATTATTGATTCTGTTTATTTTCTTTTCCTGCCAACTGGGCTGAATTACAGTATACCTATTTTGTCTTTTTCAGATGAAACTGGAGCGGGCAGAATGGGGCAATGACCTGCCTAGTGTGGAGTTGCAGCTAGAAGCACAGCAGCATATCCATACTAGCGTAGAAGAACTGGGCTCAAGTGTCAAAGAGGCCCGGTTATATGAGGTGCATAGCATTCAGAATCCACATTATGATTGTGAGAGGGATGAGGGTGAGCGAGTAGTGGAGTGGTATGCACAATGCAGCTGTCTCTAAGGAGACAGGAGCTCTGGAAAAGAGTGGTAGTGATGAGTAACAGCACTTAAAAAAAAATTCTTTTCATAAATGCAGTGTCTCTTTTAACATTCGAATTAACCTTGTGAGAAAGGTATTTTTATTAACTGATCCCTTTGTACTTAAAAAAAAAAAACATGATACTGGAAGCTAAGGTCAGAATTAATAAGTATCAGAAGCAATGTTTATATGTAGGCCTTCTTTCTCTAAAAATTCATGCTCTTTTCCCTTTGCTGTGTGCCTACAGTAGATTGCTGGTGTGGAGAAACTGTTCATCAGTCTATCCTCTTCCTCATTCATGATTCTTCACTTTTTTATTTCCACTCTCCCCTTGAAAAAAGCAATTTTGTAGTTTGGGAATGATCTTACAGAGGTTTTGCTTAGAGACCTCCCAAAATTGTTGGAAACACAGGGTTGTGAGGTGTGTGGGTTGTGGTTACCTGCAGAGCTCTTGCCCACTAAGTGCTACTCCAAGCTATAACATGTGACCCAGAGATTCGTTGTTGAGGCTTTTATGTTCACCGAGCATTGAGTTGTTATCTATACTCAGACTTATTATTTGCATAGTTGAAACCATCACAGAGTTTACACATTGTTTCTCTAATATCTTTTTCTTTCATTTTTTTCTTTTCAGGGAAAGATGTCCCAGAATTTCCATACCAGCTATGTTGAAACTCTTGGAAAATTGGAGACACAATATTGTAAATTGAAGGTGAGTTTTGACTGACTAACTTAGGGTCAGTGTATGAAGAATCTGGTTACTACCAAACAACTCTCTTCCCTAATTAGAAAGCATGTGGTTTGGCCCTGTTTAAGTTTTCTGTTTATTAGATTATATCATTTACTGTGTGATTGTTTATATGTATTGTAACATTTTCTCCATTTTTCTGAATGGGTCAGAAACCACTGCTTTGGAAAGTTTTAAGTTAGTAGAACCTGTGCCTCACCAAGGCAGTGGCCATATATGCTTAGAGACAAAAAAATTTAGAAGTTTGACGTTGGTAGGAAAGGGAATCCTCTCTTATCTGGTGTTTTTCATGCCTATTAAGATGGCCCAGAGTTGGACAGGCCCAGGATCATTTCTTTATCCAGGAAGCTCCCATAAAGGCCTTATGAGTTCTGTCTTCTGCCTAAAATTGACAGTGGCTTTGGGAGTCTTAACCAAACTTGTATAAAACTTGAATTCATGGAGAACGACCCAGAAGTTAAAAAGCAATCTCAGGTCTAGGGATGTGGCTCAGTGGTAGAGTGTTTGCCAAACATAAGCGAAGCCCTGTGATCAATCCCAGCACTGCAAAAACAGGCCAGGGAGGTGGGGCAGGCTAAATTAATTTCCTGGGTTATTCTTTCCTCTGATGTTAAGTATGCTATCTTCTACAGATGTGGAAGCTATCGGTCTAACCTGATAACCCTTGCTTTGCCTAGGAGACTTCAAGCTTCCGGATGAGACACCTTCAGAGCTTGCACAAATTTGTCTCCAGAGCTACAGCTGAGTTGATCTGGTTGAATGAGAAGGAGGAGGAGGAACTAGCATATGACTGGAGTGACAGCAATCCTAATATCTCAGCCAAGAAAAATTACTTCTCTGTGAGTCTAGCACAGAAGCCCTGTCATGCTTATTTAACAACAGCAGGAGGAGACTGGGGGCTAGTCTGCTAAGAGCCTGGTTTTCTGGAGCTGCTCTCTGACAGAGAGAAATAGGACCCTCTCAATGCATCCATGCATGTGAGAAATTTATGTGGAGAGAGGAGCAATAGAGCTCCAGATTAATTTATTGAGAACTGTTTAAGAAGGCAGTGTCTTAGATGAATAGAGCAGCAGTAACACAAGTTGAGTTATTTCCAAAAAAAAATAGAGTTTTGTGGTAAAATTATAGACTTTGGAGTGATGTAGAGCTAAATTCAAATTCTTATTTCTCCACTAACTAGCTCTATGACCTTGGGCCATTCATTTAATCTCTCCGGATCTTCGTAAAATGGGACAAAAGCCATTTCAAAGGGTTATGTAAAAGGTTGAGTAAGACTTATTAATAAGCTAATCTAGGCAAAGCACTTTGTAGAGGACTTAGTATTATTTAATTGGGATATACTCTTGGCTTCCCACAAATTTCTGAATTCTTCTTATTAATTCTTCTAATAATACTTTGGTCTTAATCTCTTACTTTATAAAATGGGCAAGAAAATTCATCATTGAACATGTGGGCCAATGCTTTTTATTTTTTTCAATGAAAGATGTAAGTAAGTAGAGTTATTTTTGCTATTTTCATACACAAGGATTTTGAACTATGCAAATAGAAAGTTTTTTTTTTTTTTGTTTTTTTTTTTTTTTGCTAGCACTCACTTTAATTACTTTAATCCCATTAATTTAGGATTCTTAAAAAATGTGAGGTTCTCAGGGGCTGGGGTTGTGGCTCAGCGGTAGAGCGCTTGCCTAGCGTATGCGCAGCCCGGGTTCCATCCTCAGCACCACATAAAAATATAAACACATTGTGTACAACTAAAAGCAAATAAATAAATAATTTATTTAAAATGTGAGGTTCTCCTGTTTAGGGAAGAACAAGGGATTCCTCTGAAGTGAAGAGGAAAGAATGGGTGCTGCAATAAAATAAACTGTAAGAGAAATGAAATTAAGCTAAGGTAGACAGGTAAGAAGTGCTCTAGAAGAGACAGGGAGAAGAGAAAAGTGATCGGAAGAGTTTGCAGAAGGGCTGGTGTTTAAACTGAGTTCCTGTAGTATTAGTAGAATTTAGTGTCAGATGGGCCTTGTAGACTGAGCAAAGCCAGCTGGTCAGTGATATTGCTCTGCTGTGTGTCCTGTTCTAGTGTGGAGCTGACATGAACACTCCACTGTGTTCTCCAACTTTACTCAGATCTGGCTCAGGTCCCATGTCCTTTGTGAATCATTTCCCACTGTTTCTAGTCTTTTGGCCCTTTTCTGCAATCCTTTAGCATGTGCTGTTTATACATCTCATTTTGGCACCAATCCTGTGTTGTAGATTCAAAGTAGGGCAGGGGACATTTTTCTTTTCTATTGCTACCCTCTCCCTTAGTAGCAGTTATTATAAAACTGAATTCAATTTTCAGGAGTTAACAATGGAACTGGAGGAGAAACAGGATGTGTTTCGGTCTCTACAAGATACAGCAGAACTGCTATCACTTGAGAACCATCCAGCTAAGCAGACTGTGGAGGTATGAGACTTGAAAACATGTGAAGGTTAAACATTCAGAAGTTGTTGTTATAAAAATATTCAAATTGGAGGGTTTATTCTGCTGAAAGCCCTAGAGGGAGTATCGAGGATCATTTGTTTTGGATTGTCTCCCTTTTCATTCCATGCTGTTTATAGTTCACAAAAGCCTGCAAACAGTTTTGATGGTCTAAGAAGAATACTAAGAGAAACATTATAAGAGACATTGACTCCTGACTGTATGGGGGAAAGTGACTCAGATTATATTTCTTCAAGTAACTGTCTAGACATATTTAATTTCATTTGAAGAAATAAAATTCATTACCTTTACTGACTGTCCTTTTGTGCCCCCCCGCCCCCACCGCCCCCTTGTCTTTGTCCTAGAAGAGAAGCAGTTGAAGAATCCAGGATTTATGTGTACCTAGGTTTTGCTGGTGGTCAGTTCATTTAGTTGTGACTTAATTTGGAAGAGGCCTTTTCTTTGTGAACTCTTTTCATAAAACCCTGTTGGATAAAAGGCAAGCCTCTTTCTCATGGGGAGTTTTAAGCAGATGCCAGTCAAGTATCTCCATGCCTCTTCTGTTGACTTCTCTATCATTAGCAGAGTTTTACTTAGAAGGAGCATCACACACACACATATATATATATATATATATATTGAGTCTGCCAAACTCACACCCTTCTTACCTGTGCTTGGTCCTTGCAGGCATACAGTGCTGCTGTCCAGTCCCAGTTGCAGTGGATGAGACAGTTGTGCTTGTGTGTTGAGCAGCATGTGAAAGAGAATGCAGCTTACTTTCAGGTATGGTGGACTTGGTATGTATGTGCATACCTGTGGTGAAGGTGAAGTTAAAAGTACATCTATATCAAACAGCATTTACTGTGTAAACCACCTCCAACAAACTTAAGTTACTTAAAGCAGCAGTCATTCAGTTAGCTCAGTTTGGGCTGGCTCAGCTGATTGGCTCTCATCTTGCCTTTCCTATGCATGGCTATGTGCAACCCCCAGGTAGGCAGGCAACTAACTGATCCCAAATGGCATCACTCATGAATCTGACATTTGGCTGGGGTGACAGGGTATAGGCCATGTGTCCTTATCATCCAGTAGCCTTCACAAAGTATCTGTGTTCTACAAGCAGCAAGAAAAAGCAAATTCCTGTGCACAAGCACTTTTTTCTGCTGCTGTTAGATTAATTGATATGCCATTGTCAAAGCAAGTCACGTGACCACGCCCCAGCTTCAAGGGAAGGAGACAGATTCTACCTCTTGATGAGAGAGAGAAGAGTTATCAAATATTAGGACCCCCCCCCATAGTCTATCACAACATAAAATAATACACTGCTTGTTTTCATGAAAGGGTAGAGGAGGAAATAAGGTGTTATCTCTGTTGTTACTCTAAGTTAAGTCATCTCTTTGACCATTTTGTGATCATATCAATTAATTGAAACATTGAATCATTTAACCTATAGGCTTTTCATGGGATAGACCTCACAGCCAAGTGCTGTCATTAGTCAGAAGTCAAGAAGAAAGAGGAGTGATTTCTGATGGATGAAACAGACTAATTTTATATAGGGTTTAGTAGGTTTTATGGCTGTCATCACCAACATTTTACTGACATGTTTTTTTAAGCCCTCCTGATTGTATTTCTGTGGCCTTTGTTTTGAACTATCACTAATCCAGTAGAGTGTAATCAACTTTGCTAAGCTTGGCACAGTACGATTTTTTCCACAGTTAATACCTTGGTGTTCTGGGGTCCTGAGCACAAGCTGTCACTCTTTTATGTTCCCACAGTTCTTCAGTGATGCCCGAGACCTGGAGTCATTCTTGAGGAACCTCCAAGACTCCATCAAACGAAAATATTCCTGTGACCACAACACCAGCTTATCCCGCCTTGAGGACTTACTCCAGGACTCCATGGTGGGTGTTGTATCAGTGGGGATGGTTACTCCTGAGAAACCAAGTAAACCGTATCAGCTGTTGCTGTTTATATCCTTGAAAGCTCCAGGGCAGTGAGTCATTCTTATTATACAGTTTGGCTCACATTCAAATACAGTTTAATCAATTTTGTTCTGTCTCTTTTCTTTTCTTAAAGAAGTTGCTAATGAGATTTCTTTAGGTACTCACTAAAGTGAAGGCCTAGTTACCTCCCTTGAGCCACTCAGTGCTCTTCGTATTTTGTTTGCATTGTTTCAATTTTAATGCAATAGGTAGAACCAAGGATGAAGTACAGAGCATCGGTAGCAGGGTTGAAGGGGATTAGCAGGTATCAAATTTGGTGTGGGTATTTATTTATTTATTTATTTATTTATTTATTATGCTGGGAAATGAACTTGGGGCACTTTACCACTCAGACAGAGTCCTGCTAAGTTACCCTGGCTGACCTCAAATTTGCAGTCCTCCTGCCTCAGCCTTCTGAGTAGCTGGGATTACAGGCATGCACCACTGCACCTGGCTCAAATTTGTTTTTACTCTCTTACATAAAAGAGAATTTTAAAAATGGGGGGTGGGGGCGGGAAATAGACCTGAATCAAATTTTTTTCCTTGGTTATTTTCTTTTGGTAATGATGAGGTGTTAGAAAATTGCTTTTAATTAAGACCAACATCAAAATCTCATTTAGATGTATGTAGTATTTGTCCAATTTATTTATGTAGCCATATTAACTTTTAAGAAATAGTTTAACATTCAGTATTTAATCCAAATCAATTTTATATTCATTTTTTTCCAATGAATTATTCCTTTAGGAGAACTGGTTATAAAATCAGTAGTAGAACTACTTATATTTACTGAATGCGTTACACAGAATTAGCAAGACAGGGCTCAAATTACATTTCAAATTAAGATACTAGAAATGTATGTGCAATAGGGAAATCATTTTTCCTATGTGAGAAGCTAAAGGATTCTCACATTTCAGTAGAAAAATTCTAAATGAGAGTACCAGAATAACCCCAAACAGCTTTTTTGTTTTGTTTCTGTGGATGAGATTTGGGCGTTTGTGAACATTAGTTGAAATTTGTTTTGTTTTGTTTTGCTTGGTGGTGGTATTGAGGTTTGACTCCAGGGTGACCCTAGGGCCTTGTGCATGCTAGATAATCACTTTACCACTAAACTACGTCCCCAGCCCAAATTTTTAAAAAAATGCTTTCAAGTATAGTAGTAAACCTATGAATGGGTTTACATTCAGTGCTTCATTGGGCAAATAGAATGTTAATTTAATTAATTAATTTGGAATGAAGGAGAAAAGCCTGACTTTTCTGTTGTTGTTTTTAAAATGTCTCTCAGAGGTACTCCAGTTATGAAGGAGGAATATAATCCCTGGCTATTATGTCCTCCCTTCCACAGAGTACCTTCCTGTCATAGGGTAACTCCTCTGCAATTGTCATATCTTCTCTTCTCGAGGGTCGCTGCTCTGTTCCCTCCTCTCCAGGTCAGGGGCATCGGGTTGGCGGCGTCATCGGGGCATGGAGTCACCTGGGTCTGCTCCTCAGCTTGTCCTTCAGGTTCGGGAGCATCTGTCCTGGCTTCTGGTTCTTTTCAGAAATTTTACCACGCTGAGCACTTGATCTCTGGAGCTTGAGATATTTGGCTGTGGGTTAGACAGAAATTGACATCTTTATTGCAAGGAAACTGGAATGGGTAGACCAGCTCTCAAGTATGGAAGTATGGCTGTCTCCCTGATGTATTCCATTCCTCTTTCTTAACTAATAAGTTAAAGTTGTATTTCTTCCAATCATGCTCCCGGGGACAGGCACAGGTAGTTTGTTTAAGCATTTCTTTTTCTTTACCTGCATACTCTTAATTCTTAAATGACATTTCTTAACATTATTAACTCTTTCATTACATCTACATCCATCCTAAGAAAGCCCTCTTTTGGGAACTTTTATGCCTCACAATGGGTTTGAAACATCCTGCTTAATAGATAAACGTTATCATTTACTCTCTAATGGAATTGGTCGTAGATTACTACCAATTTTGTCGACAAGAAGTTCATTAGCTTTTAAGATAATTGGGTTTGCAGAGATTTGAGAGTTTCAACTTTGCATGATACTTCATTCAAACCAATCAGATTTACATGAATACAGCATGGCAAGATACTAAAAGGTAAACCCTAAATCATTTATCATAATGCTTTTACCAACAATATTTATTTGTTGGTTGAAGAACTAAGATCTCTCTGTAGAAAGCTTAATTCAATTTTAAGAAAGGAAATACTTGAAGTAGAGCTTGGGAGATAGAATTATTTAAAAAATTTTAAATAGCATAACTCTATCTTCTCCTAAGCAAAAAGGGAAGAACTGGTTTCTACCGATGAGAAAATGAATAATAATAATGATATGGTTGTTATTATTATTATTATTGTTTTTAACTTCTACACTTTCTGAACTGTATTTAGGGGAATCCTTTATTAGCTATACAGCCTTATTTGGCAGCAGGAAGTGTGTTTTTGTTTTTGTTTTGTTTTTTTGCATGTGGATTTTGGGTCGTTGAAAATGGTACAGGGAGAAAGCTACAAATTTAGAGTACAGAAGTACTTGATAAAAGACAGAAACATTCTTTGCTTTTTTCTTTATCTTTGTTTAAATCTTTATCAAGATGGCTCCACCAAGGATCCCTACTTAACTGAGAAATGACATTCTCTTAGGGAGTGGAGCAGTGAGTTTTCATTATTGTCTTAGTGACCCTGAGTAGCACCAATAATGTCCTTTCGGTTTTCTTCTCATTTTGTAGGATGAAAAGGAGCAACTAATACAGTCCAAGAGCTCGGTTGCCAGTCTTGTTGGAAGATCAAAAACCATTGTTCAGCTAAAGCCACGCAGTCCAGACCATGTGCTAAAGAGCACCATTTCTGTGAAGGCCATCTGTGACTATCGGCAGATTGAGGTGAAGGGTTGGAAAGGATACTTCTGGGCCCCAGAGAGAAGGAGAGAAGGGAATTAACTCTTCAGTTAGGATTATGATCATAGGGAGACATCAAGATATTCAAATGTTAAAATTAGAACTTAAATATGCTCAAATCCCCATCATTAAAAAAAACAGACCTCAACTCCAAAATCTTGATCTGTTACTTCCCTCGGTGATTGGCACCATCATCCATCTAGTTGCCAGAGAATTGATAGAAGTGGGACTTTGTGACATCTGGGAGTTATTCCCACAGATAGTAGGACCACCAAGTCAATACTAAGTTGTCAATATCCCTTAAGTACACATCTTTCTGTCCCTGCTGCTACTGAGTTTCTTTTACTTTTGTTATCACATTAGCCTCCTTATTTTGTACATTACCTCTCTAGTCAAGACTGGGCCATGTCCTCTGCACTGTTCCTGGGTAAACTGTATTTGTCACATAATATTGTTACTTTCTACCCTGCCAGAGTACATGGAATATAGAGCATGTTTGGCTGCTTACCACTGTGTTATTTTATCTCAGCAGGCACTCAATAAAGATTGGTTATACAAAAGAAAGAAAGAATAAACGAGGAGGACTGTGTTTTTCTGTGTCTCAGCATTTCTGTCTCTAAAATAGGGATAATAATGTTGATTACTTTTCTCTCAAGAGATAGAATTGATGATTCCACAATGCTGAAAGATTTTCAGGAGTCTGGGTAGAATGATAGGCTAGGAAGGGAAGAAAGTATCTCAAAGCAAGTTGTGATTATTCATGTCCAATTAATTTTTACTTGAATAGTGTTTGGTACAGAGATTACTCTTGAGAGTCTTATAGTCTCCTTATAACTCTCATATACTCTGTTATGTGACATATAACAGGCATTTGATAAACATTTGTTTCCTTGATTTATTTGTTGAGTTGTGGATTTATATCACCAGGACCCCTAAGTGAAAGCAATTTTTAAGCAGATTTGTCTTCTTAAGGATTTCATAGCCTTGGGCTCAGATAGCAGGTAATAATGGGCCATAGGTTTTTCCATTAGCAATAACTTGTGACTTTGTCTCTCAGATCACTATTTGTAAGAATGATGAGTGTGTACTTGAAGATAATTCTCAGCGGACCAAATGGAAGGTGATCAGCCCCACCGGGAATGAGGCGATGGTGCCCTCGGTCTGCTTCCTCATCCCCCCACCTAATAAAGATGCCATTGAGATGGCCAGCAGGTAACTGTGCTCAGCTGCTACTCAGTGCCACCACCACCTCTGCTCTTTGACCTAGCTGAACTGATGTAAGAATGAACTCATGTTTGTGATCTTGAACAGAGCAACCAAATTGTAAAGGTTCTTCTAGTAAAGACCTTCCATTAGGAATATCAAGTCTCACACTGAAGCCACAGTAGATCTTCAATAAATCTTTTGCTCAGTTAAAGTATATTCAGTGATATTTCCTTTTAAAAGAATTCTTGGTTATAAACAGCTTAATCTCAGAGGATTGATTTTTTGCAATGACAGCTAATTTATGTTCTATTAAAGTAATATATGAATATAGTTTAAAAGTTGGATTATACTATATAGCTTATTATAATAAAAAAATAACCGGGTACAGTGGTGCACCCCTGTAGTTCCTGCTACTTGGAAGACTGAAGTGGGGGGATCACTTGAAGCAAAGAGTTTGATTCTAGTTTGGGCAGCATAGCAAGGTCCCCATCTCTTAAATAAACAAACAACAAAAACCCTAGTGATCACCCCTCTTCCCCAGAATTGCACTTTGCAGAGTCAACTATTTTAAACTCTTTTAGCAGATTTTTCTGTTTTAATTCCAAATTTCTGAATAATTTGATTATTTTTCCCTGCTATTTCCTGATTTTTTTCAACCTTGGAAATTTCTATTAACTCCTTACTCTAGAAAATGAACATTTAGCTTTCTCCACACTGACATGAATATACACGTCCCCTTTCCTTGTCTTCCAAATGTAATTATGGGCATAGAGTATTCTAGGGGGTCATTGTGAAGCAGTCCTGCCTCACCTCTCTGAACTTATCCTCTGTCTTGAGCCTTGCTTGTACTCAGCTGTGGTCATTCTGCTATGTTCTGTTTCTCAAACACAGCAGGCATATTCTTGCCTCAGGACCTTTGCACTTCTTTCTTCCTTCACATGTTTACGATTCCCTCCCTTACTTCATTTGGTTAATCTTATTGCCCTTTTCACTGCTGTCCCCATTTTCATTTTGTCTTTTGTTCAGTACAGTTAATACTGCTTAGCAGAGTATATATATGTTATTGCCTTTCTCCTATTAGAAGTTTTTGTTATGTTTACCTCTGTGTCTTTAGCATCTAGAGAATCATTTCTGGCACAAAGTAGGTACTCAGTAAATGGTTGTTGAATGAATGACTAGGTGAGCATATATGTGTACGAATAAATTGTTTAATATTCTCATTGCTTTTTGTTTTCTTGAGGTAGGTAACCAATTTTTTTTTAGTTTGTTTACTTGTCTATTTGCATGTTATGGTTATCTCCAGAGTCTTCCCTTTTATTGCAAAAGGCTCTTTAATATGGCCAAACACCACAGGCATTTTCATTTTATCTTTTCTTGGAAACATCTCTTTTAGCTCATTCTCTCTTCCTTTCCCAGTCTAGACATGTTCTGTAGGCCTAATTCAGTACTGCCTCTGGCATTTCACTCCATCTTCACTTGGGGATTCACTTCACCTCTCTGTGTTGGACCACTGATTCCTAGACTCCAGGTCTTATTATACTGGTTTACTGCCTACTTTAGTGAAGTACATTCTCCAGAAGCTAACTGAAAAAGACTGCATGGGCGGTAAATTTTTTGAGACCTCTCATATCTGAAATTGCCTTTCTTTCCCCTTTGTAATTATTGGGTCATATAATAATTGTTTTGGAAATTATTTTCACTCTGAACTTTGAAGTCATTGCCTTACTGGTTTTTTTGTTTGCTTGCTTATTTGTTTGTTTGTTATTCTGTAGGGATTCTGGCTGAGATGTACAGAGCCATTTTCATTTTTTATCCCCCCTTTCTTTTTTTAAGGTTTACATAACAGCAAAATTCATTTTTTGTAGTGAGCAGCAGAATTTCTAGTTTTGACAAATGCATATAATTATGTGTACTCTACCACCATTATGATGCAGGATAGTTTGATACCTCTGTGTTTCAACTGAAATCTTTATTTTCTGGGAAAACTTTAGACTCTTTGTTTCTAATCTGTGGAAAGCTGGATGTGCTGGCCTGCATTTATAATCCCAGCTACTCAGGAGGTAAGGCAGGAAGATCTTGAGTTTGAGCCCAGCCTGAGCAATTTAGCAAGACCCTATCTCAAAATAAAATAAAAACTGAAAAAAGAGAAGAAAAGAAAAAGTTTGTTTCTAATCTGTGGGTTAGTATCTTCATATTCAGTGAACTAATGAACATAAACTGAAAACTCTTCTTTCAGATCTGGGGGAGTTTTTATTATTTCTTTAATTATTTTATTCTCTGTTTTTTTTTTTTGTTTTCTCTGTTCAAGAACTCCCATTTGGCTGGGTACAGTGGCACATGCCTGTAATCCCAGTGGCTCGGTAGGCTGAGACAGGATTATGAGTTCAAAGCCAGCCTCAGCAACTTAGTGAGGTCCCAAGCAACTCAGTGAGAACCTTCCTAAATAAAATACAGAAAAGGGCTAGGTGTATAGCTCAGTGGTTAAGCGCCCCTGCATTCGATCCCTGGTATCAAAAACAAAACAAAAATAACTCCCATTTGTGGTAGTGGACCTTCTGAGCTGATTTTCTAATGTTCTCGTTTTTTTTCCTCATTTTTTATTCTTTTTTGAAGTTTTCCCGAATTTTACTGAAAATCCAGTGGGATTTTTGCAGAAAGGGAAAATAAATTATGTCTCTTATTTCTCACATTTAACTGACATGTTAGCTTCTCGTTTTCCATCCTATTATTTGTCTAACATTTTCTTCCCAAGTTAATGAAATTCAAGGTAACTATGTTTGCAAGCCTTCTAGAAATTGAGATTGAATGCCTTGAAAAAAAAAAAAAAAAAACCCTCAAGCCCTGCATTCTGCAGTTTCCTTTTGTATGCCAAATGAACTTCTAAAGTTGCTGTTATTTTTAAAATATTTTAGCACTTATGTAAATATATAGAACATAGCAAATCAGTTTTTAAGCATTGATATTATCATTTTTCAACAATTCCAAGTGGGGTTATTTGGTCTGTACTTTTCTCTATTACTGCTCTCCCTGTTTATTTCTTCCCTTTAGCTTCTTCTTTTTTTTTTTTTTTTTTTTTGTGTGTGGTACCAGGGATTGAACTCAGGGGCACTCGACCACTGGGTCACATCCCCAGCCCTTTTTTTGTATTTTATTTAGAGACAAGGTCTCACTGAGTTGCTAAGTGCCTCGCCATTGCTGAGGCTGGCTTTGAACTCGCGATCCTCCTGCCTCAGCCTCCCAAAGTGCTGGGATTACAGGTGTGCGCCACCACGCCCGGCTCCTTTAGCTTCTTATAATCATGTTACATTCAAACATTTGTGAGATTGCTAAATAGTACTGTAAAAAATCTAAATCTCAATATAGTTCTGAATATTCCTGTCCCATACCTGGTGGTGCACACCTGTGATACCAGGCTGCTTGGAAGGCTGCAAAAGGAAGATTGCAAGTTCAAGACCAGTCTGGGCACTTAAAATTTTTTAAAAAGAGCTGGGGCAGTATCTCAGTGGTTGAGAACTTTTCTAACATGTGCAAGACGCTGGGTTCTTTCCCAGTACTAAGGGAAAAAAATAAAATAAAAGATTCCTATGTTGTCAGAACTTCCCATCTTTCTCTGCCTAATATAAGCTTAGCTCTTCTAAACCAATCACATTTTTCTTTAGGAGGTCTCCAATGCAGAGCTCAAGTTTTTCAGAAGCTACAATCAGGTTCTGTGTTGTTTCTAGGGTGGAACAATCTTATCAGAAGGTGATGGCCCTTTGGCACCAGCTACATGTTAATACCAAAAGCCTTATCTCCTGGAACTATCTGCGGAAGGACCTTGATCTTATACAGACCTGGAACCTAGAAAAGGTAATTGTGTTACCTCAGGCTACATCCTACTGGCTAGCCTTTTTCCAAAGGAGTTTTTTTCATTACTGGAGACTTCTCCTCAGCCAAATGGAGTAAAGTGAAATCAGAGATACTGTTTCATGTTAGTGACAGTAGGGTCTTAGGAACTAGAATTAGCAGTTTGAATGGTTGGAGAATTCCTGATGAAACTAAGTAATACCTGTAGCAAAGTGGTAAACTGACAAGACAATTATTATGTATGTCCAGTGGGGCACAAGGGGTGCTTCTAGGGTGCTAGTAATATTCTGTCTCTTCATCTAAATGCTGATTACACAGATGAATTCACTTTGTGCAAATCAAACTGTTTATGATTTGTGCTCTGGGTTTCTTTTTTGTTTTTGTTTTTGTTTTTGTTTTTTGTACCAGGGATTGCTGGCTTTGAACTTGCTATCCTCCTGCCTCAGCCTCCCAAGGGTTACAGGTGTGCGCCACCACGCCTGGCCCCCCCCTTTTTTTAAATATATTTTTTTAGTTGTAGGTGTACACAATACCTTTATTTTATTTATGTGGTGTTGAGGATCGAACCCAGGGCCTCACACACGCGAGACGAGCGCTGCACTGCTATGCCATAACCCCAGCCCCTGTGCTCTATTTTGTATATATGTTAGACTTTAATAAAAAGGGGGAGAGAGAAAGTGTTATGTTCCCACTCTGTTGAAAGTTCTTTTGGTTGCTTCTCTCTAGCTTCGATCCTTAGCACCAGGGGAGTGCCACCAGACTATGAAGAACCTCCAGGCTCACTATGAAGACTTTCTGCAGGACAGTCGTGACTCTGCACTCTTCTCAGTGGCTGATCGCTTACAGTTGGAAGAGGAAGTAGAAGCTTGTAAAACTCATTTTCAGCACCTGATGAAGTCCATGGAGAATGGTGTGTATGCTAGGAAGAGGGAAGAATGGTATTATGAGAGCCGTGAAGGATGCTGCTGGGCCCTTTATATAAACTAGAAAGTAACATCACCTTTAGATAGAAAACATTTATAGAAAGCCGGGCGTGGTGGCGCATGCCTGTAATCCCAGCGCTTGGGAGGCTGAGGCAGGAGGATCGCGAGTTCAAAGCCAGCCTCAGCAATGGTGAGGCACTTAGCAACTCAGTGAGACCCTGTCTCTAATAAAATACAAAAAAAAGGGGGGGTGGGCTGGGGATGTGACATGGTCAGTGGTTGAGTGCCCCTGAGTTCAATCCCCGGTACCAAAAAAAAATAAGTAAAAAATTAAAGAAAGAGAACATTTATACTAATGAATTTTCAAAATCAAATTGTAAAAACTGATATTTTGATTGTTATTGCTAACCAACTTTTCACATTTCCTTCTGAATATAACATATTTGGATCCTTAAAGATCAGTATATAATGCATGGACTTTAGGATCAGGCTGAAAGTTACCTAAATAAGACCTTGCTTTAGGGGAGCATGCTGGTGCATTCCTGCAATCCCAGCTACTTGGGAAGCTGAGGAAGAAGGATTGCAAGTTCAAGCCTTGCCTGGACAATGTAGCAAGACCCTATCTCAAAATAGAATTAGAAAAGAGTTGTGAGGGTATAACTCAGTGGTAGAGCATTTACCTAGCATGTGTAAGGTCCTGGGTTTAATCCCCAGTACTGTCAAAAATAAATAAATAAAGGGGTGTCTGGTCTGCTGGAGCTGGTGGTGTCTTCAGGTTTGTTGATCTCTGATATGGAACTCAGTTGTCTTCTGTGCTTGTGCATTCACAGAGGACAAAGAGGAGACTGCGGCCAAGATATACATCTCAGAGCTGAAGAATATCCGGCTACGCCTGGAGGAGTGTGAACAGAGGTTGGTCAAACGCATTCAGTCTCCAGCCAGCTCTAGGACTGACAGAGATGCCCGGCAGGACATTGCATTAAGGATTGCAGATCAAGAGGTAAGCCCGGGGAGAAAGGTGAGTACTGGGGCAAAGTAAATGATTTCATAATAAATTGGGTGGCAAGAGTATGGATCCTAATAAATAAGGCCATAGATTCATGACAGTTCTACTCAGGAATTCTTCCCTACAGACTTTTTCCTGTGGAAAGCAGGATTTGGGCCTCAAATGTATTGCTGACTTGATTAGTTTCATATAGACTTGAGAAGACAAATAGACTGGTAAATTGTTCTAAGAATTACATGTGGGCTACGTAACATATTTTTAAATTGCTTAGTAGAGATGCTGCTCTCTCTTCTATCCCATATGTGCCTTTGTTTCTTTCTATAATATGGTTACCTTCAATCATAAGAGTCAATAAATATAAGGAAAGAATTCAGATTCTACTGTGGGCTCTGATGCACCCTCTCTGTGTGATTTTTGGGCAAGTTAACTTTAATCCTTCTTTTCCTTTCTTATAAAATGGAAATAATGTATGCTTAACAGCTTTTTTGAAAGTTAAAGAGTAAGTGCATATAATGAGCTTCCTAGGAAAGTTAAATGTATAAAAATGTAGGAGAGTATTCTTGAAATTAAAATAGCAAATATTAATTGTTTTAAGTCCTCTGAGCATGCAAAGAAAAGTAAGTCTAGGTCCTTGTTTTTGGATAATTAAAGAAGAAGGAAAAGTTGGAGTCACAATTACTGACTTCAGAGTAAGAGATGTCATAAGATATAACTAGTGCATTTCTCAGTTTTCCAGCTAACATTGCTGCGGGAATTTAGAGTATTACTAGAACGTATCTACTTGGAATGATATGAGAGAGCTCTGTGAAAACTACGAATTTGAAGCTTAAAGGGAATGGCAGGAAATGGCTAATTAGGAGTGATTTTTCTTACCTTTCTCAGTTTTTCCTAACCTTGAAGAGGAAGATGAGAGGGCCATATGATTTTTCACTGGCTGAGAAAGATGTAATGTGTCTATTTGAGACATATCATATAAGCTTATAATTCTCACGTGGAAGCTTTTTACTTTTCTGTAGTCATCCCAAATCTATTTGTTTCTGAAAAATGCTAAGAAATAAAGATCAATATTCAGCTCTATTTCTAATAGACCTGGGTTTTTAAAAAGCTTTTCATTTTGAATTTCAGATATACAGAAAAGTTTTATTCTCATACAGCCTTCAACTAAATTCCCCAAATGTTAACATTTTTTTCCCATTTGCTTTACCATTTTCTTCTATGCATGTGTACATAATAATATTCTTTTCTTCTTCTTCTTCTTTTTTTTTTTTTTAAATCTTGAGAGTACTTTCCAGACATGGTGCTGCTTTACCCCTGATACTTGTGTGCATTTCCAAAACACTAGGGCAGTCACTTGTATAACCATGCAACAATGATTAAATTACCATATGGGCCTTAATATTATACTATTTTGTAAGTTCAGACCTCAATAAAATTTCAGGTGACCCTATAAAGCTCTTTAATCCCCATGTTTTCCCCTCCCCCAAAAGAGAATATTTTTGGCCCAAGATTTTGTCCAGAATCACACTTGGATTTAGTTACTCTGTCTCTTTAGATTTCTTTGGCTTGAAACAGGTTTCCATCACCTTTCCATGACCTGAAAATTTTTTGAAGAGTGCAAACCATTTATTCTGTAGGATAAATGTACACTATTTGTTCTTCCATTTTGTTTATCTGAGGCCTCCTTATGATTAGGCTTAGGTTATACATTTTTTTTTGCAGGAATACCACAGAAGTGATATTTTGTTCATGGTGATCTCTCTCTCTCTCTCTTTTTTTAAAATATTTATTTATTTATTTGTTTTAGTTGTACACAATGTCTTTGCTTTTACGTGGTGCTGAGGATCGAACCTACGACGCACACGTGCTAGGCAAGTGCTCTACCGCTGAGCCACAACCCCAGCCCCATGGTGGTCTCTTATTAGTATTTTCCCCTTGGTAATTACTAAGTATCTTATGGGGATACTTTGAATATGTTTATTGATCAGTGCCACATATACATTATACACACACATGTACACACAACCATGGATCTGTATATATGTTTCTTTATCCAGTTCTACACCAATATCACAAGACTTATTTTAATCTCTTTCTAAATGTGTAACTCCCTTCTCCAAGACTGAAAAACCTGCTTCATATTACCCATAATGTATGTACTTATTGCTCAGTCCTAGCATTTACATATAATAGTTGTAGGATTGCTAACTCATATTGCTGCATAAACAAACCTGTTAAACTAGAGTTCAACATTTATTTATAGTTCTTTTTCTCTCTAGCCTAAAGATATATCTACAGTCTAGATACTATGTTCAGAAATTCCTTGTGCATGTTCTTGCCTCTTCTCCCTCTTCAGTGGTTTTTTTTTTTTTTTTTTTTTTTTTTGGTACTGGGAATTGAACTCAGGGGCACTCATCCACTGGGTCACATCCCCAGCCCTTTTTTGTATTTTATTTAGAGACAGGGTCTCACTGAGTTGCTAAGTGCCTCACCATTGCTGAAGCTGGCTTTGAACTCGCGATCCTTCTGTCTCAGCCTCCCAAAGTGCTGGGATTACAGGTGTGCACCACCGCGCCCGGCCTCTTCAGTGTTTTTTATCTGAAAAAGAGTTAGACTTATTTCTGTTTGTGTCTCATTTTAGGAATTCTGCCTGTTCCTTCCTTCCTTATTTTTTTTATAAGAATATTAAAACAGCTGTTTGATAGTTTATTCAACCATTCTATGTATGGGTGTTTTGGTGAGTTCTGATTTTTGCTATTAAAATAAGGACTTCTTTCTAACTTCTTGTTCAATTCTGTCTGCATCTTTGTTGTGTGTCTTGTTCCTGACAGCACACCCAAGAGGATTTGCAGCAACTGAGGTCTGACTTGGATGCTGTTTCTATGAAATGCAATGGCTTTCTCCACCAGTCTCCATCTGGTTCAAGTGTCCCTATTCTGCGTTCTGAACTGAATCTGCTGGTTGAGAAGATGGACCATGTCCATAGTCTCTCGACTGTCTATTTGAATAAGTGAGTGAACTGAGGTTATGGTTTTTCAAAAAGGCAGTGGTTTCCACTGGGATAAAAAGGAAGAGGACCTAGAGTGTTTCGTGAATAAACCAGAAAGACTGCAGCTTTTAAAGAGCGTGAATCTGTGATGAGAAGTCTTGGCTTTAATTCCTAATAATGCAAAGTAGATTCACTTGGGCTACAGTAAACAAATGCCAGTGATATAGATGAGGAGTTAATTTGTGGTGTTAGGACTGTCTGTACCTCATCTCTCTTTGATTAAATATTTCTGAAAGTAACACAGGCTTTAAGCAAAGAGGAAAGGGCTGGGGATATAGTTCAATTGGTAGAGTGCTTGCCTCACATGCTTAAGGCCCTGCGTTCAATCCCCAGCACCACCAAAAAAAAAAAGAGGGAGGGAGAGAAAGACTAAAGAATTTTTAAAAAACCTTTTTAGCTAAACTAGATATTATGTGGAAGTTTTCCCCCTAATCTTCCATCTCTACCTGTGACTTTGAGGAGTGACAGATTTTATATGCTTTGATGTCAAGTGGGTTTCTGGCCTCAAGTCTTCTCTCCATGAGTCTTCCACATGTGTCCATGTCCCAGTGTCACTGAGAACTTTATTTTGAATTGGCTTAAATTGGCACCTTATCATAGTTTCTTATTTTTGCAAAAACCCAACTAATAATGGTGAAATTGATTTGTGCAGTTATATTTTGTGAATCTGTCTATAGCACTTGAAGTATGTAATCCAGGTCTTAAAATTCATGGGCTAATAAATGTGATTTTTTTCCACCACAGATTAAAGACAATCGATGTTATAGTGCGTAGCATACAGGATGCTGAACTCCTGGTCAAAGGTTATGAAATCAAGCTGAGTCAAGAAGAAGCAGTACCAGCAGATCTCGTAGCTCTGGAGTCCCATCGGTCTACATTACGGGTCAGTTACTCTAGTTTCTTAGGAGGCTGATTTAACGTATCTATTGCTTTGTGTTAGCAGGAAAATGCAATTTTGGATGGCATGATACTGATTTAAGTTTTCATTTGAACTAGTTAAAATATCACATTAAATATATTTTACTAGGTATTCAAAAAATAAAGGACTAAAAAAATATGTCTAGCTAGAAAGGATAGAGGAAAAACTGTGTCTTTCAACTTATTCTTTCCCTTTTTCTCCCAATAAGATAATGGTTTAATTGAATACAACCAATGGTTATGATGTAAATGGTTTGTAAAGCACTTAGTGTTATCTCATTTGCTTCTCACAAACCACTCTGGGAAGGATTTTTATCTCTCTATACAGATAAGAAAACCAAGACACAGATTGGCTAAATGACTTACCTTGCTTTCATAGCTTTTAAGTAGTAAAGACAGGCTTCAAACAAAAGTTTTTTGCATATTTTTCCATATGGTATACCTATGCCTGGCCTTACAGGGTGCCTTGGGAAAGCTAAGACTATGACCTGTATAGGCACAACACTCTAGGATCTAGTTTCTGAGTGGCGCATATACTCTTGAGTCCACTGTAGACAGTGTCCTTGTTTCCTACTTGGTCTCAATCCTTTATTTACATGAATAATATCTAGCCTGTTTCTGTGCATATATTTTGATAGCACTGGCTTAATGATGTGAAGGACAAGAATTCAGTGTTCTCAGTCCTGGATGAAGAAATCACCACGGCCAAGGTAGTGGCAGAGCAGCTGAGTCGTCTGACATCAGAGCGAAACCTGGATTTTGGAGCGCTATCAGGAAAAAGGCTCCCAGCTGCAGGAGCGTTGGCACCGTGTCATTGCTCAGTTGGAGACCCGGTGAGTGGCAGCCCACCTTTTTCTTCTATTAGGACAGGGACTAGAACTTAAACAGAAATAGAGCTATATCTGTACATTCATTTTTACAGGCAGGAATTGGTAGGGAGGTGCATAAATTTTAAAACATGAATTCTGAACAAGGTAAGTGACAGAAAATGGGGCCCATCAACCCCAAGGCAGACTTGAGGCTTGCTTTTGGCTTAGCAGTAATGATGCTATTAGCAGTGCCTCTTTTATGCTCCAGGTTTTATATCTTGTTAAGCCATTGACGACAATGGAACTTTGTAGAGTATAGACTTGAAAGGTCATACATTGATCTTTTCTGAGGGGCAGAACACAGGTTCTGGATCTTGTTTTACTACCTTTGAATCCAAATATGAGCCATTTTTCATAGTGGAGCTCTGTAGAATTTCTTGCTTCCATCACAGTTGCCAATTGAGTAGTTTTTATTTCCGTTATGTTGTCTTGCTTATGATGACAGATATGAACTGGTTAAGTCAGAACACTGTCAGTCTGAGGCTAAGCTGGTGTTTTAGTCAGCTTTTTTGTTGCTGTGACTAAGAGATCTGACCAGAACAATTTTAAAGGAGAAAAGTTTATTTGAGGGCTCATGGTTTGAGAGGTCTCAGTCCATAGAATGCCAGCTCCATTCCTCAGGGCTTGAGGCAAGGCCAAACATCATGGCAGGAGAGTGTGGTGGAGGGAGCCAGCTCACAAGGTGATCAGGAAGCAGACAGAGAAGTCTTCACTTGCCAGATACAAATATATAACCCAAAATCACACCCCAGTTCCTACCTCCTTCAGCTGCATGCTACCACTTAAGTTACCATTCAGTTAATCCCTATTGGGATTAATTCACTGATTGGGTTAAGGCTCTCATAACCCAGTAATTTCTTTTCTGAACCTACGTGTGTTGTCTTGCATAGGAACTTTTGGGGGACACCATATCTAAACCATAACAGCTGGGTAGGGGAATAGGTAGGGAAAGGAGTTTAGCAACTCCAGCAGATTTGGATTAATTCTCTCTACTCAAATTAATGTCTATCCCAAGTCTGATTAGATTAACAGAAGTGAATAGTGACTACTGTTTTTCACTTCTCTCCACTTTCTGCTCCAGAAAATTATAATGATTCATAAATCATAGCTGTGGTATTCCTTGTTTAAAAAATATAGCCATGGGGGCTGGGGTTATGGCTTAGCGGTAGAGGGCTCGCCTAGCACGTGCGCAGTCTGTGTTCGATCCTCAGCACCACATACAAATAAACGCATCGTGTACAACTAAAGCAAATAAATAAATATTTTAAAAAAATTATAGCCATGGTATTCTTGACAGGTACTGTGTCATGAGTTATATAAATATATGTCCAGTTATTAACTTTTTTGCAATCTAGGTAAAAAATTTGACAGTTTTTATCATGTGATGCCAGGCCACAAGGAAGTTTCAAGGGCAAGTAGGGAAAAATAGGTTTCTGTTCACCTTTAAGTCACTGGGTACATGCATAGGTATCACACAGCCTTGTATCATTTATTCCCATAAACAAGTTGCATCCAACTATTGGCCTGAGCAATATACTGTATTGTCATTTATATTAAGGTATTTGATAGCAGTTTCCCTTTGTTCCTCCAGCCAATCTGAGCTAGAAAGTATCCAGGAAGTTCTAGGAGATTACAGAGCCTGCCATGGAACTCTCATCAAATGGATTGAGGAAACCACTGCCCAGCAGGAAATGATGAAGCCAGGCCAGGCAGAAGATAGCAGAGTGCTGTCAGAACAGCTCAGCCAACAAACGGTGCGTGTGGTTATAGCGTAGAAGTTGCAGGGGGATAAGTTAGCTCATCACAACAGAAGATGATATCCTAGCAATTAAAGTTTCCCTCAAAGGGAAAGGCATTCTTACACCTCTCTTCTTACAGAGAGGTTCAAACAGATGGTCTCAAGATACTGGTTTTAGGTCAGCAGAACCTGTTGTACCTTCAATCCTAAATTTCTGTGGCTATATATTGAAATCATTAGCTGGACAGATTGAATAATTCCATTCTGTTTCTTTTTTGTTGTTGTTGTTGTTATATATATATTTTTATTCTAATTTGTTATACATGCTTGCAGAGTGCGATTCATGTTGTATTACATATAAAGAGCACAATTTTTCAAGTCACTGGTTTTACATAAAGTATTTTCATACCATTTGTGTTTTTATACATGTACTTAGGGTATTGATGTCTAATTGGTTCTGTCATTGTTCCTATCTCCTTGCCCCCTCCTCTCCATTTTATTTTACTTGGGGGGTGTTTGAAAACCCTAGGAAACTTGTGATTGGAAGAAAATTATTTCATTTGAAACATTTTTTGGTTGTTTTGTTTTTTGGTGTTTTGTTTTGCAATATGGTGAACAGGAAAAGGTCTGGAGTTACCTTGCCTGGATTCCACTCCTGGCTCATCAACCTGTTACCTAGGAAAACTTGAATAAACTACTCACCTCTCAGTACTCTACTTCCTTATCCATAAAAATGGATGTAGTTCAGTATTAATTTAGCCTACTTAAGATTAAATGAAGTAATACATGTAAAATACTTAAGAATAGTGGTTCTCAAAGTATGGACCCCAAACCAGCATCACCAGCATTACCTGGGAACAATTTAGAAATACAAGTTCTTAGGTCCAACCCCAGACCAGCTGAATCTGAAACTTTGGGTTGAGACCCAGTAATCTGTGTTTTAACCACCCTGTTAATGATTCTGATATAGTTCAGGTTTGAAAACCACTGCCTTAGAACATAGTAAATACTCAGCTGATCCAATGATGATAATGATAATGATAATGTGATATTTTGGTTCCTAGGATCTGTTTGCAGAAATTGAGAGAAATCAGACAAAACTGGACCAATGTCAAAAATTTTCCCAGCAGTACTCCACTATTGTAAAGGTAATTGTGCCACATCCCAAAAGGAACATAAGTAATCTCCAGGAAAATTTGCATCATCACTCTAGGTTCTGTTTTCATACAAATTAAGCAGAGCTCTTCTGCTAGAGACTGGCCCTATCCTTCAGTGAATGTATGTGTACTTCCTGTGGCCCTTTGTGTGAGAAGGACCAGACTTTTGCTATAGTTTGAAGAGTCTCCATTTAGATGGCCATAAGCCTCTTAAACTTATCATGACAAAAACAGTATTTGAGTTCTTCCCCTCAAATATGCTTCTCACTTGTCTTGCCTAGCTCAAGAAATAGTGTCTCTGTTTTTTTCTAGTTATTGAGGCAAAAAACCCCAAGAGTCACCCTAACTCTTCTTTTCTTTAAAATTTATGCTCAGTCTGAACAGGTTCTCTATTTTTTTTTCCTCAAAATTTGTCCTGAATCTGACTACTTTTCATTTTATCCCATCTTTCCCTAATTCACATGGAAGTGAGTACTTCCTTAAAACACCATAGTACTCTGAGCCAGTCTCTTGCTTCTGCTTCTTCTGCTCCTGCCCTCACAAGCTGTTTTCCCATAAGAAGTTGTTGTCACCATTTTAGAACATATTGCATGTCACTGAATCTCAGACACCATAGATATAAGTTATACCCTAATTTTATACATACCAAAATAAGGAGAAGCTGCCAATTATATGGCATGCCATTTTTTGGTAAGATATATTCAAATTTTATCTTTTTAGTACTGGGGATTGAATCCAGGGGTGCCTAACCACTGAGCCCACATTCCCAACACTCCTCCCCTGCTTTTTTCCCAGGGCTAAGGACTGAACTCAGGGCTTTGTGTATACTAGGCAAGCGCTCTGCTACTGAGCTAAATCCCCAACCTCCCAGCCCTTTTTATTTAATTTTTAAATTTTGAGATAGGTTTTCACTAAGTTGTCTAGAACCTCAGCCTCCCAAGTCACTGGGATTACAGGCATGCACCACCACACCTAGCTATATTCAAATTTTAGAGAAACTAAAGCAGGTTGTGGGGGGATATACCTTAGAATAAATGAAATATGATATATCAAGTCATGTCACTCCTTAAAATTGTCTAATGTCTTCATATTATATTCATAAAAACATTCTAAACTATATATAGTTTGTAAGGCCATAATCTGGCCCTCCCTGTTTCTCTGACATCATTATTAAAGAGAAACAGCTTTTTAAGATTATATATTTACTTGTTTATTATGTGATTGACCACTAGGTTGTAAGTTCTAAGGCAACAAGTTTTTTTTCTGACTTGTTCTCCACTGTGTGTATTGCACTCAAAGCAATTGTAGGTATGTAGGAGATGTTCAACATTCCTTTAGTTCATAACAGAAGACTTGTTATCAAAAAGAGTTGAGTTGGGCTGGGGTTGTGGCTCAGCGGCAGAGCGCTCGCCTCGCACATGCGCGGCCCGGGTTCGATCCTCAGCACCACGTAAACATAAATGCATTGCATTGTATACAACTAAAGTAAATAAATAAATATTAAAAAAAAAAAAAAAAGGAGTTAAGCTGGGCACGGTGGCGGCGCATGCCTGTAATCCCAGCACTTGGGAGGCTGAGGCAGGAGGATCATGAGTTCAGAGCCCCCCTCAGCAATGGTGAGGCACTTAGCGACTTAGTGAGACCCTGCCTCTAAATAAAATACAAAAAAGTGTGGCCCAGTGGTCAAGTGTCCCTGAGTTCAATCCCCGGAACCAAAAAAAAAAACAAAAACAAGTTGAGTTAAAATGCTAACATTACCGGGCTGGGGTTGTGGCTCAGCGGTAGCGCGCTCGCCTAGCACGTGCGCAGCCCGGGTTCAATTCTCAGTACCACGTAAAAGTAAAGGCATTGTGTACAACTAAAACAAATAAATAAATATTAAAAAAAAGAATAAAAATATTAAAAAAAAATGCTAACATTACCATCTTCCAGAGTTGAGACTTTGAACAAACATTTAGCCTCTTGATTTTATGTTGCTTTGTTTATGAAATGAGAACAACAGCTACCTCACTGATTGCAAAGATTAAATGCAATAATCAGTATATAGGACAAGGCCTCAAAGTACATTCATTAAATGGCAACAATTGCTTTTATTATTATTACTATTTCATTACTACTGTTATTTTTTATGGGTTCCTTAAGGAACTAATTTCATTTTTTTTTTCTGCTTTAAGATTTTCTCAGTAGGAGCAGGACTTTTTGGGTGTAGAAACTCCATAATCGAAAGGGAGGAATTATCTGAGGAAATAGCAAGTATTCTAGTATAGCTAGAAAACATTATAGATGTAGGCTGGAGTGAGTGGTAAAAGTGCTCTGGGTTCAAACCTAATACTAGGGGGAGGAGGGGAAAAAGAAAGAAAAGACATGGTACATGAAGAGCAGTGACCATGGAAGATGAGTAGGGAGGTTGTAATCACCTATGAAAGGCCTTGTTTAGCTCTTTTGGCTTTATTTTCTATTCTTGTTCAGAATGTTGTCTTTGAGCCAGTAGTCTCAGCATCACCTGGGAGATTGTCAGAAATACACACTCAGACCTACTGAATCAGATTATACATTTTAATGAGCTCCCTATATGATTTGTATGCATGCTGTTACTTGCAAAGCTTCTGATCTAGGTCATTGAAAGCTTTTAATCAGGGGAACAGTGTGGTCATCTTTGTGTGTTAGAAAAGGTATTCTGGTGGCAGGAGAAAAAAATAAATTAGACGTGAGACGAAGTAAGAGAGTACTGCCCCCATCCATGTGAGAGATGAAGAGAGCTTGGACTAGGGCAGTGCTCTCAGGGCTGCAGAGGAAGCAGAATAGCATGGTGAAGCAGAAAAGCATGGATTTGGGATTAGAAGACAGTGATTCTAATCAGATCAGCCACTAATCCACGAAGTTAATTGGAGAAATTCACTCCCCTCTTTGGGCTTTAAGTCCACCATGAATGAGATGAAATGGTTCGTCATTAAACCACAAATTAAAAACTCAGGATTTGGCAAGCTATAGCCCATGGGCTAAATCTAGCTCCCATACCAGTTTTCTTGTTTTTTTTTTTGTTTGTTTGTTTGTTTTTTGTTTTGTTTTTTGGTAGCCTAAGAGAAATGGTTGGGGGGGGAAATCAAAAGAATAAAAATATACTATGGCACATTAAAATTATATGCACTTCAGTTTTCAGTGTCTGTATGTAGAGTTTTAATGTTACCTAGCCACATTTTTTCATTTACATAGTCTATGGCTACATTCATATAACAGTAGCAGTTGAGGAGCTAGTATGGTCCAGTGTTTTCTATTTGGCCCTTAAAGGAAAAGTTTGCTAACATCTAGTCTGAATGATCACCAAAACATCTTCTAGCAATAAAAGGTTGTGATTCTATTGCATGATGTGTGTGAACTATAAAACCCTAAGTAGTATGTGTAGTGAAATGTATTCCTCTCTCAGGACTATGAATTGCAACTGATGACTTACAAGGCCTTTGTGGAATCACAGCAAAAATCTCCTGGCAAGCGCCGTCGCATGCTTTCCTCTTCAGATGCCATCACACAAGAGGTGAATGGTGGGGCAAGGAAATATGCTACTGTCTTCTATTAAGAAAAGATGCATTTGTCCATACTGGCATTCTACTGTCATGTATAACTAATTAAAACAAATAAAAAATTTAAAAAAAATAAACTCCAAAGTAATTTTCTGTAAAAAAGGAAAAGATGCATTTGTATAGGCTTGAGGTTTGATTTAGGATTCACCTTTATGTTGAGCATGTGACTCAAAAGAAACTTCCCCTTCTTTTCATCTATTGAAATTTGCTTTTCTGGCAAATAGTTTATTTAAATTGTTCTTTTGAACTGCAGTTTATGGACTTGAGGACTCGCTACACAGCATTGGTGACCTTAACAACGCAGCATGTGAAATACATCAGTGATGCACTCCGGCGATTGGAAGAGGAGGAGGTGAGAATAGTTGGGTCCTAAATAATCTTTTTTTTTTTTTTTTTTTTTTTTTTTTTTACGGTAAACTTAATAATGCTGTCGTTTAATGTGTCTCTTCCAAAATTCATGCTGAAACTCCCTCACAAGAGGTGAAGTCCTTGGGAAAGCCTAGGAAAAGGGCCTAGACTCTGCTCTCCTGAAATTGGATCCATATACAATGGCTAGAGAAACTAGCCTACCCCAACTCTCTCCTAATTTTTCTCTTCTGGCCTTGTCCCCTCAGGAGAATAACAGCAACAAGAAACCACCTTCAAAGCGCAGACCAGGCCTTCAAATACCCAAACTGTTAGCACCTGGACTTGGACTTCCCAGTCTCCAAAAATTGGGGGGGGGGGGGAATCCTATTGTTTACAAATTTAGTAAAGTCTGTAGTATAATGTTACAGTAGGACAAAGGCAAATGCTTTTATACACACTGAGCCCACTCCATGAATGGCCAAAGCAATTCAGAACTAGTTAACTCCCAAAGAACAGAGTACTATTTTTTAAGGAAGTAAGCTTCAAAGGTAAATTCATAATCCTTAAAATCAAGCTATTTATAATTAGGACCAATCAACTTTTCCTGAGCTTAACTGCAATTATACAGATTTCGTTTCACTTATTTTTGTGTATATTTTCCCAAGGTGATTTAGAGACCACTTTCGAACAACTACATTTCATAAATAATCTTTGACCATTTCTTAACCAATTGAGTATACATCTGATGTACAATAAGTCACTTCACATCATTCTGCAATCAAAATACTAAATTTGAACAGTAGAAAAACAACACAAACAAACTGGGACACAATTAAATACACACTTCTTCTCAATTAAGAAAATCATCTTTATAGTCCATGGGCCTTTAAATTTTTTTTTACATTTATTATGCCATGAATTCATAGGGAATAGGTTCCAGCAGCTCAGGCTCCTTTCCATTTGTTCTCACAAAATGTGCTTCTCTGGGTGGGGCAGGCTGGCGCTTCAGCTGAACCCAGGTACCTTTCTCTTTGGCTTCCTTCTTTTTCTGATCATTTTCCTTCACACGTTTCAGGAAGCTGTCTCGGCTCTTAGAGTGCTTAATATGCTCAATACGCACATTAATTCTCTTGGCAAGAATCTTGCCCTTAACTTGCTTATTGACAACAATGCCAACAGCATGCTGGGTAACATTGTAGACTCTTCCAGTTTTGCCATGATAACATTTGTGGGGCATTCCTTTTTGAACAGTACCCATTCCCCTTGATGTCTACAATATCACCCTTCTTGTAGATTCGCATATACGTGGCCAAAGGAACAACTCCATGTTTTCTAAAAGGCCTAGAGAACATATATCGGGTTCCTCTCCTCTTTCCCTTTGTGTTCGTCATTTTGGCAAATTACTGGAAGATGGCGGGGTTCCGGCCGAAAGGCTAAATAATCTTGAATGTACAATTAAATATCCTCTGCCTCAGGCTGAGGATCTACCTCAGTGATAGAGTACGTGCCTAGTATATGAAAATCCCCAGGTTTGATCCCTGACACTGAAAAAAAATAATTTCTGTGCCTTATCTGTCAATCAAAATTCAAAGCACATGCACAATCAATTTTCATTATTTGCAGTAGTCATGTTAACAAATACTGAACCATCATTCCTAGGGGAAGTAGAGGGTTAGGTTCATGTTAGCCTCTGTTCATATTTTTGTCAATAGATCAATATTTATTTGTTTTGTGTATGTTATTATTTTAAAGATTCTTTATTTGATACATATTGTTGATTCACTAACTTTGAATTCATGGCCAGTAGCACTCTTTCTCCATCTGAACAAAGCTTATCAAAAACCTATTTTCTTAGCCGGGCGCGGTGGCGCACGCCTGTAATCCCAGCACTTTGGGAGGCTGAGGCAGAAGGATCGTGAGTTCAAAGCCAGCCTCAGCAATGGCGAGGCACTTAGCAACTCAGTGAGACCCTATCTCTAATAAAATACAAAAAAAAGGGCTGGGGATGTGACCCAGTGGTCGAGTGCCACTGAGTTCAACCCCCGGTACCAAAAAAAAAAAAAAAAAAACCCTATTTTCTTGGGCTGGGGTTGTGGCTCAGTGGTAGAGTGCAAGATATTTCAAGAACCTTCTTGTGCTTAGGAACACTAGAAGGTGCTTTAGCACTACCTTATAGCCAATTTAAATAGTGAAACCACTAACAGCAACAAAAAAAAAAGTGAAAAACTTGGCACTAAATAGACTGTGATAAGTACACTGGTTTACAGTATAGCAGCTGAAGCAAGACCAGGTTTTGCCTTATTCTGCCTCAGCTGGTAACATGTACAGTGAGCAGCTAATTTTTTTTTCCATCTTTGTATCATTGGGAATAACCATGAAATCACTGAGAGTACTGTATTGATTTTGGAGTTACAATTGAATTTTAGTGAATAGACAGATAAACAAATATAGAATTTGTGAATAATGATGGTATCCAGCATCCCCACCTCTAAATATCTTTATGATGGAAGAGTATGAATAAAGATCTTTAAAAAGTATAGTTTGTTAAAGGAAAATATTGGGAACATATATATTTCATATAACATGCTGTGATAATTAAAAATAATGAAATAGATATAAATGATTGACATTGAAAGATATTTACATTATTCTGGTATGCTATATATAACTGATTTCAGTAAAAACCAACTGTATAGCAAAGATACAATATGGCATAGAAACAAGTTTGGAAATATATGTATCAAACTTCTGGGGAAATAGGAGTGTATATATATTAGGTGGGCACAGTAGCACATGCCTATAATTCTAGTGACTTGAGAGACTGAGGTATGAAGAGCATAAGTTGGGCGTCAGCCTCACCAATTTAACAAGATCTTTAGTAACTTAGTGAGACCCTATCTCAAAATAAAAAATAAAAAGGGCTGGGCGCTGTGGTATACACCTGTAATCCCAACAGTTTGGGGAGGCTGAAGCAGGAGAATTGTGAGTTCAAAGCCAGCCTCAGCAACAGCAAGGCACTAAGAAATTCAGTGAGACCCTGTCTCTAAATAAATTACAAAATAGGGCTGGGGATGTGGCTCAGTGGTTGATTGCCCCCTGATTTCAATCCCCAGCATCAAAATAAATAAATAAATAGATAGATAAATAGATAGATAGATAGACAAATAAATAAATAAGGCTGGGGATGTAGCTCAGTGGTAAAGTATCCCTGGGTTAAATCCCTAGTACCACCAAAAAACCCAAAAAGTATATATATTATAAATCTCAGATTTGGTTGAATTTGTTATAATAACTATATAGACTTCTTGTAATTACAAAAATCTATGTCTTTGCAAAATAAATTTCCAAGTAATTCAACCACTTGTAAGAAATGCTGTTAAAAACACTAACCATACTATCTTTTCCTATGTAAGTTAGAAAACCTTCCTTTATTTCCGTACCTACCTCATATAATCTCTGTGGGATTTAGTTTCTTCACCTGTAAATCTTAGAATTATGAAAATGTGCAAGATGCTATATGTAAAGGACAATAACTACTCTGTTTTAGGAAATCTGAAATCTGCCAGTCTAAGGAGACATTGACCATAGTACTGATTTCTATTTCCTGTTCTAGAAAGTAGTAGAAGAGGAAAAACAGGAACATGTGGAGAAGGTTAAAGACCTTTTGGGCTGGATTTCTACCCTAGCAAGGAATACACAAGCAAAAATTACCTCATCCCACACCAAAGAATCAACAGACATTGAAAAAGCTATTTTAGAACAACAGGTGAGTGGAAGGTCCATCTTTCCTTGCCCAGGTGGAATGATATGCAGTAATGCTTAAGAGGAATAACAGGTCATATATGGGCCTTTACAGAAGCAATTGCTACCTGAGGAAGTACTAACTTCTAGAACTTAAAGAAATGTAAGAATTCAATTTATTTCTGGTAATATTACCTGACCTACACTTTGTGAGGCTGAGGCAGGAGGATCGCGAGTTCAAAGCCAGCCTCAGCAATGGCGAGGCACTTAGTAACTCAGTGAGACCCTGCTTCTAATAAAATACAAAAAAGGGCTGGGGATGTGGCCCAGTGGTCAAGTGCCCCTGAGTTCAATCCCCGGTACCAAAAAATAAATAAATAAATTACCTGACCTAAGCTGTATCTTTTTCCTAGGATTTTAAAAATTATTTCAAATAATGTTTGACTTTTTAATTCTGGAATTTTGAAGATTTTCTCTTTTTCTGCTATATAGGTTCTGGCAGAAGAGCTGACAACCAAGAAAGAACAAGTTTCTGAGGCCATTAAAACTTCACAGATCTTCTTGGCCAAGCATGGTCATAAGTGAGTATTAAATGGGAGGCTGTGACACATCTGGGGGATCTGCTGTACCTGGCTGAATCTTGGGTTCATGGTGAGAATTAAGGCTGGAGAATTCACAGCAGCAAGAGCCAGATTGTGAGGAGCCTTCAGAGGAGGAGTTTGCCTTTTACCTTGTCACTTGTGGGGAAAGGTGTTAAATGTGATTCAGTTTGTTTAGGGTTGCTAAAATAGTTGTGTAAAGAAAGGATTGATATAGTGCAAGAAGAGAAGATGAGAGGCTAGTTAAGAAGCTGTCCTGATTATAAGGGCAAGAAACAATAAAGACTGGAGAGGAGACAAAGAGTCAAGAGATATTAAGGATGGTGAATTTACAGATTTGATGACACATGAAAATTGTCAGCTCTAACTCCTAGGCTTCTGGCTTAGGACACAGGGTCCATGATAATGCTGGTAAACAA
This sequence comes from Tamias sibiricus, assembly GCA_025594165.1. Classification (NCBI taxonomy): domain Eukaryota; kingdom Metazoa; phylum Chordata; class Mammalia; order Rodentia; family Sciuridae; genus Tamias; species Tamias sibiricus. The sequence continues at coordinate 33,134,384 of CM046658.1, forward strand.
GATAGGAGAAGAAGTGGGTTGAAGGAGAAGAGGGTTGCTTCAGTTTTAGACATTGTGAGTGTGGAAAAACCTGTGGGACATCAAAGTAGAAATACCTAATATGTATTAGGATGTGTTAACCACATCAGTCCTTGCCTTATGTAGTTGCACCAAAGAAATCCAAAGGCCAGCTGCATGTGTAAGTTGAGAATTAATGACAGAAGTCTAGAGTGACAGAGATTTAAGTCATCAGTGTAGTAGAAACATAGGGTAGGACATCCTAAAAGGGCTATCAGGGCTTTCAGGGCTTTTCAGCCTGTAAAGGAAGCCTCAAGAAAGAAAAAGAAAACCTTGGTGATTTATACCTCAGAGCACAAGAGAAGAAGAAGCAATCAGAAATCTAGATCAAGAATTACCTATTAAATTTGACAATTGGAAATTTTTAGCAATTCTGGTGACAAATTGGGGAATGATGTCAGATTTAGTATGATGAGAAGCAAATGAGATGAGGAAGTTGGTTAGTGGTAAATTTAGTCTATTCTTTGACAGCTTTGCCATGTGAAAGGAAAGAGTTAATACAGAAAATAGGAATGGAATATACAATCAAGAAAGTTTTGTTTTCTTGGATGATAGAAGATACTTCACTCATAGACTGAGTCTCACAGACACAAGAGAGGGGAATAGGAGATTAGTCCCAGAGAATGTGGGAGAGGTTGAAATTCATCAATTGATAGAAAATACAGTCTTAATCAAGAGAAGATACAGCTTTTCCTCTGAGGTAGGAGGAATAGGGGATGAATAAAGGTGTGCATAAGGTAACTATGCCAGGGGTTATGCCAGAAAGTGGGAGATGTAGTAGCATTTATGTGTGTGTGTGTGTGTGTGTGTGTGTGTGTGTGTGTGTTTTAATAGGTAGAGAGGTTTGAAGAAAATAGGGTAGTACCAAGGCAGAAGAAAGAGGGTTCAGCTAGGAACATTCAAAAATATTGTCAGGAAGTATTGAGGACCGCTTGGGGTAGGAAATCAGTCTCTCTATGTAGTTGTGAGATATTTTTCCCTTCATTGGATATATTTAGCAGTAGAGCTATGGGAGCAGAGAGTTGTAGTGATTTGATTGAGCTGGGCCTGGGGTCTTATTAGATTAGTAATTAGATAGTACAAGGATAATAAATAAGAAACTGATTAAGAGGATGGGCTATGGGGTCTGAACTTTAAAAAGAAGAAGCTGAATATAATAGAGAAAGACTGATTGATTAAGTGAAAATAGAAGAGTCAAGGACGGCTTGGGAAACTGAGTTGAAGGATAGTTCTAAGATGAATCAACATAGTTCATTCTCAGAAATAATGTAGAATGTAAAAACAAGGTATGGGATTCAACACATTCAAGAAGTGATTATCTCTGAAGAGAAAGGGAAATGAACAAACTTAGTGACAGCTATATAACAGGCTTTAATTATATCTGTAATATCTTATTTCTTAGAAACAGATCTAAATCAAATATGGTTAAATAGTAAAAATTTAGTAAAGCTATATAGGTGGGTAACAAGTAAATGAGAGTTTGTTATACAATCTGTCAGTTTAAAATATTTCCTAAACTGAGAACAGATATACAAGTAAAGAAATGTAAAATAGGAAGATAGAAATATGAAACAGTTGCTTGCTGAGACTATCTGGTTCTTTTTTTTTTTTTTTTTTTTTTTGGTACCAGGGATTGAACTCAGGGCACTTGACCACTGAGCCAAATCCCCAGCCCTATTTTGTATTTCCTTAGAGACAAGAGTCTCACTGAGTTGCTTATCGCCTTGCTAAATTGCTAAGGATAGCTTTGAGCTCATGATCCTCCTGCCTCCGCCTCCCAAGCTGCTGGGATTATAGGCATGTGCCACTGTGCCCAACTGGTTCTTTTATTTATTTGTTTTTTTAATTGTAGTTGGACACAATATTTTATGTGGTGCTGAGGATCAAACCCAGTGCCTCACACATGCTAGGCAGGCGCTCTACACTGAGCCACAATCCCAGCCCTACCTGGTTTTCATTATGAAAGGTTTAAAAGTAGTAAAAATCATATAGTACATTCTTGAAATGTAAGATTTCAGAAGTAATTTCATATGATGGCAGGGTTAAATTTTGCCAGTTGTGGGCAGGACTAAGATAGACATTTATTTGGGTTGAGGAGGTTGCAAGACTCTAAGAATAGGGTAGCATATCACTAATATCACCAAGAATTATGACTTACTTTGAGACAGAAAAGTGTGAACGAGATGGCAAAGTTGTCAAAAATATGGAAGAATGGCCAGATAATCCATTCAAGGCAAAGCAGTAAAGGAAAATTTGGAGAATGCTTTCTTCTTAAAAGACCTTTAACACATTGTCTTCCAGGCTCTCAGAAAAAGAGAAGGAGCAGATCTCTGAACGATTGGACTCCCTGAATAAGGCTTACCATGACCTTTGTGATGGTTCAGCAAGCCAGCTTCAGCAACTCCAGAGCCAGCTGGCACAGCAGACAGAACAAAAGGTATTTCTAGTTTTTGTCTCCAAGTGTTGGGAGGGTCCCTTTTGAATGGTATGAAAGGAGCTTTGCTGATCAAGAGTCACAATCACTAGCTTTCCATGACCAACATGACATAATTTTTAACCTCACCTTAGCAGCCATTTGTCTTGTGTTTCTTTACTGGGGTTCCATGATGTGTTGGTCAGTCAAAAACACCAGAGGAGCCGGGCGCGGTGGCGCACGCCTGTAATCCCAGCACTTTGGGAGGCTGAGGCAGGAGGATCGCGAGTTCAAAGCCAGCCTCAGCAATGGCGAGGCACTTAGCAACTCAGTGAGACCCTGTCTCTAAATAAAAATACAAAAAAGGGCTGGGGATGTGGCCCAGTGGTCGAGTGCCCCTGAGTTCAATCCCTGGTACCACAAAAAAAAAAAAAAAAAAAAAAAAAAAAAAAAACACCAGAGGACACTTATGGTGGACCACTTTTAGACCTGGTTCACCTTTCTTGTCTTCTGCCATTTTGTGGCAGAAAGCAGTCAAGAAGAACATAAATTATATATTATATCTGATCATAGGGCAATAAGATTATTCCTTGTGGCATTGTTACCCAAAAGTTCATAGCCAAGAGTTGTTGGGTATTGGAAAGAAAAAGTTCTGAACCTTGTCCCTTCATGTAGTCAACAGTGAGAAATGTTCTATTTCATAGCAAACTGGTAGATTTAACTTCACTGACTGAGACGCTGGTTCCCCTCTCCCATGGTCATCCTATTATGTGGCATCTTTAGCAGATCCCACTCCGTGTTCATTTCCTAGATCATATGAAAGTCATTAAAGTTGCTGCTGGTTGTCCTAAATTCTTCCTAGATATTTATGTGTGTGTGTGTACACTTACCATATTATATACATGTGTCTCTGGGATATATATGTGTGTTTGCCTGCTTATTTCCTATGTTGTGAAGCAATGGCCAGTTTATGTGGGGAAGGCCAAAATTTAAGCTCATGTAATAATCAAATTTGGTTCAGGTGATGCTCAAAATTATTTTCAGACAAAATATGTCTTGACTCTGGTCCTTGGATATAAATTTGTGCACTTGGAGCCAGAGTTTTAAAGACCACAGACAGAACAAGCTCTGATTTGATGGTATATTTCCAAGAGGAATGTAGCAGTCTCTGTGTAAGGTAGCCCACTTTTAATGGCTCGTTGCTTCACCATATAAGGGAGTATGTGAAAAGTTTTAACAATTGCTTGCTGAGAACATCCAGTTCTCATTTGAAAGGTTAAAAAGGGGGAGGGGAAAAAAAGAAAGACAAGCTGCTGAGCACCACTACATTGAGCATGATGTGTCCCTTGTACTGTGTGTGTTTCATGTGAAGTATTGTTCTGATTAACTGACATCCTTGCTTACAAGTTTCACTAACCCTTTGGAGTTTAAGCACAAATGCACAAAGGGAAAAGAGGACGACCTGTTTGGGGTTCTTTTTTGCAAAACAAAAACAAAAACAAAACAGTCGCATGCTGGACGCTAACACCAAGCTTACACTGTGTGTGTGATACGGCTGAGCTGCTCCATAAGGCTCTATCTCTTATCTCCCTGAGGCGTGCCCTGCAACTCTGGTAAGTAGAAGCCTTTTATGTTTTCTTTCTTCCTCTCCCTCTGTCTTTTAATACTCCTTTAGGTCAGAAAGTCCATGTTTGGTAGGAGGGAAATGATTTCTCTGGATTATTTCCCAGTTTAGTGATGCCTGCCTATTCTCCAATTATGAAGGTGTTGGAAGAAACAGTGTAGTATTTTTTTCTCTTTGGCTAGACTCCAGACCTTTATTCAATGCAGCATTTTTGAGACTTCATGAGTCTCTCAGAAGAAATTAGAAGTTCTTAACACTGTTTTTCCTTTTTTCATGTCTGCTTCTGAATAGGCTTCACGTGGATTTTTCTATTTATTTCAAAGAGTCATATGCCAGTAGCTTTTTCCTTTAGTCTTTCTATAAAATGGACACATAGTAGATTTGCATCATATATATGTTTAATGTATACAAACTAAACTACTACAGTCTGGGTCAGAAAGCAAGGCAGGGGAAGAACAACATAATATTTTTAATAGTGTGGAAAAGTCTGCCAATTATTCCAGCTAAGCATGTACAGTGAAATGGAGATGTAAACTAAATCTGTTGTTCCCTTGCTTGCTATCTATTCTGCATTCTTTTTGTAATCTGGGGAGAAATGGCTTAATGATGTTAATATTTCCTTATCATTTATTCATTTATTCATCCAATGTAATTTAAACTGCAAGTACTGTTCCTATACACTGAATGGGCAAATCATGCTTTTAAGGAGCTTAATTCTCATTGAGATAGAAATGAAATGCATTATTTAGCAGCCAGGGAAGTGATTGGCAATTGCTTTAACAAGATCTCCATTGATAAGTTATAAAGAGTTAAAGAAGGAGCAGAAGGTAACGCTGCCTGCCGAAAGGGGACAGATAAATCCATCTAAAGAAAATGGAGGTAAGCCGGGCGCGGTGGCGCACGCCTGTAATCCCAGCACTTTGGGAGGCTGAGACAGGAGAATCTCGAGTTCAAAGCCAGCCTCAGCAATGGCGAGGCACTTAGCAACTCAGTGAGACCCTGTCTCTAATAAAATACAAAAAAGGGCTGGGGATGTGGCCCAGTGGTCTAGTGCCGCTGAGTTCAATCCCCGGTACCAAAAAAAAAAGAAAAGAAAAGAAAATGGAGGTAATGAACATAAACAAGAAGAGCTGAAAAGTTGGAGGGTGAAAGAAGTGATAAAGTGGTCTAAGTGGTTAAGCACTTGAGTGATGTAAAATCTAAATACCATCTTTCTGTGATAAAAGGCTTTATAATAGGAATTCTTTAGAAGCTTTCTAGGGCTTGCAGGGTAAGTTTGACCATTTGTAAAGTTTGCTTGTTCTTTGACCTTGATCAGGACCTAACTTCTCCCAGCACCATAAGAAGAAAATAATGAGGGGAGGGGTGATTTCTATGTAAGATGTGACTATTGTACTTGTCTTTCATGCTCCTTTGGAGCTAATTGAGGAGTCAGTAGAATTGCACAAGATTTAGAATCTAGCCTTGTTCATTCCTGGAACTCACTAATTTTGTGATCTTGGATAAGTAACTTTTCTGTGCTTCATTTTCTTGACTGTAAACTAAAGATTAAAACAATCATTTTCATAGGATAATAGTGAAGATTAAATATTAGTGTTGAATAAATCTAATAATAAGTGGTATTCTGCCTTCATGAAAGTTGTACTAATCATTCTAGAGTAGACCAGAAGAAAAGTTACTAGTTGTTCCAGAGGCAAGGGTCCTTAGACTATTCCTTCCTTGACTTTCTGCTTCCAAGTTCTAGAACTAATTTACTGCAGAGCCATTGCCTTGGGAGAAGCTAGCATTGGCCATCAAGAGTGTGACTATCCCAAATGCCATTTACTTGTGTAGTATACACAGGCCCACTTCCAGGAGGTACAGCTGTTTCGTAACTGTTGAGCTACTCAGTCTCTCATCTCATCTTGTGGACCAGTCCTGCTGTACCCATCAGCAGAGAAGTGTTACTTCCAGAGTCTTCCGCAGTGTTGCAATACTGAGAAGTTGTTATTTGGGGTTGAATTCTCACTTTTTGGGAACTGGTATGTGTCTGTAACAACCCTAGTTATGATGTAGTCTTAGAAATCGCTATCCTCTCACTTTCACTGCTTGCCCCTTTGTAGAGCTTGTCACTCAGATATGCTTAATGCTGTCATCCTTCAAGTAATCTGAACTTCTGGTCCTATTAAATATTCTGAAGTTTAGGGGAAAAAAATCTTTTTTAGCATTAACACTACCAGGCTTGCTTCAGGATATTTCCAACGTGTTGGGGTTTATCCCAGACTAGGTTTTTCTTATGGTCAGAATTTTATGTACTATTGTGCTTTGAATGAATCCTTTCAACAGTTGGGCTTCAACATTGGCTCTGATTCAGTTTTCTTTTTCATTTTTTTCTTTTAGGGTTGCAGAACAGTTGCTGGGGTGATTGATCTAGGCACAATGGAGATATTTCCCATCTTCAGAGCTATGCAAAAGGGCCTCATTGACCAAGACACAGGCCTTGTGCTCCTGGAATCCCAGGTTATCATATCTGGCCTTGTTGCCCCTGAGACCAGCGAAAAGCTCTCTTTGGCGGAGGGCCTGTCCAGAAACCTCATTAATCCCCAGATGTGTCAGCAGCTCCAGGAGCTACAGGATGCACTATCCTTAATAAGCAGACTTACTGAGAGCAAAGGCTCTCTTTCTGTGGCGGAAGCCATTGAAAAGAGAATAATCAGTGAGAGAGTTGGACTGAAAGTTTTAGAAGCACACCTGGCCACTGGAGGTTTCAGTGTCTCCCCAAGTGAGAACTTTATTAACCTGGAAGAGGCTTTTCATCAAGGCCTCATTTCTACTTGGCTCCACTCAATGTTAGAGTCTCACCTGAGATCATCCAAAAACCTGATAGACCCCAACACAGCTGAAAAAATCAGTTTACTAGATCTGATGGAGAGGTGTATTGTCCACCAGGAATCAGGGTTGAAATTACTGCCTGTCAAGCAATTGGCAGGGGGAATGGTGAGCTTGAAATCAGGCCGGAAAGTTAGCATTTTCCGTGCAGTACAGGAAGGGCTAATAGATAGGCAGGTCACTGTTCGATTGCTAGAAGCTCAGCTTTTTGCTGGTGGCATCGTAGATCCAAGAACAGGACACAGACTTACAGTGGAAGAGGCTGTAAGACATAATTTGATTGACCAAGATATGGCCTGTGCTATTCTCATAAGGCAGCTTCAGACAGGAGGCATCATCAATACTGTCACAGGGCATAGGATGACCATAGATGAAGCACTGAGCAATGACCTGGTAGCTGCTAAGATCGCCCTTGTGATTCTGGAATCCCTCTGGTCATTCATGGGGTTTCTGTGGCCTGAATCTGGGGAGATCCTCCCAATTACAGATGCCCTAAAACAAGGTATTGTGTCTACTGAACTAGCACATAAAATCCTTAGTAACCGACAGCATATTAAGGCTCTGTTTCTGCCAACAACCACAGAGATTTGGTCCTGGAAGAAAGCAATAGAAAATGGTATCTTGGACAAAGATCTTGTCAGTAACTTAAAATCAATTTGTATACCAGATGTGATGCCCCACATGCAATTAGTAGACTCTTCTGAACGAAACAAATTGAGCATTACTCCTGGAGCAGCAGCTCTACCATGCAGCAAAAGCCAATCTGGGGACATAGCAAGCCATGATGAGAAGCTGTTATTTCAACTGATGACTCATAGCTATATTAATGTGCAGAATGGACAAAGGCTACTTCTGTTAGATCAAGAACTGCTGGAGACTCTGTCATCCAAAGATGAACATAAAATAGGTCCTTCAGAAGTGTTTGGAATTGGGGATCAGAAAGTAGATTTGCCTGAGGAATTGCAAGAATCAGCTAGTGGGAGCATTACAGAAACTTTCAGTGATAGACTCACTCTGAGGCCATGTGAATTCCAGTTTTCATCTCAGAAAGAAGGATATCCCAACCAGGAAGATTATACTGAAGCAAAAGGCAGAAAGATCACTGTAGGAGCAAAATGTTCTTTAGAGAACTCTGAAAAGGATCTGTTTGTGGAACAAAAAGTTATTAATGCAAATATTGACAGTTTGAAGGTCATAAATAAAGTCAAGTCAGAGTTACAAAGGCAGTTGTTTGGTACTAAAAATGAAGACCAAACAGAAATATCTACCAGAGAAAATGTCAGCAGAGAACTCCTGGTTGTACCTCCTAAGGAAGCAGAAGGTGGGTCCTTGGAGACTGACAAAGACCTTTCTGTTGAAACACCAGAGGAAGAATGGCAGACTCCCAGAAATATTTCCTTTCCATGTCAGAGAGAACAAGCAAAGGCACTTAAGACTGAATATATTCCAAGTGAAACTGGAAGACCGCTCATAAAGTCCCAAAGCAAAAAATCACAAGTTCAGTTAGAGAAGTCTCTGGGTTTCAAATCAGAATTGAAGTGGGAAGATGATATGAATATTCATTCTTTGGAAAAAGAGAAAGTGTTAAATAAATCACTCTTGACTAGGGATGACCGTAAACAAAGCCAAGAAGGACATAGCATTGCAGATAGTAAGATGATGCTGTTAGAAAAGACTGATACAGAAGATGGTAGCAGGACAACTTCCCTGTCATGCAGTTCTCCTTCAGAGCTGCTTGAAGAAGCTACCTTAAATATGTTATCTGCACAGCTACTAGATGGTGGTATCTTTCATGAAGAAACAGGTCAGAAGCTCTTACTCAATGAAGCAATAGCCCAAGGTATCGTGCCCAGCCATACTGCTGTGAAACTTATGGGAAAACTGAACATGTTTCGGGGCTTCTTTGACTCTCAGACCTCTGAGTCTTTGACAACTGAAGAAGTGATCAATGAAGGTCTGATGGATGAGAAATTATTGCATAATGTTCTCATGGCAGACAAAGCTATAAGTGGTGTCTTAGATCCCCGCACGCACACACTATGCTCTGTAAAGGATGCAGTCACAGCTGGAATTCTTGACAAGGAAATAGCCACCAGGATTTTAGAGGGACAGGTGGTGACTGGTGGAATTGTTGATCTGAAACGAGGCAAGAAAGTTTCAGTAACTTTGGCCTCAAATCTTGGCTTGGTGGACAGTACTGACCAGACGGAGCTTATAAATTTGGAGAAGGCCTCCAAAGGCAGAGATGCTGAAAAACTAGTGAGGGAGAAATTAATTGGTCTACAAATGGAAACAACAGGACTTATGGACCCTAAGAACAAAGCCCCTTTAACAGTTGTGCAGTCCATTGACCAAGGTCTTTTGAAGAAAGAAGAGGCCATTCGTTTGTTGACTAAGCAAGTGGTAGATGGAGGTATCATTCACCATACCTCTGGGGTGAGACTTTCTGTTGATAATGCCTTTAAATGGGGCTTGATTGATGAAGATCTAACCAAGCAACTCAAAAAAGTTGAAAACTTAAACCTCCATCACTTTTTTCATCCTGAAACAAAGGAAAGTCTTTCCCTCCTTGAAGCCATAAAATTAAATCTAACTACCCCAGACTTGAAAAGGGAAATCCAAGAAAGTCAGGCCTTTAGTGAAAACCTTGTGGATATTATTTCTGGCCAGAGATTGACTGTGGCAGAAGCTAACAAAGAAGGACTGTTAACTAATAAAGCAGTACTATCTTCAGTAATGATGCATGGGGTTGTTGATCCTGAGAATTACAGAATTGTTCCCTACTCAGAATTGATAAAGAAATGTAAGATTGATATTGAATCTGGACAGAGATATCTAGAAGTAATTCCCTTCTCAGACATTAAAGATGAGGTGAGTGACAAAGTGATTCCATTATCTGAAGCAGTTCAGCTTGGAAAAGTAGACTTTGCATCTACACTGAAGGTTTTAGAAGCTCAGGCAAATACTGGTGGAATCATAGACACAGCCACAGGAGAAAAACTGACATTGGCATCAGCTATGGAACAGAAACTGGTGGACAAAAACATGGCCAGAATTATTGCATCTAACCAGATGTTAAATGGAGGAATTGTTGACATATTTAATGATCAGAGAATGACTTTAAAGGAAGCTGTTGAGAAAAGATTTATCAGTCCTGAACTGGCAACGCTGATCCAAATAGATACTTTCAAGTCCGGTGATCACCAGGCTCATGTGGAAAAGCAAAATGAAATTGAAGTATGTGAATTACAGACTGAATATCTAAGAAAGAAAATATTAATTTCTTATAATCAGACTGCTGAAATGAGTTGTAATAAAGGAGAAAGCAAGAGTTTCTTGCAAATTGAAAGTAGGTCCACACAAGAAAAGGTTAAAGTAAGAGTTTCTGATGGGAAGCAGACAAAAAAGAACAAGGAGATTTCATTAGAGCAGTTGGAGGACAAAGACCATGATAAGTGGGGAGCTTCTGAAGATGCTAAAGGGTCTGTCAGCATCTTGAGTTCTAGTAATCTTAAAGGTAAATCCTTAGACCAAGATTCAGTGACACATCCCCACTCAGCAATTTCTGATTTTAAACTCAAAGAGGTGGCTAGAAATAACATGGGAAAAAATACAAATGTAGAGCGCGAAAAAGGAGTGACACACATAGAAATAATAACTCATTTGAAGCAGTCTAACTCAGGTCTAGATGTGGCAGAAGCAAAAGAAAATCAAAGGGAAATGATTTGGGAAATACAAGAATCAAATTGTGAAGCATCAGACAGATTGCTGAGTGAACAACCACTGAATATCAGAGTGACAAGTGAGAAAGAAAAGAGGGAGATGATTGTTGAAGAAGGTGTCAAGCCATGCAGACCAGCAGTTCTTTCAGAAGAAAAGTTGGATCAGGAAACTGCCATTAGAGATGAGCATGACTCCAATATAAAGAGTCAGTCTGTGGAAATGACCAGAAGTGAAAGGGAGAAAGAATCTGATAGAGAGACAGGGTTTTCTTTTATTTGTAACACTGAAGACTGTTCTTCCCAAGTGACACCAAAAGGAATTTCTATAAGAAATCAAGATACTTTAACATTCTTTAGCCCTGCACAAGTTAGTGAAGAGGAAGTAAAAAATGTAAACCTCTGCTTGACTTTAAAACCGGGAGAAATTTTACATCAAGAACTTACTAGTGGGGTCCAGAGTCATCCATTCTCTTTTATAACCCCAAAACCTGAAGGATTGCATTACCAGGTATCAGGTGTAAAAGCCCAAGTTATAGACACACCCCAAATTTCCAATACAAATAAGACCATCCGGGTAATCACCAGTCAGGAGACCAACTATTATCAAGATTCCTGTGTTACTTCAAAGACTACAGAAACCAAAGATATTATTTTCCCACATAAACAATGTAAAGAAACATCATACCAAGAAGTACCTTTTGATTCAAGAAGAGATCTTAAATTTAAAGAAATTATAGTTTCCAAAGTAGATCCAGAAGAAGTTCATTATCTAGAATCATCAGACAGAAAAGACCTTCATCATCAGAACAGTAAAGGTGCTCATGAACTCTGTGGAACTCTCAAATCTAAAATGGCAACAACTCAAGAAACAAATGGAGAGAAATTTCTAGAAGCCACAAACCCTATTTTTACAAGTCCAGAAGCAGGGTCCCTTAAAGGCATAGTGATTCAGGGAGGTCCCACAGTCTTGGTATCCCTTCTTCCAGAGAAACTACCCAAAGAGGTGACCCAGAAGGAGAATACAGGGCAACAGGATTCTATCATTAGTCCTACCATTTTGGAGACCAATGAAGAAAGAACAGTGTCCCTCACATCATGTTCTGCAATGAAGGTGGATACCATACCACAGGAAAAACTCAGGGAGGGCCCCAGCAGTGAACCAACTCCCTTCATGGATATGCTTCGGGGAAAGGGGACTGAAGGTGTTAATCCGGAGCCTCTCAGAGCAACTCAAGTAAGTCTCCCAAGAGGCATGTTTGCACTTTTTTTTTTTTTTTAATATAACTAGTTTGGTGTTAAAATTCTTAATTGGATTCAGAGCTCACAAATGTATAGTTGTATGTATGTATACATTTTAGGGAATCAGTTCTCTAAAATACAACTAAATTTATCATCATCTGTAATTTAGTTGTTGGAAAATTAGGCATTGGCTCTGATTGTCTTAAATTTGCAAGAAATTTTTGTTTTGTTTATTTTGTGGTGCTGGGGATAGAATCCAGGGCTTGCCTGGCAAATGTTCTATAAAAGTGAGTTACGTAGCCGGGCGCGGTGGCACACGCCTGTAATCCCAGCACTTTGGGAGGCTGAGGCAGGAGGATCGCGAGTTCAAAGCCAGCCTCAGCAATGGCCAGGCACTTAGTAACTCAGTGAGACCCTGCTTCTAATAAAATACAAAAAAAAGGGCTGGGGATGTAGCCCAGTGGTCAAGTGCCCATGAGTTCAATCCCCAGTACCAAAAAAAAAAAAAAAAAAAGTGAGTTACGTGCCCAGCCCAAGAATTTTAAGTTAGAAACTACCGTTAGAGCCAACTTGAAAAATTAGGATGATGATACATTAAATAGCATATAGCTTTTGGAAATGTTGCTAAAATTATGCTTGTCAATTGATAATTAGGAGCTTCTACTTCTGAGGAAATTGATAAAATCACTTTTGCCTATTGTTTTGAAATAACTCAGACAACCTATTTCATTTCATTCTGTCTTATGTGTAGTAAAAATTGTTTTTTTCCTGTTTGTCTAACAAGAAATGCTGCCTGCTTTAAAAGTGGGAGTTAAAGGAGAATGACAGTACAGAGTGAGTTTTCCTTTTGGTTCCACAGAATGTGTTTAACCGGCGACTCTGTTTAGAACATGATGAGAAACTGGTATCCTATCTGTCTCTGCTACGGGACATTGAAATGAGGACCAAACAGATTCAACCTTTAGAGCTTAACCTAGTAGAACTGCAGGATCTGCTGTGTCAGGCCAAGGTAGGTTCCCAGAGACTTCTACCAGGCCATTGACTTCAAGATGGTTATCTCCATCTTTCTGGATTTCAAGGTTTAAAAGAATCTGCTTAGCACTTTATTCCAGAGCAAACAGTCTCAGACCCTTGATAGATAATTGTGGCCTGGGTTCGGACAGATTGGGTAGAATTTATAACCAAGAGACTTAAATAGACTTTGGATAGGCATTTGTTGTCTACATGATCTTGGATTGAATGAGAAAAGATCCAAGGCAGAGTGATTGGTCAGGAAACTGTTGCAGTAATTCAAGCAAGAAATGTTAAGGGCTTAAAACAGTAGATTGATATATAAATTAATCTCTGTTATTTCCCAAAACTCCAGCAAGAGATCAAGGGAGAATGTATTCTTTTTAAATGCATAAACTTACAAAGAAAAAGAGAGCAAGAGAAAGAAAAGCAGCACTAAACTTTTGTAGTGAGAAAGCAGGTGGATGAGGCATTAACTACCTCACCAGGTGGGAGAAAACCAGGACCTAACTGGGTGATGGAAGAAGCTAAGAAACAACCTGACTCACACAGCAGAACTCCCCATAACCTCCCACTCTTGTAGCACCAGAAAGCAGAGATGAATATGGATATGCAAAGAAAGTTGTAGGCAGTTTAAAGTATAAGATGCAGTTAGACCCTCATATTTCCAAGTTATTTCATATAGCCTAGCAAGTGTGCATGCCCTGCCCTAAGACAAGAGCAGAGGTTTATCCTCTAACGAATGTAATCAGAGTGTCTCTAGATAGCCTCAATTGCAGGTAAGGATTCCATGCTGAAATCAGTAGGATCGACTGAAAGTCTGCATATTGACTCTTGAGCTTCATCTTCCTTCCCCTGATTCTTTGACAGGCTCATGTGGAAAGACATGATGGTACTGATGAGAGTGTTTTCCCAAGTGTCTGACCCAACCCCATGACCCTCAGTGAAGACTGTAGTCAGCAGACCCACCTCGGCATGTAGTTTGTTGTCAGCTTTTTAAGGCATTACTCTCAAATGTGTGAGCATCCAGAAAGCTTCAAATACAAAATAAGCTAAAACAAAGGAATAAATAACAGTATTAGGGGCTGGGGTTGTGGCTCAGAGGTAGAGCACTCGCCAGGTTTGACCCTCAGCACCATGTAAAAATAAAGGCATTGTGAACAACTAAAACAAGTAAATAAATAAATAAAAACAGTCTCAGAGGAAATCCAGACTATTCAGGAAGAAAAACATATTCAAAAACTCCATTCCTTTGGGAGGCTGAGACAGGAGGATCGCGAGTTCAAAGCCAGCCTCAGCAATGGCGAGGAACTTAGCAACTCAGTGAGACCCTGTCTCTAAGTAAAATACAAAAAAGGGCTGGGGATGTGGCCCAGAGGTCGAGTCCCCCTGAGTTCAATCCCCGGTACCACAAAAAAAAAAAAAAAAAAAAAAAAAAAAAAAAAAAAAAAAAAAAAAAAAACTCCATTCCTTAAAATACCAAAAACAAAGGAACAGATTGAAAGAATGCAACCAGATATCTCTAAGAACAGAGATCTAAGAATACTCTTATTAGTACAAGATAATTACATTCTCCACCTATTCCCAAGAATGTTTTATCTTTTGAAATATATCAATTTAATTTATCTTCCTGCTAGGTAAATCAGCATCCATACTTAACTTTTGTTAGAAAATCTGATTTTCCATTTCAGAAATAAAGTCAGCTATGTTTAAATTTCTGGAGGGTTTTTTTTTTTGTTTGTTTGTTTGTTTTAATACTTAGGGAATTGAACCTGGGGGCTACTCTACCACTGAGCTACATCCTCAGCACCTTTTATTTATTTACTTATTTATTTATTTAGGTACTGGGGATTGAACTCAGGGGCTCTCAACCTCTGGGACACATCCCAGCCCTTTTTTGCATTTTATTAGAGACAGGGTCTCACTGAGTTGCTACGTGCCTCACCATTGCTGAGGCTGACTTTGAACTCGCAATCCTCCTGCCTCAGCCTCCCAAGTGCTGGGATCACAGGCGTGCGCCACTGCGCCCGCTCCCTTTTATTATTTGACACAGAGTCTTGCTAGTTACTTAGGGTCTCACTAAATTGCTGAGACTGGCCTCAAACTTGTAATCCTCCTGCCTCAGCCTCCTGAGTTGCTGGGATTACATGTGTGCACCACCATGCCCAACAAGTTTCAGTTTTTTTTGTTTTGTTTTAATTAGTTATACATGACAGTAGAATGCATTTATGCACTTTGATATATCATACATAGATGGGATTTAATTTCTCATTTTTCTGAGTGTACGTGTTGTAGAAGCATATTGGTCATGCAGTCACATATATACATAAAGTAATAATGTCTGTTTCATTCTACTATCTTTCCTATCCCCACATATCCTCCCCCTGCCTTCCTTCACTTCTCTCATCTAAGGTAACTCTATTCTTCTCTAGTGCCCTCCCACCTTATTGTAAATTAGCATCAGCATATTAGAGAAAACATTCGGCCTTTGGTTTTTTGGGATTGGCTTATTTCACTTAGCATGATATTCTCCAACTCCATCCATTTACTGGCAAATGTCATAATTTCATTCTTCTTTAAAGCTGAGTAATATTCCATTGAGTATATATACCACATTTTCTTTATCCATTCATTTATTGAAGAACACCTAGGTTAGTTCCATAGCTTAGCTATTGTGAATCGAGCTGCTATAAACATTGATGTGGCTGTATTACTGTAGTATGCAGATTTTAAGTCCTTTGGGCAAGCTTCAGTTCTTTAACAACACCATGAAAAGACAAAAAAGATACTTGAGAGAGAAGGGTCAGCAATATTAATCAGTGCAGGGAGACTGTGTCTATTGCACATTAAAGGGAGACTTGAACACCTGAAAGTCATTGGTGACCTAGATGAGAATAGATTCAATGGAATGGTGAGACATAATAAATGGGAGGTTGAAAGGTGGGAACATTTACTGTAGATCATTCCAGAAGCTTTGTACTGCAAGTAGAGAAAGAGAATATGACCCTAACTAGAGGAGATAGACTGACAGGAATATTTTGAATGGATTTTTGGATTGAGGAGAAAGAACCAGTTAAAACCAGGAATGGTAGTGCAGGTTTATAATTCCAGTGACTTGGGAGGCTAAAGTAGGAGACTCATAAGTTTGAGGATAACCTCAGCAATTTAGTGAGGCACTGTCTCAAAATAAAAAAGGGAGCCGGGCGCGGTGGTGCACGCCTGTAATCCCAGCACTTTGGGAGGCTGAGGTAGGAGGATCGTGAGTTCAAAGCCAGCCTCAGCAATGGCAAGGCACTTAGCAACTCAGTGAGACCCTGTCTTTAATAAAATACAAAAAAGGGCTGGGGATGTGGCCCAGTGGTCAAGTGCCCCTGAATTCAATCCCTGGTACCAAAAAAAAATAAATAAATAAAAATAAAAATAAAAAAGGGGCTGGGAATGTAGTGGTAAAGTGCCCCTGGGTTTAATTTTCCTGTGCCCAAAGAAAAAAGAACCAATGGAAAAAAAGGAAAACATGAAATTGGAGGAGAGAAGAAGTGATAACTGGTAGAGTCAGGCCCCTGGAAACATAGAAAAATAGCCTTAAAAGGGAGGAAGAGTCACTCACTGAAATTGGAGGCTAAGAGTGGTTGTAGGACTGGAGTGACAAAGAAGACAGAAAATGTGAAGGTTTACCAGTTCTCTCTCAGTATCCAGAGTGTGGCCTTGGTACAGTGGCTAAAGGGGAAGTAAGGCTGTGCTCCCCAAACCACCAGGCTTGTCTGTAGCTTATTGCTGGTTTCTCTGTTGAAGATTAGAATATTATAGACTACAAGAGTGGAAAGGCTGGTTTGAGTATTTTTATGTTCTTTGGTTCTGCCCCCTTGCAATTTAGAGTAGAGGAATCATCACTGTGATTGACTGACTTTGCAGTGTACTAATTCTGCATACTAGCTCCCTGGGGAAAGGTGTAATGATAAAGGCAGCAATTTGTAGTGGAGGGAGCTCTGCTCTGAGTCAGGATGAATCCAAGTCCTGGCTCTGCCAATTACCAGCTCCAGTTGGATGACCTTGGACCAAGAAAGTTCACACTATAAAGTGCTGAGGCATCTCTTTTGTAAATCCAGAATAATAATGTCTGTCCTGCCAACCTCATGAATTAGTGATCATGAGAACCATAAGTGTACATAAAAAAAACATTTTCTAAGGTCTAAATCCTATCTGGACATGAGGCGAGAGATCAGTGTGTTTGCAGCTAATTCCCAAATGGTAAGATTGCTAGTCTGTCTATTTGGTAACTCCATTTTATCCCTTCAGGTATTAGACAAGGAGCTAAAAGATCTGTCCACCTTGGTGAGTCAGGAATTGGAGTGTGTGAATCAGATTATCATCAGCCAGCCTCAAGAAGTCCCTGCTCAACTGTTGAAGGCTCTAGAGAAAGATGCCAAGAATCTTCAAAAGTCTCTCAGCTCTGTGAGTGACACTTGGAGTTCCAGACTGCTCTACCTCCAAAATGCCATGGAAATGAAAAAGGTAGCTAGCTGCTGCTGCTGCTGCTGCTTCTCCTTCTCCTCCTCCTCCTTCTCCTTCTCCTTCTCTATAAAGTTTCACAAAGACTGGACAATCCTAGAGAGTTTATAACCTGATTTGCTGTTTATCACTTAGGCTTCAGTGTTAAATCAGCACATGCAACTAGAAGGCAAACTTCAGGGTCTGAGAGCTTGGGTTGGCGATACCAGTCTTATTCTGAACAGCAAGAGATATGGTAGTGAGACAGATATTGACAGCCTGAATCTCTCTCTTCAAGAGTATGAGGTAAGCTTTCCACCCATTCCCAATAAAAATGTTTTACTTTTTGTCCTTTGAGTTGTATCAATTTTATTTCCCACTAGGCAAACCATATCTGTACTTTTTTAGAACATCTGAACTTCTGTTTTAGAAATAGAGTCAACTATGTTTAGTTTTTAAAGTTATCATATCCCTATGGCTTCAATGATTATGAACATTTCTTCTTTCATCTATTCTCTGAGAGTCTGTAGGGTGAACTATAACCAGTTCTACCTCCTCTTTATAACTAACATCTAGAATCTGTCCCTTGTTTCGCTTTTGCCCAAGATCTAATCCTAGACACACACATATACACCCATTTCAGGAGAATATTGATCAGTAACCTAGAGCATGAGTTGGCAAACTTTTTCTGTATAGGGTCAGATAATACATATTTCAGTTTTGCAGCATAAATTTAGCCAGGGGGACATAGTTTGCTGACCCTCTGATCTAGGGAGCTGCTTTTCTTTTTAAGTTCCAAATTAATTGATTTCTTTTATTAGTCAGTTTGAGAAAAGACTGTGAGATACATGTAATCAGAGAGCTTTCCCCCAACATTGTTCTTTTTGTTGTTGTTAAGCTTTTGTAAGATATTATTCACATGAGTTCTTCAACCCTATCCTAAAATGAGATGTCCCTCTCCTAAAACTCTTTAGAAAGTCAGAAGGAACTAGAGATGTACCCTCTTCCTTTTCTGTCCTTTCCTCTTTCTCCAATTTTAAGAAAAGCAGACATAAAGGTTTGTCCATGGTCAACCTTGCATACAACCTTTTTTTCATCCCTCTTTATCTTTCCAGAGTTACCTTCCTCCTAGCTGGGTGTAGTGGTGCATGCCTATAATCCCAATGACTTGGGAGACTGAGGCAAGAGGATTGCACACTCGAGGTCAGCCTCAGCAACTTAGCGAGAACCTGTCTCAAAATAAAAAGGACTGGGGATGTAGTTCAGTGGTAGAGCACCCCTGGGTTCAATCCCCAGAACAACAACAACCAAAAAAGTTAGTTACCTGCCTCTTCTTTCATACCCTTTATCCGGAGATGTCATTGGAGGAGAAAGAAGTGAGCAGGTTTTATCTGTTCATTAAGATCTAATTAAGAAGCAGGGAAAGAATTCCTATGACATTATTGTGAGATGTGAAAACAACATCTCATGCACTGGTACTCTCCCCTAGTTATAGGTTCTTCCATTTCTCTTAAGAAGAGAATGGTAGTCTAGGCCTTGTTTTCCTCATGTTAGTTTCCTAAACCACATGCTCACAGATGAAGAAAGCATTGTCTTATGATAAGTATCCAAGATGCCCTTCTGCCTGCTTTCCAGGAGCAACAACTCTCAGTTTCAGTGTGATAGAGATAAAAACATTCTAAATGTTTATTGCATCCAATATAACAGTGAGTAATCACTAAATGTTTTTGGGAAAATTGCATGTTTTTATCTGAAAGCAGATGACTTTAGTATTTGTATAGTTTTTACTACTTTAAGGAAGTGATAAATAAGAAAGTCTGACTATAATCCTTCACAGTTTAAAAACATATAAATGGCATTGTTTAAAAATCAAATTTTAGTGAATCACAAATAAATTGTATATTCTCTCAGTACTGGCCTACCAATAACTCCCTGTTGACAAATACAGATAGATATTTGAGCCTAAGAAAGTACAATTAGATGCATCTTAGACCAGAAATTCATGTTATATATTCTAAAACTTTTTTGAAAATCATACATATTTTGGATTTGTGGTAGTTTAATTTTGTTAACATAAGTAATTGATAGCTTGCCACATTTGGTAATTAAGGTCCAGTAAAGGAAACATAATTTATGAGGAATTGGAAAGACAGAAAGTGAGAGACTTGCAGTGCTAGTTTGACCCTACTGCCAGTTGTAAAAATATAGGAAATCAACCTTTCTTTGATTCTTGTAAATCTTTGATTAGAACCAACAGCTTTTTCATAGAGGAATAGAAGTTTTACTTATTCGTTTGTTTTTCCCTTTTCCTGCTTGCCTTAGGATTTGAAACAGCTCATGGCTGAAAGGAAATCTCAGCTGGATGCTCTTGCTTTTGATATTCAGTTCTTTATCTCGGAGCATGCACAGGACTTGTCTCCTCAGCAGAATCGACAGATGCTGAGGCTTTTGAATGAACTGAAGAGGTCTTTTCAGGACCTTATGGAACAGACTACAGCGCAGATGGATGCCTTGCAGGGCCATCTTCAACAAATGCAGCAGGAAACCTGGGTTAAGGTCAGACTGAACCAGTAGCTGGGCTCAGTTTGTCTTTTGGGATGTCCTCTGTTCTGGGGTTTTCTGGCCAGCCTCCATGAATCAGTGATTGCAGGAGCCTGGGATTAGCAATTTTGAAATTTCTTGTCATTCAGGCCAATTTGGTCTGATTGAGAAGGCAGCTGTTTCAGGTGTTTTCTTACCATGTTTTTGGTTTTGTGTGTATGAGAGAGAACCTGTGTGTCTACATGTGATTGCATGTGCAAGTGTTTTCATTTTACTGAGATGCTACTGTCACTGTGTCTCATTGTCTCTGACTTTCCAATAAAAATCACATAGCTAGCCCTTTCTCACCATTACTTTCACCATCATAATTCTTTGGAGGGCTCTGAAGAATATGCAAAAACTCTGAGCTCTTGAGAGGAATGGTTCTGAAAATCAGTTTTATTCTAGGGCTTTTCATATGATTTCACAATAGATTTCTTTACTATTTTCAAACAGCTGATAAGGACATTTTTACCAGAATATTAATTTTTCAATTTTTTTCAGAGTGTTAATTTTTGAAGCACTTTTGAAATTATCATTGTTTTCTTTGTCTTTATTCATACTGAAGTGCCCAATGCTTATTCAGTCAATCATGGGAAACAGTGCATTTTAAAAATAAAAAAATCCAACCACACTACTATCTGCCATTCAAACCCTCTTGTAAAGTTCAAACTCATCATAATTGCATTAATAGTAACATCATAACCTTAGAACACCTCAAATGGTGTTTATGATTTTTCTTTTTTGATACTGAGAATTGAACCCAGGGATGCTCTACCATTGAGATACATCCACAGCCCCTTTTTGTTTGTTTGTTTGTTTGTTTTTGAGACAAAGTCTCACTAAGGGCCTCACTAAGTTGCTGAGGCTGGCCTCAAACTTGTGTTCATCCTACTTCAGCCTCCTGAATTGCTGGAATTATCAGCATGTGCTACCACATCCAGCTGTTTATGGTATCTCTACTGATTGAATAATAAGTTGGGATATAGCAAGATGATATTAGAATTGTCATTATATAATCAGAAATTGTATCTCAGGGGCTCCATTTTAAAATATTGTGCAAAGTGTGATTGAGCTTTTGAGTCAGACTTAAAAGAAATTAGGTTAGTCAGTGCCATGTATTCCCTACTACTGCTTAGTTGTTTGAACTATATTGAGATGGAAATAAAATCCTAATGTAATGCTTAAAGTTATCTTCCAAACCTGAACATGTGCAATGCCCTCACTTAGTAGTTTATATAGCATGGTGTAGCATGTGGGTAATTAATGAAGTAATTGATCTAAGCCACTTTAAGACCCAGCCCAGCTTCAGATAGGCCTATGATAGAACTGCATGCGAACATTCTCCCAGAGCATGAAATTAATTACACAGTGTTTATTAACCTTGCAATTGTCAGAGATGCTCTGCTTCTTTCTATATTTGCCCTGAATGCGTGTGTATGTCTCTGTGTTAACTTGTTTGCTTTGCTTTTTTCAGATTCAGTCTGCACCCATCCTAACCCATGAAGATCCCGTTTTACTGCTGAAGAGCTCTTAGGAGTGCTCTTCCAGAGCCCTTCTATTTGTTTTAAAGAGGGGGAGAGAGGGCCAATTTGGGCACCTGTTTGTAAGTGCAGGTGACTAAAATGCCATCAGAAGGCAGAAACTGGTGGAAAGCGGTTTTAGAAGGATGGTCAGGAGAACACATCATGCTCAATTGCTCAATCAGGTGCTTCAGTGTCATGTAGCTGAGATGTGATCTGGGGAAAGGATCAGGCACAGAAACATATACTTTCTCTCTCCTGGGGCCTGGCTTTTTCTGTGATAACCAGTGTAGACAACTAAAGGACTGAGCCAGTTGCTATTCTTGGGCAGTTTCCCTCTCAAAATAGTTAAATCAAGCTCCTTATGCTTGACATACAATCATTCTATTTAATGGGTCTCTACAGTTCTGAGACATTTGATTTATAAAGACAGCTTCATTATTAAGAAGCTCAATTAGCTAATGAATTATCCAGGTTCTTTATTTTTCTTTCAATTCCAATTCTTTTACTTTTCCATGTTTAGACTTCATATATAGCAAGTCCTGGGGTTCCAGAGGAGGAATAGATCAGAATCACTAACTTTTTATCATCACCATTGTCATGTTTGGATTTCAATATTCTCCATTTCCAAAGATAAGAATTGCATTCTGGCAAAGGATCTTCCAATTCCAAATCTGAACTGGGAGCATCCTCTCATGAAACCACCTCTGATTGTCATCTTGACCACCAGCCCAGATCAACAATGCCCAAATAAGGGGAGCTTCTTGAATATGATTTCTGTGCCTTTTCCCATTCTTGTCTTCCACCAACTTTTCCATCCTTAATCTATAACCTTCCTGTTTTGCGTTTCAGGAAATGGTATTTGTAAAATGGAAGTTATTAATTGTCTCTTGACTCCTTTGCATTTTAATTAGACTCTGCAGAAACAACAAAGTAGCTGTCATCAGAAACTGGAGGATCTTTGCAGCTGGGTAAAACAGGCAGAAAGGGCACTGGTGAGCCACCAGGGCAGAACTTCCTGGCAAGATCTTTCTACTTTACAGAAGAACCAAAGAGATTTGAAGGTCAGTGTGATTTCACCTGTTTTTTTATTTTTATTTCTTCAATAAATGTTTATAAAGGCTTACTATGTGCCAGGAACAGTGCTAGTGTCAGCGTCAGTGTTGAACAAACATCATGAAGTGCACAGGCTGGTGGGGAAAACAAAACAGTTACACAGATTATTACAAAAATGAACATCTAATTATTAACTGTTGTATGTAAAAAGGTAAGGTTATATATAAACTTATACCAAAGAGACCCAGTCTAGTCTAGAGTATAAGATTCCCTTGACAAAGTGTCACTTAAAACTGAGCAGGAAAAGACATGTAGGGGTAAGTTTATGAGGGGATGAGAGGAAGAAAACCTAGTGGCAGAGGCTTATACATCAGTCTTAAGGTGCTAATGGGGTTGATTAAGGTGCGAATGGGGTTGAACACAACACATTCAAGAAACAAAAGACAGCTAGTTCAGCTGGGCTGCAAAGAACAAAAGGTGGCTTGCCAGGCACAGTGGTACATGCCTGTAATCCCATGACTCAGGAAGGTAAGGCCGGAGGATCACAAGATCAAGCCCAATCTCAGCAACTTAGTGAGAGCCTCTTTCAAAAAAAAAAAAAAAAAAAAAAAAAAAAAAAAGGGACTAAGGATGGGCACAGTGACACATGCCTGTAATTCCAGCAGCTTGAGAGACTGAGGCAGGAGAATTGGGAGTTCAAAACCAGCCTCAGCATCTCAGCAAGGCCTTAAGCAACTTAGTGAGATCCTGTCTGTAAATAAAAAGATAAAATGTACTGGGGAGGTGCCTCAGTGATTAAGCCCCTGTGTTCAATCCCTGGTACCATTTAAAAAAAAAAAAAAAAAAAAAAAAAACTCTGGGATATAGGTCATGTAGCTTTAAAAAAAAAATTTAAAAAAAGGAGACTTAGTAAAAAATTAGGTGGGAGAAATAGGTGGGATCCATAAGGACAGAGTGATAACCAAGAGAGTACAGTAGTCCCCCCATCTTTGGGAAATATGTTTAAGGAACCCCAGTGGATGCCTGAAACCACAAATAGTAGATAACCATACATACTATGTTTTTCTTGTATGTGCATACTTAAGATAAAGTAGGCACAGCAAGAGATTAATACCAATAATTAACAATAAAATAGAACATGTGTAACAATACACTGTAATAAAGAGCATTACTACTCCTGTGCTTTGGGGCCGTTATGTGAAATGAACATTCTGGAAATATAAGCACTGTGACACTAAAACAGTTGGTGTAATAACCAAGGTGGCTATTAAGTAACTAACAGATGGTTCATGTGTACAGCATGGGTGCACTGGGTGAAGGGATGATTCATATCCCAGGCTGGACATAGAAGACATTGTAATTTCATCACATTACTCAGAATGGTATACGATTTAAAACCTATGAATGAATCGCATATTTCTGAAACTGGCATTGATTTTTTTGAGGGGGGGGGCACGCTTGACCATGACTAACTGAAAGCTCAGAAACTGAAACAGTGGAGAAGGAGGCCTACTGTATTAAAAATCCAACAAGCCTCAACTGTTAGAATCATACTATCAACTTTTCTTTTTTGTGGATAATTTATTGCAAAATGAAGATCTCTGCTATTCAGCATATTTATGGGCAATCTCCTTTTTGTCTACACTAAATATTTGTTTAGGAAATTATATTAAAAAATTTTTTACATTGGTTTAAAGCTTATGTAAATTACAGTCAGGGACTATATGTAGATATGTCATCCTAGTACTGTTAGAAGACTTGGAAGTACAAAAGTTGAAGACTCTGCCATTCCTGTTTTCATGTGTTAAGGATTTACAGGATGATATTCAGAATCATGCCACCTCATTTACCACTGTTGTCAAAGACATTGAAGGGTTCCTGGAAGAGAACCAGACCAAACTGAGCCCCCAGGAGTTGACAGCTCTACGGGGAAAACTTCATCAGGCAAGGGAGCAATATGAGGCTCTCCAGGAACGGACACGGGTGGCCCAGAAGGAGCTGGAGCAAGCAGTGTCCTCAGCTGTACAGCAGGAGACTGAAAAGGTACCCTGACTGCTGTGATGTTTAATGTTTTTCCAAATGAAAATTGTGTGCCTACATAAAAGATGAGAGAGCTAGGCATGGTGGCACACACCCCAAATCCCAGCTTTTCAGGATATTGGAAAGATCTGGGTCAGGCTGGGCAATTTAGACCCTGTCTCAAAATAAAAAATAAAAATGGCTGGGGGGCATAATTCAGTGGTAGAGCGTCCCTGGGTTCAATCTTCGGTACTGTTTAAAAAAAAAAAAAAAAAGAAGAAGAGAGAGATTAGGGGAAACTGCCTTACAGACAACTTAGAGTCATAAAAAGGGACTACTTTAGAAGCTGGTCTGTGAGCTAGTCTTTCTTTTTAAAAGAAACGTCTAGAAGGACTTCAGGGCAGAAATGGTTAATAAAAAGTGTATATTCCCAAAAAGGAGAGAGAGAGAAAGAAACAAAAAACTTGCTATCTGTATTCTGGCTAAATAAAAGAACTTAGGGTATCATTCAAAGGAGGAAAAATCAAAGAGTATGTTTCTAACATGAATCTAGACTGGTGAACTAAGATATTAAAGGAAAATATCTATGGAGTTCTAGGCCACGAGCTATTCCCAGTCTGCCTCTCTAGTTATGTGAATCATGGTGCCAGGAGAAATCACAGACAGGGTAAAGTCTGGAGTGGTCTTCTGCCTCCCACTTAGCACTGGCAGATGGATTGAATCCTTCATTATCCTTGTACTCTGACACTAATGAGGGGGCAGGAAACATGGAAAAGAGAAATAAGTTACCTGAATATGAATTTTGAAATATATGAATATACAACTTAGCATAATCTACTTAATTAATTAAAATATTTGAAGAGCCAGTAAATGCGATTTGAGAGGCAAGTTTAAGAATTCACTGTTCTGTTTGGCTGAGATAAGAATGAGAGAAGTCTGCTTTTCCTTTCAGGAAGAGCAGCCAGATGATTGAATGTGACTGTGCTATTTCTTATTCTACCAACCCATTGTATGACTTTTGCACACATAGGAAGGATTCTGTGAAACCTTGCTGTGGTGGCAAGACTAAATGATCTCTTAAAGACTTTAAATCCTGGAGTTCCCCCCAAGGGTTTTTTTTTTTTTTTTTTTTCTTTAACAATAAGATATAGATGCAATCTAGAGATTGTTTTAAATAATTATTCTCAACAGATTGTAGAAGATAGTAATTCATTTTTTCATATGTGAAGATTGTTTATACTCAGAATTAGAGTGTCTCTTTTTCTTTAGTATAACCCTCCATCCTCACCCCCAACACATCTTTACTTACCTGTGCTTTTATATTTGAGTTATCTAAGGCCTTCTCACTGGACTACCTCTATGACTTTTAGAGTAAAGCAGCGAAAGAACTGGCTGAGAATAGGAGTAAGATTGATGCTCTCTTGGATTGGATGACTTCTGTGGGACCATCTGGTGGACAGCTACAGACCAGTCTTCCAGGGATGGAGCAGCTCTCTACAATTGGCCTGGAGAAAGGAGCCTTGGATACCACTGATGGTCACATGGGGGTGAACCAAGCCCCAGACAAATTGGACAGGCGATGTGAGAAGATGAAGGTGAGGATGTTAGCTTGTCCTTACTATGCTGGAGGAATCTCTTCTGCCCTGGTGAAGGTACCACAATCTCCTTGCCCCTGAATCCAATGTCTTCTTTGATATCTCAGTAGCTTTGATACTGTTGGCTGTTCCTCTTGAAATAATTGCTCCCTTGGTTTCCATAGCACTATTCTGCCCTGATCATTCTTTTTTTTTTTTTTTTCACTCTTTCTGGCTTTTGAAACAGTTATGCTTGTAGGTAAATCCTAGGCCTTGTTCTCATCTTTCAGAATATACTTTGCTTGGATAGTCTTGTAACATTACCAGTATCACTAATGTGTATATTTCTCTCCACTTCTGATGCCAGTCCAGAGCTTCAAACCAATATATAAATTCATCTGCCTCTTTAAGGCAAACTGGGACCACAATCACCTCAACCTGAAAACAGAACTGCTATTCCTGTAATACTCCCTCAATTAATTGTGTTTCCCTTCCTATATTCCCACTTAATTGCCTGAATTAAACATCATCCTGGATTTCTTTTTTTTTTAATATACTTTTTTTAGTTGTAGTTGGACACAATACTTTATTTTATTTATTTATTTTTATGTGGTGTTGAGGATCGAACCCAGCGCCTCCCGCGTGCCAGGCAAGCGCTCTACCGCTTAGCCACAACCCCAGCCCCATCCTGGATTTCTTTATCTCTCTCATTCTTTTGTATCAAGTCAGTCATCAAATCCCATGCTTCCTGTCTCTTTCAAAGTCATCCATGTGGCTTCATCTCCATTGAGATATTTCTAGTTTAGATGACTATCAACCTTCACTTATATTGTTTTAGCAGCTCTGCTGGTCTCCTTGCCTCTTGGCTTTTACACTTCATACCATTCCCTATACTACTAAATGATTTTTCTAAAATACTATATCCCTGATTAACCCTTTTAATGGTCCAAAGATTAACTACAAATTCTTAAACATGTCCCTCGTATCCTTCCCCAGGATCTGTCCTTATTTCATGTTTCAAAACAAAACAAAACCCCACAACTATGCAGTGGAATAGGAAAAAAGGTGGTTAAATAAGCCCGTAGACATAGTACATATTAAAACAAAGTACAAATTACCTATCCAATCCAGAAATAACAGTTTACTTTCTATTTGATGAATTAATTTTCCAAGGTATTTCCTAGTAGGAACAATCTTCATGGCATGTGAGTTGACATATTTCACAGCTGAGTATTTATTTGCACTTTTATATTGTCATACATGACTCATCCAGTTACTTACCCCTTGCATTGTCATAGATGGTTATTAATTGGCCTTTTGTACATTCTTGTAGCTTTAGTTCTAGTGAAGAGCATCAAGTTCTAGTCACAGTTCTGACCTTTAGCTGTCTGCATGACTTTAGTCAGGACACATAGTATCTTTGGGTATTCACATATCTCATCTTTAATATGGGTATATTCCACATACAGTCACCTATTGAGGTAGAGGTAGAGATTTCTCTTCAACTCTGGCTGTAGGCATAACCAAATCATTTGGGTTTCCCTTCTGATTATTCTTTATTTTGGGTGGTTATTCACCAGGCCCATCACCAAGAATTGCTGTCCCAGCAGCAAAATTTCATTCTGGCCACCCAGTCAGCTCAGGCGTTCCTGGACCAGCAGGGCCACAATCTCACACCAGAGGAACGACAGATGCTGCAAAAGAAGTTAGGAGATCTTAAGGAGCAATATGTAGCTTCCCTGGCCCAGTCGGAGGCGGAGCTAAAGCAGGTGCAGTCACTCCGGGATGAACTGCAGAAATTTCTGCAGGACCACAGAGAGTTTGAAAGCTGGCTAGAACGTTCTGAGAAAGAGCTGGAGAACATGCACAAGGGAAACAATAGCCCTCAAGCCCTACCCTCCTTGCTGAAGAGGCAGGGAAGCTTCTCAGAGGATGTCATTTCCCACAAAGGAGACTTGAGATTTGTGACTATCTCAGGACAAAAAGTCTTGGACACAGAAAACAGCTTTGAGGAAGCCAAAGAACCATCAACAACTAGAAACTTAGTGAAAGAGAAGCTAAAGGATGCCACAGAAAGATACACTGTTCTCCATTCAAAGGTAAGGGGAGAGCCTGGCAGCCTTTGGGGAAACAATCATGGTGGCCCTCACACAACCATGGGAAGTTTCTAGGGCTCAAAGTAAGAACCCTAGAGTATAGTAGGCAAGTAATATATAAACCACAGACAGAGGTTTTTCACAAACTATGCAAAAAAATGCAGAATATATAAGCCTGTGAGCTAAGCCTGACCCCGGCAGTGTTGGGAATATGTCTCATATCAGTGGTGAAGGTGGAAGTACTCACCTTCTTGTATCCTGATCAGCATCTTCGGCTCCCAAGAGTGCAGGGAAACTTAAACCAACTGTACAGTCTTTATTCCCGGACAGAGTATCAAGAGTGAGTCCTGATCTTTTCTATCCAAATAGCTCCCTCTTCCTCCTGAAGTTTAGAATCTGGTTAATTCTTACCTGTCTTGTGCTTTCTGCCAACATCTCCAGTCCCCAAAGGGGAACATGTTTTATATCTATCAATCCTTGCAACATAATGTTTATTTCTTTGGCATGTCATTGAACTCATTAACTCTTCCTGGGTATGTAATAAGGATGAGGTGAATCATATGAAGCAAACACTGAGGACCCCACTTGTAGATGATTGCTACCCATCTATCCAGAGTAATTGGAACAACTTATATGTGAAGTTACAGTGAATTCTTTGTAGGGGAGTTGGCCAGGGAGCTGTTCTTTAGCTATCTTACAGTTTTCCCTTTCCTTTCTTTCTCTGGCACAGTGTACACGATTGGGCTCTTACCTCAACATGCTGCTAGGCCAATATCAGCAATTCCAAGGCAGTGCTGACAGCCTGAAAGCCTGGCTGCAGACTTGTGAGGCCAGTGTGGAGAAGCTTCTCTCAGATACTGTTGCATCTGACCCTGGAGTCCTGCAACAGCAGCTTGCAACAACAAAGGTAAGCCTGGACCCAGCTGAATGGTGTCAAGACCTTGTGTTGCATGACTTAAAGTGCCCCCCCAAAGCAAGTACTTGCACAGATTAAAGGTGATAGTTGGGATGTCTTGGTCTAGATATGAGTCCTAAATGCTTAATTCTATTATCTGTGACTATGGTTTAACTGAGAATTATCCTATAATGCTCCTTAATAGTTATAGGTTCCTAGAATCAATTTTGATTACTCACCTAGATGTCTTTTGTCTTTTTTCATGGACAAGCAGCAGCTGCAGGAGGAATTGGCTGAGCACCAAGTACCTGTAGAGAAGCTACAAAAAGTAGCTCGTGATCTCATGGAAATTGAAGGGGAACCAGCCCTGGATCCTAAGCATGTTCAAGAAACTACAGGTATAAGGCAGCAACAGCAATAATGCTTCCTTAATTCTAGTATGAACCTCTGTTTGACAGCATATAGCACATTGTATCATACACGTATCTGAAGCACTAGGCTAGGGGTTGAGGATATAGACACAAGTAGACATAAATTCATCAAATAGCCCATTACCCAGTGAGCTTTATTCTTGCACTGTTGAGAAAAGACCTTTACAATCTGGCTTCACCCTTTTAGCCAGGCATCTACCTTCTAGCCACACCCCGTTCTTTTATTTCCCAAGCAACCCAGTCATTTCTGCATTACATTTCCCTGAAGTTCTTCCTATTGCTTAGCTGCTAACATTTTTTTCATCATGATAAACTTGCATGATTAAGTCTTGCTTATCTTTCAAGAAGCAGCCAAGGGTACATCATGGTGACTGTAATTAATAACGATACATTATATACTTGAAAATTGCCAAGAGAGTAGATTTTAAGTGTTCTCACCACAAAAAGTGATAAATACATGAGGTGAAGTGTATGGTAAATAATTTGATTTAGCCATTCTGTAATGTGTGTGTGTCTTAAAAACATCATTTGTACACCACAAATATATACATATATAGTTTTTACTAAATATGTGTACATAGTACATCATAGATATATAGTTTTTAATTGTCTTATAAAAGAGAGGGGGGGGGGAGAGAAAGAGATGTACCTAAGAGATTACTTCCTTTATAAAATCCTAACCACCACACCCATTCCTTAAAAGAAATAAAAACAAGAAGTAATGATTATTCCTTCTTGGCTTCTCTAAGGCGTACTTCTCATACCAGTATAGCATTTATGACTTTGTTTTTACTTAGTTGTAATGTTCCTTCCTCTACCTGTGCTCTGTTTTAGAGTCTTAAGTTTGTAGAGACAGAGACCTTATGTTATTTTTAGTCCTCA
Organism: Tamias sibiricus; assembly: GCA_025594165.1. Taxonomy (NCBI): domain Eukaryota; kingdom Metazoa; phylum Chordata; class Mammalia; order Rodentia; family Sciuridae; genus Tamias; species Tamias sibiricus. The sequence goes on from CM046658.1 coordinate 33,164,862, forward strand.
GCATCTGTCACAATTTCTGGTTAGTGTGAGTACTAAATAACTAATGCTTATTGAATTTGGCTCCAATAATAATGCACTTCAGGCATATCCATTCATTTGTCTTAATGTTGATTATTATTATCATTAATATGTACAATTAAATACATTATTTTTAGAAGCACAACACAAAAAGAGCATTCACTCTTTCCTCTGATGGCCTTGGTTTTCTAGATTCCATACTCAGCCACTTCCAGAGCCTATCCTGTAGCCTGGCTGAGCGCTCTGCTTTGCTACAGAAGGCAATTGCCCAGTCTCAGAGTGTCCAGGAAAGCCTGGAGAGCTTGTTGCAGTCCATCAGGAAAGTTGAACAAAACCTAGAAGGGGAGCAGGTGGCATCACTCTCATCAGGAGTCATCCAAGAAGCCCTGGCCAATAATATGGTAAGACCTATGTCCCAAAGGTTACTATGGACAATGTTTGCCATGTTCCATAATTACAAAATGGGGCTGGGGATGTGGCTCAGTGGTCGAGTGCCCTTGGCTTCAATCCCCAATACCTCTCGACCATGCCTGCCAAAAAAAAAAAAGACTTAGAGATGATGACTAATCCTTGTAAAGATATTTCTGCTATTGGAACTGGGGTGTTCCAGTTCAGGGGTAAAGTGCACTCTTAGTATGTATGAGATCTTAAGTTTGATTCTCACACCTAAAAACAAACAAACAAAAAAAGGTATTTCCCCTCAGTTTCAAAACCACTGTTGAGCCTGACAAAAAGGTGATAATAAAGTCAACTGCAATGGGTAGAGAACTACAGGGAATAAGATAGGTAGCATTCTTCGGGTTCAGTTGCCATCTTCCTTTGCCCTGAGGAAGTGAGCATGGAGTGATTAGAAGGTTATTAATCTGTAGATTAGGTATCCTAGAATAAGTGAGGCAAAAGCTGACAGGCCTTTTCTTGATGACAGAAATTGAAGCAGGACATTGCTCGACAAAAGAGCAGCTTGGAGGCCACCCGTGAGATGGTGACTCAATTCATGGAAACAGCAGATAACAACACAGCAGCAGTGCTGCAGGGCAAACTGGTAGAGGCGAGCCAACACTTTGAGCGGCTCCAGCTTCAGCAGCAGGAAAAGGAGAGCACCCTAAAGAAGCTACTTCCCCAAGCAGAGATGTTTGAACAACTTTCCAACAAGCTGCAGCAGTTCATGGAAAACAAAAGTCGGATGCTGGCCTCTGGGAATCAACCAGATCAAGATATTGCACATTTCTCCCAGCAGATCCAGGTGAGGATATATCTGCCATGTAGGCAGAATAAAGGAGGGAGAAGGGCAAGGAGTGAACTAATATTTGCTGAGCACATACTGTTGGACAGTATACTGCATTATTTATCTGCATTATCTTAGAGAATTATTACAACCATCCTGTAAACTTGATGTTATTTGTCCAGTTTTAAAAAACACTGCCTAGGGCTGGGGTTGTGGCTCAGAGGAATAGGGCTCCCTAGCATGCGTGAGTAACTGGGTTCGATACTTAGCACCACATAAAAATAAAAAAATAAAGGTACTATTGTGTCCACTTACAACTTAAAAAAAAATACTGCCTAGATTTATTTTTATTTTTCATTCATATTACATGTTCAGCCTATATCAACAGGAGTATTAAACTTATCCAAACCACTCAAGGATGCAGGTTGATAGAGACTTTACCCCGACCTAATAAGTACTGTTTCCCCTACAGTCTCACCAACAATGTCTTATCAAGCTATCGAAATTCTGCCAGTCTGATAGATACAACATCGTATCTAAATTTGGCTTTAATTTTTGTTTCTCTTAGAAGTGAAGTTGAGTTTGTTTTTATACATTTAGGTGTCATTTATTTGTGAACTGTTAGTTCATGTCTTTTGCCATTTTTCTATCTAGTGTTTTAGTCCTTTTTTTATATTTGAATCTTTTCAAAATTTAATTCTGAAGTATGAGTCAAGTTTATCTTTTCCCAAAGATCTGTCTAGTTGTTCCTACTACCACTTAGTGAAGAGTCTGAATTTTCCCTAGAATTGAGAAGCCATTTATCATATACTCAATTTCCATATGTATTTGAGTCATCTTCTAGATTTTCTTTTCTGTTTGACTGGTGTGTCTGTTCATATGCCATAGTATACTTCTTTTAAATCATAGGGGCTTTCTTTTATATTTTAGTATCTGGTAGGGCTAGTTGTCCTTGTTTATATTTCTTTCAGGATTTTTCTTTTCTTTTTTTGATATTGTGAATTGAACCCAATCACACTGAGCTACATCCCCTGTACTTTTTATTTTGATTTTGAAACAGGGTCTCACTAAGTTACTTAGGGCCTTACTAAGTTGCTGAGACTTGCTTTAATCTTGAGATCCTCCTGCTGGGAACGGTGGCACACACCTGTAATTCCAACAGCTTGGGCGGCTGAGGCAGGAAGATTGTGAGTTCAAAGCCAGCCCAGCAGTGGTGCCAAGCAATTCAGTGAGACCCTGTCTCTAAATAAAATACAAAATAGGGCTGGGATGTGGATCAGTGGTTGAGTACCCCTGAGTTCAATCCCCTGTACCAACAAAAAATCTTGAGATCCTCTTGTCTCAACCTTCCAAGTTGCTGGGATTATAGGCATGTGCTACCACACCCAGCCAGGATTTTTCATAGCTAAATTACAAATTTACTTTTCTATATAAACTTTAGAATCAGCTTTATTATTTATCAAGAAAAAAGCCTTTTGATATTTTTATTCAAGTTGCAGTAAATATACATTCATATGCACACATATTTACATACACATCTTTATGGATGTCTTTTGTGTCTTCCAGGGATGCTTTATTGTTTAGGTTTTGTATGTTTCTTGTTACTTAATGAATAAGATTGAACCCTTTTTATTTATATTATAAGTGAAATTTTCATTCTTGATTTTTATGTGATTCTTATATCCTGCGACCTTATTACTTCATTGTTTGAATCATATAATTGATTTTCCTGGGTTTTAGAAATATACTTTCATATATAATCTGTAAATACAGTTTAACCTTTCCTTTTTCAGTTCTTATGCCACAAGTTGTTTTCCACTAATTGCATTGACTAACATCTAAAAGTAAAGTGTTAAATATTAGTAGAAATGGTGTGTTTGCTCCATGTTATAGAAGAGTAACCTGAATTTTCCATAGATTTCTAGCTATCTTTCATCTTTTGACCATATTTATTTTCCAGGGTCAGAGAATTTAATATATTTTTCTTGTTTGCTGGACAGGAGCTCACTTTGGAAATGGCAGACCAACAGGGGAACCTAGATACTCTTGAACACTTGGTCACTGCACTGGGCTCTTGTGGCTTTGCACTGGACCTGTCCCAACACCAGGGTAGGGTACAGAACCTCAAGAAGGACTTTGCAGAGCTACAGAAAACAGTTCAAGAAAGGTGAATTTTTACCTGTGTTGGTGTTAGGGAACTGTTTTTTTCTTGCTATGTGGTGAAATGATCTTCTGTTCCCTCTTCCTTTACCAGAAAAGATGGCATCTGCTGAGCATTGGCCAAAAAGTGCCCTTTTTAAGGCAAAGTTACACACTCCACTTGATGCTTAGTAGTTTTTCTATTACTAATGAATTCCTTTTCAGTAATGGGATGAGTTCCTGCTCTATATGACAAAAATCCCAGGTCCTTGGACCAAATATAACAAATTCAGGGCAGTAAATAGCAGTATGGCAGAATTTGAAATAAAGAGAAAAATTGTGGTAGACTTCCTAGACATAATTAGGAGTTATATTTGCACTTCCCATGCTTGTTTGAACCACATTAGTTTGCTTTTCTGGAGGAGTATCCAGAGTATTCTTTCAAGGTAAATAGGGATTATATGGTAAAAGTTGGCTGATTTTAGCTCACTATTGAAAAGCCAAGAGTCCCTATTAGAAAGCAGATGGGTTTAAGAGCATGAACAAGACTTCTTCTTCTTCTTCTTTTTTTTTTTTTTTTTTTTTTTTTTGTATCAGGGATTGAACTCAGGGGTGCTTAACTACTCAGCCACATCCTCAGTCCTTTTTATATTTTGTTTTGAGACAAACTCTAAGTTGCTTATGGCTTTAGTAAATTGCTGAGGCTGGCTTTGAATTTGCGATCCTCCTGCCTCAGCCTCCTGAGCTTCTGGGATTATAGGCATGTACCACGCACCTAACCATGAACAACACTTCTTATCTTGGCTTAGCCATAAATATAATCTTGATTTTTCTCAGTGACTGCCTTAGTGACTAGAGGAAAGCACTTGCTCCGACCAACATTAAGCAACAGGTTATTCAGTAAAGGGTTTGAAGGAAAAAGGCCAAGAAAGCTTTGTTTTTCTTCTCCCTTGCTGATGGCCTTCCTACTCTGTGAGGAACCAAGATTCTGGGTTTATATCTGACTGGTAGCTATAGCCATTTCCAAAACCTTCTCCTTGATTTATTTTGTTCATAAATGTGCTTAACCTAGAGCTAATCACCCAACATATCTGTGCCTTAGATTCAGTGTTTGAGCTGGACCTTGAAAGAGTCAAATACCTAAAATATAGCAGAACTGGAATTGAGATTCAACACCTACATTCTTTCCATTACATATTACATGAAATAGTAGACTTGCTATAGTTTTTCTCACTTTTACATCAGCATAGAGTAAGATAGAAGACTTTTTTTTCCCCAGAAGTGTCCAAACAAGGGCAACAGATTGCATAGTTTGGTGCTCTCCTACATTATATGTGGTCGTTCATCCAAATTCACTATGGAACAGATTATGGGAAGAAAGGGACCTGTTAGATTACTGATGCCTACAGTCACAGAGTGTACCTAGTTTTAGTTCAAGTTGATTTTACCAAGCTGTGTCTGGCAAGTAACAAAATGTCTTTGTTAACAGAGAGAAAGATGCATCATCTTGCCAGGAGCAGCTGGATGAGTTCCGAAAACTGATTAGGACCTTCCAAAAATGGCTGAAAGAAACTGAAGGGAGTATTCCATCTGCAGAGACCTTCATGAGTGCTAAAGAGCTGGAAAAGCTGATTGAACACCTGAAGGTAGGTCTCCAGGAATCCCACTAGACAGTAGTTTTGGAAGCTTGTATGAACTGATCTTTAGCTGTGATGGGAGGCCATATGATAAATCCAAGTTTTCCATATGCATCAGAATAGAAATTCCTCCATTCTCTTCACGTGTTTCCCAGTTACCCCAACCCAGCAATGAGCACCATGACATCTCCTATTTAAAGAAACAAAACCAAACAAATAATTTGGGGATAAAATGTATACAGTTTCAGCTCTTTCTTGGTTGCCTCCCATGCTGTGATGGGTTGCAAAAAAGACATCATTTAAAAAAAAAAAAAAAATTGGGCCAGGAGCAGTGGTGTACACCTGTAATCCCAGTGGCTTGGGAGGCTGAAGCAGGAGAATTGTGAGTTCAAAGCCAGCCTCAGCAACTTAGCGAGGCACTAAACAACTCAGTGAGACCCTGTCTCTGAATAAAATACAAAATAGGGCTGGGGATATGGCTCAGTGGTTAAGTGCCCCTGAGTTCAATCCCCAGTACAAAAAATAAAGGTCAACACTGGGCATGGTGATATATGCCTGTAATCCCAGCAACTCAGGAATTTGAAGCAGGAGTATTTCAAGTTCTAGGTAAAACCCAGCAATTTAGTAAGACCCTTTCTCAAAATAAAAAATAGAAAGGACTGGGGATGTAGCTCAATGGTAGAGTGCCCCTGGTTTAATTCCTAGTACTGGGGGTGGGGGGGATCCAAAATTGGTTGAAGTTCAGTCTAATAAAGGAAAAGTTAGAATCAAGTGGGTGAATGATGCCTTTGAGGGTGGGACCAATCTTTCTCCTATCCCCTACAGAACAACCTCCCCTCTTTTTTTTTTTTTTGGTACCGGGGATCGAACTCAGGGGCACTTGACCACTGGGCCACATCCCCAGCCCTTTTTTTGTATTTTATTAGAGACAGGGTCTCACTGAGTTGCTAAGTGCCTTGCCACAGCTGAGGCTGGCTTTGAACTTGCGATCCTCCTGCCTCAGCCTCCCAAGTGCTGGGATTACAGGCGTGCGCCACCGTGCCCGGCTAACCTCCCCTCTTTTTATCTTTTTCTTTTTCTTTTTCTTTTTTTTGCCAGTGCTGGGGATGAACCCAGGACATTGTGCATGTCTAGGCAAGTACTCTACTATTGAGCTACATACCTAGCCCAAGTTGATTTTACAAATCTCTGTGAGACCCTGTCTCTAAATAAAATACAAAATAGGGCTGGGGATGTGGCTTTTGTATTTTGTACCATCTTTGATTCAGAAAGAACCAGTCTCTACTTTTACCTCTGAAATTTCTTTTTGTTATAATAAGTCAAATTTGCCTATAACTAACTCTCATACATTCATCCATATTTTCTTTTTCTTTTTCTTTTTTTTTTTTTTTTTGGTGCCAGGGATTGAACTCAGGGCCACTCAACCACTGGGCCACATCCCCAGCGCTTTTTTGTATTTTATTTAGAGACAGGGTCTCACTGAGTTGCTAAGTGTCTCGCCATTACTGAGGCTGGCTTTGAACTTGTGATCCTCCTGCCTCAGCCTCCCAAGTACTGGGATTACAGGCGTGCGCCACTGTGCCCAGCTATCCATATTTTCTTGATAAATAAGACTTTATCTTGAGCAGATGAAAGAAGCGTTTGATTACTGACAGAGAGATACCAGGAGCATTTACTGTTGGAATTCCCTAGGAAAGATGTTTCCCTGGGCTGGGGTTGTGGCTCAGCAGTAGAGCGCTTGCCTAGCATGTGCGCGGCCTGCGTTCGGTCCTCAGCACCACATAAAAATAAAGGCATTGTGTACAACTAAAGCAAATAAATAAATATTTAAAAAAAGAAAGATGTTTCCCAACTTACTTTGTCCACAAGCCCTCAGTGTTTTAAGAAACTTTTCATGGTACATCCAGGTCTCCTTCCAAAGAAAACCAAAACAACAACAAAATTCCCAAACAACCTAGTATTTCCACATGCTAAGTATTTAGATCCAAACAACTAAGTCGTAGTTGTTCACATGGTATCCAACAGATGTCCCTGTATTTCCCTCAAAAACTTCTAATATTCTGCTTATAAATGCATAGTTTTGGGACTGTGGCCCTTAGAAAAGAAGTGATTAATGGAAGGTTTGACAAGCAGTGGCCACAGGTTAGTTTGGAGTTAGGCCACATGAGCTTGCTAGATGTTGATGGTTCTGTAACTCAGCTGCTACTCTGTAGCTTGGGGAGTCAAAAGCAAACTGATTCAATGATCAGGGTTTTTCATTGCAGCGCAAGGGGTTGGAGGCTAGAATGGGGCACCCACTATGAAAGGAGTATACTTGTACTGCTGTAGCTAGCCATTATATCTCAGAGACTGAGATCTGGCACTTTTGTCCTACAGCAGATGCATTGTTTCCTAATGACTTTCTATGGTAGCACAAACTCTGTCTCAAACCTAAATTTGAAAAATGCAAAGTGTTGCCTATGAGTTTGTGTATTTATGTACATCTCAATATCTAACTCCTTGTTTACCCTCTAGTTATCATTTCTTCTTTGTTCTTTTACATACATGTTGCTCACTTTTGTCCACCTGAAAAATCTTAACGCTAAGCTTTCCTCCCTCTTGGCAGTTAGATGTGGCTCTTCTTGTGCTCTAAGAGTTGACTGTCCATATCTCTGTACTAACATTTATCACCAATGTGATGAATAATCTGAGCTCTTGGTTATTGGTGATGAATAATCTGAGCTCTTGGTTTGGGGAACTGAGTCAATCTTATTTTGTATTCCAAGTGTTTGGCATGGTGCCAGGCCTATAGTAAATGCTTAATAAATTGATAAATGGCCCTGGGTCAGTGTCCATGGAGGAGCCACCACAACAATGGGCCGTGATTTTGGGAATCTGGTGCGGATGTGGCATGTGATCACCTACAGCTTGTCACCCTTCGAGCAGTGTGCCCTCCATCACTGTTTCATCAAGGGCATCCCCAACATACTGCTCTGCACTCAGGCATCCAACCTTCGTGTAGTGCCGCCATTTGTAGTGTTTTATCTTGTCTATACATGTGGGGGAACCAGGAGTTTGAGAAATCCAAGAGGAAGAATCCAGCTGCCTATGAAAATGACAAGTAAACAACTCATCTGGATAATGGTTTTCCACCTATGAAAAACCCTTCTCTGGGAGAGGAGTCTGTATGGTAGTGTCTGGAAGACACAATAAACTTACTATGAACTACAAAAAAGTAAAAATAAATAAGATAAATTGATAAATGTAGCTGGGTGCAGTGGCACATGCCTATAATCCCAGCTACTTTTGAGGCTGAGACAGGAGCATCACAAGTTCAGTGCCAGCCTCAGCAACTTAGTGAAACCCTTCTCAAAATAAAAAAGACTGGCAGTATAGCTCAGTGGTAACATGTCCCTAGGTTCAATTCCCAGTACAGGGGATTTTGGCGGGGGGGGGGGGGGGGTGAATGAAATTAATCAAAAGGTCCCAAAAATTCCAGGGTATCTTTCTCCCACACCTTTGCTGCCAAGACCAAGACCTTGAAATGGCTGAATATATGGGTATGGTTTCTTGATGCTTATCAAAACTTTAGAGAATGTATGTAGAACAGGTATCCCTACATATGAGGAGACCTCCATATGTTACATTGAGCTCTTTTGTTCTTTAAACAGGGTATCCTTGTTGACTGGGCAAGTAAGGGAACTCTGGTGGAAGAAATCAATTGCAAAGGCACTTCTTTAGAAAATCTCATCATGGAGATCACAGCACCTGATTCCCAAGCCAAAACAGGTGAGTACAGGTTATTTAAAATGCAGTTAATGAATATCATTCTTTGCTTTTGGCCTTTGGCAATAACTTTTTTTTAATTAATGTCAAAATCAAGGGTGGATCTGAAAACAAAGAGGATCCACAGAACATTCTCTCAACCTGATCTCTTTCACTCTTTGCTATATAACACTTTTTCACTCTGCAAAATTTCTTCTCATGATAGGAAAAGTAATTGGACTAGTTGTGCTACTTAAAACTGCCAAATTAACACAGAAGATTTAAAATAGGATTTTCATTTCAAGGATTTTTTTCTCTTTTAAACGTGTGGATGAGATTGCTATGCATCATTTTTAAACACGGGTCAGCCCTGGATGGGTTAAGCGTAATATCCAGGGAGAAGTTAGGTATTCGGGAGTCAGTATTGGTACACCAGAGGCTGGTATACTTCAAAAGTTTGTACCTAGATGTATGAATAATCTCTGGCTGTCAAGTCTTTCAAGCAGAATTTGGTATGAATTCACAGTCACTTGCTGGTTATCAATTGGAATCTCATAGATTTTATGACCAGACTATGGTAGTGCACTTCTATAGTCAATTAAATGCTCAAGAAAAAATGTACTTTCTTTTATTCTCATGAGAATGGCTACTTTTCTTTAGTACTCTAAAGTTTAAAGATTTATTGGAACTCTCCAGAAGTGACAATATTTCAGAGAACTGGTATCTTAGACTCTAATACTTAAATCTCTAATTTCAGCAAATTGTTAGTATGTGATTAGATCAGGAGTCTATACACTTTTTTTTATAAAGGGCCAGATAGTAAATATTTGCATTTGCAGGCTACCTGGTTTCTGTCATAATTACATACCTCTTGCCATTATTTCACAAAAGCATCCATAGACAATATATAAATAAATGGCTGTGGCTGTGTTTCAATAAATTTTATGTACAGAAACAGACAAAGGACCAGATCTAGACAGTGGGCTCTGATTTGATGACTCCTGTTTTAGGTCAGTCATTTTTCACACTTTTTAAAGTATTATAGTTGTTTTTGGTTTTCCTGATGCTTGCATTGAACCCAGGACCTTGCACATGCTAGGCAAGAAGTCTACCCAGCACTGAGCTACATCCTCACCCAGTCATTTTGTTCTGTTTTATTTTATTTTGTTCCTTGTGCGGTTTATTTTTTGGTGCCTGGGAGTGAACCCAAAGCCTATGCATGCTAATCTATTAGTGAGAATATTGAGACTACCTTAATGAATATAAAAATTTTAAAAGGAGGATTATTGGATGATGGCTTCATCACCTGATCTCTTTCTAAATTTTGTTTAGGTGTTGTATCCAAAAAATATGATTCACAGAGATAAGCAATTGCAAATCATGACAGTTTTCCCCCAAATGCTGGGACTTGAAACTAGGACTTTTTGTACATGCTAGGCAAGCACTCTACCACTGACATATACCCATAGCTCAGTGACAAAGAAAAAATTTTTTTTCCTTTTTACAGAACTGAGGATCAAACCCAGTTCCTCACACATACTGGGTAAATGCTGTGCCACAGAGCTATATCCTCAGCCCCTTTTTAAAAAAATTTTGTTGTGAGACAGGGTCTCACTAAGTTGCCTTATCTGGGCCTCACACTGTGATCTTCTTGCCTCAGCTTCCTGAGTAGTTGGGATTGTAAGTGTGTGCCACCACATCTGGTGGCAAATGTTTTTAAAAGTTCACTTTGCAATCTCAATACCTTTTTTGTTTTGTTGTTGTTGGTTTTTTTTTTTTTTCCCCTTATGGCAGGATTGGGGATGGAACTTAGGACTTTGCACATACGAGGCAAATGCTATACCATTGCACCACATTGGGGATGTGGTTTTAGAATACCATTTGATCAGACTGAACTGAAAACTTAAAAGTGATGTATTAAGAAATTCTTGTTTCAAAGTTAAGCTGCTAAGAATATTTGATGAGGGCTCACATTCTTAAATATAGAAAACATCTAAAACTGACATTGAGGACAAAAACTGTCTGTAAGCTGACATTTTCATGACCTGAGTGTTAAGAATTCCATTATTACACAATTCTGCCCTTATGAGACTTTTTGTAGACATACCTCAAACTTTTATTCACTTTACTTAATGCATTACACTGTTGTAGCTGTTTTTCCTTGTACAGTACTAGACAGTAGTTTTCATGTACATGTTTAAATATTGTTAAGTACTAGCAAAGCCCCTTAACCTTCCCAGTCAAAGATGCTGAAAAAGAAACTTAAATAAAACTTCACATAGAGGTGGCAAGATCTGCTTATTTGCCCATAAAAAGCAGCATAAATTGGTTGTGTAGGGCCGGGTACAGTGGCACACGCCTGTAATCCCAACAACTCAGGAGGCTGAGACAGGGGGATCATGAATTCAAACCAGCCTCAGCAACTTAGTGAGGCACTAAGCAACTCAGTGAGACCCTGTCTCTAAATAAAATACAAAACAGGGCTGGGGATGTGGCTCAGTGGTTGAGTGCCCCTGAGTTCAATCTCCATTAACCCCAGTAGCAAAAAAAAAGAAAAAGAAAAAGAAAACTTGGTTGTAGGTAGTAGATTAAGATGTAGCATTCAACATAATTTAAATTTAAACCAAACATTTACAGAATCCCTAAAGCACCTCTTTTGGGTGCTTTGAAATGAATGAAAATCATTATAATGAATTCTCTCAAAAGTTCTCTTCCAAAGTGGAAACATCGTCAACATTCCAGTTCCTTACATTCATGTAGCTGTCTTTTTTTTTTAAATTTTAATTTGTTATATATGATAGCAGAATGCATTACAATTCATATTACCCATATAGAGCACATTTTTTTTCACATCTCTGCACACAAAGTAGAGTCACACCATTCGTGTCTTCATACATGTACTTAGGGTAGTGATGTCCATCTCATTCCACCATCTTTCCTACCCCCATGCCCCTTCCCTTCCCCCCCTCCCCTTTGCCCTATCTGGAATTCATCTAATCTTCCCATAACCCCATTATGAATCAACATCCTTAAAGAGAATATAATGCTAAGTGAAGTTAGCCAACCCTAAAAAACCAAATGCCGAACATTTTCTGTCTTTTGTTTTTTAAAGTGCTTTCACCTACATTATCTCATGATGTCTTTCCAATAACATTTTTCCAATAATAGCATGATTGTTGACAGGCGAGGTAGTGTTATCTTCTTATCCTAGAGAAGAACCTGAGGTCTGTTTGTAGATTAAGGCTTACATTCTGAATTAGTGACAGTCTTGGTTAGGACCTTTTCTCCTAATTATTAGTCCAGTTTGCCTTTTGTCATCACTGTGTTGCAATGGAAAGTAATTTTTCTGTTTGATCTATTTTCAATTGAAAAAACATTAACATTTTAAAGTTTTATAATTACCATTGTAACTATTTTTTAAATTGCACATGGCTTTTTGCATAGTGTAATCAGTGCAGTGCACCTAAGAATTTTATTCTGTCCTTACACCCCACCCCCTTTTCTTTTTCTTTTTTTTTTTTTTTTTTTTGTGATGCTGGGGATCAGACCCAGGGCTGCTAGGCAAATGCTTTACCACTAACTACATCCCCAGCCCTATTCTGCCCTTTCATGACTGTTCTTAGGTTCTGTATCATTTCATGACCTGGTTTTTACTTAACTTGGGAAGCTCCTCTGAAATATAGGGGACTAAGCTGGGGAGAATGTAGGTGAAATTGTGATAATTAGAAACAGAACCAAAGGCCCAAAGCAGAATTTATGGGAATATTTATAATCCAGATTTATCAGCACTTAAAATTTCTGTTTTCTAGTAAGGGAAGGGGAGCCAGAAGAAGTTATGAAAGCAAAAACAGGGAATCTTCCATGAACACCAACATACAGGGGTTCACATTTATGTCTTTACTACTAAATGGAGTCTTTTTAAAATTTGTTCTTATTATTTATTTTTATGATAATGAAAGACATTGATATTAAAGGTGACCCTTTTTGGGTTAGTTATAATTCCACATTCCAAAATGTGGCAGATAACCGTTCTAAAGACTTAATAATTTCACAGTACTTGCCTCACAAAAATTAGAGAAGAGTCCAAAGAATTCAAGTTAGAGATTTAAGAAGAATTGGAATTTCCTACAGAAAGGATTAAGAATCATTACCACTTAGGAGCTGAAATACCTCAAGTAACACTTTGTTGCCTGGCAGCTAAAATAATTTGTCTCTTTCCATGAGTATGTTGTCTTGTGCTGTGTTAACTTCCTGATGCCCGAGCTTAAACTGAATGCCAAAGAACAAATGCAGTGGCTTTATGTATTCCTAACACGTTGGTCTTGCCCTGTTTGTCTCCCTGTCCTTCTGCTCAGGTTCCATACTGCCCTCTGTAGGAAGCTCTGTAGGCAGTGTAAACGGATACCACACCTGCAAAGGTGAGAATGCCATTTCAACAGTGCCTGCCTCTGTTGGGTGTGTTAGGACAGTATTTGTTTGCATCTCTGTGTGTTTCAGTATGTGTGGAACTGCTGCCAGGAGGGGCGTGAGGGTGAAAACCTGGGGAGGAGCAGCTGGCTTTGGGCTAACCAGGTTGGCAGCCCCAGAACTAAAGGGTACTGAGAAAATAAACAGGATCATCAGATAAGGCCAATGAGGAAAGACCTTGTAGAAATCACATGTGAATCTTTGAATTATAAAGAAGCTATTCTAGAGGTAGTCTCTAGTGTAGTGTTTAGCCTCCCAGCCCGGTGACCTCTCTAGTTTGGAGAAGGGGGAGCAGAAGAATGCTCCAAGTCCATTAATTCCACTAGTACTGTATGGTTGATTTCTTACTTTTACGCCCCTCACTTGTGTTGTAAATCAGAAAGCAGATTAATGAGAACTCTTTTTAAAATATTTATTTATTTGCTTTAGTTGTACACAATGCGTTTTATTTTTATGTGGTGTTAAGGATCGAACCTGGGCTGCGCACATGCTAGGCGAGTGCTCTATCACTGAGCCACAACCCCAACCCCTAATGAGAACTCTTTTGCTTTGTGTATTTAAGTAAGAACTTTTGTGTGATATAGAGAAAGATACTCGTTTACTAGGAGGACTAGGAGAGATGCTTAATCCTAACAAATAATTTAGGAGTGAGAAACCAAGGGGAGAGCCATTCCCAGCCTAATTTCTGTTTCTGTGATACTAGATCTGACGGAGATACAGTGTGACTTGTCAGATGTAAACTTGAAGTATGAGAAACTAGGTGGTGTACTACAGGAACGCCAGGAAAGCCTTCAAGCTGTCCTCAGCAGAATGGAGGAAGTTCAGAAAGAGGCAAGCTCAGTGCTGCAGTGGCTAGAATCAAAAGAGGAGGTCTTGAAAGCCATGGATGCCTCTTTGTCTCCAACCAAGACAGAAACAGTGAAGGCACAAGCTGAATCTAATAAGGTATTGTGTTACATTAGTTGCATCCCAACACTAAGAGGCACACTCTGCTGCACCAGTTTCCTTCCCTAGCCTAGTAACCTAAGAGTGAGATATGGCCAACTACCCAGGCTGCGATGAACAGTATTTTGACTTCCAAATGTTTAAAAGGCCTGACCTCTCCCAGAGAATTTTTTTTTACCTGTGAAATTAAAAGTTGTTACAAATCAGATTCAGGAACAAAAGCAGATATGTTTGCAGAAAGAGAATAGCCTTCCCAGAAGCATTAGCACATTGAAAATGGGATTACTTAAACATGTTTCATGTGATGCTACAAGAGAGCCACACCATTCTCTGAAGCACTTTTCCAACTCTTAGAGGGACCTAAAAAACTGATTACAGTACATTCTTAAAACTGGCAAGTGGGACCAGAAAATAATGTTCCAGTTGAATATCACATATTATTTCTAACTAATGAAATGTTGTCATCACATCTTGGCACTTTTAGCTTATAAGGAGTGATAATTACTGCTTATTGGGCTTCATCGATGTACTTAAATAAACTTAGATCCTTCTATCTAGAATTTTTTTTTTTTTTTTTTTTTTAAATACTGGGACCTGAACCGAGAGGTACTTAACCACTGAGCAACATCCCCAGCTTTTTTTATTTTTTATTTTGAGACAGAGTCTCACAAAATTGCTTAGGATCTTGCTAAATTGCTGAGGCTGGCCTCAAAATTGTGATCCTCTTCCCTCAGCCTCCTGATCACTGGGATTACAGGTATGTACCACCGCTTGCACCCCCATCTATAGATTTTATTTTAAAGTAAATATTGAAGCTGAAAGATTAAGTACTGTCGGGGTGTGGTGGTGCATACCTGTAATTCCAGTGGCTTGGAAGGCTGAGACAGAAGAATCATGAGTTCAAAGCCAGCAGTAGCAAAAGCAAGGTGCTAAGAAACTCAGTGAGACCCTGTCTCTAAATAAAATACAAAATAGGGCTGGGTATTTGACTCAGTGATCGAGTGCCCCTGAGTTCAATCCTTGGTACCAAAAGGAAAACACACACACACACACACACACAAATCAAGTCTGGATAGAATCAGAGAAGATCTTTCTGCCAAAATAAATTAATAAATGAAATAATCAGAGAAAAGCCTGTAATTGCCACCCAGTCATTCTTCTGTTCTAATAACAACTTTGTTTCCTGTTCAGAATCTCATGGTATGCATGATATTTCTCCTAGGCCTTCCTAGCTGAATTGGAACAGAATTCTCCAAAAGTCCAAGAAGTGAAGCAAGCTCTAGCTGAATTACTGATGATATATCCCAACTCACAGGAAGCAGAAAATTGGAAGAAGATGCAAGAAGAGCTCAGTATGTTGTCACAGGGGTGTTGCATATTCACTAAATTGCTTGTGTCTAAAGCAAACAGAATTTCAGCACATCCTACAAAGTAGGAATTATTTTTAGTTAATTTTTGTAAGAGGCCCATACAGTGTCAGAGAGTGAATCTGAATAGGGAAAAGTTTTAGAAATTCCACTCAGCATTGGAATTGTGGCTTTCTAAGGGTAGTCATATTGGTAGTCTACTCTAATCAAGAACTAAATAGACCATTGATGATGGGAAATCTACATATTCAATATTATGAATAATAATATATGTTCATACCATTAAATTGTAAATAACATAAATGAATATTGGCATGAAAATGTTTATAATACAGTAAATTTTAAGCAGATATGTACAGCATATTTTACATATGTGTATGGTTTTGTGCAATTTTATTACATGTAGTTTCATGTAACCACTACCCCAATGAAGATACAGAATTGTTTGTATTTCTTTTTTTTTTAAATGTTTATTTATTTACTTTAGTTGTACACAATGCAATGAATTTATGTTTACGTGGTGCTGAGGATCGAACTCGGGCCGCGCACTTGCGAGGCGAGCGCTCTGCCGCTGAGCCACAACCCCGGCCCTGTTTGTATTTCTTTAGTTAAAATTTTTAAAGGTTATTTTTTATTTTACAAAATGTTAACTAATACTCCTGGGGTCATTTATTGTAGCATATTAAGAATTAAATTTAGGGATCTGACCAGTTGCTGATGAGAGTAAGGAACTATATTATCGCATTTCTTCTCTACAGATTCCCGCTGGGAAAGGGCCACTGAGGTGACTGTGACACGGCAAAAGCAGCTAGAGGAATCTGCAAGCCATCTGGCCTGCTTCCAGACTGCAGAGTCCCAGCTCCGGCCCTGGCTGATGGAGAAGGAACTGATGATGGGAGTCCTGGGTCCCCTATCTATTGACCCTAATATGTTGAATGCACAAAAGCAGCAGGTCCAGGTAAGCAGTGTAGCGTAATGCTTTAGAGCAAAGAAATTGGAGCCATGTGAATTTGGGTTTGAATCCTGCTCCCAGCAAGTTAATTTCATATGATCCTGGACAAGTCACTTAACTTCTCAGTGTTTCCTCGATACTTTTTTTCCTGGTACTAGGGATTGAACCCAAGGTCACTCTTTTTATTTTTTATTTTGAGACAAAGAATCATTAAGTTCCCCAGGCTGGCCTCAAACTTGCGATCCTCCTGCCTCAGCCTCCAGAGTCACTAGGATTATAAGCATGGGTCACCATGCCTGGTACTTTTCCTCAATTTTAATGAGATGTTTGTGAACTATTTATCATTATAACTGTCAAATAGTAAATAGTCAATAACTATTATCAATATCATTAATAGAAGCAGTAAGATGTAGATACAAGAATGAAAAAAAGTTTTCTGGTGAAATTATAGAATATTTTATTTTTAATCCTCAGTGGTAGTGATCCATAGCACTTAATATATCTGCTGGTTTTAAAGATTTTCTGCTGGCCAAACCTCAAAAAAGTTGATTTATGTTATGCCTAACATCATAGAATTTAGGTTGGTCGAAATCATGTCACTTCCAGTGAAACCCTGCCTAGAATTTTTTCCTACTACTTCTTCTCCAAAACTCTTACATTTCTTCTCCCCTCCCACCAGCTTTCCTAAGACTAAGAATATAAGAGTACTTTTTGAAGGAACCTTTTCGGGGCTCTGCATTCAAATAATTTTTGAGCCCTGGTTAGTCTACTTACAAATATTTTTCTAATTCAATGATTTTTCAGGGTTTTTGGTCTGAAACTCTTTTATACTCTTTTTTTTTTTTTTTTTTTTTTTTTTTGGTACCGGGGATTGAACTCAGGGGCACTCGACCACTGGGCCCCATCCCCAGCCCTTTTTTTTTTTTTTTTTTTTTTTTTTTGTGGTACCGGAGATTGAATTCAGGGGCACTTGACCACTAGGCCACATCCTCAGCCCTTTTTTGTATTTTATTAGAGACAGGGTCTCACTGAGTTGCTAAGTGCCTCGCCATTGCTGAGGCTGGCTTTGAACTTGTGATCCTCCTGCCTCAGCCTCCATAATAATATATGTTCATACCATTAAATTGTAAATAACATAAATGAATATTGGCATGAAAATGTTTATAATACAGTAAATTTTAAGCAGATATGTACAGCATATTTTACATATGTGTATGGTTTTTGTGCAATTTTATTACATGTAGTTTCATGTAACCACTACCCCAATGAAGATACAGAATTGTTTGTATTTTTTTTTTTTTAAATGTTTATTTATTTACTTTAGTTGTACACAATGCAATGAATTTATGTTTACGTGGTGCTGAGGATCGAACTCGGGCCGCGCACTTGCGAGGCGAGCGCTCTGCCGCTGAGCCACAACCCCGGCCCTGTTTGTATTTCTTTAGTTAAAATTTTTAAAGGTTATTTTTTATTTTACAAAATGTTAACTAATACTCCTGGGGTCATTTATTGTAGCATATTAAGAATTAAATTTAGGGATCTGACCAGTTGCTGATGAGAGTAAGGAACTATATTATCGCATTTCTTCTCTACAGATTCCCGCTGGGAAAGGGCCACTGAGGTGACTGTGACACGGCAAAAGCAGCTAGAGGAATCTGCAAGCCATCTGGCCTGCTTCCAGACTGCAGAGTCCCAGCTCCGGCCCTGGCTGATGGAGAAGGAACTGATGATGGGAGTCCTGGGTCCCCTATCTATTGACCCTAATATGTTGAATGCACAAAAGCAGCAGGTCCAGGTAAGCAGTGTAGCGTAATGCTTTAGAGCAAAGAAATTGGAGCCATGTGAATTTGGGTTTGAATCCTGCTCCCAGCAAGTTAATTTCATATGATCCTGGACAAGTCACTTAACTTCTCAGTGTTTCCTCGATACTTTTTTTCCTGGTACTAGGGATTGAACCCAAGGTCACTCTTTTTATTTTTTATTTTGAGACAAAGAATCATTAAGTTCCCCAGGCTGGCCTCAAACTTGCGATCCTCCTGCCTCAGCCTCCAGAGTCACTAGGATTATAAGCATGGGTCACCATGCCTGGTACTTTTCCTCAATTTTAATGAGATGTTTGTGAACTATTTATCATTATAACTGTCAAATAGTAAATAGTCAATAACTATTATCAATATCATTAATAGAAGCAGTAAGATGTAGATACAAGAATGAAAAAAAGTTTTCTGGTGAAATTATAGAATATTTTATTTTTAAAATCCTCAGTGGTAGTGATCCATAGCACTTAATATATCTGCTGGTTTTAAAGATTTTCTGCTGGCCAAACCTCAAAAAAGTTGATTTATGTTATGCCTAACATCATAGAATTTAGGTTGGTCGAAATCATGTCACTTCCAGTGAAACCCTGCCTAGAATTTTTTCCTACTACTTCTTCTCCAAAACTCTTACATTTCTTCTCCCCTCCCACCAGCTTTCCTAAGACTAAGAATATAAGAGTACTTTTTGAAGGAACCTTTTCGGGGCTCTGCATTCAAATAATTTTTGAGCCCTGGTTAGTCTACTTACAAATATTTTTCTAATTCAATGATTTTTCAGGGTTTTTGGTCTGAAACTCTTTTATACTCTTTTTTTTTTTTTTTTTTTTTTTTTTTGGTACCGGGGATTGAACTCAGGGGCACTCGACCACTGGGCCCCATCCCCAGCCTTTTTTTTTTTTTTTTTTTTTTTTTTGTGGTACCGGAGATTGAATTCAGGGGCACTTGACCACTAGGCCACATCCTCAGCCCTTTTTTGTATTTTATTAGAGACAGGGTCTCACTGAGTTGCTAAGTGCCTCGCCATTGCTGAGGCTGGCTTTGAACTTGTGATCCTCCTGCCTCAGCCTCCAAGTGTTGGGATTACAGATGTGCGCCACCACACCCAGCTCAAACTCTTTTATACTCTTAAAAGTTATGGCACATGCCTATAATCCCAACGGCTCAGGAGGCTGAGACAGGAGGATTGCAAGCTCAAAGCCAGCCTCAGCAATGGGGAGGCACTAAGTAATTCAGTGAGAATCTGGTCTCTAAATAAAACACAAAATAGGGCTGGGGATGTGGGTCAGTGGTCAAGTACCCCTGAATTCAATCCCTGGTACCAAAAAAAAAAAAAAGTTATTGAGGATCTATAGAGATTGTATTTTGTCTATTAATATTTACTGTATTAAAATAGTAATTTTAAAAATATGTATCATTTTAAAATAACAAAGATAAAACCATCACATTAACATAAATAACATGTTCAGTCTGTTGTAATATTAGATATCAGATAGCCTCTGGGAAATTTTATTGAACATTATGACAGATAACATCTTAGTATTATTATGAAAGTAGTTTAGACCTTGTGGATTTGACCCCCACCATCCTCCTGTACTGGGGGATTGAACCCAGGGGTGCTTAAACCACTGAGCAACATCCCCAGCCCTTTCTTATATTTTATCTAGAGTCAGGGCCTCACTGAGTTGCTGAGGCTGGATTTGAACTCACAATCCTTCTGCCTCAGCCTCCTGGTTTCTGGGATTATAGGTGTGGGTCACCACACCTGGTTCGTGGATTCTTGAAAGGGCCTAGGCACTGCTGGGGTCCCTGAACCATACTGTGAGAACCATTGTTCTGAGGTTTTTTTTTTATCCATCCTGTCATAGGCTTGCTTTCTGGACTACAACATAAGAAGAACCTCCTAATGGGTTTTTCCCCCATCCCACTACTGGTTACCAAATTATCTCCTCAAATCACATATCTGGGAATACTAAAATGCTCAGTGACTCTTGGCTGGCTATTAAACAAAGTCCAGATAACTGGTCAATTGATATATAAGGCTTTCATAGTCTAGTCCCAGCTTATATCACTTGTCATTTACAGTTCTATCCCCATATGCCCAGTCTTTTACCTACACCAAATAGTTTCTCAAACATGCCACACCCAGATGGCTCTGTGCCTTTTCTAGGCCCTCCCTGGAGGACCCTTCACCAGCCTAACTCTCTGTTCTGCTTGTGAAATTCCTGTTCACTACATGACCAAGGCTGGTCTCAAATTTATAATCCTCCTGTCCCGAGTTGCTGGATTATAGGCATTCCTGTTCTTTTTTAAGAATTACCTAGTTTTATTTTGTTTATTTATCTTTATGTGGTGCTGAGGGTTGGATCCAATTCCTCACACATGCTAGGCAAGCAGACTACCACTGAGCCACAACCCCAGCCCCTGTTCATTCTTTATTGTCACCTATGGAACATCTAATTCTACCTTTTGTCATGCCTAACAGACTTAGTCACCTTTACTCTGTGCTTTCACAGCAACCTATTATGTTCATGTCAGTGTTTTCATAATTTTTAATTTTACTGCATTTTATTAGTTTATTCTTTTTTGGGGGATGTGTGCTGGGGATTAAATTCAGGGGGCACTCAACCACTGGGCCACATCCTAGTCCCTATTTTGTATTTTATTTAGGGACATGGTCTCACTTTAGCACCTCACTATAGGTAAGGTTGGCTCCTGCCTCAGCCTCCCAAGCCTCTGGGATTAGTTTATTCTTTACACATTTGTTTTTCTTGATCAGGTCTTATTTTTGTATATTGTAAATGCTGAGTGCTTTCCACAAATTATCTCATTCAGTCTTCTCACCAGCCATGTTAAGTATTTTATTATCCCCATCTTACTAATAAGGAGCTGAGATTCAAAGAATTTCTAAAAACTCACCTGAAGTTATACAGCTGGTGAGTAATAGAGTCAGGATTTGAACTCAGGCACCCTGGCACCAGAGCCTTTAATCCTAACATCTTTTCTGAGAGGGGCAGGAGTTAGAAAACAAATTAAAAGACATGTCCTTTGCTTTATAGAAGCTCTTTATCTAATTTGCTACATTGTGATATGTACGGCACAGGTACTATAAGAATTCCAGTAATGAAACTAAGAAAAAAAGCAGTGTCATTGAAAGTAGAAATGGCAAACCCAACCAGTAATATAGCAGGTTCTGGGACCCAGTATTCCAGACTCCAGATTCAGAGGCCTGGTATTGTATGGCAAAGCTGATAAATACCAGTCTGGTTTCCTAGCCCAGGCTGACTAGTAAAACAGAGTAGGACAAATAAGGGAAAAAATAAAATAATGTAATCAATGATCTTTCAGAATATTTATTTATTAAGCAATTGTTAAAAGTAATACTGCCTTAGCCTACTAAAATGGTAATTTTTGCCAGGTGTGGTGGCACATGCCTTTAATCCCAGTGACTCAGGAAGCTGAGGCAGAAGGATTGCAAATTTAAGACCAGCCTCAGCAAATTAGTGAGACCTTGTCTCAAAATAAAAAAGGGAAATTTTTAAAAGGACTGAGAATGTAGCCCAGTGGTAAAGTGCCCCTGGGTTCAATCCCTAGTACATCTCCCCTCAAAAAAAAAAAAAAAAAAACAGTAATTTTTACTGATTTAAAAAAAATAATAGGGCTGGTGTTGTGGCTCAGTGGTAGAGTGCTCGCCTAGCACATGCACGGCCCAGGTTCAATCCTCAGCACTACGTAAACATAAATGCATTGTGTACAACTGAAATAAATAAATATTTTTTAAAAATAAAAATAAAAAAATAATAATGATAGCCTGGTCCTTGGAATTTTCTGGCTTATTTTCAGAAGGGGCTATCACAATCCAAAATGAGTTTTTGTTTTGACAGTGCTTTTAGATGTTTTCTCTGTCTAAACATCTTGATGTCATTTCTGTTTTTAGTTTATGCTGAAAGAATTTGAAACACGCAAGCAACAGCATGAGCAGCTGAATGAAGCAGCTCAGGGCATACTAACAGGCCCTGGAGATATATCTCCATCCACCAGCCAAGTACAAAAAGAACTCCAGAGCATCAATCAGAAGTGGGTTGAGCTGACTGACAAACTGAATTCCCGTTCCAGCCAAATTGACCAAGCTATTGTTAAAAGCACCCAGTACCAAGAACTGCTTCAGGACTTATCAGAGAAAGTGAAGGCAGTTGGACAGCGACTCAGTGGCCAGTCAGCCATCAGCACCCAACCTGAGGCTGTAAAGCAACAGTTGGAGGAGATAAGTGAGATTCGATCTGACTTGGAACAATTAGACAATGAGATAAAGGAGGCTCAAACACTGTGTGATGAACTCTCAGTGCTCATTGGTGAGCAGTACCTCAAGGATGAGCTAAAGAAGCGTTTGGAGACAGTCGCCCTTCCACTCCAAGGCTTAGAAGACCTTGCAGGTGAGTTAGGGTGAGGAACACACTCTTGCCATTGTTAGTGACAACAGCAAAAAGGAATGGCTTGCCGGGCGCGGTGGCGCATGCCTGTAATCCCAGCACTTGGGAGGCTGAGGCAGGAGGATCACGAGGTCAAAGCCAGCCTCAGCCATGGCGAGGCACTTAGCAACTCAGTGAGACCCTGTTTCTAATAAAATACAAAAAAAAAAAAGGGCTGGGGATATGGCCCAGCAGTCGAGTGCCCCTGAGTTCAATCCCTGGTACCAAAAAAAAAAAAAAAAAAAAAAAAAAAACAGGAATGGCTTAACAGTAGACCCAGGAATCTAGAATGACTTGTAAGTAGCTTTTGGACTCAGAATAGTGTTAAACCTGTACCTTCTTCCAGTGACAGTGAGAACTGCTGTGGTTATTACACACTGAACTCTGGTAGTATGTGAAACTTTACATAACACAGTCCTAGAGATAAAAACTCTGATACAAAGTCGGCCAACAGGTAGACATTCATGCCCATAAATGTACTAATAGGTGGAGTTACTTGTACACTTTCACTGATACCCACTTCTTTTCTTTATGTTACAGGCACACACATACTTGAGCACATACCACATATATGCAAAGTTAAAAACGTGCTCTGGACTTCTTATGATGACCTTACATAAGACAAATTTTGTCATTGATTTATTGCCTCTTTTTCTGGAAATGTTTATGACTTTCAGTTTTCTCCTGGCTTAGAAGTACTGAAGTCACCTTACAAAGTTGATATTAAATAAGATAGAGTGTGTGAAGGAGCCTGTGCCCTTTTTTATGGTAGATTCTCAATTAACCTTTGTTTCCCTTCCACTAAGATTAGACCATATACTCTCAGCAAACATTTTTAATGCCATGTTCAGGCTTTATTGATTTCAGTTTTGTTTTCTCATTTCAGCCGATCGCATGAACAGACTCCAGTCAGCTCTTGCCAGCACCCAGCAGTTCCAGCAAATGTTTGATGAATTGAAGACTTGGTTGGAAGACAAACAAAGCCAGCAAGCAAAAAGCTGCCCAATTTCTGCAAAACTGGAGCAGCTACAGTCTCAGCTACAGGAGAATGAAGAGTTTCAGAAAAGCCTTAATCAACACAGTGGTTCCTATGAAGTGATTGTGGCCGAGGGGGAATCTCTGCTGCTTTCTGTACCCCCTGGAGAAGAGAAAAGGACTTTACAAAACCATTTGGTTGAACTCAAAAGCCACTGGGAAGAGCTTAGTAAAAAAACTGCAGACAGACAATCCAGGCTTAAGGACTGTATGCAAAAAGCTCAGAAGTATCAGTGGCATGTGGAAGACCTTGCACCATGGATAGAAGATTGTAAAGCCAAGATGTCTGAATTGCAGGTCACTCTGGATGCAGTGCAACTAGAATCCAGTCTCCTGAGATCAAAGGCTATGCTGAGTGAGGTGGAAAAGCGCCGCTCCCTACTGGAAATATTGAATAGTGCTGCTGACATTCTGATCAACTCTTCAGAAACTGATGAGGATGGTATCCGGGATGAGAAGGCTGAGATCAACCAGAATATGGATGCCATTACAGAAGAGCTACAGGCCAAAACTGGGTTGCTTGAAGAAATGACTCAGAGGCTCAAGGAGTTTCAGGAAAGCTTTAAGAATATTGAAAGAAAGGTTGAAGGAGCCAAACACCAACTTGAAATCTTTGATGCTCTGGGCTCTCAAGCCTGTAGCAACAAGAACCTGGAGAAGCTAAGAGCTCAACAGGAAGTGCTGCAGGCACTGGAGCCTCAAGTAGACTATCTGAGGAACTTCACTCAGGGGCTGGTAGAAGATGCCCCAGATGGATCTGATGCATCCCAACTTCTACATCAAGCTGAGGTTACCCAGCAAGAGTTCCTAGAAGTGAAACAAAGAGTGAACAGTGGTTGCATGACAATGGAAAACAAACTGGAGGGGATTGGCCAGTTTCACTGCCGAGTCCGAGAGATGTTTTCTCAGTTGGCAGACCTGGATGATGAGCTAGATGGTATGGGTGCTATCGGCAGAGACACAGATAGCCTCCAATCCCAAATTGAGGATGTACGGCTGTTCCTGAACAAAATCCAGTCCCTCAGGTTTGACATAGAGGCCTCTGAAACAGAGTGCCGACAAATGCTAGAAGAAGAGGGGACTCTGGACTTGTTAGGTCTCAAGAGGGAGCTAGAAGCCCTGAATAAACAGTGTGGCAAACTGACCGAGAGGGGGAAAGCTCGCCAGGAACAGCTGGAGCTAACGTTGGGTCGAGTAGAGGACTTCTATAGCAAATTGAAAGTACTCAATGATGCAACCACAGCAGCAGAGGAGGGAGAGGCACTCCAGTGGGTAGTGGGGACTGAAGTGGATGTCATCAACCAACAATTAGCAGATTTTAAAGTAAGTCTCACACTTTTTTTTCTTTTTCTAATATGTATATTTCCTTGCTTGTAACTTAAATTCTATCATCTCACTTTCATCACCACCAAAGTACACTGAAGACTAAACAGTCTCTTGGACTTCTAAATGGACTGTTTTGAACACTTTTCTATTGTGGTTTATTTCAGTTTTTATAACAAAGTAAGGATATAGAAAGAAATATATAAGCCTTATCTCTTATGCTAAGAATCTTAGGAGTTCTTGAGATGTCAAATTGACTGTTTTGGTAACTTCAGTGAAGGTGTCTTCTAGTACCTGTTTTTCAAATTGAGCTATGAGAAGCCATAAGGTGGACATGGGTTCATTTTCTAAAGTGTTGATTTTACGCAGATTTCAGGGGAAATTATTGATGTATTCTGGAATAAGATATAAAATTCTCATGAATTGAAGTGAATGAAACATGACACTTAAAAGAAATTTCCCACTTAACAGAAAGCAGCTTAAAAATATACCCCAGGCTCCTCAAGAATATAAGTTCTTTGCATGTAGGAGGTTTGAGAAATACTACCTTAATCGCAGAAATATTTTAGTTCTTTACCTGAGCCAAATTTCTAGTCCTGAGATTTTGATAGTCTAAGTTAAAACAACAGGCCAGGCTCAGTAGCACACAGTTGTAATTCCAGCTACTGAGGAGGTTGAGGCAGGGGGATCATAGGTTCAGCCAGCGTTGGCAACTTAGTGAAGACCCTATCTAAAAAATAAAAAGGGGCTGGGGATATAACTCAGTGTTAGAATCCCTCTGTGTTTAATCTCCAGTACTGTCAAACTAAGAAACAAACAAATAAATAAAGCATAATGATTAGACAACTGGACCCCAAAGTGTTGGTTTGCTGGCCAAGGGCCTACCTGTTGGGTCTAGACTCTCACTAATAACTCTTGAGGGTTTGTTTGTTTGGTACTAGGGATTGAACTCAGGGGGCACTTGACCACTGAACCACATCCCCAGCCCTATTTTGTATTCTATTTAGAGACAGGGTCTCACTGAGTTATTTAGCGCCTGGCCGTTGCTGAGACTGGCTTTGAACTTGCAACCCTCCTGTCTCAGCCTCCCAATGGCTGGGATTATAGGTGTGCGCCACTGCACCCAGCAACTCTTGAGCCTTTTGCCCAAGAGTTTTCTTTGTTGTAAACACCTAAAAATGCCTCACTCTGCAACTGTGTCTTTCATGGTACATGGAATAGATTTAGAAAGGATACTTCCAGCAGTTTGTTCCAGCAGCTTAACCCATGAGCCACATCCCTATCCATTTTTATTTTGAAACAGTGTCTTGCTAAGTTGCTTAGGGCCTCACTAAGTTGCTGAGGCTGGTTTTGAACTCAGGATCCTCCTGGCCCAGCCTCCCAAGTTTCTGGGATTATAGGTGTGTGCCACTGTGCTCAGCTAGAATTCTTTCCTTTTATAATGTATAGAGAGGGGATGTTGACATCAGGTCAGAGCCACATGTTTCCTAGAAGGGTCACAAATTTGTAGACAAAATTGAAGTACAAAAAGGTGACTGTTTCAGAAAGGCCCCATTAGGAGCTTAAGGAACATTCTGTATTAGAGTGGGATACTGGTCGAAGGCCCCCTTATCACATTTGGAGATAGTACAGTTTGAAGCAACAGAAGTCATCCTGTTTGGTTTCTTGGGGCACCCTGATAAGAGAGAATAAATAGATAAGTCCATAAGGCAATGTTTGTTCTTCTTCAAAACACCCACTCCTCTTCTCTGGTAGCAGTGTGGCCCTCCCTCTGTCATCTTGCATGCTTTTCTTTTCTTTTCTTTTCTGCTATAAACTCCTGAAGAGCAGAGACTCTTCTGCAGATATGTGTCTATTATCCAATTGACCTGGACTGGGTTACTGGAATTAATGGTCTAACCAACTAAATAAATTTTTTAGACAACTGAAGTGTATCCCTATAGGTTCAAAAATAGTCTCACTTAACCAGATTCTAATTTATGTAGAAATTATTTTAAATTTTGTTTGACTAATTTTCTCAATGCTGTATTGTATGTAAGTTTTTCTTAATGAGTACAAGTTAATGTTAAAAAATATTGTGCAGTTCTCCCTATGGTCATATTCTCAAGGATATTAAAGAGGTTTGGGGCTGCTTTGTGTTTCTAAATTGCTGTGCAGTTTGAGTACTATGTTGAAGTGCTTGTTTGGGGCCTCTGCAGTGTTGAACTGGTTGGATTGCATATAGGTACATAGTGAGGAGGTAATTTCTGTTGTTTTTCTTTTTTTTCCACCAGACTTATTCTTAGAAACCAAGAATAAAATGTGTTTTCTCATGATGGCAAGTATTACAGTTGGCTCTGTGCATTTGCAGGTTCAATCAATCATGCATTAAAAATATTTCAGAGGGGGAAATATAATAAAAAGTGGCAATACAAAATAATACAGAGTTAAATAATACAAATTTTAAAACAATATAGTATAACACAACAATCTGCATAGCATTTGTATTGTATTAGGTATTATAAGTAATCCAGCAATGATTTAAAGCTATAGGAAGATACAATTACTATTCATTTTATACAAGGAATCTGAGCATGCATGGATTTTATTATTGGGGCACAGGGGATCCTGGAACCATTGTCCCAATGATACCAAGTATCTTACTGCTATTGCCTTGCTCTGCTGTTACTGGGTCAGTCTGTAGCAGTCTATTTAACTATGAGGTAGACATCATGGTGCTCAGGAGTTCAGTAGCTGCTTAGTTGCTTGTCACAGCCAACTCATTTCATTGGTTTCTAAGAATAAGCCTCCTTCCATGAATACCATGGATATGAAGGCTGGGAACCGTCAGCCAGGCACTGGCAAAGTGCTTATGTGTAGTGGACTGGTGTTGACAAAGCAAGCCTGGATGAAGCGTGAAGGGAGGAGGGTGGAAGAGCACCCTGGTATGACCCATCATTAAGTCAATAGCTAGTTACTATTAAATGATTAGGGGGCTGTGGTTGTGGCTCAGTGGAAGAGCGCTTGCCTAGCATGTGCGAGGCACTGAGTTCAAGCCTCAGCACCACATTAAAAATGAATAAATAAAAAATGTTTAAAAAAATGATCAGTATCTCCCCTAGAGTTGATGTGCAAATCAGAAGTTCTGTTTTACCAGTCTACCTTTTAGGGAGGTCCAAAGTTTGGCAAAGTTTTTGCCTCCTCCCAGCAAAGGTCTTTGGTCCGGAGGGGAGGCTCATATTCCTGGATGATCTCATGGGAAGTGAAAACAATGACAGGGGAAAAACTGTGTCAGTTCCACAGCCCCTAGAGGCTGTAAAAAGGGAAGGTCTTGGACCCATTCTGAGAACTGAGTCATTTTCATGTTATGAATGTTGAGATCCTGGGTTAATGTGCTATAGTCCAGCAGTAGACCAGACTCATGATCTTCTTCCAGATTCAATAACACCTCCCCCCAAAAATGACGATGAATATTTAAAAACAACAGAAACACAGGCTCTGCTTTGACCTGGCTAACTCCACTGCGGATGGTCAAAACAGACAGACTAGTCAGGTCTGTGGAGAACTTCCAGGCTTGCTTGGAGCTATGTAATAGGGCTGATAAATCCATACAGCTGCATTAAGTCTATGGGAAAAACGAAAAACATTTTTCCTCCTTAATTGAACACAGAAAAACTAAAATAGGAAGGGCTTTCCCTTGGTTCCTCTGAATAATTTATAGAATCTGGTCAAGCAGTGGAACCTCTCAGATGGGAATGAGAAAGAGTCCTTTTCACTCTAAGAAGGCAAAGATCACCAGGCGCAGTGGCGCACGCCTGTAATCCCAGCACTTGGGAGGCTGAGGCAGGAGGATCGCGAGTTCAAAGCCAGCCTCAGCAATGGTGAGGCACTTAGCAACTCAGTGAGACCCTGTCTCTAATAAAATACAAAAAAGGGGGCTGGGGTTGTGGCTCAGCGGCGGAGCGCTCGCCTCGCACGTGCACGGCCCGGGTTCGATCCTCAGCACCACGTAAACATAAATGCATTGCATTGTGTACAACTAAAGGAAATGAATAAATATTAAAAAAAAAAATACAAAAAAAGGGCTGGGGATGGGACCCAGTGGTCGAGTGCCCCTGAGTTCAATCCCTGGTACCACACACACACACACACACACAAAAAAAAAAAAAAGAGAGAAGGCAAAGACCTCAATCTTCCTGAGTTGGGGCCTTTATTGGGTTCAGCTCTCAGTTGAAAGGAGAAAGCCTTTCCAGAAATCATAATAAGAGTAAATAGCATGTATTCAGAAAATTGGAGGAAAAGACTAGATAATCTCTTCAGGAAATTCCATTTCCTAAATGAGTCTCTGATTATTGAGGAAACCGAATTGTATGTGCCTAACAGGAGACTAACAAGAAAGGAGGGACATTTACATCACTGAAGCTTGAGCCAAAGAATTTCCCCAGTATGACCTTAGTGGGAAGGGTAGGAAAAAAAATCTATTAATTCTTACAATAGCTAGAGGCTTTCCTCATTCTGAAATTCCCTGGGTAGATTTTACTTGTTAAGAATTGAGATCATAGCCAGGTGCCGTGGCGCACGCCTGTAATCCCAGCACTTGGGAGGCTGAGGCAGGAGGATCGCGAGTTCAAAGCCAGCCTCAGCAATAGCGAGGCACTTAGCAACTCAGTGAGACCCTGTCTCTAGTAAAAATACAAAGAAGGGCTGGGGATGTGGCCCAGTGGATGAGTGCCCCTGAGTTCAATCCCCAGTACCCCCCAAAAAAAAAAAATTGAGATCATTCTGAGTCTTAATTCTTCCCCTCCCATGCACCTCTGTTTCCCATGGGAACCATGCTGACCTCTCAGTCAGAAAGGATATGGGTGGAGCTTTTGGCATCATTTTGGCAAGCAGCATCAAGAAACCTAGTATGTGGTAGCACTTTCCTGTAATCCCAGCTACTGGGGAGCTAAGGCAGGAGAATGACAAGTTCCAGGCCAACCTGGGGGAATTTAGTGAAACCCTGTTTCAAAAAATTTTTTAAAAGGGCCTAGAATGTAGCTCAGTGGTAGAACACTCCTGGGTTCATTTAAAAGAAAGAAGGAAGGTGGGGGTGGGGACGGTCAGGAAAGAAAAGAAAAAAAGAGAGAAACATGGCTAAAATGGGTTTGGTGGGATGTAGGTGTGGGAACAAGCTTCCCTTAGAGTCTTCTCACTCCTAATTCAGATCAGCAGGGCTCTCAAGGTCAGGGACTCAATACACTTGCAGCTTTTGTCTCAGGGAGCTAGATATCCTAGTATGAGACCAGAACAAGAAAAGTCCTTTAAGCTGGTTATGTTGGCAGATATCTTTAATCCTCGCTATTTGGAAGGCTAAGGCAGGAGGATTTCAAGTCAAGGCCTGCCTCTGTGAAATTTAGTGAAATCTTGTTTCAAATAAAAAAGGCTAGGGATGTAGCTCAGAGCATGGGGTGCTGAGTTCAATGTCTAGTACACTGAAAAATAAAATTAATTAAATAAATAAATTTTAAAGTCCTTTAAACCATTCATTTAGCTGGGCATGGTGGTACACACATGTAATCCCAGCATCTGGAGAGGCTGAGGCAGGAGGATTACAAATTCAAAGCCAGCCTCAGCAATTTAGTGAGGCCCTAAGTAACTTAGTGAAACCCTGTGTCAAATAAATAAATAAATAAATAAAACAAAAGAAGGGCTGGGGTTGTAGCTCAGTGATAAAGTGCTTACCTAGCATGTATGAGGCACTGGGATTGATTCTCAGCACCAATTATAAATAAATAAAATAAAGGTCCATGGATGACTTAAAAAATATATGTACATATATATAATATGCACATATGTATATATTATATACATTTACATTATATACATATATGTTATATGTGTATAATATCATAAAAGAAAGAAAAGAAAAATTTTAAAAATTAAAAGGGGCCGTGGATATGGCTCAGTGGTTAAGCACCACTGGGTTCAATTCTTGGCACAAAAACAAATTTTTTTTTTCATTTAATTTTTTGCCTCATAATTAGCAAATTTAGGAGCTCCTATGAGCACTTATGAAAAACTCTTGGAAGACAGGGCCCAGCATGGAGTGGAAAGACTGCCAATTTGTACAGAGGTACTTGCCCCTTCCTTTCATATGATTATAAAGGCAGTATCAGCCCATCTATGGTTTTTGCCAGTTAGTACACCTGCCTAGGAGCAAGTCACTAAACGATAAAGCAAATGAGGTCAGCATTATCTACCTGCCCCAGGAGAGAAAGGAACTCAAATTTAGTATGGCCTATCACTTGGAGGCTTAGGTATCCCTAAGCCTTTATAGCAGCCAAGATAAGTAGGTACCCTTTGCTCTACTCTCCTGGCTTGTGCTGACCCTTGGCCTGCCCTCCCTTCCTTCCTTCCTTCCTTCCTTCCTTCCTTCCTTCCTTCCTTCCTTCCTTCCTTCCTTTCTGTCTTTCTTTCTTTCTTTCTCTCTCTCCCCCTCCCTCTCCCTCTCCCCCCACTCTCTATATATATCCTTCCCTCCCTCCTTCCCTTCTCCTCTCTTTTTCTTTCTCTCCTTCCTTCCTTCCTTTTCTTCCTCCCTCCCTTCCTCTCTTTCCTTCCCTTCCTTAAACAAGGCTACTTCAATAGAAACCAAGATCCAAGGAAGTAAAGAAAATAGCCTACAAGAGGCTTTCTCAACTTCAGCATTATGAGATTTGAGACTAGGTGTTTTTTATTTAGAGGTCTCTCTTGTGTATAGGATGTTTAATAGCATCTATGACCTGTAACTACTAGAAATAGTAACTTCCCAGTTGTGACAACCAAAAAATGTCTTCAGACATTGCTAATGTCCCCTGGAAGGCAGAATCGCCCTTCTGAGAACCACTTCCCTGGAAGAAAATTAACACCTGTGTGTTCCACACATAAGATTTAGTTAGAATGGCTACTACTTAAGTTAAATATTTATATAGCAAGCAGTCTTCCCATAATCTGATTGTGACTCTGTAGTAATAAGAACTGCCTCTAAGTCAACCTTCCTTTGGACTAGCCACTGGATTCTTTTTTTTACTGGTGCTAATCTGTGTCTGGTTCAAAATGCTCTAGTCACTTTCCCTGGCATGTGAAATTTTGTGTACAGTTGTTGATGCAGGTGTTTGGCTGATGATACATTTCTAAAGAGAAGAGGAACTTCCTTTGTGGAAATATTTCAGGGAGCTCCCTTGTTCTGTGCCTTTAAGGGGTGGCGACAGTATGTCAGTTGTTCTCTGCAGCCAACCCAGTTTGGCCACTGATATTTATAACCCTTATGTGACCCCCCCACCCCACCCCCAAAGAATTCCAATGCTCTGTAATAATCTTCTCCACCCCCATCATACCAACTGCATGGGGAAAAGGCAAAGGAGCCTTTGAGGCCTTTAAGTTTTTTCCTTCATATTGAACATTTTCCAGCTCCCTTTTAAAGTGTTGCCACTTAGTATTTTAAATGTAAGCATCACAAGGAAAATCCCAAACTTGCAGCCGTTACATCATTTAAAGAAGTCCACACGTCAGTGAAGGTAGTAAAATCAAATGGAAAGTTGTCAAGAAAGCATTGATAGATTTCACAAAAATCTGTCTGGAAATTTTTATAGCAAAGGGAGATTTTAAAGCAACATACCAATATATCCTCAACCAAAGAAAATGAGCACATTTTCCTTCACATACAGTATCAGCACCTAGCATTCACAACTGAGATTCATCATATGATTTTATACAGAAAGGAAGAAAAGTCTGTTTTCAGAAAAACTACAATGGACCCTATGTAGAACTTGTATTGATTGTTGAGTGTTTGATTAATGGAGATGGTTGAGATCAGCACAGGTTAGACATTTCTTGCTGGGTCTAGAAGTGATTGGTAAGTGATCTGACTTAGTTTGAGCCTGGAGCCAAGTACAGTGGCATGTGCCTGTAGTCCCAGCTACTTGGAGGATAAAGCAGGAGCATCACTTGAGGCCAGAAGTTCAAGGCCAATCTGAATATAGTAAGACCCTGGCACAAGGATCTTGTGCATTTTCAAGCTGACTGTATAGTGCATAAGCTATAAGCCATGAGCCTCTGGGAAGTGTTAGGAGTCACACTGAAGGCCCTTGATTGTTACTGTTGGCTACTTTACCAGGAAATAGGTGAATCTCACAGGTAATTGAGTCAGGACACTGCACCAAAGCATTACTGTCCCAAAGGGCTGTTTCTTGTCTCCTGAGACCTGCCCAAGTCTCAGCTGTCCTAGTTGCAAAAATATAGCTATAAAGAGAATGTTCTTGGGGCTGGGATTGTGGCTCAGCGGTAGAGCACTCACCTAGCACGTGTGTGGCCCGGGTTCGATACTCAGCACCACATAAAAATAAACACATTGTGTACAACTAAAGCAAATAAATAAATATTTTTTAAAAAGAGAGAGAGAGTTCTTCCTCCCCATTTTCTTTAAGACTTTGCCACACTGGGCACAGTGACGCACGCCTATAATCCCAGTGATTTGGGAGGCTGAGGCAGGAGGATCGTAAGTTCAAAACCAGTCTCAGCAATTTAGGTAGGCCCTAAGCAACTTAGCAAGACCCTGTCTCAAAATAAAAATAAAGGGCTGGGGATGTGGCTCAGTGGTTGAGTGACTCTGAATTCAATCCCTGGTAACAAAAACAAAAACAAGCAAACAAACAAATAAAAACTGTCACAACCAGGTGCTTTTCAAACGTGAGTCTCTGGTATTGGCTGCACAAGATTAATGGGACACTCTTAATCCTAGGCCCTCACAAGCCAGTATAACTATTCCAAATGTGGATCTTTCAGAACTTTGGGCTGCCCAGAGATGAGAAAAATTGCTACATGATGATATTGCATTGATCCCTTTGTGGGGATTAGAAAGAAGGAACTCCATGTTCCTTTTAATCCATCCTTATTGAGCATTTACTGTGCTAGTCCTTGGGTGGGTGCTGGGGTTACAGATAGTCTCTGGTTAACAATGGGAAGTATACACAAAGAATCACAGAGGTAGTGGTAATTTAAGTGCTGCAAGAGAGACCAGAGTCTGAATGACCTCTAGTAATCCCATTATAAATCAGACATTTTAAATGCAGATAAGAAAAACTAAGCCATTTAGCAAGTAAATGTTTAAGTTGGGATTAAAAAGGTCTATTTGGTACCAAAATTCATTCTATCCCAGTGGTTCCCACCAAGGCAGTTTTGCCCCTTGAGAGACATTCTACTATGTTCAAAGACATTATTTATTATCACAAATGTGGAAGCTGCTTCTGGCATCTAGTGGGTGCTGCAATACAGCACAATGGGTGCTACAACATTACAGGATAGCCCCTTAACAGTAAAAGACTTACTCAACCCACTTCTTTTAATTTTTTTTTTTATTTACTTATTTATTTTTGGTACCTACCAGGGATTGAACTCCGGGGCACTTGTCCACTGGGTCACATCCCAGCCCTTTTTTGTATTTTATTAGAGACAGGGTCTCACTGAGTTGCTAAGTGCCTCGCCATTGCTGAGGCTGGCTTTGAACTTGTGATCCTCCTGCCTTAGCCTCCCAAGTGCTGGGATTACAGGCGTGCGCCACCATGCCCGGCTCTCAAACCCACTTCTAGAAAGATAGGAAATTTGATTATTGCCTTTTTCCATTACAAGAGTTAACTGATAAAATAGTTCCAGAATGCTGCCTGGGGAAGCTTCTGTGGTTTTCCTCCCCCTTTCCAAAAAATCAGTTAAGAAATAGTGTTGCTTTCGAGAGTGACTTATACAGATTTGTTGGATAAAGTCAGAATCTTGGTGAACTAATTTGAGTCAGTGGCTAAAGAATTCTCTCCATGCTTGACCAGTCCCCACCCCACTCTGCCACAAGGTTCCTGCTGTGGAAATCAGTCAGCTGTGTATCGCAAGCGACTTCCTGTAGGGTGTGTTGTGGAATGGCATCAGCCCCTGCACCAGCTGGGAGTACTGATCTCAGTGTGATTTTATCAGACTGTCTCTTTGGAGCTTTGCGGTTTGGAACAAAGGACCCTCTGTTAGGAAAGCAGAGAGCTGGTATGATTGGACAGCCAGCATGTACGCACATGGTTCCCACAGGAATAAAGAGAGAGAGAGAGAGAGAGAGAGAGAGAGAGAGAGAGAGAAATTATTCTGTAACCTTCTATAACTTGGGTCTCCAAGGTAAATTTCCTGAACTTTTGTATGTATTCATTCTTCTTTTTGTGAGTGCTTACCATTCCCCCAAATCAACACAGGAGCCACCTGATCAGAAGAATTAAGTGGTGGCATCCTTCAGAATTGTTCTATTTCTGTGCCCCAGTCTTTTGCTTCCCCATTCTTGGAGTACATATTTGAGCTGCACTATCTTTCCAGTCTTGTTTCCTATAGACCATCCACTCTATCCACTTACCTGAGACCCTCTACACATTTTACCTATTTGATTTCTACCCACACCTGAAGGCATAGCTCAAGTCCCATCTCTTGACAAAACTTTCCTGATCTCCCCAGCTCACTGCTTCTCCTGGTCATCTAAACCACTTAATATTTGCCCTTATTACATACTACTTAGTTTTTTTGTTGTTGTTTTTGGTTTTTTTTTTTTTTTTTTTTTTTTTAGTTGTACACAATTCGTTTATTTGTACATGGTGCTGAGGATCGAAACCGGGCAGCGCACGTTCTAGGCGAGCGCTCTCTACCGCTGAGCCACAACCCAGCCTCTTGTTTTTTTTTATTTTTGTTTTTTTAGGTACCGGGGATTGAACTCAGGGGCACTTGACCACTGGGCCACACCCCAGCCCTTTTTTGTATTTTATTAGAGACAAGGTCTTACTGAGTTGCTAAGTGCCTCGCCGTTGCTGAGGCTGTGTTTGAACTCGCGATCCTCCTGCCTCAGCCTCCCAAATGCTGGGATTACAGACATGTGCCACCGCGCCCAGCTGATAATGTCTTTTTTTCAACAAGCTTATTCAAATATACAAATGAATTTTGTGAAATCTCTGTTGTTGTTGTTGTTGTTGTTGTTGTTGTTTCAGTATCAGGGATTGAACCTAGGGCCTTATACATGCTAGGCAAGAGTTCTATCATTAAACCATAGCCCCAAACCTTTTATTTTATTTCAAGACAAGTTCTGACCAAATTGTCCACATTGGACTCAAACTTGTGATCCTTCTACCTTAGCCTCCCCAGGAACTAGGATTACAGGTGTGTGCCACCACACCCAGCTGTGAAATCTTTTTCTTTTCTTTTCTTTTCTTTTTTTTTTTTTTTTTTGGTACCAGGGATTGAACTCAGTGGCACTCGACCACGGGGGGCCACATCCCCAGCCCTTTTTTGTATTTTATTAGAGACAGGGTCTCACTGATTTGCTGAGTGCCTCGCCATTGCTGAGGCTGGCTTTGAACTCGCGATCCTCCTGCCTCAACCTCCCAAGTGCTGGGATTCCAGGCATGCACCACCACGCCCGGGCTGTGAAATCTTTTTAATAAGAAACTTCATCCCCTTTTGTGCCTAGGGACAATCATTCTTCAGAAGATTTGATCTAAAGCCCAGCACTAGATTTAGATTATCACTTTTTCTTAGAAAAATGGAAATTATGAAGATAAAGTAAAAATTCGTTTATGGCAGCAATAAAACAAGTGGATGGACAGACAGCTTTTCTGAGTCATATTTGTAGGGAACAAGTTTAAGACTTGTTTCTGGGCTGGGGTTGTGGCTCTGTGGTAGAGGCTCTGTGTGTGAGGCCTGGGTTCGATTCTCAGCACCGCATATAAATAAATAAAATAAAGGTTCATTGACAACTTAAAAAAAAAAAAAAAAAAAAAACTTGTTTCTGACCCTAGTATAGCAATGCATAGTCAGGTTTAGGTCATTACTCCTTAACACAACTTTAAATATTTTTATGTACACACAAAAACATACATATACATATGTACATGTTCATTTGTTCATTCGAATTTATTCTTGTATGCATCTTATCAGAATCCCACAGCCAGCAAGTTTTTCTGAGACCATTTTGGCATTGGCTTACATGCTCTACAAATCAATATTATTTTCATATCATTAACCAAAATTAACCAGAAGACATTACCAGCTTAGTGACTTGCCCAGACAGACTCAGTTACCCATCAGATCAGCTATAATGATCTCAGGGTCCTTGGCCTAATTAGCTTTTATCATAGACCATGCTATCTTCCTCTGTTGGCATACAATGGCAAACTACCACGTCAGCATCTTTAGGAGAGAGACCTTTTTAATATTAATTAGCCTTTAATTAAAACATTGAGATGTAAGGGGGAAAATATCAGTTTAGTTTCATTAGGAATTAGCTTAAAAACACAGATATAATTCATTTCTCTGCCAGTTGCATACCAGATTGAGACATTTTACAGAAATATCTTTGCATATATTTATCCTTTAATTATTTACAGTGTGAGCAAATACATGTTGTTAATATTTGGCTTATGTGTATATATGAGTCAAGGGGCAGGATAAGAATTCAAAGAAATTGAACTTAGGTTATCTCCTATTCGTTTTCATTGTGTTCATTCAATTGAACCATTTATATCTCTATCATCTCTTATATCTTTTTGGTTTCTAAAAGATAAGCTCTGTTATGAGTCAAACTCTTTAAATTCAAACCTAAGTTGTTTTGTCTATTTGTGAACAATGATAAAGAATTGCTTTAGTAACACAATGAGACAGTTTTTAAAAATCTCTGTATTATTGATTCTAACCCTTTTCTAATATTTGAGAAGGCACCCTTGCAGCCTAATTCCTTAGAGATTCAGCCCAGATTCATCCTTCTTTCATGGAAACAGCCAAGCAACTTTGTGATGGTCAATGCCACCCTGAAATTAGAAAGACTCCTGTCAGTCCCAGCAGAATGTCCACATCATCACTTTCTTAGGAAAGTGCCCCCTAAACTTTTAGGCCAAGTCTGGCCCTCTTGACTCATGGTCTTTTACTGATGGGTTTTAAAGTAAAATGAACCTTTTGTCTCCACTGCTAGAGTGTAGGCTCCTGAACGTGTCTTGCTCATCACTCTTTCCCATAATGTCTGGCATATTTATGACAATAAATATTTGTTGAACAAGCTGAGCATGGTGGTCATGCTTTTAATCCCAGCTACTAAGGAGGCTAAGGCAAGAGGATCACAAGTTCCAGGCCAGCCTCTACCATATAGTAAGATCCTCAGCAATTTGAGACCCTGTCTCAAAATAAAAAGGACTGGAGATGTCACTCAGGGCTAAAGCACTCCTGGGTTCAATCCCTAATATAAAAAAATTTTTTTTTTTTGATTGAAAAAAAAGAAGTATACAACTTTGTAAAATTACTTGCCTCAAGTGGACAGAAAGAAGATCCCAAGGAGACAAAAGAAAGATTGGTTAGAAAGGTAGTTTTGGGATAGTACTGGTTCATGGAAGCCAAAAGAACAGTCTCAAGAAGGAGGACAAATACTCGCTCCTTATCTTTAACACCCGGTCATCTGACCCAGCACACCCATCATTGTGCTGAAAACTTGTGGGGGGGCGGGTACCAGGGATTGAACCCATGAGTGCTTAACCACTGAGCCATATCCCCAGTCCCCCACCCCTATTTTTATTTTTTATTTTTTTTGGTACCAGGGATTGAATTCAGGGGCACTCGACCACTGGGCCACATCCCCAGCCCCTTTTTGTATTTTATTTAGAAACAGGGTTTCACTGAGTTGCTAAGTGCCTCGCCATTGCTGAGGCTGGCTTTGAACTCATGATCCTCCTGCCTCAGCCTCCCAAAGTGCTGGGATTACAGGCGTGTGCCACTAGCGCGCTCCCCCCCCCCTTTTTTAGTTGTAGGTGGACACAATACCTTTATTTTATTTTTATGTGGTGCTGAAGAGTGAACCCAGTGCCTCACTCTGCCAGGCAAGCACTCTACCACTGAGCCACAGCCACAGCCCTCCCCAGCCCTTTTTATTTTGAGACTGGGTTTTGCTAAGTTGCTTAGGGCCTCTCTGTTGCTTTTTTATTTTTATTTTTTTTGGTACCAGGGATTGAATTCAGGGGCACTCGACCACTGGGCCACATCCCCAGCCCCTTTTTGTATTTTATTTAGAAACAGGGTTTCACTGAGTTGCTAAGTGCCTCGCCATTGCTGAGGCTGGCTTTGAACTCATGATCCTCCTGCCTCAGCCTCCCAAAGTGCTGGGATTACAGGCGTGTGCCACTGCGCTCCCCCCCCCCTTTTTTAGTTGTAGGTGGACACAATACCTTTATTTTATTTTTATGTGGTGCTGAAGAGTGAACCCAGTGCCTCACTCTGCCAGGCAAGCACTCTACCACTGAGCCACAGCCACAGCCCTCCCCAGCCCTTTTTATTTTGAGACTGGGTTTTGCTAAGTTGCTTAGGGCCTCTCTGTTGCTGAAGCTGGTTTTAAACTTGCCATCGTCCTGCCTCAGCCTCTATGAGTGGCTGGGATTACTGAGTGTACCACCACACCCACCTGAAACTGTTCTCCTAAAAGTATTCATTGACTTCCTAGTTGCCAAGTCTAGAGGCTGGTCTAAATCACTGATCTCCACTTTCTTAAAACAGTCCTGTCCGTTTACTTTCTTGACATGGTTCTCTCCCTGTCTCTTCTCTGGATGCTCCTCTGCTTTCCTTTTCAGTTTGTCATCCTACCTACGAAATATGTGTTTCCTGAAATTCTGCCCATCTGTCCTCATCTCTTCTCTCTCTTCACTCAGCCTCTGAGATGGCCAGCCCCACACTGTTCCATGGAGGAAGGCTTTCACATCTTTGTCTCTAGCCCACACTGGAGTTTTCTCTTGTCTGAGGATTCCTTCTGGAGACCTCCACACAAGTCTTTGAATGCTCTACACTTGAATTCAAATACTTTCTTCCCCCTGCTGTTGTTATATAGTAGTACTATGCCCTTAGTTACCGAAGAGTAATACTATAGTATTATCTTTACTTTATTTTCCCCTCTAACCTCTACTTTCTTTCTTTCTTTTTTTTTTTTTTTTTGTAATTTTTCATTATTTGCTTTAGTTGTACACAATGCCTTTATTTTTATGTGGTGCTGAGGATCGAACCCCGGGCTGTGCACGTGCTAGGCAAGCGTTCTACCACTGAGCCACAACCCCAGCCCCTAACCTCTACTTTCTAGCTGGTTCAGTTATAAAGTCCAGACCTGCCTCTACAATTTGTTTCACAGCTCATTTGCACTAGCTGTTATTTTATACTAGTATATTTAAGACCCTAAAAGCTTCATTTGTTAAGTTAAAGACGTGTGCTTTTTTTTTTTTTTTTTTTTTTTTGTGGTACCGGGGATTGAACTCAGGGGCACTTGACCACTGGGCCATATCC
Source organism: Tamias sibiricus (assembly GCA_025594165.1). Classification (NCBI taxonomy): domain Eukaryota; kingdom Metazoa; phylum Chordata; class Mammalia; order Rodentia; family Sciuridae; genus Tamias; species Tamias sibiricus. The sequence continues at coordinate 33,205,312 of CM046658.1, forward strand.
CCAGCCCTTTTTTGTATTTTATTTGGAGACAGGGTCTCACTGAATTGCTTAGTGCCTTGCTGTTTCTGAGGCTGGCTTTGAACTCTAGATCTCCTGCATTGGCCTCCCAAGTGCTGGGATTACAGGCATGCGCCACCGTGCCCAGCTAAGACGTGTGCTTTTTTAAATGAGATAAATGGCAGTTGAACGAACACCCTGTCCCATAATCTTAGGAAACTTTCCACACATCACCCCTGGTCATGACCCCCTTGTCAGTTTCAATTAACTAAATCTTGATGTAGTAATGGTTTTCTGAATAAAACATAATTTCCCCGCTTGCCATTCAGAGTTGGTTAATGGGCCTTAGGCTACTTACCATTATGGCCTCTCATTTTTCCCTTTTATATACCTACAACTTATGCCAAGCTGAATTAGAATTTGCTTCTTTAGGGACTATGCCATACCTTCCTCTAGAACTGTACTTTAGAAAAAACTGTCTTTACCATCTCTTTAGGTCAAAATCCTAATGGGTAGATGTGGTTCCCTTCATGAAGCCTTTCCTGATTCTGGCTACCTTCCTGCCTCTCACCCTTCCATTAGGTCTTTTCTTTTTTTCTTTTTTTCTTTCTTTCTTTCTTTTTTTTTTTTTTTTTTTTTTTTTTTTTTTTTTGTAGTACTGGGGATTGAACTCAGGGCACTCGACCAATGGGTCACATCCCCAGCCCTTTTTTGTATTTTATTTAGAGACAGGATCTCACTGAGTTGCTAAGTGCCTCACCATTGCTGAGGCTGGCTTTGAACTTGCAGTCCTCCTGCCTCAGCCTCCCAAAATGCTGGGATTACAAGCATGCGCCACAGCGCCCGGCCCATTAGGTCTTTTCTGACTTACAAAGCCCCGTGTCTTTTTCATCACCACTGTCTTGGTAACCACTAATCTTTTTTTTTTTTTTTTAATATTTATATATTTGCTTTTAGTTGTACACAATGTGCTTTTACGTGGTGCTGAGGATCGAACCCGGGCCGCACACGTGCTAGGCGGGCACTCTACCGCTGAGCCACAACCCCAGCCCTGGTAACCACTAATCTTAAAAGAGGAATTGACATACAGTCATTTGGAAAGTCTACAAGCAGGAAAGGGCTTACAGGGGTCATGATAGTTCCTGCAGAGTGTATGGAAAGTTTTCTCATGGGTTTGGGAATACATAAGAGCACAAATAACATCAAAATCCCCTTTAAAAATAAACCCCACATCATGCTATGTTGCTTTATGAGCCACTCTTTAGCCATCCTTATAATAATAAAAGCATCAGAGGGATGGTAATAACTGATGTTTAACAGGTACATACTAATACTGTGGAGTTTCTACTTGCCACTAAATAATACTTGCAAAGTCTAAATATCCTAAGATGAAGGCATTTTGTAGTTTTAAAATGAGTAAGATACATTTTTTCCCTCTATTCAGCAGTAAATCCTCCAAGAGAGAGAGCCCCCATCAAGGTGAATGAAAAGGCATTTTAGAATCTTAAGGAGGTGTGGATGTTGGGTCTCTAGATTGTTCCTGAGACCAGGCAGTTCCGATCTGGAGCAGGCCAAGGCAAAGTGCCAGGTCCAAAACTTAGAAAGGGAGGTGTGTAGGGTGTGAGGAGACTGCTCCCAACTGCCTTTAAATAGAAAGAAGCTAGAAGGGCCAGGATTAGTTTTTCTTCTAGATTCACTAAAGGAAAATCTGACACCAGATTCTGTTCTTAGGAATTTCAAAAGGAGTAGAGAATTCTTTGAGCTCAGTTATCATCTAACTAGAATCTAATTTGAAATTTGGCTTAAGTGCATATGCTTGTGGTTTCAGGGGTGGGGAAGGCATCCAAAGAGATACTCTGGAGCTGTGTTACTCTTTTTTAAAGTTTACACACAGCATGTGAAATGAACAGATGCTTTTTTTGTTGGAACTATCAGGGCAACAAGAGGCTGAAAGCTGTATCAGGTATTTATTTCAGTCAACTGAGATGCCTATTGGCAGAGTTCCACATTCCAAAACTATGGAGAAACTTATAAACAGATAAAAAACAAGATGGACCTAAGGAAAGAGACTTTGTGCTTCCTCTCGATTCCTTTCTGAACACATACTGATGATTTAAAAATCAACAACAAATCAAGCACTTTTTCTTCTGATGCTGGGAATTAAACTTAGGGGTGAGTTGTTACATTCCCAGCCCTTTTTATTTTTTTATTTTGCGACAAGGTCTCACTAAGTTGCCAAGGTGACCTTAAATTTGCAATTCTCCTGCCTCAACCTCCCAAGTAGCCAAGTTCTCTAATATTTTCTTAGCACCTTAATTAGAAAGAGTATGACTACAGCTGATAAGTAATTTGAATCTCAACTTCAATAGTTGTTGGAATGCCCCATTTATTTATTTGTATGGAGCATTGGTGAGAGGGGCAGAATAAAGTAGATCTAAGTATGGGGAAGGATTAATGAAGAAAAGGCTGAATTGATTGGCACCTGACTTGGTAAAGAAACAGGAAAGGAATTTCTGGCCATGAAGTTTGTGATTTCACTCGAGATCATTCTTTATAACAGAATAACACCCACCCTTAGTCCAGAGCTAGAATTCCTTAGATTCTTCCAACCAGAGGAGCCCTGGCATGCTAGTCTGTTATGATATCTGAACACTTAAGTGAATGTATTTGGCCAGGGAGATTTGCTAGTGAAATTGATCTTGCTTTCCCTGGGTTTTTCCAGATGTGCTGAACAATGAAAAGAAAATTAAAACCCAGATTCCCTGATCAGTTAAGTATCAGATCTGTAAACTGATCAATATTTAGGGTCACAGTATGTTAAAAGTAGAAGAGACTTTGAAACTCATCCTGAACAAACTATAAAGGATTTGTATGTCTGTTTCCCCAGATCTCTGCCAGGTGATTGCTTAAATTTTTGCTCAAACATCTCAGGAAACTTGCCCCTTTCCGGGACACCCTATTCTTTGAACAGCTGTAAGAAGGCTCTCTGTTGGCTTGAAATCTGCCCTTGGATCTTAGTGTGCCAGCTAAGGAGACATCCAGAACAAATTTCCTTCCTCCCACACACCAGCCCTTCAGATACTTCATGTTGACACGCCTGCCTCCCAGAAGAAACTTTCTCTAGGTCAAGCATTCTTGGTTCTTTCTATTATATATTCGTCTTCATAAACAGGGTTTCCTGTGTCTTTAAGTATAGGACCAAGAGGACACAGGATTTGGGGCAGCTCCTTTAAAAGTTTTAAAACTAAAGAATATTAAAACAGGAAGGCTGTAGAGACACTCTAGTCTGTCTCCCACACTCTCTTTCAGTTTACATATGGGGAGTCTTTTGTATTTGAGTGGGTAGAATTGATCAGCAGTCTCTTTTTAAGTGAGAAAGGGTGAAACATTTGCCAAAGAAAGGTCTTTTAGTTACCAAAATCTGATCACCAACTTCAGCCTACATCTCATTTTTGCCAAGGATTGCTTTGGTTACCCAAGTGAGCCTAAGGTTCAACTCAGGGGTTCACTGATCTCCATACAGCAACTATGGGCTTCATTTTCTTTTTGTGTAAAAGGTAGAAGTAACTTTTCCATAAATTTCACCAGCTATATTTACCACAGTGTCCAACAGGGATTCAGACATTTTAATAAATTTTTTCTTTTTCCTTAGTAAAATCAGAGAATGACCATCACAAAAGGAGCAGAGCTTTGCACCTCTTAGACTAGTGGACTGTCTCTTGAGTTGCCCTTTGTACTTGCTTTGTTTAATAGTCACCAGGTGACTGGATGGCTTTTCTAAAAGCCAAAAGGCTGTAGACGGGATTGTTGGACACTTTTCTCTTATATTTCCTTTTTTAATACTTGAAATCCAGACACATGCTTTTCATCTGGCCCAAGGAGGCTCAGGTTTCCTTGGATGTGCTAAGTAATAAAGGAGCCCAGGTGTTTGGGCATGGAGCACCACTGCCAGCATCTCCACCACTTCCTGCACACCATTTTCCCCAGTCATCGACGCTCCTCGGGTCTGTGTGCCATGAATCCCCGTGGGAGGATGGATCAAGACTCCATATACCTGAGAAGGGGGGAGAAAGAATGTAGAGTGTGCTTATAGTTTATCCAGTAACTTGGTCTCTGAGCGTGACCGAATTCCTTGGGATACCATTTGTGTGCTGGGTTTCAAGCTGGAGTGGTTTGGGATCGGCAAGGGGCGCTAAAGGTGACATTGGAAAGACTTAAAGGATAGCTTTGGCTGCAGAATTAGAGCCGAGGGCGATAGAGGCGGCCCACCCAGCCGGCGCGACCCTGCCGGCAGATGGGGCCCCAAGTATCCCCCCTTGCCAGAACCGGCTGGCTAGGGAGAGGCGGGGGCGCCCGTTCTCGGCTTGTTCGCCCTTGGGCTTGCTGGGAGTCAGACCGATTGGAACGGAGCGGGGGCGGCAGGGGGCCGGGCCAGCGGGAGGAGGGCGGGGCTTTCCTTTGTCAGGGGATTTGCGCGGCGCGGCAGATCCTCGCGCTGGTGCGGTTTTCCTAGCTCGCCCTCTCGGGTGGGCGGAGCTTCTTTGGACCCCGGGCGCGGTGGGCGTGGGCTTCGGGAGCCGAGCGGATGGCGCCCGGAGTCCCTCGCCCGAACCCCTCCGAAGCCCTTCCTTTGGCGCCTCGGCCTCCAATCCAGTCCGCCGACCCCCCTACCCAAAACCTCTCCTCCTGGTCGCTCCTTTTACCCGGCCCCGCCCCCTCCGCGCCCCGATCCGCCCCTGCCCTCCTCCCCTTGGCTTTCCGCGCCGCGCGCTCCCGGGCTTCTAGGGGGGCTGCCCGGGCGGGGCGGCGCGGCACGGCGCGGCGCAGCGACGACGGCGGCGAGGGAAGGGGGAGGAGAACCACCCGCCAGCCAAGCACTTCCAGCAAGCTGCGACCGAGCGGGCCGCGCGGCGCGAGGGAGGAGGGCTCGCCCCCCGCCCGGCCCGAGCGGAGCCTTTTGTTCCCAGCCAGAAGTTTGCATGCCGGGACCGTGACAGCTGCGGGCGGGGAGGACCGCGGGTAGTGGAGCCGGCGGCGCGGTGGAGAATAGAGGCGGCTGCTTGTCATGCAGTCCACGGCGCGACGGCTGCGGGCTGGGGACTGGCGGCGGCGGGGGAGGCGGCGCCCACAGCACACGGGACTCAGCTGCCGGAGGAACAAACTAACTTCCTGAGCGCGGGACCTGAGCCCGGCGCGGCTGGGAACCACCTGCCAGCCTGCGGTGAGGTGACCCTGGCCCTCGGGGCGCGCGGCACTGTGCGGGGGAGCGGGCGGTGCTGAGCTAGCCCCTCCGGCAGCCCCTTAGCGGCTGCAGCCTGCCCGCCTTCTGAAAGGCCCGGCGCGCGGCTCCACTCGCCTTGTTTTGCGGCCACAGCGCAGGTCTGGCCTGGGAGCCACAACAATGCCATGATGTTTTGGAGACAGGAAGCCCCAAACTGGCCCCGAATGAAGGACTTCCTGTGTTTAAAGTTGCAGGAATATCCGCCGACCGGCCCAGTTCAAATGCAAACACCCCAACTAGGGAGAACGGAATGGCTAATTCAGGCCAGCTGGACTCTCCTGGGCTGAAACGGAGGATAAAATGAAAAGAATTCTTAGGGAGCTTGGGCCATACTTGAAGACTAGAGAGGCAGTGCCATTGTTATTAAAGGACACAGTCGGTATAAATTTGCTGCTTCCAACTCTGCTTCAGTGAGAAGTGAGTGGAACTAGATATTGAATAAGACTTGTAAATATCAAATGATTTTTTTTGACTGAATTGAAAAGAGCAGTGCTTTTTTAAAAATAAAACCAGAAGCCATACAAAGAATTACTTTGTTGATTAAATTATAACATTTATCTGTCTGCAACTATGAGGCTGCTAGCCTGTGAGGAAAAAGCTGTTTGTCTTAGAGCTTCACCCAGAACTGTTTCAAAGTGGGACTGCAGGTCTCTATTGAGGGCAGATGCAATTGGTGGTTTGGAGTATGAGCATGTAAAAGGATTTATAACTCATGTAAAATGCATTTTGGGGGAACTTGTGAAAAAATTTTTGAAAGATTGATGATTCATCTTGATTGAAAAAGTATGGGTAAGCCACTCAGCAGGCCAGACTGTTTAAGGCGCAATCCCACTTGCCTGGGAAAAGGGGAGGATGAAGATGGCTATATAGAGGATTGCTATGTTCCACAGCGGTCTATATATGATACAATGAGGATAAATGAACAGATTGACCAGGGATCAAAGCTTAATCAGACTTCAAAAAGCACCATGGAGAAGATGGAAGGAAGTACCATATCCAGCAATGGTACATTAGGAGCAGTAGCTAATGTTTTTGAATCAAGAGCACCAGAAAGCAAAAAGCTGGATGAGAGAATAATCTTTGATGCATTAAAGCTAAGCAGTGATGTACAGAAGTCAGCACCTGTGCCGCCCAGACGGCGGCCAAATGCAGAGCGCAAAGACAATGTTAACAGAAGATCATGGAAATCCTTCATGCCTCCCAACTTCCCAGAATTTGCAGAAAGAATGGAAGCTTCTCTCAGTGAAGTTTCAGAAGCTGGTGCTTCAAATCCTTCTTTACAAGAGAAGAAAGAATCCAGTTCTGCATTAACAGAAAGTTCTGGTAATTTGGACCACAGGGAACCTCAAACAGAGTCACTAACATTGGAACATGTGGCCAAATCTACAGGTATCCCAGAAGTGCAAGATATGAAAAACTTAAGTGGAGACTGCCAAGACTTCAGATTCCAGCAGCACAGTGAGAGCTCTCCCCAGGAATTCCATCCTGTAGAATCAGAAACTGCAGCAGCAAGTGGTAACACAGATGTAATGCAGGAACACAGATTCTCAAGTGCAACCTGGCCCAGGGCCATGAAAAGTTCTGCTAAGGGAGGCTTCAGTGAGAAGCAGCACCCCCTTGGGGACACAGCCTGCACTGTGGAAATGCCACCTCTCTCACCTTGCCTCAGTGAAGAGCTGTTGGATCCAGAATTGCATATTCTCATAACCCCCAGTCTCAGAGAGAAAACAGAGTCTGAGCTAAAGTTTGAGGAGGATGAACGGTGGATCATGATGGAGGCTGAAGAGGAGTGGGAGGAAGAGAAACTGTCAGAGAGAGAAAAGGCTCTTCTAATGGCAGATGAGAACAGCCTGGCAGATATTTTGGAAGAAAGAGAACAAGCAAATACGATATCTGTGGCAGAGGATGGAGCCAGGTGCTTAACTGCTGCTTTGGGAACTTTTGACCCCCTACCTCTTGGTCAGATTTGTTACTCTGATGACCCACAGACAGCTAAGAAACATTTGGCTTCTGATCCCAAGGATACACCCCTAGTTTGCAGTTGTGTTCTTGCAGGTGAGGATGCTATTGATGAGATGAAAAATGGAACTGCTCAAGGGCTAGAGCATCTTGCTTCAGAATTAGAATGTACTGTTGGGCCTGTTGATGCAGAGCAGCTCTCTGATACAGATTCAGAGCAGATGTTTCTTGAACTTGAAAAGGAGTGTTTATGTGAAGAAGGAGTAGTTGAGCCACAGAATCAAGCCTCTTCTGAAGGGCTGGCCCCATCCCAGGATGCAGAAAATTCACTTGTAATTAGTCATTTTCCAGGGGCTGTCTTAGAAAAGGATCATGGTACCAGATTGGATTGTGAATATTTTAATGCCCTGGATTCTACTCAGGTGCCTAATGCTAGAGAATTTGTTGCCTACCCCGAAATCATGCGGGACAATTCCACAGTTAGCAAGGAGTATGAAAAAGTGCCTTTTAGCCCCAAGACTGGGGGGGAATTTAAGTCTCCAGTTGATCTAGAATCACTGAGAGAGCTGGACCCAGGAGGATTGCTGAACTCTGATCACAGGGCTTCTTGTGAAGAAAAACTATCAGGCTTTGTTGCTTCTGAGCTAGCCAAAGAAAATGGCAATTTGTTCCAGGTAGACTGTAATCAAACTGAGGAAAATGTTGAGTGTATTGAGAGTGTCCCCCTCAGTTTTACTTATAACTATGAACTAACAGTTGTAACCTCAGGACCTAAAATAGAGGTGTTATTATATGATTCAAATTTATTAACAGATGAAATGCATTTGGAAAGTGAGAAAGGAGCTACTAACCAAGAAAATAACAGTCTGGCATCCTTGGAAAATGTCCCTTGTGAATTGTCCATACAGAAAGTTTGTGATGAGGATAGTGAGGCAAAAGAGCTGGATTATCAAGCCAAGTTTGGGGGGGATGAAGCCCCAGCACATTTTCATTTAGATTTCCCAGAGCAGGTCTTCCAGGATCTCCAGAGGAAGTCCCCAGAGTCAGAGATTCTGAGTCTGCACCTGCTGTCTGGAGAACTGAGACATGATAGTGATGGAGTGGAAACTCTGAATGATGTAAAGCCTAAGCCAAATGTGGCATCATCACAGGGAGAAATGGAAGTGAGAGATTCAGATTCATTACTGAATATCTTTCCAGAGAAACAAGTTACTAAAACTGGTAATACTGAACCAGTTTTAGAGGAATGGATACGCAGCCTACAGAGACCTGCCCCAACTGCTGCAGTGCCTGCTGTAGTAGAAGATGCCCTTGATGCTACAGTGCCCACCCCAGAGGGCCCTGCTATAGCTGTTGATGTAGTGCCCTCCCCAGAGGCCAACATCCCAGTTGTGTCAGTGGTCACCCTAGAGGAGGATGTCACAACTGCTGAAGTATCAGCCTCAGAGGTGGCTGCTGCCCCTGCTCTTGGAGTGCCTGTTCCTGAGGAGTCTGTTCCAGTTGCTGCAGTGTCCTCAGAGGGGACTGCTGTAGTGCCAGTTAAAGGGGATGACACCCCAGAGGAGCCTGTCTCCCCAGCTCCTGCAGGGCCCACCACCCCAGAGGAGCCTTCCTCTCTGGTTCCTGCAGGGCCCACCACCTCAGAGGAACCTGCCTCCCTGGTTCCTGAAGGACCCCCCTCCCCAGAGGAGCCTGCCTCCCAGGCTCCTGCAGGGTCTGCCACCCCAGATCAACCTGCCTCCCAGGCTCCTGCAGGGCCCGCCACCCCAGATGAGCCTGCCTCCCAGGCTCCTGCAGGGCCCGCCACCCCAGATGAGCCTGCCTCCCAGGTTCCTGCAGGGTCCACCACCCCAGAGGAGCTTGATACTCAAGCTGTTAGAGTGCCCGCCCCAGAAGGGCCAGCCAACCCAACTGCTGCAGTGCCTGCTCTGGAGGAAGTTTTCTCCCATAGTGGACCCTTCCTGAGAGGTGCTGTACACGCTGATTCAGTGCCTGTTGCAGAAGAAGGCTCTCCTATCCTAGGGGATGCTTCTGCCACTGGAATGTGGATCAAGGAGGACCTGGATCCTTCAGCATTTGGAATAAAAGAGGTGCCTGGCACATTGCTACATGGGAAAGTGCCTCTGGCTGCAACTGATGGATTAATTTCAAATGAGGTAATTGTTGCTCATTTTGTTGCCAGAGAGGGTCTAGAGAGTGAAGTGAGATTGGTAAATTCTCAGACTTTGTGGTAATGAGAAATGGCAGGTAGTCATTTCTTTTGTTCTTTTTTGCCCCACCCCCCACCCTGGGCTTATAATTTCCAGACTTTCTATTGAGTTTTTCCTAGTGAAAAACTTTATAACTCATACTCCATTTTTTATTCAGATAAGACTAAGGGTAACAGGGACATGAATAGTTATTGATTTACATTTTTAAAAAGACCATTAATAGGAAAGGGTGATTCTGGTTTTGAAATAGACAGCTGGCTTGTTCTTTCCTAAATTTAGAGACTGCCTATTAATCAGTGATGTCAGCAGTTAGGTGAAGTATGAGCTTTGAGATGTGGAACAGTTCTTAACCACCCTGGGAAAATTATATTCTGAGCCTTAAGTTTCCTCATTTGGAAGGCAGAATCCTGTGAGGTTTGTAAGGATAAAATGAGATAGCATATGTAAAGAACCAGGTGTGTAAATGTCAGTTGCTAACAGTACCCTCCCCTTCCCCTTCAAATAGATACATTGGTTAGGTAGAATTTGCCAAAGCGGATTGGGGGAAAGCAATATAAAGATGTGTGAAAAACAGGCTTTTTAATGCAAATGTGTTTCTTAAAGCCAGATGTATTATAAGTTTAAAAAAAAAAAAAAAGCATTTTAGTAATTTTGTGAAACTGCCTTTGTGTCCTTAAGCAAGTCACTTTGTTTTCCTGGACCTCGTTTCTTTATTTCTTTCTTTTTCTTTTCTTTTCTTTTCTTTTCTTTTTTTTTTAATATTTTTTAGTTGTAAATGGATCTTTTATTTTATTTACTTATTTATATGCATTGCTGAGGATTGAACCCAGGGCCTCACACATGCCAGGCAAGTGCTCTACCACTGAGCTACTCTACCCCCCTCTTGTTTCTTAGTGTGACAAAAGAGAATTGGGCTAAAATGTACTCTTGGATCTTTCATAGCTCTAAGACTTTAAATGTTAGAGAGCAGAATGTGTTAGGAAACCATTGGGAAAATGTTTCACATCCTTGAACCCTCTAAGTCAAAAGAATTTGAGAACAGCATTCTGCAGTTAACCACCTAGGTTTCATTTGGTAATTGGTGAGAAGTGAAGGGTTTAGAGGTTTAATCTAATAGTCAGGGATAACTGAGTGAGGAGGTTGTTGTGATCTTGCTCTGTCCCCAAGACCTGAAACAGTGCCCTTTTCATATTAGGCATTCACCATTGACTGAGTTAATGAATATCAATCTCGTAGAGTAACAACGGATGCTTCAATAAAGATGGGTCCTTTCCTCTACCCCATTGCAGAGTCTTTCAGGGCAGCCATAGTCTGGTAGGACACCAATTAAATGTGCAGCTGCCATCAACAAAATAATTTTTTATTGTATCCCATAAGCTGCCAGTTTTGCCACAGACCTGCTTAACTGAGTTGTGGTTTTACTTTGGGCTTCACCAATTATTTTATAATGTGGGATCCTATCAAATTAGAATGCATCGCCTTTCAGATTGATGGATTTTTTATTCTATTTTCTTCAATGTTATTGAAGATAGGATTGACATTGACATCCCAATATCCTTTCCAAAGTCAAGACAATAGGTCAGTGGCAGAATAAATTCCTTGTACTGACATTCTCGACAATATAGACTGTTTCTATAGGCATAAAGCCTACAGCAGGAATCAATTAAATACAGGGATTAAATTTGTAAGGAGCTGGTCAAATCTGCATAAAGGGGAAAAAATTCAGAGAAATCCTTAGTATTCTCCAAAATCTGTTTCCTTAACTGCAAAAATTAGTAGATGGGGCTAGTAATCTCTTAGGATCCTTCCAGCTGCAGGAGTTAGTCTTTTTTTTTTTTTAATATTTATTTATTTGCTTTAGTTGTACACGATGCGTTTATTTGTACGTGGTGCTGAGGATCGAACCCGAGCCACGCACGTGCTAGGCGAGCGTTCCACCGCTGAGCCATAACCCCAGCCCAGGAGTTAGTCATTTTTTATGAAATACTGATAAAATAACAAGAAGAGGAAATGGTAGGGGTTGTGGCTCACTGGTAGATCACTTGCCTAGCATGCATGAGGCACCACATAAACAATAAAGAAACCAGGTGTGCAGTGGCGCATGCCTGTAATCCTGACAGTTTGGGAGGCTGAAGCAGGAGGATCATGAGTTAAAAGCCAGCCTCAGCAATTTAGTAAGGTCCTATGCAACTTAGTGAGACCCTGTCTCTAAATAAAGTACAAAAAGGGCTGGGGCTCAGTGGTTGAGCACCCCTGGGTTCAATCCCTGGTACCAAATAAATAAATAAAGGTATTGTGCCCATCTGCAACTAAAAAATTTTTTTTAAAACAAGTTGGGCATGGTGGCATGCACCTTTAATCTCAGTGGCTCGGGAGGCTGAGGCAGGAGGATTGCGAGTTCAAAGCCAGCCTTGGCAAAAGCAAGCTGCTAAGCAATTCAGTGAGACCCTGTCTCTAAATAAAATACAAAATAGGGCTGGGGATGTGACTCAGTGGTTAAGTGCCCCTGAGTTCAATTCCCAGTACACCCCCAAAAAAAATAATTTTAAAAAGGAAATGATAGCTTCCCTACAAGGTTGTCCATTTTTGAACTACAGTTATTTCCTGGAATATTGATGAAATTTTTTTTAAAGTTTTACAAGATATGTTATGAATTTCATTTCTTCACTTTTAGAGGGTTCTCGGAGGCAATTGAACCTGTCATTTCTATGCACACTTAGAACACAACAAGTGATCATGCTTACAGTGTAATTTAGAGCAATCTTCTGTGTGTGTACATGTTATGTACAAATGTACACATTTATACGTAGTTAAAAATATAGAGACTTATTTTTAAAGTCAATAACAACAGAGTTTGGTAGAGAAGCATAATGCTGAAGCTTGTTTGTCATTTCTGTAGTGGGAGCTGAGGTCCACTAAAAACAAACTGTGAGCCACTAGTTCAATGAAAGGAAAAAAACTTGTATAAAGTAGAGGTTCTTTACAATTAAAATTTGTCAAGGAATCTTCTTTTTTTTTTTTTTTTTTTTTTTTTTTTGGTACTGGGGATTGAACTCAGCGGCACTCGACCACTGGATCACATCCCCAGCCCTTTTTAGTATTTTATTAGAGACAGGGTCTCACTGAGTTGCTAAGTGCCTCGCCATTGCTGAGGCTGGCTTTGAACTCGTGATCCTCCTGCCTCAGCCTCCCAAAGTGCTGGGATTACAGGCATGCGCCACCGCGCCCGGCTTGTCAAGGAATCTTTTTAAGTGAAAATTGGGAAGCAACACAATCTCAGTTTGGTGTTTGAATGCTCACCTGATTGTCAGAAACTTCATGGGTTTGTTTGCTTTTCCTAACACAATTTCTATAATTAATTCATTCATGGAATAAATATTTATTGAGAACCTACTCTGTGCCAGATACTGGGTTCCTGCTCTGAACAGAGTTAGCATGGTACCTGCCCTTGTGGAACCGATACTGTAGTGGGGGAACTGGTGTCAAGCGAAAAATGACTCATCTAAACATATAGTTTAAAAGTGTGATCGTGCTTTAAAGAAAAAGATGTCTGTAGATTTGAAGACAACTTGATAGAATCAAGAAATATAAAGTAGAACCAACAAGATAATGACTTTTGTGTTGGGGTGAGGGAGTGAGAATTGAGGATGATTTTTAGATTCTGGTTTGTACAACTCAGTGAATAAGGACGATAGTTAATCATTGACTTAGAGAAAAATAAATTTTAGGGAACAGGAAAGTGGGAGACACTGTTTCATTTTGGAAGTTAGGTTCAATTGCCTATGAATCAGTTGTGTAGAAATAATAAGAAAGTAGTTGGATATGTAGATTTGAAAGATGAGAGATAATTGAGAATCATAAGCATTTTGCAGGATTAATATTTAAAGTCATGAGAATGGACAGAATTGCCCAGGAAGAATATGGAAAAAAGAGGTCCTAGAATTGGCATTTTCCCCTCATCCCCATCCCCAAATACTCTTAACCTTAGAGGTCTAAAAGAAAAAGAGGAAGAGAACAAAGGACATTAAAAGAAAAATAAAAAATCAGGATGAAACTGGAATGATGTGGTTATCACCAAAGATAAAAATGTTTTAAGGGGCTGGGGTTGTGGCTCAGCGGCAGAGCGCTCGCCTCGCATGTGTGCGGCCCAGGTTCGATCCTCAGCACCACGTACAACATAAATGCATTGCATTGTGTACAACTAAAGTAAATAAATAAATATTTTTAAAAAATGTTTTAAGAAGTTCTCTGGGAAATTTTTTGTTTTATGTCCTGGTTGCATCTTAGAACAACTTACAAGTGTGCTGCTCTGAAAAATGTTTACCAGTGTTGCTTATTTAATAACATGGCACAGTCCCATTTCTCTGCACTGTGAAATACTAAGTAGTAGGAATTTTAATGCATCTAATAGCACAAGTTCTGCAAAACAGTTTTAATTGGGAGTTGAGAGAAGAGAACAAATGTTTTCAGATTTACTTTATTAAATATAATTTGCTTGGGTTTAAAATAATACCTAGATAATATTTATTTAGAGATGCTTTCCTCTGTTTTTCAACTTCTGCAAAATAATGAGACAAATGCCCATTGTCCCTGCCAACTTAATCAATAAAGTGGAGGTCAGAAACAAAGGAATATCTAATCCTTTTATAGGAAATGTTTGTAAACAAAATCCAATTTTTTAAAGAATTAGTTGTATTTTATGAAGAGGTTATTAAGCTTTAAGTATATTTTACTTTTCTGTATCATGTTTGGCACTGTCCGGTAGAACTTCTGCATAGATGGGGATGTTCTCTATTTATGACCCTATACAATAAATAGGCACTAGCCACATGTGACTGTTGACCACATGAAATGTGGCTAGGAATGGAATTTTTATTTAAATTAAATAGCTACATGTAGCTGCTGGCTACCATGTTAGCACAGAAGGAATTTAAATGCCAGCTATAGTATAATACAGGATTTGATTATTGGGTAAAAGAGGATCTTCCCTTTGTACCTTTGGTGCTCTGCATTCTTTGCCACCATCACCACCATTGCTTTATTGTACCAAAGCAACTTTAAATGTGGGAGACTCCCCCCCACACACACCTTCTGCTTATTTCTCTTCAATGAAAACATCTTTATTTGTTTTTATTTTATTTTATTTTATTTTATTTTATTTTATTTTAGTACTGGGGATTGAACTCAGGGGCATTCAACCACTGGGCCACATCCCCAGCCCTTTTTTTGTGTTTTATTAGAGACACGGTCTCACTGAGTTGCTAAGTGCCTCACCATTGCTGAGGCTGGCTTTGAACTTGCAATCCTCCTGCCTTAGCCTCCCAAGTGCTGGGATTACAGGCATGTACCACCACACCCGGCTCATCTTTAATGTTATAAAGAGGAATTATAGCACTTGCATTTTCTGAGAACCATGTTGTTGGAGAAAGTCATTTAGCTGAACTGCCATGGAGTGTTGCCTAACAAAGTATGATTTAATCAAATTATGGTATAAAATGAAGTGCACTGATAATTACCTTTATAACCTTCTCTTTTCAGTGTTCCCTGGGGCTTTCCCTTTCTACTGACTCACTTATCCAACCATAGACCATTCTTTCTGGAATCAGATTCCTAATCTTAGTGTGACATGTGGTCTCATGTAGTCCAA
Source organism: Tamias sibiricus (assembly GCA_025594165.1). Lineage (NCBI taxonomy): Eukaryota > Metazoa > Chordata > Mammalia > Rodentia > Sciuridae > Tamias > Tamias sibiricus. Next base: position 33,220,406 of record CM046658.1, read on the forward strand.
AATTAGTTTTACCCAAACTTATAATTTTCTTTTTGTTTACTTTTGTTTTCTGTCTTCTGTCATCTTCTGGTCTTAGTTGACTCACCTGCCTCACTAAAACTGAAGGGACTTTTTTCTGGAAGACCCGAAAGGAAGCTGGGTATGGTGCTCAGCTGTAATCCCAGCTGTTTGGGAAATCGAGGCTGGAGGATTGCAAGTTCAGGACCAGCCTGGGCAATTTAGAGAGACTCTGTCTCAAAAGGGCTGGAGGTATCATTCAGTGATAGAATACTTGCTGAGCCTGTGCAAGGCCCTGAATTCAGTTCCCAGCACTGCAAAAAATAAAAATGAAATAAATCCAGGCTAGTGGAATATGGCTGGTTTTATCATCTTGTAAGCTGAGAGAAATCTGATCTTAGGGACAAAATGTTTTTCTTTTCCTTATAATCCTGCACGTTGTAAAAGTACAATTTTCTTCTGATTCTTTTTGATTCCTTTTAGAAATGTCTGCGTTGTAATGGAGCTTTGGCTGTAGTAGGGAATAATAGGCACACTGCTTGTTACACTTGTTGAAACTGTTTTACAAGTCTGTTGTTTCAGGATGAACATGATACACAGTTTCATCTTTTTAAAAAGTATTGGGAGGGTGTGGCTCAGTGGTAGAGGGCTTGCCTAGCACTTTTGTGGCCTGGGTCCAATCCTCAGCACCACATAAAAATAAAGGCATTGTGTACAACTAAAAGTAAATAAATAAATATTTTTTTTTAAAGTTTTTTTTTTATGCTGGGGATTGAACCTAGGGCCTTGTGCTTGTGAGGCAAGCACTCTACCAACTGAGCTATATCCCCAGCCCGAATTCTCTATGTTGCTCAGAATGTGTGTGTGAAGTTGTTAAGGATGTCTCCCAACATTAAGGGGTCATTTTCTTTTGTAATCGGAGTACTGTTTCGAGATTATTGACTGTGTGTGGTCTGTGGCCCTGGAACAGAATGAAGTCACTTGCCAACAGGGGGATTAAACCATGAGGTTGATGTTTTTTGAAGTGTTAGTATGTTTTGACTAATTGAATTATTTTTACTAGTGAGAAAAGATCATTGCCTGTTGTCAGTGGTCAGTTGAATCTATTTTCCAAGATATCTTTCATCTGAAATACTTGTCATTTAGTATCATTTTTCCCTTTTAAGATTTATATACGTTGCACTTATTATACAATATTTGAGGCTGATATTTCTCTATTCCCTATAGCTTTTTCATTAAAAGTTCAGCAAAAATTAAAAAGAAGAAAGAAACCAGGAGTAATTAGGTTAAAGACTTAAGTAGTACCTTAACTCTGTAATTATATGTCCATGTGTTGAAATATGAACCACATATTTCTTTGATACTTCACCATGTAGATAGCTTTCTTTCTTTCTTTTTTTTTTTTCTGGTTCCTCCTACATTAAATCATAAATCTCTCAAGAATACTCAGTTGCAACCAGGCACAGTGGTGCACTTCTGTAATCCCAGTGGCTCAGGAAAATGAGGCAGGAGGATCACAGGTTCGAAGCCAGCCTCAGCAACTTATCAAGGCCCTAAGCAACTCAGTGATATTCTGTCTCTAAATTTAAAAAATTAAAAAGGGTTGGGGATATGGCTCAGTGGTTAAGCACTCCTGGGTTCAATCCCTGGTACGAAAGAAAGAATACCCAGTGCCTCTATGGTGTAGGGGATCTAATAGCCTTTAAATATTCTTTGGTTTGCAATTATCCAGATGTTTCAGAAAGAACAAGTGGATCCTCTTCAGATGAAATTGCAGCAGGTGAATGGACTTGGCCAGGGACTAATTCAGAGTGCAGGAAAAAAACTGTGATGTACAGGGTTTAGAACATGACATGGAAGAGATCAATGCTCGATGGAATACACTGAATAAAAAGGTGAGTGGCAAGGGGGTAGGTAACAATTGTTCTGGGACCAGAAGGCATAGAAGAGAAACATCTACATGTAAGGTTTCCCTGGAACCTGATTGCAAGTAAATATTTAGCCATTGCAATCTATAGTTACTAAAGGGATTAATGGTAATTTTTAAAACTACTCTTTCCCTTCTCATAATGAGCCTCTGTAACTGTAACACAGGTTGCACAAAGAATTGCACAACTACAGGAGGCTTTGTTACATTGTGGGAAGTTTCAAGATGCCTTGGAGCCATTGCTCAGCTGGTTAGCAGACACTGAGGAGCTCATAGCCAATCAGAAACCTCCATCTGCTGAGTATAAAGTGGTGAAAGCACAGATTCAAGAACAGAAGGTGAGTGCTAATGTTGGGACAGTGAACTGAAACAGCCGTAGGGAGTGGCAGACAACACATTTGCTTGTAGTTTAAGGAGCAAGTCAATTCTAGTAGAACCTTAACCTACTTTGTGTCATCCTGAAAAGAGAAGTAGGAATTCATTTTTATCATGTTACTCTAACCTGCTAGTTTGCTATGGCAGATGTTAGACTGAACAAGTTTACTTGTTCATTTATTTTATTTCAATGTTTCATTTACAACTTTATGTAAAGAGGTTTTTGTTTCAGGATCAGCAATATTCTAAGTAAAACTATATATTATGTGTAGGGTTCTATCTGTATTTGTTGTTGGTTTTAATTTCTTTTTCAGTGCATTTTTCATTTATCCCAAAGGAAATGTTACTTCCTTTTTTTCCCAGTTTTACTGAAGTATAATTGACAAAAATACATGTATTTACAGTGTATGACAGGATGTTTTGATATATGTATATATCCTGAAATGATTACCTTGATCAAGCCAACATATCCCTTACCTAATACTCACCATTTTTCAATGCACTTTTTTCTTGGTCCGGAGGAAGTCCCCTGTTAATGACATAAGGGCAGTCATAGATCCATTTAAAAGCTCTAAGTGTGTAAAAAGTTTGTGTGGGTGGTAGGAACTACGCTGTATCTCATGTTTTTGCCTCAATGATGGGAAAAACTTGCATTATCCAAATAAGCTTAGGATTTTGGAGGGTAGAGTTGTTTTGTGTTTTTCATCCTATTTGAAATTTTTAAATGACCATGTGTTGTCGCTTTTTATTTTCTTTAAACTCATACTCCATAGTTGCTCCAACGGCTCCTGGATGACCGAAAGGCCACAGTAGACATGCTTCAGGCAGAAGGAGGCAGAATAGCCCAGTCAGCTGAGGTGGCTGATAGAGAGAAAATCACTGGGCAGTTGGGGAGTCTTGAAAGTAGATGGACTGAACTACTCAGCAAGGCAGCCGCCAGGTAAGGCCAAAAGAGTTTTTAAAAATGGGCCAGGGGTCTGTTTTGTCCTTTGTTTCACTTACTTCAGTGATATGTTTTAAGAGGTCCTGGATGATTCATATAGAGCTTTGGAAGATGTTTAATGACTTTTATTTGAAGAGTGATAAGATTTTAGAGATGATCCTCATAACCAGAATCGCTCTGAGAAAATGAGCTTTGGCTACTCATAAGTTTCTGAGAACTGGAAGATTCACTGATCTATGTAGTGGTTCTGCTGCACAATAGTTGTGGTTGCAAAGAGCAGACATAGACTTCTGCAATCCGGCCAAGTTATTTTCTGAGTTTTTGAAACAGATTTTTCTTCTTCATGTTTATAAATAATGCTTTTGCTACTTGGAACTGAAATTTGTCATGCTGCTTTTCTGTTAGCTTATCTTGATTTTAGATGTCTTTGCTTCTAGGAGCTAGTCTGTGACTCTGATAAGAATATGGCCATTCGAGAAGTGTGTGGATATTCTTTACTAATTTGCCAAAAGACCAAAAGTATACTTTCTCCCTCAAAGGAAGTAGTTTCTCTTTCCATAACTACCCCTCATGTCTCTTGAGCTTCATAAGTCACATGGATGTCTTTACTTTTAGCTTACACTACCCAAAATCTTAATAAATGCCAGCTTATCAGATATCAGTAAGAGAGTAGTAGAGCTGATAGTTTATCATGTTCTTTTAAGTTTTCTAGGTAGACAGTGGCAATCTTTTTAAAGGACTACCTCATCAGTCTGTTTACTTCTACCTGCCTATGACTTGGCTTATTTATCATCTGAGTTGCAAAGTACAACTTGCCCATTTTAATGAGCGGAACATAACTGAAAGAATTTGACTTATTTCCAGATTTACATTGCTTTTTTTCCTTTTCTTTCTGCCCATTTCCATTAATGGTTTCCTGGGCCTAAAAACATCAGTCCTGCCATGTATAGTGGTACATGCCTGTAATCTCAGTAGCTTGGGAGGCTGAGGCAGGAGGATTGAGAGTTCAAAGCCAGGCTCAGCAAAAACAGAGGCACTAAGCAACTCAATGAGACACTGTCTCTAAATAAAATACAAAAATAGGACTGGGGCCGGGTGCGGTGGCGCACGCCTATAATCCCAGCACTTGGGAAGCTGAGGCAGGAGGATTGCGAGTTCAAAGCCAGCCTCAGCAATGGCGAGGCACTTAGCAACTCAGTGAGACCCTGTCTCTAATAAAATACAAAAAAAGGGCTGGGGATGTGACCCAGTGGTCAAGTGCCCCTGAGTTCAATCCCCAGTACCACCAAAAAAAAAAAAAGGGCTGGGGATGTGGTTCAGTGGTTTAGTGTCCTTTATGCCCACATGTATCAGGATACTGAATTCTGTCCTTTTTACTTCTACAATGTCTTTCCCTTCATCTGTTTGTCTAATTCTCACTCACCTACCTTAGTTCATGATTCATGAGATGTCATCTTGGGCTGTTAAGGTAGCTTCCAAGCTAATCACTCTTGTACTTGTCCTCAGGCCTTTTTCTCTTCTCATTTCCTAGCTGCAGGGATATTTTTTCAAGTATGTGTCTGATCATATCTCAAAGATGTTTAAAGGCTCCCTGTTGCCTATAACATAAAATCTAAACTCTTTTTTTTTTTTAAGTTGTAGTTGGACACAATACCTTTATTTTATTTATTTATTTTTACGTGGTACTGACTATCGAACACAGGGCCGTGCATGTGCTAGGCAAGTGCTGTACCGCTCAGCCACAACCCCAGCCCAAAATCTAAACTCTTTTTTTTTTGGTACCGGAGATTGAACTCAGGGGCATCCAACCTCTGGGCCACATCCCCAGACCTTTTTTTTGTATTTTATTAAAGACAGGGTCTCACTGAGTTGCTAAGTGCCTCACCATTGCTGAGGCTGGCTTTGAACTCACCATCCTCCTGCCTCAGCCTCCCAAGTGCTGGGATTACAGGCATGTGCCACTGCGCCCGGCTCAAAATCTAAACTCTTTAACTCAACATTCAAAGCCTTCTATTTGACCCTAACTACCTTAATTTTCACTATTATTATTCTCACTCTTATAGGTAAACTGTATTTTGTTCTTTAACATCTTCTGTCAGTTTCCTAATCCTGTGTCATTTCTAATGTTGTTACATCCTCTATGAAATACTTTTGTCCCTCTCCCCTTCCATGAAACTCTTCGTTTTTTTGTTCTTTAGGTCCTGGTGATTGAACTCATTGGCAGTCTACCACTAAGCCACATCCCCAGCCCTTTTTAAGTTTTATTTTGAAACAGCATCTCACTAAGTTTCTCAGGGCCTCGATAAGTTGCTGAAACTGGCTTTGAATTCATAATCCTGCCCCAGCTTACCAAACCACTGAGATTACAGGCATGAGCCACCATGCCTGGCCCCCAGGCCTTTTTATTTTTTATTTTGAGACAGCATCTCCCTAAATTACTGAGACTGACCTCAAACTTGGAATCCTCCTCTATCAGGATTATAGGTGTGGACCACTAGGCCCAACAACTTCTACCTCTTAACTGCCATAATTATATCTGTACCTTGCATTGTGGCCATTATTTTATGTACTTATCTTCGTGGTCCATAAGTCCCTTAATGTCATGATGTTCTTCTAATGGTTTTTTTTCTTCTTTGGTTCTTTCATTCTACTCTACTTGGTTCCATCTTACTTTCCTAATACAGTTTCTGGGCCAGTACAAAGATAAATAACAATAGTAGTTTCACTTGTTATAGTTATTCTGAAGACTTTTATCTGAATTCTTTAATTTTGGATATTTGTGAAGGAGCCCCAATTAGGGAGATGGCTATTGCGGTCAGCTGGAAGCCATAAGTTCCACCTGATAATAAGTATGTATGTGACGCACCTGTAAATGCACGTGAGGCACCCGCAAAGCAAAAGGTATATAACCGGGTGAAAGCGGTCGGAGTGAGGAGAAGAATGAATTCATTCAGTCAGTCATGCAGTCGCTCGGTCGGAAGAAGAGTTTGGGTCGGAGAAGAAGAAAAGAATCAGAGCGGCCAGAACGTAGGCAGAGCGGTTACAGAAGAGAAACCAGATAGAAGAAGTAATTCCTGGTCAGAGTCAGGCCGAGGCCCCCAAGGAAGAAAGAAGAAAGAACAAAGAAGAAAGAAGCTCTAAAAGCTAAGCTCTCTCTCTCTCTCTAAAGAAGAAATCTCTCTCTTTCTCTCTAAGCTCTAAGAAGAAAAGCTCTATCTTTCTCTCTAAGCTCTAAGAAGAAGAAGAAGAAAAAGCTATCTCTAATCTTTCTCTCTAAGCTCTTTCTAAGAGGAAGAAAAATCTTTCTTTCTCTCACTAAGCTCTCTCTAAGAAAGTAGAAGTAAAAGTAGTAAAAGCTTTACTCTGCCTCCGAGAGTTTTCCTCCCGGTTTTCGGTACCAGGTAGCTTACAATTTGCTTCTAAATTATTTTATCAACTTTCTTAATCCCCCAAATTTATCACATTGACTTGTTAAAACTTTAAGATTCCAAGATCAGAGATGAGTCAAAAAGATAGAAATTAGGCCCGGTGTGGTGGCACATGCCTGTAATCCCAGCACTTGGGAGGCTGAGGCAGGAGGATCACGAGTTCAGAGCCAGCCTCAGCAATGGTGAGGCACTAGCAACTCAGTGAGACCCTATCTCTAATAAAATACAAAAAAGGGCTGGGGATATGGCCCAGTGGTCGGTGGTCGAGTGCCCCTGAGTTCAATCCCTGGTACCAAAAAAAAAAAAAAAAAATAGAAATTAGATAATATTTTTAAAATGAAATTCTAGTTTAGTAATAATCTTTAAGATATATATTTTAGTTGCATTGATTCAAGATGTAGTTTGAAGGCTAGGAAAGGGATTTCTGTAATACTTAAGTTGTTATTTAAAAATGGTAGTGGGCTGGGGTTGTAGCTCAGCAGTAGAGCACTTGCCTAGCACATGCAAGGCCCTGGGTTCGATCCTCAGCACCACATAAAAATAAATAAATAAAAGAAAAGTATTGTGTCCAACTACAACTGAAAAATAATAGTGTAAAAAAAAATGGTAGCATCTGCCAGGCGTGATGGAGCCCACCTGTAATTCCAATGCCAGCCTCAGCAACAGTGGATGTGCCTCAGTGGTTGATCGCCCCTGGGTTAAATCCCTGGTACACCCCCCCCCCCCCAAAAAAAAAGTAGCATCCAGAAATGTGTTTTTCTTTATATTCAGAAAATATTGAATTTCCAGATAACTAAAATACTAATTCTTTTTATTTAAATCATTGCTCTTTTTTAGTTGTAAATGGACACAATGCCTTTGTTTATTTAGTTTTCTTGTGGTGCTGGGGATCAAACCCAGTGCCTCACATGCTAGACAAGCTCTCTACCACCAAGCTCCAACCCCAGACCCCTAAATAATTTCTTATTAAAATAAATTTGTCAGGGTGTGACCAGCATATGACTTGGCACAAAGCAGGTGTTGAGTAAAGTTTACAAAAATGCATCATATAATCCCAGGCCTTTTCAAATGGCTTATTATTCAGTCTGTTCTTAGTAATTTAAAGTTAGGGCCTTTCATTATTAATCTGTGAGCTGATATAGTTCTGTGGTTGTTTTCTTGTCTCTTCCTTGTCAGGCTGCCTCCAACAGACTTACATTTCCCTCTGTAATTTGCTGCTTTTAATCTATAGTGTACTTGAAATCCAAACTTAGTATGGATGTTATATCAAATATATTTATTAAATAAGAGTTAAGATTCCAGGGGCTGGGGTTGTGGCTCAGCAGTAGAGCACTCACCTAGCACGTGCACGGCCCGGGTTCGATCCTCAACACCACATAAACGCATTGTGTACAACTAAAGCAAATAAATAAATATTTTTAAAAATAAGTGAGCTAATAAGGGTAGTTTAAAAAAAAAAAAAAAAGTTAAGATTCCGGGTAAATTATAGAGTCTTTTTAGCTCTTTTGCATATTTCTGTTGACAAATTCAACCACCTGGGGTGTTTGTTGTTGTTATTTTGCCTTAAATCTGGATTAAAACTTATGTTTTGGGCTTGAAATTGCCTGGCTGTATTTTTTAGAAATGGGGAGGGAGTTCTAGCTCAAGAGAATTATATTACCTTTGTTCTTCAGATACTCTTTTCACTCCCACATGAAGGTACAGTGACAAAGATAGGAAGACTGTTGATTATTTTGACCCCTTTAAACTTTATTTTGGCCATATTTAGGTGGAATCATATGAATTTATTTTTCGTATATATCATTTTACTTAACAAAATTAACAAAAGATTTAAACTATTTCAAATAATTCTGCAGGAACTTCAATGTGCCAGCATCCTTTTGTACTCAATTGTTTTTCTGATGATAAATTCTAAGAAGTTGAATTACTTTATTAAGGGATAATGTTTTACGATTTAAGTTCATATTGGTAAGTTTCTCTAGGAAGTTTATATCAAGTTGCGTTATTGTACCCAGTGAATGAGAGGACACAACCTTATCAGTACCTTGTTATTGCTGAGGAGTATGACATTTCATTTTAGAAATGGAATGTGCGGGCTGGGGTTGTGGCTCAGTGGTAGAGCGCTCGCCTAGCACGTGCGCGGCCCAGGTTCGATCCTCAGCACCACGTACAAATGAACTCATTGTGTACAACTAAAGCAAATAAATAAATACTTAAAAAAAAAAGAGCCGGGCACGGTGGCGCACGCCTGTAATCCCAGCACTTGGGAGGCTGAGGCAGGAGGATCAAGAGTTCAAAGCCAGCCTCAGCAATGGCGAGGCACTTAGCAACTCAGTGAGACCCTGTCTCTAATAAAATACAAAAAAGGACTGGGATGTGGCCCAGTGGTCCAGTGCCCCTGAGTTCAATCCCAGGTACCAAAAAAAAAGAAAGAAAGAAATGGAATGTGCGTTGTACTATTGTAATAGTGGGTTCATTTTGACATATTTACATGCATGTAATATAATTTACTCCATTTCAATCCTCAGTCTTCCACTTGCCCTCCCTCCCATCCTCCCCCTGTTTCTCTTCCTCTACTCTACTCCTGGTCTTCCTTCTGTTTGCTTATTTTTTTTTAAATGGTGCTTTATAGATATAGATATACATATAGGCATACATACATTCCATTTCGATATATGCCAAGCTGGTAAAAGGAGAAAGTGTTAGATCTGATTCTAATTCACATTCTGTTGTTGCTACTTACTGGGTGACTGGACAAATCTTCCTTTAAGCTTTCAAGGTCAGTTTTCTCTTTTATAAACTAGAATAATTATCCTGCCCACCTTAAGTTTATGACAGGACCATTAAAGGAATGCTGTGAAAACCTTTTATACAGCAAAGTGCTACATACATAATGTGTGTTCTGTATATTATTGGTATTTAAACTGTACCTGATAACACTGTTCTTTTACTGAATTTATTACTGTTGAGTTGTAACGTGACTTTTTGCCTGAGCAGCTTGTTCTATATGTTTGTGTAGACAGAAACAGCTGGAAGATATCCTGGTTCTGGCCAAACAATTCCATGAGACTGCTGAGCCTATTGCTGACTTCTTATCTGTCACAGAGAAAAAGCTTGCTAACTCGGAACCTGTTGGCACTCAGGCTGCCAAAATACAGCAGCAGATCATTCGGCACAAGGTAGGAAGGAGTTCCATAAGCAAAATCACAAAACTGGAGAAAGAAATCCTAAAAATTAAAAGAAAAAAAAACTGCCTGCAGCATTCTAGAAGATGTATTTTATGGGGTTTTATTTTCAGGTTTAATTTAAAATAAGGTCAAGTTTTTAACTTTTATCTTCGAAGTCGAAGAGAAATCAACTAACAAGCTACCATCAGAAAAATCAGCAGCTTTTGTTCCATTTTTTTTATATTATTTTTATCTTCAGTAGGTGAATTTGAATTTAATTTGTTATTCATTGTTTTATGTTTGCTTTTCATTTATTTTGTTTCTTCTATTCATTTTTTCCATCTGGATTTCCAGGCTCTGGAGGAAGAAATAGAAAACCATGCAACAGATGTGCACCAGGCAGTCAAAATTGGGCAGTCTCTCTCCTCCCTGACACGTCCTGCAGAACAGGGTGTGCTATCAGAAAAGCTAGACTCATTGCAGGCCCAATACAGTGAGATTCAAGACCGGTGCTGTCGGAAGGCAGCCCTGCTTGAACAAGCACTGTCCAACGCTAGACTGTTCGGGGAGGATGAGGTGGAGGTGCTCAACTGGCTGGCTGAGGTTGAGGACAAGCTCAGTTCAGTGTTCGTAAAGGATTACAGACAGGATGTCCTGCAGAAACAGCATGCTGACCACCTGGTATTTGTGTTTTCCATTTATTGGTTATGTTATTGAGTTATTTTTTCATTTTTGTTTTTTTTTTTTTTTCTTTTCTTCATTCCAAATACTTCCAACTTTATTTTATACATAAGTGATAAATGCATAGTTTATAGACTTGGTGCTAAGTACTAATCTTTTAGGATGGGTCCATAAAAATACTTGTATTTAACAAACCGAGTCAGCAACTCTAGATGATGGTACAGGGTATAGCTAGAACTCACCTCAACTACAACTCATAACTTGTATCACTAGGTAATATATCATTAGGTTTCCATTTGAACAGATTTATGAAAGAAAATGAATTTTAACAAAACCACATGTATATGTCCAGGATTCAGTCATATCCTTATAACTTTAGAATATTTCTGGAATTATATGCTCAAATTTCAGGGATTCTTTGTCACCTAAATAGATGCCTTTTCTAATTTATTTTTTATGAAATCTCTTTGGGGGGTAGTAAAAATAGGCAAAGCAGTTTTTAAAATAATAATATTCTTTTGCTTACTTTGACAACTTCAAATATGGTAAATTCTTACCCACAATTCTGATTTTCTCTCTCTCTCTGTTTCTCTCTGTGTATGTGTATGGTGCTGGATCTCAAATCCAGAGCATCATGCATGCCAGGCAAGGATTCTGATTTTAGTCAACCTGTTCTTTCTTTTCTTGAATGTTCTATCTTACTCTTTATTTTGGACATAGTAGACATTATTTTTGCTGAATTTCACTTCTGTCTTTCTTGGGTTTGGATTTGGCACCAGTAGGTTGGTCAAACTGATTCAATCCAAAATCTTTTCTCATCTAGCACAAAGGTAAACTTGCCTATAAATATCTAATTTAATTATTTTGAATAATCAGTGGGTAACCAAACATTTCAAAAAGGGAATTAAATATCTGATATTGAACTAAACTGGTATTCATCTCTATAAATTTAGTCTTTAAATATCTCCTATTTCTTTCCTTTGTTGTGCCATAGTTTTGGAATTAATAGTATTTTTTCCTTTCAGGCTTTAAATGAAGAAATTGTTAATAGAAAGAAGAATGTAGATCAAGCTATTAAAAATGGTCAGGCTCTTCTAAAACAAACCACAGGTACTTTGAAAAGTGTCTCTCTTAGCACTGCTGTGGTCTCAAAGACAATCACATATCCAGGGAAATAAATACTGTACATTAGCCACTTCTCTTTGTATGTTTGACAAGTTTAGTATTCACTCATTGTATTACCATGTGCACCAGGGCCTTATGACCTGTTTTCCTGTTTCTTGCTAAATTTTTTGAAAACTACCAGATTTAGTTGTCTCCCATCTGGTTTTAGATGATGATTCCCCTGCCCTCCAATATGTGAAATGCCAGCATTCACTGCAAGGTACTGGGAACATCTAGAAACATCTGCAGCTAAACTTAGATCCTAATCTCAGAAATGGCTTTTTTTTTTTTTTTCAAGTAGCAGGGTTATTTCCCACTTACCCTTAGCATGGGATAGTAGGTGAAATAGCTACCAAGGGAGAGAGCATCTATGAAATTTAAGCTCTAATTTGAAGATGGGCAATTAAAGAGACAGCCTATCCCCACATCTCTTAAATATGATTAATTGTGTGTTGTTCTCCACAGGTGAAGAGGTGTTACTTATCCAGGAGAAACTAGATGGAATAAAGACCCGCTATGCAGATATCACAGTCACTAGCTCCAAGGCCCTTAGAACTTTAGAGCAAGCCCGGCAGCTGGCCACCAAATTCCAGTCTACATATGAGGAACTGACTGGTTGGCTGAGGGAGGTGGAGGAGGAGCTGGCAGCCAGTGGAGGACAGTCTCCCACAGGGGAACAGATACCCCAGTTTCAGCAAAGACAGAAGGTGAGCCCTCATTTCACACCAAAAAGGGAATAAGTCTTCATCTTTGTCATAATTCTGTTTTTTACCTTTTCTTCACATCTAAACCAAAAATTTCTGCCTGCCTCCTCTCTTATTTACTCACCAACAGTAAGATCTGGCATAAAGACATACGTAAGAACCCTTATGATCTGAAGAAGTTGAAACCTGCTTCTTAGAAATTATGCTTCATGTGGAACATTTTATAATTTACCTTCACAATTCATTCTCTAAAGAGTGCTTCATGGTTCTATTTGATTCTCCTGCAGGATCTAGTGTATTTTTAGATAAACAGAAGTACTGTGTAGGAATTAGTTAAGTTAGATGCCCATGGTTAAAACATTATTTATCATGTCTATTCAAGTGGGGAGAAAAAAGAGAGCACTGTTTGTCTTTCCCACAGACAATCTGGCTCAAGTCTTACATTCTAAGTAAGCAACAGCTAAACTCAGACTTCAGAATGATTGAAAGATCTGAGGCAAGAAAAAAAAAAAATGACTAAAGGAAGGAGGTCAGTGCCGTGCTGGGATGTGTGGTAGAGATAACACTTTATACCCAGCACAGCTGCTAATGTGCTTTATTTAGCAATGTATGGCCTGAAAACTTTTTTCCTTCCTTAGGAATTGAAGAAGGAGGTCATGGAGCACAGGCTGGTGTTGGACACAGTGAATGAGGTGAGCCGTGCTCTCTTAGAGCTGGTGCCCTGGAGAGCCAGAGAAGGCCTGGATAAACTTGTGTCTGATGCCAATGAGCAGTACAAACTGATCAGTGACACTATTGGACAAAGAGTGGATGAAATTGATGCTGCTATTCAGAGATCACAACAGGTAATGTTTATAATATCTCTGCATTAACATTCTAGGCAGTGTGGATAGATGTATAAGGTATACTGTTATGACCCACATAAGTTTAGGCTCGGGAATGAGATCAGGGTAAATATGCAACAAACATATTTCAGTAATTGGAAACAGTTGGTAAAGAGGTTTGTGAGAATGGATCACAATTTGGCCCAAAACACTTGACCCCTTTAAGAAAAGAAGAACTCACAAAAAAGTCTGTGTAAGGCCTTTTCTTAACAATTGGACCAGTGGTGATGGGAGTAGATCATATGTAGACCCAAATGGTCCAAATGTATCATAATCTTAGTTTGATATAATCAACTGTCTTAACATTAAATGGAAGAGGAAAGGAAATCAAGAACTATAATTACTATCAAATATGCAAACCAAAATAGCAGAGCCATCCAAAATAGAACCCTCTCAGTAAACACAGGTGTCATATTTCCCTTGATCTTTTTTCCTTCCTGCTTTCTGGGAAAAGGTTATTTGCTCTTCTTTGTAGCTGAATACATATACCTACTAATGTGCCATAGCACAAAAAATAAGAAAGCATGGGTTTTAGTGATAAGCAAATGTTTTCTGAACCACAGAGAAGTTCTTTCTAACTCTAAGCATATGCTGCGTGTCTTTAGGGTTAATCCTTATCTTAGCCAGGTATTTCCATATGCAACTTACTGTGTTTGGGAGAAACTTACTTTTCTCTTTAAATATAGGTTGCACATCCCTAATCCAAAATCTGAAATTTTCTTAAGATTTTTTTATATGAGAGTTACTCAACCAGTAAAGTTGTCTACACCAATATTCCCAAATCCAAAAAACTCTGAAATCTCAAACACTCTGGTCCCAACAGTTTCTGATAAGGGATACTTAACCTAGCATAGATTAGCAAAGTTGAAAAGGAGGAGATTAAAGATTTGGCGGGGGGGCCTCATGATCAACAGTCATGAAGATTATGTTCTTGGTATTACATAGCCACTTAAAGATTTGGTGTTCTTCATGCACTGCAAATACAGCATTAATCTCCAGGATATATAAAGAATTAAAAAAACTTAACACCCAAAAAACAAATAGCCCAATCAATACAGACACTTCACAGAGAAAGAAATACGATCAGTCAGCAAATATATGAAAAATATGTTCATATAACATATGGGCCAAATTGTGATCCATTCTCACAAACCTCTTTACCAACTGTTTCCAATTACTGAAATATGTTTGTTGCATATTTACCCTGATCTCATTCCCGAGCCTAAACTTATGTGGGTCATAACAGAGAAATACAAATCACTAAAACTACTCTAAATTTCATCTCACCCTAGTCAAAATGGCAGTTATCAAGAATACAAACAATAAATGTTGGTGAGAATGTGAGAGGAAAGGTACACTTACATACTGCTGGTGAGAATGCTAATTGGTGCAACCATTATAGAAAGTGCTATGGAGATTCCTCAGAAAACTTGACCCAGATATCTCATTTCTCGGTTTATACCCAAGGGACTTAAAATCAGCATATTATAGTGATGCAGCTACATCAATATTTCTAGCAGCTCAATTCACAATAGCTAAAACTATGGAACCAACTGAGGTGCCCTTCCACAGAGGAATAGATATAGAAAACATGGTGTGTATGTGTGTGTGTGTGTGTGTGTGTGTGTGAGAGAGAGAGAGAGAGAGAGAGAGAGATGGAATATTACTCAGCCTTAAAGAAGAATGAAATTACGGCATTTGCTGGGAAATGGATGAAGCTAGAGAATATCATGCTAAGCAGAATAAGCCAATTCCCAAAAACCAAAGGCCAAATGTTTTCTCTGCTAATTCACAATGGGTGGGGGGAGGGCAGCATGCTAGGGAAGAATAGAGTTACTTTAGGTAGAGGGAGTGAAGGGAGGGGAGCGGGGTGGGGTGTAGGGGTAGGAAGGATAGTAGAATGAATCAGACGTTATTCCCCTATGTACATATATAGCTATACGACCAGTGAGTTTCTACATCATGTACAACTAAAAGAATGAGAAATTATACTCCATCTATATATGATGTATCAAAATACATTCTACTGTCATGTATAACTAATTAGAACAAATAAAAAATAAATGAAATTTTTTTAAAATAATAGCTTTACGTGCCGGGCGCGGTGGCGCACGCCTGTAATCCCAGCACTTTGGGAGGCTGAGGCAGGAGGATCACGAGTTCAAAGCCAGCCTCAGCAATGGCGAGGCACTTAGCAACTCAGTGAGACCCTGTCTCCAAATAAAATACACAAAAGGGCTGGGGATGTGGCCCAGTGGTCGAGTGCCCCTGAGTTCAATCCCCGGTACACACACACACAAAAAAATAATAATAATAATAGCTTTACGCCAGGCACAGTGGTGTATGACTGTAATCCCAGCGGCTCAGGAGGCTGAGGCAGGAGGATCATGAGTTCAAGGCCAGCCTCAGCAATGGCTAGGCACTGAGCAACTCAGTGAGACCCTGTCTCTAAATAAAATACAAAATAGGGCTGAAGATGTGGCTCAGTAGTTGAGTGCCCCTGAGTTTAATCCCTAATACCAAAAGGAAAATAAATAGCTTTACTAAGGAAAAAAAAAAAAGAAAAAGATTTGGTATTCTTCTAGAATTTTATACTTCTTCAGCTGAGCAAGTACTTCCAAGTTAACTTTATGGAGTTTTCTATTGCCATTTTAAGTTTATATTTAAATATCAAATATCTAACTAAAACTAATTATTTAGTGTCCAGGGTAGGAAAGAAGATTGGCAACCTCCTGAAAACATTCTAAAAAGAAGCATATTTCTTTTGAAGGGTGTCAATTGCTGTTGATTCTAGCTGTGGCCCCACTAACTGGGTTCTGTAGCTTCCTTTTAAAGAAGTTGAAATATGATCAATTCTAATTTGTTTGCATCTTGATTTGTGATTTTTATTAAATTATTTTCAGTATTGGTTTTACTTTCTGAGGTATAAGTTATTTACTGAAAATTCAAGCCTTTCAATACTGGATAAATTATTTACAAGGAGACCTTGGCTGTATGTAACTTGTTCATTTTCTTCAATATGTTTATTAGTATGAGCAAGCTGCTGATGCAGAATTAGCTTGGGTTGCCGAAACAACACGGAAACTGATGGCCCTGGGTCCAGTTCGCCTGGAGCAGGACCAGACCACAGCCCAGCTGCAGGTACAGAAGGTGAGCATCACTCCAGAGTGCCCACTATGCCTGAGCCCCAGAACCCCACCAGCCTTGGGTGACTAGGGGAGTTTCTGACTGTCCCAGGTCAAGTCAAGTGGAATGAGTTAATAGAATGATGACACATAGAAATTAATATTATGTATACTTGGTTGGGATAAGAAAAGATTCTTTTGTTTTATGTGTGGTGGAGGCAGGGGGATAGGACCATTAATCCAGGAAGTATTCTGTAGGTAGCTATTTCCTTGATGATTTTTTAGTAGGGAAGATGTTTTTGTGAATTACTAAAAAGATAAGCATTGAAGATGTTGAATAGGCAAAGTGTTAAACTTTTAAGATCTATTTTTACTGTCTTGAAAGCAAGAAATTTTTCATAGATTCTATCTTACCTTTCATTAATAGTCTCAGATTCATTTTACTTCTTGACTTAACTGCAGTTTACTTTTCAAAGGCTTTCTCCATTGATATCATTCGACACAAAGATTCAATGGATGAGCTCTTTAGTCACCGCAGTGAAATCTTTGCAACATGTGGGGAGGAACAGAAAGCTGTATTACAGGTGAATTACAGTCATTTATTTACCATATTATTCTTATGTTAATCATAGTAAATTAGAAGTACAATTATAAAATAACGTTTTAACGTTTTGTCCCTCCTGGACTTTGTTATTATTGGGTTTTTTGTTGTTGTTGTTGTTTTAATTTTTTATTATTCTAGTTTGTTATACAGGTTTGCAGAGTACATTTCATTTCATATTACATATAAAGAGCACAATTTTTCAAGTTGCTAGTTTAATATAAAGTATTTTTACAACAATTGTGTCTTCATACATATATTTAGGGTAATCATGGATAACTCATCCTGCCATTATTATTGGTTTTTTATTAAAGTCCTGCTTGATGTGCTGGGGAATTCAGACTCCTGACCCTGTATTCACAAATGTCTGAACAACCATACTATGTAAAGTAGAATATGTTACAAGAGGAATTGCTACTTATTCTCTGTCCATAAAAGTAAGCCTTGAATAACTTTTCAAGGCATTTTGGTAGGTTTTAAGAACCATATGCAGATATCAGTTCCTTTTATATATCCTAAAGGTCAGACCTATTTTTTAAAGATTGGCCAAGATTTTATGTAGACCAGTTTTGTGTGCTTTCTTTTTTTTTTTTTTTTTTTTTGAAGGATATGACTGACCTCTGTGTCCTCAGAAATCTTTATAAATCGACTAAGCTATATTCCTAAACATTTAAAGTATAAATACCAAGTTTCTAGAGACTTTTTTTAAAAATATTGTTTCAGTTGTTGATGGACATTTGTTTGTTTATTTATTTTTTATTTTATTTTATTTATTTTTTGGTACTGGGGATCGAACTCAGGGGCACTTGACCACTGGGCCACATCCCCAGCCCTTTTTTGTATTTTATTTATATGTGGGGCTAAGAATTGAACCCAGTGCCTCACATATGCTAGCCAAGCGCTCTACCACTGAGCTACAACCTCAGCCCTAGAGACTTATTTTTTTCCAGAGCTCCTCATAGTCTCGGAGATACTCTGTTTTAAACTGATCTGTTGTAATAATGCTGTATCATTGTTTTGTGTCATTGCTAAAAGGATATTTTGTTGTTTTTTCTTATGTTTTGCAATCTTTTAAACTATGTTTATGTATCTTATATAAAAATAATATATGTCTGATAGGAAATTTTAAATTCAAATAAATGTAAAGAAGGACAAATCATAAATTGTCTGGTAAATAGATAGAACTGGAGAACATCATACTAAAAGGAACCGAACTCAAAAAATCAAGGGTCATATGTTTTCTCTCATATGTGTAAGGTAGAAATAAAAGGGGGGGAAGTGTGTGTGTGTGTGTGTGTGTGTGTGTGTGTGTGTTTGTGTGTTGGGGGAGATCTCATGAAAATAGAAGAAAGACCAGTGGAGTAGAGGAAGGGGGACCAAAGGGAAGGAAAGAAGAGGTACTAGAGAATGAAATCAACCAAACTATACTGTGTTAATTTGTTATATTATGTGCATATACATATTTCTAACAATGAATCTTGCTGTTGTTTGTAACTGTCAGGCTCCAATAAAAAGGGAAAAATTTGTAGCTGAGTTATAGGGAAAAAAGGAAAAATAATCACTTGTAGTCTCATTACATTAGTCCATATTTGTTAATAATTTAGTGTGCATTCCTTTAAACTTTTTAATGTAAATAAACTTGCACTTATAAGAAGAGTTCATAATAATTCTTTTTATTTTTTATTTCTGGTTCACAGGAAAAGACAGAGTCTCTAATACAGCAGTATGAAGCTATTAGCCTACTCAATTCAGAGCGTTATGCCCGCCTAGAGCGGGCACAGGTCTTGGTGAACCAGTTTTGGGAAACTTACGAAGAGCTCAGCCCTTGGATTGAGGAAACTCAGGCACTAATAGCACAGTTACCTCCCCCAGCTATTGATCATGAGCAGCTCAGGCAGCAGCAAGAAGAAATGAGGGTGAGGAGCATGCCGAGTTTTTATTTTATTGCAGAATGAAAACAGGTTCTGTAATTTATTCAAAAACAACAAAAAATATTTTTGAGGATGATAGAGTGTTATTAGACTCTACGTGTAGTTGGATGACTCTTTCCACTTGGCTAAGCATCAACTAGAGTGAGCTCGTTCAGGAATGTCAAAACATTTGCTGCATGTAGTAAGATGAAAAGAAAGTTTATAGACATTTCAACTAACAGTGTTTTGTTTTTTGTTTTGTTGTTGTTTTCTTTTTTCTTTTTTTTTTTTTTTTTTTTTTTTTTTTTTTTTTTTTTTGTGGTACCAGGGATTGAACTCAGGGGCACTCAACCACTGGGTCACATCCCCAGCCCTTTTTTTGTATTTTATTTAGAGACAGGATCTCACTGAGTTGCTAAGTGCCTCGCCATTGCTGAGGCTGGCTTTGAACTTGTGATCCTCCTGCCTCAGCCTCCCATAGTGCTGGGATTACAGGCATGTGCCACTGCATCCGGCCTCAACTAACAGTATTACCATTAAAAAATGCTTTTTTGGGGGGCTGGGGATATAGCTCAGTTGGTAGAGTGCTTGCGTCGCATGCACAAGGCCCTGGGTTTGATCCCCATCACAACTAAAAAAGAAAAAAAGGGATGAAAATGTTTTGTTTTGTTTTTAAATGTGTTTATTTCTGGCTTATGGCTTGTGTTTATTACTATTTCTATATTCCATAAGTGAAAAATGTAGACTAGAAGCAGCCAACAGTAAAGTCAAGGAGTGGTTGAACTGTCAGATTTGTTGCTGTTCATAGTTTATCCTGCTTGGTGTCTCTCAGTCTGGGGTGGTAGACAGATATTAACCAGGTAAATTATAGTACATAGAAGTATTTATATGTAAAGAAGAGGGTGAGATAGATTGGTATAATGCAGGTGACAGGGAAGATTAAGACATGATGTGTCCAGAAAAACTTCCAAGGAAATGGGACATCTGAACTGGCTTTTGAAAATTAAGAGAATTAGGTAGTATCAGAGCTCAAGATTTTGGGGGCTGGGGTTGTGGCTCAGCGGTAGAGCGCTGTCCTAGCACGTGCGCGGCCCAGGTTCAATCCTCAGCACCACGTAAATAAACACATTGTGTACAACTAAAGCAAATAAGTAAATATTAAAAAAAAAAAAAAAAAGATTTAGGTGTTTTTCTGTTTCCCTATAAATGGAGAGATGCTGGGACTTGCTGACTTTTAACATTTCAGTTTTGCTTTTTGTGGTCCTGGGGCTCAAACCCACAGCTTCATATATGCTAAACGTGTGCTCTATCACTAAGCCATACCCTCAGCCCCATTTATTATGGGTTTTTATTTGTATTATTAGACCTTTATAGTTATATATAGTAGTTAGAGTCATCCCAACAAACTCATACATGCATGGAAATCAATTCCATTCATTACTTTTTTTTTTTCTTTTTTTAAACATGGTGCTGAGGATCAAACCCAGTGCCTCACATGTGCTAGGCAAGGACTCTTATCACTGAGCTACAACCCCAGCCCCATTCATTATGGTTTTAATCTATATTTCTTTCTGTAGCAATTAAGGGAATCCATTGCTGAACACAAACCTCATATTGATAAGCTATTAAAGATTGGCCCACAGCTAAAGGAGTTAAACCCTGAGGAAGGGAAAATGGTGGAAGAAAAATACCAGAAAGCAGAAAACTTGTATGCCCAAATAAAAGAGGAGGTGCGCCAACGGGCATTGGCTCTGGATGAGGCTGTTTCCCAGTCTGCTCAGGTATGTGTGTGTCTTACACTCATAACCTTCAAGTCTCTGCTAGTCTAAGCAGGAGATCTCAGTGTCAGACATGCCTCTTTGCACAGGAATGCCAGACCAGCATGTTGATAATTATCAATAAGAGTAGAAGACTTTGCCTACTGCCTTTTCTTCTCAGAAACATTGGTATATTGATACTATTGGAGTGTAAAATACATTTTGACTGGTGTATACAATTGTCTGTTGATAGTTTCCCTGAAATTTTTTATGTTATAAAGATCCTTTAGCAGGGTGATTTTGGACAAATTTATCTTTGAGAGCCAAAAGCAATGACTGCCTCAGCAAAAGTCAGGTTCTTACTAGACCTGTTATTTTTGAGATTTAGAATGACAATGTATTAACTTTCTCATTCTGGAAGCCAGTGGCATCCTAGTTCAGAGAAAGATGCTGTAGTAGGGAGAAGTAAGCCACAGAGAAGCATTAGTGTTTAAAGCATGTAACTACATACTTTTCAACTAATATATTACTGTTAATGGTACTTTTGTCATGTCTGGGTATTTTATTCCTATGTTTAGTCAGTATTCTTGGTTAATATTTGTACTTACTCAAGTTTTTCCCCCCACCTGCCCGTCCCATCTCTCACTCACATTGTGGAATGTGTTACTTTGTGTTGTTGCTGCCTGCTCCTGTCTTCCCCACATCGTCACATTTCATTGTTGTGTTGACCGCGCCCACAATTACAGATTACAGAGGTAAGGTACCCATCCCCTTGGGGTTAGTGTGTTTTTATAAAGCTGAAAATCAAAGGCATTAACTCAGAGGAAATTTCCCTTAAGTTTAGTGGAATAAATTTGATTATTGCAGTTTTATTATGCCAGTTTTGTTTGGGGGTGGAATCTAGATGTGAGGGAGTGATGGGAAGTGATTTTGTTAAGGAAACCTGCTTTTCCTATAGGAAACTTAAATTTGATAAGACGCTAATGAATGGATCCAGAGTTAGCTTTAGGTGATTTTTTTAGGAGGCAAGCTTATCTGTTTTGTTCTCTTTTCTCCCCTTTCTGCCTCAGATTATAAAATGAGAATTTTATACTTATAGTCATGTTATTCAGAGTATCAGAAAAGTGGAAAGGTAATTGTTCTTTTAGAATGAGGTTAGATTTGGCCTTTCTCATGCCAACATTTCCCTCCCTTACTGTTATATAAGGTGAGTTGTAAAATTGTATGCTTTTAAATTCTAAGTCACATACCATATTAAGTTCCTCATCCATTTACACAGCTGGTGGAGGGCATCTAACTTGTTGGTCTGGTCTGTTGCATGCAAGTGTCATCTGAGATGTTGACATACTGACTCTCACCAGTTTCATAGTCTTGTTCCTTTCTCATTGTATTGGAATAGGAGAAGTTTTATGACAGCACTAATGATTTGAGTTGATTTCTGGCATATTACTTAATATCTTTTGACTCAAATAAATATTACCCTTCCTCCCCACCCCAACAGCCCAGTTCTGGTGTACTATGTCCAAAATGTCTCTTGGCCAAACCCAACACTTAATAGCCATTGGAGCTGTTAAGATTTATACCTACTCCTTATTCCCTAACATTTCCCAAAAAAGTTTGATAAAGTACTAGTGATGGCAAATATTCCAACTTTATTTAGTTCCATGATAAAATTGAGCCCATGTTGGAGACTCTGGAGAATCTTTCCTCTCGCCTGCGTATGCCACCCCTGATTCCTGCTGAAGTAGACAAGATCAGAGAGTGCATCAGTGACAATAAGAGTGCCACCATGGAGCTAGAAAAACTGCAGCCATCCTTTGAGGCCCTAAAGCGCCGTGGAGAAGAACTCATTGGGCGATCTCAGGGAGCAGACAAGGATTTGGCTGCAAAAGGTGCTTATTGGTTCTACTTATTTTTAAAGAAAGTCAACAGAATAAATTTCAAGCTGAGGTTATCTCTAGCATCCTACCAAATGTATTTCATTGAATGTAAAGACAGTCCCCAAGTAATGAGTATTCTAAAAAGTCATTTGGAAATCATTTAGAATTCAGAACATGTTTCCCCATTGAAATAAGGTTACAATTGGTAGTTAGATTCCCAGACCAGGAAACAAATGCTCCTTTAACCCCTAATGTGAGTAAACTACAGTATCAATAGTGGATAGAACATAACTACCTTTTATAACATTTTCCATGGGAAATATGCAAGTTGAACAGAATCCTGGAAGTAGAATTTTCATCACAGCCCCTTTGTAAATTAGGGGGTTTTATCTTAGAAGTACCTTTATATTAGAGATTTCCATATTGCTTCTGTGGTCCTTTTGTGGGGGAGACCAACGTGGACAGAAAATATGAGGGTAGAAATAATAGTAATAATAAAGCTAAAATAGAAAAGTATCCCATCATCTATACATCTTTAGAGATATTTTTAACAATCGTTTAACTGAAAATGTCAGAATTTCTGATGAGATTGATTTTAAGTACTCGAAGAACTCCTATTTTCACATCTCTTCTTTACCCACTCAGAAATCCAGGACAAACTGGATCAAATGGTATTCTTCTGGGAAGACATCAAAGCTCGGGCTGAAGAGCGAGAAATTAAATTCCTTGACGTCCTTGAATTAGCGGAGAAGTTCTGGTATGACATGGCAGCTCTCCTGACCACCATCAAAGACACCCAGGACATTGTCCATGACTTGGAAAGCCCAGGCATTGACCCATCCATCATCAAGCAACAGGTTGAGGCTGCTGAGGTAAGAAGAAAACAAAGTCCCTTCGGTTTGTCCTCTAGCAAAGCACTCTGTCCAAGTAGGTTGTGCCAACTGCTTGGCCAGGTTAAGTGCCTTGAAGCTGTGTGTGTGTGTGTTTTAAGACTTTTTTTTCCACTAGAAAAAAAAATACTCAATTTCTTTAATGTAAAAAATTAAATTGTAGGAAAGAAAATTCAGTTTGGGACCCATCATCCATAAGTAACAATTATTACTTTGACTTATCTTTTTCTAGTCTTTTTGCAGAGTCTAGTTTTTACTAAAGATGCTTTCTACCTTGTTTCCTCCATTTACCATAAGCCAAGACTACCTTGATGTTTTTCCATATCAAAATTCTCCCTTTCCTTGCCCCTGTCAATGTCAGTCCATGAACCACACTTTAGGATCTGGCCCAGCACTGACTTTCTTCAAGATTATATAGCCTATCACTCCTGTTATACTGGTCTGTTAGTGCTAACATTTGTGACTTGTGCTATATTATTTTACTTTATTCATTTCTCCATGATATACTTCTGGCTATATATTGTAATCTCCTCAGAGGCATGAAGGGATGAACCATTTGTAAAATTATTGAAGCTTATTGCAACTTTCCCATACTGTCCCAATTTCTACTGCCATTTTTACCATCATTGTATGCTCATCGTGTTATGTAGATTTATAGTGTATGCGTGTGATTTTTTTTTTTTTTTTTTTTGGATACCAGGAATTGAACCCAGGATGCTTTACCACTGAGCCACATCCCCAGCCTTTTTTTGTATTATTTAGAGACAGATTATTGCTGAGTTGCTTAGGGCCTCTCTAAGTTGTTGAGGCTGGCTTTGAACTTTCAGTCCTTCTGTCTCAGCGCCCCCAAGCTGCTGGGATTACAGGTGTGTGCCACCATGCCTGGCTATAATGTATATTTGATATATATTTTGCATATATGTGAACAATGACCACTTGGAGTTTAAAACTGTACTATCCAGATAAACAAAATATTGAGAGCATTGAAAACCTTTGAGATTGACAGTTTTGTTCATTGTGTGCCCTTGATGGAGTGTTAACTTGCATGTACAAAGTCTGAGAAGTTCTGTTTTGCTTTCAGCTTTGGTTCATGTTCTATTATACCTTTACATGTAGACTATTAAGGAGGAGACAGATGGTCTGCATGAGGAGTTGGAGTTCATTCGAATCCTTGGAGCAGATTTAATTTTCGCCTGTGGAGAAACCGAGAAGCCCGAAGTGAAGAAAAGCATTGATGAGGTATGGAAAACACATGAGGAGTTCAGATGAAATATTAGTGTATTCAGATGGAGAGTGGTATTACTTGAAGAATCTGATTGGATGTTTTTCTTCTAGATGAACAATGCTTGGGAGAACTTAAACAAAACATGGAAAGAAAGGCTGGAAAAACTTGAGGATGCCATGCAAGCTGCTGTGCAATATCAGGACACTCTTCAGGTAAGAGGCCAAGAGGTGACCACTTTGGAAACACAGGTTTTTTTAGTCATTTCCTGAATTCAGCACAAGAGTGAATCACCTTCATGGGGCTTTCACTGAAGGCAATGCTAGTTCCATGTTTCTAGCCAGAGACTCCCAATTCTGGAAAAAGCACTGGCACAAGCTGTTTCTACTCCTTTTTCATTTTTATCATCGTTGCATGCTTGTCCTGTTATAGTCTTTCACCTGCACAATGAAACTGGCCTTATCATGAAAGTTATTGCTTGCTGGAAGTCCATACCCAGGGTATCATGAAGCACAGTGTTAGTAAGAATAATGCTAATTCTCTCCCAACCCTGTATGTTTTGTTTTGTTTTGTTTTGTTTTCACTTTGTTTTCTGTATTTGTATTTTTATTGTAGGCTATGTATGACTGGCTGGATAACACTGTGATCAAACTCTGCACCATGCCCCCTGTTGGCACCGACCTCAATACTGTTAAAGATCAGTTAAATGAGATGAAGGTTTGTATCTGGGGATGACTTTGGAAGAAGAGCTGCTTCTTTTGGGCTTTTAAAGGCTTGTTTTAATATCAACACCTAGTATATCTGTGATAGGAGTTCAAAGTGGAAGTTTATCAACAGCAAATTGAGATGGAGAAGCTCAATCACCAGGGTGAATTGATGTTAAAGAAAGCTACTGATGAAACAGACAGAGACATTATACGTGAACCACTGACCGAACTCAAACACCTCTGGGAGAACTTGGGTGAGAAAATTGCCCACAGACAGGTAAGGCAGGTGGTAGAATACATGAATGAAATGTTCTGTGCTCTTTTTTAATTCCCTAACAAATTTTCCTTTTCCGTCTTGTTCTGAGTAGCATAAGCTAGAAGGTGCTCTCTTGGCCCTTGGCCAGTTCCAGCATGCCTTAGAGGAACTAATGAGTTGGCTGACTCACACTGAAGAGTTGCTAGATGCTCAGAGACCAATAAGTGGAGACCCAAAAGTCATTGAAGTTGAGCTTGCAAAACACCATGTAAGTATTTTCACTTTTCATCTCTAACTCTGTTGGCTTGAGATCAGATATTGCTCACAGAGCTTTTTGATAATTTAATGATAGTTGAGATATTATGCTATTATGTGTTTTTTTAGGTTCTGAAAAATGATGTGTTGGCTCATCAAGCTACAGTAGAAACAGTCAACAAAGCTGGCAATGAGCTCCTTGAATCAAGTGCTGGAGATGATGCCAGCAGCTTAAGGAGCCGCTTGGAAACTATGAACCAATGCTGGGAATCAGTGCTACAGAAAACAGAGGAGAGGGAGCAGCAGCTCCAGTCAACACTACAGCAGGTATGTGCACTATCCAGGGTAGGTAGGAATTGCTGTGCAGAGGACACATTCTGGAGAAGATACACACTTGGTGTCTTCTTGAAACTTGTCCGAGAAGAGTAGCTTTGATTAGGTGGTTCTTTTTTGTGTTTGTAGCTCCATCTATTTACTATTCAGAATTAATAGATCTTCATATAACCACCCTTATTCACAGACTGAGTTTTTTCCTTTAGATTGAGTCAGGTCCCTCCCTGTGCAGCAATACCTTGGTCAAGTAATCTATTTATCACATTGGATCAGACATCTATACTATGTTATAATGAGGTTTGAAGGATTCTGCTAGACTCTAACAGTAAACAAATAGATTATACCAGTCCTACAACAGAACAACTCTGGCTGAGAACAATTCCTAATTCCTTCCTCATAATAACATTCCTCATAGGATCATTTAGAAAGTTTTACTTATGAAGCTGCAAATTGACTACTAACATCACTGATTATTCTTTTTTTTCTAAAGGCCCAGGGTTTCCACAGTGAAATTGAAGATTTCCTCTTGGAATTGACTAGAATGGAGAGCCAACTTTCTGCATCTAAACCCACAGGAGGACTTCCTGAAACTGCTAGGGAACAGCTTGATACACATATGGTAATAGCAACTTCTTTAAACTGAGAATAAGCCTCCCACATTTAATAGTTCACAGAGGTGTATATATCTGGGAATCTACAAAGTAGTGAATTTTTACCAACAATGTAGAACAACCTTGTGCATTAACTGCTGCTTTACAGATTTTAATACCCTACCATGGGCAGCAGTACTGTCAGGGAAGAGTAAGTTGGAAATGTGTCAGTGAGCTGGTAGATGTTGAGTTGTACTGCTTGGTTGGCTAGAAAGTGAGAGCATAAAGAAGACAAATATGAGGGCTGGGGGTATAGCCCAGTGGTAGAACACCTGGCTGGCATGTGTGAGGCCCTGGGTTTGATCCCCAGCACTGGGTGGGAGGGTTACAAATACATAGCATAGATCTGTTTGTATTAAAGAAGACTGCTCAGTGGAGTTAGGGAAATCAGAGATTCTGACAGTATTTCAAGAAATTGTGCTTAAAACAAAAAACATTATTTCTATGCAAATTCTTTATTGAAAGGGGAAATTATTGAGAAATACTTTTGTTATCTTTTATCCTAAAAAGAAACAAATCTTTTTTCTTCTATTTATGTAGTGACAGTTATTTTAGTATAAATGAAAAATGGTGAGTTCTATTCCCTACCAATTCAGCAGTTGAATGAAATCCCCAAGAAGCTTTTCAATCTAGATGAGAGCTTCCTGGACTTTTCCAGATTATGCTAATGAATCTGTATGTGGGTGTCTTTGAGGGAATAGGTATTGAAATCTTTCCTGCCTTTTTTCATAGGAACTCTACTCCCAGCTGAAAGCCAAGGAAGAGACTTACAATCAGCTACTTGATAAAGGCAGGCTCATGCTCCTGAGCCGTGATGACTCTGGGTCTGGCTCTAAGACAGAACAGAGCGTAGCTCTTTTGGAACAGAAGTGGCATGTAGTCAGCAGTAAGATGGAAGAAAGAAAGGTATTCCCACAAAACCCCATGTTTGAGCAGTTTGCTTGGTGACTGCATGTGATTACCATCTTGTTTTGAAAGATTTTTCTAAGACTAATGTAACAAATACACTTAGAATTGAACTGATACACTTAGAATTGGCTTTTAATAATCAAGCTGTCTTTTCTGTTTGTTTTCTATCTGTATTGCGTTGATGATTCTGGTTTCTGCTAAAACTTGCTTTTATAATTAGTCATTCGTTTTCTCCATCTACCAGTTTAAGACATTAATGCCTGTTGCTATTTAGTAATAATTCCTCTCATATTAATCACTGATCTGTGTCCCTGCTTTAAAACAAGGTTTTGCTGGAGTTGGGATTGGGCAGGAGGGAACAAGTGTATAAGGAGTATGACTAACAATTCTCCGTGCAAGAAAATTTTCTAAAAATCAGTGACCTCTTCTCCTCAAAAATCAGTTATTTTCTTTATAGTAGAAAGGACATCAGGGATCAAAGCATTTGTCCAAAAACATTGTTTTTTAATGAGTACAGAGCTTCATTCTGTTATTTGCTGATCAGATCAATTGTTAAATACGCATAAAAACCTATTGGTCATGTTCACTCAGTAAATAGTTACTGAACAAGTGTGTACTGGTCACTGTGCTAGGTGTATAGTGGAAAAAGTAAACAAATGGACCCTATCGTTATGAAATTACTGGGCAGAAAGACATAAAACAGATATGAATATTTTTGAGAGAACCATTAATTTCATAGGATCCTTATAGTATGGGGTGGGTAATATTGCGATATGAAGAACGGCCAAAGGACCTGAATGTATGGCTGTGTTCCAGTCTTTGCGCAAACTCACATCTGTAGTTCCTACAGACAACAGAACTGAGAATAACCTGAGGCAAATTCTGGCTCCTAATCAGGAAGTCTCCTAATAGTGGAGCAAACTGCCTTAAGACATAGTTCCTCCCATCATAAGAATCGATAAGCAGCCGCCGCGGTGGCACACGCCTGTAATCCCAACACTTGGGAGGCTGAGGCAGGAGGATCAGAGAGTTCAAAGCCAGCCTCAGCAATGGTGAGGCACTTAGCAACTCAGTGAGACCCTGTCTCTAAATAAAAATACAAAAAAGGGCTGGGGATGTGGCCCAGTGGTCGAGTGCCCCTGAGTTCATTCAATCCCCGGTACCACAAAAAAAAAGATAAGCAAAGCCAGGTGTCAAAGATAGTTACTTCTGATTTTATAAGAACATTATATTTCAGAATTAATAAAATCACTTATTAAATGTTTGCTATATTAAGAAATACATAGATTTAACAATGGGAAAGAATTCCTGTTCTCTAGGAACTTATATTAATTTCTAAACATTTCTGTGGTGGATTTGAGGTACACTTTATTTTCCACTTGTTTGCTCTGTGTATGTTGGAATAGAATGGAACCTAGGTTCTCACACATTAGCCAAGAATTCTACCATTGAGCTATACGCTCAGCCCTGTACATTTTTTTTTTTTTAATATTTATTTATTTACTTTAGTTGTACACAATGCAACGCATTTATGTTTACGTGGTGCTGAGGATCCAGCCCGGGCCGCGCACATGCAAGGCGAGCGCTCTACTACCGCTGAGCCACAACCCCAGCCATTTTTTTTTTTTTTTTTTTTTTTTTGGCACCTGGGAGTGAACTCAGGGGCACTTGACCACTGGGTCACATCCCCAGCCCTTTTTTGTATTTTATTAGAGACAGGGTCTCATTGAGTTGCTAAGTGCCTCACCATTGCTGAGGCTGGCTTTGAACTCGCGATCCTCCTGCCTCAGCCTCCCAAAGTGCTGGGATTACAGGCGTGCGCCACCACGCCCGCCCCAGCCATTTTTTATAACATCAATTTTAAGTTTTTTTGAGGTTACAAAAGTGAAAACAAAGAGGGAAGCAAAAATTATATATAATCTAACCAGCTAGACATTTTTATTGTACATCTTGGGGTTTCTTTTTCTGTGAAATTGTGTGTGTATGTTGCTAGGGATTGAAGCCAGAGCGTTGTGCATGCAAGCACACTATCCCTGAGCCACATTCTCAGCCCTAATACATTCATTTTTAACAAATTCCAGATATATTCTTTTGCGGGGGATAATACTCACTTTTAGTAGCCTGTTTTTATTTTGCTTTGCCTACCTGGTAGGTGGTCCATAGTCAGAAGCAATCACTAAAATGTCGTGGGTAGAGGTCCCTCAGGATGAGCTTGTGGACTCTGGAATTAAGGTGTACTTATGGACAGTAGCACTTGCCCTGAATGAACCACTGCTTTTACCATTCTGATTCAGGTCACATGGGGTTAGGGGTATGGCTCTGATGAAGTTCATGCCTAGCATGCATGAGGCCTTGGATTCAAACCCAACAACCACTGTTATTAAAATTTTGCCCAGAATGTCTTTAATTTTTTTTTTACCTTTTCTGCTTGTGACATAAGATATAAGACTCAGGTATTTCATGTGCTGTGTCTTCTGGAAATGCATATTTAAACAGAGAACACTATAGCACACATCATGTTGACAGTAACATGCTTTTCAGTTAGTTATCTTTACATCACAAAAGGTATATTTTAAAAGAAACCGGGTCTTTTCACTTACCTTATTAAATAGTTTCACTCCTTTTTTTTTTTTTTTTTTTTTTTTTTTTGGTACTGGGGATTGAATTCAGGGGCACTCAACCACTGAGGCACATCCCCAGCTCTATTTTTTTTTTTTAATATTTATTTATTTACTTTAGTTGTACACAATGCAATTGTGCATTTATGTTTACGTGGTGCTGAGGATCGAACCCGGGCCGCGCACGTGCGAGGCGAGTGCTCTGCCGCTGAGGCACAACCCCAGCCCCCCAGCTCTATTTTGTATTTAATTTAGAGACAGGGTTTCACTGAGTTGCTTAGCGATTCGGGATGGCTTTAAACTCACGATCCTCCTGTCTCAACCTCCTGAGCTGCTGGGATTACAGGTGTGCACCACTGCGTCCAGCTACTTCTCTTCTTAAATGCCCCAGGAAGGGGAGAATGTCTGGGAGAGGAACTTGGCTTGCTCATTGTGCTTGTTCCTTTTCCATGTGTACATTGCTTGTTCAGTTGTTTCAGTTTCAGACACTAACATTAAAATGTCCCCTTCTTTACAAACTTTGTTTTTAGGTTAATTAAATGAGGCTGCCTATTTAGAGGCATACAATTCATACTTTGTTGTTCAAACTATAATTCTTGAATTTGGCACTTTGTGTGTGTGTGTGTGTGTTTTATTTAAAATTCAGTCAAAGCTGGAAGAGGCCCTCAACCTGGCAACAGAATTCCAGAATTCCCTACAAGAATTTATCAACTGGCTCACTCTAGCAGAACAAAGTTTAAACATCGCTTCTCCCCCAAGCCTGATTCTAAACACCGTCCTTTCCCAGATTGAGGAGCATAAGGTAACTATGATTCATGATATTGCCATCATTTGAAAGGGACTAGTTGAAAGGAATACTCCTTTATCTTACTTCAAGTTTAAAAAGAGCAACATTGTTCCCTCAGGTTTTTGCTAATGAAGTTAATGCTCATCGAGACCAAATCATTGAGCTGGATCAAACCGGAAATCAGTTAAAGTTCCTTAGCCAAAAACAGGATGTTGTTCTCATTAAGAATTTGTTGGTTAGCGTCCAGTCTCGGTGGGAGAAGGTTGTCCAGCGATCTATTGAAAGGGGGCGATCACTAGATGATGCCAGGAAGCGGGCAAAACAAGTAAGTTATCAAAGAAAGACATTAACTTATTGAACAACCTTGTGCTGTATATGTTTTACCTCTGAAATGGTTCTCAAAAAACAAGTTGTACAGTGTGCATATTCATTCCTGTTGGAATTTATTTATTATAATTTTAGTTCCATGAAGCTTGGAAAAAACTTATTGACTGGCTAGAAGATGCAGAAAGTCACCTGGACTCTGAACTGGAGATATCTAATGACCCAGACAAAATTAAACTTCAGCTTTCTAAACATAAGGTAAAGAAGTTAATTGTTGCTAGGTCCTGAGCTTCTAGCTTGCTAAAAATAGAAATCAGAGCCAGGCATGGTGGCACATGCCTGTGACCCCAGTGGCCAAAAAAGCTGAGGTAGGGGGATCCCAAGTTCAAGGCAATTTAGCAAGGCCCTGTCTTGGGGTGGGGGTGGGGGGCAATTGGTTAATGTTAAAAAGTCTAGATGATGAAACTAGGGTTCCTTCCCCTCCCCCACCTCACCCTTCAACCGCAGTGCCGATCTAATCCAGTGCCTTGTTCATGATAGATGACAGCTCTACTACTGAGCTACAGCCCCAGCCCAGGGTCCATTTTATATCTAGACACTGTTTAACCATAGCATTTGCTTTTTTAAATAACAGTTCAAGCAAAGTGGTTATGAAAGCAACCAACCAACACTGTGGGCTTTTGGAAATTGCCATGCACTGCTGTATGTGGCATAAACAAAAAATGATAAATTTCTTCATGATAAGCTATTGTTAATTTTAGGGTTTTATTTGTTTTGTTTTTTTGGTGGTGCTGGGGATTGAACCTAGGGCCTTGCGCATATGAGGCAAGCACTCTACCAACTGAGCTATATTCCCAGCCCAATTTTAGTTTACTTTAGTTTTTCTCATATTATTTTTAGCTTCTAATCTGAAAATTCAAAAAAGTTTTTTGTTCCAAATCAAAATAGCATTCTTTTTTGTTTGTTTGTTTGGATCCTGGGGAGTGGATTGAGGGACTTGTGCCATGATCTGATTTTTGCCACACTTTTTCCTTTTCTTTCTGGAAACAGGAGTTTCAGAAAACTCTTGGTGGCAAACAGCCTGTATATGATACAACAATTAGAACTGGCAGAGCACTGAAAGAGAAGACATTGCTTGCAGATGATACTCAGAAACTTGACAACTTGTTGGGAGAAGTCAGAGATAAATGGGATACTGTTTGTGGCAAGTCTGTGGAGCGGTGAGCATAAATAGCTCCTTTGAGGGTCTGTATGTTATGTCAGAAGTAACTTAAGAGACTATTATTAGAATAAAATAGTGACAAACAATGCATCAGTAAAAGTTTTGAATTCAAAGAGTTATGAAGGAATCTGAATACAATGTATTAAAATACTCATATGTTTTAAACTTGAATTTTGCTGTATTAACAAGGGAGAGGCCCATGAAAATTAAGCCAACTATTTGTAAATCACCAATTTATAATACCAGTACCTGTCTTATTCAGCTTTCTCAGTGCCAGACACTTTGCAAAACTTCTACATATATTCAACCATAATATCTGGTCTTTCCTAAGCAGTTATTATTGAATGTGTTCCCAACAGTGCCTACTAATCATTAATCCTCATCAAAACCAGTAAGGTGGGTACTATTATTCCCATTTTACAGATGAAGAATCAATCACAATGAGGTTTCTTTCTTTTTTTTTTTTTTTTTTTTTTTTTTGGTACTGGGGATTGAACTCAGGGACACTCGATCACTGGGCCACATCCCCAGCCCTTTTTTGTATTTTATTAGAGACGGTCTCACTGAGTTGCTAAGTGCTTCGCCATTGCTGAGGCTGGCTTTGAACTCGCGGTCCTCCTGCCTAAGCCCTCCCAAATGCTGGGATTACAGGCGTGTGCCACCGCGCCCGGCTCACAATGAGGTTTCTTAACTCCACCAAGGTCACTCAGCTACTAAGGGACCAACCTGGGATTTTTTTTTTTTTTTTTTAATATTTTTATTTATATGCTTTAGTTGTACACAATGTGTTTTATTCAATGCATTTTATTTGTATGTGGTGCTGAGGATCAAACCCGGGCCGCCCACGTGCTAGGCGAGCGCTCCACCGCTGAGCCACAATCCCAGCCCCCAACCTGGGATTTGAACCTACATAATTTGGTTCTCAAAGTTGTACTTTTATCCCCTCCTACCCACTATGCTATGCTAAATATTACAAGATGTCTATACTATTTGTTTTTGGGGTTTTTTTTTTTTTTTTTTTTTTTTTTTTTTTTGGTACCTGGGATTGAACTCAGGGGCACTCGACCACTGGGCCACATCCCCAGCCCTTTTTTGTATTTTATTTTTTTATTCAGAGACAGGGTCTTACTGAGTTGCTAGTGCCTCGCCATTGCTGAGGCTGGCTTTGAACTTGTGATCCTCCTGCCTCAGCCTCCCAAGTGCTGGGATTACAGGCATGTGCCACCACACCCGGCATATTTGTATTTTTTTGATGAGGT
Source organism: Tamias sibiricus (assembly GCA_025594165.1). Lineage (NCBI taxonomy): Eukaryota > Metazoa > Chordata > Mammalia > Rodentia > Sciuridae > Tamias > Tamias sibiricus. The sequence goes on from CM046658.1 coordinate 33,254,381, forward strand.
GACGGGTTCAAAGAGGTGAAGCAACAGCCCAGGGTCACACAAGTAGTATAGAGCTAGGAGTTGAATTCCTGACTCTAAACCATTATCCAAACACTCATTCTCTGCTTGGAGTGCTATAAAGTAATTAACAACAGACCTTGGATTATTGAGGTTTATCCTTGTATCATTGGACTACAAGATTTACAAAGGACATCTATACCTATCCCTTGTACTACACTTAGTCAACTCTAGAGAGTAGTTTGATTTAAAATGTCTAAATGTCTGGGCACTTCTCTTAGTCACTTTTTTTTTTTTTTTTTAATATTTTTTAGTTGTAGTTGGACACAATACATTTATTTATTTATTCATATTTACGTAGTGCTGAGAATCGAACCCAGGGTCGTGCATGTGCTAGGCGAGCGCTCTACCACTCAACCGCAACCCCAGCCCTCTTAGTCACTTTTTACTCTAACTGTTCTCACGTGGAATTCACTATGTAGAGTTCAAGCAATTTTCCTTTTCAGGAAGTCAGAATTATAAGTCATTCATTAAAAGGATCATAAAAACAATGGGATTTGTGTACTTTTTTCAGGCAGCACAAGTTGGAGGAAGCCCTGCTGTTTTCAGGCCAGTTCATGGATGCTTTACAGGCCTTGGTTGACTGGTTATACAAGGTGGAGCCACAGCTGGCTGAGGACCAGCCTGTGCATGGGGACCTTGACCTTGTTATGAATCTCATGGATGCCCATAAGGTGAGGGACAAGATTTGGGTCTCAGAGAAGGCAAAACCATAGGGTCTTTGGGTACCTTTTGCCCTGTGTTAACCATCTAGGGGAAAAATAAAGCCTGACACCCTGTATCTTTGCTAAGAGGCATCTCCTTATTTTCTGTGTTTAAACAAACTTTGGCTGGATTCTGCATCATTCACAAAGAATTTACCAAAATTGGTTTGATTCAGAGTTGGCAATGTGTAAACTTCACTTTGAAATTCTCCCTCTTTCTGTTTGTCTCTCAGTTGAGTCAGAAAATGAATTTAAATTCAGAAGGAAACCCTTAAGATATCCTTTCACTGATAACCTAATATGGCAATGGGAGAGATTTTTTAAAACCATTTTTGAATGGTTTAAAATAAGGTTTTAAAAACCATTCAAAACCTAACAAGTCTAACACCATGCACACCACTATTTATTGTAACCTGTCATTTTGAGCTGCATACTGTTCTTCTTTTTAACTACAAAGCATTGAACTCTGCCTTGAATTTATATAAAATTTATTCTATGCACTGCAGTTGTATTCCTATTTATCTCCCATAATTCTAGAAAGTTAGTATAATTATTTTCATTATATAGAAGATAAAATTGGGACTCAAGTTAACCACCTTATCCAAAATCACACAGCTTATAAATGCCTGAACTGACTTTTAGAGCCATGTCTTTTGGTGTTCTTTCTTACACATCATTTTTCCTCCTTCTCTTCATAAAAAAAGATTAGAACCCACTAGATAAATAACTACATTTTCAGTCTTTTGCTCCTTAGACTCAAAACATTACTAAAACAAACTAATTGTCCTATCTTCTTTTCTAGGTTTTCCAGAAGGAACTGGGAAAACGAACAGGAACTGTTCAGGTCTTGAAGCGGTCAGGCAGAGAACTGATTGAGAATAGTCGAGATGACACCACTTGGGTAAAAGGACAGCTTCAAGAACTTAGCACTCGTTGGGACACTGTCTGTAAACTCTCTGTTTCCAAGCAAAGCCGACTTGAGCAGGCTTTAAAACAGGTAAGAGACATTTGCTAAGCCAACCCCAAGACAGGGAATCTGAACAGATTCTTTTTTGTTTGTTTGTTTTTGGTACTGGGGATTGAACTCAGGGGCACTTGATCACTGAGCCACATCCCCAGCCCTATTTTGTATTTTATTTGGAGACAGGATCTCACTTAGTTGCTTAGCACCTCACTTTTGCTGAGGCTGGCTTTGAACTTGTGATCCTCCTGCCTCAACCTCCCAAGTGCTGGGATTACAGGTGTGTGCCACCGCACCCACCTCTAACAGATCCTCTTTAGTTTCCTTTATAGGATCATTCCAGCTAATCTCAAAGTGAACATAAAAAAAAAATTAATATTCTGAATGTTCTACAAGACTTTAACACTCATTTATATTAAAGAAATAACAAATTCAGCTGGTTTTCAAAGATCTACAAATGAAAGATAACCTTTGCGGAGGCTGACGGGGGGCATCAAGTGCCTATGATATCCTAATGAGTTCCAGACCCTTTCCCTGGCATGCCCCAGTGACTAGGAGCTTGGCTGCAGAAAGAGTTCCAGTCTGTGCTTGTTATTTCAGGCAGAGGAGTTTCGGGACACAGTCCACATGCTGTTGGAGTGGCTTTCTGAAGCAGAGCAAACACTTCGCTTTCGAGGGGCTCTTCCTGATGACACAGAGGCCCTGCAATCACTCATTGACACTCATAAGGTAATCCAGCCCTTGGGTTCAGTGACCTATGCTATCCACCCAGTGAAGGCTGCCCCACCACTTAGAAAAAAGCATTTGCTTACATATATCAGCCATTATGTGAGAAGGAACAAAACTAGAATAGTTCAGCTCATTGGTTTAATAGGAAGGAGAGGAAGTGACTATTCATTTTTATAAGAGTGATTCATGGTGGTTATAAACAAGTAAAACACAATAGTATTATATAAAGAAAATGTGAACTGTTTCCTCCTCCTCTCCCTGCATGCTCTTTTCTTGACTATTATATTACTAGCTGTGGGTCCTAGTCTGATCCCCCAGAACTGCTTACCAAGCTGTAGAGTATAATTCAGTATCTGGGCCTTCAGTCTGCCCTAATGAGGTGGGAAGTGTTTCCTTTTTTAATTTTTATCTTATCTACCCCCAGATTTTAATCTTGGTTTTCTCATTGTATTGTGGATGTTTTTTTAAAATAGTGCTTTATAGCTCTTTATGTTTTTCTAAAACAAATATGTTCACAATTGTGGGAATGAAAGAAAGTAAGATTTTATAAAGATAGAAACTAATTCAGAATAGGAAAAAGACCGTACCACTGTGTCAGTCTTTATCATCATCTCTAGCAGAGCAAGCCATTTTTTGTTCTCACCTCTAACCTTCCAACATCTTTGAGAACTAGAAAGAAAAGGCAAGACGACAAGTAGTAGACTTGAAGGTCATGAGGTAGGAAGAAATTTAGTACATACTTGGGTGTGATGCAGGGACAAGTGGGTAAAGCTGACTGAATTGAGAGACCAAATAGGCACCCTGAGGGTGAAGTGGAAGGAAGCAGTCAGACCATTCTAACCATGTTAAAAGTTTTGTATTCTGAATTAAAATTGACCTTGGGTATTTATAAAAAAAGGCCAGAGACACCAAGTGTGGTGGCACATGCCTGTAATCCCATCAGCTCAGGAGGCTAAGGCAGGAGGACTCCAAGTTCAAGTCCAGCCTCAGCAACTTAGCAAGACCCTGTCCCAAAATGAAAAATAAAAAGGGCTGGAAATGTGGCTCAGTGGTAGAGCTCCCCTGGGTTCAATCCTTAGTACCATTTAAAAAAAAAAAAAAAAAGCCAGACATACATACCTATACACAGGCTTTTAGAGACCTGTCACCACATCAGAAAAAAAACACAATGAAATTTCTTTCCCCTCTCAATATTAATTAATCATGTGGGTAGATTTAAGTTCTTATTTTTGAATCTTGTTTGTCTAGGAATTCATGAAGAAAGTGGAAGAAAAGCGAGTTGATGTTAATGCAGCGGTAGCCATGGGAGAAGTCATCCTGGCTGTCTGCCATCCCGATTGCATTACCACCATCAAACACTGGATCACTATCATCCGCGCTCGCTTTGAGGAGGTGAGTCACTGTGCACCCAAGAAAATGGAATGATAGTGATAATGTACTGTGGGGCTTTGTTTTCTTTTTCCCTCAGATAAGTAATCTTTCACTCAAGTGTGAATATCTCAACAAAAATTAACTTTTTAGTAAGGACTTCTTGGCAATGTGCAGCAGTCTGCAAAAATAGTGCTGATGTAATGATGTACTTGTTAGTGCCTTCTGATGGACACAGTGTGTGTTGCTACCTCTTTGCTGAGAAGTCCTGTGTTTAATATCATGTACTAGATCTGCTTTCAGGAAAACCGATTGCCTGTCCCAGCTCTTAGCCAAGCTTTCTCACTGGGGTAATAGAGAAGTCTTGACTGGTTTGCATGGTCTCTTCCCTAAAAAATCATTTTGCAGATAAGATGAAAAGACACTTTAAGACAAAGGGATGTGTTTGATAAAAAGAGGCTATGGTTGCCTTCTCTCTCCACAGGTCCTGACATGGGCTAAGCAGCACCAGCAGCGTCTGGAAACAGCCCTGTCAGAACTGGTAGCTAATGCTGAGCTCCTAGAAGAACTTCTGGCATGGATCCAGTGGGCCGAGACCACCCTTATTCAGCGAGATCAGGAGCCAGTCCCTCAGAACATCGACCGAGTTAAATCCCTTATTGCTGAGCATCAGGTATCTTACCTCACTGGCATAGTTATGGAGCCCATTTCCTTTGCCCTGTGTATTCATTTTTTAATTGCTGCTTCACATGTTACCACAAACTTAGCTTAAAATAACAGTCTTACCACACAGTTTCTGTGGATTGGGAGTCCAAGCTTGCGTTAGCTGAGTCAAGGTGTCAGCCAATACTACAGTTCTCATCTGGAATCTGGCATCCTTTTCCAGGTTTATTCAGGTGTTGGCAGAATTTACTTCCTTGCAGTTGTAGAACTGCATTTTCTTGCTGGCTTTCAGCTTCTAGAGGCTGCCCTCATTGTATTTTCAAAGACAGCAGGAGAAACTTTCCCTTGTAGAGTCTTATATTATAAAATAAAATGATGACTATTCCATCATTTTCACAGGTATTGCCCACACTCATTGGGAGGGAATTACACAGGGCATGTATACCAGCAGTAGGATCCTTGGGGGCCAGCTTAGAAGTCTGCCCTTCATTGCAGCCAAGGACCCACTGGCTGGCCTATCCCTGTTATACCTGGGTTTGGAAAGAACTCTTACTAAAACCCAGAGAAGAGGGGCTGACATATAAAACCAAACCAAAAGAAGGAAAGCTCAGTGGAGCTATGTTCGTAATATATCCTTAGGCAAATAAGGTTTCTTTTTCTTTTTTTTTTTTTTTTTTTTTTTTTTTAATATTTATTTATTTACTTTAGTTGTACACAATGCAATGCACGTGGTGCTAAGGATCAAACCCAGGTCACGAACGTGCTAGGCGAACGCTCTACCGCTGAGCCACAACCCCAGCCCCCGGCAAATAAGGTTTCTAACCATGATAATTTAGACTGAACGCAAGCATGGTTCTTGCTTAGTTGCACTCTTTCTTAGTCCACATGATCTTTTTTTTTTAAATATTTATTTATTTACTTTAGTTGTACACAATGCAATGCATTTATGTTTAGGTGGTGCTGAGGATCGAACCCGGGCCACGCACGTGCGAGGCAAGCTCTCTGCCGCTGAGCCACAACCCCAGCCCCCCACATGATCTTTTTAGTTAATGTGAATAACTACCCTAGCAAGTAGGAACTCCCTGTACTTCCTATGAAGTTTACCTTCCTCACTTCCCCTGCTGACTTCAAAGTCATCTTCCTAGATAAGGCCAGTCTCACTCCCCTGTGTTTTTAAGCTCTTCCTGTTTACTCTTGCTCCAAAGCCTGTATACATGTCCCTGTCATGCCACCACCATTGTTACCTGTTTTGTTCTCCAGCCAAGCTTCTTGTTCCCTGCCTTCTTTCCTTGGTTCCCATTTACTCCACTGGCCCCTATGGTCTGGCTCCCAACCCATTAGACCACTGACACAGTCCCAGGTACATCCTACTGGCTAAGTCAAATGTATGCTTCTCAATCCTTGTCTTATTTGATGTGTGACATATTTGGCTCTTCCTAACCATTCCTTCTTAAATTATCTGAACTGGTTCTTATTCCTGCTTGTTAATCTTGGTGTTCCTTAAGTTTCATTCTTGGTGCTCTTCTCACACTGCTTGTTTTTTCTAGTCCAACAGCTTTAGATATCACATATAAGCCAAGGACTTCTGCATCTTTTTCTTCATCTTCAGCATCATTGCCTCCTGAAGTACAGATGGTAAACTAGAGGCAGTTCTGAAACTCCATTTTTTAATTTCTTCCTTTCCTGACCTCACCCCTCCCAAACCTACTTCCTCTTTGTTCATTCATCCAGTCTCCCAGCACAGAAGCCAGTGATGGATCTGGAACTCTTTTTATTCCTCTGCTACCTACATCTAGCCTTTTTACTAGGTCTTTTCTGTCCTGCTTCCAGAATATCTCTTGGCTCTGTCTTTCCCGCCTAAACTAAGGCCCTCACCATGTTTTGCCTCGATTACTACAATGATTTCCTAATCTGTCTCCCTACCCCACTTCCCCATCACTCTACCTTCTACACTGATTTGTTTATGTCACCTGGATCAAAATCTTTCAGATGTCTCCCATTGCTCCCAGAATAAAATTCCATCCCTTAGCCTGACATAAGTCCTTTTTTTTAAATATATTTATTTTTATGTGGTGCTGAGGATCAAACCCAATGCCTCACACATGCGAGGCAAGTGCTCTACCACTGAGCTACAACTCCAGCCCCCGTAAGGCCTTTTTTGATCTTTATCCTGCTTGCCTCTCCAGCCCCACCTTTTGCCAATCCTCTGATTGCTTCTCTGCTCAGCTAGTGAGTGGAAGGGTCCTAGTTCACAACCCTGTCTGGCTCCCCCAGCTCTGCCCAGGCCATTCCCTCTACTGAACTGCCTCACCACATTCTTTGACTGATTCTTCATTCCTCAGTAACTCTGCTCAGACCCCATTCTCTAGGCGATTTCCTTGCCACCTCAGTCTGTGAGTTACTCATCCTTTGTCTTCCTAGACACCTATATGACATTTAGTGCTCTGAATTCTTGGCTTTCATCACTTAGCTGTGAGCTACTTAAAATCAGATACCATGTCTTCCTCTTTTAGGTTTTTAGCCCCTGATAAAGTACCTTGCTCAGTCAAATTTCTTAAAGAAAATGAGAGTTTGCAAAGTCTTCCATCACTTGGGCAGCCTGCCATGGGCTTTGGCCTTTTTAACATTAAGAAGTTGTTAATACAAAGCTGCCTGTTGCCATTTTAGACCAAGAAAATGCTCCACTCTTTTCATATTTTTGTATTTAACAGACATTTATGGAAGAAATGACGCGCAAACAGCCTGATGTGGACCGAGTTACCAAGACATACAAAAGGAAGAATATAGAGCCTACCCATGGTCCTTTCATCGAGAAATCCCGCAGTGGTAGCAGTATGTTTCCAGCCCATTATTTGGGATACTTCCTTCCTATTAGATACTTTAAAAATGTCATCTATCAAAAGAAGTACTTTTTCATTTTCAAAACTATGCTGGGTTTTAACCAAATCTGGTTTTTTAAACTTGTTTTTCTTACATAGTAACAGGTTAGTGTGCAATAACAAGGTGATAGAACCTGTTCTTTAGCAGTGACCTTTCCATTGTTTTGGTCACCGGTGCTCGCTGTTCACATTTGGTTTGTACTAATTTAATTGTAACATAAATGAACTCCTATAGAATCCATTGCTTTTTTCATTGAGTTGATATGTCCTTGGTCCACTATGGTAGGACAGAATTGGTTAGAGATATATAGGAAATAGGTAAGTACCTATTGTCTTAGGAGAATCAGTAGTTTTGGAATTAGTAAGCCTTCATGTTGCCAAGTCCCATGTTTCTTTTCTTCACTATGGACTGGATAGCATTGTAGAGATCTCTTACATCCATAGCTGTTTCTGTTTTTGAACTGACAAAACCAGCTCTTCTAATCTTGTGGTTATTTTTCCCTTTAGGGAAATCCTTAAGTCAACCTACACCTCCTCCCATGCCAATCCTCTCACAATCTGAAGCAAAAAATCCACGAATCAACCAGCTCTCTGCCCGCTGGCAGCAGGTGTGGTTGCTAGCCCTGGAGCGCCAGCGGAAGCTGAATGATGCCTTGGATAGACTAGAGGAGGTAATGCTCCACCAAGTGTCCCTTATGTGATTCTGTTATTAAAACAGTCCTTCTGAGGCCTTTTATATGACCTGTGTGCCTTCACCTGCGTCCTCAGAAGTAGAATCAGACAAGCCAGGCATGGTGGCACACACCTGTAATCTCATCAAGTTAGTAAGATCCTCAGCAACTTAGCAAGACCCCATCTCAAAAAGGGATGGGGATGGAGCTCAGTGGTTAAGTGCCCCTGGGTTCAATCCCCAGTGCCATAAAAAAATAAAAACTGAAAATTAAAAAAAAAAGTATAATTAGATCTATACTGAGCCAGTACACCTTTTTCAAGCTCCTAAATGAGAGGACCCATTCATGAGAAAACCACTCACACAGCAGAGGAGGCTGTAGCATCTGGTTATGGAAAGCAGTTAACCAGCCAGTCCAGCCTGATTCTTCTTGGCACCTTGCTGTGGTTGAGAACCAGGAACATAGCCTTGACAAGTTATCTCCAGATGTGTAGCTTAAAGAAATGACCATTATTGAGCCCTTTTATGTAGAGATATGTATACTACCCAATTATGAAATAAGAGGAATTTTTTATAATCTTGTTACTCTGTTGGTTTTCACTAGATCATGGAAAAGCAAGTTGGTTTTGAACTATCATTTCCAGTATTATAAGTACTGCACTTCCTAGTTTTTAAAACAAACCTCTAATATCTTTTATATTTTTTTATTTGTGCATATCAAAGCAGCTATGCCCGGAAGTGAGTGTTCTATGTTTTTTGTTGTTATTTCCTGTAGGTCAGTTGAGTTTTAAGCATATTTGGTTGTTGGCGCTTTTTTCTCCCATTCCTTCCAACTTTGGAGTTTGAAAGACCAGGGAGAAAACTGCTGCACTCTGGAGTCATTCTGAGTGTGAATCACTGACATAGTCCAAGTAACTGAAAATCACCCTGCCCGCCACACAGGCCTACTGTTTTCCATTAAGGCCAAACATTTAACATAAACATCAGGTGGGCAGTTTGCTCCCTCTGGTGCCATTCCAAAGAAACATGCATGGGGGCAGGTTTGGGTTCCTCCTGCCTCCATATAGAACTCAGATTTCCTCATAGAAGTCTCAGAAAATAGTGGGAGACAGGAGCCTCCTGATGTGGGTCCTGTGTATGATCATAGTATTTTTAAAAATATATATAGGGGCTGGGGTTGTGGCTCAGCGGCAGAGCGCCCGCCTCGCACGAGCGCGGCCCGGGTTCAATCCTCAGCACCACGTAAATATAAATACATTGCATTGTGTACAACTAAAGTAAATAAATAAATATTTAAAAAAAAATATATATATATATATATATAAGTGAGGGGTGCTGAGATCTCCCTTTGGGATAGAATCCACTCCCTTACTACTAAGTGGGTGGTCCTTGGAAAAATCCAAAGGACAAGTAAGGCTGGGTTCCACCCATTCTTGTTCTTCATGCTCTGTATTTTCTGTGGTGGTTTTTCAGTTACCGTTTCTCCTGCTATACCCATTATACTGCAGCCTATGTAAATAATCATGGCTTTAAGTGAAGGAGCCAGATTGTGCCTTCACAAGAGACAACATGTAGATAGCATTGTTGATGCCCCCCCAGAAGGCCTGCATGGCTTCACTAAATATGTGAGAATTTTGGTATGCTCTGGGAAGCTTTGAGGGCTATAAATAAAAGGTCTTATTGACACCTCCAATTTCTGTCTAGTTGAAGGAATTTGCCAACTTTGACTTTGATGTTTGGAGGAAAAAGTACATGCGTTGGATGAATCACAAAAAGTCTCGGGTAATGGACTTCTTCCGGCGCATCGACAAAGACCAGGATGGGAAGATAACACGTCAGGAGTTTATCGATGGCATTTTAGCATCCAGTGAGTCCACTTGTAATTCCAAATACATGTCACATCTGGATTCCTCGCACTTACTTTATAGAAGTTGTGATATTCAGTTTCTGAAGTAAAAGTGTAATCTCAGGGGCTGGGTGCGGTGGCGCACACCTGTAATCCCAGCACTTGGGAGGCTGAAGCAGGAGGATTGTGAGTTCAAAACCAGCCTCAGCAATGGCGAGGCACTTAGCAACTCAGTGAGACCCTGTCTCTAATAAAATACAAAAAAGGGCTGGGGATGTGTCCCAGTGGTTGAGTGCCCCTGAGTTCAATCCCTGGTACCCAAAAAAAAAAAGTGTAATCTTGGGGAAGAATTAATGTAACTGCCTGCTAAAGTCATCTGCATACCTGTAATCCCAGTGGCTCGGGAGACTGAGGCAGAAGGATTGCAAATTCAAAGCCAGCCTCAGCAAAAGTGAGGTGCTAAGCAATTCAATGAGACCTTGTCTCTAAATACAATACAAAATAGGACTGGGGATGTCCTTAATGGTTGAGTGCCCCTGAGTTCAATACCTGGTATCAAAAAAAAGTCATCTATTGTTTTTTTGTTTGTTTGTTTTGTTTTAGTTGTAGATGGACCCAGTATCTTTATTTATTTTTATGTGGTGCTGAGGATCGAACCCAGTGCCTCGCACGTGTGAAGCAAATGCTCTACCACTGAGCTACAACCCCAGCACTCTTATGCTGTTTTGATGGAGAGAAGAATCTCATTTCACTGGAAATATATGTACATGTATATGTGTGTGTTTGATACCTTGGGGCAAGCCAAAAACATTTGAGATATAACTAAGAAACTAACTTTTGAGAATTATGAGATGCTAAATAGACATTTTTTTAAAACTTTGAAAGTTCTTCATAAGTCAGACATGATGGCACCCACCTGTAAACCCAGCAATTTAGGAGGCTGAGGCAGGAGGATCTAAAGTTGGAGTACAGCCCGGGAAACATAGATACCCTGTCTCAAAATTAAAAAAAAAAATAAATAGAAAGGGTTGGGGACATAGCTCAATATTAGAGTTCCCCTGAGTTCACTCCAAGTTTCACCAAAAAAAAAAAAAAAAAAAAAAAAAAAAATGTTTTCCACAAAAGCAGTTTCTGACCTCTCTATAATAGGCCTACAACGTGTTAGCAGAAGATGTAGTTGAGGCATAAAGCAGTTAAGTATCTTGCCAAGATCACAAAGCACTACTTAAGCTTTATAACTTCAAGTAAGGAGGTCAGGGAAGGCCTGTCTGTGCAGGTAACATTTGAGCCGAGATCTCAATGATGAGAAGGATCCAACCATGTTAGGGTTTGTGGGAGGAACTAGGGAAGAGGGAACAGAAGGCACAGAGCACTGAAATGGGAATGAATGTGGCACATTCTAGTAATGGAAAGGTTGATGTAGCTGTATGTTACAACCTAACATGGAGTTGGAAGGATAGGCAACAGTCAATTAATGTAGGTCCTTGTGAGCCATAGTGAAGAGTTTCAGACATCATTCCAAAGGTAGCAGGACAGTGGGGAGCCACCAGGTTTTTAACTGAGAAACAATATAATCTGATTTATGTTTTTTTTTTTTAATATTTATCTATTTGCTTTAGTTGTACACAATGCGCTTATTTTTGCGTGGTGCTGAGGATCGAACCTGGGCCGCGCACGTGGTAGGCAAGCGCTCTACCGCTGAGCCACCATCCCAGCCCCCTGATTTATGGTTTTTTTTTTTTTTTTTTTTTTTTTTTTTTTTTTGTGGTACCGGGGATTGAACTCAGGGCCACTTAACCACTGGGCCACATCCCCAGCCCTTTTTTGTATTTTATTTAGAGACAGGGTCTCACTGAGTTGCTAAGTGCCTCGCCATTGCTGAGGCTGGCTTTGAACTCGCGATCCTCCTGTCTCAGCCTCCCAAAGTGCTGGGATTACAGGCGTGCACCACCACGCCCGGCTCTGATTTATGTTTTGATAAATCACTCTCACCACTATGAATGTTCACAATAACCTGTGGAAAGCAATTTACTAAGCATGAAATCAACAAGTATAGAAAAAACTTCTTCTATTAATTCAAAATTGTCTATTCTGAGATAGTGATTCATCTAAATATCCAGTAATAGAGAAGTAGATAATTCTTATGTGGTAGGTCTATGGGTAATTGTGATATTTTATGCCTTTTGGTATATCTGAACTATTACGTTAGTATTTTTAATTCTATAGGGAATGAGGAAGTCTATACATAGAAATTCCAAAGTCTTAACTATGATAGCCCCTCGATGCTATATATTTTTAAATATTTTTATTAGTTGTTGAAGAGACAGGGTCTCACTGAGTTGCTAAGTGCCTCGCCATTGCTGAGGCTGGCTTTGAACTCGCGATCCTCCTGTCTCAGCCTCCCAAAGTGCTGGGATTACAGGCGTGCACCACCACGCCCGGCTCTGATTTATGTTTTGATAAATCACTCTCACCACTATGAATGTTCACAATAACCTGTGGAAAGCAATTTACTAAGCATGAAATCAACAAGTATAGAAAAAACTTCTTCTATTAATTCAAAATTGTCTATTCTGAGATAGTGATTCATCTAAATATCCAGTAATAGAGAAGTAGATAATTCTTATGTGGTAGGTCTATGGGTAATTGTGATATTTTATGCCTTTTGGTATATCTGAACTATTACGTTAGTATTTTTAATTCTATAGGGAATGAGGAAGTCTATACATAGAAATTCCAAAGTCTTAACTATGATAGCCCCTCGATGCTATATATTTTTAAATATTTTTATTAGTTGTTGATGGACCTTTGTTTTACTTATCTTTGGTTTTTTCTTTCAAATACTTATAAAATTGCCAACCAACCAGTAAGGCCTTTCAATGTTTTGCACTATGATTCCTTTTCTTCAGAGTTCCCTACCACCAAGTTAGAAATGACTGCTGTGGCCGACATTTTTGACCGGGATGGGGATGGCTATATTGACTACTATGAATTTGTGGCTGCTCTTCATCCCAATAAGGATGCTTATCGACCAACAACTGATGCAGATAAAATTGAAGATGAGGTATGGGGAATGGCTGTCTTTTTTAGTATATTTTTAACTATAGATTTATACTATCTGGATTTAGTTGGGTACAGTTACCACATCAGCCCTGTGTGTGTGTGTGTGTGTGTGTGTGTGTGTGTGTGTGTGGTACCGGGGATTGAACTCAGGGGCACTCGACCACTGGGTCACATCCCCAGCCCTTTTTTGTATTTTATTTAGAGACAGGGTCTCACTGAGTTGCTAAGTGCCTCGCCATTGCTGAGGCTGGCTTTGAACTCGCGATCCTCCTGCTTCAGCCTCCCAGAGTACTGGGATTACAGGCGTGCGCCATCGTGCCTGGCTCCATATCAGCCTTTTGAATTGTCTGTGGGGAAATAATTATCTGGAGTTCTATTTTGGGATCAACTTTTGGGTAGTGTTTCAGAGAGCCCCAGAGGGTGTCTGGCTACTGAGCTTTAATTCAGAGTAGATGAATTACTCCAGTGGTCACATCTGTGGTGCTCTGAAGTCCACACAGAACTTTTAAGGGAATCACATTCATCCTGGTTTGCAGATACCATGTCACTTAGGATGGATTCATCTCAGTCCTGAACACCCTACCCAGAATCCAGGGATATGTGGTTTTCAAATGCAGCATTTAAGGGGTGAATTGCAATGTTTAAGATGGTGTGTCCCCACCAAACTTTTTGTCTCGTTAAAAACTATATTGTGTTGAAAATTGCAAATTCTTTAGTAGCACACAGAGATCCCAGGGTCCATTGACAACAGTTCTTGGGGAAAGAGGGATAGTGACACGTGTCTGAGAATAGCCCTGGGACTTAACATAATGAACTTCTGGGGAATTTCAGACTCGGTTTGAAATTAAAATCAGATCTTTCTTTTAATGTTTTTAGTTGTAGATGGACACCATACCTTTTATTTATTTGTTTGTTTATTTATTTATTTTTATGTGGTGTTGAATCGAACCCACTGCCTCACACATGCTAGGCAAGTGCTCTACCACTGAGCCACAAACCCAGCCCTGATCATTTGATTTTGATGCATGCATATTAGCATTTTCCTCTAAAGGAATTCTGAAGCAGGATGAAGAACATGTTGTATAGTTACTTGGGAATTTCTTTCTAGCCTTTCTTTCTGAATGTCTCTGTTATCTCATTTAGTAAGAGCAGTGTAGATTAATTGGATTAGAAGATAAATGCATATGTCAAAGTCCTGAAATGCCTAAAAAAAAAAATTAATGATGGCTTCTCTGTTTACATGTTAAAAAAGTGGTCTTTATTTATCTGACTAGGAAGTCTCGTTCTACCCATCACGATTTATTTTTGTTATTGTTCACAACCAATAGGTCACAAGACAAGTGGCTCAGTGCAAGTGTGCAAAGAGGTTTCAGGTGGAACAGATCGGAGAGAATAAATACCGGGTAAGGAAGAGAAGAGCCAGTCCTCTATGGTGGTTGTTTCCTCATATGTGGCCCTTGTAGGTGAAAGAACCTGACACACAGCAGACTGGGTAGTCCCATCTTCTTGTGCCTGGAGGCCCAGAGCCCATGGCCTTGAGATGTGGTTACTCTCCTGCCCTCATCTCTAAAGGTCAAATGTCAGGTGTCCTGTTGAGCTTACCATATCTAGGTTGACAGTAGCTTGTATTTGATAAGATAGTAAACATTTAAGAGTCTTCATCACACTGCTAACCAAAGTCCTTAAGAGGGGATGAAAGTACCTTTGCAAACAATATCTACTGAGGATTATTCACCACAAAAAAGGCAGTTATCTTGAGCCTGAGCAGCTCTAGGCCCTCAGAGGACTGGGGGAACCATGTCAAGGCCCCAAACAAATGCTGTGCCTGCTCTGAGCTGGGCTACAGATGGGGCCTGGTCACACTGTGGAGGCTAGATGTGTCCATACAATGAGCTACACTTGTACTTTTAGCTTCTTTGGGACCAGGGTCAAGAACATAGAAGGAATCCAAAATAGGGCTCCTAAAATATATTCAGCAGTTTCTTGGAATTCCCAAAGTCCCAAGAAAAATATATGTTTGGCAAAGAGGATGTAGATCATCATGCTTGGTTAAAGCCCAGTAAAATCTAGGTTTCATTAGTGCCTCAAAAATGTCCTCAAACTACACCAAATCCACATCAGGCTGCTATTAGCTGAGGGCTGTTGGGTGACTCTGCCTTGAATCCAATCCAGGACATTTAGTTAGAGCTCTAGGTAATCCTATGCTTGCTTTTTAGGTTTTGTTTTCTTGTTTTTTAATAACCTCTGAGAGAAATGAGTTAACGAGCAACAGAATAAAAGGTTAGAGCTTCTTAATTTGTAAAATCAGGAGTTCAGTAGTAGTATAGTCAGTATATATTCAAAAGACTGGTAACATGATATGATTTCATTCTTTAGAGTTAATTTGACAAAATGTTCTCTTTTTTTCCCCTCCATCCTTTACTCTTACTGTCTGTAGTTCTTCCTCGGCAATCAGGTACAGTGTGCCTTGCAATGTTCTCCTCAGTGGATATGGTCTGTGTAGCTGATGCTGCCTGTTCTTTGCTATGGGGAGAGGACATAATCTGAAGCATGCCTGGGTCACATCTGGTTGTCTTACCAAGTGGAGAAACTAACAGGGCCAGTATGTTATAAAGCTGTCTCAGTGGCAAAAGGATCAAAGTATACTTGTTTTTTTACCAAAAAAAAAAAAAAAAAAAGATTCTATTCAAACTTAGATTGGTTAAAGATGACATTATGCTGTACGGAGTTATAAATAATATGACTTGTGAAGTTGAGACTATGGTATCAATCCATTTTACTTGTAAGATGAGCCTACTCTTGTACTTTATATTGGAAGTCACAGTTCAGTTCTTCTGATTTTTATCAGTCTTTTGACAGCACAAGTTTTATAATGTACACTAAGTCAAAAAGTCCTAGGGGTGCTTTAGTACTATCTGTATAAGTACTTCATTAATATTTATAATTACTTACACTTATATTTTATAATTATAAGGTTCCTGAGAAGTATAGTGTAGAAATTATAGTTGACCATGGCCTAAAGTTTGCCAGTTATGACCAGCCAGCCAAAAGCTAATGATATCAGATTAGACTTATATAAAAGATTGGATGTTTTGACTCCGCTTGGTAACTCTAACCTTTCAGATCTTTTTGAGGGTTCTTGTGTCCTGTGTCTTTTAAATGTCAAAGAAAGTTGCATGAGTTAAATCTGTCTCTCTGATGTGAAATTAGAAACACTAAGAGTTGATTTGAGGCCCTCAGTCAATGCTCAATTCCAGGTACTGCAGTAATCACTAACTACAGTAATGTTCTGGGCCAGTGGCAAGAGCGGGATAGAAATAAACTGAAGATGAGAACAGTCAAGTGGCTTTAAATAAATCCTTGCAGTAGAGCACCCAGCATGCCTGCTTCCTGGTGACCATTCAGGTACTAGGGCCTCTTTGAAGGGGCACTGATGCCCTTCTCCACTGCTTTGTTGACCCAAAGAGGGTCAGACGAGTCATTCTAATGTTACAGATAGAATTATAAAATTATTTTATACACAAGGTGCCTGAGGCTTCAAAGAGCACATGTCACTGTCATACAGCTAATGTCAGTGCCATCATTAAGAACCCAGTTCCCTGTGAGAAAAGGAAACAGTGGTTACTGGCCTCCAGGACTCTGGTTCTTGCCTTGGATCAAATTTCCTTTTCCCAGAGCTCAGCAGAAACAATAATAGAGCCTCAATGAGAAATTAAAGGGAAGCCAACCATGAGATAAGTAGAGTAGTAAACTCTAGGACATAGTATTCTAAGAATAAACTTCTCCCTGGGTGCCTTTCTGTTCACTCTGGAGGACACACAAGTGCGTATTACTCTTTCCTCACCTATACCAAGAAAACCCCAGACAGTGACTTGGGAGTCACTGTGCTTGATCTGGTGGAGCCTAGTGCTTCCTACACAGCAAGGGGCAGCTGCCCTCCAGGACAGGGCATTTCCTCCCTCATAGCTTCGAGGAGTCCTGCTTCGGTCCCACCATGCTGTTGATGTAGTCACTTGTATAAAATTTTTAAAACTGAAAAAAATAGCATAGGACTATTTATATTCAAAGTAAATGGCTAGGAAGGAAGGGACAGGATTTTTTAGTTTCCTTGACTATATAAATAGTGCATTGGAGTCAGAGCTGCTGAGAAACATGGAGAACTACCACCAATTTATTAATAATGAGGGAGGATGGTTATCTGTCCTTCTCAAACATCCTTTCTCACCTTTTCCATTTTTCTGCCTTGTTTCAAAGTTATTCTCCTTTATAACTTTGAAAATGCTGATTGAGATTAAATATTCCCTTCTCCACTCCCCTGAGAACATCCTCCTTGAATTAAATAAATTTAGGAATTCAGTTTCTTTAACTAAACGTTTGATGTTCACTTTGGAATCTCAGCATGCTTCTCTTTTGTTGCCTCTTACTTCATTTTGGGAAGAGGGCTATTTATGCAATGGGAAACTCCAAATGGCAAGATAGAGCTAGAAAATAGGAATGTTAGAACAAAAGGAAAAACAAATACTAGAAGATCATGCTTGTTCTAAGGTCCAGAATAATTATTGGATACTATTTAGAATTATGGGCAATTAAAATTTTTATTCAACTAAATTTTAGAATAAATGCTTTCTGATCATTTGGTAGCTTGAAGAAACCCTTTCTTCTGGTGACATTGCAATTAGAGAATACTTAGGATTTACTTCTGAAAATCAAATTCAAAAAGTCTGTTTTTCTTCCAAGCTTATAATAATGATGCTTTGCAAGGGTTTCCTTATGGCTTGACTTAGAAATTTGCTGTTCTCCATTAAAACTTTTGAGCACACTGTATTCAGAAGTTGACATCCACCCCCTTTCTTTTAGGAAAACAAATTTGCATAACAGAATGTAGGCACTGATTTGGGCAGAATCTTTAAGAGAATCAAAAGGAGAGAACATTTCTCTATCTCCCCCTCTCCTTTTGGCTCAGAGGTGTGACCAGAAGGAGCGGGCTCTATCCCAATGGAAAGTACTTGAAGACATGGGCCTGTAGCTTGATGTTTCTGCTTTCCTATTTGTTAACCCTCTTATGAAAAATGCAAAATGGAGCTTCAGTTTCTCCCCAAACTATGACATTGTCATTCTATCTGAATACAGTCTGCTTTTGGGGGAAAAATATAAATCCACTTAAAGGCATACTCATTAAATTTTCCCTTGATTCTACAGTTTGGGGATTCTCAGCAGTTACGGCTGGTCCGTATTCTGCGCAGCACAGTGATGGTCCGGGTTGGTGGAGGATGGATGGCCTTGGATGAATTTTTAGTGAAAAATGATCCCTGCCGAGGTAAGGAAGCATCTTGAGTGAGAATTACATGTTAGGATGTTAGATAGGGCCACACTGCTCATCTTTCATGCTTCTAGAAGTGTTGTTGGGTCTTTGTTTTTTGTTTTGTCACACTACCTAGATAATGTCCCACCTGCCACAGATTAGAACTCAGATGCCAAGGAGAAAAGGCTTTAATGATGTCATCTGAACAAACATTCCAGTTTGGAGTATTGTTAACACCAGCCTAGCAAGGACCCTAATAGCCTTTTAGGTTCTTGTATCTTAGAGCCTAGATCCCTTCTATAATTCCTATGGCTGCAACACAGAGAGAGTATTGGGCCTTTCCCATATAGGGAAGGATTGGTAAGCCCCCTTGAACAGGAGGGAGGTTAAAGGACACCTACCAACAGCACAAACACTTCTAAGACAGATGGTCACCTAAGACCATGGGGTGTCTTCCTGTTAAACATGAAAGTCTAACCCACTGGCCCAAAGGTGAAAAAAAAAGCTGTCAAATGAGCAGCAAAGGGGAAAATGACCAAATCACAGTTGCCGAATCCTGCTTAGCTATATTTTTTCCTTTTACCTGTTAGCAGAGCTGCATGTGGGTGTATAAGAGCCTCCCCCACTGTCTGCCAGTTTGTCTTTCTTGACTAGTTTCTGCATTTCCAGCTCTGTCTCTGTTTTTTTGTGTTTACATATTTTTTATTCTAGTTCACCATCCTGGGAGCAAAATAAAGCGCTCTGATTCCAGCTCTTCGATTTCCAGTCAGTCTCCCATAGGTTGGCTTTTACCCTTTGTCCCTCTTCCGTATGCCTTTGTCCATGGAGAATGGCTTTGCTTCCTAAACTATAACACTTCTTGGCTCTTGATATCTGCTGCCTTCATGAATGCTTGAAATAGCCAAACCATTGCTTTTCCAGCTATTCTACATTGACAGCGCATGAAACACTCCTATTGAGACAGTTATCTATGGAATTTGTTCTGTTTTCTGTTTACTTAACAAATGCTTCTATACCCTTATGTGCCACACACTTTTATTACAAATAACACATTTATGCCTCTTTATTTATTTGCTTTAGTTGTACACAATGCAATGCATTTATGTTTACATGGTGCCGAGGATTGAACCCGAGCTGCACATGTGCTAGGGGAGCGCTCTACCACTGAGCCACAACCCCAGCCCACATTTATGCCTCTTAACCACCCTATGAAATATGAATACTATTCTCTCCATTTTGCAAAATAGGAAATTAAGGCATAGAAAACTTAAATAACTTGCTCAGAGACAGGGAGCCAGTAAATGGCAGAAGCAAGATTCAAATCCAAGTCAGTGTGACCACCATGCTGTGTGGATAAGGGGCTCGCATACCTGCTTGTTATGTGTATTCTGTTGGTCCAGCCTGCATAATTAAATTGTTAAGGCTTATTGACATAGCAGAAATGTTTACAGTACAGTTATATAACTTCTTTGGAAGTGGTTTATAGTCATATTCTGAAGCACTTAAGGACAGAGCTAAAAACATACAGTTCTCACGTGAATTCAGATAAGCCCATAAATTTTTTCCTCTTATTTTAACTCATTCTGCATTTATTCTAATAAACCAGAATAAAAACTAAATACTAAAAATCTCCATATGTTTTTTTAAAAGTTAGTTTTGAAAACACCTTTTCTGACAAAAACTTCTGAAAGAGTGTAGTCAGTTTGAGAATTTAATTATATCATAAGCAAAAGTCCTTGATATAAGTGTTCCTTCATTGTTTTAAATGAAAGGAACAATATATAATTTTAACTTTAACCCAGTAAAACATTATTTGTTTCCAAATATATTAATAAAGGTTTTTATTTTCCTGTCATGTATGATTGGACTAAACAAAAATATTGCATGTGGCATTGTGGAATCCTCAGTTGCCTGTTTATTTGCTGCCTGCTCTATTGACAATAACATTATGCTGCTAGCCAAGGAGAATACTGCTTGCTTTATTCTTATTATCTAAAAATTGGAACCCCAAGGAAATTTGGGAGGGCTACCTAGTAGTCATTTTCTATGAACCATGGTAGCCTTTTTCAGCAGCACTCAGAGCAAAGAAGGTAAGGCTTTCCCGTCTCTCTCCAAGAGTGCCCTCCTAGAATTCATTATCACCTCCATCCTTTAGCTATGGAGTAAAGAACTCTCCAGCATTTTTAAATATCTGAACTCTACTAGTGATGGACAGAGTGAGTTATTTCTAGTCAAATAAAAGAGGGGCTAGGAGGGCTGGGGTTGTGGCTCAGCGGTAGAGCGCTCGCCTAGCACGTGCACTGCCCGGGTTCGATCCTCAGCACCACGTAAAAATAAAGGCATTTTGTACAACTAAAGCAAATAAACAAAATATTGACCCAGTGGTCGAGTGCCCCTGAGTTCAATCCCTGGTACCCACAAAAAAAAAAAAAAAAAAAAAAAAAAAAAAAAAAAAAAAAAAAAAAAAAAAGAGGGGGCTAGGGATGTGGCTCAATGGTAAAGTGCTTGCCTGGCATGCATGAGACCCTGAGTTCAATTCCCAGCACCTTACCACCACCACCAAAAAAAAATAGTGTTAGGAAATAAACACCTAAGGGCTAGAGTAGATGGCAGTGAGTTGGAAGAGCATGAATAAGAAAAAAAGAAGTTACTTGAAACTAGGGTTTTATAGGATTAATGTAGCTTCTAGAAACACTGCTTGTGGTAGAGTTTATGTTCATTTCTGGTGCATTTCCTTGGGCTTCTGGACTGTATGGAACATTATAATGAGGATGGTATAAAATTTACCAAGTTTCTTCATACCAATGTACACTATTATCATTTGCTATTTCCTTTTAAATAGCTGTTGAGAATGATGGAAGATTGTGTGTGTGTGTGTGTGTGTGTGTGTGTGTGTGTGTGTGTGTGTATTTAGATGTTGATGAACCTTTATTTTATTCATTTATTTTAATGTGGTGCTGAGAATCAAATCCAGTGCCTCACACATGTTAGGCAAACGCTCTACTACTGAGCCACAACCCCAGCCCTCATGACAGAAGATCTTCAACTGTGTTGCTTTAGCCAAATGTAAACAGTAAAAATATTCCACTAGGTAGATTTGCCAGTTACACAATTTCCTGGTAATGCCACAGTCAGAAATTTTAATTTGTCTTCATCCATGGCAAAGGAAATCATAATGCTTTGGGTAAGAATAAAAGTGACACTCCTGCCTCAAAAATGGGTATTCCTGTACCTAGGCTACTATGTATGTTTTTAAGCATCAGGCACGTTACTTCTCCCAAATAAAGATCTAGAAATTTTCATTTGTAGAAATTTAAAAGTCACATTTTGGCTTAGAACTGAGTTTTTTAAAAATATTTATTTATTTACTTTAGTTGTACACCATGCAATGCATTTATGTTTACGTGGTGCTGAGGATCGAACCCGGGCCGTGCACGTGTGAGGCGAGCACTCTGCCGCTGAGCCACAACCCCAGCCCCTTAGAACTGATTTTTTAATTTCCATAAAGTACTCATGATTTACTGTCTTAATAGCTTTTAAATTTATTCACACTGTACCACACATCCATGAATCTATCTTCATCTTGTAGAACCAAAATCCTACACCTATTAAATAGTAGTTTATAACTGAATGTTTAGTAGCAGGCCTGTTCCAATGTCTGGTTGCCCTTAAAAAATGATGGCCTCTTTGACAGTTGAAGAGTTAAACCTGAGGTGGCTGCCATTAGAGTCTGTTCCAATGGGTTCAGCTATAGATCTGTCCTCCAGTGAAAAGAATGAGGGAATATCCTATCAGAATTGTTAACTGTCAAGCTGGGCAAGGTGGCACACATCTATAATTCCAGTGACTTGGGAGGCTGACACGGGAGGATCAAGAGTTCAAGGCCAGCTTCAGCAACTTAGTGAGACCCTGTTTCAAAATGAAAACTTAAAAAGCTGGGGATATGACTCAGTAGTTAAGCACCTCTGGGTTCAATTCCCAATACCAAAAAATATATATATATATTTGGGCTGAGGTGTGGCTCAGTGGCAGAGCATTTGCCTAGCATGAACAAAGCCCTGGATTTGATCCCCTTCACCAGAAATACACAAAAGTCAAACATTTACTGGAAAGTTTTTTCTAACTTTAGAAATATACACTATGATTAGGAAATATTTGAAGCAGTATAAATATTAAAAATAGCTGGGCACAGTGGTGCATGCCTATAATCCCAGCTGCTCAGGAGACTGAGGTAGGAGTGTCACAAGTTCAAAGCCAGCCTCAGCAATTTGGCAAGGCCCTAAGCAACTTAATGAGACCCTGTCTCAAAATAAAAAGGGCTGGGGGTGTAGCTGAGTTGTTGAGCCCCCCTGCATTCAATCCCTGATACCAAAAAAAAAATGTTTTAAGTATTGTTATTGCTAAATTCAATTGCTAGCAACTTTATCTTAACCTGCTGGCTTCTGCATTGAGAAAAATGTTTACTTTTTACCTTTGGAACCACCACAGAAATTAATTCACAGTGTTCAACTATTAGACTGTTGTTTGTTGTCCTTACTCCCATCCTTTCTGGGTTTCCCATCCTTTCTTGGTTTCTTACCAAAGTAAAGGTATTAACAGCTTCCTTTACTCTTTTCTAATTCTAAAGATTGGCTGCTATAAGAATATTTCTAAAGTAGCCGGGCGCGGTGGCGCACGCCTGTAATCCCAGCACTTTGGGAGGCTGAGGCAGGAGGATCGCGAGTTCAAAGCCAGCCTCAGCAATGGCGAGGCACTTAGCAACTCAGTGAGACCCTGTCTCTAAATAAAATACAAAAAAGGTCTGGGGATGTGACCCAGTGGTCGAGTGCCCCTGAGTTCAATCCCCGGTACCACAAAAAAAAAAAAAAAAAAAAAGAATATTTCTAAAGAAATAGATTTTATTTCTCCCAAATGATACATGTGTGAAATGTTCCCTATAAAGAATCATTTAAGGGCTGGGGTTGTGGCTCAGCGGTAGAGCGCTCGCCTAGCACGTGCGCGGCCCGGGTTCAATCCTCAGCACCACGTACAAATAAACGCATTGTGTACAACTAAAGCAAATAAATAAATAAATAAATATTAAAAAAAAAAAGAATCATTTAAGGGGCTGGGGTTGTGGCTCAGCAGTCAGCAGTAGAGCGCTCACCTAGCATGTGTGCGGCCCAGGTTCGATCCTCAGCACCACATAAAAATAAACCCACTGTGTACAACTAAAGCAAATAAATAAATATTTTTTTAAAAAAAGAATCATTTAATTGTCTTACATTTTAAAAGATAATATTAGAACATGTGAGATTCCCTGGGAATTATAGCATATTAAGCTAATATTGATCAGAGATGCCTTAGGATAATCATTCATTGCTCTCTTTACTAAGATGAGAGTACTGAGATATGGAGAGTTTAATATTATAAGCTTAAGAATGTCGGTTCCAGGATGATGGAAAATAAAAAGGGAGACAAGTTTCTAAAAACTATCTCCTTTCACCTACAGCTTCTCTACCAATGCAAAACTCCCCATGAAGTGACCATTGATTGGAGGTTCCCTGTGAAACAGAGACTGTCTCATTATGTTTATTTCTTTATAATGACTAAGCACAGCCTGGAAACTTGATGATCTGGATTTTCACAGTATTCTGCAGCTGGGAAGGCCAGTGAGGCACCTTTGGGCCCTCAGCAGTCATCTAATGATGCATTACGGTGTGCCTCCCCCTTGGCAGCGTCTGTGTCTGACTCGGTCACAACAGGAGTTCAGCCTAGGATTCTGTGCAAGGATTCAACAGGTTTTCAAATCACAAAATGTAGTGTTAACTCTGCTGATAACACTGGGTAATCTCCATTCCTGTAGACCTTTCTTATGGAGAACTGTTCCCTCTGCTCTTTTAAGTTGCTACTTCTTTTCATAATCTAACTATAGTAGGTCTAGCAAGCCTGAATTTAACCTCGGTGGTTTCACTAATGAAAACTCATGGACTTGCATTGTGGCTTGAGAGCCAGTCACAGAGTTACAGAGCGAACTTCACTGGGGCATCTTGAAGGAAGGAGCACTTCTTAATGGAAGGCCTCATGAAGGTCATGAGATCCGTCGCTTGAAATGGTTGAGAGTCTACCCCATTTTCAGAGGAGTAGAGGCTATTGGGTTTCACAGATACTTGTCGAAACCCTAAACATGAGGTTGACACTGGGATCCAAAGGTAAATTAAAATGACAGTCCCTGCCTCAAGAAGCTCACAGCCCAGTGCAGGGAGCACAAGTGAATAAAGAAATGCCCTTCAGTTGATACAGTGAGAGAGCTGGGTGAGCGAGGCAGGGGAGATGGGTCTGCTCACACAGGTAGAGAGGGCGTCAGGACAAGGAGGTGTTGCCTCAGCTGCATCAGAGAGGTGACACCGGACAGACAGAGGGCTCCTGGCCATTCTTTGTCCAGGAAGCCACAGGTTCAGGTATACAGGGGTGCCAACAGTGAGACTGGAAGGGAACCACAATTATTCCCACACGACAGTGGAAAAGTATGTATGGTTGGTGGCCAGATTAGATTGTGGAGAGTGGTTGGCAGCTAGGACCAGTTGGTGGAGGCCAGGCCACCACATATTTATGAGCACTTGGTCACATAGTGCTTGCCTGGTTCCCAGGACACAGTCCTTAGAAAAACAAAAAATCATGGTCAGACGCTTTGAAAGATGCTGAGTTAAAGCTAAACATGCTTCTTTTACTGCAGGACTCTCAGAACTGACAAAGTGCTAGCTGCATCAGGGCTCTCCCAAGGGGGCAATGAAGAGGACAGTGTTTATCAAATCCCTCTCAGAGGAACCTCTCAGAAACTTCAGTGTGGGAAATTCTACTCTAAGTAATGAAATCTCTACACAAACAGATTTTTTTTTTTTTTTTTTTTTTTTTGGTGGTACCGGGGATTGAACTCAGGGGCACTCAACCACTGGGCCACATCCCCAGCCCTTTTTTGTATTTTTATTAGAGACAGGGTCTACCTGAGTTGCTAAGTGCCTCGCCATTGCTGAGGCTGGCTTTGAACTCGCGATCCTCCTGCCTCAGCCTCCCAAAGTGCTGGGATTACAGGCGTGCACCACTGCGCCGGCTACAAACAGATTTTTATCTAGAAATGCATTCTGGGAAATGAGTAAGGGCAGGTGGGTGAGCGTGGCAACAAGGAGACTGGTTGGAAGTTGCTGCAGTCACCAGAGTGGAGGAGGTGCTTCATGAACCACACCAGTGGGGCGGGGGTAGGGTCATGGAAAGGCTCCAGGGACTCAAGAGGTGTGAGAAGGTAGACTCCTGACTGAACTGCCATCAGGAGGTCGGTGCCTTCCTGGGCTCCCAGGTTTCTGGCTTTGGCATATAACTCGGTCTTTTTTTTTTTTTTTTTTTTTTTATTTGCTTTAGTTGTACACAATGCGTTTTATTCAATGCATTTTATCTGTACGTGGTGCTGAGGATCGAACCCGGGTCGCCCACGCACTAGGCGAGTGCTCTACCGCTGAGCCACAATCCCAGCCCCACTCGGTCTTTACATATAACTTCTGACAACAGGAAGAAGGACTGTGCTGAGAATGTATATGGGAGTTTGGCATGACTAGGTGGTGACACTGAGTTCTCAGAGGGACAAGTTTGCCACCAGGTGGAAAATCCAAGAGGGAGAACAGGACTGTGGACAGACCTGGGTAACTGCAGGGTTAAGGAATGAACAGGGTGGAAGGAGAAGCAGCAGAGCAGGTGTCCTTGAAGCCAAGAAAGGGAGGGAGGGAGGGTTGTGTGTGTGTGTGTGATTAAGGGTTGAACCCAGGACCTTATTTGTGCTAGTCAAGCACTCTACCACTGAGCTACATCCCTAACCAGAGGGGAGTGTTTCAGAAAGAAGAGAGCAGATAATTCCCCACACTCCCCACCCATTAAATAGCTGAGAAGTGATGCTTTTGCCTATCAAATTGTTAGACTTTTCACCTGCACACATACTTAATAACAGACCATTGACCAGGTAAATTGAATATAGTATGTATCATTTCGGAGCATGTACATTGGTGTAACATTTTGGAGATTATCAGATAATCTTGATCATGGTTAACACATCAGTTAATATGTTTTTACCTTAAATGTGCATCCTTTCTCCCCATCAAATCCACTTGTAGATATTTATCCTAAGGAAACATCAGGATATGTGCAAAAGTTTTCTAAGAGGTGTAGACAATTGAGTTAGATATTTGTCTCAGTGACCAAAATATCTGACAAAACCAGCTTAAAGGAGGAAACATTTATTTGAGCTCATAGTTTCAAAGGTCTCAGTCCATAGTCAGCTGGCTCCATTGCTCTGGCCTGAGGCCAGTCGAGCTGTTCACCTTGTGGTAGCCAGGAAGCAGGGAGAAAGGAGCCAGGAGGACGAGATATAATCCCTATGGACAAACCCCCATGCCCCACATGACTACAGTTACCACCCAATTAGTCTTTTTACATTCTTAACACATCAAATGGATTAATGGACTGATTGGGTTACAGCTCTCATAATCTGATCATTTCACTCACTCACTGCATTAACAGGAACTTTTGGGGGATGCTTTTTATCCAGACCATAACAAAAATTCAGGAATATTCCTGATGTTTTTATATTAAGATATATTTACATAAACACACAGTTATGAAAAAAAAAGTCATACCAACATTTTCTTTTTTTTACTACTTTATCTCAGTAATTTTTCCGTTTTTAGTTGTACATGGACGCAATATCTTTATTTTAGCTTTTTTTTTTTAAATGTGGTGCTGAGGATCAAACCCAGTACCTCAGGCATGTGAGGAGAGCACCCTACCACTGAGCCACAACTTCAGCCCTCATACCAACATTTTAATAGTGTTGTCCCCTGGGTTGTGATTGTGAGGTTAATTCTTTATTCTTTTTGTGATTTTTCTGTGCACATCAACCTTTCTACAATTTAAAAAAAGGCCCCACTCCCATGACATGGACATTATCAGGGCCCTTTGCACAACAATTTCTGTGGAGTGGTAGGAATGGAGGTCTGTGTGGGATGAAGGGAGATTGGGAACAGGATGAAGGGAGATTGGGAACAGGATGAAGGGAGATTGGGAACAGCTAAGTACAATTGATGCTGCAAAGACTGTGACTCAGAATGACCCTGGGGGTAGGATAAGGTGACCAAATAAGTGGAAGACAAGAGCTATAGGCCCAGCTCTGCCATAGCTTTGTTTGACCATGGCCTCTGTGGATGCCATTCCAGAGGAATGGAAGAGATGCTAATAATAGTCAAATACAATATTGCACATGATAATACTTTGTAAGTTATATAGTGTATGGGGAATATGTTATCACTCTGTTATTACATATCAAGTCCCCTCCCCCCCCCCCCCCCTCTTTTTTTTTTTTTTTTTTTTTTTTTTTTTGCAGGGGGATACGATCTCCACATGTTGCCCAGGCAGGTCTCAGATCCAGGTTCAAGTGATCCTCTTGCCTCAGCTTCCATAGTAGCTGGGATTACGGGTGTACACCAATGTACCTAGCCTGTAACCCTTTCTAAAAATACGCAAAATGTCGCTGTCTGCGACTGGGTTACTATTCCAAAGTTTTTTAAACTCTTGTAACCTCTGTTGTTTTCTAGCAAAGTTTGCTCTGAAATGAATTATCAAATGTTTATTAGACCATACATATGAAATTCAGTGCAGCTAGGGGCCACTCTTCTGGGGTATTGAGGTCCTCAGCTGAATGAATAAATTCCACCATCTAGCTGAGCACTTCAAACACTAAACATAGGTCATGATGTACAGTCTTTAAAAAGTACTCAGGTGCTGAAGGAAATTCTCTTTGAGAATGAATTCCTGCTAATGCGTGTAGACAAAGATGCTGAAGTCTGAAAAAGGATGCAGGAAGAATAGCCAAGGAATAAACCTTGAGAGGCACATTTCATTGGGACTGAGGAAGAAAGAGCTGAGTGTTAGGGACCATCATAGGTCTATGACCATCCAGATGAACTGAGCCCTTAAGAGACAGCCAGCCTGCCGGGCATGGTGGCGCAAGCCTGTAATCCCAGCACTTTGGGAGGCTGAGGCAGGAGGATCGCGAGTTCAAAGCCAGCCTCAGCAATGGCGAGGCACTTAGCAACTCAGTGAGACCCTGTCTCTAAATGAAATACAAAAAAGGTCTGGGGATGTGACCCAGTGGTCGAGTGCCCCTGAGTTCAATCCCCGGTACCACAAAAAAAAAAAAAGAGACAGCCAGCCTGATCTCCTTTGGTGAGCCTGGGTTTCCCAGGCTAGCAGCAGGAAGGATCCCCGCTGGTGGCAGGACCTGGCCTGAATCTCAGTAGTTTTGATAGCCACAAGTTAGTGCTTTTGACCCAGTGGTATGTCAACATGTAATATGTTGAGAAGAAAAAAGAACA
Source organism: Tamias sibiricus (assembly GCA_025594165.1). NCBI lineage: Eukaryota > Metazoa > Chordata > Mammalia > Rodentia > Sciuridae > Tamias > Tamias sibiricus. The sequence continues at coordinate 33,283,017 of CM046658.1, forward strand.
ACAAATATTTTGTTAATAATGGTTCCCTTTTTCCAGGGTTCCTCAGCAGTCCATTTATTCAAATGTGCCTAGTACTTTTTTTTTTAATGTACTGGGGATTGAACCCAGGGGTGTTTTACACTGAGCTATATCCCCAGTCCTTTTTATTTTTTGAGACAGGATCTCACTAAATTGCCAAGGTTGGCCTTGAACTTGTGATCCTCCTGCTTCAGCCTCCTGAGTCACTGGAATTATGGGTGTGTGCCACAGTGCCCAGATATGTCTAGTATATTCTATTTTGTTTTGTTGTTTTTATGTGGTGCTGAGGATCAAACCCAGTGCCTCACACATGCTAGGCAAGCGCTCTGCCACTGAGCTACAGCCCCAGCTAGTATTCTGAAAGTAAACAGTCTAGGCTGGATGAGCAGGTAGAGGGTTATTCTAGGATATTTTTCAGGGAGAAACAAAGGACATATTCCAGAGAAATTATTTCTCTTAAGTTAATAGTGTCTTTCATATTTAACATTTTTGTTGGGCATACTGATATCTCCTGACTGAATCACATTTTAAGTTCTGGCCTTACAGCTCCAGAAAGCCATGAGACAGCACCTATTGGCCTTTAGTACTGGTTCCAGAGTCTCCCACCTTGATGTTCCTCTCCTACTTGCAGCTGCCCCTTCAGCTTCTTACTGCTTTCATTTTTTGACTTAACAGTTTCTCACTGGCAAGTTTTGTGCATGGTCTTGTTCTTTCTCTCTCTCCCCCCACATGTTTACTTCTTAATGATTCTGTCATCATTTTTTTTTACTGTTCTGAGTTTGTAGACCCCTTTCTTTTGGATTGAAAGTGACTTAATTCAAACAGAAGAGTCTAGACAATGTTAATTTCACTAATGTGTTTTTCTTCCCCAATTTCCTTACCACGTATCCTGCAAATGCTGAGCAAAAAAAGTACACATGTCCTATGAGAGAGAAAGGGGTTTTAATTAACATTGGAGTCCTGTGGGCTGTTGTGTCTGCTTTACCTTGAGCAGTTACAGTATGCTTACCCCAAGGGACAGTGCAAAGCAAGACTGGGACAGCAGAACAGGATGGTACCCTGTACACAGAGACTTGCTTATTATCACAAACTAGGATATTTTTAGTTTGTGTGTCTGGGTGTGGATCAGAATTATGACAAAGCTGATAATTCATGGATATAGCTTTGTTTCTAAAGAAACCACAGATGGTATAAGGCCTGTAAGGTAACTCTTTTCATGGAGTCAAGCTCCTATACAACCATTGAAGATGTATTGTTAAGATTAACTGACATTGTGTATGTGTGTGTTTATCCCCTTTTTTAGCACGAGGTAGAACTAACATTGAACTTAGAGAGAAATTCATCCTACCAGAGGGGGCATCCCAGGGAATGACCCCTTTCCGATCACGAGGTCGAAGATCCAAACCATCTTCCCGGGCAGCTTCTCCCACCCGCTCCAGCTCAAGTGCTAGTCAGAGTAACCACAGCTGTACATCCATGCCATCTTCTCCAGCCACCCCCGCCAGTGGGACCAAGGTATGTGCTAACCTCCCTTATGGCCTCCTTCCCCATTCCCGTCTTGGCAGGTATTCATTGTTCAGGATAGCCTCTGAAAGACTCCAAGGGAGAGAGGAACATGGAGACATACAGAACAGCTCTACCTAGAATGCCCAGGCCCTAGCAATGCACAGCTATGCAGTCTTTAAGATGTTTGCAGTGGACACCTAAACACACATTCAGGCCAGTTACATCAGAAGGATTTCTTTCTTTCATTCTTAGTTTGAATTTGAGATGCCCAGAGTTCCTTGTTTTGAAAACTCAGGCACTATCTATGCAGCTAAGCTAACAGATAAGTTTGCTCTTCCAATAGGTCACGTATAAAGAATGCTGTTGCCTTTCTGCCTGGTCCCTCTTATCCTGTTGGACTGATATGTGTTTTATTTTGTTTTCTATTTCTTTAAAATTTAGTGTCTTCTATTTATTTATTTATTTATGTATTTATTTATTTTTCCCTGTTCCCAATTTGATCCCTTTCTGTTCCGCTTTCAATTGTTCCCCTCCTTCCCTTTGGATTTTCGTTTCACAGACTCCACTTCAGTTCTCTCGCTGTTATGACAAACCCTGGTTGGTAAACAGTAAGGCTGGCACCCCTGTCAGGGACAGCCATTGTCCTGACCTCCTGCTGCCCAGCCCCGAGGTAGAGTATGGCTTTGTTGTGGGGAGATGGTCAAGACGAAGCCCTCGCTCATTTCGAGAACCTACCCAGCTCTTCTTCCTGACGCAAGCCCACTTCTCCTTCATCCTTCTGTGCTTCTGGCACAGCTGATTCATCTGGTTAAGTGTTTTCAGGGGTTTCTAACTCGGATTCAACAAAATTGGAGATAAATAAGAGATGCCTAAAACTAGATCAAATTTATGACAGTCTTCAACATGATATTTGTTCAGTGTGGTGAATAATGGTCATTCCTGGTGATTTGTTTATTCATTTTGTTTATAGTGGGGCCTCTTGGAGTCTCCAAATGTCAGATACACAGACGAGTTATGAACACTTGAAATTCAACTACGGTGCATGTTCACCAATATTCTATCTTTGCTTACAACTGGAGAGTGGTTGGCACCACCCACCCTGACACCTCCCCAGGGTGGTTGGTACTGCCACACTGGCCCAAGGCATGGATGCTGTCTATTTCAGGCAAGCGCAGTATCAGTGACCACTGCTCTGGGACTCAGATTTTAACTTCTGATTTCCTTGGCCTAGCATAGTGGGTTTCTGTAGCCTTGATTTGAAAATACTTGCCAGCAATGAAGCATGTTCAAGTGCAGCCATTAAAATGCCTAGAGAGTTTTAGAAGAGCACTGTTTCATAAACAAAGCATGGACCAGCAGCTTGTCTGATCACAGTATATTTTTGCATTCTGGTTTCTACAGGGGAAACTTTGGGTTCTTGTGCCTCAAAGCACGGTATTGCCTTTTGTCAGGAAAAGCTTCAGTCAGACAGTGGGGAGGCACAAGAAGGCAGCGGCTGTGAATGAACTGCTTTGGGATTCATCCTGCTCCTATCTAAAACACCAGTTCAGAAATCTTTCTGATTTAGAACACGATCTGGGGACTTGGTGCCACGAAAACCCCACCATTTGACTTGTTGATCCTGCTTCTCTTTCATAATGGCTCCAGTTTCATGAAAATCTCAAAACTTCTAAAATTTTAAATATTTAATTATGAAATGCAAATTCTCATACAGTTCTGGTAGATGGGCTTTTGTCTTAAGATGTAATCTTTTATTTTCATTCCATTTTGAGGTTTCAGCTTTCTTTACTCATTGATGTCCTGTTGCCAGGCCATGTCCTGCCAGCCTGGAGTCTCCAGTGCTGGGGATTCCTGGCAGCAGTGCTCGCTGGGGAAGGATGGCTTCTGAAACTGGTGCTCCTCCTCCTGTGGGCCAGGAGAGTTCCTGCTTGAGTGTTAATCACTTTCTGTTGCTTTTGCCTTTCCTTTATAAATTAAACACAGCAAACACAATGAGGTGGTTTGCTTTACTCTCCTATCTGTATAAACATCTTAAAGGTCCTGGAAAACAATTTATGCAACTGATTTCAAAGAAAAGTTAAAATGGCATTCTGTGGTGTGAATGTTTTAAAACAGAGCTTCAAATATTCTTTATCCTCCTAATGAAGTCTGTCTTTAAAACACACACATTGATATAGAAAACATAGCTTCTACTGGTCACTGGTAGCAATAATAACAACATATAACTCCCTGTTTAGAAAATGTTTCTACACTTCATTTATTCATTCAACAAGGTTTTATGGTTTTGTTTTTGGTAGTAGGAATTGAACCCAGTGCTTTACCACTGAGCCACATCCCCAGCCCTTTTTATTTCTTGAGACAAGACCTCACTAAGTTACTGAGGCGGTCTTGAACTTGCCATCCTCTTGTCTCAGTCTCCCCAGTCACTGGGATTACAGGCATGCACCACTGTGCCTAGCTCAACAAGGTTTTATCAAATTCTTCTTCTGTGCCAGACAGTTTTAGGTGCAAAAAATGTGCAAATGGAGAAAACAAAAGTCCCTGCCTTTATGAAGTTGAGGCTTTACTGTGCGAGAAAGCAGCAATAAGCAAGTGTACATCAAGCAATGATAACACTGTGCAAAAACTGCAGAAGCAAAACTGCAAGCTGTGTCACTTGAGTGGTGAGGCAAGACCTCTCTGATAAGGTCAGCCTCTCTCAGCAGAGCTCCTGAGGGAAAGGAGGGGTGAGCTACACATTTGCTGGGGTAGGAGATTATGTAACACAACAGTCCAGGCAGAGTAAAGAGCAAGACTAGGGACCTCCCTGTGCTGGGACATACTAACCAAGAGGGAGTGTGGTTAAATTAAGTAGGAAAGGCAGGGTTTATCCTTCATTTCCCAGGGAGAAGCAAAGACACTTGGCTAGTTCATTTGGATCAGTCACACAGAGCCTAGGTGCAAACCCAGGTCTCCTGGATCTTCATTCAGAGTCTTGTTCTGATAACAGTCCTCCTCAGCTATTTAGCCCAAAATACAGTGATTTTGTCTGTATTTACCAACAAGGATATAAGACTAAGATATCTTCACTGAAGTTACTGCACCTTGTGATGGAAATTGGGTAATACTTGAATCTATTAATATTTTGAATTTCTCTCCCCAAAATGTTGATTCACAGGATTTTTTGGATTTTTGTTTTCTTTGCTCATTTACTGTATTTCTGTTTGTTATAACTATGGTAATCTTACTATCTGAAGACTTTTTCCCTTTCTAATGGAAATTTGTCAGCAAAATAAAAGGTATTAGAAGGGATTTTGAAATTTTAATTAGATTTAAAATCTTTGGGAATCATCAAAATCCATGAACTTAGGACACTTTCAAAATATATCTTTGTTTTCCTGGACTTTTAGTTTGTTTCTCAGTTGATCAGATATAAAGAGGCTACATAGATTTTTTGAAATTAAATTTTTATCAAAAATTTCACTAAGTAAATATGACCTTTTAAATTTTTTTAAGGTTATTCCATCAGCAGGCAGCAAGTTGAAACGACCAACACCAACTTTTCATTCTAGCCGAACGTCCCTTGCTGGTGATACCAGCAATAGTTCTTCCCCAGCTTCTATAGGTGCCAAAACTAATCGGGCAGGTAAGTACCTAAACAATGAAGTATGTGTGAGGCAAGGGGTGCGTGCATGTGGCCAGGCTTAGAACTGGGAAGCCTAATGGCAGTGATCCCTGCTCCCTAAGGAGCTAGATGAGGACAGCACTTACTGTGTCCAGAAAGAAGGACATGCAGGTTTTCAGGCGATCTTTGCTGCTTTTCCTGCCAACTTCAATTAGCTCTAACCTTGCCTTCTGAGAACTGGTGCTTCCACACCTAAAGCTGGGCCACCTGGGATTTTTCCTCATCGTTTGGGGGTTTTTTTTTGTTTGTTTGTTGCTTTTTGTTGTGGTGGTGAAATTTTGTTTTTAGGGGGGTGGGGTTCGTTTTGTTTTTGTTTTTGTTTTGAGACAGGGTCTCACTAAGTTGCTGAGGCTGGCCTTGAACTTGTGATTCTCCTGCCTCAGCCTCCCAAGTTGCTGGGATTACAGGCATATCCCCTGCACCCGGCTGAGCCACTTGTTCTTGATCAGACAGGATCACAGTTAAGAGAACATGAAAGAAGAAAGGGCCAGTCCATAGCTGGACAGTTTGCTAGTAACCTTGCCAACCTTATATTTATTACAGCCACTGGTGAACTGAAAAAGTCAAGGAAAGATTGCATCTGCTTCTGGGAATTTGGTTTCTTTCCTTGTTGTCTGCTTCCTGTCCTTCACCTCCATCTCTGTCTACCTGCTTATTATCTCAGTGCTCACCTATCTGTGCTGAGGGTAGAGCAGCCCCACATGACTCCGTTTTGGGGGCATGACAGCTGACAGCACTGTGGCAGAAGCTGCTTTCTGTGCCTCAGGAGGCCAGCTTCTCAAGTAGAATCACAAGCTAGGAAGGGCTCAGGGACTGTGTAGATGAAATATCCAGGTTTTAGCAAGGCTTGGGTTTGCCCAAGCCTACACAGCAGTCACTTGGAATTTGGATCAACACCCTACCCTGTCCTTCGGTCACTTGTTCTTCCATCTCATGCCTTCTCTTTATTAAGTCTTCTGCTTTATTCTTGAATTCCAGACCCTAAGAAGTCAGCCAGCCGCCCTGGGAGTCGGGCTGGGAGTCGAGCTGGGAGTCGTGCCAGCAGCCGGAGAGGAAGTGATGCCTCTGACTTTGACCTTTTAGAGACGCAGTCTGCTTGTTCAGACACTTCAGAAAGCAGCACTGCAGGGGGCCAGGGCAGCTCCAGAAGAGGGCTAACCAAACCTTCCAAAATCCCAACCATGTCCAAGAAGACCAGCACTGCCTCCCCCAGGACTCCTGGTCCCAAGCGATAACACTGTATAAGCACCCATGCCACTGTCCTCTTTGAATCCTGCTCCATACATTGGGTGTATATTTATTCCGAATGGGAGAAGTTATATTGTTAAAAGTGTAAAAGAATAATTGTGTTATGAAGCTGCCTTATTTTTTTTCTTTTTGTAAGTTACTATTTTCATGTGAATTTTTATGTAGATAAAATTTGCCTCCTGGTAACCCTGTAATGGATGGGGTCCAGAAATATTTGAGAAAAACAAGTGAAAAGGTCAAGATGCGAATGTGTATTTAAAAAAAAAAAGCCTCTAAATAGGGTTTCTGCGTGGTGCAGGGGTTGTAAACCTGCTTTATCTTTTAGGATTATTCCTAAATGCATCTTCTTTATAAACTTGACTTGCTGTCTCAGCAAGATAAATTATATTAAAAAAAAAAAAAAAAGAATCCTGCAGTGTTTAAGGAACTCTTTTTATAAATCACAAGACACCTCAATTAGCAAGAACTGAGGGGAGAGCACCTACTGCATTTCCATTGTTTTAATGTTGTGTGATGTTAACTGAAGAGAGGAATCCTAATCTAGGTGGCATTTCCACAGGATACAGCACAGAAGTTCATTGCAATACTGTCTTGGAATACTGTCTCAGTACTGGGTGTTTAAAGGACACATAGCTGCTAGAATTCAGGGGTAAATGTAACTGTTCATAAAATGTCAGAACATTGGGGTTTTAAACTGATTTGTAATTATCCAGCTTCACCACCAATTACTCATACTCACCAGGACCCAGACCTTTGGTGAGGGAGACTCCTTGGTGGCATTGTGAATTACAGATTTGTTTATCTGGCATTTTTTGCTATTTATTTAAATGGTCAATCAACTTCACACAAACTGAAGGATGAACTCCACGAGCCTATTCTGAAAATGTGGGCCTAAGACAAACACTTGCTCATTCTTTGACAGAGTTCACCAGCACACTCGTTCACCAGTCCCGTTTGCTTCTGTCTTTTTTTGTGCGTAATAAAGTCAACTGACCAAGTAACCACAAAGAGGGGCAGTCTGGGGCTCCTGTTTTTTAGCTGCTGTTCCTCTTACAGCTCTGACCATGTTGCTGTGTGATTATCTCAATTGGTTTTAATTGAGGCAGAAACTGAAGCTCTACCAATGAACTGTTTAAAAACAAGACACATTTTGTATTAAAATTGCTTGCAGTAACAAATGTTTTGTAATTCCTGATTTTATTCTCAACCATTACCTTATTTAAGTGTTACCCTAGTGTATAATAGTGTTGTAGGTACTTAAATACATTATTCAAATCAAGGTATCTTGGGACTGGGGCTATGGCTCAGCAGTAGAGCGCTTGTCTTGCATGTGTGAGGCCCTGGGTTCGATCCTCAGCACCATATAAATAAAATAAAGATATTGTGTCCACCTGCAACTAAAAAAAATATTTTTTAAAAAATCAAGGTATCTTAATGGATACAGAACTCTTTAATAGTTTAATCCTTGTTAATTTTGTTTAACAAGGCAACAAACATACTACTAACACAAGTATGCAGAGTATCTGCCCTACTTAAATTATTAAATAGCAATGTGTAAAAGTTTTGTACATTAGAAATCATGAAATCCTGGGGTTTGAGACAATGGGCCAGTTTCCCATCGTATGATGAAATCTCTATTTAAATGGTAGAATTTCAGAAGTGGAAGCAAAATTGGTCATCCTTTTACCATACAGAAGGCTTGCTTTGCTCCCCACAAGATGGAAGCCCATCAGTCCAAAGCCAAGGCAGTGGATAAAGAAAAACTTCCTTACTACATGCTAACTGATCTGAAAGTGACGGATTCTTACTCTGAAGAGCCATCTTGCCCGGAAATTGACAGGACAAGTTTGTATGGGAATGGGTGATTGAAGACTGGTGGGCACCTTGTCACAGGTGGAGGTTTGCAGCCAAGTGACACATCTGATCTCAGTTGCAGGTGATAGCCAGTTCCACCTATCTCAAGAACAAGTGTTTCCTTGGGCTACTCTTGTCACTGGTTGGTTATCCCACAATCAGTTCCTAACGTCACACAGTGGACAGGCCAGAGGGTGTAGCTTCCTTGAGGTCTTTCAGATCACCAGACTCCATGCCAGTGAAAGAAAACATCTTTTTATTTTAGAAGGCAAGGGTCAGAACAGGTTTTAAGCAGGAAGTTGGGCAAATACAGTCTCAAATGCGTCCGATATACATGGAGAAAATGGGTGAAAAGTGATTTCCCTGAGATCACAGAGTATAATGGCAGAAGTGTACCTTAAACCTGATACTTGACTCCTTAAGTTTGGCATTTCTCTTTCCTCCAGCCTGTAAATAAGAATAACCAAATATTAACTAATAACAAGAAAAAGAACATGATAGGAAGGGCCCACACTTGTACCATCAATATTCTTGGTTATCAGGCCACATTCCCATTATGATACAAGAATTTGGCAAAATACCAATACATATTTACCAAAGCAGTTTTGAAGCCTAATGTCCAGATTAGGGAATTGTATAACTTGATGGGTCTCAGGGAAGTGCTTATCGTTCTCCAAGCTGCCAGAACTTTGCAGGACAGCGTTTTCACCCCGATGGACTTCAGCCTCTAGGCCTCCTGGCAACAGATGCATGCTGGGATGAGCTTGACTTTCATCTTTCCAGAAAAGTCTGGACTGTGGTCACTTGTGTTTCTTAACAAGGAATTGAGGGTTTTCCCTGCATCTTTCCAGTAAAGTTCAGCCAGTGGTTGCACCCAAAGAAAGTGTACTTCCATTCAACAAGTACCTGTATGCCAGACCATGTACAAAATAGCCAGAACAAAGGTTGAAATAGAATTACAGTTCTGAAAAATAGTTTAAAAAATATGTTAGGGAGCTGGGCGCGGTGGCGCACGCCTGTAATCCCAGCACTTGGGAGGCTGAGGCAGGAGGATCGTGAGTTCAAAGCCAGCCTCAGCAATGGCGAGGCACTTAGCAACTCAGTGAGACCCTGTCTCTAAATAAAATACAAAAAAGGGCTGGGGATGTGACCCAGTGGTCGAGTGCCCCTGAGTTCAATCCCCGGTACCACAAAAAAAAAAAAAAAAAAATGTTAGGGCTTGGGAGGCTGAGGCAGGAGGATCGCAAGTTCAAAGCCAGCCTCAGCAATGGCGATGCACTTAGCAACTCAGTGAGACCCTGGCTCTAATAAAATACAAAAAAAAGGGCTGGGGATGTGGCCCAGTGGTCAAGTGCCCCTGAGTTCAATCCCTGGTACAAAAGAAAAAAAAATATGTTAGGGCCTTCAATGATGTGATAAAAACATCTAACATTTATTGAGTGCTCACTGTAGACCAGTGATTGTGCCGAGCACAATGTACGTTCTCATTTAATACTCATCCCAGTCCTATGAGCACAAGTTCCCTTTTATGGAAGAGAAACAGCCTGAGAGAGGTTAAAAGTCACAAAGCCAACAATCAACTGGGGAAGTTTCTTTTTGTTTTTTTTTTTTGTTTTGTTTTGTTTTGTTTTGTTTTTGGTATCAGTGATTGAACTCAGGGGCACTGGACCACTGGGCCAAATCCCCAGCCCTTTTTTGTATTAGAGACAGGGTCTCACTGAGTTGTTAAGTGCCTCACCATTGCTGAGGCTGGCTTTGAACTTGCGATCCTCCTGCCTCAGCCTCCCAAGTGCTGGGATTACAGGTGTGTGCCACTACGCCGGGAGGGGGGGGGCGGGGGGGATCTTTTTGACTACCTTCTCCAAGATACCCTCCACACCTCAGTTCCCTCCAAGGTCTGCTGTTCTGGGGTTCCACTCACAGTAACCGGCCTTAACTTCATGGCTTCTCTTCCTCTGCTCTTCCAGGCACTTTGTTGGCTGGGACCACAGCTTTCATTCTGCCTTTGAAATGACCAATTTCATCAATGGACACTTTTGTTAAGTGAGGACAGCTCAGGGACAAGGTCTTGTTTGCTCATCTCTGGCTCAAGGCCACCCAGGCACAGGACAGCCCACCCTGGTTGTTGGCTGAGTTGAATTGTGGGCTGAGTCCCTTTGAGAGTAAAACCCACTATGGGAAAGTAAAGCCATTGTTGGGAGCACATAGCTACCTCCACTCATCATAAATCAAGATAAATGGTTTCTGTCCTAAGAATCAGCCCAACATCGGGCTGCTTGCTGTCTTAACCAGGAGCCCAGCATTGCACAAAACATAACCTGGAAATTACCAGCTGGATTAGAGGCTCCAAATACTGTGGTGTGGATTCAGGCAAGTGCAGGGGGATGCACAGGGTACAGAGAGGACAATGAAGGGGGCGTGGGCAGGAGATTCAGCTCCTGACCAAGCTGACATAACAACCCCTTGAACCTGCTCTCTCACTCTGTCCATAGAACTTGTGGATTTAGCCTCCTAAACAACTTTCCCTCTGCCTCTCCATCCCATCACCATTAAGGGCTCATTGTCAGTCCCCTCTTTCCCCAACTGCTGTACCTGCCTCCAACTTCAGACCCTGACTTAAGTCTCCCTGCAATTGACATTCTCCTCTGCATTCTGGCTCAGGTCTCAAATTGGTCACTTTCCACATTTCATTATCCATAATTTCCACATTATCCATAGGTTAAAGTTCAGTGTCCTTATGGAGCTTGCAAGCAGCATGGAAATGTTTTTGTTGGGTAATAGAAAAACTAGACATGTGCTCAAGACACCAACAAATTATTACATTAAAATTTTAGTGGAGACAGGAGGATTGTGAGTTTGAGAGCACCCTGGGCAACATAGCAAGAGTCTATCTCAGAAAAAAAAATAGTTGAAATTTAAAACCTTGAAGTTATCCTATCAAAATGTGGTTTGGGTGGACATTATACCTTTATTTGGAGGTTTAAGTTTAAATTCACATGGGAGACACCATAATTACTAGGTGCCCAAGGTCCTCATGTCACTTCCTGCAAGGCCCTTTGTGATCATCCCTTGACAGCCTCTTCTCCTGGATTGCCCTGCTCTCTGGGCTTCAATGAACAGCTAACCTCTAGGTGCCCACCTGCCCCAGGCCAGCTCCACTGTTGTATCAGCTGGAGAAAGTCCCTTACCCTTACCCTCGACTTCCTCATCCGTTAAAAAGAGGGTTCCAGGGGCTGGGGTTGTGGCTCAGTGGTAGAGTGCTTGCCTGGCACACATGAGGCACTGGGTTTGATCCTCAGCACCATGTATAAATAAGTAAATAAATAAAGGTATTGTGTCCATATACAAATAAAAATATATTTAAAAGAAGGTTCCAATTGTGTGCACCCCATAACGTGAACATTACGGAACAGTACAGGACACACAGTCAACATGCCCTGGCAAGAGGCAAGTGCTGTTACCTGCCATTATGATGCTTCCTGGAATCTAAAGGTATTGACATTCCCTCTACAGGAGCACTTTCCTCCCCTGACATTTCCTGTCCAACGGAGCCAATTCCTTCCAGCCTTCGGAGCTCAGTTTAGGTGTCAGAAAGCGGGTTAGCATCTGTAGCAAGCGGTAGGATCAACAGTAGGGTACGCAGTGCGCACGCAGGAGCCAGCTGGGTGGGCGCATGGGGAGAACAGATTGAGCACCATTGGAGGCCTCCACAACAGCGCACACTAGAGAACCGCGGGGACTTCAGAGACGACAAGGGAGCTGTTAGCTGGGATCTGGGGCCGGCTGCTGCTGGAAGAGGAACGCGCCCCACCTTCGGGGTGTGGTTGCCCGGCTCCTCCAGATGGCACCTGGAGGCGCGAGTTAAGGCCCGGTAACGTCTCCTGAGCACTGAAGTGCAGCTGCGGGTCTCACGGCTGGCTGGACCAGGACTTGGGATCCCCGCCCCGATGGGCGCTGAAGGACACGCCCAGACCCAGGGTTCTTCCGAGCCTAGGCCCTGCGTTGCATGCCATTGGGTGGGTGGGGAGCCCAGGACAATCCTGACGACGCTGACGCCCGGCCTACGGAACCCTCGACCAGCCCACCCAACCCCAAACCCAGGGCTGAAACTCGAGATGCTACCACCCGCAACTCCAGCGGCAACCCAGACCCTTCCTGCGCCCTGTCCCCGCCCCTGTGTCCCCATTGGTCGGTCTTGGGAAGGAGGCGGGGCCGAAGAGCGGCACCGATGGTCGGGCAGCTACGAGGTAATCGGCAGGTCTGCGCTGCGGGCTGGGATCGCCGCCGAGCTCGCCCGCAGCCCCTGCCCGCTGCGTCCTCAGTTTTCGGGACTGGCAGCGACAGACTGATTAGCCGGCAGTCCCAGTCTGTGCTGTAGCCTCCGCCCCGTGGCTGCGGCGGCCGCTTCCCCACATCCCGGAGCCCAGACAGGTGCCGCGCGTGGGGGTTCGGGGGATCCCCCTGTGACCCCAGGAGACCCCCTCTGTGTCTCGCGGACTTCCGGGCTCAGCCCGCTGCTCGCCGTCGGGGCGTTCCCCGGCCGGGTTGCGGAGCAGATGCCGGCTGAGCACCCCGGACCGGCCCGCCATGGCCTGGAGCCCCGGGCTGCTCTGGATCTTGAGCCTGGTGCTGTGCGCGCTGGGAGGCAGCCCTGGCCCGCGCCCCCCTCACAGCTGTCCCCAGCGTCAGCTGGGCGATCGAGAACACAGCGACATGCAGCATGAGATTCTGGCGGTGCTCGGTTTGCCCGGGCCACCCAGGCCCCGTGCGCCACCCGCCGCTGCCCGGGTGCCCGCATCTGCCCCGCTCTTCATGCTGGACCTCTACCACTCCATGGCTGGCGACGATGACGAGGATGGTGGGTCCCCGGAGCGACACCTGGGACGCGCCGACCTGGTCATGAGCTTTGTCAACATGGGTGAGTGCGGAAGGCCCCGGAATGCGTCAGGGACCCTGGATGTCTGGGAAGTGACAGCGTCCTCAGGCTGGCACTTCTGGGAGTGAATTGGGCTGCAGGGCAGTGTGCGCATCCTTGGACAGTGCCAGAACCTGCCTGGACAGGTAGTCAGGGATCAGTGACAGGACCTGTGGAGGTCAGGGGGGAGACTACAGTGGTCAGGAAATGGAAGGTCTAAGGAGTGGCCCAGGTTCCCTGAGCTGTAAGGTGGACAGGATATGGACTTCCAAGGGAATGCATTCACCCTGTCTCCAACCACACCCAGGCTTAGGAATTTGGTGATGTTGGGACCCACCTGGTGGCACCAGGAAGACAGTTGGGTCCTAACAAGACTGGTGAGTAAATAGAGGCTGTGATACTGTTACTGTGATAAGGACCATACTGAGGAGAGGCACAAAGTTCAGTGTGAAAGCCTGTGGTCATCATCAAAGTGACAAAGTGACCAGAGCTGACCGACAAGCCTGAGTCCACACATAGCAGATTCCTCCCTGTGCAGGACTGAGCCTGTGGGTGGAGTGTGCTGTCAGGGAGGGGCTGGAGAAGAAGTGGACAGACAGCTCCCTGCACCTGTGCTGTGGCCTGGCAGGGAGTGAGTGTCCAGGCCTGTGAATGACCCACAGTGCAGCTTAGGCCCTCTTCTTTCTCCCAGTAAAAGCTTGGCTCTTCCTGTCTGCAGGAATCTCTCTAAACTGAGTCCAAGTTCTCCTAAAGATATCAAAGACAGCCAGGCATGGTGGTGCACACCTGTAATCCCAGCACTTGGGAGGCTGAGGCAGGAGGATTGCAAGTTTAAAGCCAGTCTCAGCAATGGTGAGTCACTTAGTAACTCAGTGAGACCCTGTCTCTAATAAAATACAAAAAAGGGCTGGGGCTGTGGCCCAGTGGATGAGTGCCCCTGAGTTCAATCCCCAGTACCACCAAAAAAAAAAAAAAAAAAAAAAAAAAAGATATCAAAGACATTTTCCTCCACTACTCTTTTTTATTTATTATTATTTATTTATTTTTGTAGTTGTAGATGGACAGTATGCCTTTATTTTATTTGCTTATTTTTTTGTATGCAGTGCTAAGAATTGAACCCAGTACCTCACCCATGCTAGGCAAGTGCTCTGCCACTGAGTCTGAGCCACAGCCACAGCCCCTCCCCGCCACTACTCAAGTGTAGAGTCATGAGTATTTACTGTTGGTCATATCCTCCATGCACTTTGCCTCCTGTCTATGGCTAGTGACAGGCAGGGGCCTGGGCTGGGACAGACAGCAGGCTGGGTCTGGGGACCAAGTGATGGGGTGAGAGCAGGGACAGGACCCTTGCCATGGCTGCCAGCCCCCTCCACACAGAGCACCACTCCTGATGCTCCCAGCAGTCCTGTGAACAGCCATGGTCTCCATCCTCACCACCCAGGTGAGGACAGGGGGCCCAAAGAAGCAAGAATACCCCTAGGAGAGACAGCTTCTATGTGGCCCAGCCAGGACAAACCTAGATTGTCAGGGCCTTGGATTCCAAATCCCATCTTCTTCCTAGATCTCTTCTGCATGTCTCATTGGGATCTGGGCCCCCAACACTGTGGGATTAACAAGCAGGTCTTTGCGCAGCCCTGGCTATGGGCGGCACCATCAGAAGGGCCTTCGTTATTCTGATGCACTCACTGCACTCTAGAACTCTCTCAGCCAGAGTAGTTTTAACTGGTAATTACCAAGGCTGTGTGTGGGGATTACACATGAACCAGGATTCCTTCCGCGTTGGAGGCCCAGGCCCAACCCCAAAGATTGGGCCCCAGAACCACTGTGGGGTCTAATAGCAGAGTTGCTGTGGTGCTGACCCAGCTCCCACCCTGCTACCTCCAGCTCCACCTCTCCTGTCAGCCTCATCAGGCCCCAGGAAGTGAGGCCTGTCCCTCCAGATCCCCGACTGTTGATGGCAGCCTGTGGGACCCAGAGCTGAGGTCTTATGGGGGCCTCCTGCCAAAGCTCAGGCCCCTTGGGAAGCAAGTGGATTCCAACTCCCGTCTTGGGAAGCCCCACATGGTTTGGAGGACCTGCACTGGGAGTCAGGGCTGTGGTTAGAGCTGGTGGCCCTGCCCCACGTGTTTATCCAGCTCAGCCTGTAGACCCTCAGCTCCTCTGGGTCAGGATGAAGAGATGGGGCTATTACTGTGTGGAGCAGAGGGACCCTGTCCCTGGTCTCCCTATGCTCAGGCAGGGCACAGCCCTGAGGTTCTTGTACCACCACCTGGCCTGCCCTTACTTCCTGTGTGTCTGCATCCATGTCCCTTCCATTATCTGTACCTTTGCTTCTCATCCCATCTGCAGTGGTGATGTTGGAATAATGAGGTGCCTCCCATCCCTGATCTTGGGACTCTGTGTCAGAGGAACCTTCTCACAGCTCTGCCCCACCCCTGGGCTTGAGCCCCTCAGGCCTGCCTGGCTTCTCCTAAAGGCAGAGGGAGGGAGGGAGGAAGGACCAACTCTGCACATTCTTCCTGAACCCTTCCCCACCCTGTGTCAGTGGAGAGGCAGGTGCCTGTGTTCCAGATTGAGAAACTGAGGGACAAACAGTACTAGCAGGAAGCAGTCTAGGCAGGTTCCATGGCGCCATCTGTGCTTTTGTCCTGACCCTTTCCTGAACCAGACTAACTTATTCCTGTGGTCCCAGCAGCCAGGGACAGGGGTGGTGATGTACTGAGGTTGTTGGATTTGGGAGAATCAGGGCTGAGTGAAAACTAGGGACCTGGGTGAGTCCTGCTCTACTCTTGCCTGCCCTGTGACCTTGAAGGATGATGCTTCTCCCTATGGGTTTCAGGTCTCTTCCTCTGGTTCTTTATTAGGGAATTCTTTCATTTTCCCATTCATTCATTCAACAAAGAGTTATTACTACCTGTAACATGCCAGGCCCAATTCTAGTTGCTAGGGTTATAAACAATGCTCATCTTTTAGAGGGAGAGACAAATAATAAATGCATGAGGCACATAGGTAATTTTCAGGTGTGCTAGACTGACCCTCCCCTGCCCTGAGCAAGGCAGACAGGACTGGGTCAAAAGATTCTGACTTAGGAGTCACACAGGCAGAATTTGCATCCTGACTCAGACACCTACGTTCAATGTGATCTGGGCTTTCCTGTCCACCCATCCAAGCCTCAGTTTCCTCCACTGTAAAATGGAGCTACTTGCCTTATGGGACTGTTGGAGGTTGTGTGAGATGTTACCCAGTGATGGGCTCATGCCCAGAACCTCCACAGCTCTTTCAACATTTGCATCGTACAAATTGCTGTCACAATTGTTTCTTTTTATATATAATTTTTTAGTTGTTGGTAGACCTTTATTTTATTTATTTATATGTGGTGCTGAGAATTGAACCCAGTGCCTCACACATGCTAGGCAAGAGCGCTACCGCTGAGCCACAGCCGCAGCCCACAATTGGTTTTTAAAAGAGGAGATTAGAACCAGGTGCAGCAGCACATGCCTGTAACCCCAGTGACTCATAAGGTTGAGATGGGAGGATCTCAAGTTTAAAGCCAGCCTTGGCAACTTAGTGAGACCCTGTCTCAAAAAATAAAGTGCCCCTGGGTTAGATCCCCATTACAGATAGATAGATAGAAAGAAATAAAGAAGAGGGAGGAGAGAGAGAGAGAGAGAAAGAAAGAGAGATTAGGTGATTTTCCCAAGGCCACATAGCAGGTCATCTCCCTGCCTCTATATCCTGTGACCTGGCCCATCTATAGATGCAGTGAATGCTGCTTAATTGGACAATGTATGAATGTGGGTTCTAGACTGAGAATCCTGTTTTTAATGTGTCTTTGTTGTTCTGAGATTTATAGAAATAAAGTATACTCACTATATAAACTTTAGACCATATCAAAACATAACAGGGTCTCCTCTGGGAATCTTATTCCTATCAGCCAGTCTCCCAAGTAACTACTTTCTGATTTCTATCACCATAGATTCATTTGGCCCATTTTATAAACTTCATATAAGTGGAATAATGCAAGGTATAATCTTGAGTCTAGCTAGTCTTTCACTAGACATAATTTAAGATTCATATATGTTGTTTCCTAGTTCTTGTTTTATCAGTGAGTTGTAGTCCATTTCATGATTAGACCAGTTTGTCCTTATTTTTTTGGGGGGAGGGGTACCAGGAATTGAACTCAGGGGCACTCGACCACTGAACCACATCCCCAGCCCTGTTTTGTATTTTATTTAGAAACAGGGTCTCACTGAGTTGCTGAGTGCCTTACTTTTGCTGAAGCTGCTTTGAACTTGTGATCCTCCTGCCTCAGCCTCCCAAGCCACTGGCCAACAACAGGTGCAGCATGTCCCTGAGCACTCTCTTGGGACTCCAAGTTCCACTGGGCCCTGCCTGCAGGAAGGTGGCTTCAGTAGGCATTCTAGGGATATCTGTTGACAGGTAAAACCTCCCCCATCCCAATATTGCCACCTGTCAACTTCACATTGGCTCCAAGTCCGAAAGTCCACGTTATGGGACCCTAACCTCTCATGTGGCCTCCACAAAATCTCTTCCCCTTCTGGGCCTCAGTTTCTCCATCTCTCCAGGGTTGCCCTCCCTGCAGGCCTTCCCAGCTCTGACCAAAGAATATGCCCACCCCCTACCCACTGGTGAGGGTTCCTCCAGGGGTGAGTCACAGGGTGGGGAGGAACACCAGCCCACCTCCTCACGGAAGCCTCTTCTCCACAGGCAAGAGGGGATGTGTCACTGTGACCATGTCTTTCTGGACAATTTCCACAGTTCAGGTCTTTCCTGGGTTTCAACTGGAGGAACCATGGAGGAACCATGTGTCCTTCTTGCTCCCACCTCTTTATTTTTGACCTTGGCAAGCTTGATGTGGTGGCCTGTGCGGGTGTTCCCTTTTAATTTGGGGTCTGAAGCCATCTGAGGACTGGATCAGTAATTATGTGTACAGAGTCATTTATGGAAACAGCTCTTGAAGAAAGTCAGTAATGAGACCTGGCTGAAAATACCTCAGAAAGAACCTGGGCCTCCTCTCCCCAGAGCCGAGGTTTCTGGTGGGAGAAACCCCTTCAGGAAGCAAAATCAGTAGGTCATCAATTGCACCACTCTTCCATGGGCCTGCAGGGGCTGTGGAAACCAGAGTCTTGTCTTAGATCTGAAGTGGGGCTCCCGCAGCCTTTGTTACCAGCAGGACTAGCCAGACAGGCCTAGCCTGTCCTCCTCTGGGGCCCTCTGACAGGGACATGCTGAAACCTGGTAGCCACCCCCAGACCAGCATCTGTGCCCAGCCCAAGGGGCTGTGAGTGCTGGACACTGAGCCACTGTCCTGGGGACAAGCAGTCCTAGGGAAGAACAGGCAGGTACCCCCTCTCTGGGTCCCTGGCACTCAGGGGGCTCAATGAGCAGGCTGCTGAGAGCCTCCCATGTCCATTCCCAACGTTCAGCCCTTGCCCTCCAAGAGCCCACCATCCTGCCAGGCAGCTAAGCCAGGGGGAAGAGGGCAGACCAATTACAGGGTCTGGGAAGGGTCAGAGCAGGCTCTCAGTGAGACTGAGGGGAAAGTAGCCTTTTAGACATGGTGGAAGGGACAATCCAGGAGAGGGAGGCCTTCTGGGGGCCTCTGGGGGGAAGGTACCTGTAGGTAGGGGGCACCAGAGGCCACGACAGGCAGGCAGACAGACAGTGGGGCCAGCTCAGGGAGGGCCTGGGTACACAGCTGAGCCTAGGCTCCTCCTGTGGGCCTCCCAGGCTGGGAAGGATTGGAGGGGAGGCTGATGGGCTGGTCAGAAAATTGTCCTCCTGGCAGCCTCACTGAGCTGGAGGAGGAGGGTGTCTTTTGAATCTGACTTTTGGTGAGAAACAAGAACAGGTCACCTGGGTGAGTCTAACTTTGTCCAAGAAACAAAAATAGCCAATGCTTTGTTGGTGTCAGGCTGATGGACACTGGGTTTGGCATCTGGAGGTCCATCCTGTGAGTGGTGGGCACAGGGCCCTGGAGTGGACAGGCAGAATGTGGACAGTGCTGTGGCCAAGGAGGCTGCCTGCTGTCCTCAGTGGGCATTTCCCAGAAGCGTGGGATCCGGAGGTGGTTTGATCAGGCTGTAGGAAGCTGAGGGTTCTGTGATTATTTATTTTCTCAAAGCTACAGTAAGGCAGTTCAGAGAGAACCCCCTTTACTTCCCCAAACAGAGCTTTGTAGAAGGTAGCAGTGTCTGTCCCCAGCTCTGGATCCATGTCCCTCCAGCCTATGTGTCTCTATGGAGGTGGTTGTCAAGAGTCCCTGTGTTTCAATTCACAACAGCCAAACTATGGGACCAGCCTAGGTGTCTATCAATGGATGAATGGTTAAAGAAAATGTTGTGTACATACACAATGGAGCTTTATTTAGTTGTACAGAAAAGTGAAATTATGTTATTTGCAGGAATATGGATGGAACTTGAGGCCATTATGGGAAGCAAAATAAACCAAACTCAGAAGGTTAGGGTTTTATGTTTTCACTCACATGTGTGAAGCTAGAGAGGAAAAGGAAAGAAAGAAAGGTGGTGGGGGGAGGGACAGGGATCTCATGAAAATCAAAGGGAGATCAGTAGAGGAAAGGGGCCAGGAGGTAGGAAGCAGGGAGGGAGGGAGGACATGTTGGGGAATGATATTGGCCATTACATTGTGTGCAGGTAAGAATTTGTAACAACAGGGCTGGGGTTGTGGCTCAGCAATGGAGCGCTTGCCTAGCACGTGTGCAGCCTGGGGTTCAATCCTCAGCACCACGTAAAAAATAAAGGCATTGTGTACAACTAAAACAAATAAATAAATATTTTTTTAAAAAAAGAATATGTAACAACAAATCCCATCACTCTGTACAACTATGATGCGCTGATAAAAAAAAAAAAAAAAATTTTTTTTTAAAGAGTCCCTGTGGTTGCTGGAAACTGCAAGTGCATTGTGACCCCAGTGGCATCCAGCTCACCTCCCAGGGTCAGCATCAGCAGCAACTGAACTTTTATACTATTCTTCCTAGGTTACAGGGCTTCTTTGAATTGCTGTGCTGAGTTCTTTATGAGGCTAATATACAGAATTTCTTACAGATGAACTGTCCTTGCCTGTCATTCCAAAGTCCTTTTATATACCTCGGCCCCTGACCACTAGATTCCAGCCACCACAGGCTCCTTGATGTTTTTCAAACACACAGGGCCTTTGCATCTCAGGTCCCTGCTTGGATCCTCTTCCTCTACTTCTTCATCCACTGCTTCCTTTTCCTAATAGAGACTTCAGGGACCAGGTTTAAAATAATGAATGAATTACCAGCATTATCCAAAAGCAGTGGCTCTTGACCAGTGATGATTTTGCTTCCCTGGGGATATTGGGCAATATCTGGGATAATTTTGGGTTATTACAACTAGGGAAGGGAAGGGACTCCTACTAACATCTAATGGGAAGGGGTCTGGGATGTTGCTAAACATCCTACAAGACACAGGAAGTTGCCCATAACAAAGACTATCTGGCCCAAAATGTCAGCAGAGCCAAAGTCAAGGGACCTGTCCAAAAGTGTTTGGTGATGACCTCATATGTTTCAGCCTTTTTTTTTTTAATTTGCTACTTCAAAATATTATGGCTCTTTAATAATTTGCTTAATTATTCTATTGTTTTATTACTGGTCTCCTTTTTCCCCTGGGTCCAATAGCTAAAGATGTTTTTTTAAAATTCAAAGTTGTATTATAATAGTAGTATGCATTACAGTTCATAGTACACATATAAAGCATCATTTTACATAGTACTGTTTGTATACAAAGTATATTCATATCTTTCAAGTCTTCAATCATGCATTTATGATAAAAATATCCATCTTATTCAACCACCTTTTCTTTTTTCCCCTCCATCCCCCTTTGCTCCCTTCCTTCCCCTCCCTCCCCTTTGACCATTCTAGTGTTCCTCTAATCCTCCTATATACCCCGACCCAACACCACTGTGAATCTGCCTCCTTATATCAGAGAAAACATTCAGTATTTGGATTTTTGAGATTGACTCACTTCACTTAGCATTATATTCTCCAACTTTTTTTTTTTTTTTTTTTTTTTTTTTTTTTTTGTGGTACCGGGGATTGAACTCAGGGGCACTAGTCCACTGGGCCACATCCCCAGCCCTTTTTTTTTTTTGTATTTTATTAGAGACAGGGTCTCACTGAGTTGCTAAGTGCCTCGCCATTGCTGAGGCTGGCTTTGAACTCGCGATCCTCCTGCCTCAGCCTCCCAAAGTGCTGGGATTACAGGCGTGCGCCACCGCGCCCGGCTTCTCCAACTTTTTAATAGTACAATTGTCCCTCCTTTGTCCATTATGAAGCCCCTTAATGTTGGCTTCGGTACTCTTATTTTTTGCTTTTATTTTTTTGGTACTGGGGATTGAACCCAGGGGTGCTTAACCTCTGAGCCACATCCCCAGCCCTTCTTTATTTTGTATCTTGAGGCAAGGTCTCACTGAATTACTTAGGACCTCATTAAGTTACTGAGGCTCACTTTGAACTTGCAGTCCTCCTGCATCAGCCTCATATATATTCTCCAGGAAGAAAACAAAATATATGAATTCAAACTGATATTTCCAATTCAAATTTAGAATTATAGGCTTTTATTTAAATTCCTAGGTCTTGTATTTGTACCTATTTTCTTTTCTATTGAATAACTTGATCTTAACAACATTGACATAATAACGGGTTTGCTTTATCCTGCAATTATATATATATTTTGTATAATATATATAGAAGCTAAAGAATAATGATGTGATTATTGAAAACAATTTAAGATTTTTATTTAGTTCATTTTGTTCTTAAGCTACTCTACTAGGAATGGATCAAATAACTGTATTTGTCTATTTATTTATTTATGATATTGGGGATTTAACCTAGGGGTGCTATACCACGGAGCTACATGGCCAATTGTTTTTATTTTTTATTTTGAGACAAGGTCTTACTAAGTTGCTTAGAGTCTCACTAAGTTGCTTAGGGCCTCGCTAAATTGCTGAGGCTGGCCTCAAACTTGAGATCCTCATTGTCTCAGCCTTCTGAGCTATTGGGATTACAGTTGTGGGCCACCGAGGCTGGCTCCAAATTACTGGTTTCAAATTACTTAAAATAATTCTTTTTTTTTTTTTTTTTTTTTTTTTTTTTTTTTTTTTTGTGGTATTGAACTCAGGGGCACTTGACCACTGGGTCACATCCCCAGACCTTTTTTGTATTTTATTTAGAGACAGGGTCTCACTGAGTTGCTAAGTGCTTCCCCATTGCTGAGGCTGGCTTTGAACTCGCGATCCTCCTGCCTCAGCCTCCCAAAGTGCTGGGATTACAGGCGTGCGCCACCGCGCCCGGCTACTTAAAATAATTCTTCATTGTGTCATCAAGCTACCAACTCAAAACCCAATTAGTTCATTTGCTTTACTTTGTATTTTATTCATAGGTTTGCTCTTTATTCTTATTATTAACCTCTGAGGCAAGGTTTCACTGAATTGGAATTGATTTTGTTTCATATTTATATGAAATCTTTACAAAATCTACAAAACAGGGAACATTCAGAGCAGACCATCTTCATCTCCTACGCTGTCCCTATTCCCTTCCTCCCCCAAAAAGGTAATTATTTTTAGTTGATTTATTAGTTTGTAGCTTATCTCTCTATTTAAAATATACAATAATAGCCAGGTGTGGTTGTGCAGACCTGTTATCCCAATGACTCAGGAGGCTAAAGCAGGTGGATCACAAGTTCGAGGCCAGCCTCAGCAACTTAGCAAGGCATGGTCTCAAAATAAAAAATAAAAAGGGCTGGGGATGTTGCTCAGTGGTTAAACACCCCTAGGTAACAACAACAACAACAACAACAACCAAAAAAGATGTGATCATTAAAGGAAGAATATACGAGAAGTCTCTGTACTATTCTTTCAATGATTCTTGAAATGTAAATAATCTAAAATTATTTCAAAGTAAAGCCAAAAACATAAATAAAATGGTCTCCCACATACTCCCTGTGTTATTTCCAATCACACCCTTTCTATATGTCCTTCATAGCACTTATTACATGTACTGATCTTGTTGGTTTACTTGTTTTTTTCTCTGGCTTCCCTGGGTGGAGGGGTCTGTCTTTTGATTGCAGTGTTTCCCATGCCTACATAAAGACTTGCATAGAGTACACAGCTTCCAAATGTGTTCAACAAGTGATTAATATTCCTGGATGTGACCAGGAAAAACGAATGGGAAAAGTGAAGCCTTCAGAAAGATGAAAAGGAAACAGGGTTAGGAATCTTCTGACACATGCCCAAAAGTGAAATTATGGGACCCCTGAAATTAGCAATTCCTGCCCCAGATTTTGTAAAGCAGGGAGGGGGGGGATGAGGGGATAGAAATAATTTATTATTTAGAAACCTTGCTCCAAACATCAATGGTCCCTTTCAGGACCACCTTGGAGAGAGAATTCCTGGCAGGACATATCTCAGATGGTTGGAATCCAGGACAGTGGCTGGGTAGAGGGCACCTCCCCACACCTATCTGAATCGGCCAGGAACCCAGGGATGAACTTTCTACAGCCAGCAGTAGAATTTGACTGGGAAAAAACAAGAAATCACATTGTACAGACCTTGGCCTTTCCCATGAATTCCCTCTGTGGACCCTCAACCCAGAGCATAGCATGATTTTTTTTTTTTTTTTTTTTTTTTTTTTGTACTAGAGATTGAATTCAGGGGCACTCAACCACTGAGCCACATCCTCAGTCCTTTTTTTGTATTTTACTTAAAGACAGGATTTCACTGATTTGCTTAGTTGGTGAGACTGGCTTTGAACTTGCGATCCTCCTGCCTCAGCCTCCCGAGCTGCTGGGATTACAGGTGTGCACCACCATGCCCAGCTCATAGCACGCATTTTGTGCTGTATATTCAGGCACCTGTTGTTTTGGGCCAATTCCACCTGGTTTTTTCTCCAGCAATCACAGTGTTGGACCACCATGGTGGAAGAAGCCCAGCCGGGAGCCAGGACTCTTGGATTCCGTTCCCACATGTGTATAAAAGTGCAAGCTGTGGGCTAGGCATATGGCTCAATGGTAGAGTGCTTGCCTAGCATATGCAAGGCCTTGGGTTTGATACCTAGCACCTTGAGGGGGAAAAAAGTACAAGTTGTATTTGGTGCTCTCTGTCTGAGCCAGAACTGGGAGACAGTCCCAGTGGTAAGAAGTCCTGGCATCTTTGGGAGATTCCAGATCTTGGCTATGTGGTGGGGGCTGGGCATGTACTGAGAAGGAAATGTCCCTGGATAATATGTCAGAAGCATCTATTGGAGCATAACCAAGTACCAATGACAGTAACAAATCTGGCTCTTTACAGTTTCCATTTGACCCTATATCAAAGGATCATTTTGCAGATGTAGACACTGAACCCAAAAGGTTAAGTACTGTCACTAATATCAGGTGGGTGAGGAGACACCTGGAAGCCATCCAGATGTCTTTCAGTTGAACTGATATATTTTTTCTCACACCATACTTTTATTTAGAAAAAGAAAAGTGGATGCCTTCCTTTTCCCACCCGTGGCTTTTGAGTGTCAGACATGGTCTCCTGATGAGCTGCCTGGATGCTATCACTTCAATACATCTATTAAGTTAGGAAATTAGAGGTCACACCCCCTCCTGCTTCCTAAAGAATGGCCACTACTCCTGTCCCATAGTCGTTGCCTTTTCACAGCCCTGTGAAAAAGTGTCCCCACTTCACAGACAGGGAGACTTGAG